>CM057459.1:580767500-582017500 GCA_016271365.2 Neoceratodus forsteri | reverse complement strand
GGTTCTGCAGGAGAAAGGCACCTGGGTCCAACCAAGATGAGCCGCTAGGGCCAGGGTTGCTGGGACCCATGGCGGTGGACTGTCCCAAGGATAGGTCATCATCGTCGTGAAGACAGGCGGGGTACAGTGGCCCAGAGGCGTGGGGCAGGAGGTTGGAGCTGCACGCTGTGCACTTCTTGGCCTTGACCATCTGGGGAAGACAAAGGACGAAGCATTACCATGGGTGCCAACTGGGCCTGCACCGGGCGGTGGGGCCCTGATAGGCAGATCAGAGATGCGCTCTGTACATAGGATAGAGAGAGAGTGAGAGGGTGTGTGATGGCCTAAAATGGGGGTCGCTGTGGTGAGGGACCCACATGGAGGCTGAGACTCTGGGGATCGCTATAGGGAGGGACCCCAGAAGGTGAAGTTGCTGGTGGTTCACATGGGCTGCTGTGGGAGGAGCCCATATGGGTGCACAGGGTACACCAACCTTCCTCTTTTTTTTTTTTCAAGAAGCTGGGGGGGGGGAGATGAGCCAGGGCTCCTGGGGCTAGACCAATGTCCTGTCAGTTGGTAATGCTGGGTTTGGGACGCGGTCAAACATCTCTTTAGGCCCCCCCGGAAACACTCCTGTAGACTCCCGATCCCAGGAAGTGAAGGGGAGGATACTTGGGCTGTCGCAAGGAGCTTGGCCCGCGAGAGATAGAGGGGGATCCTTCCCCTGAAGACTCGTGGGGACCTGAAGGAAGGGCCATAGAGCTGGAGGGCCTCGTGGTCCTATTTAGTGGTCAGAGTCCCCGGGCGCGAGAATAGGAGGTGAGAGCGCCAGACCACGTGGTCGCGCTCCGAGAGCTGAGGCCTTGCGCCATGGGCAGGGGAATGGCGAGAGAACTGAATAGCTGCGCCTGAGGCTGGCATCCAGGAGCATGTACGGGGACAGCTACACGGCCACTGCAAGCAGGGAGGATCCAGAGCCAACGGCGGAGACCCATGTAGGTGTGGGTGGAGAGAGCCAGCCCACCGCCCGGAGACACATCGCTGAACCTCCTGACCTAAGGGGAGGTGAGAAGTGCCTGCCTGGGCCCAGAGAGGCCCGAGGGGAGGGGCGGAGGTGTGGCTGTGACCCGAGGCGTGTCGCAATTCCGTGCGGCCTGCCTGGGCTCAGAAAGGCCTGAAGGGGAGGAGCATAGCAGCGTGGCTGCGATCGGAGGGCACTCATATTTTGGAGCTTCGGAGTGCCACCTCGCTAAGACGGCGAGGGAATGAGGAGAACCAGAAGCGTTCTGCAGAGTTCCCAGGGGGGAACATGAGGGGCTTGTGAGCGCCCTGGGCGAACGAAACGGCCACAAACCCTTTGGCAGCATAAAGACATGAGGGGCTGTTTCAACAAACTAATGTCCTCTCGGGCAAAACTCGATATTAGAGAACAGGTAGAACAAACCAATCGGCAGTATAAAACCAAAACCAGGAAAGCTTGCTTTAAACATGAGAAGGCCCTTTGTTAGATAAACCCCTATAACTACAAAAGGCAAGGGTTTCTCCACGGAATTACAATAGAACAAACAAATTTAAGAAAGGCGTTAACTCTTTATATTTATGCCTGGTTTGTTTCCTGCTAAATAGAGGGGTTATGTAGGTTGAACAATTAGGATTTAAAAGTGGCTTACCTTAGTAATTTGGACAGCAGGGACCCTGGTGTGCTAGCCTGATCAGATGCAAAGTTTGAACTGGAGAGCAGGGGCTTCTGGGACCGGGATATGGGAGAAATCTGATCCTGAGTCATGTGCATCACTAGCCTATCAGGTGGGGTCACAACCCATGAGGTAATGTCTGGAGTGCCATGGATGTCAACCAATCACAATGAGATGCAAAGGAGGTGTAGCATGATAAGGAGAGGGAGTCAGGGAATATAATGAGATGCAGAGGAAAGAGGATAGGGAGGAGTAGCATGAGAAGGAGAGGGAATCAGGAACTATAATGAGACACAGAAAGGCACACAGTGACAAAGGAATAGCCCAAGGGGTAACTGAAGGGGACAACACCATTTGTAGGTACAAAAGTAAAAAGAAGATGAAAGGAAAGATTATGAGGTTAAAGAAGGGCTAGGGGGACTGTGCAGAGGGGATCAGGAAAAAGCAAACATCCTGAACAAATACTTTTGTGCAGTCTTCACAGAGGAAGGGGAAGGGATGGGCTACATAAAAGAAGCAGGAGCACTGAGGGTAAGGAGCTAGGCACATGTCCATTTACATAAGAGACAGTCCTGAAGGGACTCATAAATCTGAAAGTGGATATGACTACAGGGCCAGATGAGGTACCCCCAGCGTATTGATGGAGCTTCAGAAAGTACTGGCTGCACCTCTGACAGCACTGTTCAATAACTCACTGGAAACAGGAGTGGTTCTGGAGGGTTGGAGGAGGGCAGCAGCAGTCCTGCTTCATAAATGTTGTAGCAGGGAGATGGTTGGCAGCTATAGATCAATCAGACATCAGTGGTGGGGAAGTTTAATGGAGTTGCTGCTAAAAGAAAAGATTATGGAGTATCTTGAATCCAGTGGGTTACAGGACCAGAGGCAGAACTGATTCACAGGGGGAGGTCATGTCAACCAAATCTGATAGAGTTCTTTGACTGAGTGACCAAGGAAATAGATTAGGGTGAGGTGATGGATGTAACCTACTTAGATTTTAGTAAGGCATTCAACACCGTACCACATAGGACACTCACAGGGAAACTGGGCAAACTGGGTAAAAAAATGGTTAATGGATAGGCAACAAATGATGGTGGTCAATGGAGTTCACTCCAGGGAAAGGAGGGTCCTTATGGCACTCAGAGCATGAGCATTACAGTGCCAGGCAATCAGGGCAATAAATGCAGGATTTGTCACCCCCTTCCCAAGGTCCACATCCCCAAGTAGGTATCCTTAAGTAGGGGGTTGGGGGGCACATCCTCCTGCAAAAAAAAGTGATCGGTGACATTGCCGACTGGTGCCCTAATTGCCCAGCACAGGAATGTGCTACCATTCCGATGGTTGAACCAAAGCAGGGTGACCAGCAGGGTGCCTCACTGCTCAGTACTGGGATTGATCCTCTTTAATGACTTTACAAGTGTTGCAGATGAACTGGAAGGGAAGGTATTCCTCTTTACAGATAACACTAAAATCTTCAATAGGTAGACACCCAAAGGGGTGAGAATATTGTGCAGACCTGAGACATCTTGAGGAGTGGTTAAGGGCATGGCAGCTGATTTTCAATGTGAAAAAGTGCAAAATCATGCAGCTAGGACACAGAAACCCACAGGCAGAGTATAAAAAGGGAGAAGAGATATTGACAGTCACCAAACAGTAAAGAGATATAGGGTAATCAAAACTGATGATCTCAAGGTGGCAAGACAGTAGCACAAGGCAGTGGGTAGAGCCAGTGGGATGCTGGGGTTCATAGCGAGAGGTATCACCAGCAGAAAGAGGCCTGCAGTGCTGTGTCCAGTTCTGGAGACCACACCTCAGGAAGGATATAGACAGGGTGGAGGCTGTCGAGAGGAGTGCAACTAAAATGGTGTGGGGGCTGCGTCAGAAGCCCTAGAAGGAGAGACTAAAGGAGGACCTAAATATGTACAACCTGGGAAGAGAGATGGGAGAGGGGGGACTTGATAGAGACCTATAAATACTTCATGGGGTTAAACAAGGTACAGGAGGGGGGTATTCTTCAGAGGAAGAGATGCATGAAAGCAAGGGGACGTGCAATGACGCTGGAAGGGGGAAAATTTAGGATTGATGTGAGGAAGTATTTCTTCACTGAAAGAGTAGTGAATGCCTTGAATAGTCTTCTAGACAAGGTTGGGGGGGGACAGCAGTGGGCTTTAGTCATGCATGGGATAGGCAAAAGTGAATCTTAGTTGGGAAGCAAGGGTAGGGTCGGACTGGGGTACAGGGGATCCACCTGGAATGTGTTGACAGGTGCTGGTGCCCACCTGGAAAATCTGTACGGGAGATCCCAGGGTGACACATTCATATCAGTATTCCACTTAAATTGATACACTAGCTCTGTGTTTCTATCTTACATTTACTTACAGTGCCCCACATACCTGTACATACAAGGGAATCTTGGTTGAGAAAATAAGGGGTAGGGTCAGACTGCGGTACAGGGGGCCCACTTGGGAAATGGGTGGGAAATGGAGACCAGGGCCCACCTGGAAAACCAAAAAGGGAGAGCTCAGGGTGACACACTAATATCACTACTCCACTTAAGTTTGATACATTATGTCTGTGTTTTCATCTTACATTTACCTACAGTGCCCCAGGATGATAAATGCAAAGAACTGCAGAGTTTAGAAGGTAGCCAGGTACCTCACTGAAGGGGGCCCACCTGGAGATTTCCAAGTATCTTGGGGATCACCCTGACTCTGGGGAGGGAACAGGAGAGCAAGTAGGGTCTGTGCTGACAGGATAGAATCATCAGGGGAAAATGGGCAGACTGGGGTAGGTCAAGCAGTCCTTAATAACTATCAAATTCTATGTTTCTGTTTCATATTTAAATATGGTGGAAAACAAGATAAAATGTGGGGCATAGAAGCATAGTTACATAGACAATGATGGCAGAAAAAGAACAATAGTCCATCCAGACTTCCCATAGTTCCCTACCAAACCCTGGGACCTACTGTCCATATACAGTACTAGCCCTCACTATCCACACTTTGTTTCCCTCCTAATTGCTACTAGCCTGAGTAACCTTCACTCTGCCCCAGCTGTGCTTGAAACCATTTATAGTTTTTGTGCCCATCAGCTTGCCTGGCAGACTGTTCCATGATTCCGCCATCCATTCTGTAAAACAGAACTTTCTCACGTCTCTCTTGAACCTTCTTTCTGTCAGCTTCCACTTGTGTTCTGTATCCTTAAACTGGTAACTTCCTTGCAGTTCACCTTACTTATTTCAGGAACCTGAAGGTCCTATTATATTACCCATCTTTTGTTTGGTCTCCAGTGAGTACATGTTAAGCGCCAGTCCCTATATGATCTGCCCTGCTGGCCCCGAATCAACTGAATGTCCCTGGGACACCACAGACAACACAGCAGGTTGCAGAGGCAGAAACTCAGGGGCCTGATATACAGTCACAGTTGGGAGTGACAGACTAGGGGCTCAATGCAGCTCTCTGGCCCACACTTCCTGAAAACTGCTATATGCAAAGTCGAGACTTGGGCAACTAAGTTGCAATGCAAATAATACACGCTGCATGTTTTTGGTCAGAAACTGGGATTCTGCCTGCAAACAGAAAAACTGCAACCACCATGGGTATCTCGACATGGCATTCCATCAGTCATGTGGCATGAGACGCTACCACTCAATTGTCCCCAACCTCATATCTTATGGCCTTCTTGTGGGTGGAGTCTTTTTTAATTTTCACATCTCTTGCTGGTACTTTTTGGTGGTCTTGTGACCCTCATGCTCACTCTTGATTATGAAATATATCCCTGGTGTCCAGGACAGCTCCCTCCGTAGCCACTTCCCCACACCCGTGGCTGTTACTTTTCCAGTCCCCTGCCAATCTCAGACACATTGATTTTCGTTTCAGCTGCCGTATGCCTGAGCCACCCCATAGAACTGCTTCACACAGTTCTGCTGGGGTCTGACATGCTGAGACATGTGGCCAGATCTGTGGGGACCAGGAAGCATCTGTTCATACACCAGTGCTTCATTAACATGCCAGTCACACACTTTTCCCTGTGCTTGTGCAATGTCCATTGGGATGGGGCAGGGAACAGACTTGTGACTCCTTTATGTATAACATAAAGGGATGCAAGATAGTGGTGCAAAGTGGTCGTTTTGATCACTTTATGCCATTTAACTGCAACTATGTACCCCCTCCCCCCGAACTCTGTGAAAATAGGTACGTTCCCATCCATAAAGTATGCTGTTCCTTGGGCAGCAAAGAGTAAAATAAATTTCTGCTTTACAGTCTCAGAGATGGGGACAGCACCTTCTCCACTTGGAGCATACTTCTCAACCCATTGTCACTGAAATGTGGGACACTACCACTCAAAATATGAGACACTGGGACATTGGCCCTGAATGTCACATTATCAAACATGAAGATGCAAGCTGTGATATTGTGAAAACTAATGCCATTACCTGTACAGATTTAATTTTGCTTTAGAAACATGGATTGTTATGAAACTGCTGCTTTAAAGGCTAAGTTTACAGCATCTTCTCTGCAAGGGCTGCACCTTTTCCATGTGGGACAGAGCTATACTTTGCTATCTCCTTACTGGCAGCTGGCACCTCCAACCTAGCAAAAATCCACCGACACCAAGCAATCCTTCAGTAGTGATCCCTTCAGCTGTCATGACTGACCACACACATAGTGTGTGTGTGTGTGTGTGTGTGTGTGTGTGTGTGTGTGTGTGTTCTCTTTTCCTTCTAAATCTTAACTGGGAAGAACTGTTTAGTCTTTCTGCAAACACATCTTCCTACTCCCTTTGTACTATACTAGAAAGTGATTACTGCTCATTTGCAAATGCTATTTCATGTGCAGTAATTACCGCTTATACTTGAAAGGCGCCTTTGCTCCACAAATTCACTATTCTTATTTTTCCCGGTCCGCAATAAATCTGTCCCTTCTGCACCCCTGTCTGAGTCTTCAGGAAGAGTGAGTGAGTGAGAGAGAGAGCGAGAGAGAGAGAGACAGAGAGAGACAGACAGAGAGAGAGAGATAGATAGATTGCTAAAACAGATTATCAAACTGGAGTGCGTGTGTGTGTGGGGGGGGGGGTTAAGGAACTGAAAAGTTTAGGGTTAGGTGTATGTGTCTGGCTGGCCAATCATAGCCCACAGTGAGTCTGATGCCTCCATCCAGGGGCAGGGGCAGGAACTACAAACCTGGACACACAGGAGGGAACCAAGGGATGAGCAGGTGTGAGAAGACACTTGCAGTAGCTCGGAGCCAACCAGTGTGTACAGTGAGTGCAGCAGTTTGGAAGCAGTCACCCCATGGGCCATTGCATGCATCAGTGGTTCCTCATCACCCCCTCTCACAGTCCCTGTCTCTGTTTGGTAGTGGCTGTCTGAGGCGCAGCATGGCGGACAGGAATCGCAGCCCAAGGAGCCCCTTGACAGCGCTTCGAGCCTTGGCTACCAACCGGGGCAGCTAAGGGCCCCCATCTGATCTCACACTGACTGAGAGAGACTAAGAAGCGAGAGCCCCCTTCCCACCCCGCCTCCTCTCCTTCACTTTTAGACCCCCTGCACCATATCCTCTCACCCACCCTCACCACCCAGCAGGCCCGGCACCACTTCCCAACTATGATGGTGATTACTTGGAACCTATTCCTGCAAGCATTCCTCCAGTGCTGGTCCGAGCAGACCAAGAGCCACCCATGAGATCAAGCCGCCAACTGCTACTTTCCACAAGAAAGTAAGGCACACATGTTCGCTCAACTTCAAACTTTGCTAACCTTTTCCAATCTGCCTCAGCATCTGTCTGTCCCCATTTCATCAGGACTGTGAGATGGCAGAGCTGCCTACAAGTTGATTTTGTGACTGCTGATAATATTTTTTTGTGGAATGGGGTGATTGTCATTTTATAGAGTTCTGCTTATAAACAACTTGTAAGACCGATGGTATTTATGTCTGAAGCTTATGATGTGCCTCCTGCACTCCTTAGGCACCTAGTAATCATCCTATATGTAAAGATACCTGTGCAGCTGTCACCACCATAGAGTACTACTGCCAAACGGGCTCCTCTTCTCACCTGAGCCAGTGGGATTATATGTGAGAAGCCCCACCACTCAAAGTCAAATATTTCCCCCTTGTGCCTGATGCTTGTTGTGCAGCCTTTGAGAATGTAAGGAACCGACTGAATGCCACCCCAATGAACTGATCTTGCCTCGGCTTTGGTTCTCCCTCTGGTGATCATGTCTGCCGATTTCCTCACCTCCCCTTGCTCTGTCTCCCTTGGATTTGTGGTACTTGGTCGTGCTGAGCTTATGTTTTCATTCTGCCTTTTCCAGTGTCAGATCTCTCGCTGGTTTGCCCTTCTAGAATTTCGAACAGTTGTGTTGTTTTTTTTCCCCTTGCTCTCCCCCACCCATGTCACCGTGATCATGTCAGTGGTCGTGCTGGGTCCCAACTCCCAGCCTTGTTGGTGTAGCTGTGGGGGGGGGGGTTGATTTACGCATGGAACAGGATAAGCCTTGTAAACTGGGGATCTCTGTCACTGTCAGCTTATTGCTTGTAATAGTTTTCATCTGCTGTAAACTTTTGATCTAAGTTTACTTGCAGATTAACATTATTTTTCCTTTGTTCCTGCTATGTGCATGGTGGGGGGCACAGTTAATGCAAGATTAGCATCTACCCACGACTTTTGCCTGCATATTGTATATGGGGTGAGGGTGTCTAGTGGGAAGATTTTCTAAATGTTAACTTGCACATTGCAGCTGATGAGGCTTTAATGCAGCCAGTTGATGGGCTAAGCGCAATAGGATTTGCTGTGTGGACAGTTGCAGCTCGGCTGTTTGTATTGCATCCCCTCCCATTTTCTGTTTACTTTTTCTGATCACCCCAACCCTTGACATGACAATCTCTCTCTCTCTCTCTCTCACTCCCTCTCTCATTCTGCCAGCGATCACAGGCAGCAGCAGCCCCTGAAGTAGCACACCGACGGCTGCAACAATCAGGGGCCACCCGCCATCGCACCGCCAGCTTCAGACCCAAAAGAGAGATGAATGCCTGATGCTGCTGCAATGACAAGGTCCTCCTGATTGTGGTGGCCAAATTGTTTAAAGTTGGTGGCAGTTCTGGAGAATTAGTATCACCAGGACAGTGGGGCTGCATTGGTTACACAGCAGCAAGCCCACAAATGCAGTGGCGGCATCGGCTGCCACATTGCCGTGCCTCCACAATCCGCTCCTCTCCTAAACTGCCACATAATGTTTCTTGCCCATGCGCACAAGCAAACATAAAAAGCATTCAAACTGAACAAGTAAAAAGCCTTTAAACTGAAACTTTACCGTGATCAGTTATGCCAGTTGCAGATCAGTCCCCGTTAAAGGCATGGTGCCACACACGCACGCATGCACATACACACACACACACACACACACACACACACACACACACACTCACTCTCCCCAGTCCACCATGTTCCCATAAGTATTATTTTTTTTGTGATTCCATGGTGGTATAATGCCCCCCCATCCTCGATATAACCAATACATAACATTGAAATGTTGCTCGATGGTACAGTTAAGCTCAGTTGCTCAAAGTCAGGGAATTCATGTGGGAGGTCAAGTCACTTGCTCAGGGTCACTGTATCCTGTTGTTTCTGGCCAGGGACACATAAGCTGCAAGTGGTGAAATCAATCATCGAAATAATGTTTTTTTTTCTTTTAGATTAATTGGTGGCACTAGTAAAACAATGCACCCCAGCCCAAAAAATCAGTCACAAAACCACTGATGTGAATACGAGCACCACAGTGTTATGCGCAGGGATATCCAGGTGGCCAGCTCTGTTTGCCGTTCGATGCGGGGGGGATGGGGTGGTGTAAGAATGAATAGTGTTGTGCAATATAGTGCTGGGGTGGAAGTCAGTACAACATCAAGGCAGTGTAATATAGAAAAAATAATTGGGAACATCTGGGATTGGGTTAGGTGGGCAACTGCATCACCACCTTATTGACACCAAAAAATATGCTTTTTGAGCACAGCAGTGATCGTGCTGGGAGGAATAAAGGACTGCTGTGTTCCAAGTCACTTAGCGCGAAAACTTGTTGTGTCTCCCCAGAATTGGAGGGGTAAAGAAAACCTCAGTCCTGGGAAACACAAAGAAATGACTAACCAGTTAGCGAGCACAGAGAGAGAGGAAATCGGATTGCTAAAAAAAACCTGCATCTTTTATTTTTATTTTTTTTGTTTGTTTTATTTTGCCATACCAGAACAAAATGGCAGGTCCTGGGAAACACAAAGTCTGACCAGTTAGCGAGCACAGAGAGATGAAATCGGAAGGCTAAAGAAAAGTTGCAATTTTTATTTTTTGTTATTTTTGCCACACCTGAACAAAACGGCAGGTCCTAGGAAACAAACACATGTCTGACCAGTTAACGAGCACAAAGAGAGATAAAATCAGAGGGCTAAAGAAATCCTGTATCTTTTATTATTATATTTTTTTTTTGTAATTTTTGCCATACCTGAACAAAGTGGCAGATCCTGGGAAACAAACAAACAAATGTCTGACCAGTTAACGAGCACAGAGAGAGAGAGAGAGAGATAAAACCGGAGGGCTAAAGAAAACCTGCATCTTTTATTTAATTTTTTGCCATACCTGAACAAAATGGCAGGTCCTGGGAAACACAAACAAATGTCTGACCAGTTAGCAAGCACAGAGAGAGTGCAGAGACAACTGTACAATGTAATGTAATTCAGAGTCTTTCTCTTTCTCCTCGTTACGTTTGCACTGAAATATTATCATTGCCCTGTGCTCTTCATCTTTCTATGCATCGTGTCTGCAAGTGCAATGTACAGTTTACAAACCCATAAATCGTTCTTGAAATGATGCAAAGGACTAAGAAGTCAAGTGTTGACTGACACCTTGTACACGCAGCCAAAGACTATGGAGCAAAGATCAAGTTATTTCCCATAAATAATACAAATGCCGGAAAGACATGCTGACCATAGCGTATTTCTGTGTTTTATAAACATACGGTATATATTTTTAAGTTTTCCTAGTGGTTACAGGGAACATTAATGTGTGTAACTAAATTCATCAGAACAAAGACCTGAACAAAAAGCACCACCATACAGGTGCTGATTATGATATTATGTGTGTAAATGAAAATTGATCACTTTATGTATTGTTGCTGCATTAAACAAATCATAAATCGGGTTTTAAGGAACTCCATGTTTTTTATGGGTCTGACCTTCCGTCCTGTTGTGATAAATAACATGGTCGAAACAATCCCTAAATGACAATGCTATGATTCACAAAGAAAACCCTCCCTCTGAACCTGAAATATTCCACCTCAATATTGCCAGCATCGATGTGACTTACCATCGAAGTTGTTTTTCCCCCAGATTCTGACCTCACAAGGAGAGTACTAGGATATTTGGATGTTTGAACATACCTACCATGTAACCCTGGTTAGGAGAACCGAGATCTTTCAACCCTCAGTCTCCCGAAAATGGATGTTGTGCATGCTGGGGCCTGAATGCTGTGTTTAAATAAATATTGACAAAGAGCTTCAACTATTTTGTTTTCATTCCAAACTCAATTTCAATTGTATAGTCTTGTGTTACTTTGCAATCATGATGAACAAACGTCTTTGCGACAGTGGCCAATATATACCTATGGAAGTGTTTATCTAATTTTAACAGTTTCCCTTATACAGGGGTTGTTGAAAGAACGGGGAGATTTTTTGGGGGGAGGGGGCTTTTAGTTGTGAAATCCAAGGTTGTAATAATCCCATTAAGTGTCCCGCAACTCACCTCCTCCCCAGAACCATCAACATACATGGATTCTACTCTGAGTCCTTTCTATAGAACAACTAACTTGCAAGGATGCTGTTGAATTTCTTGTGGACCTGTTTTGAGTTGAGTCTCTCACACACACACACACACACACACACACACACACACACACACACACACACACACACACACACACACACACACACACACACACACACACACACACACACACACACAGAGTCCATGCTTCAAAAGGTGACTGTTCAGGTAATCAGAAGTGCTCCCCCTCAGTGTGTCTAAACTGACATCACAGCGGGTCAGCAGTGGGTATAGACTTATAAAATATTTGGGCTCTGTTATACTTCGTTTCTAGTTAATCTCCTTTGGCCAAAGGGAGTTAGCGTGGGGGTTGAGGGTTGCAGTCAGATTTGACAGAGTGTTCAATGAGAAACTGAAATGTGAGCACCAGTCTATGGCTACAGCAACCTTGGCAGACGAGGGAGTGAGGAAAAAGCCAGTTAAACGTTCAGTGTTTTGTCTTACCATTTTCTTTCTCTATTTCATTGTACTCCTGTACTACCTGACCCACTATGAGTATGGACTCATGGGCTTTGAACTGGAAGGGGAGATTTGGAAGAGAGACAGAACGAGGGAGGAAGGGGAGAGAGAGAGAGAGAGAGAGAGAGAGAGAGAGAGAGAGACAGACAGACAGAGAGATTGGGCTAAAAACATTCCGATTCAGTGAAAGTCACTTATTTCGCATCCAAGTACCGCAGGCTGACTGACTGGATTTTTATCACATTTCAATCGCTTCTTAACCAGATCTGATCCCTCCTTCTGTGATCAGATAACTGTGACTCTGAGAAGAAACCAGCACAAATGTCAATGAGCTGGAACTGAGCAAATCTGGCAGCAGAAGCAGAATTTGATATCTATGGTGCAGCAAGGGAAGAGAGGAGCGGGGCAGAGGCTGTCAGCTTATTGCTTGCAATAGTTTTCATCTATTGTAAACTTCTGATCTCAGCTCGCTTGCAGATTAACATTATTTTTTTTTCCTGCCATAAGCATGATGGGGGCATGGTTAACCTAAGGTTAGTATCTACCCATGATTTTTGCCTGCACATTGTATATGGGGGTGGGGGTGTCTAGTGGGGAGATTTGCTAATTATGACTTGTAGATTGCAGCTGATGAGGCTTGAATACAGACAGTTGATGGGATGAGCGCAATAAAATTGTGCTGTATGGAGAGTTGCAGCTCGGCTGTTTGTTTTGCATCCCCTCCCATTTTCTGTTTACTTTTTCTGATCATCCCATCACACCAGCGGCTGCAACAATCAGGGGCCGCCCACCATCGCACCGCCAGCTTCAGACCCAAGAGAGAGATGAATGCCTGATGCTGCAATGACGAGGCAGACCTTGATTGCTGGAGTCAAATCGTTTCAAGTTGGTGGCACTTTTGGAGAACTAGTGTCACCAGGACAGTGGGGCTGCATTGGTTATACAGCGGCAAGCCCACAAATGCAGTGGCGGCATTGGCTGCCACACTGCTGCACCTCCACAACCCGCTTCTCTCCTAAGCTGCCACATAATGTTTCTTGTGCATGTGCACAAGCAAACATAATGATGTGTCCCTCCAACATTCCAAGACTGCATGTTCTCTCCACATTCTGAAATTGCATGTTCCTCCTTCCAAAATGATGCATCTCTCCATTATGAAATTGCATATCCTTACCACATTTTGAGACTGCACTTCCCTGACACAGTTTGATTCTGAGGTTGCATGTCTCCACCATATTCAGAGATTGCATGTCCCTGTCACAAAAATCAGTGGTTCAAATACAGGTAGACACAGTTTGAGTCCTGGCAGGGACTTAAATATTTTTTAAAATGTTCTTTGTAAGATAGAAACTCACTTGAGTGGTGATGCATAGTGGTGTGTGTCAGAGTTTGAACCCCCCTGTAGTTTTTTATTTATTTTTTCACCATGAGACATTCCCTCTTGTCTCTTCCTTTACTCTTTAAAAATCTACTGCAGTAGTATTTTTTAATTTTTACTCTTCTTTACCTATTTTCACCTTTCTATCATGATGGGGCCTCCCAACCTGATATCTTGAACTATCTGCCTCGCTATATTTTCCTTTCACTGTCTCTGTGGTGTACCTAATTGCAGCCATGAGTGGGCTCGGAAACATGCGCGCCACGCTGCATTCATAATCAGATTGCACAAGACCACAGGTACATGTTTGGCAGCTGGAATGCCTCTAAGGTAATGCCTGCATGTTTGGAGACAGCATTTAGAATGCTGTAGTACAGGGATGCCTGTGATAACAGCCGCGCTTAAGAACAGATAGCGGTAATTTCTTTTGAAATGATTTTTTTCCCAGTAGCAAAGTCCTTCTGTGCAAATACAGACCTGCTGAGGAGAATTCATTGGGACTCATTATTAATTTAGATGCCAATGTGTTCTCTCCTCTTAGTACTCATCTCTGCACCTTGCAGAGCTGAAAGCCGTATACAAAATACAGTCTGGTTTTACAATACTGTTTCCAGCATGGCTTGCCCAAAGGAAAGTCACAGGATAGACAGGGATTTAGCAGTTTTTGCGCTAAAGGGGAAGAAAGGGTTCAGTAGGTAGAGTTAAACAGCCTATAATTTCCCTAATTCCCGGATAGACTATCCGGACTTTGGCTCGCAAATAGCGAGTAGTTAGGAGGACTTATTGTACGCAGGTTTGGCGGTGGCTATGTAGTGCTGGCTATACAACAGTATACAAAACACAGTCAGTGCTGTGTTACTGTTTACAGCATGAACTGCTTATCTTAGAATGAGTGACTCAGAAACCTTCCTGAAAAGCAGAAAAGTTTACCCTTCTTTTATTTAAACAAACCGCTTGCTCCTTTGGTATAGGTGTGGTGTATCCTTGGTAGTTAGGAAACCCATAATAACCCTGCAGTTCCTATAATACTGGAAACACCTGGATGGACAGATAGTTGTACATCATTTTAATGACTTTAGAAAACATCTTGCAGAGGGTATCTTTTAAACCAAATCTAGATCCCAAATATCTCTAGGTACCCTATCAGAGTTAAATATGCACTTTTATAGCCATTGGTCTTCTGTGCTGAAAGAGGTCCCTTCCTGATTCACTTGCTGTGTCCCAAGTACTGCACTGATAGGACCAGCGGCCATCTTCTTGAATACATTTATAGAGAGTAGAGATATGGGGTCAGCACCTTGTGGGAAGGGCTAAGATCATTAATTATCAATTAAGTATGTTTCTTGCTTTTCGAATATGTTTATAAGACTGATACAACTGCATACAAAAGATATTAATAAATGAAGTGAGTTATGGTCATGCAGATCCCCCTACTTTGTGTATTAGTATAGAAATGTTCTTGTATTAGAATGGGGGAGGATCAGCTGACCTATGATGTCAGGATATTCACCTATATAAGGTGAATTTTTTTTAGAGTGTTAGATAGTCTTTGAGCACAGAGGATGGTAGATGTGCTGGATGCAAGTATGTCTACTCTGTGGCAGTACTTAAGCTATTTCAAGTACTGAAGTTTCTCAGGTAGAGAATAAAAGACAGTGCTTTATTTTCTTTATTTTTTTTGTTTTGTTATGTTTAAGTCATTTATTTTGGAGATTTATAAATAAAACCACACAAAATGTTGTGCGTGTTTGACTTATCACTTCTCATGCATGTTTACAGTGTAGAGTTGGTCTAGTAAATTATTTGAGAAATAAATTTAGTTAAGAACAACAATTTGTGAAACTGAATCCTCTGTTGGGACTAGATCCACAGTTGTCTGTTTTGTAGGTTATGACACAACCTCTACACCATAAGAATGACATCTCACTTAGGGGCAGTTCAGTGGCACACTTTACGTGTGTTTGCTTAGCAAGCAAAGAGTCAGTGGTTCAAATCCTGGCAGGGACTTAATTTCTTTTAATTTTTTTGTAAGATAGAAGCTAACTTGAGTGGGATAGTAAGTTACATAGGAAATAAATTTAGCTAAGAACAACAATTTGTTGAGGTAAATCACCTGCTGGGGTTAAATCCCCAATCACCTGTTTTCCAGGTTGTGACTTAACCGCTACTACACAGAAACTACAATTTTCATAGCTGCAGCTCACTAGTACACCAAATGTGTGTTTGCTAAGCAGGCAGTGAATAAGTGGCTTGAATCCCGATAATCACACAGTATGTACTGTGTTTTATTACATAATTATTTTGCACTTTACAGACCTAATTTGGTACCTCTGATTTCTTTTGGCATCCATTCTTTAGAAAATAGTCGATTATTGAAGCTGGCCTTCCATTACAGAGATCCCAATTATTTTAAAGTAAACTGGATTTCTTATTGACTCTGCCCCTCACTGACATTCCACTTCCCTCTCCTACAACATTTTATGCACATGAACTGTACAGTGTGCTGGTTTAAGTTATGTACACAATAACATACCCAAACTGCATTAGATTCTGAACACCTGGTAGAACAAATTTGTTTTAGGACTGAAGGGCTGTGAGTTTGAGTTCCTTACAGACCTCCCATTTAACTTGTCATGTGAGGCTAACGAGGTATGCATTATAGCTGGCAACTGATTGTGGAATAAGCTGCTGTTGAGTAAGGTCAACTAACTGCCTAACAGGATGGTGGCTCTGTTCAGAGGGCTCCAGATAAGATTTTTTAGGATGAGTACTGTACTCCTCATTTTGAAAGTGAGGTGAGTAAAACCAAATTCAGATGTATACAAATGTGTGGACGGAGTGCAGTGAGGAGTACATTTTTAAAAACAAAGTCGTTTTTTCTTGATAAGAATTGATTAGGTGCCAGCAATGCTCCAACTAATATTGGCAGGTAGGAGTAATTTACTCATCAGTTTTAAAATATGGTGAGTAAAACAAAACTGGGATGCATACAAGTGCTGTAAATCTGGAAAAAAAACTGCTCATTTTGATTCACCAGTTATGGTATGAAGCACTGGTCTGTGGAATGTGAAGCATTTATAAATGTTGGGTGAGTTCTGGTGTTCATTAAAAAAATTTCTAAAGAGTATTTCCTAAAATGAGGTGAGAAAATGAGTCAGTACTCCCCTTATCTGGAGCCCTGGGTGGATCTGATTGATTTCACTTGAATAAAACAGCATCTCCAAGCAGGTTGAGCTAGATCTGTGGCAGCATAATTGATCCCTTTGCACCAGAGCAGACACTGTTTGTGTGCGCACAGTGATGCCTTTTTTTGTGCACACTGAACTGCTCCTAATGAAAGCCACACTGTGCGTTGCACACAATGGTGTACACTGTAGTGCAGAGGCACCCCAAGCACACATGGTAATGAGATGACATCTCATTATCATGTGCGTATTGGGATAATGGAAGCTCTTTGCTCATACAGATAACCTGCGGGAGCAGCACTAGTTACCTTGAGCAGAAAGTACCTTTTAACACGATACAAAGCACTGGCCAACATCATTTGAGCTGCCATTGGGTGATGGTGGAAAACACTTTGTGCACTGTTAACACGTCCCCCAACAGTAACCTAACCTCTCAGGCATCCAGTGCCTGATCCCTGTATCACATAATAAATATCCTGCATCCGGTGTTCCCCTCTTTTCCTAACACAATCCCCCTTTCACGAAATATGTAACATCCCTGGCATCTAGTGGCTCCTCTCCCACCTGGGTTCAGTCACTGACAGTGTCAGCAGTCCTACCCCCCTCTCGTCCCATTCAATCTATAACCCCCACACACCCACAGGTACACAATACCCTCACCCTCCATTACCGTCGCTCAAAGGATACATCCTGGGAGTACCTGTGATAAAGAAAACCATCCCTGCAGTGACTAGTGGCAGTCCTCTTGGCGGTCCTCTTACAACACAAATCTGTTTACACTGAATGAATCAGTTATGCCATGAGTAGTACCAGCTGATTGACTGATAGCATTGACCAATCAGTTGTTACAACCCACGAAAGCACCGCTTCTTTCATTGTGAATGAATCGGAGCTGTGAGAGGAGGTCAGAATACAGGAACACACCTGTGGAAGACATTGGATTTTCTCCTGCACAGTTACTTATGGGACACAGGTTAAAATCTAAGTTGCCAGCATCAACATTGCTTTTAAAACCTGAGCATAAGATTGAGGTGAGTGACAAGCTGAAATCGAGGTAAGTTACCCAGAAGTACTACCATGATCGTCATTCACAGGAGTTGCCAGTTATTCAAAAGGGAGACCAAATAAGAATTAGATGTGCAGAAAAGTGGCAACCTGCAGTTGTCATAGCCTGAAGTTAGAGGGGTGGATGGTACAGAAGGGACATAAGGGGGCATTATTTTACAGAGAGGGTGGTGGCACCCTGGAATACCCTGCCGGATGATCTGGTAAAAATGGAGGCATTTTCTGAGATTTAAGGGTCCCCAGTGCACCTGTAAATTTTTTTCAAGAAATACGGCACCCATCTCATGCTGAAGCAGAGCCTCTAGTGGCCAGAAAAGGCGTAACGCCCAGTGCTGATCTATACAGTGAAATCCACATATAAGAAACGGATCGCATCAAGGTAAATGGGAAAATAAAATATTTATTGCACAAACAGACCCATATTTCCACACCAAAGGCTAAAGTCTGACCACCTGGTACAGTTGCCATTAACAGACAGTTAATTCACCTCAAACACATTAACATTTCTCATGGCATCGGGGGTTAGTGTTATCACACATTAGCACAATAAATTTTATTTCCTGTTCTAACCTTAAAAATTTGTATTAGGCTTTTTTAAGGTAAAGCTTATATTTGTATTTCACCTGTTCTATGGGGGCGCTCTGCCCCCCACGTCCCCAGGTTATCACCGCATAATATGAGCAAATTGCTTTCAATATATATATTATATTTTGTATTTCAACTGTTGTATATATTTGTATTTCACCTGTTCTGTGGGGGCGCTCCACCCCCCATGCCCCTGTCTGGGTTATCACCGCATATTATGAGCAAATTGCTTTCAATATATATTATATTTTGTATTTCACCTGTTCAGTGGGGGCGCTCCACCCCCCCCCACACACACCCGGGTTATCTCCGCATAATATGAGCACATTTAAACTTTGCATATTGTGATTTTGGCCAACGCCATGATTTCATGTGTTTACTGTTTCTTTTTTCCTCACAGCTGTTTTGTGGTACACACACGTAATTACCTTATTCCTCTGAGCGGCAAATACCACACACTGGGGACCGTTAAATATCCGGTTACATCAAAATGGGAACTGTGGATGGTTTCAAGAGGTGCTGGGATAGGCTCAGGGGTCTGGTGATGGGGGGAACTAGTGGGGGAGCAGGCTGGGAATCAGGGAAGGGGTCAATCAAGGTGAGGGGGCTGAGGCAGCTACTGTGCAATACCAGTGTGCTGTGACGGGCAGATTCAATAGACCAATGGGCCTAATCTGCTGGCATCTACGTATGTATGTATGCATGTATGTATGTATGTTTGCATGTATGTATGCATGCATGCATGTATGTACAGTATGTATGTATGTAAGCATGTATGCTTGTATGTATGTATGCAATCTGCACATAATCTGTCTCTACAATCCGCCCACCGGAGGGATGGAGAGTTTCCATGAACTGCTCCAGCAAACTTCACAAACTATTAATATGAGCGAAACCATCATACTTGGGGATGTAAACCTAAACTGGCTGGGCCCCTCCCATAGCTCCCTTGCATCCCTAGTCCAAGGTCTCAACTTCCACCAGCTCATCACTGAGAACACCAGGATGATAAACTCCCAATCAGGTATGCTGATAGACTGGACTCTCACAAACAGACCTGACCGTATGACAAAGGCAGGTATCCTGGCTGATGCTATAACCGACCACTCGCCCACTATCTGCCACTGGCACGCTAGTCCAACACCCCTCTCCTCAGTCCTGCCTGGTCACATTTACCAACTTTGCTCACCTGGATCTAAATGCCTTTCTCCTAGACGTATCCTGCATTGACTGGTCCGAAATCTACCATGCAACAAAAGTGGAAGACGCCCTATATGTGTTCCTAACCAGGTTCAGCGATGTACAGAATAGGCATGCACCGAAAGTGCAGAGAAGGGTCAGGGGGTCATCAAACGAGATGGCTCCACAAAGACCTTCTCCGACAACTTAGAACCAGGGATAAACTGTGGAAGCTCTTCAAAAGCACCAGTCTGCCCAGGGACCATGCTATCTACAAGCAATATAGAAACTCCTGTAAAAAGCAAATAAGGCTAGCAAAAAGCAAATACTGCCAGAACCTACTAGCCAGCCCAGCCCAGGATCCCCACAAATTCTGGGGTCACATCAAAACCTTCCTGGGTACACCACAATCCGTAACCCCTTCGGAAATGATTCTAGATGGTATCCACTGTAATGACTCCCTTACCATTGCAAGTGCTTTCAATAAGATGTTCTCTGACCTGTCCCATTACACATCTACTCTTCCACCTGCACCTGTGGCATCTCAGCCCTCTGCAACTGGTGCACTAGCCGACCCACCAATCAATAATCCTGTGCCAGTAACAACCAAGCCCTTCTACTTCAAAGCTGTGTCCGAATAGCAAGTCTTTAATCTACTAAACACCATATCTGACACCACCAGCACGGGATCCGACTTACTGGAACCACGCCTTCTAAAGGCAGCTGCTCATCTCATCTCCTATCCACTAGCCAAGGTGTTCACTCTATCCCTCTCCGATGGTACCTTTCCTGACATCTGGAAATCCGCAAGGATTACCCCCATCTTCAAAAAGGGAAACAAGAACGATATCTCAAATTATAGACCAATAGCGATTCTCTCGGTCCTCAGCAAAATCCTAGAAAAACTTGTAGCCACTCAGACCATTGAGTTCCTTGAAACCTCAAACTTGTTAAGTGCAGCACAACATGGTTTCAGGAAAAACCACAGCACCACAACTGCACTAGCTAAATTCACCTCAGACACTCTCACAAACATGGACAAAAGTCAGCTCACTGGTGCTATCTTCATCGACCTCACCAAGACTTTCTACCTTGTGGATCACCCCTTACTCCTGTCCACCCTCCAAGAATTTGGCTTCTCACCTCCCGTCACAAGCTGGTTCAGAAGCTACTTAACAAATAGGACCCAAGCTGTCAAACTTAACTCCGCAATCTCTGATTGTACCACTATCAACACTGGAGTGCCACAAGGCTCAATACTGGGCCCTCTCCTATTCTCATTATTTACTAACAACCTGCCAAGCTGCATTGTGTCCTGTGCCTCTATTCCTTATGCAGATGACCTGGTTATCTATGCTAGCTCTGATAATGTTAACCAACTTAACGCGACATTGACCTCTGCTTTCCACACTGCTCAACACTGGCTAAACTCCCATCGCCTTATCCTGAACTCCAGCAAAACCAAAGCAATGCTACTGGGCACCACCCACAAGATAAGGTCCTGCTCCTCTCCTTTAAAAATCCTGGACCTAGATGGGACCCCCCTCGAAGAAGTCAGCACTTTCCGCTATCTTGGCATCCATACTAGACTGCACATTCAAGAAATATGTAAATCTATGAACTGCAAACTGGGGCTGCCTACAGAACCAGCTATATGCTTACACCTGCTGCCAAGCTGGCCACTGCCAGGGGGCTCCTCCTGCCCGCTCTTAACTACTGCGCTCCCATCCTGACCATGGCACATAAATCTACCTTACAAAAATGGGATGTCACCTTCAACAATGTATGCCGCTATGCTTCAAAGGCCCCTCAGCTCAAGCATCACTGCCAATTATATAGAGACCTTGGCTGGCTCTCTCCCTCTGCCACCAGACTTTACTATCTGGGTGCCTCTGCGACTCCATCCTTAGACTTGACAGACCGGCATCCCTAACTGAACTGCTTCAGCCCACCTTCTCTCCGCGTGAGCTGAGATCATCAGATAAATCCCTCCTGAAAGTACCCCGCTGCCGTACCTCAAAAGGGTCTGGTGCATTCGGGTACACTGCCCCACAGATGTGGAACCTGCTGCCACTCGATCTTAGACAAACATCGTCACACAACCTCTTTAAGCGTAGGCTACGTGACCACCTTGTTTCAACGGACCAATGTGCCTGCTATGACCCCACCCGAGCCTGTTTGTTTCAATGGACCAATGTGCCTACTATGACCCCACCTGAGCCTGTCCTACCACCCCCTTGCTCCTGCTCCATCCTCCCCCCTATGCTAGCCCCCCTCTCTCAAACACCCACTCTCCCTCCTATCTCTGACTTACCCTATCTGGCTATTGGTTGACTACACTAACTTCTTGATATGTGTTGCCCTATGCACTCTTAATGATTATAACTTCTTGGTTATGAAACTTATTGCACTATTCAATGTATGTGTTATATGTAATTAGACATTACTGTTTTAATGTCTGCACCTTGCCTTTTGCCCTTCACACTCTTTTGCCTGTTAACTGCTGTTTAAACTGTTACTTAAATATTTAGCTGATGATTTCTGTGTACTAGGTACTGGCATAGCTAAGGACTAAGCCTCTCCCCTCCCTACCCCCTTTATTTTCCTCCCCTGGTTTTCCAGCCCAGCCGGCCTGGCTCCACTCCCTTTTCTCCCCTCCTTCCTACATTTTATCCTCCTAAAACCTGCCATTGTGCTGCTGCGACACCCCCCTATGGACCCGTCACCAGGATGTTTCAATCAGCTTCCATTGCCGGTGGACCACCGTAACCCCCCCAACCCCGACTGAGCACCGATCCCTCGCCCGGGAACAGAACCATGATCCCAGGTACTTGCCGGACTTTCCGCCACTGAAGCCGCTCACCTGCCATATCTTACACCCGAACCCTGCCCTCTGGACTCTCTCCAGCCGTGAGCGGTTCCATGAACCCGGTCTCCTCTCGCAGCCTTCTGCCGCTACAGCCGCAAAGTCCCTTCTCACCCTGACTTATAGCTCAACTCCCTGCCCTGTAACTGAACCTGTGACACTTTTTTCTCCCTGGCCGCCGATGCCGCAAGGTTGCCTATTTTCACTTCCCGCCGGTCTGCGGACTCATGAGTCCGTTACAAGTCCCTACCTTCAGCCTCCCCCCCCACACTTGCTACTTTCCTCCCCAGGTCTGTCCAGCATGGCCAGCCCGGCTCCACTTCCCTCTTGTCCCTCCTACAACCCTCCTACGCACCGCTACTATGCCCCCTCTACAGACCCGCTACAGGGGGGTCTCGTCCAGCTCCCATTACTGCCTGACCACCGTAATCCCCCCCTTACCCCGACTGTACACTGTTCCCATGCCCGGATACAGAACTGCTAGTCCGGGCAGTTCCTGCACTCTCGACTGCTCTTCTGCCACATCTCACCCCTGACCTCCGCTTTTCGGCCACTTGCATACTGGTCAGCGGTTCCATGAGCCCGGTCTCCCACAACAGCCTTCTGCTGCAAAACCATTAAACCCCCTTTGCACCCCCGACTGAATCGTGGCTCCCTTACCTGGTAACAGTACCAGTGGCCCGGACACTTTTCTTACTTTCGGCCACCGATGCCGCAAGGCTGCCTTCTCTCATCCACCCCCTGTCTTTATACCTCTTGCCGGTTACGGACCCACGAGTCCGGTTCCTAGTCCCTGCCTCTACTGCTAATGCTGCCAGAGAGCTGTCCCCACTAGCTGTCATGGATCCCTAGCCCCTCCTTCACCATGTCCCCCCCTTTTTTCTCCCCCTCACCTTATCTGCCTGTACATTAGGTCTGTCCTGATACCAATACCCGCTCTCTCATGCTACCTGTAAACTGTAAATCAATTGTCCCACTTTGACCTGTAACCCTGCTTCACTGTCTTTGAAACTGTACTTTCATATTGTTGCTGTGCCTTTTTGTATTTAAACTGTACTCTGTATTGTTACTGTGCTTCCCGGATCATGCCTGAAAATAGTCACCTGTTGGCTAGAGCACTTACCCGGTTAACAAAAACTAAATAAATAAAATAAATGTATGTATGCATGTATGTATGTATGTATGTATGTAAGTAACAGAAAACATCTAACGAAGACACAGGAGGAACACTTTCCTGCTGTGATCCCTGATTATTTTGAGGAGTCAAGTCCTACAATATCAGAGAAACATTCAGAGAGTGTAGATCAACCTGATATGGCAGCACCTGCTAAGCTACCTGATAATTGCAAGGAAAATACACAGTCTGTGTAGATACCAGAAATGATACCCAGAACAACAAGATCTGGCAGAGAGAGATCAAAGTTCAGAGAAAATACCAAGATTATATGTAGGGGAAAAACAAGAGGATGCAGTATAGATTGGTGGTAAAGACCAGGTCCCAACAGGGCTAAGGGCTAGTAACCTCTGGCCCTAATTGTGGTTATAAACAACAGTTGTTTTTCTTCTGATACCTGTTGATTTTGATAAAAGAACTGAACTGAACTAAAAAAAAAAATAATAAAAAATGGGAGATGTGGTATAACGATGTAACAGTAGATGACGACAATAGAATACAGAAAGCAATATAGTAAAGCATGTGAGTGCATGTGAGTGTTGCACATGTTTCAGCTTAAGCAGCAAATGCTTGTGCTGTTTTAATAAAGAAGCTGAACAATAAACAGCCTCCAGTAGTTTCTCATACTTTATACTCCACAGGTGCATGGTCGCTCTGACGTGTGCAGCCACAGAGACCCTGATGTTGAAACACTACGCCTATGCAAGGGATGCCACAAACCCTGTTGGGCAACACCGATGAAAGCAGTTGTGTCTGAGGCAGATTCCATCGGGGTTCATGGAGCATCGTAGAATGGGAACTGGATCAGGTGGCTCCTTGGGATGCGGAGGCTGGCATCACTATTGCTGCCCCCCACCTGGAACATCCACATCTTGGAGGGCTGATGGAGTGGAAAGCATTGGGGACAGTAGACCTGGGGACTGTGGAATGGAGCTAGAGGGGTGGCTGCTACCATGGAGTGATGCAGTAGCTGGGCCTGCCTCCCCAGGACAACAGCAGTGTGAAGGCCACATGAACACACAGGTGACCCCCCCCAAGCCTCAGCAGTGACAGCATGCCCCTGTGGTTGCAGGACTGTTGCAGTGGTACTGCCTTCTGTGGTACCAGCTATGCTACCACAGGCTAGAAAACCCCATGCATTGAGGACAGAAAGATGTGGCACCGTAGGACCGTTGACAGCAGCAGACACCACTGGGGGAGGGACATGGACAAGGACAATCCCACCTCCTCCAGTACCATAAGGAACAGTGGTTGCACCAGTACAGGCCCCCATGGGGCCATGTACAACTGATTCATAAGTGGTCTCAGGCAAACAGGTTCACGTGCTGTTGAGTGAAGGTAGTGTACCCCACACACACCTATCCCTGAGTTCTGAAGCTGCTCTGGGATAAGATTGAGCAGAACAGGTGGGACTTGATGTATGAGATGGCCCTGGAAAAGATCCATGTGAAGCATGGACTGGGGAAGAAGACTGCACTGCCACGTCTCCTGGAGACTCAGGTCATACCAGGTCCCTCATGGATGGTTCATACACATATGAGCGTAAAGAATTGTGGCGCGGGAAATCTGGGCGCATTCAAGAGACCAGAAGTACTGACAGCACCCAGCAACCGCACTGCAGACACAGAGGATGCAACTGAAAATATTGTGGGGTTATGCAGGGCTCTGTACCCCGCGACTTATCAAGTATATTACAATCTACATATCTCACTGACATTAATATAATCACTTTTGTGTCAGGGCACATCGGTGAACAGAAGGCAGAGTGACGCACCACACCCACAAGTCCCGGATACCCATTTGAGGTGCGCCTACATTACGGCACTCTTGTTCCTGCACACTTTTGATGGGATACCCTCATGAACACCATCTATGAGGGTCTGACCATGAAGAAACACTATGTACTATTTCAGGACATTGAGGGCAACAGAACAAAGTATGCGGTGGATGCCATGGACTTATTCATCAAGCCCTTCACCAAGCTGGACCTCTGTTACTATTTCCAGCTAGCCACAGGGGGACCACTGCACCCCATCAGAGGTGCACACATCATCAAGTGACATCCAGGACACTTGAGGATATGCCAGGACATGTTGATGAAGGCTGATGTTTGCATGGGTGTCCCCATCCACATTACGGACATTTGTTTATACTATATCCCTAGATGGACTATTAGGGACACCTCCCCTGTTGTGCTATAAGCAATGCATACCATTGTAATATTTCTATGAGTGCTTAAGCACTTTCTTTTGTGTTATGCTGTTGGTAAGTCCTGCCAGTGGCTTTTGATGACATGTAAATATTGCACTATTTCAAAGCCTACTATGTCACCTTCTTTCTTACGTGAGTACAGGGTTGTCCATGCTCCTTGGGTGTCCCCATCTAGGGGCATCCCCTTTAGGGACATGGGCAGTAGAGGAGGAATGGGAACTCTGTGTTATCTATGGTACCATGAGGTGGGTGTGCCAGGTGAGGGGACAACAGGGTTCTGAGTTGGTTCCCTTGTGTCACATCTTCACTGGTAGTGCATAATGCTTCAGGGGCCCACTGATGTGCCCTGGCCCACACAGTATGCATGTGGAGTGTGGGACCCATCTTGGGTCCATTGGATTGCACTGGTATGGCCCACCACTAAAAATACCAGATCACCCTACAAGGCACTGGAGACACATGGTCTGCATTGGGGATGCAGCATACTGTGTGGTACAGAGAGTGTTTGCTGTGGTTACATTGTATACTGTACCACTCAAGGCATTCCCGCGTGGGGTATTGAAAGTGGTACCATCTCACAGGGGTCATTGCCCAGTATGGGTCCAGCCCTTACATCCTTGCACCTCTTTGGCATGTGTGAACCTTGAGGGGGGCTGGGTATGGCTATAGTGTTCGTTTGGGTAGGTCCCTGTGGGATAGTGTCAGTTGAGGCCATGCCCTTGGGTTGTGGCAGGGGTCTTTCTGGCGTAAATGTGCCACAGTCTGTGCTTGCTCCTTTTTGGTGTAAACTGCATTGTACATATTCATTATGTTGCGTGTATGGCGCATGATCATCCAACATGCCCCAGTGTGGAGCTTCCCCGGAGTGTGCATACACCATGCTTACTCGTGCTGCATTTCTCAGCTGTGCATCCCACTCAGGCAGAATGTGTGTGTGAGTCATGCCTATGGCTCTCCATGGGGCAGTTATGCAGTGTGTAGCATGATCCGCTCATTGCTGAGTGGAGGCCAATAAGAGCAGCAGTGGGAGGAGGCCAGTTAGTCTTACAGCAGTGGTTGGGAAATACATGGAAGCCCTGTTAAAGAAAAGGTTGATAGGATGCTGTATCTTGAATCCAATAGGGCTACAAGACCAAGGGAAGCATGGATTCATGGGGGTTGGGGGTCATGCCAGGTAAGTCTGATTGATTTTTTTGACTGGGTGACCAGCAAAATAGATCAGGGGAGGGCAGTGTATGTGGCCTATCGGGATTTTAGCAAGGCCTTTGACACTATGCTACACAGGAGATTGATAAAGAAACTGAGCAGCTTAGGGGTGGGATCCAAAGCAAAGAACTGGTAAGGAACTTGTTAATGGATAGGTGACAGAGGGTGGTGGTTAATGACACATACTCTGATGAGATGAAAGTGACCAGCAGGGAGCCACAGGGCTCAGTACTGGGACCAGTCCTCTTCAATGTCTTCATAAATAACATTGCAGAAGAACTGAAAGGGAAGGTATGCCTTTCTGCAAATGACACTGTGGGTGTCTCTATACATTGAGGAGGACATAAAGGTTATGGAGGAGCAGGAGGGGGATGGAGAAACTGAACTCCTTTGGGTAACACTGAGCAGGACAGGGGAATCCTTGAGACTAGGGGTAGTTTACAGACCACCTACACAAGGGGAAGAACAGGACAGGTTGATGACACAGGTGATTGTAAGGATGACTGTCAAAGGTGAAAAACTTCTGGTAGGGATCTAAACCTCCCAGACGTGGACTGGACCATCCCAGATGCGGCTTTGGCTAGAAGCAGGGGGATTCTAGAGGCATTGCAGGGGGTGTTCCTTCAGCAGTTGGTTAAGGAACCAGCTAGGTGAAACTACCTGCTGGACCTGGTCTTAACGAATAGGGAGAATGTGGAGGAGGTTGAGGTGGGTGACATGCTAGGGAACAGTGACTATAGAATGGTCAGATTCAAGGTGAGAGCTGGGAGGGTGGGGCACCGAACCAACACAATGGTGCTAGACTTCAGGGGTGCAGACTTCAACAAGCTGAGAAGGAAAGTGAAGGAGGGGATGGTAGGCATGGGGCTGATAAATGATGTGGAAGAGTTATGGGGAGTGATTAGGGACCCAGTGAGTGAGGCCACGTAAATGTGTATTAGGAGGGTTAGGAAGGGTACAAGGTGCAGGAGACCACTCTGGTTCACTAGGGAAGTGGTGTGAGTGGTTGGAGTCAGGAGGAGGACTTTCAGGGAATACAAGAGAACACAGAAGGAAGAGGACAGGGAGGCTTATAGGAGGATGAGAAGGCTAGCAAGGAAGGTAATAAGGAGGGAAAAGTCCAGCACTGAGGAAAGAATAGCTAAACGGGCAAGGAGAGGAGACAAAAATTCTTTAGATATGTGGGAGAAAGGAGGAAGACTAGATAGGGGATCGCAAGACTGAGGGGCGAGGGATGGAAGCCATTGGAAGAGGACTGGGATAAAGCAGAGGAACTAAATAGGTGCTCTTGCTCAGTGTTTACAAAGGAGGGAAGGGGAAGGGCCAGAGTTAAGGAGGAAGGGAGGGGGAAAAGGGGTGGATCTCAGTCCTTTCAGCGTAGAGAGGGTTGGGGAGGAACTAGGTAGGTTGAAGGTGGATAAGGCCGTGAAACCGGATGGGTTGCATCTGAGAGTGATCTGGGAACTGAGAGAGGAGTTAGCTGCTCCACTGGTGAGGCTGTTCAACTTCTCCTCTCTATCTGGACTCAGGAAGAGTGCTGGAGGACTGGAGGAGGGTGAACGTGGTACTGATACACAAGGGGGGAAGCAGGGAGTTGAAGGAAAACTGCTGCCTGGTCAGCCTCACTGCAGTGGTGGGGACGGTCATGGAGGCACTCAGGGAGAGGGTGGCAGACTATCTGGAGGAGAATGGGCTGCTGGATGACAAACAACATGGGTTTACAAAGGGGAAGTCATGCCAGTCCAGTTTAATTGTGTTCTTTGACTGGGTGATGCAGGTATTTGACCGGGGGGAGGGTCGATGCATGTGGCCTATCTGGATTTCAGCAAGGTGTTTGACACCATACCCCACAGAAAGGTAGTCAACAAGCTTCAAAGAATGGCTGTGGGGACAAAATAGCTAGGTGGGTGGGAAACTGGTTGGCGAGCAGAAGCCAGAGAGTGGTAGAGAATGGGGTGCACTCCAGAATAGGGTGGGTAACAAGCAGAGTGCCCCAGGGGTCAGTGCTGGGAACCTTTTCTTTCAATATCTACATCAGCGATATAGAGGCTGAAGGGTCAGATGCCCCTCTTTGCAGATTCTAAAAAAATCTGCAATAGGGTAGACTCCACACGGGGTGTCGAGGACATGAGGCAGGACCTGAGAGCACTGGAAGGGTGGGCAGAGACCTGGCAACTACAATTCAATATCAAAAAGTGTGCAGTCATGCACCTGTGGCACAGGAACCTGAAGGCAGTGCACACCCTCGGGGGAGAGGAAGTCAAGGTTACAGAGCAGGAGAGAGATCTGTGGATAAAAGTGTCTAGCAACCTCAAGGTGGGTAATCAGAGTAGCAGGTCAGTGGGAAGAGCGTATGGGATGCTGGCGTGTACAGGCAGGTGAATCACTAGTAGGAGGGAGGACCTGATGCCCCTATATCAAACCACGGTGAGACCACACCTCAAATATGGAGTCCAGTTTTGGAGGCCGTACCTGCGTAAAGATATAGATATGATTGAAAGGGTTCAGAGAAGAGTGACCAAGATGTCGCAGGGTATGAAGGATAAACTGTATAAACAGAAATGTAGGGAACTGGGGCTATACACACTGGAGACTAGAAGGGAGAGAGGGAACATGATAGAGACCTTTAAATACATCATAGGGATAAACAAAGTGTGCTCGGAGAGTCTATTTCACAGGAAGGAAGGTACAAGAACTAGGGGTCATGGCTTGGGACTGCAGGGGGGAAACTACAGAGGCAATGTGAAGGGATGGTTCTTCACTGAGAGGGTGGTGGAAGCATGAAACAGGCTTCCAGAGGAGGTGGTGGGGACTGAAACAGTGTCGGGTTTCAAGAGAGGATAGGATAGGTACATGGGATTGCAGGGCGGTGGGATGGGTGCTTTCAGGGGGAGGAAGGAGGAATAACGAGGGGAGGGTAGAGGCAGACTGGATGGGCCAAGGAGTCCTTTTCTGCCGACAAGTTCTGTGATTCTGTGATTTTATGATTTTATGACACCAAAATCTGTAACAGTATGGACATTCAGGAGGGGGTGGAGAGAATGCGAAGGGACCTTGGGAAACTTGAGGAGTGGTCAAGAGCATGGCAGTTGGGGTTCAATGCCAAAAAGTGCTAAATCATGCACCTAGGGCATAGAAACCCAGGAGCTGAGTATAAGATGAGGAGAGAGATACTGCAGTCCCTAAACAGGAAAAGGACTTTAGGATTATCATATCTAATGACCTTAAAGTATCAGGGCAGTGTGATAAAGCAGTGGGTAGGGCAAGTGAGATGCTGGGATGCATAGGGAGAGGTATTTATTTATTTAAATTTGATGACCAGGAAAGGCACACTGAGCTGAGGCTCATTTCCAGGTGTGACCTGGGTACAGTTTGTACAGGGAGTAACAATAGGTGAGGAAAAACAGACAGTTCACATAAACATTTTACAGAGAGTACAATGCATCATCTAAAATATACAATCAAATCATTGTGAGGAGTGACAGAGAGGAAGTGAGGTCGGCTTTGGAATATGTGGCTATGGTGAGTGAGTGGAGACTGAGTAGTCCCTCATCTGCGTACTGGGATCGTTAGAGCATTTAGGATATGGTGGGCATGATAGGTGCCTGAGGAGCTGAGTAAAGGCAGGACTAGAAGGGGCCATGCAAAGGCTTGAGGGCAGAGAATTCCAGATGTGGGGGAGGCGGTATGAGAAAGCATCTTGACCTGAAAGAGTGCGGGGGTAGGGGAGGTGGAAAGTGCGTGGGTTCCTGTGGTGAAGAGGGTAGTTCAGGGAGGTCATTGAGGTGAGGTGGGAAGTGAGATAGGATGGGAGGGAACCCAGCCAAAATTTAGCTAAGAAGGAGACGCTGTGGATGGTTCTCGTGTGGGAGAGTGGGGTTAGGGAGAGAGGAGCGTAGAGCAGGCAGTGGTGCATGAGTGGGGGGAAACGGTGGCAAATCGGCAGAAAGTTTAGAAGGATGTCCAGTCTGGAGAGGGAGGAGGGGGACGGGGCCATGCCATAGACAATGTCTGCATAATCTATTACTGACAAGATTGTTTTACGTACTAGCTCACAGTGGGTGGAGATCAGTAGGCAGAATTTGTGGTGATAGAGGACAGCGAGCTTGGGCCAGAGTTTAGTGCAGATCACCTCGACATGATTGGAGAAGTTGAGGTGGCTGTCCAGCCATACACCCAGGTATTTGAAGGCTGGGACTTGCTCTAGGGGTGAGCCATCCATGGTGGTGAGGGCTGGGGGGTTGGGAGGGTAGCCAGCTTCTGTCTGGAGCTAAAGACCATGGTGACCATTTTTTTTGCATGAAGAGTGAGCTGGTTCTCGAGGAGCCAGGACTGGATTCTGTTGAAGTCATTCTGAAGAATGGGGAGGACACTGTCATAGGAGGTACCCGAAGCAAAGATGTCGGTGTCATCAGCATAGAGATGTACACTGGAGGAGAGACAGGCTGAGGGAAGGTTGTTAATGAAGAGAGAGAAAAGGATGGGGGCCATGTGTAGATCCTTGGGGAACGCCAGTTACGATTGGGGGAGGAGAGGAGATAGTGTCGCCTATTTGGACTGATTGTTGTCTGTTGAGGAGGTATGGGTGGAGCCATGCGATGGCTGGTGGGGCGATGCTGAAGGAACTAAGTTTGCGGAGTAAAATCCAGCAGGAGGAGTGATGGAGGTGGTGTTGCCACTGTATTACTTGCTTGTGAGACCCAACCTGGGGTATTGTGTCCAGATGTGGCGGCCGCACCTCAGAAAGGACACAGACAGAATGGAAGCAGTCCAGAGGAGGGCAACTAAAATGCTGCAGGGGTTGCATCAAAAACCTTATTAGGAGGGACTAAGAGATATCAACATGTACATCCTGGTAAAGAGGAACGTGAGAGGGAACATTGTGGAAAATCTACAGGTACCACATGGGGGGAACATGATGCAGGAGGGGAGTATCTTGCTAATGAGAAAAAGCACCAAGATCAAAAGGCATGAGATAAAGTTAGGAGGGAGTTGAAGAGGGATGTGAGGAAGTACTATTTCACTGAAAGAGTGTTGAATGCCTGGAACAGACTGCCAGCAGAAGTGGTAGAGGCAAAAACAACAGGGGGCTTCAAGCATGTGTGGGATAAACATAGGGGAATATTACAGTTGCAGCCAAAGATATGGTCTGCTAATTCCTGAAATTTCTGTAATATCTTTAGAGACATTCCCTGCCTGCCTGTGGTACCATTAAAGAGCATCTAGAGAGAATACCTTTAGAAAGAGTTGGAAATATCTGACCAGGTCTTTGGCTGCAACTGTAGAAAACAGGCAGGGAGGAGGGAGGAAGTGTCATTGGAGACCAGTTAGGGACTGCAGAGACAGACTAGACAGGGACCATCTGGGCAGACTGGGTGGTCCAAGTGGCCCTTTTCTGCTGACAAATTCTATGTTTCTATGTGAGGAGCTGGACAGTGGAGATGAGTAGGTGAGGAGCAAGGAGCTGGAGAGAGGAGAAGAGTAAGTGAGGGATGAGGAGTAGAAGTGTGGAGTGAGGAGCAGGAGTGTGGAGTGATGAACAAGAGTGTGGAGTGAAGAAAGAGCAGGAGAGGAGTATGGTGCAGGAGAGTGGAAAGGAGTAGAAGTGGAGTGAGGAGCTGGAGTGTGGAGTGAAGATCAGGAAAGTGGAGAGCAGTAGGAGAGCAATGAGGAGGAGTGTGGAGTGAGGAATGAGTGTGGCGTGAGGAGCAGGAGAGGAGTAAGGAGTAGGAGGGTGGAGAGGAGTACAAGAAAAATGAGGAACAGGAGATTGGAGTGAGGACTAGGAGAGGAATGAGGAGAGGAGGATTTAAGTGAAGTGGGAGTTAGGAGAGTTCCCTCTGGGGATCTCCTTGGGAGCTGTTGCAGTTTCCATGCCTTCCAACAAGGGGGTTGGAGGTCTCAGTCTATTGGGGAAACTTGGAGTCAGGATAAAGGAGCACCCTGTCATTAGCACCATCAGACCATGAGAGGGCAGGAGAGCACAGAGGAGTGAGGAACAAGAGTTTGGAGTGAAGAGCAGAAGTGTGGAGTGAGAAGCATGAGTGTGGATTGAAGAGCAGAAGAGGAGTGTGGAGCAGGAGAGGAGTGAGGAGCAGGATTTTGGAGAGAGGTACAAGAGAAATGAGGAGAAGGAGAGTGGCACAATGAGCATGATATGAGTTATGAGGAGTAGGAAAGCGGAGAGGAGCAGGAGAGGAGTAAGGAAAGGAGGAGCATTTAGGTGAAGATGGATGCAGGAGATTTCTCTAATGAGGGTCTCCTTGGGAGCTCTTGCAGTTTCCATGACTGTCCACGAGGGGGTTGGGATCTCAGTCTATTGGGGAAACTTGGGTTAAAGGCGTACCCTACCATCTGCACTATAGGACCACACATGGAAGGATGGCTGGAAGATTGGACTTCATGTCAGTCCAAGGTACGACTTGTCAGCTTAGTGCTGCCTCTCTGGGAACTGGTGGTCATGTCAAGGAGTGACATTGGGAAGGGGTGTTGGATTTAGGGCCCTTCACCCTTAGCAGTATGCGATGTGTCTGCTTGGCTTCCAGTTTGGGAACCCATGTCTGGTATTCTCCAAGGGCAGGACCCTATGAGAACAGATGTATCAGTTCTTCTGGTGGGAAATTCTGTCAACACATAAATTAGATATGCCACTCATGTATGCTGAGAGTGTGTGTAAAATAATTCTGCATTGCTCTGACTTTGTTTTCTCTGTGTGAACAATGGCATTTGTGCAGCCTAGAAATGGAGAACATTTGGTAAGAGTGTTGCCCACCTCAGTTCCAAAATGTTTGAATCTGGATCAATACCCAACCAACTTGGAGTTCCATGTGTACAGAAACCCCCTACAAGAGGACCAGTAACACATAGTTCTGTATTTTAATCACTGGACCACATCATCTTCAAATGACAGAAAGTATAAAACAAGTAACACCATGACAGTGACACATGTGGTTGATAGAACACTGAGCTGTTTTGCTGACATCAGAGAACCACAAGAGCAAAACCCAATGAGCAGAATTTTCAGAGTGCCAAAGTGCTTGCATCCAGCCCTGCACCATGGCACTTAGGTTCTGGTGGTGTGCCAAACCCCTCACCACAACTGTGCCCAGTTTTACAATTTTGGGTGCAGTTGGGACAGTTTCCATGAATTATAGCAGCTTGTGCCAAATATCTTGCACAAACTTCATAAAAATAGCTCCCCCCCAGAATTGCAGCAACTGAGACCAGAAAAGGCTGGTCTAACTTGCAGCAACTGCTGCACAGGATCAAAAATCCCATTAGAGTGCCGCAAGCCTCATGCACTGTATCGTTGGTGCACCAGGGCTTGCAGCAATCTAAGGCTTTTGAAAATCCTGCCCAATGTCTTTATGATGCCACCAGAATCTTTAACTGTCCTAGCAACCCCAGTTGTTGATGTATCACTATTGGTTGGGATAGGCTGGGAACACTCTCAATACTACACAGTATTCCCATGGTCCCAGCGCTCACCCTGACATTTTGAGAAACAGCATTGTTAAGGAGGCTTTAATTTTTGCTTTAAAAATACCTCACCATTGTGACACATGGACAGCCAGTTCTGAGTACACTATGATTTTTTGTAAAATAAAAATGTGTTATTGACTGTCTCTCATGAGAGATGCTGAGACAGCATGTGAGTTGACACCCCCCCACCCAGGTTTCAGATACAAGGTGTTACCTAGAAGGCCAGAAGCTAATTACAGACTAGAACAGACCTTAATCAAGAATCTCCTGTTTTTCTAAGTTAAATATAGCTTTAACTGCTGAGAGGGAAATCAATATCCATTTTATGACGTTAGAGGAGGAAACCAGGTTAAGGCACACTGTTGCGAAATCATAAATGCTTTGATGTCTGTGTGAGAGCGGATACTGCTCATAGATGAAAGGAAATTTACAGACTTGATTGGGGAAGTCACATGGGGAAAGGAGTTTCTGCTGATGTGACCTTAATTATCTTGCCTTCTAATATGACAAAATATCCTGGGTGTATGATTTTTCATAAACAGAAGAGGAGCTAGGTGACCTCACACAAAGGGTTTGGCAAAGACAGTTTTTTTAAACAGATTCTGATTTCCTTCAGAGACACTTTTATCTACACTCTGACAAAGAAACATCTTTGAGCACTTTAAGCAAGTGTACAGGTAGAGAGAGGCAAAATCTAAGTACTGTAGTAGGAATTGCACTGTTAAAACTTTGTTCTTTTAAAAGATTGTATGGTTCTTGTGATATAATGGTTCTGTTTTTTATGTTTTACATACTTTTATCTATTTTAGTAAAACTCTATTTTTAGAGCCTACTTGGTCTGTCTTTGAATTTCTTTTCTTTAACAAATGAAGCATATATGGTTAAAGCAGACACTGTGCATAAGCTTGAATGGTGATACCAAACTGGAAAAAGGTAAGAGTAATTTGAGGTCTTTTATTAGAGTTTTTAAGGGTTCATTTCTGTACACCTGGTTAGGTGCCCATAAGCAAAGATATCTGGCTCCCCGAAGACAGAATTATCTGAGCCTGTGCATTGGGTACGCTAGCAAGAGGTTCACAGTTTGAATCCCTCCAAGACTTGAGACCAAAGGTTGATTTGAACCCACAAAACAGACAGGAGGGTTACCCTGTTTCTGTTAACTGTTCACAAAACTGCGCTCAGAGGTTGGCACTTTGGGAGAAGAGGGCTGACCTGCTGAATGGGTTTGTGACAGATTGGTTGGCAGCGGTGTGGATAATTTTGGTATTACAAGCTTTTATTGTTCAGTGTGTCAGCTCACTTGCAAAGAAAGAAAAAGGCAGTGATTTATTTTTTCAAAAAAGGAGACAGAACTATATCACTTGGCGTACAGTCAAGTTCCTACCCATTTTAATTTTTTTTTCTAAAGTGCAAGTCAGAGTAGCAGTAGTTAGGGAAGAAGATGGCTTCCAGCTACAGCAGGCACACTGTAGACTACTTAAAGCAGTTGTGCGGGGACAGACGAGTCCTGTTCAAGGTGAAAGCCAGCAAACAGAACATAATGGATGCCCTGATGGTGGCAGATACCCAGAGCACCGAGCCACAGACCATGACTGAAAAGGACCAAACCTTCAGTGTGGCAGGGCTAGCGGCCAGTGCAGAATCCAGATCCAATGAGGAGGGCAACAGGGCCACTGTCAGTAAGGGCCACAGCAGCAGGGGAAGGTCACCAGTATCCTCTCCTTGATCCAGAAGTACTCAGGCTGCAAACCGAGTTGCGCAGGATGGAGCTGGAGTTCCAGGAGAAGAGAGAACGAGAGAGCCGAGAGGCAGAGCGGGAACAGCGGGAGGCAGACCATGAGGAGCGTGAGCACCAGTGAGCTGCAGAGGAGAAGAGAGAGAGTGAGAACGCTGTGAGGAAGAGCAAGAATGCCAAGAGGAAGAGCGAGAACAGAGAGACTCTGACCATGAGGAACAGGAGCACCAGAGGCAACATGAACTGGAGAAGCTACAACTTCAACCAGTGGCACCAGAGCAGGTAAGTGGCTTGGGTTTAACTAGGAATGCAGGACTGAGTTACAAATTGAACTCCAAATTGATAGCCAAATTTAAAGAGGGGGAAGATATGGATGCCTTTTTAAATTCTTTTGAAAAAGTTTGTATTCAGGCTAAAATTCCTAGAGAGTCCTGGAGTTTCCAGCGATCCCCACTACTTACCGGGAAAGCTCGGGACACATTGGGTCAAATGGACAATGAGGACAGTGATGATTACAACAAACTTAAAGCTGCGCTGTTAAAAAAATTTGACTTAACTGCTGAATCATACAGAGCTAAATTTTGTAAGCTCAGGAGAAGCCCTGATATGAGCTATGAGGAGCTAGCCATGAAACAACGTCAGTCTTTAAAACATTGGTGGGAAAGAATTGAGGAAAACTCTGTTGGTAAAATTGAAAATGTTATTTTGTTAGAACAATTTTATTGGGCATGCCCAGCAGAGCTAAAACCTGGCTGGAGGACCGAGATCCCAAAACAGTGCAAGAGACTGCTGAACTCTCGGACTGCTATGCCGAGAGCAGACCTGCTCTGAGAGCGAATGGGGCAAGCATGGCAGCACAGAAAGGGAAAGCACACCTTCAGGGCAGCTAAAACCCTCACTTCCTCCACCAAAACCAGTTAGCCCCAGGTTTCAGAGAAAAGATTTCTCTGAAAAGAGAAGTGAATATTGGTTATGTAAAGAAACTGGGCATAACGCCAGACAGTGTCCCAAAAGAACAAGCAATAATACACAGAATGGTACTAGAAAAGAAGTGGGTTGTTTGTGTGTCCCTGGAAGCATGCCTGTGAACATGAGGGAACACATTTTTTTTTATTTAGTTGTTTAACCAGGTATAGCACACTAAACTGAAAGCTTTTTTACAGGCGCGACCTGGGAGCACAAGGAGGTTAAGTGACTTGCTCAGGGTCACACAGTATGCAAGTGGAAGCTGTGGGATTCAAACCCAGGTCTGGTCTGCTGGATGTTACCACATTTGCAGCTCAGCGCCTTAGACCACTGCACTATACTGCCTACATACTACTATGTACCCAGTCATGGTGAATGGTGTACAGATGCAAGGGTTAAGGGACACAGGGGCATCCTTGACCTTGGTAAAAGGGGATCTAGTAGAGCCTGGTCAGCTTATACCCAATAAATATGTAATTGTACAGGACTTTACTGGTGAGGTGAAAACATTGCCCCTCACTAGTGTTCTCCTGGACTGGGGTGAAACAGGGGGTAGTGTGCAACAGGTGCTGTAGCCAAAACCTTAGCAGTGGATGTGATCCTGGGCAATAATCTAAAACAGGGAATGGTGTGTGCAGTTACCTGTAGCCAAGCGGCAAGGGAAAATTGTAGTTCCTTGAACCCCACAGAAACCATTGTGGAAACCACTGAAAAGCTGGTTCCCCAGCCTATGTCTCCAGATGGTTGAGACTAACGAAAAAGGGGTAGAAATTTCCCCAGTAGCAAGTAACCACACAGCTACAGAGGGTTATTCCAAAAAGGGAGGGGTTACTCATTGTCAGAGGGTTGGGATTGACCGTGATCCTGAGTGCCCCGACGCTAGTGCTAGGGACCTTAGTTTAGTGACTGAAAGGGACCTGTCCCATGCCTTGGGAATGTGTGAGAGGTTAGCAGCTGCTCAAAGAAGTGACCCTAGTTTAGAGAAGCTGAGGGCTTGGACAGACTCAGACGGTGCACAGGGAGGTGATGGCAGACATAAGGTTTATTGGGAAAATGGACTTCTGTATACTCAGGCAGTACAAACAGAGGGAGGGGTGCTAGGCAGGCAGCTTGTCATTCCCCAAGGGTATCATGAGCAGTTGCTCAAGATTGCACATGATATTCCCTTGTCTGGTCATCTAGGAATTGTGCGCACTACACAGTGGGTGGTACAGAATTTCTATTGGCCTAACTTCACCCAGCAGGTGAAGAAGTATTGCAGGTCTTGTAACCGGTGACAAGAAATAGGGAAGGCGGGCAAGAAAACCCAAGCTGCCCTGATTCCCTTGCCCATAGTGGAGGATCCATTCCAGAGGGTGGGAATGGATATTGTGGGGCCTTTAAATACCCACAGCTCCTCAGGGAAGAGATTCGTCCTGACTGTGGTGGATTATGGCACCCGGTACCCAGAGGCAGTCGCCCTATCCTCACTGAGGAAGGACAAAGTGGCAGATGCCTTACTTGGGATTTTCTCTCGTGTTGGGTTTCCACAGGAGGTAATCACCAATTGAGGGGGTTCCTTCATGTCAGATCTGATGAAATGTTTATGGGAGAAGTGTGGGGTGGTGCAGAGATGCACGACACCGTATCACCCACAAGCCAGTGGACTTGTGGAATGATTCAATGGTACTCTGAGGTCAGTGCTCCAGGTGTTTGTTGAACAGCATGGGAGGGACTGGGAGAAATACCTTCCCCACCTGTTGTCTGCATACAGAGAGGTGCCCCAAGAGTCAACAGGATTTTCCCCCTTCGAACTCTTATATGGACGTTGGGTTCGTGGGCCCCTAGACTTGACCTGGGAGGACTGGGAAGGCAAGCACGCCACCCAGGGAACTCCCATTGTGGATTATGTCCTTAAGTTAAGGGAAAGGCTGAAGGAGCTTATGGGGACAGCCCAGAGCAACCTAGCAGCAGACCAACGAAACAAAAACTGTGGTACGACCGCAGAGTCAGAGCTCGCTCATTCATGGTCCTTATTCCGGTCCAGAAAGACAAGCTGCAGGCTGAGTGGGCAGGACTGTACAAAGTGGTTAGGAAGGTACTGTAAATGACGTGAACTACATTATAGAGTTACCTGACAAAAGACAGACAGAAAGGATGTACCATGTCAACATGAAGCCATATGCAAATAGAGCTGACATGGTGTTTGCAGTGTGTAGTCCTGGGAAGGGGACAGACAAAGGAGACCCCCTTCTGGATTTACTGGAAGAAAGTAAGCGGGAGTCCTCAGTGGAGGCCGTAAAATTGTCCCCCCAGCTGGCCCTGGATCAGATCCAGAAAGTGAGGGAGATTAACTTTGCCCCACTGTTTAGTGCCAAGCCTGGACTAACCCCCTTAGTGACACATGATGTAGACACAGGGACACAGACGCCCATACGGCAGACAGCATATTGGGTGTCAGAGGCTGTCCAAAAGGACATTAGGAGGGAAGTGGAGGAGATGCTGGATTTAGGCATAATCCAGAGATCCCACAGCCCCTGGGCCTCACCCGTAGTCCTTGTGCCTAAGCCAGATGGCTCTACTCATTTCTGTGTGGACTATTGTGGACTGAATGCAGTCACAAAGTCAGATGCCCACCTGATGCCCCAGATGGACGAATTCCTGGACAAGTTGGGAGGGGGTGACCTACCTTACGACCATTGACCTGACCAAGGGGTATTGGTAGGTAGAGTTGACAGACAGAGTTAGGAAGAGGTCGGCCTTCATCACTCCGATAGGCTTATTTGAGTTTAAAGTAATGCCTTTCAGAATGAAGAACGTCCCGGCCACTTTCCAAAGGTTGGTGAACCAGGTGTTAAATGGTGCTGAGGAGAATGCCATGGTGTACCTGGATGACATTGCCATCTTTAGCTCCATTTAGGAGGAACACCTTTCCCACCTTAGGGAAGTGCTGGGCAGGATACAGAGGGCCGGGCTCACTGTCAAAGCCGAGAAGTGCCAGGTGGCCATGGGGAGAGGTGGCATACCTCGGGCATGTGGTAGGCCAGGGACAGCTCCATCCTAACCAAATAATGATAGAGGTAATCCAGGTGTGGCCCAGACCAGAAACACAGAAGCAGGTCAGGAGTTTTCTAGGGACAGCAGGGTACTACATAAAATTTTTACCCAATTACAGTGCCCTGGCTGCACCCCATCTGATCTGACAAAGAAAAGGATGCCCAAGAAAATTACCTGGGGCCCAGCTTGTGAAGAAGCCTTTACCAGACTGAAGGAGGCACTGTGCACTGCTCCTGTTTTGAGAAGTCCTGACTATAGCAAACTTTATAGTTCAGACTGACGCCTCAGATGTGGGTATTGGGGCTGTACGGAGTCAGACATCCAGCCAAGGGACAGATCACCCAGTAGTGTACCTGAGTAGGAAGTTACTTCCCAGGGAGCAGGCCAGGCATGCTCCACTGTGGAAAAACAATGTCTTGCCATAGTGTAGGCCCTAAAGAAATTAGAGCCATACTTATATGGGCAGCATTTTGTGGTGCAGACTGATCACAACCCCCTGGTTTGGCTGATGCAGATGGGAAAGAACAAAGGTAGATTGCTAAGATGGAGTCTTGCTTTGCAAGGGTATGATATGACAGTTGTACATAGAGTGGAGCCAGAAACCAGAACTCAGATGGTCTGTCTCACATGTACGAGGAGTGAACAGATTTGGGAAGCTCATCGCATGCCAGGAATAGACCCCCCCAAATTCAGTCTAGGTGGGGAGGATTGTGACACATGGACAGCCAGTTCTGAGTACACTATGATTTTTTGTAAAATAAAAATGTGTTATGGACTGTCTCTCATGAGAGATGCTGAGATAGCATGTAAGTTGACACACACACACACACACACACACACACACACACACACACACACAGGTTTTAGATACAAGGTGTTACCTGGAAGGCCAGAATCTAATTACAGACTAGAACAGGCCTTAATCAAGACTCTCCTGTTTTTCTAAGCTAAATATAGCTTTGACTGCTAAGAGGGAAATCAATATCCATTTTATGACGTTAGAGGAGGAATCCAGGTTACAGCACACTGTTGCGAAATCATAAATGCTTTGATGTCTGTGTGAGAGCGGATACTGCTCATAGATGAAAGGAAATATACAGACCTGGTTGGGGAAGTCACATGGGGAAAGGAGTTTCTGCTGATGTAACCTTAATTATCTTACCTTCTAATATGATAAAATATCCTGGGTGTATGATTTTTCATAAACAGAAGAGGAGCTAGGTGACCTCACACAAAGGGTTTGGCAAAGACAGTTTTTTTTAAACAGATTCTGTTTTTCTTCAGAGGCACTTTTATTTACACCCTGACAAAGAAACATCTTTGAGCACTTTAAGCAAGTATACAGGTAGAGAGAGACAAAATCTAAGTACTGTAGCAGGAATTGCACTGTTAAAACTTTGTTCTTTTAAAAGATTGTATGGTTCTTGTGATATAATGGTTCTGTATTTTATGTTTTACATACTTTTATCTATTTTTACATTTATTCTACTTTTTCTCCTGGTAGGACCCTCCTGGTCGAGTTCTGCCCTTGTCACGGTCCCCGGGACTCCCACCTGCTGCCAACTGCCGTTGCATCTTCCAGTCACCCCCCCAGCTTACCACCACCCGAGAAGAGTGAGGGCCATGGCTCCCGATTATACCTGGCGCCATGGAACTAGTATTTAGTTGGGAGAGCTTCTGGTGGCAGAGGCTAATTGAAGTCCTGGGGAGGGCTTGATAGAGACAGGGGTCTCGCCATGTTTTTTTTTTTTCCCTTGTAGGCTGGGGCGGAGACGTGCAATGACGTCCATCGTCTGTCCTGCCCCAGAGAGCATTGATTGTGCGTCACTATAGGGCAGCAACCCAGCCTCCACCAGGTGTCGCTCCTGTGCTACCACAGGCCTCCCCTTCCCCCCAGAGAAGGAGAGCAGTCCTTGGGATGCTCAATCCTTCTCCCCCCGGCCGGCCCTCTGACGACCCGGGTCCATTCCTGAATCTGGGTCGCCGGCGTTGCAAGCGGAAATCCAACCGCTGTAGCGGTGGGCCGACCAATACTTGGTTTGTCTTTGAATTTCTTTTCTTTAACAAGTGAAGTATATGTGGTTAAAGCAGATGCTGTGCATAAGCTTGAATGGTAATACCAAACTGGAAAAAGGTAAGAGTAATCTGAGGTCTTTTATTATAGGTTTTTAAGGGTTCATTTCTGTACACCTGGCTAGGTGCCCGTGGGCAAAGATATCTGGCCCCCTGAAGACAGAATTAGCTGAGCCTGTGCACTGGGTATGCTAGCAAGAGATTCACAGTTTGAATCCCTCCAAGACTTGAGACCAAAGGTTGATTCGAACCCACAAAACAGACAGGAGGGTTACCCTGTTTCTGTTAGCTGTTCACAAGACTGTGCTCAGAGGTTGACACTTTGGGAGTAGAGGGCTGACCTGCTGAGTGGGTTTGTGACAACTATAGCTGGTCTAGTGGCACTGGAGGTTGAGGCGCTGGATGCCACACCTTGCACCCAGAGGTATAGCCAGGATTTTTTTGGGAGGTTGTTTAGATATGACATTTTCAAAATGGACAAATAAGGCCCCCAGAAGCTCTGGGGGGGTGTACATGCTCTGAGGTGAGTTTGGGGACTTTTCTTGAAGAAACAACACATTTTTGTTACATGTTCCCCATCCTTAATTTCATGGGAACATTTTTTTTTTCACATGGAATCAGGGTTGTGGGAGGCTCTGGCTGGCATTACAGTCTGCAAAACCTCCAATCATTGTGGACAACTGGCTATCCAACAGGTGCGATCAACCACCCACTCCTTAGCAGTTTTAGTAATATACTGTGATCTTTGAAAGATTTCTACATAAAGGCTGTGTGGCCTGGGGTCTGGGGGCTGCAAGGAGCAGTGGAGCACTGGAGCCTCAGCACAGCAGACAGCAATGCAACGGATTTGCTCAATGGTGAGATACCATCTACCCCCCCCACCCGTAGCAGGCTAGCAGCCACACCAGCCAGACAGCAGTCTACACAGCACACTGCAGTGCACAGCACCTGTCCTTGGCTCGCACAGAACACAAAAGCATGCATTTAAAGGGCCAACAGGCTCTGTCAAATTCAATTATTAAAAATTTAGAAGTCATTTCGGAGGTGTTTGAGCACCTAAAACCCCCCAACTCGCTGCTTGCACCACACAGATGACCTGGATTTGGAAATAAGCCCAGGTGGCCAGGGGTCAACAGAGGAGAGAGAGGATTGAGTGTCCAGAGGACTGCTTTCCTCACTTGGGAAGGGAGGGAGGGTTTGCCATCCCACTTGTGGATCTCCTTCTGGTGGTGGCTGGAGGAGATGCGAGTCGGGAGGCATGTTGCCAATGTCCAATGTCGGCGGGGAGGGGGGAGCGGAGGAAATGGACGAAAATGGAGTTGGCACGCTCTGTGATAGCTCGCCAGTGCCTGTCCTGGCTCCCTGAACATCTGGATTTCTCTCCAGGGGTGAGGGAAAGCCAGCGTCCCTTCATCTTGGCCCTGTCATGGGGGGAGACCCATGGGGAATCATAGAGGATATCGGGCGGGGGAATGGTGAGCCAGAGACAGAGTCCCTCTAAGGGAGGAATCAGTGCCACCTGTTAGGCTCCCAGGAGGATAAACACATAACAGAAAAATAAATACCTCACCATGTTTCATACTGGGCAGTAAAGTTACTCCTGGGGCAACTGTAGGTCACCAATTAGTATTCCTGCTCTGTACTGAGTCTTATGCACCATGTTGGGATCGTACTATCTCAGAGTAACCCATCCTCTGTTATGCTTAACTGCTTAAACACAGATAACTGTTGAGTACCAGTGGGCATACACACATAAACTGGTGGCTGGTAGATTCAAGAAGAACAAGAGAAAGTGCTTCCTCATGAACAGAGGATAGATGGAGTGGTATATCAAAAGGGGTGGAAAACTCTGACATGGTCACATATTTCAAGAGAGTATAGGGGTACCCGTAAAAGTTTGGGGGAGAACAAAGACAGAGAAGTGGGTGGGTAGCAGTTGGGGGCAGGGTGGGGAAGGGTCTGAACTGCCACTGGGGTATTCGGCTCCCGGTTCCAGTAAAAGAATGGGCAGACATGATGGACTAGGAGCCTTTTTCTGACGACACCATTCTATGTTTTTATGTTTCACCAGGAGGCTAGATTTCTAAAGCCTGTTTTAAGATTATTATAACAGTTGATCTGACCATTTTTTTTAATTAAAGCAATTAATCAGTACTCGCAAAATGTTACAAAATGTTTGATTTCTGCATCTCTAAAATCTCTAACCCAGCAAAGCGGAAAAAGTGTGACTCTGGCGGTAGGTGAGGACATTACTGTATTTAATAGAAGCTGCTAAATGTTTTCTGATAGGTAACCACTTTACAGGAGCTTCCATGGTCCCCAAGGAAACCTGTTCTGCAAAATCCAAGTTACTCTGCATTTGAACTGAAAAAAGTTATTTTTCATTGTTGTAATTCAGAATTGTGAAGAACAACTTTTGAGAGAAGCTTGTGAAATAGACAAGCCATCTAACTGTACCACAGTATATATTCCAATACATCTAAATGAACAAATAACCTATTGTATATTCTTGTACATTTTATTCTACAAGTAAATGTAAAATTATCTGCCTGGTGCTGTCCCTTTTTTATCAATGCTAATTTCATTGTTAATGGGAGCATATCCCATCATGTTAATGGAAAGGAGGGCAAACATGATGAGTCCAATTCAAATACATATGTAACTCCTCTCTGGCATCATCCTAGAGAGGGCCACTACTCCTGCCTTGCCAGCCGTTACAAGGATAAGGGGCCTGGGCTCCTTAGCTAATAATACTGGAGGTCCTTTCCCAAAAGTTGCAAACAAAAATGGCGGTGCCTCCACCCAGAGTGCATTTAGTGGGTCTGATATCTACCAGTACATGTCATACCAACCCACCTACCCAAAACAGCTACCCCAGCCATGGACTTATCAGGATCGAGCCTCCCCACTTTCATTTGGCAATGTCAACATCAGCCAATAACACGCTCACTAAAGTCAGGCTCTTGAGTCAGACCTTTTCAAAAAGAGTAACATCACAATTTATTTACATGGGGACGGAGGGGGTAAGTGAAATAGAGTTTATGCAAACATTTTTTTATTTTTAACCAGATATAGCACACTAAGCTGAAAGCTTTTTTACAGGAGTGACCTGGGAGCACAAGTGACTTGCTCAGGGTCACACAGTATGCAAGTGGAAGCTGTGGGATTCAAACCCAGGTCGGGTCTGCTGGATGTCCCCAGATTTACAGCTTAGAGCCTTAGACCACTACACTATACTCTGAGTTTGTATTAAGAGATTTAGCATTTTCAAACAATCACATTTTCCCTTTTTATTTTTCAAACCCACATTTAGTTAATGCAGCCTCCACACTGTCTACCTAGCTAACTGCTGCAGATTTTCCCAAAACCCAGACCCACTGGTACCAGTTTGGAATGATGCTCCAAGTTCTATCCCTAGGTACCCAGATGTCAGTTGCAGGCCTGAGATGCAGCTAGTTGACTGGCATGGGCACGCTTGCTGAACTAAATAACTTTTTACGTTTTCTCTCTGTTTACTCTAACTCTAACTTTATTTCCAGCCCAGGTGGGCATGGACAAACTATATACAGTCCCCAGGATTTTTGCAGGGCAGTTCCTGCTGTTACTCACAGTTCTGCAGAATCAGTCCTTGGGTGGCACAGACAGCTGAATTCCTGGGGTTGATGAACACTCAGATGCAGAACCGGGCTCGATGCTTGAAAATATGTGGAAGGGAAACAGGGGCTGCAGCTCAGATCTTCAGGCTTGATTGAAGATCTAGCAGCTTGTCCCCTTCAGCCTTCTGAGGCCCGTTGCAGGGCACAGTCACAGAGCCTACCAGCCACAGAGGACCCAGACCTGGGAGTGGCCCCATGGCCCAGCTCCCTCACAGGTCAGTGCCCCCTAACACTTGGATGCACGACCTGTGGCCCCCAGCAACTGGCAGTTCCCACTTGATTTGGGTTAAAGAGTTCCCCACTGGGCCCTGGAATTAAGATGGCAACTTCAGATCATTTTTGCTCTGTTTCTTCACAACCTGCTATGGTGTGTAACGAAGCAGTCTCTGCTACCTTCCCTGCCTCACAGACTCTGGGGGGTGGAGAGTCTTAAAAATCCAGGGTTACTGCAGCAGTCTTTGTTCTTGCTGTGCCTCAGGAGCAGATAGCAGGTACAGTACTTGCCCCAGATAAGCACCTACTTGTCCTTCTGCTTTCACACTTTCTCAACTTTAACACAGCTGCATTCTCGCTCTGGCTCACAAACAACTTCAGAACTCTGTCTCAGAAAACATTGAAATCTCTTTTCTCACTGTGCAGGTGCATAGAAATTCTTTGGTCTGAAGAGGTTCCCTCTGCAACTCTCTCATCACATTTCTCCTCACTCTTGCCTCTCGCTGAATAGGTGCAGACAAAAGTACCCATCTTTTCCCAGGCTCAGACACAACATTTGCTCTTTTTCCAGGCTCAAGACACAACCTTTGTCTTTTTGCCAGGCTCAGGACACAACCTTTTCTTCAGCTCACCGCTGTGGTGCATCTTTCTGCCACAGCAGACTTTTCTCAGACCCTGCAGCTTTCTCTCTTTTTTCAACCCAGCTGCTCGCTCAACTTTTCCCTTTTTTCGCTCATGATGGGGGAAGCATGACCAGCCCTGGGGGACAGAGTTGCTGGCATCCCCAGGCAGGCCTTCTTACAGCCTTGCAGCCCCATTCTCTCACCAGGGGTCAGAGCCCTCGTCCCTGTTTATTTATTTATTTGAATATTCAGAAATACCTTTGAGTATGAACTCTTTTACAAAGGTTCCACATCATGGGGGAACAGTACAGACATTACACAACAAGCAGTTATCTAGGATACATGACAAATAAGGTAAAAAGTGAAATATACAATTGATTAAAGCAATACAAGGCTTGGGAGGCAACAAGTAATTCCTTTACCAACAAAAATTAATAACCACAGTGAGAAGTACCAAGTTGCAGCCCCTGAAGGGCCCTGTCAGGGTAGTGTTGGGATAGGAGAGTACAGAGATGGGAAGAAAGATGAGTGGGGCTGGGGGAGAAGTAGGGGATGTTCAGAGGGTGGGGTGATGAGGGAAGGAGGGGTGGTGCAGAGGGATTGAGGGGGGACATCAGAGTATGAAGCAGGAAGGGAGTTGGGGACTGCTAGACAAGAGAAGTAACACAGTAAATAATTCATTAATCAGGTCAGGCGGAGGGGCTCTCCCCAGACTGACCCAGAATCAACAATTCTCTCCTTTTTGGGAGCATTTGGCAGCTCCCTATTGGCTGGAGCCACTGTCCTCAAGAAAAATTAATATGTATGAGGCTCCTTCAACACCTTACTGGCTGGTCAAAATGGTGCCAGAATAATTCCCGGGGTATTTTTCCCCGAGTCCTTTCACAAGCTCCATAATCCTTCTGGATAATCCTGGCACTGTGGTTGGTTGGTTGGCTGATATCACAAGGGCTGTAATCATGGCTGCTGGAAAACAGACCCACTACAAATGTTACCAGTGTCCCAAGTTCTGAATGTTCCTGCAGCCAAACCATGTACTTTTATTTTATTGTTTCCCCAGCATTTGGTAGCCACCCCTGTGCCCTAGCAAGCGACTGCATTATTTAACATTTTCAGTTAGCCCGCTTGCAGTCGCTGCTGCCATTTGTAAGTGTCCCCAGGCAGCCACACATAATCCCAGTACAGTTCATTAGGTGTCCCACCTTTATTGTCTTGCTGCTGCCAAATAAATCTTATTTATAGCCCCATTGTGCCACATGTATGGCAGCCTTTCCTCTCTCAGAGCCCTGAATCATTTAGACATTGTATTTAATTCTTTCCCCATTGCTAGCACCATTTTAGTAGCCCCTAGGTGCGAACACAGGCTCCGCTCATCAATATTCATGAGCCACCTCATTAATATTCATAAGGTGGTTCAAAATCCCCAAGTGTGATTGACGCTCACAAAAATTGATCTTCTTCCACTTCTGTCATCTCTCTGGTCCAGCTCAGGTCACTGTTCCCTCTCTTGATCTGGTCTGTAACCAGGACCACCAGAGAGGCAACAAAACTAGCCACAGAACAGCTGATAGAGAAATGCACACACACGCATGCACGGAGCTCGCCCCGCATCGAAGTTCCATAAATGGGTGGCTGCTCTGCACTTCAGCTCTCCCTGCCCTACTCTCTCAAAAATTAATGCGGGTGTCAGTGGCTGGATCAGGGGACTACCAGGGGATTGCCCAGGACTGGGAAAAAAGAAATGGCAGTGGAACAAAACCCCGGGGGAAAAGGGGAGCCATTTTGGAGGCTATACAGGTAAGCCCCCGACGGGGGGGGGGGGGTTACACATATAATTAGTTTGCAAATATAATGTGTTTAATTTATTTTTAAATTTACTTTAATGATTTATTATATATAGAATAAAGTATGGGGTGGTGTGTGTAATGAGAATTTTACATAAACCCACATAAACCCCGAGAGTGAAGCCTGAGGGGTTTATCTTAGCATCCAACACCGAGAGTGTGTGTAAAATTCAAGTTTACACAGCACCCCTTAATTTATTTTATATCATTGCTGTGTTTCGCTTTCTCGCCACAGCAATTACATACTGTAAAATAAAGTGAAGTTCTAAGCGGCCGCGGTCTGGTTGCTTCTTAGTGGGGTCCGCGGTCACATTGTGATACTTTTATTTTTCCTTTCTGGTACTTGGTTTTGTGCAGTAGTGTTTTTTTTCTTTTATTTTTCCCTTCTGGTACTTGGTTTTGTGCAGACGTGCCTTTTGGGATAACATAAAAGGAATCACAGGGACACAGACAAAGAACTCTCCTGCCATGCTGATAGTTGATGGGATCACTACCCTGGACCCCCTGGTCATTGCTAATACCTTTAACTCTGCTTTTACCGACCTCAGTGCTGTTCTCCCCCCTGATGACAGCTCCCCTAACATCCATCTTGTTCAGGCCAATCCCCCCCCCCATTTCTACTTTCTGGAAGTCTCTTTGAATGCAGCACGCTGTTACATCGCTACTGCCATCTCAAAATCCAGATCCAGTGGAGACTCCCTTGACCTGAAGATACTGTCGCTAATTCTAGAGGAAGTCCTTCGACCCTTAACCAGAATTCTGAATCTCTTTCTCCGTACCAGTCAATTTCCAGACCTCTGGAAAATTGCCTCTGTCATTCCAGTCCATAAAAGTGGTGACAAGTTCAGCCACGCTAACTATCGCCCAATCTCAATTCTGCCTCCGCTTTCCAAGGCACTTGAATGAATCATAGCAGACCAACTAATTGACCATCTGGACAAGTACAATTTACTGTGTGCTCAACAGCACGGTTTCAGAAAGGGGCACAGCACCTCCTCTGCTCTGCTAGAATTCACCGGGGCAGTACATAATTCTCTCGATAAGGGCCTGCTAACTGGAGCGGTTTTCATTGACCTATCCAAGGCCTTCGATACTGTCCACCATCGGCTGTTGGTTGACCAACTTCGGAACATAGAACTCTCCCCTGACTCTGCCTTATGGTTCAAAAGCTACCTTGAAAACCGTTCACAAAAGGTAAAAATTGCCAATGCCCTCTCTGATACTATGCCAGTTCACTCAGGTGTTCTGCAGGGATCAATTCTGGGCCCGCTCCTCTTCAGTCTCTTTCTGAACTCTCTACCACTTTCTTGCACTGAGAATATCATCCTCTATGCTGATGATGCAATCATATTCTCCTCTCACAAAGATCCCATGTCCTTACAACGGAATCTCCAACTGGCCTTCAGCAACGTTGAGGCATGGTTTTCTAAGCATAAACTTGTCCTAAACCACAAAAAGACTTAAGTCCATGCTATTCTGCAGCTCCCACAGTCGGCACAAGCATTACCCCTTGGCTATTCGGACATCACATGGCAATGCCCTGGAACAGGTTCCATACTTCAAATATCTTGGGATACTGTTGGACTCCAACCTCTCATACAGTGCTCATGTTTACTCTGTGGCAAAGGCAGCTAACACCAGAATCGGTCTCCTCTATAGACATAGACAACACCTCACCCCTGAAGCCCTGAAGATCACCGTTCAGAGTTACGTGGTCTTGATTATTGACTATGGTCTCATCATATATGGCTCTGCCACAGTGACTACCTTCAGACGTATCTCAACCGTCCTCAATAAGTCATGTCAGCTCATCTCTGGAGCCCACCATCTTACCCACACCTGTGATCTGTTTACTAAAACTGGCTGGCTCCAGCTTTCAAATCGCATCAAGTACCTAACTTGCACAATGGCCATGAAAATTTGCCTTGGTCTTGCACCCCCTGGGGTCACAGTGCTGCTATACACCAATAAGAATTGCTTACAAGTCACCAGGGGTTCAAAATCTCAACTCCTTCAAGTTCCCGGCTGTCGCACCACCCAGGATCAATGTTCTTTCACCTACAAAGCTCCTCTTTGGCTGAACAGCTTCAACCCTGCCATCTTGACTGCCCCAACCCTGGGCATCTTAAAAACAAGACTACGGCAGCACCTTAATACCTCCAGTTCCTGTGACTACCATCCTTAACTGACTGTGTCATGTCCCAGGGGTTGCTACAGCCTCTCCCCACCACCGTCCATCCGGCTGCCCCGTAACCCCACTGATGCTCTTATTCCATCTTCCACCTCACCCTATCCCACCCTTCTCCCCCTTCCCTCCCACTACCCCCCACCATGTCACCAGCACTTATCCCCTGTTTTGTCTGTCAACCGCCTTTGGCTGCACCTTTGTTGCCCTTCCCTTTCTACACCCTTTTTTATTTTTTTATGTGTTGCTGGTTTCCCATCTTAATCTGAACAGCTAGTAACCATGTCTTAAAACCTGATCTTGTACTATTTAACTAACCATGGTATGTTATTATTGATTATTGTGTTTCATTGCTTTCCCCTGTATATCTTTTGCCTCTGACGTGGAACCTCTGTAAAAGAGCCATGGCTCAAAGGTATTTGTAATCCTAGACTTGAATAAATAAATGAATAAATAAAAAAAAAGAAAAATAACTTACTGCTGAGTTAGAGTGGCGGTGCCGGTTTGGGCGAGAAGGCAAGTTGGCAAGCATTCACAAACATGGAAGAGCTATTACTTGGCATGTGCAGAGCAAGGGAAACCCAATGCATGTTTGCCATTATAAACACTCCTTTATAATGACAAATTACACCACGGGTTTCCCTACAAAAGAAAGCGAAATCCAGTTATTAGGTAAGCAATAATGTATGGGCGACCATACACAGCAAGCCTCTGTTTCCAACGAGGGGTAGAGATAACAGCGTATGGACCTCGAGAGCAAAAATCAAGAGGTCCATGCTGTTATCTCAACCTCCAGATGAAAACAAAATGCGAGTTGTGTATGGTAACCTATATTTTAATTATTGTAGTATGTGGCTTAGATTAGAATCTCTGATTAGCTTTTAGATTAGATTATTTTCTGTACTCCAGTGTCCTGCGACTCCTGACTGACTTTTGGTTTCTGTTGGGGGATCACAACTGTAAAAAGAAAGCCAAGTGTGTATTTTTATATTGTTAAGAGTAGTGGATGGTGGATCATATAGATCATTCTGTTCAATTTACTGTCAGAGTCGCCCGGGAGGTACTGTATCTATCCAAGCTGTCAGGAGGTATACTGTATCTGCCACACAACCACGTTGTTAGTAAAGTAAGTAAAAGTAAAGTAAAACTTTATTTTTAAAGTGCTTTTCAAAACCAAAGCGCTGTACAAACACATTAAAACCATACAATTAAATTAATTTAGACAGTCATATTTAAAATCCTTCAGAATAAGCTTTATAAAACAGATATGTTTTGAACTCTGATTTAAAACTTGAGACAGTCAGGCATTCTCTTATCTGAGGAGGTAGAGAATTCCACAGAGAAGGGGCAGCATAAGAAAAATGCACATGCCACAGATGTCTTTAACTGGATCCTGGGAATCTTTAGCAATCCCTCGTTGGTGGATCGCAGTGAGCGGGAGGGGCAGTAGGGAGTAAGAAGATCTTGCAAGTACTGGGGTCCCTGTTCATGTAGGGCTTTATAGGTCAGCAACCTGACTTTGAAGGTGATCCCGCCACTGAACCGTCAGCCAGTGCAGTCCGCACAGCACAGGCGTAATATGTCTAGACCTAGATGTACGGGTCAAAAGCCTGGCTGCCGCGTTCTGCACTAGCTGCAAGTGGCAGATATCAACCCATGGCAGCCCTAGGTAAAGGGCATTGCAGTAATCAAGGCGGGAAGTCAAGAAGGCGTGCACTAATATGGGGAGGTCAGCTGGAGGAACCAGGTGTTTCATCCGGGCAATATTCCTAAGATGATAAAAGGAAGACTTGACAACGGCAGATATCTGAGATTTCAGGGTCAAACCATCATTAAAAATAATGCCCAGGTTATGTACCTGGTCTGAGGTCAAGAGCTGGACACCATCAAGCCATAAGCCAGATGGAAGCCCAGCCCTAGGACATGCCTCACGATGACCAGGGTCCACTACCAACACCTCAGTCTTATCCGGGTTTAACTTCAGCCAGCTAGTGCTCATCCAATCTCTGATCACGGCTAGACAGCTGTTAAGCATGGAGATCTCATCATCCTGTCTGGGAATAAAGGACAGATACAGTTGAGTATCATCTGCATAGCAGTGAAAACCCAAACTGTATCGCCTTATGATCTCTCCTAATGGCACCATATAAATTGCGAACAACATGGGTGCCAAGATGGAGCCCTGCGGCACCTCACCAAACAGGGAGAAGGTGTCAGAGGAATACATACCAGTGACAACCGTCTGTGTCCTGCCTGTAAGGAAAGATCGAAATCAAAGTAGAACTGTACCAGACAGTTCACATAGAAGCCGCAAGCACTCCAACAGCACACCATGGTCCACAGTATCAAATGCGCAGAGAGATCAAGAAGGACTAGGAAAGTACAAGCCTTTCGATCTCTCGCAATTTGGAGATCATTTGAAACCCAGACCAGGGCGGTCTCAGTGCTATGTCTTTTCCTAAATCCAGACTGGAGAACATCATAGACACTGTGATTTGTAAGAGGGTCCTCCAGCTGCAGTGCAACCACCTTTTCAATAACCTTACCCACAAAGGGCAGGTTAGAGACAGGTTTATAGTTAGCTAAGCAGTCTGGGTCCAAGGAGGATTTTTTTAGTTTTTTTAGGAGTGGTTGAATGACCGCCTCCTTGAGGGGATGAGGAAAGACCACCTGCTCCAAGGACTTCCAGACAATTTCAGCAAGGATTGGGCAGATAACATCTACACAACCTACTAATAGTGGTGTAGGGCCCGGATCCAAACTATAGCTGGTTGGTCGTACAGTCTGGACAATCCTCACAATGTCCATGAACTTCTGGCCTGCTAAAGTCAGACCAGGCAACACAGGTGCTCACCACCTCTCGCCGATCTCTGCAATCCCTTAAAGAAAGAGCTGGGCCGATACCCGATCTAATGTTGACAATCTTATCTGCGAAGAATCAAGCAGGCTCACCACATTTTATTTGTGAAAAATATCTTCCAGGCTGCAGACAGACTGGATTGCACAGTCTGTCAACAGTCTGGGAGAGTTGAGCTGGTCGATTCCGCGCAGCAGCAATCTCCCTGGACAGGAACTCTGCCTTCTTACAGGTGGTTGCTGATTGATAGGTCAAATAATGATCCATCTACCTAAGTCTGTCAACATCAACACCGGATTTCCACCAAGCCCTCTCCAGCCTTCACCCCACTCTCCTCAGTTCCTTCAAGGACCCATCAAACCAAGGGGTCCTTGGGTGCAGAGTGAATGGGCAAATGTGAACAGGAGCAATTAAGTCCAGGGCATCACTCACCACCTTATTATAGGCAAGTACAAGATCTCCTGGTCACATGCACGCGTTTGAAACACCCGATAGGTCCAGCACCACCAATAGGCCATCTGGGGTAATCCCCCTCAAAGGGCGGTACTGGACCATCTCCGTAGAAGCAGGCCTAATTGGGGGTGCCCCAAAGTTGAATCTTATGGTGTAATGGTCTGACCAACCATTTGGTTCCACCACAATCCTATGATCTCCATCCCCAGGAGAAACACAAGATCTAGAGAGTGACTCCCTATATGGGTAGCAGAGGTAACCACCTGTGTAAGGCCCAACATAGTCATAAGTTGGAGGAGATTATTTCCAAACTGCGAGAGCTCATCATCGATCCAGGCACTGAAGTCACTGTTGGCTGTACTGTAATGGCCAGTTTGTATGACACTGCAGCCTCAGGCACCAGAGAAGAAAGCAAAATGTCCCCCTAGCAGGCACAGGTAGATGCTAACTGAGAAAAATTCATAATAAGTAAAAATGGGCTAGAAAAATCCTGAATCCTGACTGGCTGAGAATGCCTTGCAGCCATACATTTATTTCTTAACAGTATTCCAGAGACCAAAGCAACTCCGCTACCCTTCCAGGATTCCTGTATTTCTTAACAGTGCCTGTAAAGAACACGTCCCAGTTTATTTATGTATTATTTATTTGTCTTTGTTGACTGGGTGAGGTGCACTAGCCAAATGAATGACTATTTTCAGGCATGTCCTGGGAGGTTAAAAAGTAGTGGTACAGAATACACGACACAATCAGAACAATACAGAAACAGAGGCAATGCTCAGCAACCTGAGTAAGGCATATTACAATAGGTGAAGTAAATAAACTACAAGATAGTACAGCTTAGCAGCACACATAGGATGCATGCAGTACAAAATAAGTGCCATTACAAAAGAGAGGCAGAAGTAAAGTTTGGCATACATTGGTGACATTTTGAGGTATAAAATCATAGAAGTCAACAGTACAATGCAGATAGTACAACTATTACATGATGAGTAAAGGCAGCATGAAGAAAGTTCAACAAGGTCCCCAATGAGAGTTGGAGAAGGAAAAGGCAGGAAGGAGGAGATTAGTACACTGGGTGGAGGCAGAGGAGAATGGGCACAAGAGTATATTAGGTAAGGGTAGAGTGATATGAAGGTGAGTTAGTGGGTAGGAGGGAAGGAATCAATAAGTGCAGATAGATGTAACACAGGTCAGTCAGGGGGAATTAAGATAACTGCATGACAGGATACTCAGGAGGGATTAAAAAATTTGCATTGAGCACCATTGATGAGAAGAGAACGAAGCTACTTTTTAAACAGAGCATGAGTGGGTGAGAGTCACAGTTCAAGGGGAAGTGCATTCCAGTATTTTGGGGCAGCATGAGAGAAAACACAGGTGCCCTTGGTGGTTTTATACATTGATATGTGAAGCAATGCATGGTCAACTGATCTGAGGCTATAGGAGGAGGACAGGGGGAAGCGCAAGGTGGTAAGTGAATCAGGGGTATTAGATCCTGTGATGCCATCCATGATGGAGCCAAGGCATGATTTCTATGGATGGGGGTGGGCAATTAAGGTCAGTGGAGTTGACAGTGGTGTTTGAGCCCCGGGGATGCAGAGACGTAGTGGCAGATCTTATTATAAGTGGTATCCCACTTATGTAGAGAAGCCTTAGATGCATTAACAAAGATAGCAGCACCATAGGAGACAGATGGGAGTAGAATGCCTCTAGCAATTGCCAGTCTCGAAGAGGGTGTCAGAGCGTAACAAGTTTTGTATTCAGCCCCAGTTTTGGAGTTGACAGATTTACATGTGGCTAGAATGTGTTAATCAAAGTCAAGGGATCCATCTAGTAGAACCCCTAGATATTTAAAGTAACTTAGTGTCTCCAGCAAAGAGCCATCCAGGCAGGAGATTTTTAGAAGACTCTGACTGGCTTTAAGTTTAGCCACTGAGCCAAAAAGCATAGTTTTCATCATACCCACATTAAGGACCAGCTTCTGTCTAAGAAGCCAGGATTGGATGTTGTGAAAGGAGGCTGAGAGACTGAGGTTGATCTCATGAACATCTTTCAAGCTGTAATACAAGACCAGATCACCTGCATAAAGGAGGGATGAGTGGGGGCCGGGGAGGGAGGTGTGTGTGTGTGTCATATGCAATCTGGTTTACGAAAATAGAGAAGAGCAGGGGACCCAGGATTGAGCCCTGTGGGACACCTATATTGCAGAGGTTTGATCAGATAGGGCTGAGATGAATTTTACAACTTGGGTCATATTTGATAAGTAGTTTCTGAACCAGCCTATGACCTGTGGTGAGAAGCTCGGGGAGAGAAGATTGACAAGCAGAAGAGGGTGATCCACAAGATCAAACATTTTAGTAAGATCAATAAAGATGACACCAGTCAGAAGACCAGAATCCATGGCACCGAGCGAGTCATTTGTGAACTTCAGTAAGGCAGTGACAGTGCTATGCCCTTTACGAAATCCATGTTGATCATGTGAGAGAAGGTCATATTTGGTGAGATATTCGATAGTTTGAGAGGCGACCAGTTTTTCGAGGATTTTGCTCAAGACAGAGAGGATGGCTATGGATCTGTAGTTGGAGATGTCTTTTTTATCGCCTTTTTATGTTTGCTTGTGCACATGTGCAAGAAACATGTGGCAGCTTAAGGGAGAAGCAGGTTTTGAAGGTGCAGCACTGTGGCCGCCAATGTCACCACTGCATTCTTGGGCTTGGCCCTCATTTTCCAATGTGGTGGCATGCTGCTGCTGACACTAGTTCAGCCAGCGTGCCACCAGCTTGAAACAAATTAGCCACTGCAATGAGGAAGCGACCTGTCATTGCAGGGCGGTGCCTTGCCTGGTGTAACATTTCACAAAAACATGGCAGCAGCTGTCGCCGTCCATTCACAGTCCCCATAAAAGCTGATGGGGGTAATCCACCTGCTCCAATCCTCCTGTCAGTATGCCCCTGCCCCAGTTCGTTTGCCGATGGGGGAGCCCAATCCCCATTGGCATAATGTCCCCCCCGTTTGTTGTGTTCTGAGGGGGGTGCCCAATCCCCTCGTCATCATGCCCCCTCCTAAACAGGATTTATTTGCCGATGGGAGGCACAGTCCCCATCTGCTTAAGTCCCCCCCTCCCCAAAAAGCAGGTGGCACACTGGGAGTCCACCACAGTGTGCCCAAAGTAAGCCTGCAAAAAAAAAAAAACCTTCCTGTGACATCTTTTGTTTTTTCCCCTGGAACAAAGAAAATGGTCCCTCGCTGTTGGGCGCCCTTCCCCAACCCGCACCACCTCTGCGCACCTCACCTCCCCACACTCCCTCACCCCATACTTACCTCCAGAGCCAGGCACGATGATCTTTGCAGGACCGGGAACACGTCTGCACTCTTCAAAGCTGACTGCGAACTGAAGCTGTATAATAGCATAAATGTTTTTTTTTCAACTTATGTGGATATCTCAGCCATTTTATTGACTTTTGGCACCAATTTTCAACATGGAGCTCCTGGGACCCCTCCTCATGAATTCAGTCACTGTCATGGCGTTATTCGATCCCAAAAGGTGATTTTGCAGTCATTGAGTGGAATTACCTTTTGGGACTGATTAATGAAATTACAGTGCCACTGTTCATGAGGTGGGCTCCCAAAAAGCATATGTTGCAAATTTGGTGAAAACATTCCCCAAAATGTCTGTGTTATGAGTGTACGTTGTGCAGTTTACATGCACACTTCTAACTTTGAGAATTTTTGAGATTTTTACTCCAGATTTTCCACATTGCTATTTTTACATACCTCCTTATGAACAGTACAGCTGTCATTGTTCACATCCTGCCTGAAATGTGTTTTCGCACATCCGGCACACAATGGCGCGGTTGCTGTGGGAAATCAATGTTTGGGACAGATTAAGAAAATCATAGTGACACTGTTCATGAGCGGATGTCCCAAAATGCCTGTTGAGAATTTGGTGACAAAATTCCACAAAATAACTATGTTATGAGTGCGCGTGGCACAGTTTTCACGCATGCTCATAACTCTGAGAATGTTTAATATTTTCACTCCAGATTTCCAACATTACCATCTCTTCACACCTCCTTATGAATGGTGCAGCTGTCATTTTTCACATCTTGCCCAAACTGTGATTTCACACATCTGGAGCAGAATGGCACATTCGCTATGGGAAATCAATGTTCGGGACAGATTAACAAAATCACAGTGCCACTGTTCATGAGCAGAGGCCCCAAACGCTTTCATCAGGTGGAAGTCGCAAAAAGGCCATGTTGAAAATTTGTAGTGCAAATACCAACAAATGCCCGGGGCGTTAGGGGTTTCTAACCATAACATCCCACCCTGCACAGACTGACAGGCATCAGGGATGTGCCTTTGGATTGTTGGCTGTAATGTTCATACCATTCCACCCCCACCATGCAGCCAGTGACAGGCATCATGGTGTGCCTTGGTCAATTCCACCCCAGAGTTCACCCCATTCTCCTATACTGCACCCATTTTAGCATATGTCCTTATGGAATTGGGTGACTGTAAAGCTGAATACCAATGCACACCTCAACACTTGTCAGTGTCTGCAGGATAGGGTGCATCTGTCTAACGCCTGCACTTCCAATGCTAATACCAGCATGCAAACATTCAGCATTGACAAATGCTTGTTGAATACAGGGATGATTCTGGCAATTTTCCATATGTCTGGGACTTTGCTGTGGCAGAAGGACAGAGTAAAGATTCTAGCCAGAGGTGAGGCAATAAAGGGAGCAGCAAGTTAAAGAAGCTTGGGCTCGAGGCGATCTGATCCAATAGCAGTGTTGTTGGACATTTTGTTTAGATGTTTTAAGACTTCAGCCCTTTGTATGGCCTTGAAATGACATGGCAGTTGCATAGACCTACCGTTGCTAGGTGTGTGATCTATCAAAGTCTGGGTTGGAGGGAATAAGGAGGTGAATTTTGACAGGTCTGAGAAATGTTGGTTAAAAGAGTTTGCAATGGATACAGGATCATTGCAGTGCACCCCATTTATGACCATGTTGTTAGCTGTATGTGGTTGAGAAGAGCCAAGGAAGGATTTGACATGGGTCCAGAAATTTCTTGAGTCCCCTGCGGCGTCCACTAGGAGGCTTTTGCAGTATGAACTTTTCGCCAGTCTAATGCGTCTTTTGCACAAATTCCACAGCTTCCTATAACTGTGATAGTCTGCAAGTAGTCCGGAGTTTTTAAAGTGCCTCAAACATTTATCTCTCATCCTGAGTAAGGAAAGGAGCTCTTTATGAAGCCATCTAGTTTGTTTCCCATGAACGTGACACGTAGCAGGAGAGGTGTGTTTGTCCTGCAATGCTTCAGATTGAGAAACAAAGCAATCAAGGGCAGACTATACAACTTGAGTCTGATATAAGTAAGACCAGTCAACAAAAAATATATCTAGTAGGAATCCCGCTTGATCAAGATTAGCAAAGTCTCTAAAGGCAATATATCATGGAGGAGATGTGGGTGTTGGGGAGGGGATCTAGCAGCAAAAGATCGGAGAGTGGTTGCTGATATTATCTGCAAAAATGCCAGCTGCCATAATTCTATTAGGGTGGTTGGCTGGCACTGCCACATTACTGTTATCACCGTGCCACTTTCAATTTTAAAAAGACGTGGCAGCCATTTTTCCCCCTTGCTTAGCGAGCAAGCCCCCCACCCCACTGAGCTACCACTGTCACCTAAATGTCTCACCACTCACAAAAGTTAATTTTCCATGTAAAAGGAACACAGTGTCTCATTTTTCATCTCTAACTAAATGGCTGGCATAAATGTGACCGTTCCTTGCAACACTTTCTGCTGTCTTACCGATTGATCGAGTGAGTGAGCGAGTGTCTGAGTCGCCTCCCATGTAAAAGAGAAAGTTACCTCTGCATTCACCCTGCCTGATGGAACTTTCATTTTACCAGCCAATAGGTACAGTCCTGAAATCTGCGTTCTGCATACCAGTGACCAGAGGTGCAGTCTCTATGTTTGGGGGTGGCGGTGGCGATGTTGACAGCTGAACAAGCACAAGAGGGAGGCAGCCATGGTTAAACACACCTGTAAAACAATGCAGTGCCCTCTACTAGCAAGTATACCAATAGAGGGACTACTTTACCAGAAAAAAACCTGTAAAATAATTTCAACAAATTTTATGTTATTTTCAAATATTAACTGTTATGTACAAATAGGACATGTAGTTAATTTTTCAAGTGCAATAATACCCTCCAGGGTGGGTAGTAGTGGGATATACTGGACCATTTAGGGGCTATAAGGCTGGCTGCCTGTGGCGCTGGGCTCCTTTTGCCCCTGGGCAGTTTGGTATATTCTAATATCACCCACCCTGTTGGGTATTATTGCTTACATAAAATGCACCATAAGTGTACTGAACATACCATAGCCTTAATGGCATCTTGAGGTTTTGGAGACAAATAGAAACCACTTGTTCTCCACACTAATGCCACCAGTACCCCTCAATGCCATTACAGGTGTATGGGATACAGTGTGCTGTAATTGTGTTTAACACCCAAGGTGTGTAATACCCATAAATCATGACAGAAAAGCTCAAGGGGTTAATGTTGGTATCATACACCAAGAATATGTTGTGTGCAAAAAAAAAAAAAAAAAAAAGTAAATAAACACCACTTTCCATAGTTTATTTTTTTATAATTACTGGCTTTCTGTAGTACCACACTGTAGTTTAGCTCATTGAGAGAAACTGAAGGTGCTGTGTAGCAGGTGAATTAATGTATCACAGAGTTTTGGTTCACTTGGGCTAATATATAAATATAAATGATAAATGATTGTCCAGTGAGCCTTTATTTGTCTGCAGATTCTGTGTTTCTGTGCTTCACTTGATTTCAGTGCAGTATTAACCTTTAGCAGTATTATCATGATAGCCTTGTTATGTATATTTGGGTTGACTTTTTTCTCTATAAGTCCCAGGTCTGGCGTGTCTCCTGAGGTTGAAGAGTGTCACCTCATTTACAGTTTGCATGCTTGAACCACACACGTATACTTCATAGGCTGAGCTGTTGACACAATGGCATTTCTTTTACCGTGAGACATCCTGGAACTAATGTTCATATTTAAGTAATTTTGCAAGTTAGCAGGAGAACCAGAACGGTGCAATCCCAGGGACCAGCACTTGTGTGTATATGCTGCTAACCATTGTATGTAATGCTGTTTGGGACACATGCATGCAGCTACTTCAGCCGTATGCCCAAAACGGTGAGCTCTGAGCATATTCTAATTTTGCAAGTTGTTGCAGTTCACAGGCTTTTACATCTTTGTTGACAGCTTCTAGTTTTGTTTACTAGTTACTCATTTGAATGGCACTCACTGTGCAAATCCGCCTGTGCACACGCCCTTACCAGTCAGACAGTGACAAATAATATCCCTAATTCCTTTGGTGGTACTAACATATGGGAACCACGACAGTGAAGCATGCTAAGAATACTGTATGTTTCCTGTTAGCTGAAAAATTGTTTGCACCGCACTGCAAGCAACAGACCAGAACATTAGTCTCCCAGTGAATTCTGTATGCAAGCCCTCCATGGGTCAGTGCTCCTAGAAGAAATAATGATCCTGTGTGCATGGCAGCAGGTAATGAGCCTTCAAGCCAAATTCATGTCAGCTCATTTAGAAAGTTTGGAATGTGCCGCAGATTTCTTGGAAGCTTTATTGTAAGCATAGTAACAGAAGCATATATCCTGCATGGGCACGAACCAAGTACTAGACATGGATATGAGCAAAATGCCCAAGTTTTAAAAAATGAACAGGAGCAGCACCTCTGCGCTGTTTATTTCTTAAGCAATAGGTGAAGCTTCAAAACAGTATCAAATGGTGGTGTGGAGTGTCAAGAAAGAATCTTCTTTGCATTTGTATTCATATTGTAGTAATTTCTCAGAAGTAACATACTCCATATGATATAAAATAAAGCGTATATTACAAAACTATGGTTTTATAAACATTTTAACATAACAGATTGATCTGACTCAGAATATGCCATTTACTGTATCTTCATGAGGGAGAGGGCAGGCTGAGTTATAAAAGTCATGCCCCTTCACAAATGAAAATATGTGCACATTCCGAGTCAGGCAATTGTGTGTCCAGTTTACACAACACATTTTCAAATGTAAAAAAACTTTCCAAAAAAGCCCCTTTTTGGAGTTTCAGCTGTTTATTTTCACTTTGCTACTCTGGTTAGAATGCGGTTTAGCTCCACTGTGATGTAAATATGCATTTGTTTCAGCAGCTCTCCCTTTGGTTAGTACAGCATGATGACATATTTAACCATTGTCATTTCTATTGGTGACATATCAAATATTAAGATAGACATTTGCATCTTGATATAGACATGGTCAACAAAAAAAATTGGAAAATTTGTTTTCACTTGCATAATAAAAACATACTGACAAATAATATAAAAAAATACAGTTTGTCAAGGTGATCTATTTTAGGCCCAAGAGACTGGGTACCATTATTACATCCATCTGTATTTATTTGACAACTTACTTGAAAGCATAATGTTTATTTGTAACATACAGTAGTTAAAAAGAGTCAAACCATAGGATGATGGATGCCCCCCTTTTAGTTGTACGGGGAGAATGCAGTCTTTCACTTTTGTGCATTTTCTATTACTTTTACTGGAAATAAAACTACCACTTGGAGATTTGGGTATATCTTTCACTGCGAGACATTAAACCGAGGTCCCATCTGCCTGTTCTGGTGGTAGTTCAGGTGGATGTTAAAGATCCCATGGCACCTCTTGAAAAGAGTAGGGGAGTTTATTAGAAAAGTAAATCGGACAAATAAAATATACAAATACATTTGAGTCAACTAAAAAGAAATGACAAGCTTACTTCAGCATTATAACAACAGTTTCAGTGAGAGCAGAAAAACAAAACAAATACATTCATGTTACAGGAAGATCAGAAGTGGTTATCCAAGGTAAATTTCTCCAATGTACTTCCAATACATGTCTTGGATGAGTGTTAAATTCTTCTCTAAAGATCCACTGTAATTCTCTGATAATATTCATTATTATTACATTAATTTGCTGTGTCTTTTTTGCTGTAACATAAGCCCACACCTTGCGGTCCAAATATACCATTTAATCACTAAGCATATTATGTTCAAAGTACTTTCATGAAATTTCTGTCAATTTCTATGGTAAGAGCCATGCATAAGCTCCTCATACGTCATTGTGGAAAAAATAGGGGCAGACCAATATTCTGCTAAAACAACCCAAAATGTTTGTATAAAAGTACAAGTAAAAAATAAATGTTCTATAGTCTCCTCTTGTTGTACATGTTCCTGTCGTATGCAACATCTTTCTGTGAGTTGCTCATACTTCTGGTTACCCTTCACATTCATCTTTCCATGGCAGTTAAGCCAGTGGAAATCCCACATTTTCATTGGAACCCTATTATTTGTTAATAAAGCTAACTGTGCATCCTGCAAATGTATTGGCAGTGATGGAAAAGTTACTGGCTCTGTAAAGCTTGTACCAATAATATTTCTATACAGTAGTTTCCTGCTATTGCCAATTATCATCTGACTTGTAATATTACAGGTTCTTAATTTAAGACAAATTTCCTTATAGAAGTTTGGGGAAGGTGGGATCTTGTTTCAGCTTCATTGCTCCAGACCCCTCCCAGCATCGGAAACAAGACTGGACAGTATTATACGAATATGGGAACCATACCTTATCTTAATTTGCTAGTAAAGGTCTAATATTTGCATAAAAAAAAATACAATAAAAAATAATTAAGGGTTAACCATATTTAAACCTCCTAACTTACATGATAAATATGTTATATTCCTTTTCATAGGATTGAGCCTGCTTCCCCAGAATGCTCAGAAAAACAGGATTAGCAGACTTGCTTCCAACTTCTTAGGAGGCAGGTAAAGTTTACTAACATATACGAACTGTGGTAATAATTTTATTTTAATCAATACAACACACTTCTTTTTGCTAAGTTTCCAGCCATTCCACTTGGACACTATAGCATTCCCAAGTTCTAGTTTTGGTGTCCAGTTCAATGCTTCCCCAGTATAAGCCTAAAATCTTTATCGGCTGTTGGGAAATAGGGATTCCAGATATTACTGTTATCTCCTACTGCTGTGCCCCTAACTGAACTCCCTGGCACTTTGCTTTGTTTGGGCTTGCCCCAGATACTGTAGAATAAGTCTTGCAAGTTTCCAAGGCTGTTATGATTGAAGTCTCTTCTGGCAATAAAAGACATAAATTGTCCGCATAGGCAAGACATTTATTTGGACTCTGTAGTGCACCCAGTTGTAATGACCTGATACCTGTATGGGCATTGATCCTCCTTAATAAAGGGTCAGTACAGAACACATATAGAAGTGGGCTGACAGGACAGCCTTGTCTGACCCCTCTTTTTATGGGCATTAATGGCCCTATGTGCCCATTAATTAATGGAGTTACTGTCGCTGTCTTATATAATACTTGTATCCACTGTACAAATTTCTGTGGAATTTTATAAAAACTGAATACTTCCCACAAATATGTATGGCTGACTGAGTCAAATGCATTGCTTTGGTCCAAGGAACACAAAAAAAACTTGATGCCTCAATTTTATTGCTTCTGGTGATGATTTCTCTAAGTAAAAGCAAATGCTCAAGAATACTGGAATTTTTAACAGAACATGCTTGAGCTGGGCTGATCACATAGTCTGCTATACACAGCAATCTAGCATTCAAAATTTTAGTCAGAAGCTTAAAGTCCGTATTTAACAGACAGATAGGTCTCCAATTATTTAATAATTGTTGATTACCTGATTTATATATATAGACTAGTGACCCCTGCGCCATTTTAAGCGGTAATGTATTCTGCATGTAAGTAAAAACTTGGGCCAGCTCTGCAGACAAAGTGTCTATGATAATTTTATAAATTTCAGTCATCAGACAATCTACGCCTGGAGAGTTATTTATTGGTAGAGTTCTAACTGCTGCCATGACTTCTGCAGAGCCAATGTCTACCAATATTTCTTGTACTAGCATTACAGGATAATTCGGGATATCTATATCTTGTAAAAAATTTTTCACTTTCTCAAGATCTGTTTCCTTTTTTGGAAAAAAGGCAGTGGTGTATGTAGTCACAAGTTCAGTAAGCTTACCTGGGTCCTTGTGAACTGGCCCAGAGTGATCCTGTAAACTGTCCATTTGCTTTTGCTGTACCCTTTGTTTACAGGTATCATATGGACATATTGTTGAAATTGTGCCCTGTAAACCAAAACTTTGCTGAAATTTCAAAGCGTCTGCTCTTTTTTTTTGTAGAATTTAAACATTGTTTCTTTTATGTGCAAAATTTGTTCTTGGTAATTATGTGTTGAGCTATGTGATAAAGAAATTAAAGTTTGCAGTTGTTGTCTATCTTGTAAATATTGCAGATACTGCTCGTCTCTGTCTTTTTTACTTACGCTTTTTAATAAGACTGTGAGTTCCCGCTTCACATCCTCCCACCACTGAATAGGAGAGTCATACATAAAAATATTGTTTTTTTTTTGCGGAAAGAAAATATTGGATTTGTGCACAACATTTCTCATTATTCAGTAATGAGGAATTACATTTTTCACATTCCCTGCCCTACTTTAACTCCTGTCCCTATCTCTAGTGAGAGTAAAGCGTGATCTGAAAATTCCACTGCTATCATGGCAGCTTTTGAAATTTGCAGGTGCTTTGATATAAAGAAAAAAGCAATCCTCGTAGACTAAGGGCCTCTATGAAATGTGGGGATTGCTATGCAGAGATGAGAAAGCATGGCATCAAGTAAGTCTGCCTTCTTTAAAATGTCACTCGGGCAATTGGAGTCACAGAAGACCATTAGTGTTTTAGTGTGTAGTCCCCTATGCCTTTTGTCTAAGCCACAGTTAAAACATCCCCCCAAATTACTGCCTGCACTGTATGTAAATATGGTTGTATGAGTTTAAAAAGAGACACTCTTTCTGCCTTAGATTGCATAGCATATATATTAATTAAACTAAACAATTTCCCTTGGTGACAAAAATCCATTAATAATGCCCGTCCATGGACCAGGTCCAACAACTTGATGCAATTAAAGTCTAGACGATGAAGCAAGATTCCCCACCCCTAAACATTGGTCTGTACCTATTGACCAGTATGATGGCCCTACATACCAGACAGTGTTAGCCTTTTGGATGTCTAATAACATATGCAACCTTGTGTCCTGTAAAAAATAAACACCTGGCTGTTGCATTAGTAAAGCTGAAAAAAATCACACCCCTCTTCCTTAGACTCTTAATGCTGTTCACATTAATCGAGTGGAAAAGAAGGGACATAAGAAGGAAAAAAGAAACAAAACACATTTTGAGAACAACATTCATTTTCTCCTAATTCCACTCCTTGTGCCTAATCTGGTTTTATATTTAACATCTGGCTTTTGTTTCTTCCCCTGATTTTCAATTTGCTGCTTCGTAGAGGGCTTTTCTTCAATACCAGAAACTACTTCTCCCATGGAGACCATTGAGGAGGAATCAGAAATTTCCTCAGAATCACTATCATTGTTAGGGAGGTTCTGGTATCTATTCTGCAGTGGAATGGCCTGCGTTTTCACTAGTTTGGATGCTGGCATGCCTTTATCAGGCTGTTTCCGGGCCAGTGTGCCTTTCTGAGTCTCTTTAATCAAGGGGGAGCCATGATTTCCACAGCTACCTCTACAGGGGGTGTCACAGCCTCCGCATTGCTTGCTTCTGACTGAGGCTGATCCGGGGGTGGGGGACTTCTACCACAGGGTCAGTATGATGTTCTGCTGCTTGTACCTGTGGAGCTATCAGAGAGGAAGGATGTATATTCCTTGTCTGCTGTCTCTGTGCTACAGCAATTAAGGGCATTTTTCCTCACTGTCTGCCCCTGGGTTAGTGTTATGCACTGCCCATGAGCAGCTCTGATTGGAATGCCTTTTCCATCACACAGGCTGCAGACTAACTCATTTAGACACTGCACTAACATGGCCTAGCTCACTGCGCAGAGAACATCTCACTTTGTCTCACTCACACTACTTATATGGACTTCAGACCCACATTTGTAGCAGGCTTTTGGTTGGCCTGCATAGAATAATACTCCTCTATCCCTCCCCAAAAAGAAAGAGCTTGGTAGATGTTTCAGGCCTTCCCCAATTGATTTAAGCATAACTTTATATCTCCAACCTCCAGTCCAATACTGTTCACTGTCAAAAATCACTGTTGGACTTTCCAGTATGGTATACCTCTACTTTATCCAGTAGGTCAAATCCTTAACACTCATTCTCTCATTTCAAAATAGGACAGTTATATGCTTAATCGCTGGTTTAATGAGAGGTATGACTTCAAAAGGGGCCCACGGTGTAGTGTTCCTGAATTCGTTATATTTCCTCCAAAACCTTTCCAAACTGCTGGATGCTTTAAAACTAATGTCATAGGTATGCTCTCCCAAAACATGTATTAGAGCATAAATTTCAGCTGCGAAGAACCTTAAAGAGTCTTTCAGTAGCGTTTTTCCAACATATAACCTGTCGGGTACACTGTCCAATCCCCCTGTATATAGCAGCCGTACTACATGGTGACATTTGGCTGGAGCCATGGGCAAATGAAATAAAGATGTAAAGGATTTATGTGAACTCACTGGTTTCTGATTAAGGGGAGCATCAGGAGTTATTTGTTCAGGTAAATGTAATACAGGCTGTTGTGCTAGGGCTAACTCCTGTGTCAGGTGTAATGGGGAAGAAGTCTCAGTCAAATCTGTTGAATTTTGTTGGTCTGGTAAAGACATTTTAATCGGTGACATACCTGAAACCCACTGCTTGCCATCCATCATTTTCTCCCATCCAGCCGCATACCGCTCTGTGTCTACTGACCAGGTTTCAGCACTGTCCATGGTTGCGGTGGGTCAGGGGACTGTAGTGTAGTCCTTGAGTCAGAATCCAGATGTGGGGCATTGCAAGCTGACGCAGCTGCCAAAACCTTTGGTTTTTGATGCTGCCATATCAGCAGCAGGAATCATCTGAATGTCAGCACCTGCCAGTAGAAAGCTCTGCTCAACAATATTCATCTCAGTAGGAGTGTTTGGGCAAATACAAGGAGATATTGTTTCTGAAGTCACTGGTTTTGTTTGATGTAGTGACTGCTCAACTTCCAAAATAGTTTCCTCCACCCAGGTTAGTTTACGGTGTCCTTCTGCCGGCTGTTGCAAAACCTCAGGTATATTTAGTTTAGCCAGCAAAGCCTCCTGATATACTACAACCTCTAGCACTTGCTGCCTTTGACATTCTAACCTAAAAAATTCATCCTCCTCCTCATCCAGCACAGACTTTTGCATAGCGATATTTCCATTACTAGTTCCCAAGTGCAGGTCTCCCGCCTGCTGTGTTCCAGGCCTCTGAGAAGCAGGAGGTGGAACAATCCCTCCTGCCTCCTTGACATCTATCTCTTTCTCCAGGTTCACACTGACTGCTGCCATGACTGGCAGCAACAGCACACCCTACCAAAGAGTAGGAGAATTTTTTTTATTGAACAAAACTTCAAGACAAAACAGAAAGGAGCAAAACAAAAGACAAATATCAGCAGAATTACATACAAAGCATCATGTGAAAAAAAGCAACAGCCCAAAAATGTACCCCAACTTACCCAAACAAGACAAAATCCCACTAAAACAACTCAGGCCCCCGTTATTAAACATATAAATGATACAGATCCAAAAAAAAACTGGGACATCTCAAAGTGAGACAACTGTGATCCACAGAAGACTTTATCACAGTCACCATAGATAAGTAGAAGCAACAAAAAAACAGGGAATATACCTCACCCCACATCTCACCCCCCCCAATCGCTGTCTCGTAAGCGCAAATAAGTAAGATATTTATTATTTGCAGCATTTTTTGTGAAAGAACCACATAAAGCTTTCAGGTCACATTTAGTATCTTGCCACCAAAAAAGAGAGTTGTCATACAACTCAAAGGCAGAAAACCTGGCCTCCAATTCCTCCTGAATGACAGACCAGGTTTTCATATCTTCTAAGGATGCTGAATTCAGTCTCCAAACTGAATTGTGGCCTGATTTATTCAAAGGTGTCCCCAGTAGAGTTTTAATCAGTCTATGGTCAGAAGTCTCCATAGGAGAAACTAAAAAAGTCTGTACTGGGACCCACTGAGAGACAAACAAGAAGTCAATTTGAGTCGATAAATGCCCCCTAGAAAAAGTATGATCTGGCAGACGATTAAATTCAGCCGCACAATCCTTCAGCTGTGCTTGCTTATACATTTTGTTCAAAGAATTCGAGTCAGTGTACAACTTCTGTGTTCTACCTGTTTTGTCAGATAGAGACAAAACACAATCAAAATCTCTCCCCAAAACACAGATCTAGTTGTGTATAAGTAAGTAAAAGTAAGTAAGTAAAATGGTATTTATATTAAGCGTCCTTCCCAAGCTCAGGGCGCTTTTACAATAAGTCAGTTAAAAATCACATTTCAAGACAATGAATCAGACAATCATACAGTACACTTACTTATTATGTACTGGCAATTGCTAGGGCAAAAAGGAAAGTTTTTAGTTGTTTTTAAAACTTTCAACAGTTAGGCATTCCCGTATCTGACGAGGTAGAGAATTCCACAGGGTTGGTGCCATATAGGCAAAAGATCTACCTCCAGGCGTCTTTAGATGTACCCTGGGAATCTCTAGCAATCCCTCGTCAGAGGAGCGAAGAGGTTTGTAGGGCCTTAAAGGTCAATAATGCGACCTTGAAGGTGATCCGCCACTGTATTGGCAGCCAGTGCAGATCACGCAGGACAGGTATCATATGGCTAGATCGTGAAACTCCCATCAACAACCTGGCTGTCGTGTTCTGCACAAGCTGCAAGCGGTGGATATCCACCCCTGGCAGCCCTAGATAGAGGACATTGCAGTAATCAAAATGGCTGGTGACAAAGGCGTGGACCAAGATGGGAAGATCTTCCTGTGGAACCAAGTGTTTCACCCAAGAGATATTCCTCAGATGAAAAAAGGCAGATTTGACTATGGCCGACACCTGGATCTTCATAGTCAGGCTTTCGTCAGAAATCACGCTAAGGTTACGTACTTGGCCAGAGGCAAGAAGCTGGGCGCCCCCAAGATATAAACCCGAGGGTTTCCCCATCCAAGCCCCTGTTGTCCTCCTTCCAGGGTCCGCAACCAACACCTCAGTTTTCCCTGAATTCAACCTAAGCCAACTAGTACTCATCCCATCCTGAATCTCCAGGAGGCAGTTATTAAACAAGGTGATGAAATCCGATTCCTGATCAGGCATAAAAGACAGGTAGAGCTGAGAATCATCAGCATAATAATGAAAACTCAGCCCATAACATCTTATAATGTCCCCCAATGGAAGCATATACACCGCGAATAACATAGGGGACAGCACCGACCCCTGTGGTACCCCACAGGGCAGCCAATGAGGGGCCTAGGTGTAAACTCCAGACACCACTCTCTGAGGTCTGCCTCCAGAAAAGATTGAAACCAGCTGTGGACTGCTCCCCTCAAACCACAGAAAAACTGCAGGCAGTTGAGCAATACCCCATGATCCACAGTGTCGAATGCTGCTGAGAGATCCAGGAGAACCAACATGGAATGGGTCCTCCGATCTCTTGCCATCAGGCCGGAACAAGAGCCGTCTCTGTACTATGCCTTTTCCTGAAGCCGGATTGGAGAGGGTCATAGATATTGTGGTTGGACAAATGATCCTCCAGTTGCAGAGCGACCACCTTCTCAATAACCTTCCCTACAAAAGGGAGGTTAGAGACTGGTCTATAATTTGCTGGGCAGTCAGGGTCAAGAGAGGGCTTTTTCAATAGAGGGTGTACTACCGCCTCCTTTAAGGTATCCAGAAAGATCCCTCTCTCTAATGACACCACCACCACTATCCCAGCCAGGACTGGGCCGATAACATCTACATACCCCCCCACCAGGTGAGTAGGGCCTGGGTCCAACTTACAGTATGTAGGTCGCAGAGTCTGGATAATCCTCACTATATCTATTACTGCTGGTAGTCTAAAGATAGACCAGTACAACTGGGCATTAGCACTACCCGATTGATCAGTGCAATGTCCAATAGAAGGACACTGGCGGATCTCATCCCTGATGGTGGATACCTAGTCAGCAAAGAATTTTGCAAACTCCTCACACTGTACCTGTGATAATGCTCAACCAGCCTGAAGACAGACTGGATTGCACAGTCTGTCTACAGTCTGGAAGAGCTGGAATGGTCTATTCCTTGCTGCAGCAATTTCCCTGGACAGGAACTCTGCCTTCATATGGGAAATTGCTGATTGGTAGAATTTATAATGTTCTAACTATTCAAGTCTATCCACCTCCAGTTGAGTTTTCCGCCAGTGTCTTTCCAGTCTTCATCCCTTCCTCTTCCATTCACGGACCTCCCCATTAAACCAGGGAGCCCCTAAGTGAAGAGTACATGGATGAACACAAATTGGAGCAATGGCATCCAGGGTCTCAGTCACAGCCCTATTATAGGCTAAGACTAAAGGCCCTGGATCCATGCTATCCCTTGGAAAATCTGAGAAGTCCAGCTCCTTCATTAGGCCTTCTGAGGTAACCCGTCTTAAAGGATGGAACTGTACTAATTCCCTGGGGGCAGGCCTATTTCGGGAGGCTGCAAATCTAAACCTCAGGGCGTGATGGTCAGACCATCTGACTGGCTCCACCTCCACATCAGATATCTCCATCCTCAGATGGAGCACCAAGTCCAATGTATGCCCCCCTCATGGGTTGCAGAGGTAATTACCCATGACAGGCCCAATGAGTCCGTTAATTGGAGGAGGTTTTGACCAAAAGGCGAGAGTTCATCATCGACCCAGGTATTGAAATCCCCCAGAATTAACCATCTGGGAGATTCCAATACCATATCGGTGATGAAGTCCACAACCTCCTTCAGGAACTCCCTCTCATCCCCTGGTGAATGGTAGATAAGAAGGGTCCTGTAGCCTGCACCTGCACCCGCTATGCATTCAAAGGAGCTGGTATCACCAACTGGCACTTCCTTGAGATCCAGATCTTGTTTAAAACAGATTGCAACCCCCCCGGCCCCTCCGGTCCACTCTTGGGCAGTGAATCACTGAGAACCTAGCCGGAATAGTGGAATCCAACACAGGACCAGCATTTCCATCTAGTCCAGTCTCGGTGATGCAAGCCAAGTCAGCTGAGGAAACAAGATCCACAATCACTGCAGTCTTATTCCTAATCGACCTGGCATTGTTTAACACCTCCTGAAAGGGACGGAAATCCAAGGGTGATCCCACTTCCTGCCTGACACACTCCAAGTCAGTGCCCTTGGGTATGGGAACTAGGCAAGGAGGACCTCACTCCAGTACCCATTTTGCCCCAGGGTGTCTCCTAGCCCTCACTGCCCATATCTGTTCTTTTCCCTCCCATCCCCCCAAGAGTTCCAGGATCCCCGTATCTTTCTGCATTTTGATCTCATAATGCCAAAAAATATGGTTGCACCTGTTTCATTAAATCAGCCCTTTAACATTTCATTTGGTAATTACACACATTTATAAACCTCATCTCATGAGCTCCAAGTCTCGCATTCAAAATGCACACCCTTCCAGGGACCAAATCAATAAGGCATGAGACTCGGAGGTCAGGATTGAGAATTATTATACAATGGTGTGCGAAAATCCTGTAACCTCAATGGTCAAAACATGACACATGACCACTGGTAAATCCTGCATAACCCACAGTTGATGAATGGCATTTATAAAAAACATAATTAAACACATTTTAAATTTATTTTACACATGGGTCCATTGTATAATCACAATAAGGCACTCCAGGGTGTGAGTTATTTGGTGATTTGCCCACTTCTTATGTGGTTAAGTCACTTGGCTGCGCCTCGTGACACACCACACAAGGCGTGGGTAAATCCCCAATAACCCACACTCTGTTGTGCCTTATTGCTCAAAGAACCCAACCCTTGAGCATAGCTCCTCCCCCAGAGACCAAAAAGAAGGACCCTGGAACCAGTCCTTTGATGCTTGGTGGGTCTCCCTTATGGTATGTAAGTGAGTGTCTTGCTCCAAGCAAATATCAAGCTGATGACCCACAATAACAGAAAAAGTAGTGTGTCATCTTTTGTGGTTCTTGAGACTATTAACATTAAGAGAGCCCAAAGTCAGGTGCAACTCCATAGTCAGGTGTAAGGAACAACCACAATTTCAGAAGCCATTGCCCTCGGGGCTTTTGCAGCAGTTTGTTTAGATTTCTTTTTTTTCTTAACTCCCCCTCTCGTTTCCTGAAGAGGAATTTCAGAATCAGTCACGTTCTCCGGTTGGGAGGAAATCATGGAAGAAGAATTGGAGTCATCCTTCTCCTCCCACTGTTTCCTCTTTGCAAGTGGAAGAAATCAATTTTTCATACTAATACCAGTGTCAATCAACTCAGCCATGCCCTTTCCCAGTTTCTGTGAAGCACTACATGTTATCTGTCTAGATTTCTGATGTTCCCATTCCTCTGTTTGAGGTGGTGGCATGGCAGGGATCTGTGGTATAGAAGATCCTGGTAGTATAACTGAATCAATAACATCATGATCACCCACGGAAACATGTGGAGAATATGCACTATCAACATCCACCAAGGCGTCCCCCTCCAAGGGTACAACAACAGCCAAAGGGTGCCTCACAGTGACTGAGGAATGAGAGGTTTCCTGCTCCTAGGGGAAACCAAGGGAGGGACAGCATCAACAGACGAGGGTATGTGTTGGGTGGAAGGCTGGTGTGAAAAGTCCTGATGAGACATATCTTCAGGCTGCTGAGTAGTAGTCTCCTCCTCTATGTTGGAACCTTCTCCCTCTGAATTATGGGAAGCCCAGGGGCAATCCTTGAAGGTGTAACTGGACTCATCACAAAGATTACAGACCACAGGGGTCTGACATGTAAAAACCACATAGCCAATCCCTCCACAAAGACAGCATTTCATCTTGTCACAGGCGCTACTTAGGTGAGTGAGAGCGCCACACTGAGAGCAAGACCGTGGCTGGCCGGCATAGAAAATGAAGCTGCGGTCTCTCCCAAGATAAAAACAGCTCAGTAAATGTCGAATAACACCTTTTTGTTGTGGAAGCCTCACTCAAATCCGCCACCCCCCCCGTCCAAATGTCTTCAGAATCAATGATGGGGTCAGGAAAGCCAAGTATAGAACATTTTCCATGCAACCAGAACAGAATGTCAGTAATCGCCACTTCTTTATTTTTACATAGTACAGTAATTGTTCTGTAATCAGGCTTAGTCAATGGGATCACATTAAAAGCTGTCCACTCAGGAGTCCTTTTAACTGCTTGGTATCTCTCCCAAAATAGTTCCAACCCAGCTGCTGTCTTAAAACTAGTGTCGAAATTAGGTTCTCCAGAAGTATGGATTAAGGCATAGATCTCCTGAGCCGAGAATCCCAAACCTTGTTTTGAAAGGGTTCGACCCACATATAAATGATCTGGATAAGCATCTAGGCCACCCTTATATATGATGCAGACAGCATTCCTATGTTTTGCAGGCTCAGGGGCTGCATGAAAAAGACCAGCATAAGTCCTGTGGGAAGAGGCCCGGCTCGTATTGTCCGAAGCCCCAGGGACAGAAGTGCCCAGATATTGAGGTGTGGGGGGGCAGACTGAATCGTTTCAGGCACAAAAACACTAGGTGCAGGCACCAGTGGAGTATCATCTAGAGGGGCTCCATGTCCAGAAGGAGGCACAGCCTCTGGAGAGGTCAGAGGAACAACCTGAGCCACAGAGAATAATATAGGAGAATCAGACAGTTCTAGGGAGGAGGGAGGAGCTAAAGGATCAAGCAGGTCAGCAACTGGCCGAGCTGGGGACACCCACGGCTAATTTGGAGCTGATTTCACCCACCCAGCAGCCTTGCAAAGCCTCAGCCATGGTCCTGCCAGTGACTAGGACACTCTCATCATAATTCAGACACCCCCCGACCCAGAGTCAAAAGCCTGCATACCTGGAGCAGGTTTCACAGTACAAAAAGGCTCATCGAGCAGAAGCTGGGAGCGCCCACCTTCAGAAGATAAATCCACAATAACACCTTCTTCCTCCACCACCAAAGGTTTAAGATCTTGCTGTGTAACAGAAACAACAGAACAAGCAAAATTACTTCCCAGTTGAGGTAGCTGAGGATCCCGTATCACATCGCCAGCAGGCGGACATCCATCAAGTCGGGAAGAACAACCACAACTTTCAGAAATATGCTCTCCTGCAACACCAACTGCAGGACTTGGAACAGCAGAGGGCTGATCATCAGATAGCTGAATCACCATATCGGGCAAGTCGCTCGTAGAACCAGGTGCTTTCTCCAGACATTCGCGGCGCTCCTCTTCAACCAATAGCACCCGCAAGTAGTCACTTCGAGATCGAAAATGCTGACAGCTCAAAGATTCCTCACTCAGCACAGCTCACGCTGACATTACAGGCAACACAGGTAGACCTTCACAAGCATGTTGATGAGCAAAGCCTCGCTTAGTAGTAGCAACCAGAACACCGGCCTCTAAGCACTCTAAGGCAGAACCATGGTTGGAAACATCCAAAGCTACATATCCAGATACAGAAAATGCCTCTAGCAATATCAGAGCAGAGGATGAGGCAAGTCCTTCTGCTCCAGCAGCCATCACATGTCCACCTCCACCAGATCCATGGGCTCCGCCATCTTGGCCAAGGACCAGGATGACAAAGATTCCCCCACAGGAGAATAGGGGAGTTTCCCTGGTGTCCTGGCCAGATTTCCCCCATTTCACTAAAAAATACCACCAACAGCTTAATCTGGTTCAGTGTCATTTGGCATCCATCTGTATCCCCCTTCCCCAGGACGAGGCTGAAAATAGGCAGAATTATCTAGTCCTCCTTTCCTGGGCAACAAAAACTGAAACAAAAAAAAAAATCCAAAGGATGTCTTGCAAGGGACAGGTGTTACTAGTAGGAGATTTTAGTCTACCAGATGTGGATTGGAGCCTCCCCACTGCAGCAACAGCCAGGAGTATGGACATCCTCGACTCACTGCAAGGGGTGTTTTTCAGGCAACTAGTTAAGGAACCCACTTGTGAGGGGGCATTACTGGACCTTGTATTGACAAACAGGGATAGTGTTGCTGAAGTCACTGTGGGGGACCTCCAGGGGACCAGTGATCACTGTACGGTGTGGTTTAATATAACAACTGGGTCAGAATTGAACCACATGAGGATGAGGGTCCTGGGCGTAAGGAGTGCCTATTTTAAGAGAATGGGAGAATGCCTCAGGGCCGCCCAAGTAGGGACAGGGAAACTGGGAGAGTCAAGGAGCAGTGGGCAAAAATAAAAGAGAGCATTAAAAAAGCTACATATCTCTCAATCAGGCAGGTTAGCAAGAGTAAGAGAAAAAAAGAGGCCGCTATGGTTCTCTGAAGAGGTAGCAGAAAAAGTAAGAGCAAAAAAGCTAGCATTTAGAAGGTACAAAAAACTCAGAAGGAGGAAGATAGGGAGAGTTACCAAGAGAAACAAAGGGAGGCAGGGAAGGTAGTTAGGAGTGCAGAAGTGTAAACAGAGGAGAATATTGTCAAATCAGTAAAAAACGGGGATAAAACATTTTTTAAATACATAACTGAAAAGAGACAGACCAAGGGAAGGAGAGATAGTGAGGCTAAAAGGGGAAGGAGGGGTTTGTGTGGTAGAGGACCACCAAAAAGCAGACATATTGAACAAATACTTCTGTCCAGAATTTACAGAGGAAGGGTAGGTTATAGACCAATGATAAAGGACAAGGGCATTAAGGAACAGGAGGTGGACACTAGTCCTTTTACAGAGGAAAGAGTTGTTAAGGAACTGACATACTATAGTTAAGGGTTGACAAGGCAATGGGACCAAATGGGGTGCACCCCAGGTTACTGAGGGAACTCAAGGAGGAGCTGGCTGCACCTCTGACAGCCCTGTTTACCTGTCATTAGAAACAGGGGAGGTACTGGGAGACTGGAGGAGAGTGGATGTGGTCCCACTTCACAAAAGTGGTAATAGGGGAGCTGGCCCGTTGGCGTAGGGTTGGATTTCCGCTTATGACACTGGTGACCCGGGTTTAGGAGCAAACTGGGGTTGCTGGAGGGCTGGCCGGGGGAGAAGGCTTGAGCATCCCATGACTGCTCCTCTTCTCCGGGGGAAGGGTGGGGATCAAAGTCCGTAGGTTGCCTGACCACAGGCGGAGGCCCGAGGTACAGCAAGCCCTGCAGTTGCAGGTGGGGCTGGTGGGAGTTGTGTGGTGGAGCGTCAGCGCATTGTGCCTTGGACGTCAGGGTGCATGCCACACAAGGGGTGGGAAGGAGGAAAATGGTTGGCGGCACTCTGCAGACTGAGCACCAGCCCGATCCCAATGCCTCCTATCTGACATGGAACCAGCATCCTGATGAAATGAAGGATTACAGGATGCCCCACCTTGACCCTGCCTGGGGGTAGAACCATGGCACCATGAGGGATGGACCTCTCTGGGTACAGGTAGTATAGCGGGGACTGACAAGAAAGATGATGTTTCCCGAAGAGTGGAGTGCCTTGAGCCCGGGGGGGAGGGGGACTATAAACAGAAAGGGAAAAAAAAGTGGTAATAGGAGGGAGGCAGGAAATTACAGGCCTGTCAGCCTGACTCCAGTAGTGGGCAAAGTAATGGAATCACTGCTGAAGGAAAGGATTGTAGAATACCTTGTTAACAGTGGTCCACAGGATGTGAGGCAACATGGTTTCACGGGGAGGAGGTCTTGCCAGAAAAAATTGATCAAATTCTTTGACTGGGTGACCAAAGAAGTGGATCAGTGAGGAGAGGTAGATGTGGCCTACCTGGATTTCAGTAAGGCCTTTGACACTGTTCCGCGTAGAAGGCTGGCGAGCAAGCTGGGTAGCCTAGGAGTATGTCCTAAGGTAGTAAAATAAAGGAGTCAGAGGGCTTTAGTAAATGGCATCCACTCTGAAGAAGGCAAAGTGACCAGTGGGGTGCCAAAAGGGTCAGTACTAGGCCTGGTCCTCTTCAATGTCTTTATTAGTGACATTACAGAAGGGCTGAAAGGGAAAGTATGCTTGTTCACAGAAGATACAAAAATAAAAATCTGCAACACAGTAGACACACCAGGAGGGGTGGAAAGAATGAGGGGTGATTGAAAAAAGCTAGAAGAATGGTCATGAGGTTGGCAGTTGGGTTTCAATGCAAAAAAAGTGCAAAGTTATGCACTTGGGGCACAGAAACCCAGGGGCAAAGTACCAACTGGGAGGAGCGGTGTTAGCAGTCACGAAAACAGGAAAGGGACCTGGGGATAATCATTTCTGATGAACTGAAGGTAGCTAAACAGTGTGACAAGTCAGTGGGGAAGGCTAATGGGATGCTAGGATGTATAGGCAGGAGTATCACCAGCAGAAAGAGGGAGGTAATAATACACAGAATGATGCATATGCAGGTGGTTGATATGGAGGTTTTTCACACACCCAAGATGTGTGATAATATTAAAACCTCGAGAGCGTAGCTCGAGAGGTTTTTATATTATCACACATCGAGGGTGTGTAAAGAAACTCCATGTTAACCACCCTTCATATGCTTTATTTTATATAATAACAGGCTATGGTCAGTATCAGGTATGTTCAAATGAGGTGCTAAAGAAAAGAAAAACCTCTCGCATCACTCCATAAAACAAACAGCTCTCACATAACTCCATATGCAGCGTTTATTATTTCAGTACATATTTTACTAAGAGAGAAGTGAACAGAATGCAATTACATGTAAATTCGGTACCTTTTTTAATCTTTGTTTCGAGGTTGCATCTACCAGATGTCTCGGGATAGTTTCAATACAAGGGCAAAGGGCAAAGTTCATTAGGCTGTGAAATATAAATCTACCGATAAGATCAGCAGGAGACAACTTACTGTTTTTAACAAGTTAATGTACTATTCTTTAGTGAACTACATTTTTGTTAACTAAAAATAACTTGTGACTTGTAGAAATCCTAGAGCGTTGCTTCCTCAGATCCGAGGTGAAATGTCGTCCAACCTGGGAATAGAGAAAGGGATAGTGGTGATAGGGATAGTGGTGAAAGTATGTGTTTCAGAGAAACATTTTCTTGGTTTGTGATTGCAGTTTACGATGTTAGCAGTGGATTTTATTTTAGACGAATTGTTGTTGTGTTTTTGCCGTTATAGAAGTGTCTTGCGCTGCCTGTGAGCTGGTTTTTTATGATTCTGATGCGGATGTGAAGTCGCTATCAGCTGCGGGTTGATACGGGTTTTAAGTATCAACCTGCGAGTTGATACGACTTTTGAACAAGCCTGAAAATGAGTTGATATTGACCATAGCCAGTTATTATATACTTGTACGGATCACTGGTGAGACCCCACCTCGAGTACTGTGATCAGTTCTGGAAGCCCCATCTCTGAAAGGACATAGAAAGGGTGGAGGCAGTACTAAGGAGGGAAATCAAAATGGTGCAGGGCCTGCATCAAAATCCCTATGAAGAAAGGCTTAAAGGATACCTAAACAACATTTTGACAACAAACTATTCAAAAATCTGACTCTGTAGGTGACTAAAGGAAAGGCTGCTGTATTCATTAATTCTAAAATTACATTTATATAAGTTACCTCAATGCGGTTCCAGAGCATTTGAAAATTGTAAAATCAGCCTTCCAATTTCAAAAAAAATGTCTTACCTGCTTCCTAAATGGCTGCCAAATGTGTTATGTGATGACTTAATTGGAGCCAAAGTCAGGGAGATATATGGCTCTCTGAAGTGCTAACTAGTTCTTTTTCCCCCTTTGTATAGAATTGTTTCACCCAAATGATTAAAACCATGTATATTATTTTGTATAATACATGTTAGGCTATGGTTATGTTCATTATGTTTACTTTAACATGCTGAAATTGTGCTTTAATCCAACTGACTTTCTCTGTGGCAAACCACAGTGTGGTACAAATCTTGTATAACCTGGTGGTCTAGTGGTTATGACAGATCCAGAATGCTACGATGGGGGTGCTGTACATGCTTAATATGCACTTTTGAACATTTTTATTAAACCTTAATATTTTCTGCTATTATTCTTTTCTAGTACGTTTTTGACAGAACCTACAAATGTAATCTATAGTTTGAACGTAAACATTTGTACAATCAATAAATCAGACTTCTTCAACAAAGTGAAATGCAGCAGCAGCAAAGAGCAAGTACGTTACAATGGGGGGTTGCAGCCACATCCTTCCCCACCCCTTAGATACACCACTTTTTTGTAGCAAAGTTCTTATGCAGTCCAATGTCAGAGTTCATACTTTCTCGAAAATCAAATATATGCTTGTCTTGTCTTCTTTTTCCATGGGATATAATAATAATAATAATAATAATAATAATAATAATAATCAGCATTTATATAGTGGTTTTCATACACAGTGTATCCCAAAGTGCTTTACAAGCAATACTAGACTGGTAGTGAAGTGATTGAATGTGTAGTGACAACCAAGTCATACATTAATATCCCCACAAAGCTTTGGACAATTGCGTGAACTGGTTTTATGGAAAGGGGAATGTTGGCCACAACAACGGGGTCAGGTGGTGATCATGGTGCTGGCAGCCCCACATCTTATTTCTCACAGTAATCTGCTCATATTTCTCTCATTCTGTCTTCCCTCTTCTCTGAATATAGCAGTACCTTGCAAGAGTGGCCTTCTCAGTCCCCCTCTGGTATTCATTCTTCACTATTCCTCCTCACATCAAAAACTGGTGAGCTCATCACTCTTCTGCATCATGAATGCAAGTTGTACAGTCCCTGTTTTTTTTTTTTTGACATCTCAAATATACACACATCTTTCCAGTAAGTCAGGCAGATAGCAGCAGGGAACAAGGAGAATGATGGACTTTCCTATCCTTAAAAGAGCTAGGCTACCTTCAATTAGGCACTGCTAAATGATAGGTGTGCACAACATTATGCACGTCATTTAATAGTGCCTAATCATAGGTGACTTAGATCTTATATGGGTAGGAAAGCCTATTTTTCCACTTGTACCATGCTGCAATCAGCCTGGCTTAACAGAAGATCATGTTTATTATTAATATGTCAAAATAACATGGGAGACTGTACTAACCACATTCATGATGAGGAAGGGTAGTGAACTCACCAGTTTTTGGTGTGGGGAGCAGGTGAGAAGAACGAATGCCAGAGAGGGGCTGAAGAGGCCATTCCAGCTGGGTACAGCTATATTCTGGTTAGTTGAAGACATGAAGGAGGACGTTGAGTAGATCACTGTGAGATCTGAAATGTGGGCCTGCCGGCATTGTGATCAATACCTGACTGTGGATGAGAGTAGCCAGCGATGACAAATACTCAGAGTGGCAGGGCTGCACCTAAACTGTTACCTGAATTCAGTGTAAGGAGATTACCCTTGGGTGGGGGGGGGTGTTGACGTTTGTTAGGACAGTATTGAGGGAGTTGTGTATAGCTCATTCAAGATTTGGAAGGGTGGTAGCCAGCCAACCTGCATTGTGGAGAAGAGCACAGAAAACTACTGGAGAAGATTTGCTGGGGACTGTCCTGCAGGATTCTGCAGATCACAGGTAAAGGAGTAGACTGACACTGGAAGTCAGGTGGATTTGCTCAGGGTATTAGTATGCCTCTCCTGCTAATAATAATATTGTTAGCCATTGTAAGTGCAGCCCTTATGAGGGCATGGACAGCAGTTTTTCTGGTGGGTCATGATGCTTATTGCTTGGCCCTCCGGGAAGACCTAGTTGTTGGTTAATGAGGTGGGGAAAAAAAACACAACAGGGGAACTGTACATACTACCGTTACTGTGCAGAAGGGTGGTGATCCACTCAATGTTTACTGTGTGAACAGAAGTCAAACATTGAGAAAGTGGACTGAACAGTGATTTGGGAGGCATTTTTTAACAGTGCCAGCTGATGATGCGTATTGGTATAGGTGTGCACAACTCTCTGAGGTACAAGATTACAATCTGAAGTGTGATAATTCTCTTCATGACACTGTAAGCACTTATGCAAACCTAGCCAGTACTAAGGACAAGGTATGGATGGCGGGGCATTCAGACAGAAGGCAGGCAAGGTGCAGGGGATTCACATGGAAAAAGAAGCCTTATCTGTGGATTAACAGGAGAGCATGAGCTTTGGAATTGAACCAGACTGGCACTTTGCTGTGTGACCCTGAGCAACTCACTAAACATCCTTGTGCTCCCAGGCCACACCTGTAAACAAGCTTTCAGCTTAATGTGTTCCTCCTGGTTAACAAAAAACAAAATTCAGGGCATCGCATAACCACTAGATCTTCAGGTATTTGAAGTGTTGTACTGTACTGTGGATTGCCCCCAAAAAAGTCAGCTGGATTGCAAAACATTTTCAGCAAGTTTAAGTAAACAAAATGAAGAACATCATAGCCTAACATGTGGACTGATCAAAATAATCCATGAGTTAATGCATGGTGTTGATCATTCTGGTGCAACAACTCAAAACAAAGTGGGAAAGAAGAACCAGTTATCACTATAGAAATATATGTGGGTCTCTGTCTCTGGCTCTGATGATATCATTATGACTCATCACTTAACACACTTGACAGACATCTTAGGGAGACACCAAGGCTGTTTTTTGAAAGTGAAAGGCTGATGTTTACATTTTTCAAAAGCTGTGGAACTGCATTTATGTTATTTACATAAATGCAGTTTTAGCATAAATGTAAACAGCAGCCTTTACTTTGCCTTTCTATGAAGTCAGATTTTGGAGTTTGCAGTTTTAAAAAACTGCTTGTTTAGGTACCCTTTAAGGAATTAAATATGTACACCCCAGAGGAAAGGAAGGAACGGGGGATATGATATAAACATTCATATACCTCACAGGTATAAACAAGGTACAGGAAGGGAGCATTTTCCAAAGAAAAAGATGCTTGAGGACAAGGAGTAACAATATGAAGCTGGAGTGAGAGAGGCTTAGTGGAAGTATAAGGAAGTTCTACCTCATGGAGAGGGTTGTGGATGCATGGAACAGCATCCCAGCAGAGGTGGTAGGGGCTAAAATGGTTGCAGGATTCAAGAATGCATGGGACAGACACAAAGGGACATTAGAAGTAAGGCAGGGGGTAAACCCAGAGACCAAATAGAGTCTGTGATGACACTGCAGGCAGGGAAAATGGGCAGAGTGGGTGGACCAGAAGGTCCTTATCTGCCAACAACTTCTATGTTTCTATGGCCTTCAGTCAGTCCATGACTTGCTGTCATGCAACAAGCTTATCCTTGTTGTGTCCAAAACTCAGTCTGTGTTTTTTGGGACATCCTCAGAATGAGACAGTGCCCAGCCTCCATATCTGTTGCCTACCAAGATGGAACTTTAGTCCCTGTGATCACCTCATTGACGTATCTAGGCATCACTCTTGACCCCTCACTAGACTTCTCATTGCATGTGATGAGTATCTGCAAATCTGTGAGCTCCATGCTTGCTGTCTTCTACAAAGCTGGCTGTAATCTGACACCACAAACCAGACTAACTATTGCCAAAGGCATGCTCGTACCCACACCCCTCTATGGTGCTTTTGTCTTTATATTGGCCTTTAAAACCACTCTCTCAGAATGGGATGTAGCATACAATAACATTTGTTTAATTGCCCTGGGATGACAACCAAGCACGCCATTTCTCCCTCTATGACAGGCTCGGCTGGCTTCCCCTGTCCCAGATTTGGAACCTGTCACTAGGGTGTGTCATCTATGGCATTCTGCAAAATCACATGCTTCTAGCCCTTGTCTCCATCCTTAACTCTGCACACAGTATATAGACCCTGAGGTCTGGAGTAAATGCTCTGTTGGAAATCCCTAAACTTAGAACCAGGAGAGGGAAATCCTCTTTCACATTTTCTGCACCAACATTATGGAATTCCATTCCAGTAGTGATTCTACAAAGTCCTTTGTCATCCTCATTTCACAGAGAGTACAGTGAACATCTACTCATGGTGTCAAAGTGTTCCTGCTCCTAATTCACATTAATCTGTCTTAGATTTTTGGCAATCATTATGTCTTCTTATCGGCTCAATCATGGTAGCTAACTTAATTTGTATGGTTAGACCGTAGCTGCTTATCTTTGTGATGTATATGCTCTCTCCCTGTTCCCAGTGGATTTGTGGAAGCATTGTGCTGTTTTTATATGTGTTTCAATGTTTTATATAAAGTTTTCCATTTATGCTTTACTGTACACTAACTTGCCTTGCCTGAGTTGTCAGTGCCTTGTACCATTCTCTGTAATGTCTTCAATAATGTACTCTCCTGGGCTGTGCCTGAAAACACGCTTTTATTTACCTAGTGCACTTACTCAGTCTACAAAAACAAAATAAATAATAAATAAATACATTTTGTTCACTAATTGAAATTTCCATTTAAAAAAGTCCTGTAGATTTAGAAAATGTTATGTGCTGCTCTTTTTCCACATGACCAAATTGAAGGCTAAAAGGGGTGAGGTGTACTCTAGCAACACCAGCAGGATTCATGCCCTTGGAAAATATTAAAGGATGTGCTTCCCTTCCAGTGTTGGAATGTGTCCCAGAAATTAAAACAATGGTGTTTTTAACAGAGAATGCTGATGTGATTTGAGTATCAATTCAAAGGAATTTAGTGATTTTGAACAAGATCTCAAAGTCAACACTGAATTGGACTAAAAGGAGGTAATTTCTAGTGCCTGGTTCTGTCATGATCCTGGTATGGAGTCTCTGTATCAAATAAAAGTTATCATCCTCCTCTTTCAGTTCTACCATGTGTCAGGTGGCTACAGTATCTAGCAAGTTGTGCTTCCCAGCCCTCGCCACAGGACTAGCTGGCTAATGAACATTTCATTATGCAATCATTGTAGCCTTCATGCCATGGTCATTTTGTTATTTAATTCACTGGCTTAATGCTTCTTAACTAGCTTAAATTACTTTTAATGTTCGATTGCACTAAATGCCTGGCTTTATCATGTTCATGTCAGCACTTAATGTGACTTGGTGTTGTTAATGAGCTCTGGGCTATGGCATTTGTATCATGGTGCGCTATTTATTTTTGTATTTCACTCATGTGATGATTGACACCCGGGTCTGTGCTTTTCCGCATCCATAGTCTCTGTGTCTGTGCCAGAGTTTCAGACATGGGTTGCAGTCTTCATATGGTTTCCATATGGTGGTGTGTTGCTTTTATTAACCACCTTTTGGAGCAGCCTGTCAGGCAGGTCCTGCTCTGCAACAAATAAATTGTCTACTGTATTTCCTGCCAGGCAGCACTCTCCACTCTAAAGTTGGCTACATTTCAGCACAATCAAAATTCAATCAAAAGCACTCCCAGACCCACATGCATTCTTCAGAGATGCAATAAAGAAATGTCTTTTTTTTAAATTAACCTCTGCTATACCATCGAGCAAGGCTCCTTGTCTTCCATTTAGAGAACACTAAATGGCTGATGCATAGGATGAAAAGCAAGGGACTTTATAAGCCTGAAAATAACCAGTGTAGTAGATATTTGCTACATATAATTCACCTTTATACTTTCTTATTTGCATTGCAGTAACAGTTTTACATCTTCTTGGCTAGTTTACAGAGCATGCGTCTATTGGGGTAAAATAAAAAATCTTTAACATCACTTTCAAAGCAATTGCCTTTACATTAAATATTTTCTAGGTTTTGACATTGACCCATTGTTGATCTTTTAAGTACTGCTTATAAACTGTTACTTGTGTTTCTACAACACGAGGCTTCAGTAACAGATTTCGCAGTTACTGTGTTTTAGGACATGCCAGTCAGTTGTCATGGAAGGTATTATACCATTATGTATAAGAACAATATGGAGTCATTAAATCCTAATTAAAATTTTTATAGATTTCACAGAGCAGGTGGCAAAATGCACTGTAAACTCTAGCAAAGGTAAATGACAAAAATACAGCATATCAGCAAGCACACTGTACTAGCTTATTAAATTATATGAATTTGCCTAAGGAGTAGAGACTTGGTGCTGGCTTCTTGAAAGGGTTTGGTCCTTATGCACTGTTGTTAATGGCTATATCTAAATTTTAAAGCACTTTTAGGATAATAAATGCTTCCCAGCTTATTTGGTCTCATTTCCACGCCATTTCAGGAATTTATCACCATGCATGGTAATACTCCATCCCTCCACTACCTTTCCCTTTAACCACCACATCCTGTTTTATCCCTGTCCGTTCCTATCCATCTCTAATTACAGTACATCACTCTTCCTGCCACACTTCCCACAACTCTTTCTTCTCTACCTCTTCCATTCACTCTCTTTACTTCACTTCTCCTCTCTTTTCTCACTCCTGCATTTTCTCCACATTAAAGAGCAAGTCTTTTTTTTCTGTGAACTTTATTTGTGCTTCAATACCTGAGGAACTCTTTCCGGCATCCTTGGGATCTCCCAGTCTTTACCTCTCACCAAGACCTCTAGATCATCTCCCCTCATGTCTCCTGGCACAACCTCTGGATCTGAACCCCCCCGGAAGAAGTGCTGCCTTATCCATATGGGGCACTCTATCTTGTAGTGTAGAGTGCCATGCCACACGAAAGGCCTAGAGATAGGGTGTCCATCCAGTTTAAGGAGTGTGGACCAGGAGGCTGAGGTGCCAATACCTATCCCCAGGAGTGGGGATTTTGCATCTTGCTGTGTGCTTCCTGTCCCCATGGAGTGCAACCGTACAAGGCAATGCTGTGCTGCAACTCCACCCCTGCATCTGCAGCATTGCAACTTTGGGCGCCCCCAACTGCCACCAGAAGTCACTCCTGAGTGATCGCTCCCCCTGGAACCCTCCCTGGGAAGAGAGAGAAGTCTTCTGGACACTCAATCTCTTCCCTCCCCTGCTGACTCCCGATGACCCAGGCTCATTCCCGAACCCAGGTCGCCAGTGTGGAGAGAGGTGTGGCACCCAGTGCTTCAACCCTCAACGCCACCAGGCCAGACTAAAGAGCTAGTCTTGAAATGCTGGATTCTCTTTTTAGACACCAAATAAAGTTTGGAGCCTGTTGTCAATGGTGTGACTATTTTGTGTAGTTTCAAAGTGTGAAGTGGGGTGAGTAGAGAACTATCCTCCACTGTCTCCTCAGTGAATAAATGACTCTGTGATTTGACCAGATTTGAGCCGTTGAGTTGCAATGGCACAGTGATATTCTGTTTAGATCTCAGAATGAGAAAGTTAGTTTGGGTTTACTTTCCTGGTAGCATCCAATGAATTGAACTGTTTCAGTTGATGGTATTTATTTATATAGGTTGTGTTAATTAGGTATGTGCACTACTGTAGATATACAATGCCTATTTTCAAGCACAACCCATTTAATTACTGGTTACATGACAAATACGAAAGCAATAAGACACAATGAGGTGTAGGTTATGGCTTAATAATAGCATGCCCCAGGTGCATTATGAGGCACATGGCGCTTTCGCTGAGTGCCTTTAGTACCTGGGAAGTGCTCTCATCAGGCTATAACCCACAACTCAGAGTGTCTTATTTCACCTATAAAATAGGCCCCAGTAAAGAAGTTAATTAAAAAAAATGCACATACAAAGTGTACATAAAAAGAGTAAAACATTTGATCAGTAGAAAAATGCAAAAAGTAGTCCTTGTCATTGTCTTGGAATGGAGTTTTTTTTAAGTAAAAATGACTAGAGGAAATTGATATCTGTCTGTGTGTCTACTCCTCAGCCACCCACAAACACAAACACTCAAAAGGTATTTTTATATATCATATATATACAGTACATATATTTTTTAGTTTGACCACCCAGTTCCACTTACAGCGATGGGCAGTGAGCTTGTCTCCATCCAGTTTTAGTTACAGCAATGAGGAGCGATCGTGTCTCATTTTGAGTTATGTATTTAGTGTGATGTTTCTTGGCCACCCTCCTCTCCAAAGATATACAAAGCAATTTTTGTGTACTTTCATTTTTTTTTTAAACTTTCTCTTCTAAACGTCTGGCTTGACTGGGAGCAAGTGTGCTCCTCAGTGGCCACTGTACACAATCATTTCCTGCTTCCACTTCTCAAACCACAATGGTCATGGCAGAAAAAGAAACTCATTTCACATCACTGCTGACAACAATGTGTTGCAGTTTTTATTTCAGGTTACTTGCAGCTGGCATTTACAGGAGAGGACGAGGTGTGTGTGTGGGGTGTGAATTGTGGAGATGTGCGAAACGAGCAGGACTGAGAGGTGGACCTACTACGAGGAAATGGGCAGTGAGTAAAAGAAAATAACAGATTGACAAGAGTACACATTTATGGGTTGTGCAGGAAGGGGGGCCTTGTCTACCCTGAGTGGCACTTCTTTGGTTCCTCTAGTGGTCCTGCTGTGCCTGTGACTGTTTGTTGGTGGGGAAATGACGGAACTGTTGACTGACTTTTACATGACTGTGCCACTGTTCTCCCAGTTCTCTTGGATGTTGGCTGAGTAGCTGCAGTGGAAGAATGGGGGCACTCATTGATTTCAACGTGTGCTGCATTTTGGTTGGCGCAACTAGTGTCAGTTGTAAGGTTATAGCTTGATAAGGACAAGGCTGAAAAAGACTTTCAGCCAGTCAGGATTCTAGAAATGTTTTGCCCATTTTATAATGGACTGTAAAATACAGCCAGCATAGCAGAAATTATAGAACATAAATTACAAATACAGATATAATGCATGGTAGAATGTTGTTATATGTAGACATATAAATTTTTATAACATTTACCATTGATGTGACATCACAATGTTGCTAACCCATCAATGGTACATCACATCAATGGATTAACAACTGGGAATGATCTGCGTACACGTGCACCTTTTTTTACATGAACCGACGCCCTTTCAGAAAGGGGCACAGCAGTGAGAGACCCAGAATGGCCAGGGTGGTGACTGAAACCTCAAGAGTAAGGGGTCTTCTTCATTTTTCTTGGGATCATACACTATAAAATATAATATATGGTCCCTCTATTGGTAACTGGTTTGTGTAACGTCTTGAGGTTGCCATGGTGAAGTAAACCTCTTGAGCTTTGTTTTCGAAGTTTACATGAACACCCTGGCAACCTCTTGACAGTTAGCAAACCGGTTACCGATAGAGGGGCCATATGTTATATTTTATAGTGTATGTTATAGAAAATAGCAATGTATAATCCTTACAAAAACATGAATTATAAAATTATGTGCAAACACAGGCATTTAATGTGACTAATACTTTCTTAATTCACTTCTGAACTGCTAATAACATGAGATGTTACACAAAAAGGTAATTGCTGTCCACCAGGATGAGGTGCATTACTGTGCAATTCTCATGCATTGCAAAAACTGTCTCATATATTTAAGCAGTAATGCATGATAAGGCGTGCTTTGGCTGGGATGAGGTAAAACAAGTCAAGGCAAGTTTGTTAGGCACTAATTGCCGATGGCCCTGGGCACTGCACAGTAAATAAGAAAAAAACATTTAACATGAAAGTCAGAAAACAATAAAATAACAATAAAACAATAATTATATATTTTGGGCTGGATTCTGGAAGGGAGGTGCAAGTTGCCGACGAATGCAACTTGCGTCACCCGCACCTGCAACATTGACCCTGTGCCTGATTCTAGTAGGAACAGGGTCATTGCAGCTAAGTCCTGCGACTTGTGACATGTGGGCATGTACATTGAACTGTGGGTGTACCTGGCAAGCATGTTGCAAGCCGCAACAGCAGGGTGGCATGGTCAACCCCCAACCATGCCCGACCCTGAGTCACCAGCCACAAATGCGGCAGCTATCCAGATAGCCCTGGTAGTCTAGTGGCCTCCCCAAACTGTTAAATAATAAATATACCGATCCCATAGTTCTGGTAGTCTAGTGGACCCCCCGAACTGTAATAAAATACATATACAGATCCCATATTCCTGGTAGTCCAGTGGCCCCCCCGAACTGGTAAATAATAAATATGCTGATCCCATAGCCCAGCAATCTAGCTGCCCCCTGAACTGTAATAAAATACATATACAGATCCTGTATCCCTGGTAGTCTAGTGGCCCCCCCAGTCAACATAAAAGACATACTGTACAACCATTCCCTGGTAGTCTAGTGGCCCCCCCAAACTGTTAAATAATAAATATGCTGATTCCGTAGCCCTAGTAGTCTAGCAGCCCCCCCAAACTGTAATAAAATATATATACAGATCCCGTATCCCTGGTAATCTAGCAGCCCCTGAACTGTAATAAAATATACATACAGATCCTATATCCCTGGTAATCTAGCGGACCCTCGATCAACATAAAATACATACTGTACACCCAGTCCCTGGTAGTCAAGTGGCCCCCACCCCCACCCAGTCATGCCAGCCCACCCAGCACCCCCCACCCACGACCAGTCGCCGACTGTGTCCAGTATCAGTGTGTACTGAACAGACGACTCAGACTATCAGGATACATGGATCTGTATATATTTTTATTACAGTTTGTGGGGGCCACTAGACTACCAGGGATGCAGGACCTGTATATATACTTTATTACAGTTTGGGAGGTGCTAGACTACCAGGATATGGGATCTGTATATATATTCCATTACAGTTCGGGGGCCACTAGACCACTAAGAATATGGGATCTGTATATTTATTTTATTACAGTTTGGGGGTCCACTAGACTACCAGGATACAGGATCAATATATTCATTATATTACAGTTCCGGGGGCACTAGACTACCAGGGCTGGCATTTTGCGCATATGTGGCTAGCGACTTGCAGTTCGGGGCAGGGGGGATGGCATGTTGGCTTGTCTCTATTGCGGGTCTACAGGACTTCGGGGTGGAAGATGCCGGATCTCCTCCAGGGGTTCTTGTAGAATCCCAATATGGGGACTTTGTGACTGCCCTTCTAGAATGTGGTGCATCTCCTGCTGTAAACCCCCTAGCGCCATGTTCCAGGGGGTTTATGCGGCATAACTGCTGTTCAGCACAAGTGGTAGAATCGCACATGTCGCAACTGCTGGCGTAAGTTGCTACATGCGTCATTCTATTTGACGTAACTGCTGTTACACCAGGCATAACCCTACTAGAATCTGGCCCTTTCTCTGATTAGTATATATATTATTCGGTCTCAAAAGCTCGATTAAAAAGATGTGTTTTCAGTAAAATCTTTAACATTTTTACTGATGGGGCTGCTCGGATGTCTGGCGGGAAAGAATTCCATAACAATGGGGCAGCCACTTCAAAGGCCTGCTCTTCAGAACACTTGGATCAGGATCATATAATTCTAATGAAAGCCACATTAGAAGAAGAAAGGGGATGGACAGGAGTGTATTCAGACAGGAGGTGTTCCAAGTAGCCAGGGCCCAAATCATGTTCAACCAAAAAAAGTGTGCAGTGGGACTGGTGGTGCTGTACGAGAGGTAAAACAATCAGAACAACTTCAAACTCAAGCAGTCACCACCCTGTTGAAAAAGTTCATGAGGCTGTTCATAAAGTTAAAATATTCATAAAAAGAGTTTGTTCTGTGTGAATTTTGCTACTATTATAATGTTTAGCACACTTGTCTTTGTTATTGTGAGTGGTTTTAATACTGCTAAGGTTTTAATTTTTTTTAGTTAATTTGTTTTATTTTTGCAAAAATAATATACACAGACAATACAGATAACAGTAATTAGATGATGTAATACACTAAATGATATGCAGGTAAAATATAGAAGATAATACTCATGACCACATAAAATGAGATTACAATGTATTGGTCTTCTGTATTACTTATAGCTTAGTCAGTCTGAACATAAAATATATAATTGTACGTATTGTATATAAAGAAACAAAAAGAAAAGGAAACCTAGTAATAACTACTAAACTCTATAAACATAGTGAGAGCTGCACAGGAAATCTGAGATTGCCTGTTATGTGGAGTTATGTATGTAATTTAAAAAGTCTTCCCAACAGAGCCTAAATCCATTCAGTCGATCATGTGCCAGGTACGAGAGGCGTTCCAATGCAGCAGTGTGAGTTAAACTATTGAGAATATCAGTCAAAGTAGGTGTTATCTGTGATTTCCAGTGCATTAGAATTAGTCTCTTAGCTTGCATGAATAAGATATGTAACCATCTTTGTTGATGTTTAGATAATTTTCTGTCCTTATCTATAACACCTAACAAAAAGTATCTAGGTTCAAATGGAATGGAGCGTCCAATGATATTGGAAGCTACTTGGTGGACAGACCGCCATAGTTTAGAAATTGGCTTACAATGCCAGAGTATATGTAGTAGATCTCCATCTGGTGAGTTACAGTGCCAGCAGTGGTTATCAGGGGTTAAACCCATTTTTGAAGAAGTGATGGAGTTCTATACCATAAATGAAGAATGTTATACTGTATAAGCATGCTACGTGCATCCTTGAAAGTATTATGGCAGAGTCTCCAACACTCATCCCGTTGAGAATCTGTTATGTTATCATTTAACATCGTGTTCCATTTGTTTTTGGCAGAAAGGGACTGATTTGGCAAGGAGTCTCTAATTTGTTGGTAAATTCATCTAACTAGGCCAGATGACCTGCTAGTCCAAATCTTAATGTTTGAGGAGGTAGATGGGATTCTATTAATTTGTTGTAAAACGGGAAGAGTAGCAGAGCGGATTTGTAAGTATTTCCAGAAGTCTTGTCTGGGTATATCCCATTTGACTTGTAGATTACTAAAGAAGTCTATTGTGTTACTGTCTTCAGATAACATATCTCCGAGAAAGAATATTTTTCTATGTTTCCATGATGTGCAGAATATAGGTTTACCTTCAAGGGAAATTTTGGGCTGCTAAGGTTTTAAAAAACTGTGTGTCATGTTTTGTAACCGATAGATTAAATGTTGGAAAAAATGTATTGCAACCAATCAGTTTCAAGTTTGAAATGATGATTACATATTGACATCATACTTCATAGTACATTTAAATTATGTTTAACTAATCTTACCCTTTCCTTTGATAAAGGATTTACTGTTTGAAACATGAAAGGCTGGGCTGACGGATGGATGTTTTTGCTGTTTTATGAATGTGTAAAAAATATTTTAACTTTATGAAGAGCCTTGTGGAATTTTTCAACAGGGGTGGTGAGTGCCGGAGTTTGAAGTTGTTCAGGACCCAAATCATGCAGGGCTTTGTAGGTTAACAAACATACTGTATCTTGAAGCTGGAATGCCGCTGCACTTGCAGCCAGTGAAGTTCTCACAAAACCAGGGTAATATGCTTGGAACAGGAAGTCCCAGCAATCAGCTGGGCTACAGCATTCTTTACTAGATGCAGGTGACTTAGCAACCCTTAGTAAAGAATACTGCAGTAATTCAAGTGTGAGGTAAGAAATGCTTGAATCAAAGTTGCCAGGTCAGTAGGCCCCAGATAGGCTTTAATCTGGGTGATATGCTGATGGCAAAAGCCACTGTGGACGACTGCCAGCATCTAATGTTCCAGCGTCAGTCCACAGTGATGCCCAGATTTCTCACCCTGCCACAGCTTGTAATGCAGCCCCCATTAAAGATGCTAAAAGAGTGTTATCACTATTTATTGCTGCCTGACTCGGCCTGGTTTCACAAATACCACCCCTATTATCAGTAGATTGAGTCTGAGGCAGCTGGAGGCCATCCAGTCTTTAATTTCAGCCATGCACCCATCTAACACTGAGACTGCATTCACACTATCAGGTACACAAGATAGCTATACCTAGGTATTATCCCCATAACTGTGAAAACCAAGCCAATACCACCTAATAATCTCCCCCAAAGGCATCATATACACAGTGAACAACATGGGGGCCAGGATGGACCTCTAAGGTATGAAGCAACCTCTGAAATGTTACTTCCTACTGTCACCTGCTGCACCTTATAAACATGTAGGGCTCCAACTATTGCAATGTCACCACTAAGAGTTCTACAGAGTGTCTCAGTCGAACCAACAGCACCCCATGGTCTACTGTGTCAAATGCCGAAGAGACATCCAACAGAACCAAAATGGAACGTCTGCTGTCTCTCACCAGGAGGAGATCAGGAGATCATTGAACATGTTGATGAGAGCAGTCTCAGTGCTATGTCCAGACCTAAATCCAGACTGGAGAGGCTCACAGATCTCATAACATTCTAAGTAACTCTGAAGCTGAATAGCTACCACCTTTTCAATTACCTTCCCTAAAAAGGGAAGGTTTGAAAGGGGTTTGTAATTCCCCAAGGCATCAGGGTCCAGTGATAACTTCTTCAGTAGCGGGCTCAGGAGCGGCCTCATCACCACCCTCTTCAGTTCAGTGGGGAGAACTCCCTCCAGCAAGGAGCATGCAGTGATCTTGGTGATAATTGGCACCAGAACTTCCAAAAAACTTGACAGAAAGCTGGTTGGTCCTGTTTCCAACATACAGTAGGTAGGATGCAACCTTGAGACCACTTGGAAGACCTCATCCACTGAAATCAGTTCAAACTCCACCAATGGTGGCAGAGTGCATGTGTTTCTCACTAATTTGGTACTATGAGTCTATGAAAGGTTGCTTAAGGTCATCCCAGTCCTGATGAAGGATATCTTGCAAAAAAGAAAAAAGAAATTGAAGTCGTCACATATCTCTGCTGAAAAAAGTCCTCCTAACTGAAGACAGGGTGGATTAAGCAGTGTGTCAACAGTGTTAAAGAGTTGAACTGATCAGTTTTTCACTTCCGCAATCACCTATGACAGAAACACAGTCTTTTTAGGGTGATTGCTCCCTGATATTCACTGTAGTGAGTTTTCAGTGTCAGCCTATCCTCCTTTGACCTGGACCTCTACTAAGAACACCTTAACCTCCATCCCATAGTTTTCAACTGCCTAAGGTCATCATCAAACCTTGGTAATCTATGTTGGGAACTTAAGGGATGAACACAATACGGTGCCTATGAGTTGAAGGCCATAATACGGGCCTTGTAATAGCCCTCCATGGCATTCTCCATGCCCCCAGCACATGCTGTTACCATGCCTGATATGTCCAGTACTACCAGGAAGCTGGGTGGTATCTGACCATCTCCACAGGGGTGCGGTTACCAATCAGGGGGCCCTAGAAAGGAACTATGTGGCACGATGGAACTACCAACTGACCGGATCAACCATGACATTTCTAATGTCAAGACCGAATGTGAAAATCAGATGCAAGATATGGCCTTTTGGTGTGTCCTGATAGCAACTGTCTGTACTAGGCCCAAAGATGTCGTAGATATGCAGGAACTGTTTTCCAAACAGAGAAGCATCATTGACCCAGGTCCATGCAGGAATCCACAATCCACAATAATACATACCAGGTTCACGCAGGAATCCACAACAGAAAACTCCTAACATGATGCCTCTTGTGGTTGGGCATAAGATTGCAGAGCATGTTTGTTCAGCACCCAATGACTTTGTACCAGCAGGACACACACCCTGGAGTGCACTATTGTGTTTATAAAATGTTTTGATTTGTTTGTATAAAACTAGGGAAGAAATAACAAATTGTTTAAAAAAATACATTTTACAATAGGTTTTACTGAATGACAAGATATCTGTTAGAAAAGTTCTTATGTTGTGTTTTGGCCAGTAGGTGGTACTGCTGTTGTAGGCTGATGTAGTGTTTTGAATCTCTCCTTCCTCGAATGGCTCTCAAATGAACATTCTACCTCCATATAGGAAGCTGTGTAGCTGACCAGTATTTGTATGTAAACAGTTTCCCCCTCACTCTTGAGTAAGGTAAACCCCAGTTCAGGAAGGTGAGCAGGTGATCGGTGTTTGGCCACCAAGCTATACTGTACAGGAGTGGAGTGAGCACTGGGACTTGTGATATTACTATAGGTGAAGTGTGGTCCCGCACAAGTTTCCATTTGAACAGGCATTAATTTTGTTTGTGGTGCCAAGTGGGATGAAGACTATCACAGTGCAGATTTAATATGCAGTTTCGGATTCATTACAAATGAGGGCACAAGCCTAAGAATTAGATGTATTTGTGGTTTGGGCAAACTTATTATTTTTTTTGTGGGCTTTCAGGGTCAGTACTGCCACCATAGGAGGGAGAGATCCCAGGTTTGAAAATGTTCCTATGTACAGGCAGATGTCAAAGCAGACATGCCAAGTTTGAGCAATATAAACTTGAGAAATATAGTGATTTTTTTTTATGCAGTCATGTGTGCCTGACCTTCATATAGTGATATTCTACTGGGAAAACAGTATTGTTGAATGGAGACACTGACCAGCCAGAGCCCAGGATTTTTCTTGCTGTTTATAATTAAGCAGTTATACACAGGCTGTGGTGTATCATAGGATATCATGACTTAGGTACCCTGTGAGTCCTGAAGCCAAAGGCCAAGTGACTCATGCATCTGAGAAATTATATGACAGATTTTGTAGAATTACAGATTTTAAGATTTATGATTCTAACTTAAAGTGGTGAAAAAAAGTTCCTTTTAAAGGTGTTTTTATCTCCACTAGGTGGTGCTGTGGTTCTGTGCTGCTGTAATAATGAATGGCCACATTAGATTTTTCTCGCTTATCTTCCCACAGTCTCCCCATTGAGGATCCAGTTTGTCTCCCAGTGCATGAAATTCACCCCTACCACAGTTCAGGTCAGTCTGCTGCTGTGTGAAGCCAGTGCAAATTAGTAAATCAGTAAAGAAATGCCTGGTCTCATGTTTGGCAATGGACAGGGGCATTTGAGGTTACTAACTGGGAACAGGACTGGGGGGCAGGAAGGACTGAGATTTGTAATCTGTTCCATTTATAATGGGAGTGAGGGGCCAGGAGCAACTGATTGAGCCAGTACATGTTTCTTTTCCATTTTTTCCCCACTCCTCCTTTGGTTAGGCTCTGCCTATGGTCTGATCCCCCTCAGCTTCATCACCTGTATTCTCATGGGCTGACTGTCGCACACCATTCTGCCCCCATGGCTTACTCCATATGGGGGGTGGGTGGGTCTCCCTCTCAGCCACTATACACAGAATCCAGTACTTGGGGGCAGGCCATAATGCTGGTGTGGGGTTTTGAGGGGTTGGACCCTCATTTTACCTCTTGACATTTTCAAAGTTTTCCCCTGGACACTGACAAGAGGGCACATGCAAGCTTAGTCATGCATGCCAAACATGCTGAGTGCATCACAGTCAGTATCCTTCCTCCCTTGAGCAGTTCTAGGTGCACTACCATTTGTAGTCACCCAGATGGCAGCAGAGAGCCAGAGTTGACTGCTTCTCCGAGGAGGAGGAGAGCATCCTCTGAGACACTCAATTCTCCTCTGCTGGCCAGCTCACAGCAACCCTAGTTCACTCCTGAACTGGGGTTGCTGGTGGCGTGAGCGATAGCACTGCTGCTGCAATAATGGGCCAGTCATTTGTTTCATTTTTTTTTTTTTTTAAGAAAACTGCATATGCGGCGCTAGGTAGAGCAGACAGTAGTGAGTCATAAAGGAGAAGAGAATGAGCGAGTAAGCAGGTGGGTAGGAAAACACGGGGCTGGGATCGTGGTAGCAGTGCTAAGGAAAAAAGACATAAAATAAACAGCTAAGACATGTAGAACAGGAACAAAGTTGTAAATGATGAAAGGGAAGGAAATATGGCTGATTCTGCTACACTCCTCAATTCTTCCACAGTCATTAAAGATCATCTATCAGCTATACCTTATGTCTGAGAAGTGCAAAGACCATGTTAGTACTTCCTCAGAGGAGTCTGCAGCACCCAAAAATGCATCCTCTTAAAAAATACAACCAGATTTCGGTATCGGCACCCCTGCCTCGCAGGCTTCTGCTTCAGCCTCCAGGAGTTCTCCTACAGCAAAGTTTCCAAAGCCTCTACAGCAGTGTTTTACATAGAAACATAGAAACATAGAATTTGATGGCAGATAAGGATCGCTTGGCCCACCCAGTCTGCCCATTTCCCTACCTAATGGATAAGCTGCAGAGCCTAGTTAACCAGTAGCCTACTTCTTTCTACCCCCACTCCCTAGAATTGCTTTATGGCTGTCCCATGCATGCTTGAATTCCACCACTGTTTTTGACTCCACAACCTCCTCTGGTAGGTCGTTTCATGCATCCACAACCCTCTCTGTGAAAAAATACTTCCTTACATTACCTCTGAGCCACCCCCCCCATCTTCAAATTATGTCCCCTTGTTCTTGCACACCTCTTTTTTTGAAAGATGCTACCCTCTTGGACTTTGTTGATTCCCTTGAGGTGCTTGAAAGTTTCTATCATGTCTCCCCTCTCCCTTCTTTCCTCGAGGCTATACATATTAAGCTCCTTTAGAATCTCTTCATACGTCTTCCGGTGCAGACCCTGCACCACTTTAGTTGCCCTCCTCTGGACAGCTTCCATCTTGTCTATGTCCGTGCGGAGATTGGGTCTCCAGAACTGCACACAGTACTCCAGATGGGGTCTCACCAGCTGTCTGTACAGAGGGATAACAACTTCCTGTTTTCTACTGGTGATGCCTCTCCTGTGCATCCCAGTATCCCCAACCCTCCTTACTGCCCTCTCACATTGCTTGCCCACCTTTAAGTCATCTGATATGACTACCCCAGGTCCTTTCCATTTTGTTGTTGTTAGTATCTCACCCCCCATTGTGTACTCTTCCCCTGGGTTTTTGTTTCCCAGGTGCATTACCTTGCACTTTTTAGCATTGAATCAAAGCTGCCATACATTTGACCATTCCTGTAACCTTGCCAAGTCCCTTCTCATCGTTTCCACCCCAGCTTGTGTATCAGCTCTGTTGCAGATCCTTGTGTCATCTGCAAAGACATACTTTCCTTCAGTCCCTCTGCAATGTAAACACAAAAGACATTGAAGAGGACCAGTCTAATACTGAACCCTGCGGCACCCCACTAGTAACCCCCCTTTCTTCAGAGTGGACTCCATTTACTATTACTCTCTGTGTCCTATTCTCCAACCAATTATTTACCCAGACTATAATCTTGGAACCCAACTCCAGGCTGGCTAACTTGTATATTAATCTTTTGTGTGGGACTGAGTCAAATGCCTTGCTAAAGTCTAGGTAGGCCATGTCCACAGCCCCTCCCTGATCTACTACTTTGGTCACTCAGTCAAAGAAATCTATTAGATTCGTCTGGCATGACCTTCCCGCTGTGAATCCATGCTGCCTTGGGTCCTGTGCCCCTCTGGCCTCTAGCTACTCAACAATTCTTTCCTTCGGAGTGACTCCATCAGTTTCCCTATCACTGAGGTTAAACTAACAGGTCTGTAGTTTCTTGCTTCTGCCCTGCTCCCACTTTTGTGAAGGGGAATCACATCTGCCCTCCTCCAGTCCTCAGATATCACCCCATCCTCCCATGATTTGTTAAAGAGTGTAGTCAGTGGTGTCACTAGTTCTACCCTCAGTTCTTTTAGAATTCTGGGATGAATCCCATCAGGCCCCACTGCTTTGTCCACCTTGAGTTTTAAGAGTTCTTTCAGAACCCTTTCTTCTGTAAATGGGCTGGTATCAACTTCTGTATTCAGAGTGTTTCTACTGTTTGTTCTAGGTATCTCCCCCTCTTCATTTGTAAATACTGAGCAAAATATTTGTTTAGTATCTCTGCCTTTCACAATCACCCTCTGCACACCCCTCCCTTTATTAAGCCTCACTATCCTCCCTTAGTCTTCCTTAGTTTCCCTGATGTACCTAAAAGGTTTTATCCCCCTTCTTAACTGAGTTGGCTATCTTTTCCTCAGTTTGGGCCTTTGCCTTCCAGCTTCCTTTTGCTTTAACTGATACAATTCTCTGTCCTGCTCCTTCTGCGATTCCTTGTACTTTCTGAATGCTTTCTTTTTCTCTTGAACCTTCAGTGCCACCTCCTTTGAGAACCATAGTGGTTTCTTACATCGTTTTGTTTTGTTTATTTGCTTCACACAAAGGCTTGTTGCCTCTGTGATGGCAGTTTTTATTATTCCCCATTGTTCTTCTTGTTTTAAAGAGGTATACATTTTCTGAGAAGGCTTTAGCTGCAAGTAACTCTAGCAGTCCCGCCAGCATGATGAGAAAAGCTTCCCAAACCACCCCTAGCACCAGTAGCATTGGCAGCTGGCTCCTTCATGAATGCTGATACTGTGCCTCAAAGCTCGGAAAGCAGCAACTAAAGAAATTGCATATCACTGAGTCTATGGGAGCTCTATGCATTGTATATTGGATTAAATCCAAAGACTTGATCATAAATTTGAAACACCGATTACAAAAGTAGATTTCTTACAGCAAGAAGCAAAGGCTAACAGGGTGAATATAACAGCAATAAGAAAACAAGTTGATACAAATACAGAAAATGTTGCATGGAACGCTGAAAAAATCAAAGCAGTTGAAGCTATGTCTTTTGGGCTAGTCAAGGGCAGTTATAATTCAAATTGCAAAATAGAAAACCTTGAGAATCAAGTGTGGTACAGAAATCTCCAGATGGTTGAGCTTCCACTAGAACTGGATTCAGAGTTTGAATCAATATGGGATCTTGTGAAGGATGTGCTTATAAAATGTCTGTATACGACTTGCCACCAGATCATTTACCATTTATTAAATGATTGAGAGTGCCAAAAAGAAAAATCAATATAAGATACACAATTTGATCAAGCCCCAAGTTCAGGTTCAATCAACAAATACATTCAAGCAGATCTGCCAACAAAAGTGACTATATTTATCTCATCGGCCTTCAAGTCTGACCGAGACCGGATGCTGAAGTTAGCAAGAATAAAAGGAACTTTGATCAACAAAGGTTATTGCTTCAGTGTTTTCCCTGACTTTGCTTTCTTCGCCCAACAGTGTTAGAGAAAATTTCTCTCCTGTGGACATGACGTTTTAGAAACTGGAGCACAGTTTCAGCTGCTGGCTCCAGCCAAGGTTCAGATTAGGCACAAGAGCAAAGAATACATCTTTTCTGAAATAGAGCAACCAGCCACTTTTCTACACACCCAATGTGATGGAGGCTCAAAAGATGAGGGAGAATCTCCTACACCATCAGTACAAGTAATGTCTATGCTGGCTGAGGCTGCGGAGGCAACAGTATAATTATGAGGAAAACATTTAGAGAATATATATAGTGATAGAGTATTCTATAAGGATTGACTGTTTGAAAAGTAAATTTAAATGCTAACATGATGATTTCTATAGCAATTGATTTATGTTTTTTGTGGTTCACATTGGAGCTATTAACTGGAATTAACCATAGATATATTACAATTGAAGATTTATGACATATAGAATACAAATATTTAGATAAAGTGTGTGGATGGAAGTGTTGGACACTGGTGAGGGCTGATAGGAATATGCTTTTGTGTTAAAAAGAGGGCCTGATTAGACCTCCCTCAACAGTACTGACCTCATAGAGTAGAGTATCGGCAGCTGAGAAACTCTTGTAAAAGAGCCATCCGGACTGCCAAGAGCAGGTTCTGTCAATCTGCCCTGCTATCCTCGGCCAGAAACTCGAGGAGTTTCTGGCAAAACATCAAGAACATGGTTGGTGGGTCTGCTAGAGTCCAGGTCACCGACATGCATCTTGGCGGGGTTAGCTGCAACAACCCCCTTACCATTGCCAATGCATTTAACTCCCTGTTCTCTGTCCTGCCTTCTCCCCTTTCCAGTTCCCTGACCCCACGGCTCAAGGTCCCTCCCTGAGTGGGCACAACCCCCGACCTCCCTTCTACTTAAAACGGGTATTGGTCAAAGAGACCCAGAAGCTCCTCTCAGGTCTCTCCCCCCTCACAATGGGGTGGGGCATGACTGCTTCGAACCCAAACTGCTCAGCCTGGGGGCATCCATTCTAGCCTGGTCTGTCACTCACATATGCAACACTTCTCTAATCTCGGGTATCATCCCTGATGTATGGAAAGTGGCCAAGGTCGTCCCTGTCTTCAAACAAGGCAACCCGGAAGATCTCAAGAACTACCAACCTATTGCCATCCTGTCTGCGGTTGGTAAGCTTCTTGAAAAGGCAGTTGCCACTCAGCTCTCCCACTACCTTCAGAGCTATGAACTTCTCTCCCCTGCACAACATGGCTTTAGAAAAGGGCACAGCATGTCTACTGCCTTTGCTGTGGTGACCTCTGAGATCAGGTCCACTACTGATCAAGGCAAACTGACCGGAGCCATCTTCATGGATCTCTCGAAAGTCTTTGATCGGGTCAACCACTCACTCCTTTGCATCACTCTGTGGTCTCTTGGCTTCTCCCTCCCCCACCACCAATGCCTGGTTCTCTAACTACCTCTCTGGCAGGCTGCAATACACTAACTTCAACAGAGCCCTTTTTGACCCCTCTCCGGTGAACTGTGGGGTCCCCCAAGGATCTGTCCTTGGATCCATTCTGTTTTCCCTCTTCACAAATGAGCTGCCCTCCGTCACAGCCTGTGGGCGCTCCACCCTATACGCAGATGACCTCGTCATCCTGGCCAGTTCTCAGGACATCACTACCATTAACACTTAACTTGGACTGCAACCTTATTCAACCTGGCTGGAGGGCCATAATCTGACCATCAACCTAAAAAAGACCCAGGTCATGTTCTTTGGCTCCAGGGCCAAGACTATATCCTGCCCTGCTCCCCTAAATATCTTTGGTGCTGATGGCTTCCTCCTGCGTGCTGTGGACACTGTCAAGTACCTGGGCATAACCCTTGACCCACAACTGGACCTCACCCTGCATATTTGGAACACATGTAAGGCAACAAACGGCAAGCCTGGACTTGCATACAGAGCAAAAAGCTGTCTCACCCCGGCTGTACGACTTGCCCTAGCCAGGGGGGTCCTCCTACCCATGCTCTGTTATGGGCTTGTAACCTTTGCCCCTGTCCTGAAAACCAGTCTCATAAAATGGGACACTGCGTACAACAATATATGCTGCTTTGCGCTCTCTGCTCCCCACCTCACACACCACTGTGAGCTTTACTCACGGCTAAAATGGCTCCCTCCAGAAAAGCACTGCACCTTTGTCATTGGCAACTTCATCGACAACATCGTCAGAACTGCCACCCCCTCTGCACTTGCCCTACCCCTCATACCTGGAACCCCTTCCTACCACTTAAGATCCAGTGACTCGCTGGCCCTCCTAGTTCCAAAAACCCACACCTTCGCGGTTGATCGGGCTTTTGCCGTTTATGCACCCAGAGTGTGGAACTCCCTTCCTGCAGTCACTCACTCTGCCACCTCCCATCCTTGTTTTAAAGCCTCCATATGGGGCTCCCTAAAATTGGCCTCTGCCTGTCTCTGTGCCAAACAGACCCCTGGCTGAGGCACTTTTTCTCAGCTTGACTGCTAGGGGGCGAGAATCCTGTTTATTGAATGCACTTCCTCCACTGACGATCTTGAAACTGTTAGTTGCATCAAATGTATCATTATGTAGTGGGTCCATTCCCTGCCCTAACTGTTTATGAGGGATTTCTTAGACAATTCCATCCCACTTTTTCCCTTGGTCTCTCTCTCGATTTTCACACTCCTCTTGTAACTCACTATCACTTCCCCACCTGAGGTCATGGCTGACCCCTTTATTGTTTGTTACTGTTGCCCATGCCTGTATTATGTTGTGATTCACCTATTACTTACTTTGTTTATGCTTGATGTTCTTGTATGTTAACTTGTCTCTGCCTGATGTGCTTGTAATGTACTTTGTAACCTCCCGGGTCACACCTGAAAATAGGCACTTGGCTGTCTAGTGTGCTTACCCGATTAACAAAAGCAAATAAATAAATAAATGTTTTTTGGAAGTCTGTAGAAATGTAATGATTAACATTAGTTAAGAATGTACTATAGTATTCCTCCTCTGATGTATTGGAATAGTTCTGTCTTGATGTACATAGTGGCCATTGCAGCCAGCAGGATCACTAATGTTTGTGTCATTTAATCTGCAAAATGAATAAAATTTAGGTATAAAAAAATAAAGTTGTAAATGAAGTATGTTCTGGGCAGTCCCTTGGTTAAAAACAGTGGCAGACTTATTTGAAATTGGAGAGAAGGGAAAATTGAAATTTTCCTAGAGCATAGCTTGACAGAAAGTTAGGAATTCCTCTTTTTATTTGTAACTAGCAGCAAAGAAGTGAAATAAATTGCATATAAAGGATCAGGCTAATGCCTACTGCCTAACAAAAAGTCTCTGACTACATATCCCATATGGCTTTGCTCCCTCTCATAGTCCTAAGCAGTGCATATAAGCGTTTTCCGCCTTCAGCTCATCTTCCTCTTTAACATACAGCAAATCTCTAGCAGTTGTCTTCTTCTGTCTGGACGCAGTTGAAGGCTTCCTAGGTCAATGCAAACATTTCCACTGTGATTTTACATTCTGAAACAGACCAAAGATAGAGAAAGTGAGGAGGGACTGTAATCTTTCATTTCCATGTGTTTATTAAAATCCTAACATTTCTGTCGAGCTGTGCAATAGTAAAATTCTACATCGGGGGCTTGCATTATAGGCCTGTTCAAAGTTCTTCTAAATCCAAGCATAAGAGTCTCTTAAACCTTCAGTATGACCCAGGCTGTTATCTGGATAGAATTATCTTTTTATCTTACTGCTGTCAACACCCCCTCAGATAAAGGAGACTGAAGCTCTATCAAAGCACAGATATACATAGATATGCTCCCTAACATAATTGTCTCAGAAGAGATGATAGGCAGCTGCCTTTATCCCCTAACTTCAGAACTCATAGCTAGCAGAGATATGTCTGAAGGGATATTCTCCCAAATGGGTAAAAGCAATTGAAAGAAGGGTATACAGTAGGTGACTTAGAATTACATACGAACATATAAAAGGTCAGCAGCAGAAGAAGGTCTGAAGGCCTATCAAATCTACTCGTTGCAGAGCTCATGTACAAATGCCACGTGTTGCTTTTCCCCTTCACCTTAACCTTCCCCTTGAATCTATCCCACCCTCTTTTAGACCCCCCAACTAAACTGTGATTTATTACCCCCACTGGCAGTGCATTCCATCCTGCCATCACCCTTTCAGTAAAGAAGTGTCATCTGTCCTCTTTCCTGTACCTCCCCCTGCTAATTTGTAGTTGAGAAGGTCAGAGTCCTCCACTACACTTTCTTCTGAGATGACCCTGCAGAGAGAGAGAGGGCTCCATAAGCAGCACCTCTGAGAAAGAAAAAAAAAAGGAGGAGAGGCTCAACCCTTGACCTTTAGTGCCTGAACTGGGGGGGCAGCCTGTGGGAAAATAGGGATTTGAAATGGGCTTAAATATTAGATAGTAGGATATCAACTTACACCCACACCTAAAGTTTCTTTATTGTGGTGAGGAAGCTCCATGTACATCTTGCTCAAGATCTAGTATCTTCGAAGAGCGGATGCCCAGGCAATACAGGAGGCTGGGATAATCGTAGTTCCAATGATTCTGTCCCTTCTCCCGATGACAGGCCCTGGGGAAATTAATTACAGCAAAACCCTTAAAATGGAAACTCTGGGAATAGAAGGCCCCAGAATCTTGAAATGTTCTTAGGAAAACCTTCAACTGAGCGCACAGTATTGCCAGGCTACAACCAATGTCCAAGATCCATGCTGAAATGAAGATTTAGTATAGTCCCTCAGATCTGAACAACCCGACAATATTGGTAATTTACCCATGCTATAGAAATCTTAAAATGTGCCTACTGAGGTACCTTGCTGGACTGTAAGACTTGTTGGACTGTAAGACTTAACTTCATTTGTGTCTACAAAATAATGGAAAAGAGCCATTAGTATAAATTATGAGATGAAGGCATGCAGTACCTTGAACTAAAGTTCATAGAAGAACCAGTTTGACCACTGCTAGAAGCCAATTTTAGTTTTTGTGGTCACCTGAGGCAGGAAGAATATCCCACCAGAATCCTATAGGACACTAAAACCAAAAACTCCTCTGACCATTGTATGTGGCAGGCAGGAGTCAAAGTCATTGACCCCACAGGAGGGAAATGGCAGTATCTAAGTTGGGTTGCAGTGGAATGAGTTGTTCCTCAATGGGACCTCAGAGGGAGATGCATCTGTCATCTTTGATCTAGCTTCCAGGCATCCATTGAGAAACTGCCTTCATGGAAGGGACAGAAGTGAAGAACAGATTACCAGATTCTTTTGGATTGCCTCATTGTTCATCTCAGAAAGGAGAGTCTCAAGGTCTTCCTCCAAAATGGAGGTTGTGCATTACCTCCCATGGCAAACTTGCCTACAGCTGCTTCCTGGTATCTCAGCTGCTTCCTATGGGAAGATAGAACAGAAGAAGAAGAAGAATCAGCATTTATATAGGGCTTTTCATACATCCAAAGCACTTTACAAGCAATGCTAGACTGGTAGTGAAGTGACTGAATGTGTGGTGGCGGCCATATCGCACATCATCACCCACACACAGCCTGGATAATTGCATGAACCGGTTTATGGGAAGGGGAATATTGGCCAGGACACCAGGAATGTTCCCTACTCTTTGTGAAGAGTGCCCTGGGTTCTTTTACTTCCACCTGGACACCCACCAGGACAACACCAGGATGGGCAGAAGGGACCTCGGTTTAACGTCTCATCCGAAGGACGGCACACCCCAGCGATTTTTAGGTGCAAGTCCAATTCCAGTGTGGGACGAGAACCCACGACCTTCTGGTCCAGAGGCGGATGTGCTACCAACTGAGCCAAGCTGACACCTAGAATAGAGGAGAGAACCCCTGTCAAATAGCCTGGTACAAACTGAGTACTGTACTAACAACCGTTTGGGATCAGCCACTCCCAAGAAATTCACATACAGTAGGAGATTTGTCCTAGAGGACCCCTAAGGTTCCCTGGAAAAAAGTAGGGTCAACTTAATAAAATATGGGAATCATTCCTGATTTCTGCCTTAGTTACCCCCTAAGGAAGGTTTAGTGGTTAATCAAGGAAATGAAAATGCCATCTTGTAGCTTCCCACTCCTGGGACTCAACCAGAAGGGGTCTATGTATCTGTCTGTCTGTCTGTCTGTCTGTCTGTCTATCTATCTATCTATCTATCTATCTATCTATCTATCTATCTATCTATCTCTTATCTATCTGTCTGTTAACTGTCTATCTATTTGTCTATCTATTATCTATCTATCTGTGTATCTATCTATCTATCTATCTATCTATCTATCTATCTATCTATCTATCTATCTAGCTATCATCCATCTATATGGTACACTCACATAAATCCTTCTAGTAAAACATATAGCTCTTGACTGGATTTAGAGATTCTAGAATTAATGGAAGCTACCTCTGAATGGTGTAAGAGTTCCCCACCACTGGTGTCATAGTCATGGAATTGACATCACCCTCTGGGCATGGGGTCAGTGCACCAATACAAGCACAGTAGGTGAAAATTCCTGCCCAGAACATTAGTTAATTGCGTGTCTGCTTTAGGTAGCTAAGTTTGGGGCTTCTCCATAGGAGAGACATGTTCTGATTTAGCTCCCCAAGACAACAGCATCGATCATTTACAGTAGGTAATGACCAATTACTCATGAAACCTTGGGGTGGTCCAAAAGCAGAAAAATATGATTGTGACCCAAATCTCCTGGATGTAGACTACCAGACTATGCTACCTCTAATAAAAACTTTTTATTAGATGGGAGCTACAGCTAAATGAAGTCCATTTCCTGGAGGATGGGGAGGCTAAGTGTACTAATCAGGCACACAGTGATGGAAAATAGCTGTAATGGGTCTTCCCACAAGAGTTACTTTCATTTGTAGGGCAATACTGCCTGAGCAGGGCTCTTCTCTCCCAAGGAAAGGAGACAGATAATGTTTCTCTAAACTGGTGCCCTTAGGTTGCTCTATTCTAACCAGGCAAGCTAGACTATAAGCTTTAAGATTTGCACTGATGTCATACTTTTTACCTTGTAGAGATCTGAAGGTCTTTGTTACCAATCTGTTCACCTGTTCCCCAGTCTCCACATCCAGCTAGGGATGGTCAAACAAAACCCCTTATGAAGTGACCATCTCAGACATGCCATTTCGGTTCTATGTGATATTGGTGAAAGCCTAAAGGCGATCGCTGTTATTGCGAAGTCACAATGCCGAAATTTTTTTTCGCCACTGTGACACCCCAGCACACAAAAAAATGGTGCCGGGGACTTACTTTTAATGTTTTTCTGAGTGGGCTAGCCCTCACACCCCCCGAAATGTACCAGCGCCCAGACCCAAACCCTGTGCCCTGCTGACCAGCGCCGCAACCTACCCACTTCATCATGGGGTTGGCTCAGCAACATCTGTGGCACAACCCCTCACGCCCCCTCCTGTGCGCATTCCCCCCCCCCCACGTGCATACATATATAGCATCGGGAAGTCACTATACTCACCCACCCCCCATATGGCTGCCCTACTCTACCTAGCCATCCCTGAAATGCACTGGGGAAGGGGTCGCTGTTATTATAGGTGTCCTTTCCCCAGCATCTACATCATGGGCTACCACCATTTCTCACCTTCAAAGGGGGATAACAAAATTTCCGATTAGAAATACCACCGCATTCAGGAGATTTTGCATTACATTAGACTCAAGCCAGGAATAAATAAAAAACAAGCATTTGTTAATGCCGAACGTTTGCTTGCAGGTATTTGCAGTGGTGTTTAGCATGTATGGTGCTTTACCCTAATGCCCTTTGTGATTGCTGGTATTTGCACAATAAATTGTCAGCATGATCTTTTTGTTACCCCCATTGTGCGCTACATAGGCGGAAACACGCTTTGGGCAGGATGTGAAAATGACAGCTGTACTGCTCATAAGGAAGTGTGGTAAAATGCCAATGTTGAAAATCTGGAGTGGAAATATTGAAAATTCGCAAACCCACGAGCGCATGGGAACTGTGCAACAAGCAGTAAACAGTCATTTTAGGAATTTTTCACCAAATTTTCAACATTGCCATTTTAAAACCTGTGCTAATGAACAGTGTCACTGTGATTTTCTTACTGTGTCCCATACATTGATTTCGCACACCGACTGCGCCATTGTGCACTACATGGGGGGAAAGACGTTTTGGGCAGGATGTGAAAAATGACAGCTGCTGTGCTCATAAGGAGGTGTGGTAAAATGGCAATGTTGAAAATCTGGAATGAAAATATTGAAAATTCGCAAACTTACGAGCGTGCGTAGGAACTGCGCAATGCAGACTCATAAAACAGTCAATTTTAGGAATTTTTTCACCAAATTTTCAGCACAGCCATTTTAAGACCTCTGCTCATGATCACTGTCACTGTGATTTTCTTAATGTGTCCCATACATTGAGTTCGCACACCGACTGCGCCATTGTGAGCTACATGGGCAGAAGCACATTTTGGGCAGGATGTGAAAAATGACAGCTGTACTGCTCATGAGGAGGTGTGGTAAAATGGCAATGTTGAAAATCTGGAGTGCAAATATTGAAAATTAATGACTTACGAGCCTGTGTAGGAACTTCGCAACTCACGCTTGTAAAACAGTCATTTTAGAATTTTGCGCAAATTTTCAACATGGGTTTTGGGACCCTTCTCATGAATGATGTCACTGTCATGGCGTTATTCAAGGCTGAAGGGTGATTTCGCGCAGTGACTGTGCAGTGCCTGCGAAATCACCCCTCGGGCCCGAATAACGCCATGACAGTGACATCATTCATGAGAAGGGGTCCCAAAAACCCCATGTTGAAAATTTGGTGCAAAAATTCCAAAAAATGACTGAGATATGCAATAAAGTTGAAACCCCCCTATGTAGCCCATTATACAGCTTACCGGCATTTCCTCAGTTCGCGGTCGCCTTTGAAGAGTGCAGGCGTGTTCCCAGTCCACGAAGATCATCGCGCCAGAGTCGGAGGGTAAGTATGGGGTGGGGGTGTGGGGATGCTGGTGCGCAGTGGGTGGGTGCGGGTTGTGGGAGGGGTTGGGAGGCACGCGGGACGTTTTGTTTTACAGGAAAAAAAAAAGATGACGGGTGACGCTTGCCACGCTGGGGTGGGCTCCCAGCATGGCAGAAGATGTGTGGGGGCGAGCCGACGGGATTGGGCATCCCGTCGGCAAAACAAACAACACTTGGCACGCTGGGGTGGGCTCCCAGCGTGGCAGGAAAGCTTTGGGGGGAGGCGGTGTGATGTGCGCGGGAGGGGCGTGTTACGGAGGGGATGGCGGCAGCGCTCAGTATGGCAGTGGTGTTTTCCTTTGAAGCAGAGGAACACCGCTGTCATACTGAGCTCCTGCACCCATTGGTGCAGGACCGCCACGCCTGCTCAAGGGAGCAGTGCATTGGATGGGAGAGGCACACCTCCAAGTGTGCTACTCTCCCAAAACGTTCCTTGCGCATGCGCGCAAGAGAATGTAATAAATAAATCAACAAAGAAATAAATAAATGAAATCCATTTGTAACCTTCCACTGTCACTAAATGTTATAGAATGATGTTGGTGGGGGGGGAGAGAGTCCCTTTTTCACATATTTGATTGCTGGCAGATGAGACCCTTAAAACTGAGAGGATGGGAAAAATCTGTTAGGTTCCCCAATATAGGCTGCCAATCAGCTCCTATGTGTTCCGGTACCTGGTAATCGTTAAAAGGTGGAAAAAATGTTGCATTCTTATGGGAACTAGAGCCTAAAACAACAGAGGTAAGATGACTTAACTAAATGATTAAATAACAGGAAAGTAGATGGGGATTCTGTAACCCTAAGCTGATCCAAAGGTTGCACAATGGTCTGGGTTTTGTGGATCAGGGGGTCTGACATGTGACAAATGCTGCTTGCAGGTGCATCCCTCAACAACAAATACCTCATGACCAAAATGGTTAGGAATAGCTGTAATTAAGCCTCCACCTCACCAATTTACAGGCATTCAAAATGCCAGGCTTGAAACTCTATTTCTTTCCATTGAAATCTCCAGTAGAGGGCAAAATTCATACTAGGGAAATCAGCGCTTGCCCCTAAATATGGACATAGCAGATAATCTGAATAGATATATCAAAATAGAAAGTCCATCTGGAAAGACTCTGCCCTACTCCACTGCAATGCTACTGCTCACCTTGTTGTGGTAGAAACCACAGAGTGTGTTCACCCAATGGATCCCAGCATGAATCCAGATCCACTGTAGCAAAGAGATCATTCCACTGTGGTCAACTATCTCTGGATAAAACAACAGTGGGACAGTACACTCAGAGAATTGAGTGCTGTACAGTGAATCTGCACTTGCTCTGAGGCCACAGAAGGTTTCTGCTTTCAGAAGTAGCACACTAGGTGGAGCAGAGTGGTACAGCCAGCTAAAGCTTCCCTCCGCCTTCAACTCTGCACTTGAGGCAGCTAAAGGGGAGGGACTTGTGGCTCATGTGAACTGGTAAAGCAGTCTCAGGTTTTCTCCCAGATCCATTTTGTTTATGCTTGGAGAAGCAATGCATTAGGGAGAGCAGAAGGGTACAGCCAGCTAAAAAAAACTCCCATATCCACTTTGCACCTGAGGCAGCTAAATGGGAGGGACTTGAGAACTGGGAAAGCAGCCTCAGTTTTTTCCCAGATCCATTTTGTTTCTGCTTTCAGAAGCAGGGCATTAAGGAGAGCAGAGAGGTGGAGCCAGGTATAGCTCATGAGGTTTAGTGGGGAGCAAGTCAGTTGCAGGGACTGTGGGGCACTCTTCTCCAGGGTTACACTCTGAAGGAGGGGTTGCTGCCCCTTCTGTAGGATCTTTGCAGTATTCTATGCTCAGCTGGTAGCAGCAAGGGAAGAGGTATCTCTCCTGTGGCATTGGCTCAGCTGGAGCCCACACCTCTAGTCTCCCAGAGGCCCACTGGTCCGGGGGGGAGGTAGAGGGGGAAGGGTAGCAAGGCAGTCACAAAGTGGTCAACCAACCCCACACCACCCTGACAGAAAATCAGTTTACATTGCTGGAGAAGACTCAGGTTCCTGACTCCCCCAGTGGAGACTCTGGGTCAGTTGGGGGAAAGGGAAGTGACGAGCTGGTGGCATGCAGGGGTGAGAATAAAAAGAAGGCAGCTAGAAGAATCTTAGTGGTCAAGGATTGTATGATCAGTGGAGTAGAGAGGGTGGGTGATGGGGGGAGGATTGTGGAGATGGGAGCTTGGGGTGCTGGTACACTTGAGTACCAACAATCTGGTGAACCAACCTGTGGAGCAAGTGGAACAGAACTTTCAGAGGCTGGGGGGCAGACTGCAGGCACACTCAGCCTCCCTGGCTTTTTTCAAGGTACTGCCTATGTGGAGTGTGTGTCTGTGTGCGGGGGGGAATTGAGTAAGGAGGGAAGAAAGAGGAATTAAATGGGTGATTAAAGGGATGGTGTCAGGAGAAAGGGTACCACTCTGTGGGGAACTAGGGGGAACATCTGGGACAGGAGACTTTTCAACCGTGATGGCCATTACCTGACAAGAGAAGGAACCAGCATGCTAGGGCAGCAATTTGACATCTACATTAGATTAAACAGTAAAACTGACTGCACAGGGACAGTGAGACTAGGGGAACCATGGTAATGGGAGTAAGGGAGGGGAACCTACCTAATCTTCCCCCTTTACTGGGGACTGTTAGCAGTAAGGTGGGTGAAAAACATGTTTAGGTGCAAAGAAGAGTAGTGGAAGAGGCAAAGGGGGGAAGGATCTCAGGGTCTGCAAGCAATAGAAAAAAATAAGTAAGGAGAATGGGAAGGAATGCAGGTGTAAAATCACAAAACAGCAAAAGAGGATCCGAAGCTAGTTGGAAGGGGATCTGCCTAAATGCCAGCAGTCTGGGTAATAAAATCAGTTAACTCCAGGCATTGATGGCAGACACTGAGGTGGACCTTGTAGTTACCACAGAAACTCTGGCCACAGAGAATGATGACTGGGAGGATTGAGGGAAAAGTAAGGGGGGGGGGCATAGTCCTCTATGTCAGGGAGGGCCTAGAGGCTGTGGAGGATGGACATTTCAGGGGGAGCAAAGAGGAAAAGAACAGTTATGTACATACCCTAACAGTACCTCTTTGAGAAAATCTCTTTCATCAGGCCACTGTGGTCCTAATGCCTGGCGACTATAAGTTCTTTGGTATGGCCTGATGAAGGAGATATCCTTGAAGAAGATCGATGTTGCTGTGGGTTCACCTCACTGTGCCCTCAGGCAAGAAAATATGGGTGGGAGTGATCTATAGACCACCAGCACAAGGGGAGAGAGAAATAGGGAGCTCAGGGAAGAGCCGGCAAGAGGACTGATGAAGGAGGAAGTGGTAGTGGTGGTGGGTGATCTGAACCTACCAAACATCAACTGAGACATTCCAGCTGCCAGATCCACCAGAAATCATGCCCTGTTGGATACACTACAGGACAAACAGTTTTCATACCAGTGCTCCCCCACTCCACAAAAGCTGCTTTAAATCCTGAAATTCATACAAATCAACTCAATTTTCTTACTTGTTTTTTTTTCAACAATTTTAACATGTTAGAGGGTTTTTGGTCTCATCATTCATCCAAATTATGATCAGCCTGACCACCAATGACAAGGTGACCCACTCATCGGTCAGGAAAAAGCTTCATGTTTTTAATATTACCATGCCATACTGAGCTGAGGTCCCCCTGCCTTCTCTCTGTCTTGTAGGGAAACCACTCTATGGCTTCAATTCTTATACAGCGTGCTCTATGCTCTGGCCAATAAGAGGCTCACAGGTGATCACTGGGTAGCTCACTAATTAGGAGAAGGCCACAATTCTCCTACTTGCAATTCAATATTAAAAGTTTATTTAACAAGCTCAACCCTTGCCAATACACAACGGTTTTTTATCACATTTATAATGCATCTTAAATTTTTTTAGTGTTTACAGGAGTGCACCTGGTGTGTGTGGCCAAGCAAAAGCAGATAGTTATAATACCAGTGCTCCCCCCTCCACAAAAGTTGATTTAAAGCCTGCAATTCATGCAAATAAATTCAGTTTTCTTACTTGTTTTTTTTCATCATTTTAACATGTTAAAGGGGTTCTTGGTCTCATCATTCATCCGAATTATGATCAGCCTGCCAACAATGAGGTGACCCACTCTTCGGTCAGGAAAAAGTTTCATATGTTAAATTTTACCATGCCATTATGAGCTGAAGTTCCTCTGTTTCTCCCTATCTTGTGGAGAAACCACTCTCTGACTTCATTTCTTATGTAGTGTGCTCTATGCTCTGGCCAGTAAGAGGCTCACGAGTGATCATTGGAGAGCTCACTAATTAGGACAAGACCACAATTCTCCTGCTTGCAATTCAGATATTTAAGGTTTAACAAGTTCAACACTGGTCAATACATAAAGATATGATCACATTTATAATGCATCTTAAATTTATTTAGTGTTTACAGCGGTGCACATGGTGTATGACCAAGCAAAAGCAAACAGCTATAATACAATGCCCCCCCACAAAAGCTGCTTTAAAGCCTGCAATTCATGCAAATCAATTCAATTTTCTTTTTTGTTTCCCCCCCCCCCCCCACAATTTTAACATGTTAGCGGTGATCTTGGTCTCATCATTCAGCTGAATTATGATCAGCCTGACCACCAATGACAAGGTGACCCACTCATCGGTCAGGAAAAAACTTCATATTTTAAATTTATCAAAGAGAAGCTCAGCACTCAAGTTGAATTCAAAGGTGCACAAGTGCAAATTTTATTTTGGCAAGAAGCCTGGACAATAATTAGCCCCTGCGCTTCAACCCTATAGCTGGTCTTCCTCAGGGGGCATATCTCCTAACTGGCTACCACTTGTACTCCCCCCTACATTTAACTCTATATTTTAAATTTTACCTTGCCATTATGAGCTGTAGTCCCCCTGCCAGGCTGAAGAGCTCACATCAGGGGACTCCAGAATTCACAGAGGGACTGTAAGAGGTATAGCCTCACTCCTTAGAAACATAGAAACATAGAATTTGATGGCAAATAAGGACCGCTTGGCCCACACAGTCTGCCCATTTCCCTACGTGATGGATAAGCTGCAGATTCTAGTTAATCAACAGCTTACTTCCTCCTGCTCCCCACTGGAATTGCCTTATGCCTGTCCCATGCATTTTTGAATTCTCCCACTGTTCCTGACACCACAACCTCCTCAGGAAGGTTGTTCCATGCATCCACAACCCTCTCTGTGAAAAAATACTTTCTAACATTACCTCGAGCCGTCCCCCCTCTATCTTCAAATTGTGCCCCCTTGTTCTTGCACATCTCTTCTTCTGAAAGATACTACCCTCTTGTACTTTGTTAATTCCCTAGAGATACTTGAAAGTTTCTATCATGTCCCCCCTCTCCCTCCTTTCCTCAAAGGTATATATATTAAGCTGCTTTAGTCTCTCCTCATATGTCTTCTGGTGCAGACCTTGAACCATTTTGGTTGCCCTCCTCTGAACAGCCTCCACTCTGTCTATGTCTTTGCAGAGACGGGGTCTCCAGAATTGCACGCAGTACTCCAAATGGGGTCTCACTAACTGTCTGTACAAAGGGATAACAACTTCCTTTTTCTACTGGTGATGCCTCTCCTATGCATCCCAGTACCCCACCACCCTCCTTACTGCCTTCTCATATTGTTTGCCCACCTTTAGGTCATCTGTTATAATTACTCTAGGTCTCTTTCAATTTTTGTTGTTGTTATTAACTCACCCCCCATTGTGTGCTCTTCCCCTGGGTTTTTGTTTCCCAGATGCATTACCTTGCACTTCTTTGCATTGAATCTGAGCTGCCACATATTTGACCATTCCTCCAACCTTGCCAAGTCCCTTTTCATTCTTTCCACCCCACCTTGTGTATCAACCTTGTTGCAGATCTTTGTGTCATCTGCAAAGAGACATACCTTTCCTCCCAGGTGCTCTCCAATGTCACTTATAAAGATATTAAAGAGGACCGGTCCCAGTACTGAACCCTGTGGTACCCCGCTAGTTACCCTCCTTTCTTCACTGTGGATTCCGTTTACTATTACCCTTTGCATCCTGTTGTCCAGCCAGTTTTTTATCTAGGCTACCACCTTGGGATCCACTCCAAGGCTGACTAACTTGTATATTAATCTTTTGTGTGAGACTGTGTCAAATGCCTTGCTAAAATCTAGGTAGGCCATATCCACAGCCCCTCCCTGGTCTACTACTTTGGTCACCCAGTCAAAGAAATCTATTAGGTTCATCTGACATGATCTTCCTGCTGTGAAACCATGCTGCCTTGGGTCCTGTGCCCCACTGGCCTCTAGGTACTCAACAATTCTTTCCTTCAGAAGTGATTCCATCATTTCCCCTACCACTGAAGTCAAACTAACTGGTCTGTAGTTTCCTGCCTCTGCTCTGTTCCCACTTTTGTGAAGTGGAATCACATTTGCCCTCCTCCAGTCCTCAGGTACCACTCTATCCTCCCATGATTTGTTAAAGAGAGTAGTCAGTGGTGTTACTAGTTCTACCCTTAGTTCTTTTAGTATTCTTGGGTGAATCCCATCAGGCCCCATTGCTTTGTCCACTCTCAGTTTCAAGAGTTCTTTCAAAACCCTTTCTTCTGTGAATGGACAGGTATCGACCCCCCTATTCAGAGTTTCTCCTTGTTTGGTTTAGGTACCTCCCCCTCCTCATCCGTTGTGAATACTGAGCAGAAATATTCATTCAGTATCCCTGCTTTTTCACTCTCACCCTCTGCCCACATTCCCTCCCCTTTATTAAGTCTCTGTATCCCTCCCTTGGTCTTTCTTCACTCCCTAATGTACCTATAAAATGTTTTATCCCCTTTCTTAACAGAGTTAGCTATCTTTACCTCAGTTTGTGCCTTTGCTATTCTGACTGCCTTCCCTGTCTCCTTCTGCTTTAACTGATAAAGTTCTCTGTCCTGCTCCTTCTGTGTTTCTTTATATTTCCTGAATGCTATCTTTTTCTCCTTAACCATCCCTGCCACCTCTTTTGAGAACCATAGTGTTTTTTTTCCTTCATTTTGTTTTATTGCTTTGCTTCACACAATGGCTTGTTGCCTCTGTGATGGCTGTTTTGATTGTTCCCCATTGTTCCTCCACCCCTCCTTCTTGCCCATTTGCTAGTGCTTTTCTGAGGCATTCTGTCATTTTCCCAAAGTCAGCCTTCCTAAAGTCCAATACTCTTGTTTTCGTATGGCTTGATTCTATGGCTGTGTTTATTGTGAACCACACTGTTTGCTGGTCACTTGTTCCCAGATGGCTACCCACTTCTAAATCAGAGATCCTTTCTCCTTCCCCATTTGAGAGTACCAGGTCTAAGATTGCTTCCTCCTGAGTGGGTTCCAACACTGGCGGTCTGAGGCATGTCCCCTGTAGGGCATCAAGAATTACCCTGCTCTTGGATGTGCCTGCAGCAAAGGTACTCCAGTTAAAATCTGGCATATTCAGGTCCCCCATCAACAATATCTCCCCTTTTTCTGCCATTTTAAGGATGCCTTCTATCATTTCCTTGTCCATTTCCTCCCTCGAGATGGGTCTGTACTAACCCCATGCGGTTGTGGTGCCATTTCCTGTCTCAGGGTGACCCATGGTGACTCATCAACTTCCTGTTTACTCTTTAGTTCTGTTGCTTTAATCCCTTCCCTTATATACAGAGCTACTCCTCCTCCTCCTCCTCCTCTTTTACCCACCCTGTCCCTCCTGTAGAATGTGTATCCTGGTATGTTGACATCCCACTCATGGTTCTCTGTGTACCATGTTTCAGTGACTGCCACAATATCCAGGCATCCCTCTTCCATCAAGGCCACTAGTTCAGGGAGCTTGTTGTACAGACTGCGGGCATTGGTACTCATCACCTTCCATTTACTTTTTATGGTCTTACCCCTTTTAGACCCATCCTTGTCCTTAACACCTTTTTCTGCATTTATCCCTGTCCTGCTCCCTACTGACTTCCTCTTGGTGTTTACCTCTCTAACTACTGAGTTTTGTGGGGGGAGGTTGGGATTTCCCTGCTCCTTTTCAGTGCCTCCCCCCCTTGGCTAGTTTAAATACTTGCTAGTAAAGCATTTAAACCTGTCACCTAGGATCCTGGTTCCACCCCTGGACAGATGCAGACCATCATGCCAGTATAAGCCTGCATCCCTCCAGGTGACTCCCCAGTTCTCAATGAAGCCAAAACCCTGAGCTCCACACCAGTTTTTCAACCATTCATTGAATCCCATGGTGTGGAATACCTTAGCATCATCCTTGCCATAGACAGGCAGCACCTCCGAGATGGTTACCGTAGATGCTACTTGTCCAAGGTCCCTCCCCAACTCCACAAACTCCTCTTGCACTGCTCTGATCCCATTCACATCCAGGTCATTTGCCCCTAAGTGGACAATAACATCCAGCTCCCTCCCTCATGCAGCTGATCCTGCGATCCTGAGGATTCACTTCCTGTCCCTCTGAGCCATGGCACCAGGCAGGCACCTTACCTCCCTATCCCCTTCCTCCCCTACTTCTACCCCCTAATGACTGAGTCCCTCACCAGGAGTTGTTTTCTTTCCCTGTGGGGTCTCATACTACCCTCCTGTGGGTCTCCTTTGTGGAGGTTCCCAGCATCCTCCTTGGTCTCCACTGCAGGTGCCTCCATAGAGGAACCACTCTTTGCCAGAACAGCATATGAATTGTGGAGAGGTACAACTGGAGTGATGCACCTCTGTTCCACCACCCTCTCCCTCTGCCCACCTTGGTCCAGCCTCTCCTCTTTCTTGGCAACCTCTGAAGTGTAACAGTGGTGGACCTGGTGGTCCCTGGGGGGGGGGAAGAGGTTTCATGAATCCTAGCCAGGTCAGCCTGGAGATGAGCAACCTCCTCCCTCAGACCAGAGAGGTGCCTGCAAACAGGGCAGCCTCGCAGCCTCCAGAATGTCTCCCGGAACACTGTTGCTCCACAGCCATTGCACTGCACCACTCCCATCTTGACTTATTTTGTGTCGCCTCTCCTGTTGCTTTGTATGCTTACTGTCTCCTCACTCTATGTATTTTTACACTTACTTTCCTACTACCTATGTGCCCTTACAGCTCTTGCCCTTCCTGTTCTGGGACAGGAACTTCCTGTAGTCTTCAGTAGCCTCTTTCTTCCATGCTTGGACTCAGACCTCCAGCAGCCGGGGAGAATAAAGAGTTTTTTTAGTTTACTTTCTGAAGGGGTGTTGGCCCCATCGACGCTGCATGCCAACTGCCCCAGCCACCCTCAGCTCTACATTTATAGCTGCATACTTGTCACGTGACACGGCCACACCTTCTGATTTTTAAGTGTCCACTTTCCCATTTGTAGCTTATATTTTCTGACCACTAGGAGTCGCTACAGTGCTCTTCCTAGCCCCTGTTTTTGCCTTCCTTACAGTTTACCCTCCTAATCTCCACTCCTCCTCACTTTTCTACTACACACCTATTTTAGCCCTTTTTTCCCTCATTCTTGCTACTGTCCCCTTGGCACCAAAGTCGGCAGCTCTACCACTAAGCCAACAGGTCAGGCTAATTTCTTTCAGTTTTTTAACACTCTTAAACCCTTTGGCTTCCCCCCCCCACACTACCTTGTGCTCATAATGACCCTGCTTACTACTACCAGCTCTGCCATGTGGCTTGTACTGCTAACACTAGCCCCCTCTTTTTACTAGGGGATACTCCACGTCTCCCAAGATGGTGAGCCAGAACCACCTCTTATCAGGCTTCTCACCATAGCCCCCCTTCCCACATCTACCAGTGTGCCACCCCACTCACTCTATCGATGGACCATGCTCCCCCCACCCACATCTCCCCCTATGGGCGCTCCCATGGTACAGCAGTGGACGCTACTTTGCCTTGCCTTTCCCACTCTACGGGACCTACCCATTCCCATCTCCATGTGCTGCTCTTCCCCGCTCACTACTGGTGCCTAAGCTGGGGAAGAAGTGACTAAAACTAGCATCCTTGCACATCCTCCTGCTCCTGCTTCTCCTCTCAGGAGATGTCCACCCCAACCTGGGACCTGCCAACCCCAGGTTACTGCTCCTTAGGATCTCAGTTGGCTCCTTAATATATGTAGCCTCCCCATCAAATTTGACTCTTTTCAGGGCTGGGTTGCCCAGAATCGCCCTGATGTTATATCGGTAGTTGAAACTTGGCTCAACGACCGCACCCCAGACTCTGCAGTCTCACTCCCTGGTTTTACTCTATACCGTGTCAACAGAACATCTAAAAAAAGGGGTGGATGTGCACTGTATGTCCAGGACTCATTACAGTGTCTTGCCCTCCCATCCCCAACCCTCGAACATGAGGCCCAGGCTCTGACTCTGAAAATCACTCTTGCACCTAACAGAGCCCCCCTGTTCTTCTCCTCCATATACATTCCTCCCCAAAATCAGAAGAGTGCCTTCCACTCTGTACTTGCCCACCTCCAGACACTCCCTGACAGGGCTGAAATCATTGCCCTTGGGGATTTTAATATAAACTGGCTAGCTGACACATCGGCTCCCATTACAGATGCTGCAGCCTCTCAAAACCTATCCCAACTTGTGACCACTGCCACTAGAATCAACCAGAAAACTGGTACTGCCACCCTCCTTGATCTTGTGCTCACCAATGCACCCCACAAAGCAACCCAGGTCAGGGTACTACCCAATGCCCTGAGTGACCACTCCCCAGTGCTTTGTCACTGGTCTTATATTGTTAGAAAGCCCCCCCAAAACTATCTTCTAACGACGCCTCAAACCCGGCAAACTTCAGTCCCTTAAACAGTGTCTCTTAGCTAGTGACTGGTCCCCCATCGAAACCGCATTGAACATTGACTCTGCCCTCGACCACTTCATCGATCCCTTCAACTCTGCCTGCGACCGGTATGCACCCCTAAGCAAAAAGATAGTTAAAGGGGTTGACACACCTTGGATGTCACAAGTCCTTCTGGACCAGATGCGCGAATGTGACAATCTATGGCACATTGCTCTGGATACTGATAAACCAGCTGATAGGCAGCGCTACCAAGAAGCGTGTAATAAATGTACTTGGAACATTCGTAAGGCAAAAGCTGAGTACTACTGAACCTTGCTCACTGCCACATGGGGCTCAAGGCGCAAGTTCTGGGACTCCCTCAAAGAGCTCAGTGGCAACTCCTTCATTGCACCTCCCTCCCAACTCGTGGCCAATGGGTCTATCACCACAGACCCTGCCCAGATTGCAGATACATTTAATACCTCCTTCTCCAACCTTAGTAGTGTTCCCCCCCAATTTATTCTCCCCCTTCCAGCACCACCTTGCTCCCTCTCCACTCCCCTGTTCTGCTTTAAAGCAATATCTCAGCGCGATGGTGCCCCCTTCTACTCAAGGCCCTCAGCAATTCACATTTCAGCAGCGACACGCTAGATATTAAACTGCTCAGGCTCACCTTTAATGAAGTTCTTCCCTCTCTCACCATGCTTCTGAACCACTCCCTCTCACTGGGCCAGTTTCCCTCTAAATGAAAATCTGCCCTCATCACACCCATCCTTAAAAGTGGTGACTAAACTCTGCCTGAAAACTACCGCCCCATCTCAATCCTGCCTCCCCTCTCCAAAACCTTGGAGAAGATTGTGACCACCCAGCTTATGGACTACCTTACCAAATACAGCCTCCTGTGTCCAGAGTAACATGGCTTCTGCCATAACCACAGTACCACCACAGCCCTTTTGGAGTTTACAAATGCTCTCCACACATCTCTTGACACTGGCCACACTGCAGGTGCTGTTTTTATAGACCTTTCCAAGGCGTTTGATATGGTGCACCATACACCAGCCCATTTATAGAAGAAAGGGTTCTGAAAGAACTCTTAAAACTGAAGGTGGACAAAGCAATGGGGCCTGATGGGATTCATCTCAGAATTCTAAAAGAACTAAGGGTAGAACTAGTGACACCACTAACTACCCTCTTTAACAAATCATGGGAGGATGGGGTGGTACCCGAGGACTGGAGAAGGGCAGATGTGATTCCCCTTCACAAAAGTGGGAGCAAGACAGAAGCAGGAAACTACAGACCTGTTAGTTTAACCTCAGTGGTAGGAAAATGATGGAATCACTTCTGAAGGAAAGAATTGTTGAGTATCTAGAGGCCAGAGGGGCACAGGACCCAAGGCAGCATGGATTCACAGCGGGAAGGTCATGCCAGACAAATCTGATAGATTTCTTTGACTGGGTGACCAAAGTAGTAGATCAGGGAGGGGCTGTGGACATGGCCTACCTAGACTTTAGCAAGGCATTTGACACAGTCCCACACAAAAGATTAATATACAAGTTAGCCAGCCTGAGAGTGGGTCCCAAGATGACAGCCTGGGTAAAGAATTGGCTGGAGAATAGGACACAGAGAGCGCAATAGTAAATGGAGTCCACTCTGAAGAAATGGGGGATACTAGTGGGGTACCGCAGGGTTCAGTATTAGGACCGGTCCTCTTCAATGTCTTTATAAGCGACATTGCAGAGGGACTGGTAGGAAAAGTATGTCTCTTTGCAGATGACACAAAGATCTGCAACAGAGTTGATGCACAAGGTGGGGTGGAAAGGATGAGAAGGGACTTGGCAAGGTTAGAAGAATGGTCAAATGTATGGCAGCTTAGATTCAATGCTAAGAAGTGCAAGGTAATGCACCTGGAAACAAAAAACCCAGGGAAGAGTACACAATGGGGGTGAGATACTAACAACAACAAAAATGGAAAGGGACCTGGGGTAGTCATATCAGATGACCTAAAGGTGGGCAAGCAATGTGAGAGGGCAGCAAGGAGGGCTGGGGGATACTGGGATGCATAGGGAGAGGCATCACCAGTAGAAAACAGGAAGTTATTATCCCTCTGTACAGACAGTTGGTGATACCCCATCTGGAGTACTCGTGCAGTTCTGGAGACTCAATCTCCATAAAGACATAGACAGGATGGAAGCTGTCCAGAGGAGGGCATCTAAAATGGTGCAGGGTCTGCACCGAAGACATATGAAGAGAGACTTAAGAGCTAAACATGTATAGCCTCAGGAAAGGAGGGAGAGGGGGACATGATAGAAACTTTCAAGTACCTCAAGGGAAGCAACAAAGTCCAAGAGGTAGCATCTTTCAAAAAGGTGTGCAAGAACAAGGGCACAATTTGAAGATAGAAGAGTGACTCAAGCGGTAACTTAAGGAGTATTTTTTCTGAGAGGCGTTGTGTGGATGCATGGAGCGGCCTTCTGGAGGAGGTTGTGGAGTCAAAAACAGTGGTGGAATTCAAGCATGCATGGGACAGTCATAAGGCAATTCTAGGGTGTGGGGGTAGGAAGAAGTAGGCTGCTGGTTAACTAGGATCTGCAGCTTATCCATTAGGTAGGGAAATGGGCAGACTGGGTAGGCCAAGCGGTTCTTATCTGCCGTCAAAATCTATGTTTCTATGTTTCTACACTACTCCTGGATTCCCTCACACAAATAGGCCTGTCTCCAGAGACGACCGGCTGGTTTGCCAGCTATCTGTCTGAGAGAACCCAGACAGTCAGGCTTCCCCAAATCCTGTCTTCCCCACTCCAAGTTAGGTCGGGGGTCCCGCAGGGCTCTGTTCTTGGCCCCCTACTTTTTTCACTGTTCCTCAACTCTCTCTCCCCAAGGATTGCTCTGGAAAGCTACTCCTGTACGTGGACGATGCAGCTCCCACACTGATCCCACAGCCCTACATTCTGCACTCCAAAAATCTTTCACAGGAGCTGAAACCTGGTTCATTCAACATAGGCTGGTCTTAAATTACTAAAAAACAAAATCCATGGTGTTTACACACTCCCAAAACAAGAACATAGGACAACCCCTGCTCATATTGAACTCTCGAAATGACCCCCTTGAGCAGGTTACCTCGTTCACATACCTAGGTATCACCCTAGACTCTGGGCTCACCTACCATGACCACATCTGAAAACTGAGCACCGCTGTCAATGTGTGTATTGGCCTACTTCACCGGTACAAGCACTGCCTCCCACCAGAAGCTCTCCACCTTGTTGTCTCGGCATTAATACTATCACTCATAGACTACGGAATCATTATTTATGGGGCAGTCAACAACACGCACCTAAACAAAATTAAGCTGGCCCTTAGTAAGGCCTGTAGACTAGCTACTGGCTGCGCTAATCCGTATACCGTTGCCGCAGCGACTCCCTGATCGTGAAGACCACCACAGTGACAGGAATCAGGCAAAATCTGCCAGTTGCTGTGGTGGCCTGTATGGCAGTCGGGACTGCCTCACTGGGTGTTTGCCCTCCCCGGTCCAACTCTGACTTGGGTTAGAGTCCTACGAGACTGGGGTGTGGAAGAGCCCCCACATGGGGGGTTGAGGGCACAGCCCCCCAATGGATACACGGAGGCATCCCCAACACTGCAATGCCAACAGTCGGCACTGTGGCTGTCGCTGTTGGGGATGTCTCCGTGATGACTGTCGCTGTGGCGGGGTAAACCGTGCTAGTCTCACACATACCTGCACCCTTTACATCTCAACCAACTGGCTAAACTTTGATGGGAGGCTCAAATATCAGACCTGCCTCTTTGCTAAAAAAATAACATCAGGGCTACTCCCACCTGCTCTCACCCCCTTAATCCAGGCACCATTGTCCACCTGCCTCACTCGGTAATCAGTGACAACCCACTTCAGGGTACCTCACTGCAAGACCACCTCGGGTCAAAGAACCTTTAGGTACCTGGCCCCTAGCTGGCTTAACTCACTACCAAACTCCATACTCACAGAACCCAAACTTGGTCCATTCAAGTCCCAGCTAAGAGACCTAATCTCTCATGACTCAGTCTGTGACTGCCCCTGATCTCTAGCCCTACCCACCCCCCCCATGACTATGGACTAAACTCTGTTCCAGCCACCCCAGGGTGTGCCTATAGTTGACAATGGACACCTCAGTCCTGCCTAAGCCTGCAAATAACAATCAGGGCATGGCTGGCGCCACCGCCCTGCAGTGTATGTTTTTGTTACCTGCTACCATCTGTACTATGTACCAATGTTTATTGTTGTATCACCAGCTGCTTTACTGTGTTATCTGTAACCATTTTGTAACCATTTCTGTAACTATTGTGTCTAATTGTTGCTATTGTCCTTGATGTCTCTGTTCTCAATGACGTGGAACCTTTGTAAAGGAGTCTTTGACTCAAAGGTATGTTATCCGATATCTTCAATAAATAAAATAAAAATAAAATATGAAGAGACGAGAACAGGATGTAATAAATGATCCCAAACAAATTTCAGAAATGTTCAATGAATATTTTAGAAATTTAGGTACTGTAGGTTTAGGCCTGAGTCATCTAAAAATATGTTCCTCTCTGGAGATAGGAGTTTACAGGAAACTAATAATTCAGAATTTTATTTTTGTATAATCCCCCCAGTATCATCCAAAAACATGTTAATAGATATAATCCTAGGCCCAATATTGGTTCAGATGGGCTTGATTTCAAAATGCTTAAACATACTATTTCTGAACTAGCTTATCCTATCTCCTTACTTTTTAATTTTTCCCGCAAGCATGGTATTTTCCCTGCAAAATGGAAATTGGCAATAATTCATCCTATCTTAAAAAGTGGCAACAGGGACAATGTTTGCCAATTATGGGCCTATTTTTCTGTTGTCCCCCCTTTCCAAAATTGTTGAGTGAATAATTTTTGATCAGGCCACTGCCTTTTTGGATAAACACAAAATAGTTTCTGAAACCCAGCATGGTTTTAGGACTCAGCACAGCACCACAACAGCCTTGGTGAGGTTAACAAGCAGTGTGCAAGGGGCCATTGATAAGGGCCACTCTGTCACTGGAATTTTTGTTGACCTCAGCAAGGCTTTCAATTTGGTGGATCACTCCTTATTACTAAATACATTAAACGAGTGTAATTTTTCAGTTGATACCATCAAATAGTTTAAAAGTTATCTCACAGAAAGATTTCAAGAGACATTTGCATCTGGACACTCTTCTAACCCATTACCAATTCATTGTGGAGTACCACAGGAATCCATATTGGGCCCCTTCTGTTTACATTTTTTCTTAATTCCTAACATCCTGTAGGAATTCAGAAGTAATACTGTACGCGGATGATGTGATTATATTAAACATCAACCCGGATGTAAACAAATCCATTGAACAAGCTCAAATTGACTTTAATTCGCTACATGCATGGCTATTACATAAAAAGATAGTACTTAATACTAAAAAAACCCAAAAAACTAAGTACATGATATTCTCCAGCCCTAGAACAGTTAGCCATACAGAGAAAGATTCATAGGAAATATGCAAGTCAGAAGTTGATTGCCATAAAGACTTGACTGTTTATCCCAAGAAACTCACTCTTCCTCTAGCCTTCATAGGCATGTTCAATAGATATATGTGACCTTAAGGGTAATCTGCTTGAACGAGAGAACAGCTTCAAGTATCTTGGGGTGATTATTAATGAAGGCTTGACTTTTGAAAATCACACCAAAACAATTATAAAGAATGTCCACCAGAGGTTAGGTGCCCTTTTTAGGATCAGGAAGTGTTTGATACCAGAGACCAGGAAGTTTTTAGATAGATTCCTGTTCTCTGTGATAGATTATGGACTCACTGTCTACTATGCAGCTAATGACACCCCCATTTAAAAACTTAAAGTAGCCTATAATAGTATTTGCAGATTCATCACAAATTTACCCAGGCGTACACACCATTGTGAGCTATATTTTGCTGTGGATAGTCTATCCTTGGATGACAGATTTAAGTTAAATATGATCATGTTAATGCTCAAAACTCCTTGGGTTTACTCCCCGTAAAGATTTCAACTTTATTTAAAATCATCTCATATACCCGTGAGACTAGATTATCCCCTTTTAGACATTACATCGTCCCCTGCATTACAAAATCCTGTAGTCAGAGGTCACTTTAATACAAAGCTCCATTGTATTATAATTCCCTTCTTGTAGAGATCAGGGACACCAATTCTATCACTACTTTCAAAGGATCAGTTGCTGATTATTTATGCTTAAAAACATATGTGCAAATGTTTTGATACAGCCTGAATGCACTGACCTTGTATGCAATTGTATGTGTACTTAATTTATGTCCTATGATCTTTGTCATGTGGTTGTTTGTTAAACTTGTCACTGATGAAAACTGCCGTTTATGCTCCTTGGCTTACATGTATGAAACATACAAATTAAATTAAATATTTTCTCTCTAGCTTGTGGGGAAACCACTCTCTGGCTTCAAAAAGCTTCATATTTTAAATTTTACCATACTGTTATTAGCTGAGGTGCCCCTGCTTTTTCTCTATCTTGTGGGGAAAATACAAGTAAGGAAATTGAACTGATTTGCACGAATTGCAGGCTTTAAAGCAGCATTTGTGGTCACACACCATGTGCACCCCTGTAAAAACTAAAAAAAATTAAGATACATTATTAATGTGATAAAAATCTTCATGTATTGGTCAGGGTTGAGCTTGCAAAAATTTTAATATTGAATTACAAGTAGGAGAACTGTGTCCTTCTCCTAATTAGTGAGCTCTCCATTGATCACTTGTGAGCCTCTTACTGGCCACAGCATAGAGCACACTGTATAAGAAATGAAGTCAGAGAGTGGTTTCCCCCACAAGATAGGGAGAAAGCAGGGGGACCTCAGCTCATAATGGCATGGTAAATTTTAAAATATGAAGCTTTTTCCTGACAGATGAGTGGGTCACCTTGTCGTTGGCGGTCATGCCGATCATAATTCAGCCACATGATGAGACCAGGAACAATTCTGACATGTTAAAATGAAAAAAAAAAAATAAGAAAACAGAATTTATTTGCATGAATTGCAGGCTTTAAATCAACTTTTGTTGGGGGGGAGCACTGGTATGATAACTGTTTGCTTTTGCTTGGTCACACACCACCAGATGCACCCCTGTAAACACTAAAAATGTTTAAGATGTATTATAAATGTGATAAAAATCTTTATGTATTAGCCATTGGCCTGGGTTGAGCTTGCTAAACATTTAATATTACATTGCAGGACTGCCTGCTTGTGCAGTGGGTTAAGGAATCCATTAGACAGCTGGCCTTTCTTGATTTGGTGCTCACCAACTTGGAGATGGTGAGCAGAGTGTGGGTAGTGGAATCACTGGGTTCCAGTGACCATAACTCCACTTAGTTCAGGCTGGCCCTCAGGACCAGAAAGTCCCTATCAAAATCCAAAGTCCTAGATTTCATAAGAGCAGACTTCAACTGGATGAGGGAGCTGGTTTGAGACAAACAGACCATGGTGGACAGCATCAGAGGTGTAGAGGAAGGATGGGAGCAATCAAGGGCACTATTCTTGAGGCTACAGTCATGCATGAGAATTGTTACAATACAAAATGGGTAGAAGAGACCAGTGTGGTTCTCAGAAAGGGTCAGAGAAGGCTGGGACAGTGGCACTGAGGGCTGAGGTGCTGAATGCCACACTGTGCGCTGGCGACTTGGGTTTGGGAACGAGCCTGGGCTGCCGGGGGTTGGCGGGGGGGGGGAGGATTGAGAATCCGGAGGACTGCTCTCCTCTCTTGTGGGGAGGGAGACCAGTTGTCCCACTCGCTGACTGCCCTCTGGTGGTGGCTGAAGAGCAGTATGAGTCGGGAGGCTAGAAGCTGATGTCTCTGCATTGGAAAGGAGGGGGGACAGGTGAAAAGGGAAAAAGCGAGCCTGTCAGGGTTGATGATGGTCCGCTGCTCCAGGAAGCAGTCCCCTGCATTCTGGATTGGGTCTCCGGGGGGGGGGGTGGAAGCCAGAAACCTCCTTCTGGCCCCACCGTGGGGGGCAATCTGTGGGGTAACTACCAGTGGGGACCGCCTAGCATGGAAGCGATGGGACTGGAGAGAGAGTCCCTCCATTTGGAGGGCTGTAATTGCCTGCCAGAGCTCTGGGGAAAAAAGTGCTGATGGAAAAAAAAAAAAAGAAAGGGTCAGAGAAGCTTTTAGGGCCAAGAAAAAGGCTTTCACTAGGTAAAAGGAAAAGCAGGGTGAGGAGGAATGGTGAAAGTACCAAATAAAAACTAGGGAAGCAAAGGAAGACATGGAGCTGCATATTGTGGAGGGGCTCACTGGTGGGGAAAAACAATTCTTCAGATATATTAAGGGAAAAAAGAAGCAGTGAAGGGGTATTGTTAGGCAATGGGGGGGAGGGTAATAGAGGAAGATGAACAAAAAGCAGCCGTTCTTATTGATTACTTCTGCTCTATTTTCACACGGGAAGACAGTAGGCCTCTACCTGAAAGTGGCATCAAGCTGACTGTCAGGAGCATTCCTGAAATGAAGTAGGTAGTATTTACCAGAGAAAAGGTCCAGAATGGGCTTGAAGCCCTAAAGGTAAAAAAAGCACCAGGCCAGATGGGATTCACTCAAGGGTGCTCAAAGAATTGGCTATGGAACTGGCAGAATCACTAGTGGGGCTATTCAGTAGAAACATAGAAACATAGAAACATTGAAGTTGATGGCAGATAAGGACTGCAAGGCCCATCCAGTCTGCCCATTTCTTTTTCTAGCTTATGAATGTGCCATTGGCCTTTGCTCTGTCAATGGTCTATCTATTCATGCTCATCTGTATTGCTCCCTTATGCCTGTCCCATGTCTGTTTGAAGCCCTGCACTGTATTCATATCCACCACTTCCTGAGGTAGGCCATTCCATGCATCCACCACTCTTTCTGTGAAAAAGAACTTCCTCACATTACCCCTTAATCGGCTGCCCTCTAATCTCATGCTGTGTCCTCTTGTCCTGCTATTTTTCTTAATTTGAAACATGTTAGATAGACTCTTTCACCTTGTTAATTCCCTTAAGGTGTTTGAATGTTTCGATCATATCATCTTTCTCCCTCCTTTGCTCTATTGTATACATATTGAGCTCCGTTAATCTGTCCTCACATGTTTTCTGATGCAGTCCCTGCACCATTTTGGTTAATGTCCTTCTGAAGGTGAGGCCTCCAGTACTGGATGCAGTACTCCAGATGGGGCCTAACCAGTGTCTTGTAAAGAGGGATTATTACCTCCCTCTTCCGACTTGTGATACCCCTACTAATACACCCCAACATCCCCCTAGCCTTACCTACTGCTTTAGTGGTCTGCTTGGATGATTTCAGGTCATCGGTGATGATGATGCCCAAGTCTCTTTCTTCTGTTGTGACTGCCAGCAACTCCCCTCTCAGCCTATAGGTGGCTTCAGGGTTTCTCTTCCCTATGTGCATGATCTTGCACTTTTTTGCGTTATACCCCAGTTGCCGCTCTTCCGACCATTTTGATAGTTTATCCAGATCTTTTCTCATTTTGCACACCCCATCTGGACCATCTACTCTGTTGCAGATCTTGGTGTCATCTGCAAACAGACAAACTTTACCCTCCAGCCCATCTGCAATGTCACTGATGAAGATATTGACGAGGACTGGCCCCAGGACTGATCCCTGAGGTACCCCACTTGTGGCTTGCATCTCTTCTGACTGTATATCGTTTACCACCACTCTCTGTTTTCTGCCCATCAACCAGTTTGCCACCTAGTTGACCAACATCTGACCCACCCCGAGCCTACCCAGCTTATTTAATCAATCTTCTATGTGGAACAGTATTGAGAGCTTTGCTGAAGGCAAGGTAGGCAACATTGACTGTTCCCCCTTGGTCCACTACTCTGGTTATCCAGTCAAAGAAATCTATGAGATTAGTTTGACAGGACCTTCCTTTTGTAAAACCATGCTGTCTTGGATCCTGTGCTCCTATGGATTCCAGGTGTTGCATTATCCTTTCCTTAAGGAGTGCCTCCATAATCTTGCCAACTACTGAGGTAAGACTGACTGGTCTGTAGTTCTCTGCCACCTCCCTGCTACCACTCTTGTGGAGCGGGATCACATGAGCCCTTCTCCAGTCTTCTGGGACCTCGCCTGTGCTCAGAGACTCACTAAACAGCTCAATAGCTCAATTCACAAAGACGGAGTTCTGAAAGACTGGAGGGTAGTGGATGTAGTCCTACTGCACAAGGAGGGGGTCATTAAGGAGCAACTGGGGTATCACAGACCTGTCAGCCTTACCTCTGTAGTGTGTAAACTGATGAAGTCACTGATCATAGAGAACCTTGTGTACTACCTACAGAGCAGCAGTCTACAGGACAGTGAACAACATGGGTCTATGCCAGGGAGGTCTTGTCAGACCAGTCTAATAATTTTCTTTAACTGGGTAACAAAGGCAGTAGATAATGGCCATGCTGTGGACTTACTTTGATTTCAGCAAGGCTTTTGACTCGTTACCACATAGAAGATGCTGGAGGACCTTGTCACAGCTAGGGACATAGTTAAATTGTCAGATCAATCTGATAATTTTCTTTGCCTGGGTAACAAAGGCAGTAGATAATGGCCATGCTGTGGATTTACTTTGATTTGAACAAGGCTTTTGACTCGTTACCACATAGAAGATGCTGGAGGACCTGGTCACAGCTAGGGACATAGTTAAATGAGTAGGAAACTGGTTGAAGTTTAGACAGCAGAGGGTGGTGGTAACTGGGGTCAAATTGTAATAGAGGGAGGTGACAATTAGGGTGACACAGGGATCTCTACTGTGGTCTGCTCTTCGATATGTTCATCAGCGACATTGGAGAGAGCATCCGGGGCAAGCTGTGCCTCTTCACAGATTACACAAAGTTTCGCAGTATGCTAGATAATGACAAAAGGATCAGGGAGATGCAGAGGGATCTACAAGGGTTAGAGAGCTGCTGTAAAGTTTGGCAGTTGAACTTCAATGCCCAAAAATGCAAGGTTATTCACATAGGGATACAAAAAAACCAAAAGAGAAACAACCCCCCCCCCAAAAAAAAAACAGGACAGAGTACCGGATGGCAGGGGTTAAACTGAGCAGTATGGCAGAGGAAAGTAACCGGTGAGTTGTCATTAGTGACAGCCTCAAACTATTGAGCCAGTGTAATAATGTGTATAGTAAGGCTACTAGGATGCTAGGGTGTATCAGAAGGAATACTAACAGCAGGAAAAAGGAGGTACTACTACCTCTATATAGGTCATTGGTGAGGCCACAGCTGGAATAACATGCTCAGTTCTAGTGTCCTCGCCTAACGAAGGACAGGGGCAGACTGGAGACGGTGCAACTCGGGGCTACCTAGATAACTCAGGGCTGGCAGGGCAGATCTTATGAGGAACGTCTCAAGGAACTGAACATGTACTCAGTGGAGACCAGGTTGGGGGGGAGATATGATAGAGATAAAAGTTTTTTTTTTGGCACATTGGCCAGACCCCATCTCCCAGGACTCACCTTACTATCACCGGAGTGTACCCCGGCTTAACCCCCATCGTGGGGCCATCAGGGAGGCTCTAACTGAGTGGAGACTGGTTTGTGATCTAGGGGGAGTGCCTCAGTTGGCTGCATAGTGTCTGGTGGAGGGTGGACTTCTGCATGGCCAATGGATTTTTCTAGATGCTGGTCCCCAGGGGAGGCATGGCGTGCAATGACATTGGGACATGAAGCGTCAGATGTCTGGCCTGCCTCCCAGAACTGTTCAGCTTCGACTGTCAGACCCCTGGTCTCCACCAGGGGTTGGTCAAATGCCGGGAGCTTCCCCTCCCCCGAGGAGGAGAAAGCAGTCTATAGGACACTTGATCCCCAGTTTCTGAAAGGAATAAACAAGTTGAACAGTGGGGAACTATTTAGCATGAGTACAGAGTCAAGAACCCTATGTCATGAGTGGAAACTGTTGGAGTGAGGAGTTTAAGAGAGATGTGAAGAAGTTCTATTTTACAGAAAAGGTGGTAGAGCTGTGGAACAGTCTGCCAGCAGAGGTGGTGGGGGCCAAGATGATAAATGGTTTCAAGTATGGCTGGAACAGAGTGAAAGGTTTTGCAGTTGCTCAGGTCAGTAGCAGTAGGGAGGGGAACAGAGGGTGGACTGTAAGGGATAAAACCCTGATTATACAATAGCAAGAAAGAATCCTGGCTTCTGATTGGTCAGTTGGCCATCACAGCAGGGATGTTGTCCTGATATAAAGTCCCAGCTGATTGTTTGCATTTGCATCACATTGTTTGCATCTTCTCTTAAGAAACAAAAATATTTTTACTCACAACAACATTCTTTAAAATTATTTTTTTATTCTGTATATAACAAATCATGGTACAATAGAAATAATGCCCTCCAGGGTGGGTGTTATGCTGGGTTAACAGCCCTTCTCGGGTGTTGGACGCCCTTGGCCTGCAACCTCGGGCTTAACCACCCAAGGCGGGATGTTATCCCAGTATAACACCCCCCTGTCGGGCATTATTCCTTTAATGTACAACAGGTCCTGGGGCAAATAGGGATCACTGGGTAGACTAGATGGACCTTTGGTCTTTTTCTGCTGTTATTGTCTATGTTTCTATGTTGCTAAGGAGGTCCAGATCCCCTGAATCTACAGTTTGCACTGAACACCAGTGCCTTATCACTGGCAGAGATGATAAAAATCCTCGAGAACATCATGGCTCTGGAAGACCTTAAAAGTGCTTGATGATTTAAGAGTCAATGAAAGGAATGGAGCCAAAACCATAGGGCAATCTGCCCTGCCAACCAGCCCTCAGCTCGGCAGACAAACCCCACTTCCCATTGAGGGACCACCAGCCACCACTGATACAGTGGGTGATAGCTTCAGTTCCTACCAATTTAGGCAAGTGTGCTGGAAACTCAGTATACTTATCTGATGGGGAGTTCTTTGTCAAGTGGGTTTAATCACTGTGCAACCCGAGGTTCAGAAATCACTCTGAGATTCACAGTTGATCTATTAGGACAACCCCAAAACGCGAACAATGTTCGGTAGAGGGACCTCACTCAACTCCATTTAAGAGGAACAGTCACCACAAAGGGCCCCACATTCAAGTGTGGGGCTGGTCCCAATGTGCACTTTGAGTGCAAAAACATTCTGGTTTACTTACGTTTACTGTAGTATAGTAGATTGTATCAAACTAATTTTGCTTAGCTCTGGGTCTGACATCTTCTGGTACTACAAATCTCAGAATCTCCTGTAGCTGACATCAGAGCAGTAGGCAGCAACAAGAGATTAAATAGTCTCCAGTGCATGTTAGAGCTTTTATATCTCCAATCAGGGGCCCGATATTCAAATATGTGCAAAGCACAGTGCAAACATTTGCACTGTGCCTTGCGACTGCCTGGGTGCCCAAAGATACTATATTCAGTCAAATAGCTTACCGGTACTATTCGACAGAATAGAGGGCCATGTTGGCCCAGCACTAAGTCACTTAGCGCTGTCCTCTCAGGGCTCCTGAAGTATGCCACCAGAATAGATAGCACCAGAGCGCTATTTCCAATATTCAAAGAGCCCATACAAATGAGCCCATTGGGCATGCAAGGCAGTAAGTGGCCATTTGTATGCCCATTATGGGCTCATTTGCATGGGTAGTGAGGAAGGTAAGTGAAGCACTGCCCCCCCAATTGCCTGGTCCCAGACATGTACACATCCTTAGTGGTAGTGGTCCCCCATCCCCGCCAATTGCCAGCCCGTTCTTAACATAAATATTATCCCTGGTGCTAGTGGTCTCCCCCCCTCCTCCCCACTGATCACTGGCCTGTTCTTAACTTACATATTATCCCTGGTGCTAGTGGTCCCCCCTGCCAATTGCCAGACCATTCTGTAGTATAAAACCATCCCTGATGCTAGTAGTAATCCCCCCCCAATTGCCAGCCTGGAATTAAAACAAAAAATACTAACTGGCGTCAAGTGATCCCTCCCGCACATGGCACTGGGCATACCCCGCCACTCACCTTTGCATTATCCGTGGTGCTGCAGGAGCATATGGGGACCGGCACAGTCCTCCTCACACCTCCTTGACTGGCTGCTGTGTGTAGAGGCAGGGACTGCACCTCTTATTTATATGACAGGGCACATAACCCTGCCCTCTAAATAAGAGGCACGCTCCCTGCCTGCAGTGTTTCTTTCTTATTATTTGCTGCACAGTTTGTCTCATGTCTTAAAAATAAACTTCCATAGAAATCTTTTCAAATGCAATATTCTGTTTCAGAACTCATAAACAGCTTGAATAGAGTTCTAATCAATGTAGCAAATCTTTAGAAAGTGTAAAGTACCAGCTGGACCTCCATACCGCTTTCTCTTTGACGGACCTCCACACAAGACAAAGCTTATAAGATATACAGTACAAGCACTGAGGAAGGATTTATTCCAAAACGTCTGCATTTGTGTACTGTACTACTTGCATTTTATAAAAGAAGCATAAAAATATTAGTAAAATATATTCTTATATAAAAACATTTGGTGAGTGGGCTATTTTAATACCAGTCTGTCTTCTTGGATATTTGCTCACACTGATTGGTTACTAGCTCCTCCCTCTCAGTTATATTTCTTTAATTGTACCAAGGTTTTGACTGTACTGGACCACAGCCATATTCTGATAATTTTATTTCAGCTGGGGCTGGCAATTGGAGGGAGGGGTGTTTCCACTAGTACCAGGGATGTTTTTATATTACAGAACAGGCTGGCGATCAGCATGGGTGACCTCTATCACCAGGGATAATATTTATGTAATATATGGATTTTAAAAATAATACCCCCAAAAAGCATACAAAAAAAACCCTGTAATACCTTAGTCAGTGCCGTAATACTATACTTCCGGTCCCCGTAATACTATACTTCCGGTCCAATAATACTATACTTCCGGTCCTCGTAATACTATCGTTGGGATCACCAACTTTTCTAGTGTCCAAAGCATAGTTTTTTTTGTTTCTTTTCTTTTTATTCCTGAGAGAGAGAGAAGCAGGACTCCACGCAGGAAGGGGGGATGTGAGTGAAGAGCGAGAACAAGCAGCACGGAACCATCCCCACAAGGAATCCAGAGGTAAAACCTCGTCAGCATTTCGTATCCATATATTACAAAAAATAACAGTTAGGTTCGAGTGAATCACTCGGCTGTAATTCCATCTCGAGGTTCTGGGGACATAGGAACCTCTCGAGCTTCGCTCTCGAGGTTACCTATGTCCCCAGAACCTCTCGATGGAATTACAGCCTTGTAATTCCCTCGAACCTATCTATTATTCTATTTGTTATGAATGGGCTGGTGATCAAGGGGGGCACTAGCACCAGGGATAATATTTATGTTAAGAACGGGCTGCTGACCGTCGGGGAAGGGGCAAGGGACCACAGGAGGTGGTTGTGCTCCCCCAGTGGCCAACTGGCTCGGTGGCTGCATTACCTCTGTCAGCCACTAGGGTTGCCTGGAGTTAAGTCAGGACTTTGTTCAGCGGTGTTTGTGCTGCATTAAAGGACTGCTCTAAACCCTTTTGCGCAACGCAATGCCACTGAATATGGAGTAGCGTGCATATTCATGGTTACGCCCCTACTCTAGCCTGCATGCATATATTATATTTTGTGTGGGCACTAACCCTCTTTGCCTGTGCAACAGCCCCTTTTGAATATGGGGCTCCAGCGCAGACCCCGAGTTGCGCGGGATAAAGACCTATTAGTGCCCATGCAAACTTTTAAATATGAGGCCCCGAGTGTTTTCCAGTCCTGCTTTTCTCCAGAGGCTAAGTACAGTGCTCTGTGACTGTACTTAGCCCAGGGAGGACAGCAGGACCAGCAAACAAAATATCAGAGTTAATACATAAATGCTAACAAACACTGCTGGCAACTGAATCTCCCACTGCTGTGTACTGTGCTGTCAGCTGCAGGGGATTCTGGGATTTGTAGTAACAGAAGATGTCAACCTAGAAGTAAATGAAAGTAGTCTGATACAATCTACTATGCTACAGAAAACAGTAAGTAAACCAGGCAGGGCCAAACCAAAATGTTTTTTGCACACAAAGTGTGCATGGGACAGACATAAGGCAATTCTGATGGCTGGTAGGAAGAAGTAGGTTGTTGGTTAACAAGGATCTGCAGCTTATCCAATAGGTAGGGAAATGGGCAGACTAGGTGGGCCAAGCTGTCCTTATCTGCTGTCAAAGTCTATGTTTTTATGTTTCTAAAGTACCGTTGGGACTAGCCCCCGAATGTATGGCCCTTCTTGGTGCTGACTGTTCTTCTGTAATCAAAATTCTATTAATAAGCACAGCACAACTGGTAAAATGCTGCCAAACTACTCATAGAAACATAGAATTTGATGGCAGATAAGGACCGCTTGGCCCATCTAGTCTGCCCATTTCCCTACCTAATGGCTAAACTGCAGATCTTAGTTAACTAACAGCATATTTCTTCCTAGCCCCCACTAACATAGAAACATAGAAACATAGATTTTGACGGCAGATAAGGACCGCTTGGCCCACCCAGTCTGCCCATTTCCCTACCTAATGGATAAGCTGCAGATCCTAGTTAACCAGCAGCCTACTTCTTCCTACCCCCACACCCTAGAATTGCCTTATGACTGTCCCATGCATGCTTGAATTCCACCACTGTTTTTGACTCCACAACCTCCTCCGGAAGGCCGTTCCATGCATCTACAGCCCTCTCTGTGAAAACATACTTCCTTAAATTACCTCTGAGCCGCCCCTCTTCTATCTTCAAATTGTGCCCCCTTGTTCTTGCACACCTCTTTTTTTGAAAGATGCTACCCTCTTGGACTTTGTTGATTCCCTTGAGGTACTTGAAAGTTTCTATCATGTCCCTCCTCTCCCTCCTTTCCTTGAGGCTATACATATTCAGCTCCTTAAGTCTCTCTTCATATGTCTTCCGGTGCAGACCCTGCACCATTTTAGTTGCCCTCCTCTGGACAACCTCCATCCTGTCTATGTCTTTCGGAGATTGGGTCTCCAGAACTGCCACGCAGTACTCAGATGGGGTCTCACCAACTGTCTGTATAGAGGATAATAACTTCCTGTTTTCTACTGGTGATGCTCTCCTATGCATCCCAGTATCCCCCAACCCTCCTTGCTGCCCTCTCACATTGCTTGCCCACGTTTAGGTCATCTGATATGACTACCCCCAGGTCCCTTTCCATTTTTGTTGTTGTTAGTATCTCACCCCCCCCATTGTGTACTCTTCCCCAGGGTTTTTGTTTCCCAGGTGCATTACTTTGCACTTCTTTGCATTGAATCTAAGCTGCCATACATTTGACCATTCCTCCAACCTTGCCAAGTCCCTTCACATCCTTTCCACCCCACCTTCTGTATCGACCCTGTTGCAGATCTTTGTTTCGTCTGCAAAGAGACATACTTTTCCTTCCAGTCCATCTGCAATGTCACTTACAAAGACATTAAAAGGACCTGTCCCAGTACTGAACCCTGCGGTTCCCCGCTACTAACCCCCCTTTCTTCAGAATGGACTCCGTTTACTGTTACCCTCTGTGTCTTGTTTTCCAGCCAATATTTTACCCAGGCTACCACCTTGGGGCCCACTCTAAGGTTGGCTAAGTTGTATATTAATCTTTTGTGTGGGACGGTGTCAAATGCCTTGCTAAAGTCTAGGTAGGCCATGTCCACAGCCCCTCCCTGGTCTACTACTTTGGTCACCCAGTCAAAGAAATCTATTAGATTCATCTGACATGACTTTCCTGCTGTGAATCCATGTTGTCTTGGGTCCTGTGCCCCACTGGCCTCTAGGAACTCAACAATTCTTTCCTTCAGAAGTGATTCCATCATTTTTCCTACTACTGAGGTCAAACTAACAGGTCTGTAGTTTCCTGCCTCTGTCTTGCTCTCACTTTTGTGAAGGGGAATCACACCTGCCCTCCTCCAGTCCTTACGTACCACACCATCCTCCCATGATTTGTTAAAAAGGGTAGTCAGTGGTGTCACTAGTTCTACCCTTGGTTCTTTTAAAATTCTTGGGTGAATCCCATCAGGCCTCATTGCTTAGTCCGCCTTCAGTTTTAAGAGTTCTTTCAGAACCCTTTCTGCTGTAAATGGATTGGTATCGACCCCCCTATCCAGAGTGCTTCTATTCTTTGATTTAGGTACCTCCCCCTCCTCTTCTTTTGTGAATACTGAGCAAAAGTATTTGTTCCGTATTCCTGCTTTTTCACTGTCACCCTCCACCCTCTCTTCCCTTTATTAAGCCTCACTATCCCTCCCTTGGTCTTTCTTTGCTCCCTAATGTACCTATAAAAGGTTTTATCCCCCTTCTTTACTGAGTTGGCTATCTTTTCCTCAGTTTGGGCCTTTGCTATTCTGACTACCTTCCCTGCTTCCTTCTGCTTTAACTGGTACAGTTCTCTGTCCTGCTCCTTCTGTGTTTCCTTATATTTCCTGAATGCTACCTTTTTCTCCTTAACCTTCCCCGCCTCCTCTTTTGAGAACCATAGTGTTTTTTTCCTTCATTTTGTTTTGTTGATTTGCTTCACACAAAGGCCTGTTGCCTCTGTGATGGCTGTTTTGATTTTTCCCCATTATTCCTCCACCCCTCCTTCTTGCCCATTTGCTAGTGCTTTTCTGAGGCACTCTTCCATTTTCCCAAAGTCAGCCCTCCTACAGTCCAATACTCTTGCTTTTGTATGGCTTGACTCTATGGCTATGTTTATTGTGAACCACACTGTTTGGTGGTCACCTTGTCCCCAGGTGACTACCAGCTTCTAACTCCGGGATCCTTTCTCTGTCCCCGTTTGACAGTACCAGGTGTAAGATTGCTCCCTCCCAAGTGGGTTCCAACACTAGCTGTCTGAGGCATGTCCCCTGTAGGGCATCAAGAATAACACTGCTCTTGGATGTGGCTGCAGCAAAGGTGCTCCAGTTAGCACCTGGCATATTCAGGTCCCTGATTAACAATATCTCCCCTTTTTCTGCCATTATAAGGATGCCTTCTATCATTTCCTTGTTCATTGCCTCTCCCTGAGATGGGAGTCTGTATACAACCCCCGTGTGGATTGTGGTGCCATTTCCTGTCTCCAGGATGACCCACAGTGCCTCCTCTACTCCCTGTTTATCCTTTAGTTCTGCTGCTTTGATCCCTTCCCTTACATAGAGAGAGCTACTCCTCCTCTTCCTCTTCCTCTTCCTCTTTAACTCTCCCTGTCCCTCCTGTAGCTTGTGTACCCTGGTATGTTGACATCCCAGTCATGGTTCTCTGTGTACCCTGTTTCTGTGACTGCCACGATATCCAGGTGTCCCTCTTCCATCAAGGCCACTAGTTCAGGGAGCTTGTTACACAGACTATGGGTACCAGTACTCATCACCCTCCATTTTTTTATGGCCTTATCCCTTTTAGCCCCATCCCTGTTCTCACTGTCTTTTTCTACATTTACTTCTGTCCTGCTCCCTATTGACTTCTCTACCTTGGTGTTTACCTCTCTAACAACTGTGGTTTGTGGGGGGAGGCTGGGTTTTCTCTGCTCCTTTTCAGTGCCTCTCCCCTTGGCTAGTTTAAATGCTTGCCAGTGAAGCATTTAAATCTATTACCTAGGTTCCTGGTTCCCCTCACAGACAGATGCAGACGATCACGCCAGTATAGGCCTGCATCCCTCCAGGTGGACCCCCAGTCCCCAGTGAAGCCAAAACCCTGAGCTCTGCACCAGTTTTTCAACCATTCATTGACTCCCATGGTGTGGAGTACCTTAGCATCACCCTTGCCATAGACAGGCAGCACCTCCGAGAAGTTTACTGTATGTGCTACTTGTCTAAGGCCCCTCCCCAGCTCTTCAAACTCCTCTTGCACAGCTCTGATCCCATTCCCAGCCAGGTCATTTGTCCCTAGGTGGACAATGGCATCCAGCTCCCTCCCTCGTGCAGTGGCTCCCACGATCCTGAGGATTCGCTCCCTGTCCCTCCAAGCTGTGGTGCCAGCAGGCACCTTACCTCCCTCTCCCCTTCCTCCCCCAGTTTTACCTCCCTAATGATTAAGTCCCTCACGAGGAGTTGTTTTCTTCCCCTGTGGGGTCCCATGCCACCCTCCAGTGGGTCTTCTTTGTGGAGGTTCCCAGCATCCTCCTTCATCTCCACTCCATAGAGGAATCAATGCATTGTGGAGAGGTACAATTGGAGGAATGTGCCTCTGTTCCACCACCCTCTCCCTCCCTGAGCCCACCTTGGTTCAACCACGCCTCTTCTTGGCAACCTCTAAGGTAGGGGCAGTGGCCCTGGTGGTCCCTGGGTGGGAGAGAAGGTCCCCCAAATCCTGGCCAACTCAGCCTGGAGATGAGCAACCTCCTCCCTCAGCTCAGAGAGGTGCCTGCAGATGGGACAGCACCATATCCTCAAGAATGTCTTACGGAAGACTGCTGCTTCACAGCCATTGCACTGCACCACTGCCATAATATCTTATTTGTGGCCTCTTAACTGTCGTTTTGTATACTTCCTCTTTCCTCTCTCTGTTTATTTATTTTTTTGTTTTTGTTTAAAATGGTGAACTTATGAGGAGAAAATGATGCTAATCAGTCTTTGCCTCTAACAGCAAAGAAGAGGATGGGCTTAAGGTAGGAAAAGCATATATACGAAGATAAGGAATATGGATGGGAACAAAACTATATGGGACATGTAGTCCGAGACTTATCGTTAGGCAGCAGGTTTTTGTCAGATCCTTCACATATAACTTGTTTCTCTTATTTGTTGTTATTTGCAAATAAAGGAGTGTAAGCTTGTAATATGAGTTTCCATTTATTGATGTAAAATTGTGGTGTAGTGCCAGGGCAGCCATGTTATTTGTGGTCTAAGTATGGGTAGAGGCACATAGTGATTCTGTAATAAGGTAACATTGGGATGGCAACGTTTTTTTTTCTTCTTTGTGAGTGAAACTTTTATGAACTGTTAATATACCAGTGGTTTTATTTTGGCTGTCAGCCAGTCAAGTTTCTTAATTCTGGAATAGTGCTGTATGATGTTCCATAAGCTAGCTGCTTTAGTTGTGTTCTGTTGATATGCCAGCAGGTGGCGGTCATGTCCTTTGCTTTTCTGTAGCACATCTCTATGTATATCAGCTGCACTTTGCAGTCATATATTGTATTGAAAGTGGTATAAAGTCATCCTGCTCCTGGTCTCTGATTGCAAACTACTGTCCAGTGGGAGCTGAGCTGGGGGGTTAAAATACAAACAAGCCATTTTACCAGCATGCCTCTAGGTCTACTTCTTGGGATCTGGTGTTAAAAATTCAGTCAGTTTATTGGCTGGACACTGCTCTCCTTCTCAGTCATGCAAGTAAAAATAAATCATGGAGTTGGGTTTGCCACGATGGCCCAGGGGCAGCAGATGGGCTGCTATACTGATCCAGGTTCGGAAACAGGCCTGGGAAGTCACGTCAGGATGCAGGCCAAGGCCGAGACAGTTGCCTCTCAGTTGGCGAGGGTTGGTGGCAGGTTCCACCACCACACTGACCCCATGGCTGGACCATGGAGCTTGCTCCTGCTGCAGGGCAGGATGTGGCTGTGCGTGGCTGACAGAGGTATCGCCCCTGCCAGGGGAGGAAGGAGGGAGGGGAAAAATGGAGGAAAAAAATGCTGGTTGTCATCAGGGTATGTCCTGGCAAACAGATTATATCCATGGGATGTGCGACTGGCCGGAAAGAAAAAACCTATATAGAAAAATAATCATATAATCGGTTAATGTGCAGGGCTCCAGCTCTCCCTCTCAGGATCAGGGGTTAAACTAACAAAGAAATAGTTTACCAGCAGGACTCTGAGTCTTTTTCTGTGGATCAGCAACTAAAAATTGAAGGATTCAGTTTACTGACAGGACTAGCAAGCTCACATTGTGTTTGCAGCATGTTCCAGTCTCCTGCTGCATCCAGGCTTCTGTGGCAAAATCCAATGTCCAGCTGCCTTATAGCATTTTGTGATCAGCCATCAGCCAAGTGGTTGCCCCTCCATTTTCCTCCAGGATTAGATCCCCCAGGAGCAGGACATGCAATGGCATTGGCACACATATGTGTGGATACCCACTGCGCTCCACCCCCTTGTCATGCCTGCAGCTTGCAGTGCACCCAGCTTCTGCCAGGTGCCACTGCAGTGTGGCGCAGCACCCTCTCCCACCACAGATGAAGGAGAGCAGCCATGGGACACTTGATCCTTCCTCTCCCCTGCCAGCCCCCGGTGGCCTGAATCTGTTCCCAAACCTGGGACACTGGCGCATCACAAGTTGTGACGTCCAGGGCCTCAACCCTCAGCGCTACTGGGCCGGCTATAAAAAAAAACTATTTAAACTGGTTAAAACAGAACAATGGCATGTTCCCTCAGAGAAAGTAATGCAAATCTGCCTATTTTTGATACAGAACCTCATTTTTGGATTGAACTGAGTGGGGCACTTAGTTATTAGTCCAACCACTCCTCTTTCTTGGCAACCTCTAAGGTAGGGGCGGTGGCCCTGGTGGTTCCCAGCTGCTACAAAACACCCGATTAGTGGTTTAGACAGAAACAATATTTTTTAAAATTACCTTTAAGTGCTTTTTTAATGCCTTAAACAGTGACCCACAACTTTTGCTTTCAACTGCTGGCCCCACCATCGCACAAGCAGCCATGCACTTCCCTGGCTCTCTTTATGCTAATATGTCCTGTCGACCTCAGCTATTGGTCGCCAGTAGTAGGAGTATCCAGTAATTCTTTAATGGCAAGGCAAGGCAAAATTTATTTAAAAGGCGCCCAATCCCGGAGGCTCTGGGTGCCGTACAAAACTTTAAAACAAACATTTAAGCATAATAAATATATAACTTATACACAATAAAATACAAATCTGACAAAATCAAAACCACAACTATAGATGTCCATCTAGACATCAAATGCTTTAGAGAAAAGAAAAGCCTTCAACTGGGCCTTAAAAATATCTACTGAGGAGGCTTCCCTGACCATAATTGGCAAAGAATTCCACAGAACAGGGTCCGCGGCGCTAAACGCTCTATCGCCAGCGGATTTCAACCTAGTTCTGGGAATGGCCAGGAAGCAACCACTGGAGGAATGAAGAGGGCGCAAGGAGAGGGCAGGTGACAGAAGGTCTGACAGGTAACCAGGGCCCAGCCCGTGTAGGGACTTATAGGTGAGAAGACCTACCTTAAAGAGGACTCTCCATCTGACTGGCAGCCAGTGCAATTCACGCAAAACTGGTGTAATTCGACAGAACTTTTGCTACCCAGTCAGCAACCGGGCAGCTGCATTTTGCACCAGCTGCAGCCTGCAGAGAGATCCTCCTGTGACCCCGAGATAGAGCGCATTACAGTAATCAAGCCTTGATGTGACTAAGGCATGTATCAAGGTAGGGAGGTCCAGAGGCGGAACAAGGGGCTTAATCCTGGCAATGTTTCTGAGATGGTAAAAACAGGTATGAACCATGGAGGATATTTGAGCCTCCATGGTTAAGTCTCTGTCCAAAATCACGCCCAGATTTCGCACCCAAGAGGAGGCTTTCAATGGCAGAGTTCAAGAACAAGCCCAGTTTCTGTGTCGAGATCATCCTATCACGGACTCTGTTCGACTCCACTACCAGTGCCTCCATCTTATCGGTTTAGCTTAACTGGCTGGAGGCCATCCAGTCGCTTTATCTTGGCCAGATAGATGTTTAGCACATCCACTGCATTTGATGTTCCTGGGGCAAGGAAGATATAGCTGAGTATCATCAGCATAGCAATGAAAACTCAAGCCATACTTCCTAATGATCCCACCCAGAGGCAGCATGTACACTGCCAACAGCATTGGAGCCAGTACCGATCCTTGAGGAACTCCACAAAGAAGGAGGCTGGGTGTAGATGAGAAATTTCCCATCATAACCCATTGCCTCCTGTTGATAAGAAAGGACTCAAACCATTTGATGACATTACCGGTGAGTCTGCATAGGTCCCTAAGGCGAACGAGCAACACATAATGGTCCACAGTGTCAAACGCTGAAGAGAGATCAAGGAGAACAGAATTGTCTTGTCTCTCCAATCTCTAGCCCTGAGGAGATCATTCTGTACCGAACAAGTGCAGTTTCAGTGCTATGTCTGGCACAAAAGGCGACTGGAAGGGTTCATACAACTCATGAGATACGAGGTACTCTTCCAACTGAAGCGCTACCACCTTCTCAATAACCTTTCCCAAAAATGGAAGGTTAGAGATTGGACGGTAATTTGCCTTGATCTCCGGGTCCAAAGATGGCTTCTTTAGGAGGGGTCTCACCAGAGCCTCCTTCAAGGCATCCGGAAAGACACCCTCAGAAAGGGAACACCGTACAATCAAGGCAAACACCGGGTCAGCAGAGTCAACACATCTCATTAAAAAACGCGTTGGCACCGGGTCCAGTTCACAAAAGGTATGCTTCATATTGGTTGCTACCTCGATGACTTCACTAACCTCCACTGGTCTAAACTCTCCCCAACCAGACAGAGTGCACTCAGAACACATCAGGCAATCACTGCCCGCTATATCATTGCTGGTTGAAGAAGCCACCCGCCGGATCGAGGACACCCTGTACAAAAAGAATCGAGCAAAATTCTCACAATCTGTATTGGAAAAAACCCTCCCGAGCTGTAGACAAGCAGGATGTAAAAGTCTGTCAACAGTCCGGAAAAGTGAGGACGGTCGGTTCCTTCCAGCAGCAATCTCCCTAGACAAAAACACTGTCTTCTTATGGTTGATTGCCTTCTGGTACACAACATAGTGGGCACGCAAGGCCAGTTTGTCCGCATCCAGACGGGATCTCCTCCAGCAGCGCTCCAATCTCTGACCCATCCTCTTCGTCTCCCTGAGCTCACCATCAAACCATGGTGACCTCAGGTACGAAGTTCTGGGTTGTACATGGACGGGTGCGAGGGAGTTAATGGTGTCGGATAACACCCCATTATAGGTGTCAACTCCGACAACAACACCTCCCACACATGCATCACCCACACTAGACAATGTTGCTGCTGCCAAAAAACCCTCAGGGGTCAAACCCCGTAAAGGGCGACAGCAAATCATCTCAACAGGGGAAGGGCTTCTGGCGGGAGCCCCAAGCGTGAACTGCACCGTGCAATGATCAGACCAGAAGACCAGATTGATCTTGAGATCACTAATGTCAAGTCCCATTGAGAACACCAGGTCCAACATGTGGCCATCCCAATGAGTCGACACAGTAACAGCCTGCATCAAACCCAAGGAGGACATAATCTGAGAAAAATCACAGCTGTATCCATGATTTACGTCATCGAACCAAACATTGAAATCCCCCAGAAAAACACATCTGGGGGATTCCAATGTTGCATCGGCAACGAAATCTGCGATCTCCTGCAGGAAATCTCCCATCGGCCCAGGAGGGCGTAAAATGAGAAAAATCCTGCAGCCCGCATCAGGTCCTCCACGGATGGCCACACATTCAAAAGAACCCGGGGTTCTCACCGGGTGCACGGTGAAGGTCAGGCTGGATCTAAAACAGATGGCTACACTGCCACCCCTGCATTCCACTCTGGGGTAGTGCACCACGGTATACCCAGGAGGGACTGCGGCCTCAAAAATTGGGCCTGCATCATCTCTCACCCAGGTTTCCATAATAAAAGCCAGATCGACTGAAGAAATCAAGGCAGCAATAATTGCTGTCTTATTTCTGATCGATCTGGCATTACAGAGCACTGCCGTCAGGGGATTTGGGGGTGATGCAGCCCCACAGGTTACCTGGCCACTCGATCTAATGGACTCCCTGGGGATGGGCACCTAACACGTCTGGCCTCTCCCACGTGTCCTTCGCAACCCAGGGCACCTTCTGGACCTGACAACTTCAGTCCTTCCATAACCCAAACATGGGCTTTTTGACAGTGCACGACCGACGCCATCCCTTCCAATCCCCACCTCCCAGCAGCGTCTGATAGTAATATCTGAAACTGGAAGGGGGATAAAAGGGCGTAGGTCACGCAGCATCAAACTATCATAAATAATTCTAGCCCCCTTTTGTCCTCCCATATAGCCCGTATACATCTAAAGCACAACTAATTCTTAAATATCAAAATTTAAACAATAAATGAAGTAAATTTTAAAAGATATCCTGCCTAACCTATCTAACATCTAAAATATAGCAAAAACTGCTAACAATAGTGCCCTCAAATTAGCTGGTTCTCAACCTCAATAATAATGGACTATTTAACTATAACATTATTTTCAAAGGCACATAATAAAAACATAACCTAACCTCCTGTGTCAGCTAAACATTTTCAAAACTGAGTGGTGCTCGCGCCACTCACAATGCTCGAGCTTTCGAGCGGCGCGATAATTTATTTAGAGGAAAGTTGCACCTCAGGACACACAGGTCCTAGCTCCCCCCAGATCGCTTCAGGTAGAATGAATAAATACAGACCTGCTTTCAGCCTCTCACACTGAGCAGGTCGTACAGTCCCAAGAGTGCTACAAATGTCCAACAATGCAGGGGCTTTATTCCAGGACTTTCAAGACTTCCCAAACCGCCAGCGAGCGGCAACACAGGTTCCTTCGGTCAGCACACACTCTAAACTAGCCGCTTGCGAGCGGCATGATAATTTATTTAGAGGAAAGTCGCACCTCAGGACACACAGGTTCTAGCTCCCCCCAGATCGCTTCAGGCAGAATGAATAAGTACAAACCTGCTTGCAGCCTCTCACACTGCGCAGGTCGTACAGTCCCAAGAGCGCTACAAATGTCCAACAATGCAGGGGCTTTATTCCATGACTTTCAAGATTTCCCAAACCTCCAGCGAGCGGCAACACAGGTTCCTTCGGTCAGCACACACTCTATGGAGCTCATTCATAAAAAACAATGCAGAGTGCATCTTGCCTTTTAGTAAAAACCCTGGGTCCTTGGCAAATGCTGTGGGTTGCAAAAGTGCTTAGACCAGCCCATGGCTGGTCTAAGGACCGTTGCGCCAAACCCTGTGGCATTGGTGGGCATACCCTTTTGGACATCAGTGCTATTATTTACTCATTTTGGTACATTTTTGTCACCTCAGCTTTTCTGCATGCTTGTTTGTTCCAGTTAGGATACAGCAGTGGGAGTAGGTGGTAATGTATGTTGATGGACGGGGTGATATACTCTATTCCACCCAGCCCCATTAGCAGTACAAACATGCTACAAGAATGGTACATCAAACCCGAGTCTGACACCATCCTGATGTGAACAAACAAAGGAAAGTACAAACGTAACAGTGCACAAACAAAAGAAAAAGGTCACAGTCCCAGCTTGGTCAATTGATACATTTGCAGTAGTGTGGACCAGAGAGCTGACAAGATCACAACTACTGGGCCAGATTTCCACATGCCCAGGACTTGAAGGAAGCCTCTGTCAATCCCTTCCTGTGTGTCAGCATATAGATAGATGCATGAGGCCACTTGCATCTTTGGGGACTTTGGTGCTGGGACCCTTCTGCTACCAAATATGGCACAGGGTCCCTGGTGCACTGGAGTTTGCCATAAGTGGCTGTTCAGCACATCTTGCGTTACTCCAAGGGGGCCCTGACAATCAAGCCCTGTGTCTCAAAATCCTTTCCTGTGCGATACTGGTGTTTCTGTGTCCCAGTCATTTTCCTATTTACAAGTAACACAGTGCCAAAGTTGTACTGGGACACTTTCTAATGTTAACTCAATGTCCTTTGAATGTAATGCTGATGATCTGACTTCCAATACTGAAAGTGATGATGATTATGTGTTTGACAGTTCTGCGTTTGCAAATAACAATGTTTTGTTGTTGTGCATCTGATATTTCCTATGTGTAACATGAGGAAGATATTGACTTTGCTTCACATTCCCGTCTTTTGCCTTTGTAATATTCAACCATATATGTATGAACCATATCTGCTTGAAGATATTGCTACCAATGGTGAAATGACTCTCAAGGTGGTATCCCAGCAAATGTTGCAGAAAAATTCTTTTTTTTATTATACTTTTTATTAAAACCTATACACAAAAAAATAAAATTCAGAAATTATTCAGATATATTATTCAATTACAAAATAAAAGTAACAGAATACTATAACTAATACAGCAGAGCTAATGTATACCAATACAGAATATCCATTGAGTGTCCTTAATAGGTTCATTTTAGGACTTGTTCTCAAAGTTAGGACTGGCATATTTAGTTGCAATTTTCTTTGGGAGATGAATTTCTAAAAAAGAATTCCATATAGAGAAGTACTCTGTGTCTTTCCCAATCAGAGAATGACTAATCCTTTCACTGAATGCTGACCTTCCCATATACTCATATCATTCTGATGCAGAGGGGACATCAGGTGTGTTCCACTTAGAGAAAATACATCTTTTTAGTCCTAAACTAACAGCCATCACCCAATATTGTTCTGGTCTAGACATGTACTATTCCAGAAAATTCTTCAATCTGGACAATACATTATGGTAAATATTATTAATTATAAAATTTTATATTTAAAACTCTCACCACATTGAACATGACCCTATAGTGAGAATTGGTTTAGATTGTCTTACAGCTAGGGTGAACAGTCAGCAGTAACAGTTCCTTCCACAGGTGTTGTGCTCAGGTTGAGACAAATGTGTTTTTTATAATATTTGTTAGTTTTGCAACTAGGTTTGAAAATCTGGCAGTGAAATCTCTGATGTTAGCTGTCAGTTGTAAGAGATCTTAAATCTTTTTGTTTGTTGGTGCAAAGTTGAATGTGAACCTTAAAAACCTGTTAGCAAAGAGCCAGTCTTTTTGAATGAAGGGCAGAGTCGCTGTGTGCCTCACCTCTGGCCGTGCCTGCAGCCTATTTTAGTAAACCAGTGCTGGTATCTTAGGGACTGGCCAGGTTGGAGGACTGAATGTACATAACACTACTCAATTCCGTTATGAAGGGTGGTTGCTGTTGCTTGACAGTTGACTGATAAATTACAATGTTTGTGCGGCAGTGCAGGGTTCTGTGTAATATCGGCGAGATCAAAACAGCGAGGACAACAACAGCAAAGCACAACAGAGAGAGGAAAAAAATGGTAATGGCAACTACAGTGAGCTCCACAAACAGTGAAGGATCACAACTTTCCCTGTGAGGGGCGATGTCTACTTTCTGTTTTATGTGGGGGACTCTGCCCCCCCCAAATTTGAATAACAAACTCCAGGGGGGACGCATGTCGGGGAGGGGGAGAAACTTGAGGGGGGTGCAACTCAAGGAGGGAGACAAGTCGGGAGGGGGAGAATGCTGGGGGGAGTAACCCATGGGCAGGTGGTGAACAAGGTAGGGATGGCAGGCACGGCAATTAATTACATAGTTAAAACACTAACAGAAACACCAAAAAATAAAAAAAACATATTCTCTCCACTGCCAGTCCCAGGCTCAGGTCCTCAAGCAGCACAGGTGGTATCTCTAACTTCAACACCACACAACCAGCTCAAAAGCAGCCTGCCACACAGCTACATACAGCAAGAAACAATCACCCCAACTCACTTCCAACCACACAATATTGCTGTACTTAACGTGCTGTTCAAAGAACATCGCTCTTTTCATGTGTGCAATTATTACCTCACCCAAATTGATTTGCCCAAATTGACTCACTGTATTCTTGGGATACTGTAGTGCAGGTGATCTGCAAAATAAATGACATGGATCCCATGTTCATGGCATGTGAATTGTCTCCATGAAGGCTGAGCTTATACATCATATACGTCACACATCCGGTTGGCCCATGTAGAAAAACTGTTGCAAACAACTCCTACAGTATGATGATGATGACCAACCCCCTGGTGTGCCCTGCACTATCGACTAGGCACCACAAACATTCCTGTGGCAGAGGATGAGAGTGGGTAATTAAGGCCTGAATAAGCCTGGTGACTGGGTTGATGAATGTGCTGGGGGTTGGCCAGAGTGGGGCAGCTGGGGGCAGCTCTGGAGGATGAACATAGTTATGGAAAAAAAAATGTTATCTAAAGCAATTTTGCTACTGTCCATTGTCATTCATTGCCAGTTTGGGTATCATATTTGTACCACCATGGTTGTGCTTCTACCAATTTTGACCTTTTAGTCTAAACCGTTTTTTTTCTCAACTTACTGCTTCCTGTCATATGCTAGGTTGTAGCTTACTTCCAGGAGGACATTTCCCTTAAGGAGCTGCTGACACCTCTGTGAAAACTTTTGAAAATGTAATATTTAGACACAATTCAGGTTGCATTTTTCATATCTGCTATAAAATTCCCCTCCCATTTATTTATTACTGAGGAAATTTTCATGGAAAGTGGGTCTTTATCCCTCGGAGTTCATCTGTTGCTGATTGCTCACTTGAGGTCATAATCCATTGTTGTGACATTACAGTCTGTTCTCAAGGTAATAAGTGTGATGTCACAAGCAGAGTATTATGGCATCAGATTGAGATTAAGCAATAGACACTGATGAACTTGCAAAGGGCAAAGCTCATGTTTCATGTGCATGAGCTCAGTAATAAATTATGGAAAGGAAAAATACAGAGCTGATGGAAAACATATGCTGAATTGAGTCCAAATATGTTTTTTTTAAAGTTCCTCTGGAACCAACAGTTGCTCTTTAACTAAAAATCACAAGATCCTCTGCAGAATGTCAAAGCTAAAATAATACAAGATGTTTTGTTTGTGTCTCACGCTGCCCTGCCCTTGATAAGTAGCTATTGAGGCATGCAGTTAGTCACAGTACAACAGGGTGAACTGGCAATCACCTGACCTAGCTTTAAAAGCTGTAACATTCGCTGCAGGCTATTGAATTTCTCAGTACTGAAGTCATTCTATGACATCATTTCATCTTGGTTGTTTCATTTTTATTTCATAAAAAGCTATTCAGTTTTTGCATTGTGTGCTCTAACACAAAGTGTTGGGATTACCTGGGTGCTCATACTGTTCATGAAGAAAACCTCATACAGACAGTTTATCATGGGGCACATGGGGGGAATCATTGCACAGACAATGCACCTTTCATCTTTATCTGCAGTCATCGGCAATGATTATGTTTTTCTATGCAGTACTCTATTCATGATGTAGTTTATGAAATTGTATGCATGACAACACTGTCTTTTTTGTTTCAAAGGTGGCAGTGTACAAAGTGTGTCCACATGCCAACAGTGACTGAATGTATCTGCTGCCATGAACAAGACCAGGTGGTTGATAAAACTGAGAACTACAGCTGTATACCATCTCACCCAAGGTTTGCCACAGTATTCTTAGATGTACGGGTACTTTGGACCACATGCTTCGTGTTCAGACATTACCTTGGATACATTAATAATACATCTATCCATCAGTAAGTTGTTTTTACACTGCAGTGTAGTGAGAACAGCCAAAAGTGCTGCATTGCAAAATTAGAAAAAGCATACCCCCAATAACCTGCATACCACAAATTAGGTTTCTGCTTTGCTTCATTTTAAAGTTATGGGCTATTTTGTAACCCAGATTTCACTACCTGTTCAAAAACCCAGTTTCATTGGAGAGCCACTAATGATTCCGTACCCTGAACTCACAGTCTAGTCCTCCTTGCCAGTAATCTAACAGGACCTAGTCCTCCAGTGTTTGAGAAACTGTGGCTGTCATAGTCACTTCAAACAAACAATCAGTCAACATCTTTATTTAACCAGGCGATCACCATTCAGCAGAGCTCATTTTCAAGATGGACTTGGGGTTACTTATACATAAAAGGTTTGCATACATAAGCAGAGCATACAAATGGGTCGCATATACAAGGATTACGGCAGTGCCATGACACAGGGTTACCAGGAGTACATGGCAATGCGCAACATAAGGAACATATAAAACTGCCACATGTCAAGACATCAGGACCTATTTAAATTATACAAAATATTCAAGAACCTGTCAAGTTCCATAAGTGTTAGATGAGGTGGGCAAATAGAGGAAGATTTCAGTAGGGGGAAGGAGTTAGCAGAGAGGGAGCATATCAGGGCAGGAGGACCTGAGAGAACAAACAAACAAACAAACAAACAAACAAACAACTGACATAGGTTTGGCTGCAGTGCTTGCATTTCCAGAATGTTCAGATGCATGGTACTATAGCTTAGAAAGCATCAGGAGGTGGTTTTGGAATGTGATGTTGAACCAAAGTGTAAAATGGCAATGTGGTGTACAATTTTAAAATGTTTTTTTTTTGAGGGGTGGGGGGAGACATGCAATCTTGGAATGTGGCAGGGATGTGCCATCTCAAAATGTAGTAGGACACAATCTCAGAATGCAATAGGAACACACATTGAGGAATTTGGCAGTGACTGGCAATTTTGGAATATAATGGGGATGCACACTATCAGAATATGACAGGACACACCATTTTATTCTGAAATTAGCATTCTACCACATTCAGAAAGTGTATCACCACTACATTTCAAGTGCATCACATCACTGCATTTCCAACATTGTGCGTCCCAGCCACATTTTAAAATTTCACATCTCTACCACATTCCAAAATTGTGCATTCCTGCCAGATTCTAAAATAGCAGATCCCTGTCACACTCCAAAGTTATTTCAGTACCACAGTCTGAAATTGTGTCTCAGCCAGATTCCAACATTGTCACTGCCACACTCTCATATTGTGTATCACCACCACTTTCTGAAATCATGCATCACTGCCACATTCTGAAATTGTGCATCACCGCAAAATTCTGAAGTTGTGTGTCACTGCCACATTCTGAAATTGTGCGGCATCACCACATTCCAAAATTGTGAATCACCGCCACATTCCAAAACTGTGCATGACCTCCACATTCCGAAACTGTGTGGCACCACCACAGAAAATGTGCGGCACCACCACATTCTGAAACTGTGGATCACTGCCACATTCTGAAACTGTACACCACCACTGCATTCCGAAACCGTGCGTCACTGTCACATTTGGAAACTGCGTCACTGTCACATTCCAAAACTGTGTATCAATGCCACATTCTGAAATTGTGCATCACTGCCACATTCTGAAATTGTGCATCACTGCTGCATTCTAAAACTGGGTGTTACCACCACATTCCAAAACTGTGCACCACTGCCATATTCTGAAACTGCATTAACACCACATTCTGAAATTGTGCGCTACCACCGCATTCCAGAATTGTGCATCACTACCACATTCCAAAATTGTGCATCACTGCTATATTCCAAAATATGTGTCACTGGCACATTCCAAAATTGTGCATCCCTGGCACGTTCCAAAATTGTGTGTCACCGCCACATTCAAAAATTTGTAGTGTAAACTTCCACATTCCAAAATTACGTCATTGTCATGTTCTGAAAAGTTGCATCCCCACCATATTCCAAAATTGTATGTTCCCACCACATTCTGATATTGCGTGTCCAAGTTACACTCTAAAATTATGCATCCCTGCCTCATTCTGAAATTGTATGTGACTACCACATTCTGAAATTGTGTCACTGCCATGTTCTGAGATTCCGTGTCCATGCCACATTGTGAAATTACATGTTGCCACCACAATCTGAAATCAAGCATCTCAAACCATATTTTGAAATTGTGAGTCACCACCACATGCCAAATTTATGCATCTATGACACATTACGAAAATTACATATTCTTGCCACCTTCTGCAACTATGTGTCCCCTGTGTTTCAAAATTGTGTATCTCTACCACATTCTAAAAATAGATGACACCACCACATTATGAATCTTCACAATCCTGCCACATTCCAAAATTATGTGACCCAGCTACTTTCTGAGATAGTGTCACTGCTGCATTCCATAATTGCAATCTGGTAACATTTTGAAATCTCGTACCTGCAATACTGTAAAAACTGCACACAACTTTGTCATTCTAAAGCCATGTTTGCTGCTGAGTTCCAAGCCCCTGTCACATTCTGAAGTACCGTACCTTGCATCTGCACATAATGGAAATGCATGCACTGACCTACGTAGTGTCAGTTTTCCTTTCTCAGATGTTTACTACAACTGCAGTTTTATATAATGCGGGAGAAATAAATCTTATAAGGTAGCTTGCAGGGAGGACTAGGCTGTGATTTCAGGTTATGATATCAGGGACGTGATTCTCCAATAAGATAGATCAATGCAAGGGATCTGCATCTAAAGGTTGTGATGCAAGAGGTGACTTGCGTCACAACCTGCATCAATCAGGATTTTGTAACGCAGCTGCATCAACTCCTGAAACAGCTGCGCCAAAGCCCCTTGTGCCATGTTTGCATCACACAACCAGATGCGCCAGATTGCAAGGGGGCTTGCACCACAGCGGGGCTGCAGCATCCCCTTTACTGGTATTCTGAAAGTCCTGCTGTGGGCACAGCAAGGGTCTTGAGTTAGACCAGGAGGAGGTGGTCTAAGCCCCTTGTACCAGTGCCACACAAGGCAGAATGGTGAGGGGGGCTATGAACAGTGGGCCCAGGTGCTGAAGGAGCACAGTGGTGCCATAGGGGTGTTGGGGTGACAGTGGGCATACCAGGGAGTGATGTGGCAACTGGCAGGGGTGCCATTTATATGACCATTAAGCTAATGGGATGGTATTGCGGGAGGGGGGTTCCAGGGACAAACAGTGCCATGACCCCAGATGGGCACAGCCCTGATAGCAGCTCCAACCTCTGGCACTGATTGTCCCTGGCCCCCCACAGTACCATGCCATTAGCTTAATAGTTATATGCATGGCACCCCCCCAAGTACCACATCACCCCTCACATGCCCATTGTCTCCACAATGCCCCCTCTGGCACCCCCATGCCCCATCTTCCCCCAGACACCTCTTGGCAAACTTGTTCCCCCCTTCACCATTCTGGCCTTTCTAGTATTGTGCCGGGTCGGGGGAGCCAGATACCTGTGGCAAGTCCTGCAGGTTCACCTATTGTTTGGCACTAGCCTGTTGTGCGACTGCTCCTGGATTTTTGGCACAGGGACCCTAGTTTTTACAGAATTGGGCGCAGGGTCCCTGATACACCCAGAGTTCGCGGAAGCCCTAGATCACCACAAATTGCAGCAATCTAATGGCTCTTTGAGAACTGGACCCTGTGAGTAGCTCTTCTCTGAAACTGGCTTTTTTGAACAGTAAGTGAATTAAGGGTTACAAAATGACTTGTAACTTTTAAAAAAAGTAACTTAGAGATCTAATTTTTGGCATGAGGCTGACTCGGGATATGCTGATCCGAATTCTGAATTTATTGATGTCAAAAACTTTGGCTTGACTCCCTCTTTAATATAATTTCTATCTAGCAACTTTGTGATGTAGTTTTGGAACATAATAGTTACACAGAAATCATCTTACATGCTGTCCAGGTGGCACCAAAGTTTGAGGCGCTGGATGCCTCACTCGTACCATGCCAGTGACCTGGCTTTGGAAGCAGACTCTGACCACCGGGAGCTGGCTGGGAGGAGAGTATCATGCAGGGACAGCTTTCTTCTACCGGGGAAGGAGGCTTTGCCAGCACGGCCTCAGACTGGTAGCAGGTGTATGTGCACCCTGCTTCCCCACATCCCCACCCGATACTTACCTCTGGAGCCCAGCGCGATGATCTTCGGTGGACCGGGAACACGTCTGCACTTTTTAAAGCCGACCACGAACTGAAGAAATGCCGGTAAGTTGTATAATGGCATAAATAGGGTTTTTTCAACGTTGCTGCATATCTCAGGCATTTTTGGGAAATTTGGCACCAAATTTTCAATATGGGGTTATTGGGACTCCTCCTCATAAATTCAGCCACTGTCATGGCATTATTCGGTCCCAAAAGGTGATTTTGCGGTCACTGCAGAATCACTTTTGGGACCAATTAACTAAAATGACAGTGCCAGTGTTTATGAGGGGCTCTCAAAAAGTCTATGTTGTAAATTTGGTGAAACAATCAAAAATGACTGTTTTACTAGCGTGCGTTGTGCAGTTGCTACGCACGCTCGTAACTTTGTGAATTTGCAATATTTTCATGCCAGATTTTCAACATTGGCATTTTTCCACACCTCCTTATGAACAGTATAGCTGTCATTTTTCCCATCCTGGCCAAAATGTGTTTTCGCACTTCCAGTACAGAATTGTGGGGTCGCTGTGGGAAATCAGTGTTCAGAACAAATTAAGAAAATGACAAGTGACACTGTTCATGAGCAGAGATCCTAAAATGCCTATGTTGAAAATTTGGTGATGATAGTCCATCAAATGACTGTGTTACAAGTGTGCGTTGCGCAGTTTCCATGCACCCTTGTAACTTCGCAGATTTTCAACACTGGCATTTTTTCACACTTCTTTATGAACAGTACAGCTGACATTTTCCACATCCTGACTGAAATGTGTTTTTGCACTTTCGGTGCAGAATAGCGCGGTCGCTGTGGGAAATCAGTGTTTGGGCCAGATTAAGATTGAGCGAGTGAGAAGGGGGAGTGACCAAGCTCAACAGAGCTTTGTCAGGACTGCTGCAGATTTCTTTGTGGGCAGAAAAAGGCCCCAATGCAGGCAGGAGTCCAGTACAAAAGACAGCCTGCAGCACCGGGAGAAACAGAACGAGCAAGTGAGGTAGGAGGAGTGAGCGACCTCAATGGACCTCTGTCGGGACTGCTGCAGATTTCTTTGTGGGCAGAAAAAGGCGCCTACACAGGCAGGAGACCAGTACAAAAGGGCAGCCTGCAGCACTGGGAGAAACAGAATGAGCAAGTGAGGGAGGAGTGAGCAAGCTCAACGGAGCTCTGTCGGAACTGTTGCGGATTTCTTTGAGGGCAGAAGAAGGTGCCAATGCAGGCAGAAGCCCAGTACAAAAGGGCAGCCTGCAGCACTGCAAGAAATAGAAGGAGTGAGAGAGAGAGAGAGAGAGAGAGAAAGAGAGAGAAGAAGAAGTGAGTGAGCTCAACAGAGCTCTGTTGGGACAGCTGTGAACGTCTTTCTGGGCAACAAAAGGCACCAATGCATGCAGAAGCCCAGTACAAAAGGGCAGCCTGCAGCACTGGGAGAAACAGAATGACCGAGTGAGATAGAGGGAGTGAGTGAGCTCAACAGAGCTCTGTCGGGACTGCTGCAGATTTCTTTATGGGCAGAAAAATGTGCCAATGCAGGTAGGAGCCCAGTACAAAAGGGCAGCCTGCAGGTCCACGAGAAACAGAACGAGCGAGTGAGAGAAGAGGAGTAAGTGAGCTTAATGGAGCTCTGTTGGGACTGCTGTGCATCTCTTCTTGGGCAGAAAAAGGCACCAATGCAAGCAGGAGCCCAGTACAAAAGGTCAGCCTGCAGCATCAGGAGAAATAGAGTGAGTGACAAAGGGGGAGTGAGAGAGCTCAACGGAGCTCTGTCAGGACTGTTGCGGATATCTTTGTGGGCAGAAAAAGGTGCCAATGCAAGCAGGAGCCCAGTACAGAAGGGCAGCCTGCAGCGTCTGGAGAACTAGAACGAGCGAGTGAGAGAGGGGGAGTGAGCGAGCTCAATGGAGCTCTGCCGTGACTTTAGAGTTGCACATCCACCTGCCCATGGTCCTCTGTGGTCCTATATTACAGCAGGGTCTCTAGAGTGGACACAAAGCAATGCTTGGATACGTTTAGGATTGCTGTAATAATACAGATTTAGTTGTTCTGTTTATTTCTCTAACTGAGCTAAGTACTGAGCTATGCTGTTATGATTGCTGTAATAATACATTGCATGTCTTTGGGGGCATGACAGTTCTTAGGCATGCTACTTTCACTTCCAAATACCTAAACAGCATATATAAGCAAGCAACATTCGACATTGACAAATGCTTGTTCTTTTACCTTTTGGTAATTAGAAGATATTTTTACCTGATGTTAGTAGGTGTGTTCTGTGGATGAGCACTCTCTGCCTGGCAACTGGCATATCCAGTTCTATTTCCCCCACTACATCATCAGCATTGTGACCTCACTGACTGTGACATCACAGCTACTCAAGAAGAGCCACTCTGTAGCTGTCAGGTTAATCACCTGTGATGTCACAGTCAGTGAGGTCACAGTGCTGATGATATAGTGGAGGGGACAGAACTAGATATGTCAGCTGCCAGGCACAGGGCTGTTTCACACATCCAGCATAATACTCCCATAGAAATCTTTCTAATGAGCAAACGGGAAAAGAAAAATTCTTCAAAAATAAAAGTTTCAACTCACAACTTTTTCAAATTTGTAACATTTTCCTGTTTGCTGTTTTAGATTTTACTAGCTCTTTAAATCTCAGAGGAAGTCCTGTTTGTGCTTAGAGTTTCAAGGAAAATATCAATCAGGAAAACATACTCCACTAAATCAAGATTTTCTTAGTGGTGTACCCCAAGAAGAAGAATCCCAGTAGAAGCAGGGTTACCTAAAGCCTTGTAATACGTGGTACACCTGCAGTCTCTAGGCCTAAGGCCTTCAGCATTAAAGGTGCACTTAGCAGTAGTGCCATCTTACATGTCAGCAGGCAAGAGAAAATCACTGGCCTCTCAAACCTATTTTGAAAAGTTTTCTTAAAGGTCTTAACCATTTGTACTGACCAGTAATGGACCCAGTCCCTCCATGGGATCTCAATGTCTACCTTGCCCAACTCATGGACATTACTGACCTGAAGTATGTCACATGAAAAACCAGTCATGTTTGCCATGATGACCTCTGCTAGGATCGTGAGTGAACTGCAATCTCTCTGCTCAGATCTAGATTACATCATCTTGCACAGGGATAATGTAGTCCTTACAACTAACATGAAATTACTATTTAAGATAATGTCTGAGTTCCACTCGAACCGGTTGGTAACTCTTTCTTTTCTCTGTCCAGAACATACTATTCCAGGTGATCAAAAACTGCACCACCTTGACTTGAAAAGGCGGCATGAAAACAATGCATTACATAAACAAGCAGGGAGGGAAAAGCTCCTTAGAACTATGTACAGAAGCAACGAGGATCTGGCAACTGGCCTATACATTACTAGCAAATATTCATGTAGTGCACGTATGAGGACAAGACAATGGGAAATCGTAAACAGGCCTTGCTTGAACAGACAGGTTCTGACAAGTATTCAGAATGTGGGGTACTCCCAAAACAGACCGGTTCTCTTCTTGAGAAAACAGTCAGCTTCTACAGTTTCCAGTCCATGCTGATCATGTGATGTTTGACTTGAAGTTTCATATTGTTTACTCCAGTTCTGTACCACTGATTTTTCAGAACAGTTTTATAACAGTGTTATAGTTCATGTTTAAATCAACTGTAAATTATTCAGTAAGTCACCATGACATGTTTTAAATGTTTATAACTGTATTGCATACACTGTTCTAAAATGTTTAAAAAAGTATGAAATACCTACAGGCTAACAGTCTCAAATTGCTGTGAGAAATACACTTCACTGTCCATTAGCATTAAGCCCTATTGCTGTTTGTTGCTATTTCACAGCTATATAGGGCTGCATGCTTTCACTGCTGTATGACAATCAGATCTTAGTTTCAAAATCATGCATATAAACAGGACATCATCATTACATGTGGAATTCACTTACTTAAGCAAGACATGTGCCTTTCAATTGCTTCGCTTTTAGCAGGATGATTGAAGGAAGCTGACAAAGACTCTGGAGTGGTGTTCATAGTTGAGTTCAACAACTTGGCTCCTTGAAACCCATCTGAGATATTCAAGGCCTCTTGCATAAAATCCTCAGCATATCCTAAAAGAATAGCATTAAGTAATTATTCTTCAGCAATATGTTTATTAATATAAATGCGTTTTTGGTATGTTAATACTGCTGCAGAGAACAATGTTACCATTGTGTTAGTGGTGTCTTGATCATTCTTACTGTATGACTACCCCAAATCAAAGGTTAGCTGTTCACATACTTTAGGAATGTATTTCAGACCACTCTTACAATGTTAACAGTGGTCTTGGTGGCAGGTATTAATATATTCTTGTTGGAGCACATCCAATAATGTACTGCTCACTAGGCCAACATCAAATGGACCAGAGTCGTAGGATTGTCAGACAGTGAATGTGAGCTGATCATCCAAGAGGATGCTCTGCACCTTGCGGAGGGTGGTGGTTCTGACTCAGATGTGCTACTGCCACCAGGGTGGCCACTGGTGGCAGTGCAAACAGACACTGAACTGGGGAAAGACATTGACGGGCTCTGATGTACAGTGCACGTGCATGGGTGCACACATGACGTGAGCTCTTCTCTGCACTCTCTAGGGAAGAAAAACAGCAAAACTGAGCTCCATCTACTACATGAAGAAGTCCATCCCTCCCCACAGGCCACACACTGCCAACCGAGGCACTCTCCCTCAAGCATCTAGGCAGTCTCCATGGGGGGGTAGCATCCCCCAACCGATGGCCCCCCCAGGAGTAAGTAAGCTTGTCGTGATAGGTAAGTCAAGTCCAGTCAAAATCTATTGTTTGACTAAAATGGTTATTACAAACATATACATTATAAATAAATGAATTAATTTACAGCATTGATATCCATATAAAAAATAATCAGTACTTTTACAAAAATGCATGACTTGCACTTTCTGAAATTTTCTGAGAGAAAATTCCATACATTTTTCCATAGACAGTGAAAATGAGAAACAATTGGATTATGGAAAGAATATACCTATTTTCCATTAACATACATTTACTTACACAGCAAACAATGTTTTTGTCCCTGTACATCAAATACAAAGAGATCATAGGAAACTTGAGAAATCAATCACTCTTTAGCTAATTCTGGGCAAGGGTGATAACCTATCCCAAAATGTAAACAGGACTGGTTACCTATCTCTCCTTAACTGGTGTTTTGTCGCCTGTATTCTCCAATCATATTTGAAAAAGGACCAACATGGTCATAAAAAGAGAGAAGCATTTCTCAAGCTTCCATACATTATAGCAGTTTCCGGATTTATTTGCACAGTGCCACAAATGTTCATTATAGTTATCTTCCAGGATCCAATCGAGGCACTGTAATGTTAATAAGTTCCCAACAGTGTATATGCAGGGACCGCAACAGCTGAACCAGAATCTTTAATCTTTGAGGGTCTTAATTATTAAATAGAAAGATGATAGCTTATAATTTCTTTTGGTGTCATATCCAAATTGTCCAGAAGGAGTGGAAAAAACTTTATATGTTTTGCATATTTTGGACATCTGACAATAACATGGGCAAGGTTATCAATTTCGCCAATGCCACAATCACAAAAAGGTGAAACGTGTTTCATCATAAGACTGTTTATATAAAAGAATCATGGATCTGAACAGTTCAAGCCTGAAACACGTAATTAATACTCTGTGAGTTTTATTGGGAAGGACAAGTATTTTTCTTGTGTGAATCTGTCTTCAGAATTTTATATGAATATGAAGTTTCAATGTTTGAACCTTTAACCAATCAGGTTAAATTGCCAATGTCCTATATTCTGTTTTTAATTGCATCAATTATCCAAAGTTGAGCTATTCAAAATACATCCATAAATATTGACCCTAGGCCAATCGGATATATATGTGACTTAATAAATTTTAAATAAGGGAACTGAAACCTGTTGAATGAATACTGTATTTGTTCTTCAGTTGCAAGTATAGGTAGTCTGTACTCCTAAGTAAGTTGTAATTTAAGTAAAAATATTGTTTTTCTTTCTTTTATGAAACAATGCAAGGGTAACTGGCCTAATTCTAGTCTTAACAGTGACTCTGGAATGCAACTTGGTACCCCAAGGAGGTAGCTGTATAACTGACTGAGAATAATTTCAAGTTGAGAAGTCTTCCCCAGACCCCAAACTTCATAGACATATCATATTAATTGCTTTAAGACATCCTAACACTAAATAGCCCCTGTGTGTTGCCATAAATTTTCTCGGACCATTTAGTTCCTCATATTCAATTTATTTTTTTATATTATTGATATGAGTATTCAAACTCAGAACATTTGTATAAATTACCCTAGGCACTCATAGGACTTAAATGTGTCACATTTGAGGTAATCAAAATAAAGTGAATAATGAAAATATCAACGGCTGGTATTTTCCCCAAAAATCAGCTGCTGTGTTTTAGCAAAGTTACTTTGTAAAAACTGCAATTTATGTAAACTAGTGAATTTAGAAATTTCCACTGTAGACCCAACAAAGAGGTGGCTATAAACATCACACTATCCACATAAGCCAGATGTGGAACTTTTACCTCTAAGATCGTGATATTTATCATTATACATTTGTTATAATATTGTATTAATATACAGATTAAAAAGAGTACGGGCTAATATACAACTTTGTCTGACCCCCAAACTGGTTTTTAATTTTGTTAGTTAAATTATGCTCGATATTATATTGTACTAGACCAGGTTTCTTCGTGCATTCTGACTATGATGTCTAAAAGATTTGGGGCTTGATTTTTAAACCACTTGTAGATCAATGCAATTTGCATTGATCTATGGCTGTGGCAAACTCCAGGTGCAACAAGGACCCTGCACCCTATTTTATAAAACAGGGGGGGCCTGTACTATAGACCTGGGAGTTGTCACAGCCATGGGGCTGTGCCAAATATTGCACACCTGCAGGGTTTGATGGAGGTATCTGTCATCCCCTCACCTGCTGCAACCCTAGATGACCCACTGATGTTTTGGGGTTAACTGTGCCTGGAAGATTGGGACTGGGGCCAATGGAGCCCTGAGGGTGCTGTGGGGGTGTGGGGCCATGGCAGCAGTGGGAGGGACATGTGACGGCACCTGGCGGGGGTGCCATGTGACTTGTTACACAGCAGATCAAGCCAGGTGGTGTGGCACAACTGACCATCATGACCTGGACCCCAGTGGACAGTAGCTCTGGCACTGGCCCCAAAGGACCCACTGGGTGCCTTAACACATCTCTCTCACTGCTGTCGTGCCCCCCTTACCCCCATAGCACCCTCATGGCTCCCTCAACCCCCAGTCCCCACCTTCCAGGGCTGCCCCAATCACTGCCCTGCCAGGCAGTGGCACAGGGCCCTTAGACTGCCTCCTGGCTGGTCTAAAGTCAGTCCTTTGTTGCGACCATGGTGGGGCTTTTTGAATTGCAAAAAAGGGGATGTGCAGCCCCGCTGTGGCACAACCACCTTTGCAACCTGTCACATGGGTGCTTCTACCACAAGGTTGGTGTAGGGTGGATTTGACCCACGGCATCCTGATTTCGAAGCAGCTGGCATTTGAAAATCGGGATAGCTGCAAACTTGTTGCAAGGTACTACTTGTGTCATACCCATTTGGTGAAGGCTCCTTGTGTCAAAGTTTTCCTTTTGAAAATCAAGCCCATGGATTTGTTTTCAAGGCATATAGAAAAGTCCATAAGGTTCTTCTACTTGTACTATCAAATGCCACGTGAAGATCCACAAACAACAAAACAATTTACCCCCTTTTATCTTTGCATACTTGTGATACAGATGTGTCAGAACCATACAATGTTCTATGGTTGGTCTGTTCTTTCTAAATCCATATTATGTTTCACCTAACAACCTGTTTACCTCCACCCATGTTTCCAATTTTGCTAACAATGATTTGTGAACTCATTTTTGGCAAAGTGTCAATTAAACTAATGGAATGATACAGCAACAGATCACTTAAAGGTCTTTTTTTTTGTGTTTTTTCATTTCATTTTTTATTATTTATCCTTGTGAGCCCGATTAGCAAACTACCTGTTTTCACAGGCAAAAACCTGTGTATTGGGAAGATGATATTCCCCAATCAAGATCTGGGAAAGGTTTGATTTTGAATTATAAAATTATATAGATGGTAAAATAGTGGAACCCACCAGTCTACATAACATTTAAAGACAACTGTACATTGTTAAAACCATAAGGGTGATCTTTCATTTTTTTTGTTGTGATTGTTTAAAACTGATAATTCTCTCTACATTGTCCATAAGGGGCCCTGCTTTAACTTTAAGGAGCTCCCAATCAACCTGAATTTCTTATGATTTGTGACTGTCAGTTTATTGATACTTGCCATCCAAATCTAAATCTATATCCTTGGGTATATCTATCATTATGTTGGGCAGATTTAATTCCTTTCCTTTTCCCCAGAGATTCAATGCTACATCTTTAGATTTTATGGCCATCATCACCTGGTGTGTATTATTCTTTATTCTCTGTATTTTTATGTTATTTTTCATCTGACTGGGGACTCTGCTGTATCTTTTGCATGCCCCCAATGACATCTGCTGGCTGTGGCAGGACAGGGAATCCCCCCACTGTGCTGCCCCAGACCACCGGCTTGACAGCAAGGGCTGGGGGCAACCATTCAGGCACTTGTCCATACTTTGAAAATTTGTTGATCCTGCACCTTCCCATAATCCTCTGTTCACGTGCAGTGGGGATCTACTGTGGGACCCAGGATGGGCATCCAATTGCATGCCGGCCTGCATCCCTTGATTTGCCCCCACACATCCACACGCAGGGAGACAGGACCGTGGACAGGTGCCTGTGGAGGTGCATGGTTCTGCATACTGCACACCCATGTGTGGAGCTATGCAGGCTGGGTAGGCAGGAATTGTGCTTACCCAGCTTTTAATAGTGCCTAGCCCCTATATGTGTAACATTGCATGATGTGTGTGTCTGACTACCATATACCAAATAGTGAGTGATTACCTGCATGTAAATAGTATGGACTATCACACAGAACAGTGTGTATTTTGCATATGTGTGTTTTATTCACATCATGTGTGTATCTCAAATTCTTACCATAAGTTGCCTAAGCAATACTCTTTAAAATCATGTACCCACCCTTCTTGAATTCTGGAAAGTGAATATTGAATTGTTTCTTTCCAGTCGATGAGGTTGCCTGTTTCTGATGGGAATTTTTATTATAATTAAGTGTTCTTAGCAGTGCTCTGTTGAGAAACAAAAACTGTGATACAACATTCTCAAGGAAGGAACAAAGAAAATATCAATGTTAATTTTTTTTTTTACTTGCACCTCATCCCTTGGTAGCTGAACACTATTGTTTTTGGAGCAAATTGTTTTATGAGGCTATGGAAAGCTTCCAGCTCTGACATCTAGTAGGGCTCAGATAGCTTGCGGATATCCTTACATAAATGTGAATCATTGATGAGTTGCTCAACATACACAGCTGCCTTTGAAGCTGATAAAATAAGAATATAAGAACATATCAGCTACAAATGTTATTTGTACATGATATTATTTTCACAAACAGTCCATTTTTGGCTAATATGTTTTCTATGAATGACATTACACTGTTGCCCAATGATCACAACATACCAATCACTGCTCCGTTAATTGTACTGCATTTTCTAGGTGGCTAGTTTTACTGAGCACACAGAACACCACTGTATGACCTTAATGTTTGTTTTATTAATTTGTAACACATACAAAACAATCAAAAATAAACATGAAACAAATATGACTCAGGAGAGGCTCAGTGGTATAACAGCAAAGAGGGTTTGAGGCCATAAAACAAAGTGAAGGCAGTCAGACTGTTTCAAATTAAAAAGTAAAACAGAATAATAGGGCTTGAAACAAAGATAGAGTGGGTTAGAATTTAAGATGAAGGTTATGAAATGCTGTTTTATTGGCACAGTGATGGACACCTTCAACAACATGCCCAAAGTGGTACAAGGGACAATAATAGAGAAGCGGTTTCAAACCTGACTCAGATATACCTGAATAATAGTTCAAGAGGGCATGTTGCATTCATATATTTTTGGGCAAAATGTTGGTGTTCATGTTTCCTGTATGCTGATTACTTACATGGAATTAACCATGACTTTTGAGTCTTGATACCAGAGAGATCACCATAGTACGTTGGGGATACAACGGTTACCAGTGTCATGCATATTTTGTATGTGTGTTGCCACACTACATTTGGAAATGATGATATCTTCATCACCACAGTAGTTGATCTGAGGGACCAATACGTGTGGTTTACAATGTTTTGTATCGAGGGTTGAATCATCTGGCCATCCTTAGGCATTGATATAGCAGGCGGCTTCTTTTTCATATCTGTAAAAACAATAATTTCTTTTTTTGTTAAAAGCTGAAAACATAAAATAGAGTTATGTGAAAACAGCAATAGAAAAATAACAAAGAAATAAGAAAATAACACAACCCAAAAAACAAATCCAGATTTATGTTATATTGAAAGCATATCAGTAACCTGATGATACTGCACAATTCAGATTCATAGTCCCCAGCAGCATTGTACAAACACTGCAATTCTAAAGCACCACAAAACCCTCTTGTGATTAGCAAATGAGGTAATCCTTCGTGTGTACTCACATAGTGTTATATTCAAAGTTTTGTGGTTGTCATAAACAGACCAGTAAGCATCTCTGTTTACCAAACATCAAATCAACTACCACACATCAAATTAATGTCTTATCTGAACACAGTGCCCATGACACATAGTATGTAGCAGAGCCAGCCTCAGTGCAATGCACTAACTTGCAGCAAGTGACATGTAAGGACATACTGCAGCACAAAGGCAAGTCAGCATGTACCTTGGGTGCCCGGGGGGGACTAGAGACCTACAAGAGGCACAGAAAATGCGAGACAGAGCATCAAAATAAAGCTATATTGAAAACTTACCTTTAGTGACGTGCCATGCATAGTATTTATGTTGGGTATCAGACAATGTTTCCTCATCCACTTTGCAACTTGTGCATGTCTGTCAGTTATCAGTTTGTTGATAACAAGTCCCGCAAAATGCAACTGCAGATACCCACTGCTTAATTCCCTCTAACTCCATATTGTTGCTGCAGACAATCTCATTGGTCTGTGTAATGTAATAAAACATAATGGCTCTACGATGCCGATTCGACAGCAATTTCGTTGACCGGCATCACAGCGATGGAATTTATGTCGACCGCAAGTTGCGGTCGGCATAAATCCCAATGGTCTCCTGGTCTGTTTTTCCATTGGGGGCTTTGCCCCCTGAACACCCCCCATGTGGGAGGCTCTTCCCCCACACACCTCCATTCTAATTATAATCAACTCCGAGTCGGAGTTGATTCGGGGAGAGGGAGCAGGACCAGGAGACAGTGTGCCCCTGTTTCAGGTGCAACAATACAGTGACCTGTTGACGATCTGTCATTTTTGTCAACAGCGATGTAGGTTGCTGTATTGGTGCCACTGTTGGTGGTGGTGGGGGTATACCAAAAATAATTACATGAATATTCATGTACAGTATCACATTAAGGCAAATGTTTGAACAGTCATTATGGTACTTACTGTATCAAATAAACACCTGCATGTGATATTAGTTTGGAATACAACAATATGTTCTGCTGTACTACTATATGAAATATATGGTACATCCCCAGTAGTGATGCCAGTACTCAAGCACTGCTATCTTGAATGCTGACGTAAAGATGCTTTACTATGTAAGAATTACCTTGAACCAGTTTTTATTTATTAAAGGTGAAAAATGACCACAAAGAGCCCCACACCAGTCCCTATATTCTCTTTGTGGGCCACATTTCTGCTTATTTACTGTTTCTGGTAGTATATCAGACTGTATCACAATAATTTTGTTTACTTCTAGGATGACATCTTCTATTACTACAATCCCATAATACAAAGCAGCTGACATTAGAGCAGCAGAAAGCACTGGGTGATTCAATAGCCAGCAATGCATGTCAGTGTTCTTATAATGTCCAATCCAATGCTTTGTGGGTCTGATTTTCTCCAGGGACTAGCTATAGTCCTCCATGACTTGACTGCACATAGCCCATGGAGGACACCAGGACCTGATTACTGAAGATCACAGCTGCTATAAGTACTAATATGCAATGTAGGCTATTCAATCTCCCGCTGCTGGTTACTGCTCTGATGTCAGCTGCAAATGATTTGGTGATTTGTAAAAACAGAAGATGTCAGCCTCGAAGTAAACAAAATTAGTCAGAAAAAATTTACTATACTACAGTTAACAGTAAGTAAACAAAATTGTTTTAGCACAAAAAGAACACACAGGGACCAGCACCACACTTCTGTGTAGGGCCCTTTGTTGTGACTGTTCACCTTTAAACTTGGCAAAAGAGCAGTAGCTGCAATCGTTAACCACACATGTAATAAGTAATTCAAAAATGGCACAATAACGATCATGTCTGAAAAGGGACATTGATGAACATATACTGTAATATACAATGAAAAACAATATATGTAATCTCTTGTATGTAGTTAATGGCTATGAGCAGTGAAAGGTTGTTAATATGGGAACGGTTGTGTCATGCTTACTACGTAAACTTAAATTTTCAATACTGACGTTCAGTACAGATAAAATAAAGAAAAAATCTGCAACCATGCCCAACTCAGCTCCTGTTTCCATCTGAGGGTTCAGGTGACGACATAGACCTCTTGCGCTTTGCTATTGAGGAACATATTATGTCCTCTCAGACCCTCAGCTGAGACACAGATTTGCTGTGTATGGTTGCCCATGCATTGCTCTCTATATCGTATGCATGTATTTCAGTGAAGAAAAAACATTAAACCATACACTGTTAGTATATTGTATACATTTATTTCATGATGAAATACAGTATGGTGGGATTCATTTAAAGAGAAAACATTTGGCTTCAGAAGATTATGTTTTACCTGAACAGGCTGAACATCTGGAATGATGGCAGCAGACAGTTCTGTTAGTAAGTGCTATATTTGGTTGAATGGCCAGGGCTGAATGAACATCCATCCCCTACCCATATTAGACCTCTCCCTTCTGCCAGCAAAGACATGACCAAACACTCCTGTCTAGGCTTCCACAACTGGTCCACTGATGGTAGCAGCAATTTACTTTGATGACAGAGGAATATTCTAGTACTGTGTACTGCAATTCCCATATTTATAAAAGCACGCAGTGCACAAGCCACATTTGATCCCTCAGATAGAATGACCACAGACAACATAATATTTCCACAAGGAGGCAACTCACTGTATGGCTAACTAGATTCTGGGAAGATGGCTGCCGGGTTGGGCAGCCGTCTGTCTGTGCTCTGAATGCTGCACAGATTTTCCTCAAAATCTTTCATTTTTGTCTTCCGTTTGTAGATTTTTGGAGATAAATAACTATCGGAGAATCCTAGTTTGTTAGTTAACTGCTTCCTCATTGTTACTGCTGATGGAGAGTATTTTAACTGTGTAAGTAAGTAAAAATAGTCAGCAGTTTTTAAATAGTTTATAGTCAGGGTGGGCTAGTGCAGATAGGGTATTAAATAGTGAGTGTAGACAAGGAGCTAGTTTTCTTTATTTTTCAGTCAGAACTCCTGACGTGACGTTCGGCATTTCAGGGGCTTCAGAATTACTTATTTCTTTGGCATTGACTTGCTGTCTGTTTGAGGCCATCCAATGTTGTGTCCTTCCATCGGCTGGTCGGAAGAAGGGAGTTGAAAGAAGCTCGACTGGGGGCTGAGCCCTGCTTGGAAAGGGGCCTCCATCTGCTGCCAGGTGTGCACCAGTGAGTAGCACTGAAAAACTGTGGAAAGGAGGGTGTTGTGAGGGGGAGAAAACTGCATTGGAACAGCATGTTTTATTCATCCTGTATTCTCGAGAACTATCCATCTTGGCATCCTTGTAAGAGGATTATTGCCGAATTGTGTGATCCAGACTATGGATGGCTACGGACTGTCTGAACCTTTTTACCAATTAAAGGAGCCGTTTAACATCAAGGGGCTTAGTGGGGCTTCAGCTCCAGGCCTGAAGACTGACAATGGTAAGTCAGTGAATAGTGACACTGTAAGCTGACTGGGGGCCTGGTGATTGTTTCAGGTGCCAGGCCTGGAGGTTCGGCGGCTACCCTAGGATTGCAGCCGACTCTTGTGATTGTCCCCGTCTTATCTATCAGACTTGTTTTGGCGGCTTGTTCTCAGAACTTGAGCTGGATCATACGCCTTGAGTTTGGGCTAGCCTTGGATTCCCCCTCCTTTTTCTAATTCCTGGACTATCAGTAAGTACTTTTCCATGTGAGTGGTAGCGAGAGGACCATTCACAAGAGTTTCTGGTTCAGGTTGATTACATCAAATGGTGGTGAGAGAACTGTTGTACCTAAACTCAAACTGTATTTCCCTTTCTAGCAGTGGTGAGAGTACTGTTATAAGGGCTCTCAGGACTCCCCACCTCTTTTGGATCTTGCAACCTGAAACTTCTTCTAGAGTGGTGTTGCTGAACTTCATATTTGTGGATTCTTCTTATATATTTATATTTGGTAACTTGAAGAACTACTGTATCTGAGTTGGGAATTTGGGTGGATACAGATGGAGAGAGGGATTAGATAGAGTCCAATTGGCAGTAGTGCTTGTGTTGGGAATTTTATTGTATTTATTGGATGAATGATGTTTGAGTGATTAGTTAGGATTTTATCACTAGTCTTATTTTTACTGTTTGTTTTGTTGAGTTGGTTTGGCTATTTTAGTATTTTTACTTTAGTCTAACTATCCTAGTCATTAGGTATATTTAGGAGTCTTGGGCCCCTTTTGCGATTGCCCCTTCCCTTCTGCCGCCATCAGGCAGTGCAGGGAGGTGTGTATTGGTAGGCAGCAAGAGGGGGATTGAGGTGATACAGAGCAGGAGGCACCTAGGAGGAAACAGAGCCTGGGGAGAGGCCCAATGTGTTTGGTCTGTATTTCTAGGGTTCCCACCAGACCGCATGGGCAGGCAGCTAGAGGGCCTACAGCCTCCACTGATCCACTCTGGGCAGTGTTATGCAATGCTAGATCGATGAGAAACATGACTGCAATTATGTCGGACTTGATTTCTTCAGTTGACCTGGCTTGCATCAAGTAGACCTGACTGGTGGACAATACAGGACCAATTTTGGAGGCATCGGTCGCGGCCAGGTACTCTGTGGTACACTGCCTGAGAGTGGATCGCAGGGGTGGTGGTGTAGCCATCTGTTTTAGATCCAGCCTGAATTTCTCTGTACATCTGGTAGGTTCTACCTCGTCGTTTGAATGTGTGGCAATGCATGGGGGTCCAGGTGCGGGATGCAGAATACTTCTGGTTTACCCCCCTCCAGGTTCGGGCAGAGAATTCCTGCAGGAGGCCGCGGACTTCATCACTGACAGGGTGTTGGAGCCACCCAGATGGCTTATTCTGGGGGACTTCAATGCCTGGGTCAATGGTGAATCCTTACAACTTGGTTCCGACCTTCTCTAGCTGATGACATTGCTGGGTCTTGCACAGGCAATTGCCTACTCATCACCATGGCCACACCTTGGACTTGGTATTCTCACTGGGTCTTGGGGTCACGGACCTCAACATTGATCGGGTTATTTGGTCCAATCACTGTATGGTGAAATTGTCATTTGGGGCTCCACATGATGGCCCCTCCTCTGATGAGATGATCAACTATCACCCGTTAAGGGGATTGTACCCAGAGGGACTGATGGCAGTAGTTGGTTTTTCCGGTGTCAATGCTATTAGAGTGGTTGGCTTGCATGAGACAGTAGCAGCCTATAATAGGGCCATCTCTGGGGCACTCGATGCCATCACATCAGTCCGTATATGACCCAGGTCCTCTTGCCTGAGACCCCCATGGTTTGATGGGACTCTCAAGGCAATGAAGACCAAGTGTCGGGGTTGGAGTGTTACTGGTGTAGGACCCAGCTAAAGGAGGATAGACTGGCTTTGAGAAATCACTATGCTGATTATTAAAGGGCAATCGACCATAAGAAGGCAGAGTTCCTGTCCAGGGAGATTGCTGCAGGGGAAAAACAGACCTGCTCAGCTCTTTCGGACTGTGGATAGGCTTCTTCATCCTGTCTGTCTGTCTTCAGCCAAAAAGAGCTTTTTCTGTAGTGCTTTGTGAAGAGTTTGCTCTGTTCTTCTCTGATAGGGTATCTTTCATTCGGGCTGGGATCTCACCAGTACGTCTGAATCAGTCCCGCAAAGTGGGGTCTGGGTGGAGCAAGGGCACTCCTACTATCTGGGTGGAGTTCTGGCCAGTGGAGATGGCCGAAGTCTCCAAGGTGATTTCAAAGCTGTGGCCCACTTATTGTGAACTGGACCCTGGCCCAACATGTCTCCTAGTGGGTTGCTTCGAGGCTATTGGTCCAGTGTTCACCAGGATAGTCGAGTGCTCACTTTTGGAAGGGGTCTTTCCTAATGCTTTGAAGGAGGCATTGGTGAAGCCGCTTCTGTAAAAACATCTCTCGATCCCGATGTATACCCTTGAGGAAAGGTAATATGTATACCCTTGAGGAAAGAAGGGAGAGGGAGGACATGATAGAAACTTTTAAGTACCTCAGTGGAATCAACAAAGTCCAAGAGGGTAGCATCTTTCAGAAAAAGAGACTTGCAAGAACAAGGGGACACAATTTAAAGATAGAAGGAGGGCGGTTCAGGGGCAATGTGAGGAAGTATTATTTCACAGAGAGGGTAGTGGATGCATGGAACAGCCTTCCTGAGGAGGTTGTGGGGTCTAAAACTGTGGGAGAATTTAAACACGGGACAGACATAAGGCAATTCTTGTGGGGGGTAGGAAGAAATAGGCTGTTGGTTAACTAGGATCTGCGGCCTATCCTGTAGGTAGGGAAATGGGCAGACTAGATGGGCCAAGCGGTCCTTATCTGCCATCAAAGTCTATGTTTCTATGTTTCTATGCAAATGATAGCCCAATCTCCAACCTCACATTTTTAGGAAGGTTGTTGAGAAGATAGTGGCTCTGCAGCTCAAGGAACACCTGGAGATTTTTGACATCTATGAGCCATTCCAGTCCAGGTTTAGGTCGAGGCACAGCACAGAGACGGCACTTGTTCAGGTGCACAATGACTTCCTCATGGCAAGAGATCAAGGGGAATGGTCAATTCTCATTCTCCTCAATCTGCCATCAGCATTTGATACAGTGGACCACATCATGTTGTTGGATCACCTCAGAGAGTATTGCAGACTCGCCAGAACTGTCATCAACTGGTTTGAGTCCTTTCTCTCAGGCAGAAGGCAGAGGGTGGTGATAGGGAATTTCTCCTCCGCCCCAATGTCTCTGATCTGTGGAGTACTTCAAGGTTCGATCCTATCACCAAAGCTGTTCTTGATATACATGCTGCCCCTGGGGAGGATAATCAGACAGTACAGCCTATGTTTTCACTGTTATGCAGATGATACTCAGCCATACATGGTCTTTGTGCAAAGGACAAATGGTGCAGTTGAAGTGCTGAATAAATGCCTTGCCAAGGTCCAGGAGTGGATGAACTCTAACTAGTTGAGACTTAACCTGGATAAGATGGAGGAATTGGTGATTGAGCTGGATCACGGGCGTGATGGGGATGCCTCCGGGAAGATAATAGGGTCGACCCTGTTGATGGCATCCTCTAGGGTGAGAAATCTGGGTGTGATCCTCGATGACAAACTGACATTTGAAGCACAGGTGTCAGCTGTCATCAAAAGTGTTGTTTACCACTTGAGAAATATTGCTCGGATTAACCCCCTAATTCTGCCTGAAGACCTGCCATTACCGGTACATGTTTTTGTGACATTCAGGCTCGACTACTTTAATGCTCCATACCTTGGGGTCAGTGGAGGGATTCTCTGCCAAATGCAGCTGGTGCAGAATGCAACAGCCAGGCTGCTGACAGGACTAGCTAGGTCCTGTCATGTGACCTTGATCCTGCGGGGTCTGCACTGGCTGCCGGTCAGGTAGCGGTTCTCTTCAAGGTGGGCTTGCTCACCTATAAGGCCCTATATGGGCTGGGCCCTGGCTATTTGTCAGACCTCCTTACTTCTGCCATCCTGGCTCGCTCCCTTCGTTCCTCCACACAGGGCCTCCTGGTGGTTCTGAGGACCGGGCTGAAAACCTCAGGTGATCTTTCATGCAGGGTGGCTGGCCCAGTCCTTTGGAATTCGCTGCCAAGATCCTTGAGAGAGGCCCCTACAGTGGAGGCACTTAGGAGGGGCCTAAAGACTCATCTTTTTAGCCAAACCTTTCCTGAAAATGCTTTTTAATATGTCTGTGAATTTATACAAAGTCGTAAATTTATTTTATTCCTTGCTAACTGTTTTATAATTCCGATTGTTATATTTGTTAAATTTGTTCTATTTTACAGTACCCAGAGCCTCAGGCATTGGGTGCCTAACTAAATAAATCATTACTTACTTACTTATTTACCAGAATGAAATTTTAAGGCATGCCTGTCAGGCCAGAATTATTAATAGCATTAATGCCAGAAGGGCGTGTGAAGGAATGCACACCACTGCTCTCTGAGGTGCCATAGTTGAAGACAGTCACAGAACAAAGAAAACACTGTGCACACACCAGGTAGTCCAGTACCAATGGGTTTATTCAAAGCCCAGTGAGAGAAGGATGCTATGTTAAGACCCCCACATTTCACCACACACAGGTGGCTTCATCAGGGGGTAGAGGTGTTAGCACAGCATCCTTCTCTCACTAGACCTTGAATAAACCCATTAGTACTGGACTAGAGGCTCATTCACACTGCACCTTGCCGCACTGGCCACTTTCAAATCGTTCAAACAAATTTTAAGAAATCGCTGGAGAGCTGCTTTCACATGGCACCAGTGTTTTCGGTGTCCTTTTGCTTTCCGGCAATTTAGGTGTTGTTCCGGTCACCGTTGAGTTGGTGGGGACGTGTAGTGATGCAGGTGGTTTGCCTGTGCAGATGGCACAGGAAACCACCTACACCACTCCACAAACCCAAGAAAAGAGGGATCGTGGTGGCAACGCCACACAACGGAAACCTGCCAAAACGGGAAGGTTCACACATCTGCAGGAGCACTGATCTGACCATTGTGAGCCAGTGGCAACGGCTCAAAGGTGGTCATGTGAACGAGCCTTATCTGGTGTGTGCACAGTGTTTTCTTTGTTTGCTCTATCACTGATAGCATTGTTTCAACCACACTGGTACTATATTTCAGTCCTGTTTCACCACACGATGGGCAATGACACTATCAGATTAACATTTGAGGACAGCTCCAAAATACTACATACTTTGGTTTTCTTACATGATTACTGTCAACTGCAGTATTTGCCTTTTTATCTTTGACTTCGAGTTCATCTTTGGAGTCTTCATCAATGTCAGAAGATGGTTCATAGTCTGGATTGTTGTTGAATTCCATCTTGTAATCTGATTCATCTTCATAATCAGATGTTGACTATGGATATTCAATCATATCTTCATCATTCAATATTGGCAGAGGAGATGGTAATGGTGGGCTTATGTGGTCACACTGTAACCAAGTGTCTCTTGTTGTTTGTGTGGTTTGTGTGCCTGGAAGTAGAGTTAAAATGTATCAGACATTATTTGTACACCAACCAATATGGTTAAAACAAAATACATGTGATGAGAACAATTAAACATAATCAAAATCACTATTGTATTTCTTAGACGTTTCTGACATACTGTTGATATGCCATCTTTAATATGTGACTAAGAAAAGTGCTCTCCTACAAATAGAAACATAGAATTTGATGGCAGATAAGGACCGCTTGGTCCACCTGGTCTGTCCATTTCCCTACCTAATGGATAAGCTGCAGATCCTAGTTAACCAACAGCCTACTTTCTCCTACCCCCCACTAGAATTGCCTTTTGTCTGTCCCATGCATTCTTGAATCCCCCCACTGTTTTTGACTCCACGACCTCCTCAGGAAGGCTGTTCCATGCATCCACAACCCTCTCCATGAAAAAATACTTCCTCACATTACCTCTGAGCCATCCCCCCCTCCAACTTCAAATTGTGCCCCCTTGTTCTTGCACATCTCTTTTTCTGAAAGATGCTACCCTACTAAAACTAATAACTGATAAACATACATATGGTAGTAACACAGTGCTGCTAAAGAACTCTTTCGCTGTCCTGGTGGAATGGGACTGTCAAGAAGAGGCACCCATGGAAGTGGCAAGGGAGAATGTGGGGGATGTTCAGAGTGGTGGCCACAATGTGGGAAGAAGAAGAATCCAGTGGAAAAGGAATCAGCTTCTGGTGGTGGAATCAGTTGTTAGGGGATAGTTTTGGGAACATCATGGTAGGGAAGGAGAGAGGTAAGGTGCCTCCCCAGTGTCTTGGCACTGGAGGACCGTGAACAGATCCTTAGGATTGTGAGGGCAATGGAGCAGGAGGGGGAGCTGGGTGTCATTGTCCATCTGGGGACAAATGACCTGTCAGAGGATGCAATCAGGGTGGTGCAGGATAGCTTTAGGGAACTGGAGAGGGATCTAAAGCAGGTAACATGAACGCTGCCCTTCACTGAGGTGCTACCTATGCAAAGCTGGGGGGAGGTGAGGAGATACCACACTCTGGTCATCAACAACATGTTGAAGGCATGGTGCATGGAGGAGGGGTTTGGCTTCATCGAAGACTTTGTCCCAACCTGGAAGGATAAAGGCCTTTAAAAAATGGATGGCCTCTATTCTTTCAGGAGGGAACAGTAGTCCTGGGTGAAAGGTTTAAATGCTATTTCAATGGGCATTTAAACTATCCAAGTGGGTAGCCAAAAGAAAAGAGAGAGGCATTGAATGCCACCCCTTGGAAAATGGTGCAGTAGTGGAAAAAAGCCCAGGGGAAGTAAACTCACCAAGGGTAGTAGGTAGTATGGGTGGGGAAAAGGGATAGGACTGTCAAGAGGTAGAACTGAGGTTTGGGAAAAATACTAGAGAGGGTGGGCAGAGGGAGGATAAAAAAGAGAAGAACAGGACCAGTGGGAAGGGTAGGGTGAAGGAAAAACTTGGGAAGGGAGGGCAAAGTAGGGGCAGGGAGGCACGAAAGGTGTGGAGAGTAATGTGCACAAATGCAAGGAGCCAAGAAACAAAATTTCTGACCTTGAGGCTACCATTGCAGAGGTGGACCTGGATCTGGTGGCCATAATGGAATCATGGTGCATTGACTACAGCCGGAAGGTGTGCATGCCAGGTTACAACATGTTTTCTAAGGATAGGGCAGGGAGAAAAAGGGGCTTGTTTTATATATAAGGGATGGTATAACATTCAGCCCCAGAACTCACATGTGAGTTGAAATGTTCTATGCTTAACCTTTTTCAAAACAACCTTTTTTATAAAGGCCACTGAAATTTAAGGACACAGCTGGAAATTGGAAGGGCTTGAAGTTCTGTGGATTGGTTTTGAAATGTGTCCATGGCCTTTATACGCACAGGGGTGGTCTACAGGCCACCAACAGAAGGAAAGAAATGGGACAGAGTTTTGGGGAGCCATAAGCACAATGGTAAACAAAGGGGAAGTAGTAATCATGGGTGACTTTAACCTGCCAAATTTGGACTGGAACATCCTAGCCACAGCTACAAATAGAAGAAAGGGAAAGGGGAAAGGGAACATTGTTTAACCAGGAGCAGTACACTAAGCTGAAGCTTATTTCCAGGTGCCACCTGGGAGCACAAGGAAGTTAAGTGACTTGGTCAGGATCACACAGTATGCACCTAGGTGGCTGTGGGATTCAAACCCAGGTCTCTAGATCTGCAGCTCAGAGCCTTAACCCGCCGCACTATACTGCCTCCTTAGGGTCATTCTCGACTTACTGGAAGGGTAATTTCTCATGCAGATGGTTACAGATACTATTACAGAGGGGCAGCGCTGGATTTGGTACTTGCAAACATGGACAGCATAATAGCTGTCACAGTGGGTAACCCTCTGGGTTGAAGCAATCATTGTACAGTGTGGTTTGGCATATGGGTTGGGCAGCAGAAAAAACACACTGGGACAATGGTCCTGGACTTCAGGAGAGCAGATTTTACAGAAATGGGAGACTGTCTTAACAAATAACTTAAAGGAGGGGATAGCTGGTGGGGGGAGGGAGCACAATGGAACAGATTAATAAAGGGAATAACTGAGGTAATGATAACTGGAGGAGGAGGAGGAGGAGGTACAACTCTTTGCAGATGACACATATATCTGCAAAAGGGTGGACACCCAGGCTGGGGAGGAGAGAAATGCAAAGGGATCTGGAGAACTAGAGGAGGGGTCTAAGGAGTGGCGGATGTGTTTGTATGCCAGAAAGTCCAAAGTCATGAACATGGGGCATGGTAACCTAATGACTGGGTATAAGATGGGAGGGGGAGGCACTTACAGTTACCAAGCAAGAGATAGAGATAGAGAGAGAGAGAGAGAGAGACTTACCAGTGATCATATCTGATGATCTCAAGGTGGCAGGGCAGTGTGACAGAGCAGTAGACAAAGCGAGCTAGATGTTGTGATGCATAGGGAGGGGGACCTCTAGCAGGAGAAAGGAGGTGGTGTTGCCTCTGTATCACTCACTGGTGAGACTCCACCAGAAGTACTGCATCCATTTCTGGAGGGCACACTTCTACAAGGACATCGACAGGGTGGAAGTGGTCGAGAGTTGGGCAATTGAAATGGTGCAGGGTATGCACAAGAAGCAAAACAAGGAGAGACTGTGTGAGCTCTGTATGTATTTCCTGAAAGAGAGGAGAATGAGAGGGGACATGATTGAGATGTTACTAATACATAACACAAACAGCATCAAGGACGCAATGTATTTTATGTTGGGGATTATAATGGAAGTCGGAAGTCAATAACTTCATCACATAGGGCACTATGCACGATGCCAATGTGACTGCATAAACCGGGCTTGTTGGCAATCCTATAGAGTCCTGCATGCTGGCGAGAGGAGCCACAAACAGGTGGCTGGCATTCGTGACTGCCGGTATGGGCACACCTGTCCACAGGTGCGAAGTGCCGCAGGTGAGGTACGCAACTTTTCTGCGTATCCCTGCCCACTTGGTGCATAGCGCCCATTATATGTAAGCCCTTCACTCTTGGTGTCTAGGGGTATCCAGATGGTAAACTTGGTGGGAGGGGGCACTGTACAACAAAGTCAACTAGCCCAAGAAAACAGAAATATGCTCATTACCTGGTTCTTCTGTTGTTGCAAGATGACGTCACAGGTTGAGGAGCAGAAACATCTCTTTGCTTCAGTGAGCTAACTACAGGGGGGCAATGTTCATTAACAGGGACTACATGCACAGTTTAAATCAATTAAATTCAATGTCCACTCCGGAATCAAAATTGCAAACTGATTTAATGTAAAACGAGAAACTTGATGAACCACTCCATGTAGCGTAAGGTAACAATTTCGGTGGGAGTGCTTCACAGGCCAAAACCTGACATTTGTCCTGCAACAATCATTTTTTCAGCAGATTGATTTACTGCTTGCAGACATTCCCTTGAGCCAAAAAGGCAATATTCCTGACAGCAGCATTATGTGTGGGTCTAAGTAGGCCTCACTTAAAAACATTTCAATCTCAGCAACACTCACTTCATATTCCTTTACTTTATTCTGTCTTCACTTAGGCATTTGCTTACTGTTCCCTTCTCTTAGTCTCAGCTGTATTCCAATGGATGCAGCAATTGTGACAGCATGAGACATTTCCACTGTCCCAATCCCATTTCTTGCTTTACTTTGCTTTAACCATCTACACAGGGAGCTGATTTTAAAATGCAAGGAGCTATCTTCTGTACAGGGAGATCTTAAAATTTCCAATGGTGTTCCTTTTAGCAAGAACAAAAACACAGAAGACCTTCTGGATACCCAATCATTTATTCCAGATGCCTGCTCCGAGCATCAAAGGGAATTATTTCATCCCTGGCGATCCAGAAGACCTGAGGTGCTTTCCGTGCATAAAGTGATTCCAATTTCAGGACTGCCTTACTCAGGGGACTGCTGACTGTGTCACATGAAGCATCCGGACGGCGTGCCACCCTGCTGGGGTCCCAACCAACCATTCCCCAAATGGATCTACTCCTGCCTCCTCAGGCTGCACAACCTAGGAGCCAACAAACACTGTAGTGGTCACCAACAAGGGGAAAAGGGATAGACTGCCACCTCTACACCCTACAACAGTCCAGGCTGCCACTTCTGGACCACACCCCGGGTCCCATCTGCCAGAGCAGGCCCCACCACAGAAAACCCACTGACTCTCAGGGTGCACTCGCCCACATGTGAGATTACTTAGAAAACAGAGCCCCCATTGGTGCTTACCCTACCAAGGTGCCAGGATCATATGGCGGGCCTTCAGCTTCTGCTCCTCATGGGATCCGGCTCCCACTTTCACCAGTAGGGCCCAAACTTGTTGCTGCACTGCTCCCCTTCAATCAAACATGACCCAAAGCACTGCACCCCCAACTTCAGGGTCTTCGAGGGAGGAGGGCCGGTGACAAGTGGCCCACCCCTGCCCTGCCATGCCCCTCTCTGGCCGAACCAGGGGCCCCACCCTGACCATCTTCTCTCTCTCCTCTCTCTCTCTCTCCTCTCTCTCTCTCTCTCTCTCTCTCTCTCTCTCTCTCTCTCTCTCTCTCTCTCTCTCCCCAAGAGGTTCCCTCAATGGTGCCAAAAACCCTCTATTTACACCCTGAAGGATGGGGCCCCCTATTGATAGCAGAGCAAGCCCCCATCCCAGACTTACTGGCACCAGAGTTCTTCCTGCCTAACTATACCTAGCTACCAGGAGTTAACTAGTAAGCTCCCAGAGGGTACTTGCATATATATATACCTTTGGAATTGCCATGAAACAATGTCTGTGTCTTCTTTGTACACATGGTCTGAAGTTTTGAACATCGAACCTGAATGCTAGAATGTCTGACATCAGGTGTATAGTAAGTGTTTCAGTGGTATGGTGGGTGGAATACACAACATGGTCCTCAGAGTAATCCAGCGACATATCACTCTGTGACTTCAAATCATCCTTGCTAGCTAGGATCTGTGTGATAATGTGTAAAAAACTAAATTAAAAGATACACTGTCACGTTAATTTGTGGCTGTGAAATTTCATACTATACATGTTTTTAAATGAAGTAATTTAATATTATTAGAGACTTTTTATTATACATGCAGACTGTGACACATTGTAAAGAAGTTTTTAAAACATATCGTTCTGAAAGAAAGCAGCTAGTATTTTGCATTTGCTTCCTATTTATTATACAAATTGTTTAATGATGAGGTCATATGCTTGAAAACCTGATAGTTATTCAATACATGTTCATCCAGTACTATTCCTTACTCACCACATAATGCATTAAAAGTTTTTGTGACACAATAGCTATTCCCTTGGCAACAGACAGTAATGTTCAAGTGGATATCTTTGATCAGACATGTGGAGTAATTGATACTGCCAGATGAACTGTACAGATAAAATTCATGTTTTGTGGTGTATTAGGTTACTACTAATGTCAGTGAGAATTACAGACAGCATTTTTGAAATATCAGCTGATTTGCTGCCTATTATGATGTTTAAATTCTTTTTTACATGTGTGTCAGATAATAGATTGGTGATTCTTAACATTACTTCGGAATAATTTCATGCAGATATTACAAACAAAATTCCCCTTAGTGAAAGGTTGTGCAAAAAAGATACAAAGACAGGGGCCCTATATTCAAAATGGCACAGAACAAAGCACAAAATCTTGTGCTGTGCCCTTGTGACTGCTCGAGAGCCCGAGGATGCTATATTCAGCCAAATAGTGCAGCGGCGCTGTTCGACCGAATATAGGGCAATGGGGGTGCAGCCCTAAGTTAAGTAGTGCTGCCCCAACATGGACCCTAAAGTATGTTGCCAGAGTCGATAGTGCTGGAGTGCTATAGTATCTGCAATATTCAAAGGGGCCCATGCAAATGAGTCCATTGGGCATGCAAGACCACCCCCCCGACCCCACCATCCATCTCACAAGTACTCACCATGACTGAAGACACCCAGATATCAACACCACACTCGTAGCAGTGACAGGAAGGGGAGAACTGACCTCCACCATGGTGGTCCAGGTAGTGGGGCTGAATGGGGGTAGGCAGGAGGGCAAGATTTCATGATGCCTGCACCAACCAGTTTACACTGTTCTCTACTGGGTCACCGGCTATGGCGGCATGTAAACATGCACATGTGTACGTGCGCACACGATAAGGAAGTGCAACACCTCTCTTATACTTTGCTCGAGAGTAGGTGCTAGGCCTACACCTGGTGGCAGCCAAAGACAGAGTCGGCATGACTACCCACACTGGGAGACGGCACCTGTCTGATGAACTCTCGTTCTTCTTCACAACCCCCCAACAGATCACCAGTGACAACAGATCATTCTCAGACTCTGGCTGCCTAATGGTAGGAGGTGAGGGCCCTAATGCATCAGCCCTCCGGTGCTGGTTTGAAAATCAAATTTAATGCACACCCTCGTTATGTGGTTCTTACAGTAAAAATGTTAATCTTCCCTCTCAGTCAGTGGTTATGCAGCATTACACAACTAGTGCGTGTATACGTTTCTCCTAACACACACACCACCATCCATTATTAAATCAAGAATGTGAAACTGTTGTCAAAGACTGCCGCAGAATGTCAACACTGAACTTAGAAGAGATTAATTTGCATGCTTACTAGATGCTGGTATCATACTGCCAAATTTGCCTCTAAATGCTCACGCTTCACAATCGCAGTAGACACTTGGGATGCTTGGGAATGCTTTCCAGACTACCAGGTACTTCAGGTTTTTTAACTATAGTAGGTAAGGCATCTGGCTTTAATCATGGACAAATGCATCCAGAATGCAAATCACACTGCTTCATTAAAACATATTCAGTTTCAAATGAATCCTTTGTAAAATGTGCACTAAGTCTTCTATTCTGACTTGCACCATGCCGGGCTGACCTGGTCGTATGCACTGCGTCATCCCGATGCTGTCTCATACAGGGCTCTGTAGGAAACTTATGAAGACTCACTTTGTCTTAACGAGTGTTGATACATCCATGAGCTAAGCACTTCTTTACCACATTGAAAACTTAATACAAATCTGATTGGGAATGTAAAACAATTCTCAACCAGATACAAATTTTATTATTAGTGCTATCAAATGTGCTATTCTGATTGATAACACAAGCCCATTTATGCCACTGGAATACACTGCAGAGATAAATAATGAGTGTATACATTTTTAGGCATAATTACCATAAGAATTAGGGCACCATAAAAACATCTGCTATCAGAACAGCAGCATTTAGGAACAAAACTGCAGATTTATTATTAATGTTGCATTGTGTGACATGAAACAGGGCAAAATGGAGTGCACATATGCTAATGAGATATAGTTACATTACAGCGACCGGGAAAGTACTGTCAATAATGGAAAACAGAATATGGCACAGAGAAAGAGATGTGTGAATTCATTATTAAAATAACATTCCTGCGATAGCATACTGTGCCATGTGAAATACTACTGAAATGTTATCTGGATGCTGCGTCACTTGCACTTTGACTGATTTGTTTCACTCCAAACAGTTTTTAGTATTTAAACTAATGAGTCAGACCAGCACTGTAAGAAATAACATCTGTCTCAATGAAGAAGGCTGTCAACGGAGCTAAAGGAGCTGTCAAAACCAAGCAGACTGTTAAGAGGAGGCAAGTTTCTGTACTTTCAATTAGCACAAAGCAGGCTGCCTCACTGTGACTGCTGCATAAAGATGTTCCCTCGGCTAGTGACCATGTTTACATGTCAGTCAGTAATCAGATTTCTGAAGAAATCAGATTCCCTGAAAATCTGAATCACACTGAATGTGTACAGGAATGCGTGCAGGTCTCAGTGGTAGCATCGGGAGCATGGCAGTACACAGAGGGCAGGAAAATCATCAGACATTAAGAAAATGGGTGGAGGTATCAGAATTTTATTTACACAGCCTTTCAATCACTACCATCAATGTATGCTGAAGTGCTGCAGCAAACATGACAGCAACTCTGTAAAGCTGTCCTTTGTGAAGCCAGTGAACTGCTGAAAAAGCAGTAGACAGTAGTCAACCAAGAGCAGGGGGCTTTGAGCCAGCAATTTACTTTTTAACAGTACAGTATCGTGACCAGAAGATGACGACTTCCTTGGCATTAGTTGCTGTTGCAGAGACCTCATTCAGCGGGATTATAGAATGATTATTTGAAAAAAAAAGTAAAGAAAAAGGGGAGATTTTTAAAGCCTATGCCTGAATGCAGTTTTCTGCTGTGCAGCTTGGGACATAAGTCTAATTCAAATATAGGACATAGCTAGGTCTATTTTTTCACAACTCCGAGTTAGTTATGGCCAGTTTGAAAAGGTTGAGATAAATGCGTCTGGACGCAATTTTCAGGCAGAGTGCAACCTGGTCTACTATTTACATCTAGGTCTAACATTTTTTTTTCCAAAACTGGATTAAAATACAAAAAAGCAGCTAGAATATCTGCAGATAAATTTGACCTTTTATAATAGCAACACGGTAAAACATTTGAAAATCCTACCCAATGTAACTAGGAATTTTGCCCATTTTATGAGTTTTGAAAATCTCACCCTGAATCTGCAGTGTTGTTTTGGTCTTTCATTTCATTTATAAATATTAACCCTGAAATGGGAACTACACATGATAAGCACACTTTCAGAGATATAGCATTCCGGAATTCAAAGATGGCTGTCATATTTTAAACTTTCAGATAATTAAAGGAATACAATGTATTTTTAATATTTATTGACAAAGCAGTAACCATCTGTCATCGTACTATTATTCTGAAATAAATACCCTCCAAGTATGGGGCATTTATTATGGAGGAGCAGGTGACTCTTGTGGCATCTGGCATCCTTCAGAGTAGAAGAATTTATTTAAAAGGAGCCTGCAGCTTGAAGGGAATCTGACCTAAAACCTCAAAAATTGGTGACTTTATTAAAAATGGATCTGGTGGCTTGAGGGGCCACTGATATCCATACAACCGTGTAGGGGGTATTTATTTAAAAGTTTGAATTAGCCCAGAGATATCTATTTCTCTACCCCGAGTGGGGTATTCTCAAATAGTGTCATCAGTTTGCGAGCCATGTGATACCCCCACCCAAAACAGGAGATTTTTTTTTTGTTATTCTTTGGTAACTGGGTAAAGTCCACTAGGCACAAGTGCCTGTTTTCAGGGATGAACCAGGAGCACTGGGGAGGTTAAGTGACTAGTTTAGAGTCACACAGTATGCAAGTGGAGGTTGTGGGAATCAAACCCAGGTCTACTGCATGTACCAAGCACATTCATGGATCAGTACCAAACCTCTAGGCTATACTGCCAGCCCCATAAATAAACAAATAAAATTGTATTTATTTAAAAGTTTTAGTAGCTCAAAGAACATCTGATACCTCAGAGTCGGGGTATTTACAACATACAGTATACAGGTTTTTGGTGCTTCCTTTTGCCCAGCACTTGCCACCATCCCGTCCTATGAATGGTAAAAATCCTTACAAGTTCCTCCTAATCTGGAGTGTTTCTGCAGGCTATGGGTCATTTTGTACAACTATCAGGATATTTATTAAATACTTTGGGGGGGATTTTCAAAACCTATGTCTAGATGCGATTTTCTATTGTACAACTTTGGCCATAAGACCAAATGAACAGTTTTCAAAGCTAGGACATTGCTAAGGCCAATTTTCACAACTCTGACTTGGTCTTGCCTAGTTTACAAAGTTCAGATACAGATGTGCCTGGACACAGTTTTCAGACTGAGTGTAGTCTGTTCTATCATATACTGTACATCTGTGTCTAACGTAATTTTGTTTTATCCCAAACTGGATGTAAAGTACCATAAAACAGACTTTCTGCAAAGAAAACCCAACTTTTGAAAGTAGCTCCAATAAGTTAGAACGTGGTCTAGACATACCAGGACAGTTTCTGACATTGACGTAATTAGGAGTTGCATCCGTTTAATGACTTATGAACCCCCCTAATGTAAATAGAACTTGTGACCATTTTCTAACTTTTGAAACTCCCACCTGAGGTTACAACAGTTGAAGCTGCATCCATTTTATGAGTTTTTGAAATCCCACCCTCTCTCAGCAGCCATACCCATCTGAGTCCCAAACAAGAACGCTCTTTCTTGTTTAATAGTCTCGATAGTTAGTTAGTTGATTAACCAGGAGTAGCACACTAAGCTGAAAGCTTTTTTACAGGAGCGACCTGGGAGCACAGGGAAGTTAAGTGACTTGCTCAGGGTCATTAAGTGACTTGCTTAGGGTCACACAGTATGCAAGTGGGGGCTGTGGGATTCAAACTCAGGTCTGGTCTGCTGGATGTCACCAGATTTACAGCTCAGAGCCTTAAACCACTGAGCTATACTGGCTCCTCGATGGGCCAGCAGTCCTGCAAATTAGTGCTACTGTAATTTCCATTCCATAATTCATTATTTCAAAAGTGTGCTACTTTCAATGAAATTGGCTCCTGTTGAACATCTGAGCATCAAATGAGCACACCATTTTTATAATGTTAACCCTTCCACTCTACCCTTTTGCCATCAGTCACCCTCCACCCAAACCTGATATTTTACCTGAATTTAATATGTCAAAGTGCTTTATAAGCGGTCCTGCAGACATGTATTGCAGGATAAAGGGGAGTACATGTTTGCCATTGATTTGTTTTACTGAAGTAAATTTGGCTGGTGACTGAAATTTCTGTTGTCAAAATTGTCAAAAAAGGATTCTTTTTTGTGGCAACAACTAAGACATTATGTGCAAAACCGTCTTTATTTATTTATTTTTTTTTTTAGTCTTTGGTAGCTGGATAAGGCCCACTAGGCACAAGTGCCTGTTTTCAGAGGCGACCTGGGAGCACTGGGCGGTTAAATGACTTGCTCAGAGTCAGACAGTATGCAACTGTATCTGCCCAGTCATGGCAAGGAGCCTCAGCACAAGCTCCATCCTTTACATACCTCTTCCCACCCATGTCAGAACAACTGATTGTCTGCTATTATATAACAAGTGCCAGCTGTTTAGCAATGTCTTGACCATCCCATCCCCTTTCTTGCACTACGGGATTGCAAATGCTATATTAGGATATCATATTTCATCATTCCATTTTTCTGTCCACGGCTTTTAACTAGGGATTGCTTGTAAATGAAGGTGGGTTTAGTTAATAACAAGCCGCATACCCTCCTAGGTACTGTGCTCCGTATTGTTTTGTCTCCCTAACTTCCCCAAGTACAGCCTCCTACCTAACTATCCTATGCAGCACAAAACTAGCAGAAAGCCTCTTAAATGAGTTCTTCATTCTGAGTACTGTATATCCTGAGTAGAACAGAACAACTGACGGAAACCACGTGGTGTATGCTGTCCATGCAGAGCATGCCACAGTTGGCTCTAAGTAAAACCAGAAACCAGTACTGGTATGTGAAAAAGCATCATACTCTCAGGTTTACAGAACAACACTTCTCCCTACGGTACCTGTTTCAAAAATCAAAAGATATCAGGAGACCATTAGGCTATTTCTATGATATTGATTTTTGAGTGAACTTGAGAGCATGGGAGTGGTCAGCAGATTTTGGTGTCTGAGTAACTGTGCACTGCCAACCAAGATTGTTTGTGGTGGTGTGTGTGTGTGTGTGTGTGTGTGTGTGTGTGTGTGTGTGCGTGCGTGTGGCATAAGTAAGCAATAATGGCAGGTTGTGGTTTATTCTGGATAAACGCACGCCTGGGGTATAGTGAGGTATGAGGCCACAGACTGAGTGCCTTACTGCCCCCTAGACGTGCATATACCCAGAATTAACCATATCCCGGAGTGTGTGATTGCACTTATAAAATGGGTATGTGTTGAGAAATATCACAACTTTAAAAAAAATTAACACAAATTTTAAGTTTTTGTTTTTGAAGTAAAATGGTCCCTCCGCTTAACTGTCTGTAGGGGTGCTGGAGAGGAAAACGAGTTCCCAAGTTTTGTATCCTACCCATTATCCATTTATTGAGCAAATTTCAGGGAATAAAACTTTATTCTTATACTTCAATGCTGTCATATGGTGAAACACATCTCATGCCATACCTCCATGCCATACAAACACCAGCCTAACGATTCCAACCCAGAGGCTTTCTTTATTTCACCCCAGAGGCTTTGTTACAGACTTGGTGTTGCTCCCTTTTTCTCTTGAACTCTGGTACAAGGGAACCCAGAAAGACCAACCCCTTGTCTACAGCATTATTAAATTACAACAAAACCCTGGGCCTCACCAGCTGTTGTTGGATCTGCCACAACATCTCAATCTTTTCCAGTGCTTCTCAGTGGGCGGTCACTTTCACTCTTCATCTCCCATCTCTCAATCTTCTCTTCCCATGTAACCAGGAACTCCTGCCATCTCCTCCTCCTCCTTTCTCTCACACTGGCTTTCTCTTACTCAGCCTGTCTGCTGCTGCCAAAACCACAGCTGCCTTCTGCCTTCTGCCTTCTGCGTTTTTCACCGAAGACTAGCAGTATGCTAGCTGGCCAGGAATGAATACAGAGCAGTGTTCTGTGGGTGGGTCCTGGGGGTCCAGATGGAAAAAAATATTCTGCTGACTGTTGTGTGGACTGGGAGAGAGGAAGACAGAGAGAAAAAGAACAGCTGTTTGAACCGCTTACATTTTAACTCACAGCACTCTGCATTTTCACGGTTCAGTCTATCTGAGACATGGCTAAAGCCCTCTATCCCAGATACCTATTGCCTGCTCCCTAACTACAACATTCTTAGGTGTGACAGGCCAGCTCCTAAGTGTGGTGGGGGCGTCGCAATCTATTACAAAAACAATCTAAATCTAACTATGTTAACTGATAAGAAAAACTCCTTGTGTGAATACACCCATGCCATACTCAGACTAGGAGCTAAGAAACTCCACGTTGTCTGTGCCTATAATCCCCCTAAAAGTGGACTAAATGGCCTTGTGGACTTGCTGGATCATATGGCTGCATATGCAGGGAAGAATGAACTCATCATTCTCGGAGATTTAAATTTAAACTGGCTAAGCAAATCTCAAGATACCCTACAATCCCTGGTGCAGAGCTATAATTCACACCAAATAATTACTGACCCTACAAGAGTGTCTGTTACCTCTGACTCTAGCACCCTTACTGATTGGGTCTTAACGAATTGCGTGGACAGAATTGTAAAAACAGGAACGCTGCCGGACAATATCAGTGATCATTCCCCTGTTTTCTGCATATGGAGTTCATCTACAACCTCCATGTCCCCCCCAAAACCGTATATGCTTCAGAAACTATGCAAACTTAAATCAGGCTCATTTCCTATATGATGTGTCTCATACTGACTGGTCCCCTGTATACCAATCAGTGAGTACGGGTGCCGCCCACCATGCTTTCCTGAATAGATTTGTGCTCCTTCAAGATAAACATACTCCTTACATCACTCGGCACGCTCATGGTAAACAAACCAGATGGCTACATAAAGACCTCCTTACAGCCCTCAAAAAAAAAAAACAAATGCTGGAAGAAGTTTAAAATCTCCAGTCTCACAGCGGACTTTAACATCTACAGAGAACAGCGATCAAAGTGCAAAACACAAATAAGACATGCAAAAAGCCAGTACTGCAAGGGCCTTCTAATGGATGCAGCTGGTGACCCAAAGAAATTTTGGTTCCATGTCAAAACTTTACTCGGATCAAAGCAAACTCTCCTAAACAATGACATGATACTGAAAGGTGTCCACTGTAATGACTTGGGCACAATTGCCAATGCATTTAATTCTCGCTTCTCTGACCTCTCCAGTTACACCACTGTTATCTCTTCCCGTAACCTAATGTCTGGATCCCCAATCCCGATGGACACTACAAAGATGCCTTCTTTCTACTTTAAAGCCATCTCAAAGAAGGCTGTCCTCAAATATCTTAATTCCATATCAGACAATACTGCTATTGGATCTGAGTGCCTTGAACCTAAACTCTTAAAGCTTGCGGCACCGTTCATTGCAGGTCCACTGTCCAGGATTCTCAATTTGTCCCTGAGTGAAGGCGTGGTGCCCGATATATGGAAACTGGCCAGAGTCATGCCGATGTTTAAAAAAGGTGACAAGAAAGATATAGTCAATTATAGACCAATAAATATACTGTCAGTACTAAATAAAGTCCTGGAAAAGCTCATCTCAGCACAGATCTCAGAACACCTTACAAAGTACGGCCTCCTTCACACTAACCAACATGGCTTCAGAAAAAGCCACAGTACTCAAACTGCTCTACTACAGCTGACAAATGATGTTCTTCAAGCCATGGGTCAGGGTCAGCAAACCGGTGCAGTTTTCATCGATCTGATGAAAGCTTTCAATCTTGTAATTCACTCTCTTCTGCTTGCTAATCTCCAAACCCTGGGTTTCTCGACTGGAGTCATAACCTGGTTCCATAGCTACCTATCAAACAGAACTCAAGCTGTAAAATTCAATTTGGCCATCTCCAAAACAGCAGTCATTAATATTGGTGTACCACAGGGATCTATCCTCGGACCCCTCCTCTTCTCGATTTTTATTAATAATATAACACAAAATATATCATCCTGTTCATTGCTGTATGCCGATGACCTTGTTCTTTACATTAGCTCTGATAATGTCCATTCTATTAATCATAAACTGTCTATGGACCTACTAAATATTCACTCCTGCATCACCAAAAAAAAACTCGTTCTCAACGCTGGAAAGACCCAGGCCATGATCTTTGGATCCTCTATCAAACTAAAACAGTGCTGTAAATTTTTCCGGGTCTCTTGGGCTGATGGCTCCCCACTGGAGATGGTAACCTCCTTTAAATATCTGGGTGTCTTGCTCGATGAATCCCTCACTTATGACACCCATGTAACCGCCACATGTAAGGCTGTCAATGCCAAACTGGGCTTAGCCTACAAAACAAGTCATATTCTTACCTCTTCTGCTAGGACAGCCATTGCTAGAGGAATCCTACTCCCGTCACTCTCTTATGGATCTGTAATCTATACTAACGTATCTAAGGCTACTTACTCTTCATAGGTGGGACACAACTTACAACAGTACATGCCGTTATGCCTCTGCATCCCCCAGACTCAGACATCACTGCCTACTTTATTCAGACCTAAATTGGCCCTCCCCCATTGCACATCGGCTCCTCTCTTTGGGGAACCTTCTAGACAGTATACTGCGATCCAGTATGCCTACCTATCTATCTCGCCTCCTTGCTGACCCCTCAGCCCATCTCCTATGGTCTCCGATCCTCTGACCTTTCCTTGCTTAGCATCCCCAGATGAAGAACTACCAAAGGGAAATCAGGTTTCTCGCATGTAGGTCCGTATTATTGGAATTTGCTGCTCCTAGACGTACGCCTGGCCCCTAATCATGCTACTTTTAAGAAAAGGCACCGCTCCCTCTTTACCTCACGTGATCATTGCACCTGCTTCAACCCACCATAGATCTTGGCTCCTTTTGCCTTAGCTGCCCACTGTTTCCCTCCCCTTCTCTGGTGTGAGCTGGCACCCTGCTCCTTCAGCCTCCCCTTAAATTCTATCCTCCCCTCAGTCTCCCCATAAATTCTATCCTCCCCCCTCTTTTCCATCCTTTTCCCTCACTCCTCCTCTCTTGCTAGGCTATATCTCAGCATTACCTCTCTCCCTGCCTCCTTCCAATAGCTGTTTTTTTTAGTTTCAGCCGGATATAATGATACCCTGTGGCATTTTTTATGCACTTTAAATGTTGATATTACTATTACTGTTTACACATGGGCACTTACCTTCTATTTGTATAGTTACATCTCTACGTGCCTTAGTACAAATATTGTCTTAAATTTATTTCACCTCTGATTGTGATGTATTTGCATATTTCTTGACACTGTATTCTATGTACTTCTATCTCTCTGTGTTGTTGACCTTCTGGGTCCTGCCTGAAAATAGTCACTTTTGTGTCTAGCGCACCTACCCGGTCATCAAAAAATAAATAAATAAATGGCAGCTGGGGACTCTAGATCAGGACAGATGAACGAGGTGCCTGGGCACAAGTATATCCTGGGTGAGTGGGTCACTGGTGTGGGCACTTGTTTTTTACTATTGTATAACCAAAATAAAAGACATAGCTGGCAAGGTCTGTCAGCCAATCAGCTTCTTTTACTGTGTCTAACCTTTTTATAAATGTATGTAATTCTTACTCTTCTTGTTATCTGCAAGCACTTTGTCAGGGAGGTAGGAAAGGAAAGAGAGGCTGATTTCACTGTTTTGAAGCTGCCCGCTTTAGTGGCCATAGCTACAAATTGGGGAGGTTTTTATTAACAAAATGTTTTTCTGCTGCAGCTTCTAAAATATGGTAGCTGTAAAATTTGTTAGTGTTGAAAAATTATGCTGCCTTACCATGAGCTACATGGATGATGGCAAGGCAAGGCAAATTTTATTTAAGAAGACGCCCATCCCAGAGGCTCTGGGCACCATACAGCAATCAAATAAAAACAGCACAGCACAATAATAATCAATTAAATACACTGTTCCAAACAAGTTAAAACATCATTTGCTACATAATTTGCTTCATTCAGCTACAGCTATGTTTAAAATCTCTAAAACTAAAATAAACCTTAAACAGTTTTTTTTTTTAATAAACAATATAAACTATAAAACATAGTCCGGGAATGCCTGATCGTACAAGAATGCCTCAACAGACGGGGCCTCCCTAACAACTAAAGGAAGCGAATTCCACAGGACGGGGGCAGCGACACGAAATGCTCTGTTGCCAGCAGTTCTTAGCCTCATCCTGGGAATCACAAGGAGGCCCCTAGAAGAGGAGCAGAGGGAATGGACCGAGACAGCAGGTGTGAGAAGGTCACTCAGGTAGTCAGGGCCCAGGCTGTGTAGGGCCTTAAAGCTGAGCAAACCCACCTTAAAGAGGACCCTCCACCTAACCGGCAGCCAGTGCAGTTGATGCAGCACATGAGTAATAGGACAGTATTTAGACTGTCCTGTCAGCAACCTCGCTGCCGCATTCTGCACCAGCTGCAGCTGGTGCAGGGTACCCCCAGAGACCCGACATAGAGTGCATTACAGTAGTCAAGCCTGGATGTCACGAAGGCATGCACCAAAGTGGGGAGGTCCAGTGGCGGAATGAAGGGCTTGATCCTGGCGATATTCCTCAGATGATAAAAGCTAGTACGGACAACGGAGGCCACCTGAAACTCAAGTGTCAAACCGCTGTCAAGAATAACACCCAGATCACGCACCCTAGAGGAGGCCTTCAATGGTATAGAGCCAAGGCAAAGTCCTGTCTCTGCACCAGAGGCCAACCTATCATGTCCTCTGTTCGACTCCACCACCAGTACCTCCGTCTTACTGGGGTGTAGTCGCAACCAGCTGGAGGCCATCCAGTCACTGATTTCAGCAAGGCAGCTGTTAAGCACTTCTAGTGCACAGGATGTTCTAGGGGCAAAGGAAAAGTACAGCTGGGTATCATCAACATAGCAGTGAAAAGCCAAGCTGTACTTCCTAATGAGCTCTCCCAGGGTTAGCATGTACACGGTAAATAACATCGGTGACAAGACGGAACCCTGGGGAACTCCGCACAACAGGTGGACAGGGGAGGAGGAGAAATTCCCCATCACTACCCTCTGCCTCCTGTTAGATAAAAAAGACTCAAACCAGCGGATGACAGAGCCAGCAAGTCCTCAGAATTCCCTTAGGTGGTCAAGTAACACTCGATGGTCCACCGTGTCAAATGCTGAAGAGAGATTGAGGAGAACAAGAATTGTCCCCTTCCCTCGATCTCTAGCCCTAAGGAGGTCATTGTGCACCTGAACTAGTGCAGTTTCTGTGCTATGCCTTGCATGGAACCCAGACTGGAGTGGTTCATAAAGATTATGGGTCACGAGATGCTCCTCAAGCTGAAGCGCCACCACCTTCTCGACAATCTTGCCTAAAAATGGAAGACTGGAGATAGGATGGTAATTTGCCTTGATATCAGGGTCCAACAATGTTTTTTTTCAGAAGGGGTCTCACCAATGCCTCCTTCAAGACATCAGGAAAGACCCCCTCTGACAAGGAACACTGGACTATCAGGGCAAACACCGGGCCAACAAAGTCAACACATCTCATTAAGAAATGAGTTGGCACCGGGTCCAGTTCACAAAAGGTGTGCCGCAGCTTGGAGGCAATCTCAATGACCTCAGCCACCTCCACCAGTCTAAACTCACCCCAAACAGGGGGAGTACTCTCCGGCAGCCCATGGCGACCACTGTCGGCCAGATTCTGGTCCTGTGGCGGAACCCCCTGCCTGATGGCAGACACCCTGTCCGAGAAGAACCGAGCAAACTTCATCGCACAAGGCATTCGAAAAGGCTACCTTCGGCTGTAGACAGGAAGGATGAAGAAGCCTGTCCACAGTTCGAAAGAGCACAGTTGGTCAGTTTCTCCCAGCAGCAATCTCCCTGGACAGGAATTCTGTCTTCTTACGGTTGATTGCTCCCTGGTATGCACCATAGTGCATACGTGGGCCAGTTTGTCTACCTCCAGGCCAGACTTCCGCCAGCAGCGCTCTAATCTCTGACCCAAGGTCTTCATCTCCTTGAGCTCCCCGTCAAACCAAGGGGACTTCAAGTGAGAGAGACCTGGTCGTACACTGGCTGCTGTGAGGGAGCCCAAGTGCACCAGAAAGCGCCCCTTTTACTATAGGCGCCCACCATCAGCACACACCCCCCACATGCATTGTCCACGCTTAGATAGGTCAGCCACCACCAAAACCCTCAGGGTCAGCCTCAAAGGGCGATAGCCATTATCTCTGCAGGGCTGGCTACCGAGGGGCCCCTAACTGAACTTTACTGTGCAATGATCGAACAAATGACCCTATCAATGCTGAGACTATTTATCTCAAGCCCCAGTGAGAACACCAAATCCAACATGTGGCCACCCTGAAGAGTCGCTGAAGAAGCTCCCTGTGCAAAACCCAGAGATGACATCATCTGGAGGAAGTTATGACCAAGCCGAGAGGATTCATCCTCGGCCCAAACATTGAAGTCCCCCAGCACTAAACATCTGGGGGCCTCCAATGTTTCACCGATGATGAGATTGGCCACTTCCTGCAGGAAATCTCCTGTCACCCCAGAAGGGTGATAAATCAGGAGAACCAAGCAGCCTGCGCCCGGACCCCCATGAATGGCCACACACTCAAATGAATGTGGCGCTCTCACTGGGTGCACGAGGAAGCCCAGCTCAGATCTAAAACAGATGGCAACCCCCCCACCCCTGTTCCCTGTGTTCCACTCTGGGGCAGTGCACTACAATATACCCAGAGGGGATGGCAGCCTCTAAAACTGGGCCAGCATCATCACCAATCCAGGTCTCTGTAATGCAAGCCAGAACGGCCAAAGAAACCAAGTCCACCATAATTGCAGTCTTGTTTCTGACCAATCTGGCATTGCAAAGCACCACCCTCAGGGGATTGGTGGACAATGCAGCCCTTCTGGCTACCTGCCCACTCGGTCTAGTGGGAACCCTGGTGACAGGAACTAAACACGTCGGGCCTCTCCCCAAGTCCCGTCTAATCCCAGGGCGCCTTCTGCACCCCACTACCTTGATCCTACCACCCACAGTGCAAGGGGCACCCCGCCCTGATTGAGTCCTATGACTCCTCCCAATTCCAACCTCCCTACAGCACCTTGCTGTAGTATCTGACACAGGGGGGCTGAAAAAAGGCCAAAGATCGAGCAGCTGGGATGCCCCATACACTATCCTGGCCCGCCCCAGGTCTGCATGCATTCCCAGACACATCCTCCCCAACTACGTAATCCCAAAGCCAAAACAAAACTCAATACCACAACCTCCACATACAAAAACACAACACACACACACAGATCAAATAACCACTAAACCCCCCAAACAACCCCCTAAAGACAAAACTCAGGATTAGATATTCGAAAACAGTTCAGGAAAGCAAACTGCAAATCACATAAAAAATGCCGATACTCAGGATGGCACAAGTCACTTTATATTCAGATTTTCCAAAGTCTTTCGGCAGTCAATTCAAAAGATGCAATCCGAAATATACTCCTCAGGAAGCCCCAGCACCGCTCTCACCAGCCTCTGGGACCTCTAGGAAGATCCAAGAATTTGAAAATTTCTTAGACCCCCTAGTCGATTGATCCACGGGGGTCCAAGTCCCAAAAAGCAATCCGCAGATGAATATCCCAAGTGGCACTCTCACTACCAATAAGAAGATCTTTCAAATGGTAATTAAAACCACAGAGGTTCTCTCACTACCTCTGAAGTAAAAATTCAATTCAAATGCAGCAAATAAATTCCCAGTAAACTATTTGGTAATTGAATCTTGCTTTCAGAATAAAATGATTTTAAGGACAAAAGGAAAAACCCCTCCACTGCTCACCCCAGGAGGCAATTACCCTGCGCTAAGGAGCCGCAACTATGGTCCCCAGCTGGAGACCACTAAAAAGAAGACTCCCTCGAGAGACCTAGAGGCTGCCGATAGCACATCTACTCTTCACTAGACGTGCATCGGCACCTCCCGCAGCGGCCCCAATGCACACACAGGCACCCCTTAAAGGACGAGCAGGAAGAGGAATACCAAGAGTGCCCAAGTAATCCTCGATTCAATAAAACATTGCAAATCCTCTAGTTAGAAGCAGCGTAGTGATCAGACAAAATAAGCTCGCCAACATAAAATGCCAGCAGTACCTTGGAGGAGCCCACAAAAGACACTGCCACAAGTTGCTTATCTCCTGGTGTGACCCCTCAGCATTCGTCCTCCTCAGATAAAATGTCTTCCCAGTTCAGTTCTCTGGGCTTCACCGCATATTTTTGGGACCACTTAAGAGCTTCTCCAAGTCCATCAACTGATCCTCTCCTCCCTGGTCTTACCAGTCTGTCAATGAGACAGCAGCAGCACTTCAAGCACGGCGCACAAATAGAGGTGGAGGATTCCTTCATTTAAAACTCAGGACATTAATGTGATTTTCCAATTCCCAGCAAAGACAGTAAACATCAACAGAACTCAGTCATGCACATTCCTCCCAAATTTGAATTTCTGGATCTTCCAGTTTTTATTACTGAACTTTGATATAAATGTGTAAAACTTTTCTGCAGAAAATAAATTCCAATCAATTCCTTGGTTTAAATGCTGTACTCAACTGGCAAGCAGTAGAATATCTTAAAATGTAAATTTTTAGTGAAGACACCCCCAAACTCTACTGCCATTGTGGAGATAATGGGAGGGAGCGAGATGATAATTTCTTGATCTACATCCATAACCACAGGAAAAAAAAATCATCAGTTGTTTAGCAGTGTCCTGACCATTCCAATCCCTTTCCTGCACTGCTGGGTTGCAAACACTGTATCTGGATACACATAAAATGTGTTGTTTTTAAACAATGATGCTCCTTTACCATGGACTGCATGGATGATAATTTATTTTTATGCCACAAAGGTTCTTATCCTCTGGTAGCAGGCCTGGACAGCTATCAGACCTGTTCTCACACTCAGCTGCTATCCTCTGCCTCCTGCAGGCCGAGATCCCAATCCTCCATGGATATCCTCCTGCAGTGGGATGGGAAGACCATTCACCCCCCCTCCGGAGACACATCCAGATACACCCTGGCACTGGAGCGGCTGTGCAGACCGCCGAGACACGGACTGGACTTCACAATGCCCAAGCTCCTACTTTTTCCTTTTTCTCTCCATTCCCTTATGCTAGTGCATGCACACTCACTGCAGAAGTCCCGCAGTGTACTCACCAGGAAGTCCTGCAGCTCCCTCCCATGCAGTACCACCTTTTAAGCTTGCATTGCCTACAGACCTCCACCTGACGACAGTCATACGGTGGAAGCAGCACCCCTTCCCCCAGGAGAAAAAAGCAGTCCTTCAGACACTCATTTTCTCCATCTCTGGCTGGCCCCCAGAAACCCGAGATCGCTCCCGATCCAGGGTAGCTGGTGTGGTGGGCAGTGTTACTACCACCACACCACTGGGCTGGCCTGGATTACAATTTCTTGATCTGCATCCATGACTACAGAGAAACTAAGATGCTATGCAAATTTGCATTCTGTGTGCTTTCAGTTGAAATAGATTTGATAAAGTGGTCTCTTTCAAAGGGTGATCTAATACATTCACATTAGAATGTCAACTTTTTGACTTGCAGCTCAGGGGTGTATAATGTTGTATTCCATAAACTCATGTGAGCTGGTTGTCAGCAGGTAGTAAAAGAGCATTTACACTGCAAGCAGATTTTTAGACAAATTAAGTGAATTTCCATGTTTAGAATTTAGAGCATCCAGGAGAACTACAATTCTTAAATTATTACAGTTCAGTGCTTGTTTTGTATGCCTTGATCATTAATCATGTCTTGTGCTTAGATGGGAAATGAGTGCATCCACAATGTGTTTAGCTGCTGAAATGTCGACAATGATACTATATACTTCAGTTCAGCAGATTATGGGTAATAATCCACATTCTCAACATGGGCTTCCTTGCCAGCTACTACTGAGAATAGTATACTGTAGCATTAACTAGCAATCATTCGTCCATATGGACACTGGAGTTGAATGTAGACTGTGTCCCACTATCTGTAAAACTTGAACAGTGTACAGTATAAATGCCACCTCTGTGGCAGCTTCTTGAAGGGCAGCAGTGCTCTACCATAAAGAAAATCTCTAGGCGTGCACTACTGTGGTACTGCAGACAGGCAAAAATCTCAATAGAGAAATCACAGAAATTTTAGGAAATATCTGGACATGTCAGTGGCTGCAACTGACAGCATGTGAACACGATTTAAAGAGCGAAGCTCTAATATTTTATTAAGCATTCTGCTTAGGTCAGTCCGAATGAGTTATACTTGTAGGAGCCAAAGCAATTTACAGTATTAGGTGTCGTTCCTACTTCACCGTAATGAACTGTGGGTTGGACGATAATCCAATAAGACATCAGATTTTTTTTCTTTAAATAGTAGCAGTGGAATGGGGTGGGAATTACTGAAGCTGAACTAGAAACTAATGAAGTTGAGAAATGATGAAAAGCAGTGTTAGCTGCTGTTGCCTGGTTTTTGATTTCATTGAATGAGCCCGTAGGAGTTACTGTATATGTATAGTACTGCACTGGCACACCACAGGACACTTTGGGACAACATGGGAAACAATGGCCCTGCTTTATCATTTTCAGTAGGGCTGACTTCCTGGTAGGTGGGCACCGTGGGACACTGCTGAACAATGCATGACACCGTGTCTCAGCCAGCTATTTTATGTAGCATTATGGTCTTGGGAGTGGAAGAACTCATGAAGTGCCTTGAAACTTTTTGGTGGGGCGGAGAAATCCTGTTTCTGCAAAAATTATGATTAAATTCTGCTACTCCCATTGATAAATAAGACCAACTACACGTGGCTGAAGTAAGGGGGACTTGCATCAGGTGGAGCCTTAAAAGGGTTCCAGAGAATTGGGAGCCTTGGTCCCAACTTTCTGGTAGGTGCTGGAGGAGTTCTCCAAAATTGGGATTCCAAGTGCATGACCTTTAATATACAATGGCAAGGAAAGAATCCTGGGCTCTGACTGGTCAGTGCGTGTGCCTGGGACAGTGATGTTATCCCAGTATAGCAACACTGTGTCAAGACCAGGCACATACATGACCGAATGCCATCAGTAAAAAAAAAAAACAAATCACTCCACATGTAGATTAGGGAGATAGAAAAATTTGCTTTTTACTGTACTCACAATTCCTCACTATGTAAATCAGTATACAGTCTATTATATTTCTGTATAACTACAGAAATATGAGTGTACATCTCTCAGTAAAGAAATCTTGTTAGCTATCAGTGTACGCACAATGTTTCATTTTGAAAATAAATATCTGAGAGCTTATATTGTAACCACTACCAAAAAAGGACATTGCCCCTCCAAGTAAGGAAAAATTGAACACGGCTTCATATTGTACCCACAAAGCCTTGCCACATATATTTATATATTAGGTGCTATACTGTAGTCACCACTACCAAAATATGAGATTGCACTGTTGAGTAAGGCAAATTTTAATTAACTTTATAATCTACCCAAAATTCCTTGTTGCTATATGTAAAACAGCATTTGGGAACTAATGATCTAGAGGGAAATAGCATTTTGGAAATCCAAGCAAGGTTCCAAGAACTTGCCAGAGTCTGTCGGGATAATGGATGCAACATTTCCTTTTCGGAGATATTGCCAGTACCAAAGGCCTCAGTGGAGAAAAAAATGAAGCTCACAGAGGTTAATGACTGGCTCAGGAAGTGGGGTGAAGAGAGTGGGTTGGGGGTGTTAGGGAACTGGAATGGAGTTTGGGAGGATAAGGGACTATATGCCAAGGACAGGTTTCATCTTGCCCCATTAGGGAAGGAAGTCCTTAAACAGGGATGGCTGACTACATACAAGAAAGGTGGGGTTTAAACTTGTGAGGGGGAAGGGATAAGGAGGGCTGACCAGAAGCTCTCCTCCAGATGAGGGAGTAGCCTTCACGCCCAAGGGAGGGGGGAAACAGATTGAGATGGAGGTTTCAGGAGGAGCAGAGGAGGATGAAGAATAAGGAATCTGGGTGGGGCTTGACAAAGCGGATCAGGATAAGGGGTGGGGTTGGTGTTAGTAAATGCCAGGAGCTTGGGAAACAAGTTGCCAGAGTTCCAGGCCATGCTGTTCGAGGGGGTGGATGGCGCATCACGGAAACGTAGCAACAAAACCACGACTGGGACCTAAACGACGGGGTACACTATGCTCAGGAAGGATAGAAAGGAGGGCAGAGGGGTGGAGTGGCTATGTTCATTAGAGATGACATAGAAATTGCTAGAGTAGAAGAGGCAGAGAAACGGAGGCCTTATGGGTCACCCACGATCCTCAGCAGGAGATAAGGTCAAGCTGGGTGTAGCATATAGGCCCCCGGATGAGTGATGTTCTAGAGGATGGTTTGCTGGACAACATCATTGCCCAGTGTGGACCAAAAGGGGAAGGAGTGGTGTTGATGGGGGACCTAAATATGCCAGGTACAAACTGGGGAACCATGTCCTCTAAGGTGGCCAAGGAGCAGAGGCTGCTGGATGGCTTCCAGGATGTGTTCTTAACACAGCATGTGATGGAGCCCACAAGGGAGGGGCATGTCCTGGATGTGGTTCTGGCAGATGGGGATCTGGTAAGGGACATGGTTGTACAAGACCCCCTGACTGGGAGCGACCACAATACTGTCTGGTTTCAAATAAGCATGGGGAGGGGGTGAGATCTAGGACACTGGCAGTGGACTTCAGGGGGCAGACTTTATGGGCATGGGAAATATTCTCAAGGATCACTTGATGGGGATTACCTCAATGACAAGTGTGGAAAGGAGATGGAGGTCATAAATGGGACTTCATGAGGCAGTCAGGATCTGCGCTAAGTTGAAACGTAGGAGCAAGGTCACATAAACCATGCTGGTGGTCCAGTGAGGTACAGGTAGCAGTCAGAGAAAAGAAGGCGGCCTACAAAAAATATAAAACAACAAGAGGGGATAGGGATAAGGAAATGTACCAGCTTGCATCTAGAAAGGTCACCCGTATAGTGAGGGGAGCAAAGTCCAGTAAAGAGCAGCGGCTGGCACAGGGGATACATGGAGGGGAAAAGGGGTTCTTCCGGTACATTGGGGAGCAGAGAAAAACTAAGGGCCATCTCAGCAGATTGAGATCAGAAGGAGGGTGGGTGGAAGAGGCGAGGACCAGGCAGAGGTATTTAGGTACTTTCTCTGTGTTCACCTAGGGAGGGGGATGGGATATCTACAAAGCAAGGCCTGAAGGGGATAGAAACACGTCAGCAAGTGGGATCAGGGGAGCAACAGAAATGGAGCAAGAGGAGAGAGGTACCCAGGGTGTCACATCTGGGTAAGGATAAAAGGCCAGTAAGGTGGAGGGGACGGATGATGCTGTCTCTGCCAAAGGGTGTGGTTAGCCCTCAAGGCCCAAAGAAAGACAACATCTGGGCGGATGGCATTCATCCGAGAGTACTATGGGAATTAGGACATACTGGCTGCACCCTGCATGGAGCTTTTCAGCAGGTCACTTGAGACAGGGAGGGTACCTAGGATTGGCGAGAGGCACATGTGGTACCAATCCATAAAGGGGGTCGAGGGAAGTACCAGGTAACTATAGACCCATCAGTTTGACCTCGGTGGTGGGAAAATTAATGGAGAGTATACTAAAGGAACGATTGGGGGTGTACTTGGAGGAGGTGGGAGGTCTGGATAGTCGGCAACATGGGTATGTGCCAGGTAGATCATGTCAAACCAACCTTGTGGAGTTCTATGAATGGCTAACATCAGAACTGGACAGGGGTAAGCTTGTGGATATATTATTCTTGGACTTCAGCAAGGCGTTTGACTCTGTCCCCTACAATGGTCTGGTGGAGAAACTGATGGGGTTAGGAGTAGGCCCTTGATGGTCAGATGGATTGAAAACTGGCTAGCTGGATGCACTCAGAGAGTAGTGGTCTGTGGGGAGCTCTCGAACCCTAGAGAGGTTGGTAGTGGGGTACCGCAGGGCTCGGTCCTGGGTCCGATCCTGTTTAATGCATACATATCGGACATCAGGGAGGGTATAGGGTGTGAAATGAGTCTCTTCGCGGATGACTCCAAGATGGGAGCAGTAGTTGAGGGAGAAGAGGGGAGGTTGGCCCTGCAAGGGGACCTGGACACCCTGGAAAGCTGGGCTCACACATGGAAATTAAATTTCAATATCACCAAGTGCAAGGTGTTGCATCTTGGTCGGGGAAACCCTAAACACAGGTACACCCTGGGAGGGGAGGCGCTGGAGGCCTCAATAGGGGAAAAAGACCTAGGGGTCATGGTGGATGGCTGTATGAATAACCTGAGCAGTGCAGGAGGTGGCTAGCAAGGCAAACAGGATGTTGGGATGCATCGTGAGGGGATCACCTCTAGGAGCAAGGAAGTGATTCTGCCGCTGTACAATGGACTGGTTAGACCACACCTTGAGTACTGTGTACAGTACTGGAGACCACACTTGAAGAGGGACATACAGCTCCTGGAGAGGGTAAGAGAGGCAAACAAAGATGATACGAGGGCTAGGGATTTGACTTGATGAGGACAGACTTAAGGAGCTCTGCCTGTTTTCATTGGAGGAGAGGAGAGACAGGGGGACATGATTGAGGTCTTCAAGTATCTCAAGGGAATAAATAGGGTAAACATGGAGGGGATCTTTAGACTAAAGCAGGGAGGTATCAACAGAGGGCATGGTTTGAAGTTGGAAGGTGGAAAGGTGAGGGGAAAAGAGGAGGAGGTTTTTCACTGAGAGGTGGTGGACCCTTGGAATACACTGCCTGGTGAGCTAGTTCAGAGATCCACAGTGGAGGGCTTCAAGAGAGGATGGGACAGACACAGAAAGTGGATGTATCAGATGATGGCCTGTCCCAGGGAGGTGGGGATGGATGATACGGGTTTCTGGAGCACAAGGGATGGGAGGGTCTCGGCACCCAACTAAGGATCTAAAGTTCGAGCAGACTCGATAGACCGTAAGGCCTAATCTGCTGGCAAATAGTATGTTAGTATGTTAGCATATTACCTAGATGCATAGGGGCAAAGTAATCTAAGTAGTTCCCAGCAGGCTATGCTGAGCCAGCTATCAGGAGCTTCTTGTCTGTAAAGCTTTTGCCGGCATGGTACTATTCTATCTGTTTTGATTTTTTGTGCTTTTTATTTAATTTTTATTTTGTTTTGCTTTTTTGTTTTATACCGTGTTAGCGTGTGGTTATCTGTGTTTTTTTTGCTGAATGTTCGGGGTCTGGAGCGTTGCACTTGTGGAACTGTGGACGATCCCGAGGGATGGCTCATTTGGGAGCTCTGTGGTCAGTCCTCAAGTTTGCTGGATGCTTAGAGTTGCTGTTGTCTGAGGTGTGTAGTGGATTGTTGGAGACACCTCACGGGGCCTGGTGGCTGGGAGTTTCATCGGACCGGCTGGACTATCACAGACCATTGCTGCAGTTCTCACTGTGGCCTTGAATCTGATGGAGGAACTGAGGAACTGTGAGTAGTACCAACAGACTGCCCAAGAAGTGTGTGGATATTGCCCTGGGTACTGGATGTCAGCTGGACTTTGGGAGTGGAGGAGTGGCATGGTCTGGGTGCTGTGTTGGGGGGGGTCTCTGCCATGTGCCTTGGGCTAGTGGCCAACTGTGCTTCCCACGACCGAGTGGGAGTTGTGCTCTGTGTCTCTGGGGAGCTGGAGCACTGGTTGGGCTTCTTCTAAACCCCTTGTGGGTCATTCCTTGTGGTCTGCCCCCTTGGGGGATTGTAGCTGCAGGTCACGGGCAGCTGGGCATTGAGGCCCATGAGTTTGGTGCATTTGGAGGGGGAGGCTCCCCCCCTTGGGATCTAGTCTGCATGCCCCAGCCCGCTGATGTGTTGTGGATTTCCTGGGCTGCACCTTGAAGGTTTTTGTGACTGCAGTTTGGCCAGAGGCCTGTTTTTCCTTGGCCACCGAGGTTTTGCTTCTGTGGCAACCTAATTCGACCAATCTGGGATCATTCACTGATGCTGAACTTGGTTTGATTTTATATTACAAGTGCCCTCTTTTTTAGTGGAGGGGTATGTTTAAAAGCCGTGTATTCTCTGGCAGTGGTCTCCTTCCCCTGCAAAGACTTGACTAAATGTGACTCAAAGTTTTATAATTTAGTGCTGTTATTTAATTTTTGTTTTTTCTTTTGCTGTTAGATTTTCCCCCACTGTGTGAGTGGTAGTAGGGTGATCTATTCTGGACAAGTAAAACTAGAGTGGTGAGAGGACTCTGGTTTATTAGATCTTGTATTTTCTTATTTTGTTTTCTGTCTTAGGTTTTGTGTTTGTCGAACTACATAGAAACATAGAAACATAGAATTTGACGGCAGATAAGGACCACTTGGTCTACCCAGTCTGCCCATTTCCCTACCTAATGGATAAGCTGAAGATCCTAGTTAACCAGCAGCCTACTTCTTCCTACCCCCAACCCCTAGAATTGCCTTATGACTGTCCCATGCATGCTTGAATTCCACCACTGTTTTTGACTCCACAACCTCCCTCGGAAGGTCGCTCCATGTATCCACAACCCTCTCTGAAAAAATACTTCCTTAAATTACCTCTGAGCTGCCCCGCCTATCTTCAAATTGTGCCCCTTGTTCTTGCACACCTCTTTCTTTGAAAGATGCTACCTCTTGGACTTTGTTGATTCCTTGAGGTACTTGAAAGTTTCTATCATGTCCCCCTCTCCCTCCTTTCCTTGAGGCTATACATAATAAGCTCCTTTAGTCTCTCTTCATATGTCTTCCGGTGCAGACCCTGCACCATTTTAGTTGCCCTCCTCTGGACAGCTTCCATCCTGTCTACGCCTTTGGAGATTGGGTCTCCAGAACTGCACGCAGTACTCCAGATGGGGTCTGACCAGCTGTCTGTACAGAGGGATAATAACTTCCTGTTTTCTACTGGTGATGCCTCTCCCTATGCATCCCAGTATCCCCCCAGCCCTCCTTGCTGCCCTCTCACATTGCTTGCCCACCTTTAAGTCATCTGATATGACTACCCCCAGGTCCCTTTCCATTTTTGTTGTTGTTAGCATCTCACCCCCCATTGTGTACTCTTCCCCTGGGTTTTTGTTTCCCAGGTGCATTACCTTGCACTTCTTAGCATTGAATCTAAGCTGCCATACATTTGACCATTCCTCTAACCTTGCCAAGTCCCTTCTCATCCTTCCCACTCCACCTTGTGCATCAGCTCTGTTGCAGATCTTTGTGTCATCTGCAAAGAGACATACTTTTCCTTCCAGTCCCTCTGCAATGTCGCTTATAAAGACATTGAAGAGGACCGGTCCTAATACTGAACCCTGCAGTACCCCACTAGTAACCCCCCTTTCTTCAGAGTGGACTCCATTTACTGTTACTCTCTGTGTCCTATTCTCCAGCCAATTCTTTACCCAGGCTGTCATCTTGGGACCCACTCCCAGGCTGGCTAACTTGTATATTAATCTTTTGTGTGGGACTGTGTCAAATGCCTTGCTAAAGTCTAGCTGATTCTATATACTGTTATTGTGTGGTATTGTGTGGTATTTTTTTGGAGAGAGTGGGTATTTTATAGGGTTATTTTTGTGAGGATTGTACAATAGTTAAGATTATTTTATTTTCAGCACTATAAGTCTTTTGGGGGTGGGAGAAGTACATGTGTATTGTTGTTTGAAGATGCGTTGGCCTGTTGCTGTCCCGGTCAGGCACTATTCCCCCTCTGTACTCCGGGACCTCCGGCCCTTTTATCGTCCTCCCCTGCCCGCAGTGGTCTATAGCCACTGTAGGGCATTGGACATTGTCAGCAGGAGACAGAGGTGATTTAAGGGTCCTGGATCTCAAAGGGGGGGGAGCGGGGTGGCCGTATCGAGGTTGTATGGGCCAGGTGATGGCCTGAGGTGAAGTGGTCTCTGGAACGTGGTTCTCCGTATCTAGTTACCATATCCAAAGGCTCCAGTATTTCTGGGCAGATAGCTCGGTCTGCCCCGGAATCCTGTCCAGCTCGAGTGGTGTTATGCAACGTCAGGTCTATTAGGAGCAAGACAGCGATTATTGCTGATCTTGTTGGGACAGCAGGCGTGGCATGCATCACCCAGACCTGGCTTGATGATAACATGGGCCCCATCTTGGAGGCATTGGTCCCGGCTGGGTTATCGGTGATACATCGCTCGAGTTCAGACTGCAGGGCGGGGGTAGCCATTTGTTTTAGATTGGAAATGGGCCTTACTGATGTGCCAGTTGATGAAGTCAGATCATTTGAGTTTACTGTAGTAGCAGATGTGGGCTGCAGGATCGTCCTCATCTACCATCCACCCGGAGGTGAGAAATTGTTCCTGTAGGAAGTAGCAGACTTCATCATCGACATGGTGTTTGAATCATCCAGGCTGATGGTCCTGGGCAACTTTAACACCAGGGTCGATGATGAACACTTGCAGTTTAGTCAAGACTTCCTCCAACTTATGAATTCATTGGGGTTCACACAGGTATTTGCCTCTGCTACTCATAGTCATGGTCACTCACTTGATCTGGTCTTCCTCCTGGGGATTGAGTCCTCCGACTTGGTGGTGGAACCAGTCATATGGTCAGATCACCATACAGTACGGTTCAATTTCCCAGGCCCCCCCTTATAGGCCTGCCCCTGTGGAGATGGTCAGATATCACCCATTGAGGGATGTGACCCCGGAAGGCCTTTTGGCAGTATTAGACCTATCGGGATTCTCGGGGGAAGGAGAGGATCCAGAGAGTCTAGTTCAAGCCTATAATAAGGCTGTTACTGAGGCTCTGGATTCCATCGCCCCAGTCCATGTTCGCCCTTTCTCTCTCTCTCTGCCCTCGGTCCCCTTGGTTTGATAGGACCTTGAGGGAGTGGAGACATGTAGGACGAAGGCTAGAGCATCACTGGTGGGAAATCGACTCTTGATGACAACCACCTTAGATTGATAGATCATTATCAAAGCTATCAATCAGCAATCACACGTAAGAAGGCAGAGTTCTTGTCCGTTGAGGTTGTTGCTGCTCAGAACCGACCGGCCCAGCTCTTTAGAATCATGGACAGGTTGTGCAACCCAACCTGTCTACAAGTTCGAGGTGCATTTTCTCAAGTTAAGTGTGATGAGTTTGCTCAATTCTTTGCAGATGAGATGGTCGACATCAGGGCCGAGATCCATCCAGCGCCCTCTACGGGGGTTGGTGGTGGTCGGTGCATGGTTGCTTCACCCCGGTTTTCTTGGATAACTTTTGACCGGCCAAAGATCATGGACATCGTATGGATTATCCAGAACTTGTGGCCAACATACTGTCACTTGGGTCCAGGTCCTACTCACCTATTACTGGAATGAATGCAGTCCATCGGCCCAATCCTTGCAAAGACTGTTTGGTGCTCCTAAGAGTCAGGTGAATTCCCCAGCTCCCTGAAGGAGGCAGTCGTGACACTGCTTCTTAAGAAAGCTGCTTTGGACCCAAACAGTTGTGCTAACTACACACCCATCTCTAACCTTCCCTTTGTTGGGAAGATGATTGAGAAAGTGGTTGCGCTGTAACTGGAGAACCATCTTACCATCCTCGTCTACGACTGTCTCCAGTCTGGTTTCTGGAAAAGACATAGTACTGAGACCACTCTGGTTTGGGTGCTCAATGATCTCTTGATGGCGAGGGATCAGAAGCGCCATTCCATCTTGGTGCTTCTTGACCTCTCTTCAGTGTCTGACACTGCGGACCATGGGGTGCTGCTTGAGCACCTGAGGGTTATCTGTGGCCTGGCTGGTCCAGTTCTCAGATGATTTCAATCTTTCCTAGCCAGCAGATCTCAGAGGGTTGTGTCAGGGTTTTTTCCTCTGATTCATTCTCTCTGCCATGTGGGGTCCCTCAGGGCTCGGTGCTGTCCCCCATGTTGTTTGCTGTGTACATGCTGCCCCTCAGAGACATTGTAAGATGATATGGGCTGAGGTTTCACTGCTATGCTGATGATACACAGCTCTATCTGTCTTTCGCACCTGACCAGAATAGTGTGGGGTTGATGTTTAACAGCTGTCTGGCAGAAATCCATGACTGGATGAAGTCCAGCTGGTTGAAATTGAATTCTGGGAAGACTGAGGTGTTGGTGGTAGATCTGGGTCACCAGATAGAGAGATCGGTAGCGGGTTTACCCTTTGGGCTTTGGCTTGAGAGTGTACAACTATCTACCTCTGAATGGGTGCGCAATCTGGGGGTGGTTCTTGACGATGGGCTGACACTGCATGTGCAGGTGTCAGCAGTTATCAAGTCTTCCTTTTATCATCTTAGGAACATCGCCAGAATCAAGCACCTTGTTCCATCCGGTGATTTGCCTACGTTGATCCATGCTTTTATGACTTCGCACCTGGACTTATGCAACTCCCTCTACCTGGGGCTTCCGGGGGTTGATATCTGTCGCTTGCAGCTGATGCAGAATGCTGCAGCATGATTGTTGACTGGGACCTCTTGTTCTAGTCATATTACTCCCATGCTGTGTGATCTGCACTGGCTGCCTAAACAGTGGTGGATCACCTTCAGGGTCAGTTTTCTGACCTATAAAGCCCTGCATGGACTGGGACTGAACTACCTGTAAGTGCTCCTGACTCCCTACAGCCCTGGCCTTCCTCTCCGCTCAACTGACAAGGGATTGTTAGAGGTTCCCAGGGTGTGGTTGAAAACATCTGGGGCCCAGGCTTTTATGCTTGTTGCCCCATCCCTGTGAAACTCTGTACTTCATCAGATTAGAGAGTGCCAGACCGTGGAGAGCTTTAACACAGGCTTGAAAGCATATTTGTTTAAGCAGGCATTCAGCACTTAGTATTTTATATGGATTCTGGGATATTTTTAATGAAGTATTTAAATTATTTTGTAAACGTTTTAATTGAACTGTTTGTTTCATAATGCTTTTAAGTATGTACAGAGCTTTGATTGTTAGAATTGTGCTAAATAAATAAGTATTATTATTATTATTATTTTATGCTGCTGTAACCATTATATGAGGCACTATACTGCAGACACCAGTACCGAAAAAGGAGATTGCACTGCAGAATATGGACATTTTAAATGAACTTTATAATCTACCCAGAATCCCTTGTTACTGTATGTAAATCAGCATATTACCTGTTTTACTGCTGTAACCACTACCAAAATAAGACTTAATTTATTTAAGATAAAGGAACTACTTTATATATTAGTGTTAAAATGTAAGGTATGTAGAGAAGCCATTGTGTGTGTATGTGTATATATATATATATATATATATATATATATATATAATAATGCATGGGTATGTGTGGTTTATGAGGATTTTATGCAAATCTGAGGTGTGTGATGCCCATAAACCCTGATGGCAAAGCCCAAGGAGTTTATGTGGGCATCACACACCGAGGGTGTGCACAAAATCTGAATCACCATGCTTCCTAATGGTTTATTTTTTATATTGATTGGTTAATTTAGATAAATATAAAATTAGCTAACAAGGTGTCCAGCTGTTCCATAGGTAGACTGAGGAAATCTGCTGACTCATTGGTTTCCTCGAGGTATTTCTTGAATAGAGCTACGTCACTTTTTGTTTTTTAACAGTGTTTTTGTTTTTCTGCTCTTCAATGAATTTCAGCCTTTCCGATTCATTTGGAGGCTGAAAATGGGATGCGGTTGCCATTATTTGCTGGTTTTTGTATGGAGATTTTATTTTTCAATGCGGCTGTTTTTTTTTTTCACTCAGAGCCTTGAGAAGTGTTTGTGTCATGCTGGAGATTTTCAGTGAGGAGCTTGAGCGGACCACCAGCATGAGGACATGTTCTTGAGGGACAGGTCAGGGAGACTCATGCTGGTTTTGCAGTGCCCGTAGTTTATGGAACTCCGTAATTCACAAGTGTGAATTACAGAGTTTCAGAGGGTCTGCCAGTGGTAGATTATTGCACCTGACCAGTAAATATAATAGCAATAATGCACTCCAGGGTATGTGTTGTACTGGAATAACATCACTACTCATGCCCAACCACCCGAGGTATGATGTTATCTCAGGACGACACACACCCTGTCATGCATTATTGCTTAAATAATAAGAGCATACTAGTCAGACTGTCTCACTAAGCAGTTAAGATCACTTAAGTGTATTATTATTTCATTACAAATGACAATGTTATTTTGCATTATTTAAAATGTTAATATCAGTTTCAGCATACTCTATATTAATTATCAAGGCAGGTGTGATTCTTTTGATTATGTTCTTTCCAACAACCTTGCAATCTGTAAATTAGGGAAAACAATCCTGAGGAAATTAATTTTACTTAGGTGGTAAAGTAATTCAGTGGATGCATGGACTTAAAGAACAATCAAACAAGTCATCAATAATTCTAAATGTAAGAGACCACATATTATGCAATCAGAATCATTATTATGTATAAACTCATGACTTTTCACTAATATCATCTAGATTATACAAACCATGAATACCATTCTACTGTAAATAAAGCAAATATTACTTGGGCTGCTCTTACTGATCAATTGAAACCTGAAACATATTTAAAAATTAATTAGGCTATATTTATATCTTTACATCTGATACTTCAGGTTATATGTTATAATTCGTAGGTCTTGTATATTGTTGTCGTAACTTTATCATGACATATTATTAATTCTATTGGCTGCATACAGTCCAGTGGGCAAAAATTATACAAATAAGAGATAGGTGAAGCTGAGGGTATTCATCTCAATCAACCATCAGTACATTCAGATGGAAATGTGGACCTGATGGAAAACAAACTGGCAGACCTTAGATATTATAAAGTATACAGGAACTACATATTAATCAATCAGAATCAAAATAGCTGTACAAAGACTCATTTGCATAACATATTGTCATGAAACCAATAAGAATGTTAATAATGCAGCATGATGGAGTTATAAGAAAACAATTAGGAAACTTACATATTACAACATCTGTCTTGCAGTATTAGATGCATACCACATACGATCCAGTAAGCATCAGTATTATGTATGAACCTGATAAATACTCATTAAAATTATCTAAATCATACAAAATTCTATATCAATTATTAATTAGGCTAGTCCTGTTGATCAGTTATGGGGATAGGAACTGGATTTATTAGCTAAAGAGTATAGTTTATTTTATCTTTTGTTAATAAAAGATGTTCTCTCTGATAGAAGAAATGTTTGATCGGGTATTCCACAAGGATCCATTTTGGGCCCTCTACTGTTTAACAATTTCCTAAACAAAGTACCAACCTTATGCCAAGAACATATTCTACTTTACATGGATAACGTGGTTATCTACTTAAGCAGTCCTGACCCCAAACTTCTAGAGGACCAACTGCAGTATAGCTTTGCAAGTGTGGAAAAATGGTTCAGTGAACACAAACTCATACTTATCTAAAAAAAGACAAAAAATTATGCTCTTCAATAGTAGCCAAAGCAAGCATAAAACCTACTCATTAACAATCACTAACAGCACGGGCTCACCCTTGGAGCTAATACAGCACTTCAAATACTAGGGTGTTACCATTGACAGCAATCTGTCATGTGCTCACCACATAGAAAATACTGCCTCTCTAGTCACAGACAGAGCCTGACCCCTGAAGCCCTAAACTTGGCTATCCATAACTCTGTCATTTCTCTGGTAGATTATGGGCTGGTTATCTATGGTTTGGCCACTGACACGTCCCTCTGACACATCACAATGGCACTTAACAAAGCCTGCAGACTCTTCACTGGATTTGCGTGCCTTTTGCATACCTTCGACCTCTATGCTCAGGCTAACTGACTCCAATTAAAAGGTAGCATCAACTACTAAACTTGCCTACATGTAAAAAAGGCTATCCTAGGTCTCATGCCCCTAGGGGTTCAAGAAGCTCTTCCGCCCTTACAGCAACCCTCGTAGAACCAGAGGCTCAGACAACCAGATCTTTCTGATCCCCCACTGCCGCACTTCCATAGGACAAAGATCATTTACCTGTTGAGCCCCTTTCTAGTTTAACTCTTTATATTATGAAGTCTCCACGCAAACCACACTGGGCTTGTTCAAACTAAAGGTCCATCAGCACCTAGTAATTAATGCCTGCTGCGACTGCTTCCATTAAAATTTACTTACCCATTCTCATAGGCCCCAATTAGCACTTTGTACCTGCTTTCTTAGCTTGCCCTTACTGCCACTGTCCTGTACCCTTCCTCTCTCAAACTCTACTCCCCAACCCCACCTCTACACCTTGCCCCATCCCCCCTTTTTTCTCACTTCCTCACCTACTATCCTAACTTTCACTCCCTCCTCCCACCTGAATCTTTCCTGAACAAGGCCTCATGGGCTGCTCTTATTGTTTTGTGTTCCAACAGTCTGCAAGTCTTGTATTAACCTAAATTTCTGCAATACATTGTACAATGCCACCTTATGTTGTTTCTCTTGTGATATTGCAATCTGTTCTTCGCTGTAACTTGTCTGTCATACTGACATGGAACCTATGTAAAAGAGCTGATAGCTGAAAAGTGTTTAATCCGTGATCTAAATAAATAAATAAATTATTCAAAACTGGTCGGCCAGATTTTTTAGCTGTTCAGAGATAGAGCATATGGGGCTATCCTTCACACTGCGCTGCACAAACTGAATAGTGCTTAAATGCAGTGGTGATGTAGTCAGTTGAGGGGGAGTGAGCACAAATACACAGCACAAAGCAAGATTTAGTACAACTCTGCCAGTGCAAATAACCTATTAGTGTCCTGCTCCATAAGCAATTCAACAAGCATGTTTCAAACAGGCAAATATGCACCCGAGATGTATGGCTTAATGTAAGCCTGCATCCCTGTACTCAGCTCCCAATTTATATATTTTAATTTAGCCTGTTCTGCTTGGCCTGTGTAAAGTAATTTACCATTCGCCCCCTGCTGCAGTTTCTCTCCAACTGTATGTGCACTGATTCAGTGCTAGCTCTGCAAACTTCCCCTTGATTTTTACCCAGTTAAGCTTTCACTCTACACTGCCTTGAACTGAGTTTGTAAAAAAGTTTTACTGGCTTTGTTAGTATATATTTTTTTTAATCCTATTTAAGACTGTACTGGGTTTACATGCTTACTGTTATGGACTTAGAAAATTCAGTGAACTGTAAAATCTGTGTAGCCTCTGTCTTGAGCCTAAGGATCCTGCTCTTGACTTTCATTCTTAATCATCTTCCTTTGTCCCACTGTCCTCCTCCATCTCTGTTCTGTCCCTCCTGCCCTCCCCCATCAGTCTGTTCTTTTGTGCTTGTTTTGGATTCCTAAGTTAGCTGGCACCTTGCCTCTGTCTGAGACTGCCCCCTGACTTTGTCTTTCAAGTTGGTGCTCTGCTCTCTTTGTGTGTCTCTGTTTAGACACCCCCCCATCTGCTCCTATTTAATCTGCTGTCTCCTTCCTTACAGGTGCCACTTGCCCCCATGGGCAGTGGTCATGATCCAGCCATAGCACCTCTACGGTGCAAGAAGCCTGATCCACTCAACCCCCAAAGAGATAGATAAGGTACGACGCTTGAAAAATTGCCATGATTTCTCTGGGCTGTGTGAATGCTGAACTGGATCATCACTTGCAATTTGCTGTTTTCAATTTCGGTGCCTTCTCAGGGTAGCGCTATTGGCTCCACTCCTGTGTAGAGCTCCCTGATTGGCTGGTCTCACTCACCTGAGACAGGAGCACCCAAGACGTGTGGCTTAATGTAAGCCTGCATCCTTGTACTTGGCTCCTAATTTATATATTTTTATTTAGCCTGTTCTGCTTGGCCTGTGTAAAGTAACTTACCATTCCCCCCCGCTGCAGTTTCTCTCCAACTGTATGTGCACTGATTCAATGTTAGTTCTGCAAACTTCCTCTTGATTTTTCATCCCACACCCCCTCCCAGGCCTCCTTTAAATGCACACTGTCTCCACCCACTCCTATCTGATGTTTTAATTTATTGGTTACTTACTGTCAACAACTGCAATTCCTCCCATCCCCTTTTTGCAACTAAGCCTTCCAGCAGCTTTATCTCATTCTGTCTTGCTGAGGCACACCATTTTGGTACTTTAGGTTTGCTTATTGCTCACTAGCATATCCTGTCTTGCTAAGGCAGTTGATTTAGTTCAGATGATCTCTCTAGTACTTAGTCTGCTCCAGAGTAGTAGCTAAGAAATTTGCTTCAAAGCCTCTCTGTCCCTAGTACTACTCTATAGTCAGGTGAACTCTTTTCTTATTAGCCTGACTAGGAGCTGTACTTAAGGATTACTGCTTCATGCTCCACTGCCTATAATAGTATTCTGCAGGGATTAAGAAATTCTTCTCCATTGAGAATCCCTTCTCTTGCCTGCACTTGTAGTGCCCATTGGGTGATAGTCTTATAATGAGGGCATATTACCTGCTTCTATGCTTGTCTCTGCTCATCTTACATGTATTGGACCCGAACATGAATCAAAAAATAACTCCTAGAGTGGAGAATGCCTCTCTTTTTATATTGTCCAAATGGGACTTTTCCTATCAAGTAGAAGAACTTGTATGTGCTCTACCTTCCCCTAGCCTGTTGCTGGTCCTTCACCTGCACTGGCATACAGAAACTCTCCTAGAGCCTGCCCACAGGGCTACACCACCTTCTGCATACTCCCCCATACTCCCATTTACTCTCTCGGTCAGGATATTATTGTATGCAGCATCAGAAAAACTGGGAACTAGCCTCAGAACTCCCTATACTGCTGCAGACAAATGACATAACTGAAAGAAGACTCAGCCACCCACACTTCTCCTAGGACTCTGCAGGAAACTATTGTTCCTGCTTTTACTATGCTCAGGAAATGTTGAGCTTAATCCAGGCCCTCTGGCACCCATGGAATCCCCAGCAGAGCTACAAAGCCTCAAGGGGCTTACATTCTTGCATGTTAATGTATGTAGCCTATAAAAAAAAATCACTTCTGTTCAGGCCTGGGTATGTCATACTGCTCCAGGTGTTCTGGTGATCACAGAGTCCTGGCTCCAACCAGCGACCAGTAACAACAAAGTTAACATCCCCTCCTACTCTTTGTTCAGAGCCGACAGGCAAACCAGAGGTGGTGGGGTAGCTATTTACATCAAGAATAAATTCCCTCCCTCCATAATTGACTCAACCTCTGTCCCAAAAGAATTCAAAAGCTTGTCATTAAAGATTGAAATTGCCACTGGTGTCTCATTATGCATAATAGCATGCTACAGACCCCCATCAGCTGGACTACAGTTGTTAAAATATCTCGGAAACATCCTGGGTTTGGCATCTTCAGTGTGTATCATACTAGGGGACTTCAACTTAGACTGGCTCTCCAGTGCATCCACCCCACTTAAAATGTTCTGTGATTCCCTTGGGTTGCCACAGCTAATAAACGAATCTACTCATCCTAACAAGCTCAACCCTAACAACAGTACTCTTTTGGATATCATTTTGGAGGCAGTATAGTGCAGTGGTCTAAGGCTCTGAGCTGCAAATCTGGTGACATCCAGCAGACCAGACCTGGGTTTGAATCCCACAGCTTCTACTTGCATACTGTGTGACTCTAAGCAAGTCACTTAACCTCCATGTGCTCCCAGGTCGCTCCTGTAAAAAAGCTTTCAGCTTAGTGTGCTATACCTGGTTAAACAACTAATAAAAATAAAAAACAAAATTTTAGTTAACAAACCCCATTTATTCTCCCATGCTGGCATCTTTTTCTCTGATATTAGCGACCATTGCTTCATTGAGTGTGTAAGATCCACTCTTAAATCCACAACTGCACCAAAATTCTCCTTTAAAAGGTGCATATGCAACTTTGATCTCCATGGGTATATATCAGACCTAAGAGACTCCATGCAATGGCAGGACTTCTATCTAGCCAAGTCCCTGACTACGGCTTATGATATTTTCTCAGAAATTGTGCTAGGGGCTCTCAACAAGTATGCTCCCATAGTAAAAGTTTGTGCCAGAAACAAATCCTGTTGGTGGTTTACAGAAGACCTGAAAGATACTTTGTGGAGTAGGGATGTACTCTGGAAAACTGCTAGGAAAACTAATTTAATAAATTACTGGAATTCTTTCTTGAGGGCGAGGAACCTCTGCACCAAAATGGTTAGAGAAGCCAAAGCTAATTTCTACCACTCTCAGCTGGAGAGCTCCTCAAGAAATGCCTCCAAATAGTGGATGACTATCAAAGACATTGAAGGTCACACCACTGTAAATTCCCACCTATTAAATTATTGATCGACAATACTGCCATCTCCGACAGACCGTCTATCCTCGATGCTCTCAATAATCATTTTGCCACTGCAGGGCTAGCCTTTGACTCCTCTCCCGTGAATATCCTCTGCCAACAACTTAGATTGGATGCACAAGAAAAACCCATCTCCAGTCCATCCTTCTCTCTGCAGCCTACCTTCCTGAAAGAAGTCGAAGATCTTCTCCTTCAGCTGGACACTAGGAAAAGTGCTGGGGCCGACCTCATTGACCTGTACTTCTTAAGGTCGGCTACCATGTCCTCACAGTCCCAATTACTCATCTCTTCAACTTATCCTTGTCCCAGGATAACCTACCTTCCATTTGGAAAAATGCACTTGTGGTCCCTTTGTTTAAGTCAGGAGATCCTAGTTACCCCAATAACTACAGGCCAATCTCCCTACTTCCAATCCTGTCAAAGATGCTGGAGAAAATAGTGAACTCCCAGCTTCGGAAGTACCTGGAATCAGAAAAATTGCTCAGCCCATTACAATCTGGTTTTAGAGCACAGCACAGTACAGTACAATCTCTGCTCTAGCCAAGGTGGCAAACGACTGGCAGCTTGAATTAGACAAAAAAAAACGTTGTCTGCACAGTTTTCTTGGACTTAAGCAAGGCGTTCTAAACCATTGATCACAGACTGCTTCTGTCATCCCTCCGGAACATTGGTTTGGATTCCCTATCCCTTAAATGGTTCTCCAACTACCTCTCAGGACGACTTCAACAAGTAAAGGCAGAAGGGGAAGTTTCTCCACCAAAACCCGTATTGAGGGGTGTACTGCAAGGTTCCATTCTTAGTCCCTTGCTCTTCACCATTTATATTAACAACGTAGATGCTCCCATCAAAGAAGCACAAATACAACTATTTGCGGATGATATGGTACTCTATGCTAGTAGCCCCACACCTGATGCGGCCTGTAAAGCCCTTCAAAATGAATTTAATCTGCTGCAACATCAGCTTATAAACCAGAAACTGCTCTTAAATGCAAAAAAAAAACAAAGCAATGTTCCTCTCGACCCTTCAAAATGCAATACATCTTGCAATTGCTGGGACACTCCCGCAGATCACTACCATTCTAGGTGAGCGGTTGAACTACGTACCAAAGTTCAAGTACCTGGGGGTCTGGTTAGACCATAGACTTACTTTCACAGATCACCTTGAAGAACTGGCAAATAAACTTAGACAAAGACTTGGTCTGTTCTTTAGGATTGATAATCTCCTCACAAGAGACGCTAAACTGAAACTGGTTCAAGCTACCTTTCTTTCCCTATTGGATTACGCAGACTTTCTATATAGTCAGGGACCTGCAGGCACCCTAGCCAAACTCGATACGCTTTATCACAGAGCCATAAGATTTATCACGGATTGTCCATACTCAACCCACCACTGTACATTGTAAATGGCAGCGGGATGGTCATTCCTTGCTTACAGACGGCCAAAAAATGCTGCGGTTTGGACATACAAAGCTATCTCAGATAAACTGCCCCAGTATATCTCTGTCTGTTTACCTTTGTGCACTCTGGGGAAGCACGCCCTGAGAAGAACCTCATATGTCTACCTTTATGTTTACAAAGCAAAATCTCGCATTGGCAGAGCAGCCATCAGCTTTGTGCTCCATCAACTGTAGAACAAGCTGCAAAACACTTTGAAATTAACTCACCTCATCAGCCTAGCTGCTTTTAAATCTCTATATCTACATCATAATAAGGAGTCCTGTGCCTGTCTACCCTAAATAGTGACTCCTATAAGTCCAAGCACACTCTAATTACTACCGTTAAAAGACTGATCACATCAATAATCGACTCTTCCCTCTCCCCTTTTTCTCCCCCCATATCTGTCCCTTCCACATTCCTTTGACCCTGGTTCCAGCTCTAAATTTTCCATACCATATCACTATATATCTTTTTATAGTAGGTTTTATTTGTGTTCAGTGCACCTGATATGTATATTTCTTTACTTTTAAGAGTTCACAGATGAGCAGATCATGGCTCGGTATACCCTAATCAGAGAAATACTGCAGCAGCTGTGTGCTACGCTACATGATGAACTACTGTACAGAGTGCAGTTAAGAGGACTGCTCCCCCCTGACTGTGGAGGTGAAAGTTACAGCCACAGTGTGCTTTTTGTCAACAGGCATATTCTAGATACCCACTGGTGACACCACGGGGACTGGCCCCTCCCAAATATATCTGGGAGGTCAATTGCCCAGAGGTCAGATCCAATCCTCGTGCATGACCTTCCCAGGTATAGTGACCAGGGAAGGTAGGGCCAATGGCCTTTTCCTCTACCTTAAGTAGGCTAGGAGTAGTGCTTGGCAGGGAGGCGTAAAGGTAAGGTCTAAGCAGAAGAGGGTTAGCCTCTTTTTTTGCCTGGACAGGACACATAGAAGCAACAAAGATGAAGAATGGACATCGGACCACAGAGTGTGGTATGTTGAGAGAGACTGGGCCTGCATGGCTGAAGGGCAGGAGGCAGCCTAAATCAGCAACATTGCCTGTCAAAATGGAAAGTTAAAGTGGTTGTTCATTGTGGAAAACTGAAGGGGGAGGTCACAGCTGGCTAAGGAAGGGAGCCAAGGGGTAATACTAGGAGGCAGCCATCGGCTACATGGCTCCAATTGTGAACCACCCCACAGTCATGCGGAAGCACCCCTGACCCCCGGAATCTCTGCTCATAGTTCCTGTGAGGAGTAGCAGTTCAGCTACGGGGAATAAAAAAAAAAAAATATATATATCTATATATATATATATTCTATGCAACAAACTGCGTTAATGCATCATTTAGGGTTAAAACACAAAAGGTCAGTAAATGAAAAATGTTTAGGGTTACCCCTCCTCCTCCCTCCCCCTCATGGACCCACCAATCATCCCAAGATTGACAGATGACAGAGTGTGTCATTGGGGTTGTGAGGCCTAAATGTTGCCCCATTCCTTGTGTAATCATATTCAGAAGCAACAGTGAAGAAGAATAGAGCAACATTTAGGCCTCACAACCCCAATGACACACCCCATCATCTGTCAAACTTGGGATGATTGGCAGGTCCACGACGGAGAGGGGGGTGAGGGGTAAACCTAAAAAGTTTTCACTTCCTGACTTTTTGTGTTTTAACCCTAAATGATGCATTAGTGCATTTTTTTGCATGGAATTTCCTTACTTTTTGAGAAAGAATAAAAAAGTAAGAAGTTGAAGAAATTGTTGGGAGCACGGGCCCTTCAGGCCCTGCACTCCCATCAACTTGTAAATGTGCCTGTACCATCAGTATTCTCCAAATTTCAATGTAAAAGACCAAACCGTGTCCGAGATATAAAATTTTGAAGTTTGAGATTTTCATTCTTCGGAGTTGCAGAATTCCGCACCTGTTGACATTTTCCAGACACAACGACTGAAAACTACATCCTTGACACTAAGGCTAGGTACCCTATCAATTTCAAGCCACCACTACAATGCAAAACGTTGTCTGCAAAACATAAACTGCACCACGCAATATAACCGACCAAAAATATATTTTCCAACACATAAACACTGTAATTTACATGTACAGGACATCACCGTAAACGCCCTCCAAATTTCAAGTAAAAAGACCAAACCGTTTTCAAGAAGTGTAATGTTAAAGATTGGTAAAATTGGCCTATCTAATGCATTATAAAATCTGGCCATCTTGCCCCTTTCTCGCTATCAAAGAATCTCGCGATGAAAGAATTTGCAGGCTCGCGATCAAAGAATTTGCAGGCTTGCGATCAAAGAATAAAAAATGGTGTAATTCAAAATTTTTAGAGAAATGCGGTAAACCACCACCATGGTTCGACAGAACGAAGCCCCCTGAGCAGAACCCATCTTCATTTGTCTTCCTAGAGCACCCCTGGACTGGGAAATTTGAGTTTTTCATTCAGCAATCTCATCCCTCACACACAATCAAAGATGGCGATCAAGGAATCTCGCAATCAAAGAATTTGCAGGCTCGCAATCAAAGATTTTGCAGGCTCACGATCAAAGAATAAAAAATGGTGAAAATCAAAATTTTGAGAGAAATGTGGCAAACCACCGCCATGGTTCGACAGAATGGCAGAACCCACCCTCACTTGTCTTCCTAGGCCATCCCTGGGCTGAGAAATTAAGAATTTTTTATTTGGCCATCTTGTCCCTCTCTCGCAATCAAAGATCGAGATCAAAGAATCTCACGGTGAAAGAATTTGCAGGCTCGAGATCAAAGATCGCTAGCGAGCTGCGATCAAAGAATAAAAAATGTTGCAACTCTTGCCCGGCCCGGTGGCACTGAGGGTTGTGGCGCTGGATGCCACACCTTGCACCACGCCAGCGACCCGTGTTCGGGAATGAGCATGGGTCATCGGGGGTTGGCAGGGGAGGAGAAGGATTGAGCGTCCAGAGGACTGCTCTCCTTCTCCGGGAAGGGGGACCCTAGAGTGTCGGTGTTAATTGCCCTCTAGCAGAGGCTGGGGGACAAAGTATGCTGCACCTAGATGTGGGGTGAAGCTAGGACAGACGCACTCCCTCTTGCGTCATTGCACATCCTAGCGCCAAAAAGGACTCTAATTAGAAAAAACTGCCAGCCCCCACATATGAGCCAGGCACGGTGCCCGACCCTTCAGCCATGACAGTTCCACTTCGGTGGCTCCATTCAGGGGGCTTCCCGGAGTAAGGGTCAGGTACCGTGGCTGGTGGCGAGCCTGTTCGCGAGGTTAGGGGGCTTGGCTAGAAAAAAGAAGAGTAAATTGCAAAAAAAAAAAAAAAGTTGTAACTCTATTTTTAGACAGTTTTACAGTAAATCACAGCTATGGATTGATAGATCAAAGCCCCTTGAGTAAAACCCATCCAAGTTTTACTTCAAGAATGACCCCTGAGCCGAGATATTTGATTTTTTTACGATTGGAATTTAAAAACAAGATGGCGGACCTCACGATCAAAGAATTCTCGGGGCCAAGATTCTTTGACCGTGAGGCTGCAAATTCTTTGACCGCCAGGTGGGACGAGATGGCCCACCCCCATTCTTTGTTCGCATAACAACCATATAAATGTTCCCATTGACTTATAATGGGAGCTTAAAAGTGCTATAACTTTTAAATGCCTTAATATTTTTTCACCAAATGAAAAGCAGCATATTCGGCCACTGAAGCTCTTTCAGATGAGCCATCTTGCAGAGCAGCACACCACACAACAGCCATACAGGGCCACGGGCAAAATCCCCAAAACTGCCTATATAACTGGTGAAAAGTGAATTTTTCATCATTTTGGTGCGCAAAGACCGTACGTACGACCAAAACAAAATTTGGCAGATCAAAAGATCTATCATGCTCCATTGTGCATGCCAAATTTCAGGCAAATCCGTTGGATGGGTCCAAAGTTATTAACGTGCAAAATGTTGACTTTAACATAGAAGTGCCTTCATAACCCTATATATATATATATATATATATATATATATATATATCTAAGAGCAAAACTCCATTTAATGCATTAGTTAGGGTTGTTCCATGGGGACAAAAGTGAGGAAGTCGATGTTAGGGTTAAACCTTGATTACCTCCGTCAACACCCCAACCAGCATCGGGAGCGCGGCGTTGGGTTGACAGCCCTAACCTCACCCCATTAGATGTGAAGAAGCAGAGGTATAGGAGAATGGGTGAGAATTAGGACCGACAACCCCAACGCCGCACCCTGATGCCAATTGGGGTGAACGGGGGGTCAAGGGGGGCTTTCAACCCTAACACTGAATTTCCTTGCTTTTGTCGCTGTGGAACAACCCTAACTAATGCATTAAACAGAGTTTTTTGCCTCTAATATCCCTTCTTTTTGAGAATGATAATGAAAAATAGTGAATGTACTGCGTGGCAGGAGCGCGGGGCCTGAACGTGGTGTCTTGTCACGTAGTAACACAGTGCCCACAAACGCAAATGGTAATGCGCATGGTGACGCAAAGTGAAACAGAAAGATAAACAGTACTGTAGACACAAATGGTTAAAATAACACAAACGCAAGCGCAAATGAAAATGCAAAGGGTAACGCACATGGTGGCGTAGACGGGAACAGTAAGTGAAACAGGTATGGAACTGCAAGCGGAAGTGGTAAGGGTAACAGTAATGTAAGTGCACAGGCTGGTTTTACCCAAAAGCTGCATAGAGAAAGACAGTGAGTACAAAGAATGTATGCATAATAATGGGTCTCGGAGCAGAAAATGGGGAGTTGGAATACTAAATTGTTTATACCTCAGGAACCATACGACGTAGAAAAAAAATGTAAAAGTCATATTATGTATGACTTTCCTGGCTAGTTTTGAGCTTAGCCCCCCTTATTAGGAGGCTAAGCTTTTTGCCAATGAAAAGTCCATATCTCGCACCGTTTCTGAGATACGGGCCCTGAAAGGCGCAGCGAACGCCGTAATGTTATCCTATGGGAAAAAAGAGAAGTTTGGAGTGCGATAACTTTGGCTTCCTGTAATATTTTTTCACCATACCACTGAAAGGCACATCTGTGGGATGATGGCTCTCTTCCCTCCAAATTTCAGCCCGAAAAACCAAACCGTTATTTTGCAGCAGGGTGACAAAGGATTCCTGTAATGTGGCGGACGCTGTAATGTTATCCTATGAGAAAAAGCATCAACTTTGAAGTGCTGTAACTTTGCTGCCCTGTAACATTTTTTCACTGAAACACTGAAAAGCACATCTGTGAGATGTTAGCTGCGTACCCTCCAAATTTCAGACCAAAAGACCAAGCTATTCTTTTGCAGCAAGGTGGCAAAGAATTGCTGTCATTTTGTCATAGCCTGGAAAAGTAGTGTCGCAATTTGCGAAAGCTTTCACAAAAATTTGCGACACTTTCATGAGTGCGACACTACTTTGAGAAAGTAGTTTTTCCAGAAACTTGAAAAACATATTTCTAGGGTGTTTAACCTCAAAATAAAGACATGCCTAGCATCCTCAGGGTCCAACTAGGTAAACACAAAAATAATTGTGTCGCTAAAGGGTCCCAGATTCAAATGCCAAGCATTTTTATGATCACCAACTGAAAACAAAATGGTGGATTTGCGAAAGTAAAAGGGCCATTTGCGAAAGTAAAAACTGCATTTGCGAAAGTGCTGAACTTATTAACTTTTCCCATTGACTTATAATGGGAAACTGTTTTTTGAATAACTTTTGAACCGTTTAATATTTTCTCACGAAATCTTCAAAAGACACATTGGGAACCCTGGCTGTACATTCTCTGAAGATTTAGGACCAGTCGCACAAACCATGTTACCTGTAGAGACGACCAAAGAATTGCAAAAAAGCGAAAACGCGCGTGCAGATCATACTTAATAACTTCGCAACTGTATATCTGAACAGTACAAAAGTTGGCAGATCCCAAGATGTATGGTTCTTGATTGTGTAGGTTTAACATGTAAATGGCTCCTCAACCCTAACTGTGGTAGCACTACCGTGCTACAATACCATGTAAGCAATAATACCCAACAGGGTGGGCATTATTGGGAAATACCAGACTGCCAAGGGGTGTAATGAGGCCCGACGCCGCAGGCAGAGGGCCTTATATCCCCTGGAAGGTCTGGTATTTCCCAATAATGCCCACCCTGAGAGTATTATTGTGCTTAGAAAATGGCTTTCTTTCTAAGTTTTAATCAAGTGACAAAAGAAGGAGAGAAAATGATTGTAAAAAAATGAATACCATTAGCAGAAACAAAAGTATTGAAAAAGTAGTCCATGTTTCTTTAAGGCTGTTCCAGGTCCTGATGCTGCTCCCCACAGCTATGAACCCCCCCTCCAAAGCACACACACACATTCACCTGAAGAACAAATCCAGTAGCAGTTTGTGGACATCGTTTTTAAGTTTTGTCGTATTTTCGTAAAATTTTTTTTTTAAATCGGTCTGCAGTTGCACGTTGCGTCTGTTGAGCGCGCGACCTGTGGATGAGGAACAGACGCGAGGCAAATGATGTCTTTATTTTAAACTGGATCGAATAACTGAGGGAGCATTGTGTTTTAAGGGACTTCTGGTGTATCTGGAGGTAGCATGGTACTTTAAAAAACCTGCTTCTCACTGAGAAGCTGTTCGGAGCAACGGCTTCATTTAATTCGGTTAAGTCTCCATCATCGACAGTGCGTTGAGAGAGTGCAGCTGTGGAGAAAAACCTTTGATACTTTTCCTGAACCGCAGAATAAGTGCAGTGTTTTTTGTTTTTTTATGAAGAGGAGCTGCTTAACCTTGAAGGAGCAAGTGTTTGTGAGGGAGGGTCCAGTAGTTTGGCTAAGTACATGAAAACATGGCGGATTTGTAATTTCAATGAAGTGCTTTCAGCCAATGACAAATTAGACTGAGCACTCTTGTACAAGTGTATGTGGTGAGGTGGCACTTGGACTGGTACTTACTTTTAGGTGGGCATGTATTAAGAAATAAATGCCCAGCTAGGAGGCTGTTTCAGCTAATCAGGAACTAGAATCCATTCTGGCCATTTTTAAATAAATAAATAAATAAATAAATATATATATATATATATATATATATATATATATATATATTCAGCTGGTAGTCAGCTGTGGAGGTGTGCAAAGGGTCTGTGCCAGTCACCAATGGGGGATGCGTATACCATAGGTGAAGGTCAGGGGTGATGGTGAGAGTGATGGGGTCTGGGCTGGTGGATCAGGGTGGGGAGCATTGTACCTATTGGGGGGCATTGGACACCAGGGATGTGGTACAGAAGAATTATTGATCTTACTGAGTGGCTGATTGGGGGAGCCACTGGATACCAGGGAAGTGGTACATAAGTATTATTGATCTTACCAGGTGGCTGTCCTGGGGATAGGGAGAACACTGGACACCAAGAAAGGTTATACCATGTACCAGCTGGACAATAGGGGGACAGGGGAACTGAGGTTAGTGGTAGCTTGACACGGCTCGGTGCTGGTAGGGTGCAAGGAGGCACAGCCTGTAAGAGTATGCACAAGGCACTATCAGCTACTTTGCATAGGTGCACTGGCATGGGTTAGCACCAGTGGCATATGGGTAAGTAACTCGCGAACCATGCCATCTAATCTAATTAGACCTGATCTGATCTAATCTAATCTACTCTAATCTCAGCTCTGATCACCCTTTACTCCTGTTTTAATCCTGCTCCCTTTTTTCTCTGTCCTTGTCTGGACTATTCCTATTTCCCCTCTTGTTTTCTCTTTTTGCCGCAATCTGTTAGTCAATTTTATTTTAAGTCTCGTATTTCCACTTACTCTCTATCGCACACACTGTTTATTGTAAATATTGCTTATTAATGTAAATTTTTGATTGATTCATAATTTCCCTTTGTTATAGCCTGTACACTGCTGTTCTGTAACCTTGGTAATTCATATCAGACTGTATGCTGTTTTAATTTATTCAATTGTACTTTATCATTGATTGTGCTTTTTCTTCCCATGCCCCTCCCCGGGTTGCTCCTGGAAATGAGCCTTGGCTCAGTGTGCCTGCTGGTTACCAATTGTCAATAAATAACTAAATAAATAAGTATGCCACTCTACAATACTCCCTTGTTTTGGGGGCGCAAAGCGAGGTTAGTGAGTCGCTAACCCATTTAATGTTCACAACAGGACTTCGGAAGCCTTGCCTCAGGTCTCAGATGCATGGGAGACAGGCAGCAGTTAATATTTCAGACATAACAGAAGAATCTTGGGGAGGTGGTCCTACACCAGATGAAGGATTCTCCACCTCTGGTTCCTAAAGCACATATAACAACAGCTTGAGGGATCCATGTGTAGCAGCAAAAGGGCTTTCACCTCTGGTTCCTAAGCAACTTGATGGCTCCTCTCCAGCACAGAAACCTCCTTGGCTTCACCATATCTAGTACAGTATGTCAGCCCTGCAGTGATGCTATGGACAGGCAAAAAAAAAACTGGGTGTACACACCTGGCCAGCAGAGGAGGGATATACATGCTTCCACCAACTGGGCACCAGATTCCACAATCTGGTGGGGCCTGCACGGCCTATATGTAAGGTGGAGGTTATCTGATTTTAAAGCAGCAGTGCAAAGAAATTGGGCAAAAAAAATTGACCCTACCTTTTTTTCACTATGAAAGATTCTAGGCATCTTCCAGTTTTCATTGGTGGTACAATATTCAACCAAAATGTTAGTATTTTATAAATGTTTTAATGTCATTTTTTCTCAAGAAAAAAAGATGTCTGCCACATTTTCCATAGAATTAACATTGTAGACCTGGAAAGGGTTAGGTTTGAAAAATGAAAAAAGACTCATGCTGCGCAGCATAGGAGGCACCGAGACAAGTACATTTGACAAGTATGCTAATATTTTTCTTAATCCTAGGTGAAACTAGATTTTTGGGAAAAACAGTTTTCATTGCACTGCTGCTTTAAACATCACAGACCATTTGTTTTTCTCAAGTACAGATCACTGGACAGTTTGTTTTCTCTGTCTGGGGCTTGAAACATGCATACAGTTCTTTGTTGCTGAGCTCCTGCTGGATGTGAAGCTGCCAAATGATGACCAGACTCTTCCTCTTTCGTTGGGTTGGACTGCTATAGGGCAACGTTAACTAGGAGCCCCTCACTCACACTTCACTTGTGCACAAAAGGAAACACAGCAGATAACACAGGGCATTATTATGATGTAATATTTCAGATGGGATGTCCCGTATACTTGCCTATATGATGACTGCACATATATGCTTTCCAACATGTTATATATAACATGTATTAACATATATCAACTTTCACAGAGACAGATAGAACACTCACATACCCAGATACACAACTGCATACAATTTGTGTGTACAGTATCACACTTTATAGATTCATAAAAATCCATGAAACTTTGTCTGGCAATGGTTTCTGTGAGAACTGAAGTTAAGCACTATCATATGCGATGACTAGACGTTGACTGTTTTCATAGAAATCTGTACACAGCAGGAAGGCCAACTCCCATCATCAGGTGGTGCAAAGTTCTATGCATGAAAGGGCATGTGTGTTGTTAGGAGAATCCCCAGAACATGTAAATATAAGTCATGCATCAGCGATCATTTCCCAGATTTAGTCATGTTACACAATTAGGCAGCAGAACCTGCCCACACTCCAAAGTATTCCCTTTCATGAAACAGGAATAAGTTCTGGCCTCTAACTCTTCAAAGCAGCAAGGGTCTTTCTTTTTAATAATTCCCAGATTTACATTTACTCACAAGTTGCTCTGCTTGTTTCAAATGTGACTATCTATCCATCTATCTATCTATCTATCTATCTATCTATCTATCTATCTATCTATCTATCTATCTATCTATCTTGTCTGTCTGTCTAGCTATCTAGCTATATAGCTGTATATCTGTCTCTAAAATGGTTTGATTCAATGCATGCTAAAATAGAATCTAATGTTAGAATCAACATTTTTTTCCTATAGCGTCTAGCAGGGGTGCTGGCTGGCTCTTCAGCCCCATTCCCTTCCCGTGACTGCCACCATCTCCACCCAGGTCATAGCTGCCTAGTTCACCCACAGCATAGCTCCATGGGACCAGGGGGGAGTTCCATCCTCCCCACCCCAGAGTCCAGATCCAGCTGGCAGAGCCTATGGTGATGGCACAGGTCAAGGAAGGTGAGTGGGGCTTCCGTAGTGCAAAGTCCCCACTTTTCTCTTGTTTGTTCCCTGTCCCCAAGGCTGGTGCACATGCAATGGCATGGGTGTGCTACTTGAAGAATCCACACATACTTGAATGCCTGTGACCGGCCATTAGGGAGGCAGCTGCCTGATGTGACACCGAGCCTCTGGTAAAATAATAAGCTGTTTATCTACATAAGATGACATTGGCCTCTGAGATCCCATGAATGGCAGGGCAAAGTGTAGCCACGAGGGGGTGTCCAGAGGCAATTTCATTAAATGCCGATAAATTGTTTACTTTAAACAGTAGCCCATTGAAGGAAAAATTTTGTTGACTTTCTTCATGTGCTTTGTTTCTAAGTTCAGAGTGTTTTTTTTTCCATCTTGCTTTTTGCTCCCCCATTACCACCTTGCCTACTTGGCAACAGGAAAGACATGGTATTTCTAGTTTTTCTCCCCTAATTCCTGGGACCCCATTTCACAGTTGCACATACGTGTGGAGGCATGCATGAATTCCGCACCAAAAGGCAGCCAAGAGCCAGTCCGCATCCTTCCCCAGAGAGGAGAGCTGCCCGTGTGGCTGCTGAATCTGTCTCCTCACCCTCCCCGCTGGCTGACCCCTGGTGGCCCAAGCTTGCTCCCGAACTCAGGTCGTCGGCGTTGTGCAAAATGTGGCATCCAGCGCCTCAACCCTCAGTGCCACCGGGTTGGAGAAATTTTTTTTTAATTAGATTTATAGAGGGGGCATGGCTTGACCTGAGCCGAGATGGCTGAGTAAATCTTTCTCTCTTCACCCTTGAGTCTACATCCTGTATAATCTGCAGTAAGCAGTAAGCAGTGAGCAGATTCACTAACTAACTCATCTGGCATATAGTACTTGCAGAGATCAGAAAAAAATGTTTAGAAAATAGATATTACACAAAGGATATTTAGTGTTTTGAAGGTGAGAGACTCTAACCCAAGAGTAGCATCTGCTCTCCTGAAATCATCCCGCTACGTACAGTAGGTGGCCAGTCTGACACTTGCCTGTGGCAATAAATATTACAGAGTATGAACAGGTGCCTCAACATCCAGGGTCAACATGCACAGAGTTAAGCAGAATGCATTTTTAACCCTATCTCCTGCAAAACTAGCTAGCTAGTATAGGTCAAAATACACAAGAGTTTCTTGTAGAAATCTGCGAAAGACTTGAAAACTCATCACGTCTGATGCCAGAATCCATAAAAGTGGCATAACACGTGGCAAGTTTTCAAGGAGCTGTAGTCTAACAGTAGGACCTTATTTTATTTTTAGTCTTGGTCATCCTTGTTTTAGATCTTTTTGTGTGACAGAATATTTAATATGGGGAAACACACCTTTCTTTAGGGCAACATTTTCTCTAAAGCAAAGTGGATCGTAAGATTGATAAACTGCATTCTTAGAAAGCACAGTTTAATCCCCACATGCATTAAAACACATTTAAAAAGGAAAATACAGTAGACTTGAATGAGAACTGAATATTGTGAAGAGCACAATACATTTTATCAGTTATCTTTTAAGAGAAAGCTAAACAGCACATTAGAGTTATAAATTCCTTTCCCACCCCCTCAATCCCGCATGTAGTAGAACTGGTGAACATTGCCCTAGTGATTATAGACACTCATCTGTAAGATAATAATAAAAAGACAACACTAGATCGGTGTAGTGATAGTATAATATGTTGATTATTGTTACTCCATTTTGTATGCTATTTCATGTAATGTATGTCATTTCATACTCCATTTTGTATTGTGTGACTCCATTTTACATGCTGCTTCATTTAATTGGTGTTTTGCTCTTTAGATAGCCTCATTATTATGTTTTGCTTCAGACAGTGTATTTTGCTGACTTGAAGGCTGCATAAGATGTTGTGAGAATCTCTGGCATTGTTTGGCTCATGATGTTCTGGACACCTGGCCAGTGTTTAGGGCATGATGATCTAACGAATGCCAACTATTTATTATGAGAATAAGTGGTGTTTGTCATGCTGAAATTGTGATGTTCTGGGCACCTGGCCAGTGCTTAGGACATGATGGTTTAGCATTTCTAAATACCAGATAAAACATATAAAATGGGACTTTCCAGATGCCTGGTTAGAAGCCTCTCCTGCAGGGTGGACGCATCGCTGTGGGGCCAGTTCCCGGTTCGAGAGACTCCTAGCCAGGCTGACAAGGAGGCTTCCCAGCCATTGGAAGAGGGCTTGGATGATGCTTTATTGAATCGGTGATGTATAACCTTTTGTATTATATTTTGCTATAATAAAGCTTTGGCTTGCTGTACTTATTGTTTTGTTAGTGTGTGTATGTGAGTGTGAATGGCAAATAGCTGTTTGGTTTGAGTTGGCAGAACAATCGGACATAACCTTAACACCCGATTCCCCCTCCAGCACTAATATACGTTTTCAGCACATACCAATTATAAATTGGCACTGTCCTACCTCCACATTGCTCAGTCCTCCACACAGTCCAGTTGGGTTATAGCTGCTGCTGTAGTCAGTATCAGTCGCAGTGGGCTCAGGATCTTTTTGCCCGGGGCATCTGATCCAGGAGTCCTGGGATCAGGATGGGTAAGGGTTTGATAACTACTAGCTTCTGGCAACAGATACAACTCAGTTACACAACATTTTGCACTGTCAAATCCCATGTGCAGGTGAAAACTGAATGCTCTGTCATGCACTGATAGCAAGGCTGGACCACACGTGACATGACAGCATTCATCTTTTTTTTTTTTTTTTTAACAGTGACCGTGCAGTGTGGGACTTGCATGGTTGGATGGTTGCTTGGCAACAAACAACTAGTTAGTGTGAATTAGAGTGCCAAGTCCAAAACCCAGACAAAAGAGCTTTTAAATGAAAATTGTCCCAGACAAAAATAAATAATAACAATAATTATTAAAATTTGGTTAGAGGATGCGTTTTACCGGGGGGGGGGGGCTGAGGTCAGGGTCGCCCCCTCCTGTACATGCCTATGATTGAGCACCAAGTGTTCTTTACACTATGTGCCCACAAACCACAGTCGCCATGTCTTCGAGTGGTTTTAGGAGGGCCTTGTGCTGCATTTGGTGGACAGTCCATTTTCTTCGCCACTCTGTGCTGAGCTTTTTTATTTTTAGGACTATGTTGATTTTTTCTTTGTTGATGTTCTTCATTTAAGTCAGAGATTAACAGCTGTATTTTACATTACATGATGCTTTCCATGATTTAGTTAGCTCAGTGACAGGCACTACTTCCCCTGGAACACCTCAACTAGGATGGTCCCCCCAGGCGGGCAGAGAAGAGAATTTATAACATCACTGTCTCACCCATTCTGATACTCACTCTATGCTTCAATCAGCTAGGCACATGGTATGATAATGGGTGACAGAATGTGCTATTTCTGGAATGTTAGGGCCTCAACTCTCCAATCAAAAGGAAGCAAGTACTATCACACTTGAAGAGGCTCAAATGCTCCCGGTCTTTTCTGCAGAAAACTAAGCTAACTGCTGCTGACCATCGCAGGCTCGTCAGAGACTGGGTGGGCCAGGTATTTCATGCTTCAGCCCCAAAACATAAGCGAGATGTCACCATCCTATTACATAAATCCTTCCGACTCAGAAAGTGACCCACAAGGTCAGTGGGTCCTTGCCCTGATGGATACTCCTTCTGGCTTGATCTTCTTAGGGAATATCTATGCCTTAAACAAAGACAATTCTGCCTTTTTCCATGCTATGGCACAAAATGGGGAAGGAGCTTACTGCTAGGTGGGGATTTTGATTTGATGCTCTTTCCCTGCCTAGACAAGAGACATTTCAGCTCAGAGCCTCAACCCAGAAGCTCTCAAGCACTGATGCAGTTTATGCAAGATCGTAGGCTGGTGGATATTTGGAGACTTTTCCACCCTAGAGGTGAGGTATACCATTCAGCTGTCCATGGCTCATAGAGCCATCCATATTTTTGGCTAAATTCATCCCTCATTATCAGTTCCTCTATCAGCTCCACCATCATGCCTCTTCTCACCTCTGACCATGCTCCAGTACAACTTTCCTTTCTATGGGGTGGCCCCTTCCCCAAATCCCTCTCAAGGAGATTGGAGTCTTTGCTAATATGGGACCCGGAGGGTATTCTGTAGGTTCAAAAGGAAATGACCCATTTTCTAACAGAAAATGATCCCAAGGACACCTCTGCTGGTACTGCCCAGGAGGCCTATAAATTAATCCAAAATCTTTGGCATTGCTGCTGTTCAGTGGTGTAAAAGAGAATAGCAGCTCTGCCAGTTAGAACAAGACCTCGAGGCCAAGGAAACTGTCCTCAGAACTGACCCTCACCCAGACCCCAGTTGCCCCCTGTATTGCTCTGTTATTAATCTATGGATGGAGATTAATACCCTCCTGTCACACAAGGTTGAGATTGCAGTACTTCACCTCAAACATAACTGCTTGGGGGGGGGGGAGTAGGAAACTCCTAGCCTATCAGTTCTGTAAACAACAGGCTGAAAGGTATATTGCTGGCCAACAGGACTATTCTGGGTTGGTCAGACCATCTCCCAAGGAAGTCAACTCAGTCATGCTCTAGTTCTATGCCAATCTGTACTTCTCGACCACATCTCCCAGGGCCTCAGAGACCCATGCATTTCTGACCTCACTATCTCTCCCTAGGCTTACCCCAGATCAAGCAGCCAGGCTTGACAAGCTACTCTCCCCCGAAGAAATATCACAGGTACTTCTTTCCTTAAAATCCAGTAAGGACCTGGGAGGAGGGGGATGGTTTCTCTGTAGAATTCCTCCAACCCCGTCCCTCTTCGTCTGTCCTCTCCTCTGTCAGGTCTACTAAGAAAGAGGCTGAGGCTTCAGGTGCCTTCTCTTCACACTCCAGGAGGCTACCATTACTGTCCTTCCCCAAAAAGTGAATGATCCGACCCTGGCAGCCAGCTGCCATCCCATATCCCTAATAAACATGAACAGGAAGATTTATGCTAAGGCTCTAGCCACTAGACATAATGCCCTCCTATCAAGCTGGTTCAAGGCAGATTTGGCTCAGCTCACATTCACTCCTTGATTAATCTCATTCACATAGCCATAGCCATCCCAGCCATTTAGCAGCCTTAGCTATAGATATTGGAAAGGCTTTTGATATATAGATAAGGGATATACAATGGTGAACTGTCAGATAAATGATTTATCTACACAAGTTCTGTTTGACCTCGGGTAACCTCACGAGTGGTGTAGGCCACAAGTGAGATGTCCGAGGTCAAACAGTACGAGTGTAGATAAATCATTTATCTGACAGCTCACCATTGCATATTTCATTTATGCAATAGGGATGCTTTCTGTCAGTCCAGGGACATTTGCTTTTGATTGTTTATCTTTTTTTGCATTTGTTTGTCAAAAAAGTGAACAAAAAATTGCATTTTCTGCTCTTTTTTGCTTATTATAAAAAAATCTATAAGGTATCTATAAATGAAATACTACTCATTTTGTAGATAAGTTTTTGCTGCACAACTTTCATGCTCACAGAACTATGCTATCTTTTTTCGTTTTAAAGTTACTTGCATTTGAATATAGTTAGTACTGGTACTGAGGCTGAACATTCTAAATGAGTTCCAGAGTGATTGTGACATAGCTACTATATGTATAAATCTGTGATGATGCATCTACTATGTGTATAAATGTAAAAGTTTGAATTTATCTCATAGTAGCTCAGATTTATCACATAGGATTTATGTCCACGCCTATTGCATAAAATGTGATTACTTACACTGTGTGCTAGCCCACCTGGGATGGAGCATATGGTTCCAAACTTGGATCCACTCTAAGTACTCCTCACCCACAGCCCAGGTTCTCGCAAACTCATTATTATCTGACTCCTTCCCCCTGGTCAGAGGCACCAGGCAGGGTTGTCCCCAATCCCCACCCCTATTTGTGTTAGCAGTTGAGCCCCTTGCAGCTGCAACAAGAAAGCTCACAGGCATCATAGGTACATCTGTAGGCCCCACGCAGTACTCCATACTTACGTAAGCAGGCAACCCTCTGGTCCTCTTGGGAGATGCCCCAAAATCCATCCAACCACTGCTGGACTTAACCTGTTTCACTCAACTATAGAAACAGAGAATTTGATGGCAGATAAGGACTACTTGACCCACCTAGTCTGCCCATTTTCCCTGCCTACTGTAATACCACAGACCCTACTTGATCTATGGCATTACCCTCCCTTTCCTAACCACTCAGGTTCCCTTATGCCCATCCCATGCATTCCTGAATCCCATTACAGTTTTTGCTCCCACTACCTCCACTGGGAGGCTATTCCATGCATCCACCACTCTTTTTGTGAAGAAGTACGTTCTCATGTTTCCCCAGAGTCTATCCCTGAGGTATTCAGATTAAAGGTCAACAAACCCAAAACAGAAGTCCTTCCACTCAATTTGAAGAACTCTGCTACACAGTTTGAATCCATGGGCCTCTGCAGGATGCCAGGTCATATAACATACCTATGCATCAAAATTACACTAGACACCTCGAAAATGTATGAAAGTAACCTAACTCCTACTAGCGGAACGTAAAATAGAATGTGGCAGATGGAGACTGCTTCCGCCCACGAAGGCTGGGAAAATAGCTGCCATAAAAATGGTGCCAGTACTAAATGTTTTCTATATTCTCTCTCACTTACCTCTTACAATCCTACCAGTATGGTTGCCTTGCATAGACCAGCTCTTAGGGAATTTCATTTGGGAGGGGGGCCAGGCTTAGGTATAGCTGTAGAAAACTCAGAGCCCACTGGTCAGTGGGGGATGTTGTCTGCCCTGGTTCACTGGCTACCTCTGAGCCTTCAAAGCGGTCCAAATGTTACAGAGGTTCTGGCCTCAAAATGCCGAAACCCCTTAGTGAGTCACCATGGAGACAGCACACCATGGGTCACAGTTGCTCCCCCTCCATGTTTACTCCCCCATGCCAAAAAAATCTTGAACTGCACCCCACAATTGCACCATGATATTGGTGTCAGTTGCACAAATGGCTAGGCACCACTCCAACACCATTCATTATATCCCTCTCTGGGACAACCCAGAAAAGGTGGACAACAAACCCATTAAGTGGTCCACATGCTATAACAAAGGTGTACTTATTTTGAGGGACTTACTGGAAGGAGGTAGACTGTCTGTGGATATATTCCAACCATTAAGATATACAGTAAATGAGAAAGCCCATGTACAGACTTCTGGAGAGTTCTCCAGATCTTAAGTGCAGTCCCGACTGCCTTGTGCGTTCCTGCAACCCCATAGCACCCAACCTAGTAATCTCTTGCAGTGGCTGTCTCTACAGGAAGGGCTTGCAGGAAAAATGTACAATGCCATCTGCTCTAGTATCTCCAGTCAGTCACTCTTATCCAAGGCAAATGGGACAAGGTTCTGCCATCTGCTTTATCAGAACAGGAGTGGAATATTTGCTGAAGTTTTGGACACAAAGCTTTTAAAGGCACAAGAAGTAGATTCATACAGAACAAAATCCTTTATTCATGGTACAGAACCCTGGCAGTGTTATGTAAAATGAGACTAGATTCTAATGTCCAATGCTGGCATTGTGGAGCTCATAGAGGACATACATTGTGGTCCTGCCTATATATCCAACCTCTCTGGGGGCAGGTGTGCCATTTAGGTTCAGAGGTGCTGCAATGCCCAATCCCCCAGTTTACTGCATTGCTGTTGCCAGGCCTTACAACAGAAACTTTTCATCTCTCACTAGCCAGGCACAGATGGTTCACCTTCTTGTGCATGCAAGTCAAATGCCTGATATTATGAAGGTGGCTTTCTGCAGAAATTCCCACTATCATGGAACTTCTAGCTTCTATCACTCAAGTATCTACATTAGACAACTGTCCCATATAGCAGCCAATGCTATCCATAGCCGTACCTGAACTATCTGACCTCTAAAACTGGTATGGGTTAGTTATCAGCAGCTCAGTCTTTTCCTACCTGATGTAGTAAGGGTAAGTTTCTCACCACCTGTTCAACAGCTTAGTGTCACCTCTGTTGAGTTATAGTATCTGACTGTTTCAGATTGCTATTAAGTTGTTAAAATGGCATAGGTTTAGGACTAGACTACATGTCACCCTTGGGAGCTATTACCGTAAGTCCTTACAACTGTAATGCACTACAGACATGTACTCTTCATATACTCACACAATGGTATTTGACCTTGTATTAATATGTCATGCTCCTGTCATTTATGATGTTTTGAAAGATATATGCAAATAAAAAGTTTAACTAAGAAAGTAAAGTAAATTAGATTTATAGTTTGTGTGCCGAGTGAGAGATGAACAGTGTAGTTTTTTATTGGCTGAGTTGATGTGTTCTGATTGACTCTTTATTTTAGTGGGTCTCGCTGCTTGCATTGAGTATACTGAGTTACGCAGGTTTAATTTGGTGGTATCAACCGATGAGTGAACATGAGAGCATACTGTGCTGTTTGAGTGAAGCCATATAATATCAAGAAGGCTGAATATAGGGCTGTGTGCTAGATTTTTGCAGTAAGGCATCAAGGAGGCTAAATTTGGGATTAGAGCATGGCATTGAGGCAGATGAAGTTGGGACTGGGTGATGGAGGTCGGTGGAACAATGTGTGACTTGGTGCTGGTTGACTGGAAAGGGAGTGGCATCCGGGAGGTATTTGTTCAACTGTGGGAGAGGTTGGGGGTTTTAGTATTATGGGAAAAGTTTTGTTTTAGCCAATGGAGGTTGTGAGGAACCAGGTGGTGAAGCAGGGGTTCAGTCTGATTTTTTTGTTTTTGTTTAAAAATTGTGAAATGTTGATTTGACGTATTGAATTTAGTGACATTTTTAAAATGATATGAATGCCGTTTGGTGAAGGTTTACTGCACATGGCTAAACAACTTTTTGGTGGTTTGTGGAAAGTTTTTTTGAAGACAGCATTTTGTGGCTGCAACTGTGTCTCATACATAATAGAGATGTGCTGAATGCAGTTCGGCCAGGACTTTGATTGGCATAAGGGTTCTAAGTGAGGCAATCAGAAAAAAATTAAGTTAAATGATTCATCCATTTTTTCATTTATCTCACATTTTTAGGTTTGATAAGTGGTTTATCTGCAGTAATTCAAATATATACTTTATTTAGGGTTGAAATGGGATTTCTATGTTAAACCTGAAATGTTGCACTTTAATAGCTTTGCCATTGGGGGCGTTGTGGAGTCCGAGCAAGATGGCCTCGTTTTGATTGAGCTCTGCAATGTGGTTTATAATATTAACTTATAAACCAAGTGTTTTTTGGAGCGGAAGAACCCAAATTGATTATTACAGCAGCAGAATACTAACCTGTCAGGATGGGAAACCCTTGAAGGGGTACAGCTTCAGGAGATGGAGCTAAAAGCAAAACAGTCTCCAAAGCTCCCGCCACTAGGGCTGCACAAGGACAAGTGCCTGTACGCTAGGAGGAAACCCAGGAAGAAGCCCTGCAAACTCTGGGTACTAAAATGAACTGCCTAATAGCCTCGATGTCTGGACTGTTTAACAAGTTTGATGCCCTCACTAATCTGGTGGCTCAGGTGGAAACCAGTGTTGAAACAATTAACACGGCCACAGTAGAATCTATTAAGAAAGCTGATGCAGCCCTCAGAGCTGTTAACATGGTAATCAAAGAAAATGCTCATCTCCGTTCTTGCTTAGAGACTTTGGAGAATCAAGCAAAAGCAACTAACCTTAGACTCTTGGGCTTGGAAAAGGGCTGCGAGGGTGACCACCTTATGCTATTTGCCCAGGAATGAGTGGTGCAACAGTCGGGGGAAGAAGCTACCCAGATTGTCCAAAAGTTCCAAAAGGCATATAGGGTGACACCTCGGGGCCGCCAAGACAACCCTGAGGCCCCGGGAACTGTGGTAATTGTTATGGATGGAGTTGGCTCTAAAGATCTGTTATTGGCTATTGCCAGAAGAAAACGTAATTTACCGCATAATGGCCACTCGGCCAGAAATATGTATGTTTCTGGATTTATCATGTGCAACCTGGCAGGAAAGGAAACATTCTGACAGAGCAAGAGCGATGTTAAGGGAGGTGGGCATCCTGCAGGGACTGGTGTTCCCGGCCTGCCTCCACATCGTGCACCAGAGCAAAATCTTTATTTTTTCAGATCCAGGAAAAGCTCAGAAATGGTGCCACTGACATGCAGCTTCTCGACCTCAGGCAGTACTGGAGGAAAACCCTTCATCAGCTGAAGACAATCCATGAAGATTTTGGACTGGTATACTTTTTTTACTAACTGCCCCTTCACATGGAGTGCTGGGGGGGGGGAGTTGTTCAGACCTAAAAGGGAAATGTTTCAGTTTAAGCTAGAGAAATGAATATTTACTTATATGGGGTTTTCCCAGAGACTTTGGGCTTCTGTTCCCACTCCCTTATTTCCCTAATACCAGTCTCAACAATTTCTTCAGCTAAGGCTAATCTACATTAACAATGTTATTGTTAGCAGTGCATGCTGTTTTGTGTGCCCCAGTTGGTTAGCTAGCTTGTTAAATAACTTTATTTTCAGACAGGCAAAGAAACAATTTTGATATAAAGGCCATTGCAAGTTTTGGTTATAGTAATAAGATAACACTTACTTAATATTTTACAGATCTTGTGGTAGAGCATGTATCATTATCTGTTATGCACAACTTAGTACACACTCTAAAGGTAGATGCATGGTGGAACTTTCCTAATCCCCTTAGTTGGGAAGGAACCTGGACTTAAAGTGACTTTGTATATCTTAAATTAATCAACATGTAGCTCATGGGTTTCCTTTACAGCAGTTGAAAATGTATTTTAACTACTACATATATTTCTTGTTGTACCCCTCAAAGATGTATCTTTAACATTTAATGGGCTTAGTGAGCATGTTAAGAGGAGTGGTTTGTGACTCATGGTTTGATAAATTTACATCTATGTAATATTAAATGCTGGTAATCGACTGTATGGTAAACTAATAAACATAGGCCCAGATATTCAAAGGGGTTGCACCATGAGCAACCCCCCAATGTGTCTGACATGATATTCAAAGGCAAGTTGTGCTGTGTAAATCGATGCGGCTGGGGTGCATTGGTAATGTATGGGCGCAATTGCAGGCGGCCTAGCATATACTCTACACATCCTGATATTCAGCCCGATGCCGTATGGCTCATATGCTGGCACAACCCTGATGTGCACCACATACAGGGGTGCAATGTTGAGCCAGTAGAAAGGAGGAACAGCCCATGGCCACTCACAGTTGGGCTGCTGCATTGCAGAGCACAATTCAACACCTGCCAGCCATGGGTGGCCACCCACACAGCAGGGACACCATCCGCATGCACCCACCCCCTCCCTGGTGGTCCAGTGGATCCCCCCTCTCTGACATGCCGATCGTGGGCAACCATATGTCAGTATAGCACATGGTGTGCTAGTGTTCCTCCCTCCCGAATGACCCGATCGCTGACAGTAATGATGCAAAGCCCTATACCCGTGGGCTAGTATTACCCCCTCTGTCCAGTCTGCCCGATCATGGTCAGTAGTACCCCAAAGTCCTATACCAGCTGGTGCAGATGTCTCCCCCTCCTATTTTGCCCAATCGCAGGCATGTGATAGAAGTAGTAAACCTGGTGGCCCAGTGTACCCCCCTCCCATCTCACCCACAAAGGACCCAGCCACCCAGCTCCCCCCTGCCATCGGTGGGTGGCAGCACCCCACTAACATACCGCTCGGCCAACGCTGCCGAATGACAACATACAGAATGTGCTGTACGCCTTTTGGTCCACACTGTGGACCAATACATACATACTGACCATACCTTCACGTACAGGCACAGTTATGGGTGGGTGTAATTCTGCTAATTCTGCCTGAAAGGTGATTTCACGGTTGATTGGCAAAATCACATTTCGGGTGGGATTTCAAAATTTTCACCATTCTTTTTAATGAGGTGGGGTCATAAGAAGAGTATGTTGAAAATTTTGGGTGAAATATGCTAAAATGGCCAAGTTGTGTGCATCTGCTGACATTTCGCTATGCTCACTTGTAACTTTGTTAATTTTCAATATTTTAACCCCAGATTATCAACATAGCCATTTCTTTACACCTCCTCATGAATGTGACAACTGTCATTTTTCAAATATTGTGCACAATGTCTTTTTGTGCTTCTGCCATGGAATTATGCTGCGATGGTGCAGAATGATGTTTTGGTGGGGATTTGACAGTTTTTTACTATCGGATTGATGAGGTGGGGTAATAGAAAGGTTATGTTGACAGTTTGGTTGCTGTTGTCCTACAAATGGAAGTGCAGGGCCGGGCGGGTCCTGTACTTCCCCATAAACATACATATATGCTTATATGGAGGGATGGGAGTGCAGGGCCCAGAGGGTGTCAGCGTGGCTCAGTTGGTAACACATCCACCTCTGGACCAGAAGGTCATGGGTTCTCATCCCACACCGGGATGGACTTGCACCTAACAATCTCTGGCATCTGAGTGCAGTATTGGGGGGGGTGCTGTACTACTGGGGTGTGCTGTCCTTCGGATGAGACATTAAACCGAGGTCCCTTCTGCCCATCCTGGTGTTGTCCTGGTGGGTGTCCAGGTGGAAGTAAAAGAACCCAGGGTACTCTTTGTAAAGAGCAGGGAACATTCCCGGTGTCCTGGCCAACATTTCCCTTCCCATAAAACTGGTTCATGCAATTATCCAGGCTGTGTGTGGGTGATGATGTGCGATATGGCTGCCACCACACATTCAGTCACTTCACTACCAGTCTAGCATTGCTTGTAAAGTGCTTTGGGATACTGTGTATGAAAAGTGCTATATAAATGCTGATTCTTCTTCTTCTTCTTCTTGTTCTCTATCACACAAATAAGGATACAATTACACTACAGGATCTAAAAGAGTATGGATGCATGGGAGTGCTGGGCCCAGAGGGCCCTGCTTTCCACCAGGAAAATAAGGATACCGTTATACTATCTCAAAAAGTAAGGAAATTCTTTGAAAAAAAAAAACCTGCGTTAATGCAACATGTAGGGTTGAGGTTACAGCATCAAAAGTAAGGAAATGTGGCTTTAGGGTTTCCAGCCCTAAAACCCCAATGCTACCCCTAAAGCAAATTAGGGTCAGAGCCTTCTTAGGAGCAAAATATTTTTATGTGCCAAGATTTGTTCTGGTTGGATGTGCAGATTCCAAGATCCTGATGGCAAAAAAAGTGAAACAAATTGTTGTTTTTGTGCTGTATTTTGTTATCATCTAGTGCCCAGATGGTTTGGCATTTTGTGCTGAAATTTTCAGGGTAGAAAGGGCCCGGGCCACAGTGGTGCCCTTCACTGGTTTGGTGAAAAAATATTAATCCGTTACAAAGTTCTAAGAATTTGAAATTTCAGTTCTGAGCACGCTCAGTACAGTTTTTTGGATAGCTGCTTGGAATAAAAAAAAATTTGGTCCATATGAAGAAAGATTCTTTTTATGTTGCTTGCACGCATGTGCAAGAAACATACTGCCATCATCCGAGTTTTCGGAGGTGTGGCACCCCATCTTCCAATTCAGTCAGTGAGTTTGCAGGCGCGGCTGCAGTTCTCCAATGACTGCTGCAGCTGTCTATGACAAGTAGCCAAAAATGCAGTGGCATACAGTTGAAAGGAGAGCTCCATTACAAGTGAGCAGAGCCCCCCCACACACACATGCATGCAAGCATGCATGTTGCGTGCTGATGCCTCCTCTTCCCAGCACACCATGGCCGATGGGGTTCCCAATTCCCACGTCGGCTCCGCCCACAAAAGCTGTCCAGGTACCATGCTGGGAGCCCACCCCAGTGTGGCAAAAATGTTAGCCAACGGGTGCCCAACTCGCTGGCTCCATGGCTGCACACCCCCAAAACCTTTCCAGGTGCCATGCTGGGAGCCCACCCAGCATGGCAAATCTTTGTTATAGCCAGCGGGGTGCCTAATCCCCACATAGCTCCAGCCCCCATGCCTTTGCATGCATGGGAGCCCACCCCAGCGTGGTAAACGTCCCATCGCTCTTAATTTAAAACAAACAAACCTGTAAATAAAAAAATGGTCCCTCGCAGTCTCACTGCCCCCACCTGCACCCACCCACTGCGCACACTGCCTCCCCACACCCCCCTCACCCCATACCTACCTCTGGAGCTCAGTGTGATGATCATTAGTGGACCAGGAACACGTCTGCACTCTTCAAAGCCGACTTCGAACTGAGGAAATGCCGGTAAGCTGTATAATGGAATAAATAGGGGTTTTTCAACTTTGTTGCATATCTCAGGCATTTTTGGGAATTTTGGGGCCAAATTTTCAACATGGGGTTTTTGGGACCCCTCCTCATGAATTCTTGCACTGTCATGGCGTTAATCAGGTCGAAGGATGATTTGCCGTCACTGCGAAATCACCTTTGGGGCTGATTAACTAAACAACACTGCCAGTGTTCATAGGGTTCCTCAAAAAGCCTATGTTGAAAATTTGATGAAAAAATTCCTGAAAATGACTGTTTTACGAGCGCGTGTTGGGCAGTTCCTATGCACGCCCATAAGTTCATGAATTTTCAATATTTTCACTTCAGATTTTCAACATTGCCATTTTACCACATCTCCTTATGAGCAGTATAGCTGTCATTTTTCACATCCTGCCCCAAACATGTTTCCACCCATGTAGCGCACAATGGCACAGTCGGTGCGTGAAATCAATGTATGGGACACATTAGGAAAATCACAGTGACACTGTTCATGAGCAGAGGTCTTAAAATGGCTATGTTGAAAATTTGGTGAAAAAATTCCTAAAAATGACTGTTTTAGGAGCGTCGTTTGCTCAGTTCCTAAGCAGCTCATAAGTTTAAGGAATTTTCAATATTTCACTCCAGATTTCCAACATTGCCATTTTACCACACCTCCTTATGAGCAGCATAGCTGTCATTTTCACATCCTGCCCAAACATGTTTCCGCCTCATGTAGCGCACAATGGTGCAGTCGGTGTGAAATCCATGTATGGGACACATTAAGAAAATCACAGTGACACTGTTCATGAGCAGAGGTCTTAAAATGGCTATGTTCAAAATTTGGTGAAAAAATTCCTAAAAATGACTGTTTTAAGAGCATGCGTTGCGCAGTTCCTACTCATGCTCGTAAGTTCCCGAATTTTCAATATTTGCACTCCAATGACTTCCAAATACCTAAACAGCACATACAAGCAAGCAACATTCGGCATTGACAAATGCTTGTTTATATGGGCATAATCCTTTTTTGTGAGAAAACATTTAGTTTTTCATATGGCTGCCATCTTTTTCTGCTTTAAAACATTTTTTTTGAAAATCCTTAAAAAACAGATCCACACATGTATTTTGCTGATCAGGACCATGTTAGGTGGATTCTGGAGTTACTTTGTTGGAAAAAATGACCTAGAAATTTGATTTCTATACATTTTTAAATCTTTTTTTATGACTTGATTTTCTTTTTTCTTGTGGCTATACAAACAAGCATTTGTCAATGTCGAATGTTGATTGCGTTGGTCCGTTGAGCTCGAACACTGCCCCTCTGTCACTCGCTCATTCTGTTTCTCCTGTCGCTGCAGACTGCCCTTTTGTACTGAGCCCCTGCGTGCATTGCTGCCTTTTTCTGCCCACAAAGAAATCTGTAGCAGACCCAACAGAGCTCCGTTGAGGTCACTCACTCCCCCATCTCACTCGCTCGTTCTGTGTCTCCTGGCGCTGCAGGCTGCCCTTTTGTACTGGGCTCCTGCCTGCGTTGGTACCTTTTCCTACCCACAAAGAAATCTGCAGCAGTCCTGACAGAGTTCAGTTGAGCTCAGTCACTCCCCCTCTCTTACTTACTCGATCCTAATCTGTCGCAAACACTGATTTCCGACTGTGACTGTGGTATTCTGCGCCAGAAGCGTGAAAACACATTTCGGCCAGGATGTGAAAAATTACAGCTGTACTGTTCATAAGGAGGTGTGGAAAAATGCCAGTGTTGTAAATGTGGTGTGAAAATATTACTAATTTGCAAAGTTACAAGGGTGCATGGAAACTGCACAATGCACACTAGTAACACGGTCATTTTATGGAGTTTCATCATAAAATGTTCAACATAGGCATTTTAGGACCTCTGCTTATGAACAGTGTCAGTGTGATTTTCTTAATGTGTCCTGAACACTGATTTCCCACAGCAACCGCACTATTGTGCACCGGAAGAGCGAAAACACATTTCGTCCAAGATGTGAAAAATGACAGCTGCACTGTTCATAAGGAGGTGTGGAAAAATGGCAATGTTGAGAATCTGGAGTGAAAATATTACAAAGTTGCAGAAGGTACAAGCGTGCGTGGAAACTGGGCAACACACGCTCATGACACACTCATTTTATGGGCTTTCATCACCAAATTTTCAACATAGGCATTTTAGGACCTCTGCTACTGAACAGTGTCACTGTCATTATCATAATGTGTCCCAAACACGGATTTCCCACAGTGACTGTGCTATTCTGTGCCGGAACTGCAAAAACACATTTTGGCCAGGATGTGAAAAGTGACAGCTGCACTGTTCATAAGGAGGTGCAGAACAATGGCAATATTGAAAATCTGGAGTGAAGATATTATAAATTCGCGAACGTAACAGTGTGCGTGCAAACTGCTCAATGCATGCTCGTAACACAGTCATTTTATAGAGTATTGTCACCAGATTTTCAACATAGATAGTTTAGGACCTCTGCTCATGAACAGTTCACTGTCATTTTCATAATCTGTCCCGAACACTGATTTCCCATAGTGACCATGCTATTCTGCGCCGGAAGTGTGAAAACACATTTTGGCCAGGATGTGAAAAATGACAGCTATACTGTCCACAGGGAGGTGTGGAAAAATGCCAGTGTTGAAAATCTGGCATGAAAATATTGCAGATTAAGAAAGTTACGAGGTGTGCGTAGCAACCGCGCAATGCACGCTCGTAAAACAGTAATTTTTGGATTTTTCCACTAAATTTGCAACATCAGCTTTTGAGAACCCACCTCATGAACACTGGCACTGTCATTTTGTTAATTGGTCCCGAAAGGTGATTCCGTGCAGTGACCGCAAAATCACCTTTCAGGGCCGAATAACACCATGACAGTGGCAGAATTCATGAGGAGGGGTCCCAAAAACCCCATGCCAAAACTCCAAAAAAATGCCTGAGATATGCAAAAAAGTTGAAAAAACCCTATTTATTCCACTATACAGCTAACCAGCATTTCTTCAGTTCGCGGTCAGCTTTGAAGAGTGCAGACATGTTCCCGGTCCACCGAAGATCATTGTACCGGACTCCAGAGGTAACTATGGGGTGAGGGGGGTATGGGGAAGCAGGGTGCGCAATGGGTGGGTGTGGGTTGTAGGAGGGGGCAGAGAGATCCCGAGGGACAATTTTCTTTTTTACAGGTGTAAAAAAACAAAAAAAAAAATTGGGGGATGGTTTTTTTCTTTACAGTGGCATTGGGCATGCTGGGGTGGGCTCCCAGTGTGTCACCTGATTGTTTTTGGGGGCCAGTAGCTGACGGGGGATTGGGCATCCCTGTCAGCGCATGGGGGGCATGAGCCGAGGGGGATTGGGCACCCCCTCAGTGGAAAACAAAGGTTTTTTTTGCGGGGACATTATGCCAATGGGGAGTGGGTTCCCCCATCAGCCACAGTAACTCTGAAGGAGGGGACTGAAGCTGACGGGGAGTGGGCTCCCTGGTCGGCAACTTCAACTGGGATCGGGAATGAAGCTGATGGGGATTGGGGCCCCCGTCGGCAAACAAAAACTGTTGTGGGGGTGCATGCTGCAGAGGGTGATTGGGCACCCCCTCTGCACTGGGGCTAGATTAATATTGTTTGTGAACATGTTCGCAAACAATATTGCAGTAGCAACATTTCGCCCAGCAATGATGGGTTGCTCCCTCATTGCAGCAAATCACTGACGCTGCAATGACGAGGCAGCCCCTGATTGCTGTGGCGAAAACATTTCAAAGTTGTGGCACGCTGGCTGAACTAGTGTCAGCAGCAGAGTGCCATCCCATTGAGGAACAGGGGCCAAGCCTCAAAAGGCAGTGGGGGCATTGGCCACAACAGTGCTGCGCCTCCACAACCTGCTTCTGGAGCAAGCTGCCGCAATATGTTTCTTGCGCATGCGCGCGATCAACATAGAAAGGAAATGGGCTATACAAAAAAGGATGCATTCATATGAAAATGGAATTTGGACTTTTTTTCAGATTATTTTTTCGTATCGATGCATCTTTTTTCTTTTTTTAAATTTATAGTTTATTGTTTTTTCAGAATAATCACATACATATAGCAACATGAAAAATAAAGGAGAACATCTTCTGGTTACATTTAGTACATTTTACAGGTTACACGTTACTTATGTCATAATACAGTCACATTATACTGTTATTGTTAGGTATCATACCCAGAATTATGGGGTCTCATGCTTTATTCCTGGAGGGGAGAGATTTCCTTTACTCTCCAGCCTTTCAGGGAATTGACTTGTCCTTTACCTCCTAATTAAAGTTCACAGTTTTCTTTACAGGTTGTGGTTGTGCACTATGATTTACCTTTTTTTTTTTACATTTCTACTCTTCTAGGATGATTCTTCATTTCAGATAGTTTTACTCAGTACTAAACTAATCTGCTGCCTCCCCCCATTTCCTTCTAACTTAACCTCTACCTGGATCTCTCCAGTAGGTTTCTTTGGGGGGTATTTTCTTGTCAGACAGGTAGCTGTAAGGTTTTACTTTTATCCTAGTGCTCCAATGGATTACCATATCTTTGATGCTTCCATTTCTGTTATCTAGAATTTTAGAGAGAGTGTAAGTTATATACCTTCTAGGTCCTGGCAACTGCTGTCTGATGGCAGTAATAATGTACTTACAGGTTTGGGGATCCAGGTGGCTCTAACTCGTCTGTGCACTCACCTAAATTTAGAGGGGGAGGTGAGAGTGCTTGGTCTTGGCAACAGATCTAGGAGAAAGAGCAAGCTTATCATTATTTAGTGCGTCATTCACTTAGTTACTTCTTCACATTGACCCAGGTAGTTCGGAGTTTCCCCTTGTATTTACATCTCTTTAGCCATTTTCCCCTTTACATTAACAGTTGTAATGGATTTTCAAGGTAAGCTACATGTAATGGTGTGCTTTAAAACAGACAGACATAACAAGGTGAGTAGAAAGAAGAAGAACTAGAACTATTTACATATATGGGTCTCTCTCTCCAGGGGTTTGGTTTATCTATTTTATCTAGGTTGTATGGGGGGAGGGAGGCCTCAGTTCAGGGGACAAAATTAGGGTAGTTGGCTAGTTGATATAGGACCCACTTCCTTCATCACATCTTGAATATGTTGGTCCTGTCCCGGACTTTTGCTGAGAGCCTCTCCATTGAGTATATATCTAGGGTGATCACCCACCAGCTCTTCTTAGTGGGTATTGTCTCTGTACGTTTGAGTCATGTGATAGCTTTTTTCACTGCCAGAATGAGGAGCAAGATCAGTTTATACTAAGGGGTGTTCAGTGCTCTCCCCTCCAGGGGGATAGCCATTAGGATGAAGGCATTCTTTTTCGTATGAAAGAAACAACCTCACAAAAAAAAGGAAGCCTTCACAGGAAAAAACAATCTGAAAAAAAGTCCAAATTCTTTTTTTGTATGAAGGAATTCTTTTTTGTATGAATGACACAACCTCATGAAAAAGGATCCCTTCATACGAAAAAAGAATTTGGACTTCGTTTTTTTCGACATTCCAGTATCTGGCATCCCTTGGTAGTTACGGCAGCACTCTGCAGAGGCTGATTTCAGTGAGGCAGGGAAGTGATTTGTTTTTGTATTTGTTTTAGCATTTTGGAGATGTAAACTGTTTTAAGGTTTTGCTCATAAAGGGCTTTCTGCTGCTCGCATCAGGGCAGGGAGGTGAATAATGTTCTTTTACAGGCTGTCTGTGGCCTTCACTGGGATTTTTAGGTAGTACTGCTTGGGGGATTTAAAGTGTTCTTTTACAGGTACTATGTGGATTTGACTGTTTCTTTTTTTGTTTCAGGAATTACTGTTTTGGTGGTGCAGAGAAGGAGGTGAGAACATCAGGGCATTCCACAGGGAAATTCCAGACTGGGCTGTTTGTTTCTGGATGGCCACGACATATCTCCCACCTACCCATCCACCCCTCAACCCAAGGCATAAAATAAGTGGGTTCGTATCGTAATTTGCAACCAAAGATCAGTAAAAAATGAGTTAAATCTGACAATGATTAGTAGTCATTGCAAATCATTGCCAATTGGTCCTGGATCCTATAAAAGTGCTTTATTGTGCACTGTCAATTTAATTTTTATTTTGTTGTCCTAGTATCCATTTTTTGGCCTCCTCCTCCATGCCCCACCCCATGAACCCCGAGCTGTTCCTGATTGGGCCAGTGATGCTCCTGCTCCTGCTCCCCTCACCCGGTCTCCACGAGGGAGAAACACGACTGAGTCCTTTTGCAGTGCACCCAGAACAGGAAACAGTAGTCAGGAGGTCAAGCAGGAGTCCAAAGGTGAGTTTTCTTTATTTTATTTCAGATTTTTTTTTAATCATTGTTGTGCCATCATCCGGGTAACTTAAATTGTGTCTTTTTATTTTGCAGATGGTTGGAGACAAGCCAGAGCTGGGAGGAGTGGTGGCCACATCGAGGAGGAGCTGGAGGGAGAAGGCCTGGCTGAAACCACAAAAGAGCATGGGAGTGACCTGGATGAAGCAGAGAGCAGGCGGCTGCATTGCAGGGTGAGGCCTGGTCAGATGGGCAAATTCAGCAACCGCAGAGGAGAGCAGGAGCACAGCAGAATCAGGGAGCAGCAAAAAACAAGTAAAACATTTTCATTTAGTAGGGGAGCCTGGAGGAGGGAAGAGGGGCACACGGACTTCAGGGCACAGATGGGGGGATGGCATAATGGCAACGAATGGGCAACACCTAGAGCTGGACTGTGGGTAGTGGGAGAACAAGGGCATGAAAGGGTGCCCTGCCTTGAACTTTAAGTTTGTGCCCTGCTTGCAGTGAATTTGGGAACAAACAGTGAACGTGATTGCAGTGAACATTTGGGAACAGAATAAAGACTATGTACCCTGCTTTGCAGAGGTTATGGGGAAACATAACTTAATGTGCCCTGCTACTATGTTGTGTGTCCTGCATCTTTGCGGTGAACATTTGGGAACAGATAAAGACTAAGTAAGCAGCCCTGCCTGCTTTGAGATCTCGGTAGCCAAGAAGTAATGTGCCCTGCTAGTTGTGAGCCCAGCTCTTGACTTTGCAGTGAATCTAGGAACAAAAAAAGAGACTAAGAAAAAAGGTGCCCTGCTTTGCAGAGATTGGGGGAACCAGAACTTATTTATGAGCCCTCTTGTGTGCCTTCATCTGCAGTGAACATTTGGGAACAGAATAAGACTAAGTTAATGTGCCCTGCTTTGCTGAGATCTGTGCCCTGCAGCTAGTTGTGTGCCCACATGCAGTGAAACATTTTGGAAAAAGAGACTAAGTAATGTGCCCTGCTTTGCAGAGATTGGGGGAATCAGAACTTATTTAATGTGCCCTGCTTGTGTGCCCTTCGTCTGCAGTGAACATCCGGGAACAGACTAAGACTAAGTAATGTGCCCTGCTTTGTAGACAACTGTGCCCTGCAGCTAGTTGTGTGCCCACATGCAGTGAACAATTTGGGAACAGAAAGAGAGACTAAGTGATGTGCCCTGCTTTGCAGAGATTGGGGGACCAGAACTTATTTAATGTGCCCTGCTTGTGTGCTCTTCATCTGCAGTGAACACTTGGGAACAGAATAAGACTAAGTTAATGTGCCCTGCTTTGCAGAGATCTGTACTGTGCCCAATATTTAATGTGCCCTGGGTCTGCAGTGAACATTTGGGAAAAAGACTAAGTAACGCTTTGCAGAGGTGAGGGGAACCAGGCACTTAGGAATTATGTGCCCAGTGCTTATGTTGTCAATGACGTGTGCCCTGCTCGTGCAGTGAACAATTTGGGAACAGAAAAAGACTAGGTTATGCCCTGCAGCTTTGCAGAGAATACAAGGGGACCAGAAAATGTGCCCTGCTGTTTGCAGTGAACTCAGGAACACACAGAATAGACTATGTGCCTGCCCTGCTTTGCAGAGATCCATGAGAGAACTTAAAAGACTTGTGCCCTGCTTTGGCAGCATTGGAAAAAAACTATACCCCTTACTCACTACCTGCCCTTTTTCTGGGCAGAAAATGAAAAATTAAGTGTTGTCGTGCCCTGCAACTGCAGAGATTTTATCTTGAATTCACTGTGTTGCCCCTGCTTTTTAGAGGAAGGAACAACTGCGCCCTTGCATTTTGATTTGATCACACTTCCTGTCTTATTGTGGTAGCAAAAACTTAAGTAATGTGCTCTGCTGTGCAGTGACTTTGCTGCCTGCAGCACAGTCACAATGGGAGGGATTGCCCCACTTAGGAACAGGGTTTGGTCTGAGAAGTGCCAGTGACTGGGCTGGGGGGGGAGTTGGGGCACACAGCTGCTTGCTGCCATTTTTTTTTTTTAGGAAAAGCCTCATCATGTGTTAATTTAAGTAGCTGCACACCCTGACACCTTGTTTTTCTAACTTCAAACTTTTTAATAATTACAGTTCGACATGGCTGGAGTTAAATTAGCAAATGCAGAGGGATGGCACCAAAAATATGATCCAGAAAAAATTGGCTACACATTAGCAGTGAGGGAGACTGTGCAGTGTGTGTTAGTTGCAAATTGTGCTGTGAGTACAGACATGAGCTACGAGGGTTGAGGAACTTCAGTGAGGCATTAATTGCAGGGATTACAGGCCTCCAGCTCAAAGCTGACACCATCTGGAAACATCTTCTGACAGAGCAGCACAAGAAAGCTGTTAACATTTTGAAATTTGGTGGAATGAGGTCACCACTTGATATATATTGCCATACTACAATTGGTAAGTTTAAAATTGGGGGTTAGGGTTTGGACCTAGACTTAACATTTATTTAATTTATTTGCAGGGAGATCTTTCAGTAATGCAGAGGAACAGCATAGAATGATTCTAGACAGGCTGATGGAGATCCTGTATATGATGGCCAAAGAGAACATCCCTATTAAAAAGTTTGAAGTGATAGCAGAACAAGAGAAGTGCCATGGAGTTCATTTGGGCAATAAATACATTAACACTGTTAGTGGGAAAGAACTCACAATGTGTATTGGCAAGAACCTAGAAGAAAACCTGCTGGCAACTGTCAAAAATGCAAATCATTTTTCAATGCTTATTGATGGTAGTACTGACAGAGGTGTAATTTAAAAGGAACTGGTTTACATAATTTATGTAAATCCCATCAATGGTCAAGTGGAGACTAAGTTTTTACAAATGAAAGCTGTATCAGATGGCACAAGTCAGAGATTGAAAAATCTCCTTTTAGATATTTTTGCAGAGTGTGGCCTTGATATAAAAAGACATGGTTGAGTTTGGGACTGATGGGGCATCTGTCAATATGGGTGTAAGATGGGGTCTTGCTGCTCTTTCAAGGGAAGACATACAGTGGTTAGTTGGTGTTCATTGTTTCTCACACAGATTAGAACTGGCCATAAACGATGCTTTGGATAACACCAATTTCAATGATGTTTCAAACTTTCTAACTTTCTGTCCCAACTGTTTTATCTCTTTCAGAAAAGTGCTAAGAGACTCAGAGAGTTACGATCCATTGCTCAGGCCATGGAGATGTCAGTTGAAAAGCCCAAGAAGGCCCATGGCACACGGGTGCAACATAAACTTCTTGCCACCCGTGCTGTTACCAAATCGTTCCCCATAATTTGTGCTCATTTAGAATCTACGGCCGCAGACCCAACTCATGACCAGGCCAAAGCCAAGGGAGTGTTGCAAATTATGACTAAATTCCAAATGGTGGCACATCTTTTGTATTTTGAAAAACTGCTTCAGCCACTTGCCAGGTTCTCACTAGCACTTCGAAAAGAAGTAGTTGAAATGCCAGAACTAATTAGCTCTGTTGAAACTTTGAGAAACTCTCTTGATCATGCTAAGCAGAGTGGTCCCATAGGTGGCAGTGAACTTGACATTCTCTTAAAAAATGTGTCTGATGTTCTTTCAGGAGCATGTGCTGAAGTGACTTACAAGGGTGTGAAATTAACACATTTTAGTGGCTAAGTTGTTAAAATGTTTAAACAGCAAACTAAGATTGTGAACAAAGGTTCGGTTTGACTGATGAGAGTAATATCTATAACCGTGCAAAAGTGTTAGATACCAGACTTTGGCCAGCTGCAGACAGAAAGGAACTGGAGTTGTATGGTAAAAGTGACACTACTGCAGTAGCTGACCATTTTTCAGCACTTTTGCAGCCTGACTGTGACAGCACTCTTCTACTTGCAGAATGGCAAGAGTTTAAGATTGTTGCTCAAATCCATTTCATCAATCTTTCTGCCTCTGCTATCTGGTCAAAGCTGGTGTATGATTTCCAAAATTCTTATCCAAATCTGTTGAAGCTTGTCAATGTGTTGAGAGTATTTCCTGTGTCTAATGCAATTGTAGAAAGGTGTTTTTCAACTATGAACAAGGTAAAAACTGACTGGAGAGCAAGTCCGGTAGAGGATACTGTAGAAACATTCATTTGCATTAAAAAGCAGGGCCCCCCTCCAGCTGAATTCAACCCAGGCAGGGCTATAGACATATTTTTTAGTGCTAAACCAAGACATCCTGGTGATTTGGCAACTGCAGATAGTGGACAACCCCCAGGCCCCCAAAACAGGCCAGAATTACTGGCTACATGCCTGGTGGAGAAGAGTAGCAAATAGATTGCACCCAGTTCTTGTTGGTTACTGTATGGTCAATCACGGTCCCAGGTGGAGTTTTTATGCTAGGACAGGGGTTCATTTTAAATTTATGTTTAATTTGTCACGACTCACGATCACGATTACGCTCATGAATTCATAGTCTGCTTTGGCAGACATCTTATCTTGGCTCTTAAAATGTATGTGCTGCTGCACAACTGCTGTATTTCTCTGGAAATGGCTAAATAAAACAGATATCAGTCTCAGAAATGTGTGTAAATGTGTATTTTATCAATATAGAGCAAGATAAGTACATGTTATGAGGTTTTGAGCAAAAATATCAGTTTTTGGTAATTGATAACCAACTTCGGCCAATTGATAACCATTTTTTACTTTGATTAGCAAAGGCCACTAATCAAGTCTCTGACACTAATTTATGCCTTGCAACCCACCCACCCCAAGGCTTACACTACCTTTATAGGTACTGTTCATTTGCAACTTTCTGTGTCAGTCAACCAGCACAGGTAGCAGTCACCAAGAGGAGTGAGAGGGAAGGAGAAGTAGTAGGAGAAAATACTCAAGGGGGAGCGGGGAGCAAAAGGCAAGTGCAGGTGAACTTGAAGAGTATTTGAGGTGCAGTACACCAAGATAGGATGACACACGGAGTGGTGCAGTACAGTGAGTGTGGCGCAGCAGTCTTAAGAAGTACATTCTGGAAGCTGCAGTTCTGGCCCATTTGTAGGCACCTCTCTGGGCTGTGGGCGGAGGTGACCAGGCTCTGGGCCAAGCTGGCAGGAGTACTGTGAACCTTTGCCCCCACCCAGAGGCCACCATGTCCCCAGGCAAGGCCACAGTGGATACCGAGGCAGTGATCTGGATGGACTACAGTGGGCACAGGGAGGGTTAGGGAGGTGGGACAGATGCACATCCCCCATCTGATCCAACTAAAGAACAAATATGCTGTTCTTGAGGAACGGGAGTGCCCCACAGGGAAGCCTGAGGTTGAGGCCAGGGAGGATGAGCAGACAACCAGGGAGACGGGCATATAGGTGAACCCTGAGAACCCCAGAGGAGGAGGAGGAGGAAACTTATCCAGGTGGGGGACTCAGTTGTTCAGCACATGGATCTAGGCACAGATAGCGGAACAGAGAGGGATGTTAAATGTCTCCCAGGAGGCAAAGCTCGGAGGGAGGGGGAGCAGATCCACAGGATTGCTAGGGCAGTGGCAAAGAAGGGATGGGTAGACCTCTTATTGAAGTAGCAGTGATCACTGGGGTGGTGGTGCAGTTGCTAAACAAATGTTCATGCAGACTAGTGGAGAAACGCACTCACCCTTGCCAGGAGATTTGGCAGAAAAATGCTCAACAACAAGTACTGCTGCTGAAGTTTTATTTATTTAATCCATCTGGCATCAAAAAGACAGTCAATACAGGACAGCAGTGAAAAAGCACTGTCTCTTACATTTTGCCAGTCACCACAGGCTTCATCAGGACATTTAAACTAATGGGGAGGGGGGAACCAGGTACAGGGAAACTCAGAACTCAGACAACCCACCTCCACAAGTTACAGGAGACAGAGTAGAGGACCAGGAAGAAAGGTATTTGGCAGACGCACCTAGTATAATGATAATGGAAAAGGTAGGAATGGAAGATCAGCGTTTCAATTACACCAGAGCTGATGGAAAGAGACTAGAGCACAAACACACAAACAGGAGGATGGGTGGCAGCAATACATGGAAAATCATCCACGCAAATGCCCATAGTCTGGGAAACAAAGTCCCAGACCTAGTGGCTGTAATGATGGAGGATCTGGATGTAGTAGCCATAACCGAGACATGACTCACCAGTAACCAGAACTGGGAGTTGAACATACAAGGTTATGCACTATTGAGAAGTGACAGAATATGCAGGAAGGGAGGAGGAGTGATCCTATATGTTAAAGAGGATATCAAAGCAACATCAATACAGGACAAACATGAGGAGGCAGAGGAATTATGGGTCACCCTTGAGACAGGAAAGGGAACAGAGATTTGGGCAGGGGTGATCTAAAGACACCAAGCTCAAGGGGAGGAAGTAGACAAGATATTGCTTGATAGTATACATGAAAGGACAGCAAAGGAGGAGGAGGTTCTGCTGATGGGGGACTTTAACATGCCAGACGCAGACTAGTCAACCACAACAGGGGCCTCGGCCAGGACCTGAGACATTGTGGACTCACTACAGGGGGCAGGCCTCAGACAACTGGTGTGGAAGCAAACCATGGAAGGGACAATTCTGGATCTGCTGCTGACCAATGGGGACAGAATAGAGGATCTCCAAGTGGAGGGGCACCTGGGGACCAGTGACCTCCACTTGATACAATTCAGATTCAACACAGGGATACAGTCAAGCCATGCAAAGGCAAAGATCTTAGGTTTCAGGGGAACTGACTTCTGCAAGATGGGAAAATGTGTTAAACAAACCCTGAAACACAGAAAAGCAGGAGGGGGGTACAGGAGCAAATTTATTTAGTTGTTTAACCAGGTATAGCACACTAAGCTGAAAGCTTTTTTACAGGAGCGACCTGGGAGCACAAGGAGGTTAAGTGACTTGCTCAGGGTCACACAGTATGCAAGTGGAAGCTGTGGGATTCAAACCCAGGTCTGGTCTGCTGGATGTCACCAAATTTGCAGCTCAGAGCCTTAGACCACTGCGCTATACTGCCACAAATGGCATACATTGAAAGAAATATTATTGGGGTCACAGAACAATATGTTAAGATGAGAAGCAAAGGGAGAAGGAAGAGGAAACCACTTTGGTTCTCCAAAGCTGTGACAGAAAAGGTAAGAACCAAGAAGATGGCCTTCAGAAAATGCAAGGAGATACAAAGGGATGAAGATAGGAAAGAGTACCAGACGTGTCGGAGTGAGGCAGAAAAAGCTGTAAGGAGCATGAAGGTGCAAACTGAAGAAAGATTAGCTCAGTCAGTGAAGGCAGGGGATTAGACAGTCTACAGGTACATTAGTGAGGGAAGAAAGTCCAGGGGGGAATCTCTAAGATCAGAGGGGATGAGGGAGAGAGCATTGAGGGTGATCAGGACAAGGCATTGATCCTAAAAAAATATTTCTGCTCAGTCTTTACAGTGGAAGGGGAGGGACAGGGACCACAGTCAGACATCCTAGACACTGAGGGGAGGGAGAGGACACCAGTCCTTTTATAGAGGAGAGAGTGCTGAAGGAGCTTACAAAGCTAAAAGAAGGACAATGATATGGGTCCAGATGGCATACACACCAGGATCCTGAAGGAATTAAGGAGGGAGCTGGAAGCCCCACTGGCAGTCCTCTTCCCTGACTCCCTAAATATAGGTGAGATCCCAGAGGACTGGAGAAGGGCACATGGGGTCCTTCTGCACAAGAGTTGCAGCAAAGAGGAAGCAGGGAACTACAGGCTAGTAAGCCTCACATTAGTAGTGGGTAAGATCATGGCCACATTCCTTAAGGAATTGACTGTGGAACACCTGGAATCCACAGGGGCACAGGATCCAAGGCAACATGGTTTCACCACAGGAAGGTCCTGTCAAACAAACCTGATTGAGTTCTTTGACAGAGTAACAAAGGTGGTAGATCAAGGAGAAGCAGTAGATGTTGCAAACCTAGGTATCAGCAAAGCCTTCAATATAGTTCCATATAGAAGGCTGGTCAATAAGATGGGTAGTCTGGAGATGGACTGCAAAGTGGTGAACTGGGTTAGTAACTGGCTGATGGACAGGAGGAAAAGGGTAGTAGTAAATGGAGCCCAGTCAGAGGACATGGAGTTGACCAGTGGGGTACCTCACGGATCAATTCTGGGGCCAGTCTTCTTCAATGTCTTCATCAGTGACAATGCAAAGGGGCTGGAAGGGAAGGTTTGCCTGTTTGCAGATGACACCAAGATCTGCAACCGAGTAGATACTCCAGAGGGAGTGATAAGTATGAGAACAGACCTACAAAGGTTGTAAAGATGGTTGGAGATGAGGCAGCTGAGGTTTAATGCAAACAAGTGCAAAATTATGCACGTGAGGAGTAGGTACCTGAGTGAGAGCTACAGGATGGGGGGGCTGCTGGCAGTCACCAAGGAGGAAAGAGATCAGGGGATCATTATCACAGATGACCTCAAGGCCACCAAGCAGGCAGCAAAGGCAGTGGGGAAAGTCAGTGGAGTGTTTAGTTGTATAGGAAGGGGTATCACAAGCCAAAGAAAGGAGATGCTAGTCCCACTGTACAAAACACTGGTGAGGCCTCATCTAGAGTATGCCATGCAGTTCTGGAGGTTGGAGCTTCATAAGGACATCGACAGGTGGAGACCGTGCAGAGGAGAGTGACTAAGATGGTGCAGGGTTTACAGCATAAGTCGTATGTGGAAAGGTTAAAGGACCTCAGTATGTATACACCGGAGGAAACAAGGGAATGAGGTGATATGATTGAGATGTTCAGGTACCTCAAGGGCATAAATAAGGTGAGAATGGAAAATATCTTCCAGTACAAAAAGAGTACTAGAACAAGGGGACATGACATGAGATTGAGGGGAGGCCATATAAGGGGAAATGGGAGAATGTTCTATTTCACTGAGAGGGTGCTGGATGCATGGAATGGACTGCCCCAGGAAGTGGTGGGAGCACACACTGTGGTGGGATTCAAACATGTATGGGATAGGAATAAGGGAACTATAGTGATGGAAAGAAATAGCTAAGAGAAGGACTAGCTAAGCCAATGACCAACTAAGGTCTTAGCCCACTAGTACAGCTAGGGCAAAAAGGCAGATTGGATGGGCCTGGTGGTACTTTTCTGCTGACAACTTCTATGTTTCTGTTCTTTTTTTTGCATGAAGACATCTTTTTTCATATGAACAACACAACCTCATGAAAAAGGATCCCTTCATACAAAAAAGGAATTTGGACTTAGTTTTTTCAGATTCTTTTTTCATATGAAGGGATCCTTTTTCATATGAATGACACAGCCTCACAAAAAATACTCCTTTCATATGAAAAAAAGAACTGGGACTTATTTATTTTTCCACATTTCAACTTCAACAAGCCACAACTCCCTCAATATTTGCACGTAAGAGACAATCTATATATAAAAACAAAGGTCTTAACAAGTACTACAAGAATAGCACATAACAACCCCAAAAACTTAGGGGTCATACAAAAAAGCCATACAAATTAAAACATCAAAATCCCCCTAGGATAACACTGGACATTTTGCAAGCCATACAACCAAATAAATTGCTTTTTGGGAGAAATGGAAGCAACATCAATGAATGTATCTATGGAGGAATGACTGCATCCATGGAAGCACAGGGTCCAAAGGGCCCTGCACTTCCATAGGCAAATGGATATGTACGCAGGTCCCAAAGGGACCTATGTGAATGAGAGTACGATTATAGTATCTCAAAAAGTAAGAATATTCTTTGAAAAACAGCTTCATTAATACACCAGTTAGGGTTCAGATTAAACCAACAAAAGCAGGGAAATGTGGTGTTAGAGTTCCCAACCCTATCACCTCACCCACACCCTGCAGACAGAAAAAGGTAAAAACATTATGGTTTCACCTGTCCTGAGTCTTCACAAATCAGGTGTTCCATGGTATTTTCAACCCTAACACTCACCCCATTCTCATACAGTCTGCACATCTCAGCTTCTTTACTGATGGGATGGAGTGAGCGTTAGGGTTGACAACCCCCAAGGAACACCCCAGGCCGGGTTTGCGAAGACTCAGGAGATGTGAAACTGTAATGGGATTTCCTCTTCCTGTCTGCAGGATGCGGTTGGGGTGTTAGAGCTGGAAATAAATAAATAAATATATATATACTGTATGTATATATATATATATATATATATATACACATTTGTGCAATGGGGTGAGCATGTGACATTGATAATACAAATACGTATTCTCACTGCAGTGGAATAACTCTGTCATGACATAGACACTGTGAGTTTATTTTAAATTATACGACAGGTATCTGGTCTCAGCCAATCACAAAAGAGAACAACTGTAAGTTATTCTCTCACAAACTGCAAACCATATCCCCAGAGTCATTTATTTACTGAAACCCTGCCCACAGTCATTTAATGAAACAGCAACCGCACCCACAGTCATTTAATGAAACAGTAACCCCACCCACAGTCGTTTAATGAACTGTAACCACGCCCCGATATAACAAAAACATTTTCAGTCCACTGTCATAAACCTCAGAGCATCGCATTCACACATTGCACTAGCATGCAGCCGAGGAAAAACTCAGTGAATGAGTTACACATTTTTCATACAAGTACAGCATTGTATTTCATACATTAGGCACCACAGAATAGCACAACTGTTCTCCTACCCTAAAACAAATGCTGCAAACTTCTATAGTTTCTCTCCAACCGTCGCAAAGCACAGCAACCCACGCTTACTGCAACACTGCGGACCCAAGGAAAACTCATTCCTAAACGAGTTACACATTTTTTAATGAAATGCAAATAAACCATCGTTCTTCATAGACGTGGCTCCACAGAATACCATAAATGTACTCACAGCCTGAAACGAGCACTGTAAGAGTATGTATTTTTCTCACCAAAGACTGAAGCACAATTCCAAGGATGCACATTAACACCTCTGCTAATGCGCATGCCTGGAATCCCGCTTCACTTTTTCAACAGAAAAATACATAACTTTGCAGTGCTTCTTTCACACTCTGAGGACATTTATGCTATTCTCTACTGCCATGTCTAGTTGTATAATAGTAATAATATTCAGTTGTTGAGAGTATACACATAATTTGCTTTCTGTGAATGATTAAACGCCTCGGTGTTTAATCATCCACAGAAGCAGGTTATTGCTTCGTATACTCCAAGCAACTGAATGTTATCACTTAAATATTTCCACAGTGTCTACGTCACCATAGAATAAACCAACACTGGTGATGTCACTCTCCAGTACTCAAACATACTCTATACTGGCACTACTTTACAAACAAGAAACCCACAAACTGAAACAGCTGTTACACACCTGAACACAATAAATGAGTGTTGAATTTCCCGTGCTCCTCAGAATGCCATTTATAACCGGTGGAAAGCATCTGCAAAAATTAAAAGAAACATCAATATAACATTCATAAAATGAGTTACCAGACTAAAATATGCGATTATGTACCATCTAAAAAACCTGAAAGAATAAACAAATTAACAATAAGAAAAAACAAACAGCTGATAAACATAGAGGAAGAAATACTCCTCAGTTGCTCATAATTCAAAACCGACTGTGAGCCATTACTCGGATCACACCATTTGGAACAAACATTTCTACCACCTGAAACTAATAAAATAGACATTTTACCACCAAAACGTCCACGAATATACAATACAGAAGTTGACAAAAACATTGAAAATACTAAAAATGACAACACCAGAAGAAAAACAGCATCAGATGTGTCTCACTTCCATAAATATCTACGTGAAGAGCTACAAATCTATCAACCGATGGAATGTATAGCACCAGAAGAACTTGACCCAGTCTTATTGCAGTACTTCATGACTGCAGAGAACAGATGGAGCCAATTATGAACCTCTCACTATAAGATCAAAAATTCAGAGTCTAGAAAGATATCTGAAAGACAGAAATCATAACGAATCCCTTTCTAATTCTAAACAATTCTTCAAAACAAGACAAGTAATAACCTTGAAACAAAAAGTCCTAAGACAGCAAGGAAAAGGCAACCGTCCGCAAGCTGTGGACAAACTTACTGACAACATAATAAACATACTTTACAAAAAAAATTTAATTGGACCCAGTAATCCACAAGCATTACTAAACAGTATGTGGATTACTGTGACAGTGTATTTTGGCCTCCCTGGCAATACAGAAATGTGGAATTTAAAATGGGGAGACGTTTGCTTAAATAAAGATGAAGGACATTTATACCTTGAATATGTGACAGAATGACAAACGAAAACCAGGTCGGGCAGCAACCCAAAAGAAGTTTGGTTACTTAAACCTTGAGCATACCAAATAACTGAAAAGAAATGGTGCCCAGCAAACAACTACATTATCTATTAAGCCAAAAGACCTGAAAAATGCAACATTGAAACAGCACCCCTTTTCCTTGTTGTAAATCAATGTCAGCATGCTCAATACCCAACTAACTGGTACAAAAACCAACAGTTAGGAATCAGTTTCTTAAGTAGTATGATAAAAAACATGACAGAAGAAGCTAACATTGAAATGGACCGTCATATCATTAATCATTCCACATGGAAACATCTTGTTCCAAAGCTGTGCAACAGCAATGTCTCCCCAACTGAAATAATACAGGTATCGGGTCATAAAAAGATCCAGTCTCTAAATGAATATGCTACCCTAATTGAAGAGAAACAAAGGAACATTTACAGCACTTTAAGTAGCAGCACAGAACCCATTCCCTCAACTTCTGGTATGCACTCTCACAGCGAGAAAAAATCCTGCAGTGAAGACAGTCTTCAAGACACGATATCTGCCTGTTTCAGCCACCCTACTATCAACACTCTGCACTCGTGCTAATATTTGCCATATTACAGTCGCCCATCATGTATCCCATGTGTATGTGTATATATATATATATATATATATATACATACATGATATACAATAGAGAGCTGTAAGATAAATGATTTATCTATGCAAGTGTTGTTTGACCGCGGGTAACCTCACTAGTGGCGTGAGGTCAAACAGCACAAGTGTAGATAAATAATTTATCTGATAGCTCTCCATTGTAAATTTCATTTATGCAATAGGGATGCTTTCTCTCAGTGCAGGGACATTTGCTTTTGATTGCTTATCTTTTTTTGCATAAGTTTGTCAAAAAAGTAAAAAAAATGGCATTTTCTGCTCTTTTTTGCTAATTATAAAAAAATCTATAAGATATATATAAATGAAACACCACTCATTTTGTAGATAATTTTGTGCTGAACAACTTTCATGCTCACAGTACCATGCTATCTTTTTTCGTTTTAAAGTTATTCACATTTGAATATGGGTAGTACTGCTACTGAGGCTGAACATTCTAAATGAGCTCCGGAGTGATTGTATTTATTTTTTTTATTCTGTGAGAATCAGTTTACAACCTTTGAGCCAGGGGCTTGTTTCCAAAGGTACTTCGTCACATTGAGGACATACATAGCATTTTAGGTTACATAGCACAGGTTTTCTCAAATAGTCGTTCATCAGAGTTCATCAGATTGTAACATAGCTACTATATGGATACATTTTATTTATTCAACAGCTGTGAAGATAAATGGATTTATTCAACGGCTTTTGAGTCCATAGCCTATTGCATAAATATATATATATATATATATATATATATATATATATATATAGCCAGTATAGTTAGGGTTGAGTAGGCACTTTAATGTTAAATTCAAAATGTTACACTTTAATAACTTCGCAACCATTTGTCCGATTTGCCTGAAAGTTTGCATGCATAGTCTGATACTATCGATATCTGGATCTGGAAAGTTTTGTTCTGGTTGGATTTGCAGCTGGGGAGCTGGGGAGTGTGAAAAAAGTGTGAAAAATCCTCAATTTTTGGGAATTCTTTGATTGTCTCCACAGCCCAAACAGTTAGTCCGTCTGGTCTGAATGTTTCAGGGTATATCAGGACTGCATCAGGGAAATGCCTTTTGAAGGCTTGGTGAAAAAAATTTGAAACCGTTCAAAAGTTATTAAAGTTTAAAGTTTCCCATTATAGCCTATGGGAAAAAAAATATGTTCCCCTCAAAAGCTTTCGCAAAAGTACCATGGACATTCATGAAAGTACCATTGGTTTACATGTGGGGCTTTCATGAAAGTCCACACAGAACTTTTGCGAAAGTGCAGCATGTAAACCAGTGGTACTTTCGTGAAAGTCTGCTAAACGTTTGAGAAAGTACTGCAGGTAAGCAGCCCCAAAAAGCAGTTTCTTTGCCACTTCATAGCAAATAAATTGTCAGGACATTTGAGCTGAAATTTGCAGAGTAGCAAGCCCTTGTTCCACAGATGTGCCTTGTGCTGGTTGGTGAAGAAATTGACATCAGTTTCATAGTTACAGCACACCGAAGTTGCATGTTTTCCCATAGGATAACATTGTGGCGGTTGCTGTGCCTTTTGGTGGCTGTATCTCAAAAATGGTTTGAGATACAGATTTTTTGCTAACTGCAGCTTAGTACACCTTTTATCTCAGTCCCAGTGTACTAAACAATACGTGGAGGTGGCCAGGTCATGAATACAACTGCAAAGGATTTTTTTCCAAAGTTGCTAAGGTTACTGAGATACTGCCACATTTACAGTACAAGGGTTACTTGGAATGTCTCAAGACCTGTGCTATGTGTCTGTACTTATGGGAAGGTGGGAGTGCAGGGCCCAGAGGGCCCACACTCCCAGCTATGCATACCATTTATGCTAAACAAGGAGGACAGGGCCCTCCTGTGCTATGCCTTTACACTTATGAGTGGGTGGGAGCACAGGGCCCAGAGGACCTGCACTCCCACCTATGGATCTGAATATGCAAAACTGGGAGCACAGGGCTCTGCAGCACTATGTCTCTATACTTATAGGTGGGTGGGAGGGTAGGGCACCGAGGGATCGTGTTCCCACCTATGGAATACTGGGAGCACAAGGCCCTCCTGTGCTATGCCTGCACACTTATGGGTGGGTGGGAAAGCAGGGCCCAAAGGACCTGTGCTCCCACCTATGGATGCCATTTTGCAAACCTGGGAGCACAGGGCCCTCCTGCACTATGTCTGTATACTTATGGGTGGGTGGGAGCACAGGGCCCAGAGGGTTTGCATGCCCACATATGGATACTATTATGCAACACTGGAAGCACAGGACCCTTCTGTGCTATGTCTCTAGTCTTATGGGTAGGTGGGAGCGCAGGGCCCAGAGGGCCCATGCTCCCACCTATGGATACCATTTTGCAAAACTGGCAGCACAGGGCCCTCCTGCGCTATGTCTCTATGCTTATGGGTGGGTGGGAATGCAGGACTCAGAGGACCCATGCTCCAACATATGGATACCATTATGCAAAACTGGAAGCACAGGGCACAGTAGTGACACTGTAGTTAGGGTTTGCCTGGCCACTTCTATGTTAAACCCCAAATCTTGCACTTTAATAACTTTGCAACTGTTTGACCAATTTGCCTGAACATTTGCACACATGGTGTGGTACCATGGGTCTCTGGATCTGGTAAGTTTTGTTCCAGTCAGATGTGTGGTTGAGGAACTGCGGTGTGTCAAAAAATATGAAAAATACCACTTTGGGACAATTTCTTTGCTTGGGGCTTCAACCCAAATGAAACATAGAAACATAGAACCTAGAATTTGATGGCAGATAAGGACCACTTGGCCCATCTAGTTTGCCCATTTCCCTACATAATGGATAAGCTGCAGATCCTAGTTAACCAACAGCCCACTGTTTTTGACTTCACAACCTCCCCAGGGCCATTCCATGCATCCACAACCCTCTCCATGAAAAAATACTTCCTCACATTACCTCTGAACCGTCTCCCCTTTATCTTCAAATTGTGTCCCCTTGTTCTTGCACATCTCTTTTTCTGAAAGATGCTGCCCTTTTGGACTTTGTTGATTATCTGGAGGTACTTGAAAGTTTTTATCACGTCCCCCTTCTCCCTCCTTTCCTTGAGGGTATACATACTAAGCTCCTTTGGTCTCTCTTCGTATGTCTTTTGGTGCAGACCCTGCAAAATTTTGGTTGCCCTCCTCTGCACAGCCTCCACCCTGTCTATGTCTCTGCGGAGAAGGGGTCTCCAGAACTGCATGCAGTACTCCAGATGGAGTCTCACCAACTGTCTGTTCAGAGGGATAACAATTTCCTGTTTTCTACTGGTGTTGCCTCTCTGTGTGCATTCCAGTATCCCCCTAGCCCTCTTTACTGCCTTCTCACATTGCTTGCCCACCTTTAGGTCATCTGATATAACTACCCCCAGGTCCCTTTCCATTTTTGTTGTTGTCAGTATCTCACCCCCTAATTGTGTACTCCTCCTGGTTTTTGTTTCCCAGGTGCATTACTTTGCACTTCTTTGCGTTGAATCCAAGCTGCCATACATTTGACCATTCCTCCAACCTTGCCAAGTTCCTTCTCATCCTTTCCACCCCACCTTGTGTATCAATCCTGTTGCAGATCTTTGTGTTGTCTGCAAAGAGACATACTTTTCCTTCAGTCCCTCTGCAATGTCATTTATAAAGATATTAAAAAGGACTGGTCTCAGTACTGAACCCTGCGGTACTCCACTAGTAACCCCCCTTTCTTCACTGTGGACTCCGTTTACTATTACCCTCTGCATCCTGTTGTCCAGCGAATGTTTTACCTAGGCTACCATCCTGGGACCCACTTCCAGGCTGGCTAATTTGTTTATTAATCTTTGTGCAGCACTGTGTCAAATGCCTTCTAAAGTCTAGGTAGGCCATGTCCACAGCCCCTCACTGGTCTACTACTTTGGTCACCCAAAAAATTGATTAGATTCATCTGACATGACCTTCCCACTGTGAATCCATGTTGCCTTGGGTCCTGTGCCCCACTGGACTCTAGGTACTCAACAATTCTTTTCTTCAGAAGTGATTCCATTATTTTCCCTACTGACAGGTCTGTAGTTTCCTGCCTCTGTCTAGCTCCCACTTTTGTGAAGGGGAATCACATCTGCCCTCCTCCAGTCCTCAGGCACCACACCATCCTCCCATGATTTGTTAAAAAGGGCAGCCAATGGTGTTATTAATTCTCCTCTTAGTTCTTTTAGAATTCTGGGGTGAATCCCATCAGGCCCCATTGCTTTGTCCACCTTCAGTTTTAGGAGTTCTTTCAGAACCCCTTTCTTCTGTGAAAGGACTGATATCCACCCCTCTATCCAGAGTGCTTCTATTGACTGGATTAGGTACCTCCCCCTCCTCTGTGAAGACTGAGCAGAAGTATTCATTCAGTATCCCTGCTTTTTCACTCTCCCTCTCTGCCTACTCATCCTCCTCTTTATTCAGCCTCAGTATCCCTTCTTTTGTCTTTCTTCACTCCCTAATGTACCTATAAAAGGTTTCATCCTCTTTCTTAACCGAGTTGGCTATCTTTTCCTCAGTTTGAGCCTTTGCTATTCTGACTGCCTTCCCTGCTTACTTCTGCTTTAACTGGTACAGTTCTATGTCCTGCTCCTTCTGTATTTCCTTATACTTCCTGAATGCTATCTTTTTTCTTCCTAACCTTCCCTGCCACCTCTTTTGAGAACCATAGTGTTTTTTTTGTTTTGTTTTGATTTATTTATTTGCTTCACACAAAGGCTTGTTGCCTCTGTGATGGCAGTTTTGATGTTTCCCCCATTGTTGCTCCATCCCTCCTTCTTGCCTGTTTGCTAGTGCTTTTCTGAGGCACTTTCCCATTTTGACAAAATCAACCCTCCTCAAGTTCAGTACCTTCCCTTTTGTATGGCTTGACTCTACAGTTGAGTTTATAGTGAGTCACACTGTTTGGTGGTCACTTGTTCCCAGATGGCTACCCACTTCTAGATCTGAGATCATCTCTCTGTCCCCATTTGAGAGTGCCCGGTCTAAGATTTCCCCCTCTTGAGTGGGTTCCAACACTAGCTGTCTGAGGCATACCCCCTCTAGGGCATTGAGAATGGCCCTGCTCTTGGATGTGGCTGCAGCAAAGGTGCTCCAATTAACATCTGGCATATTCAGGTCCCCCATCAGCTATATCTCCCTTTTCTCTGCCATCCTAAGGATGCCTTCTATCATATCCTTGTCCATTTCCTTCCCCTGAGGTGGGGGTCTGTATACAATCCCTGTATGGATTATGGTGCCATTTCCAGTCTCCGGGTGACCCACAGTGCCTCCTTGACTCCCTGTTTACCCTTTAGTTCTGTTGCTTTGATCCCTTCCCTTACATAGAGAGCTACTCCTCCTTCTCTTCTATCCTCCCTGTCCCTCCTGTAGATTGTATAACCTGGTTTGTTGACATCCCAGTTATGGTTCTCTGTATACCATGTTTCTGTGACTGCCACGATATGCAGGCATCCCTCTTCCATCAAGGCCACCAGTTCAGGGAGCTTGTTACCTAGACTACAGGCATTGGTACTCATTATCCTCCATTTTTTGATGGCCTTACCCCTTTATGCCCCATCCCTGTCCTTACTGCCTTTGTCTTTTTCTCCATTTACCCCTGTCCTTCTCCCTATCGACTTCTCTATCTTGGTCTTTACCTCACTAACTACCCTCATTTTTTTGGGGGGGGCTAGGATGTCCCTTCTCCTTTTCAGTGCCTCCCCCCTTGGCTAGTTTAAATGCTTGCCAATGAAGCATTTAAACCTATCACCTAGGATCCTGGTTCCCCTCCTGGACAGATGCAGACCAGCGCATCAGTATAGGCCTGCATCCCTCCAGGTGGATCCCCAGTCCCCAATGAAGCCAAAACCCTGAGCTCTGCACCAGTTTTTCAACCACTGATTAAATCCCATGGTGTGGAGTACCATTTGATTCAATTAGTCTGCAATTTTCAGGGAATATGGGGTTTGGGTCAGTGACATGCCTTTTGAAGGTTTGGTGAACAAATATTAATCCGTTCAAAAGTTATTAAACTTTTAAGTTTCCCATTATAGCCTATGGGGAAAAAAATATGTGTGCCATGCGAAAGAACATTTTACTTTCGCAAAAAGCATCTTTTCGTGTTGCAAATGGGCTCAATGCTGTCATGCGGTGGCCATCTTGTTTTCAGTTATTGACAGAGAAAAAAACATTATAATTCAAAAACAAATGCCCCTTGGTAAACACCAACAGTTGTGTTCACCTAATCGGGGCCCTGGGAACATGATCCTGCCTTCAGATTTCTGAAATTAAGCTTGGAAATATGTTTTTCAACTTCTGTTGGTACTGTTGCAATTTGTGACAATACGGTGCGACAGTTTCGTAAAATTTTGCAAAACTGCCGCACATATGTTTGCAAATTGCAACAGCCTTTTACTACCATGTTTGCAAAACTTGTGAGAAACTGTCGCAATTTGTGACAGTACTGTTGAAAAAAAACCCTGTTTCTTTGCCACTTCACTGCAACTAAACAGTTTGGACTTTTGGGCTGAAATTTGCAGGGTAGAAAAGGCTTGCCCCACAGATGTGCCTTTTGCTGGTTTGGTGAAAAAATTTACAGCTGTTCCATCCAGGTTTCAAAATTTCCCATAGGATAACATTGTGGCAGCTGCACCACATTTTGGTGGCTATATCTCGAAAACAGTTCAAGATACAGATTTTTCGCTAAGCACAAGTACTAAGCATGTGTGCAGGTTGCCAGGTGATGATTACAACTGCGGTGGAATTTTTTTCCAAAGTTCCTATGGTTTTTGAGATATTGCCACATATGTACCACAAGGGTTACTTGGAATGTCTCTAGGCCTGTGCTATGTCTTTATACTTATGGATCCCATTATGAAATAATGGGAGCACAGAGCCCTCCATTGTGCAGTACTGGGAGTGCAGGGAGATGAGGGTTCATTACAATGTCTCTACACTTATGGATAACAGGCTCTGTGCTCCCACAAATGGATACCATCATGGATAGATGGTAGCATCATGGGAGCCAAGGGCCCAGAGGGCTCTGTGCTCCCACAACTACATATGGGTAAGACAACACTTTCTCAGAAATCTCCATCGCATCAGTTGGGGTTTCTTCTAGGCACAAAGTCTGAAATTTGATGTTAGTTACCAACCTTACCACCCCTGGTTCCCCACCCACACACCAACAGGCATCAGAGTTAGGCCCCGACAACCCCAAGAGACACCCTGATGCCTGTTGGTGTGTGGTGGTGGGGGTGGTGTTGGTAACCCTAAAATCAAATTTCCAGACTTTTGTAGCTGTAATAGAAACCCTAACTGATGCATTAATGGAGTTTTTTGCAATGAATATACATATATATATATATATATATATATATATATATATATATTACAGTGGCACGATAGTGCCACTATAGTTAGGGTTCAATGGTCACTTCTATGTTAACCCAAACTTTTGCACTTTAATAACTTTGCAACTGTTCCACTGATTCACATAAAAGTTTTCATGTGCCTCTGGGTGTGGCAAGTTTCTTTCCAGTTGGATGTGTGGGTGCGGAGATACAGATTGTCAAAAAACATTAAATTACCATGTTTTGTACAAAGTCTTTGTCACCACGCTTCTCAGAAACGGCTTGGAGATTTGATCTGAAATTTGTAGATTATATAGGTTTTGGGTCACAGATGTGTCTTTTGAAGGTTTGGTGAAAAAATATGAATCAGTTCAAAAATTATTACATTTCAAATTTTCCCATTATTTTCTATGGGAAAAGTTAGATGGAAGCCTCAAAACAACTTTTTTCGCTGCAAATGCAGTTTTTATGCTGCAAATGCGAAAGTTTTTCTGAGATTCCGCCATTTTGTTTTCAGTTAGTGAGGCAAACAAACTTAAATATCTAAAAAAATACTGGCAGTTGGTAAACACCAACACTTGTGTTTACCTAATCGGTGCCCGGTGAATCAGATTCTTGGGCCAGTTTTTAAAAATAATGCCCAGAAATGTCTTTATTTTATCCATGGAATTCTTTTGCCGCAAATCACGGAAAAGTTGTGCCGCAGAACACAACCTTTTCCACAATTTGTGAAAGAAAGATTTTGTTCTTTCACAAATTGTGAAAATACAAGTTTGAAAATGAATTTCTGTTTTGCAATTTGTGAAACAACAACTTTTATATAGCTGTTTATTTGTCACCTCATAACAAAGAAACAGTTTGGAATTTTGGGCTGACATTTTCAGGATACAAAGGGCTTGCTCCACAGATTGCCTTTCTGTGGTTTGGTGAAAATATATTAATACTTTACATAGTTTTAAACAATTTATGTTTTGGTTACTTTCCCTTAGGATAACATTGGCATTTAGGCAATTCTTTGTCCAGCTGTAGTTCTGAAATGGTTGAGAATTTTGATAAGAAATGTTTAGGGTTACAGTGACTTTGCCTGAAGATGTGCCTTTTGCTGGTTTGGTGAGAAAAGTTTCATCTGCTCCATACTCATAAGACTTTGAAGTTTAGTAATTTCCCAAAGGATAACATTATAATGGTTGGGCACGTTTCAACAGCTATATTTCAAAAACGGTTTGAAATATGGACTCATGGCTTACTACACCTTTAGGTGGTGCAGTAAGCCATTTTGCATGTGTTAAGCTGTTGGTGAATTGTAAGGAATGGGCATATGGTGACTGTGGTACTGTGGCAAGCATTCACAATGTGTGAGCTGTACTGCTTTGCCTACAATTAGGTGTGATATATGGTGAATACCCCCAGAAAACATCCTTGACCTTTACTATGCACCTGGGGGGGTGGAGTAAGGCACAAGACACATGGTGTTACTATGGCACTGGAGTGGAATAAGGCACGAAGCTTACTCCACCCTCTGTGCAATGACAACATAATGGACTCTGCTCCTACACATAAATGAGGGATAATTACAATATGCATGCATGCCCTGTGCTCACATATGGACATATGGATATCATTATGGACTGATGGCAGTGCAGAGCCCAGAGGGTCATGTGCTCCCACAGAGAAATGAGGGTCAACTACAATCTCTCTACACTTATGGATACATAGGAGTGCAGGCCTGTGCTTCCATGAGCAAATAAGGTTACAATTATACTTTCTCAAAAAGTAAGAACATTTTTGGCAAAAAACTTCATTAATGCATCAGTTAGGGTTCCCACTATCAAAAGTTAGGAAAATGTGGTGTTAGGGTTTCCAACCCTAACACCCCACCCCACTCCACCCCACCCCCACCTTCCATGCACCAACAGGCATTGGAGGTGTGCTTTGGGGTTGTCAGCCCTAATGCTCACCCCATTCTCCCATACTGTAACATCTTACCTTCCTCACACATGGAATGCTGTGAGTCACAGTGAGTCTGTATTTTGAAGCGTTTTCAAGATATAGCTTTTAAAAGGGACCCCGACCATTACAATGTTATCCTATGGAAAATGACTAAACTTCAAATTCTTATAAATATGGAACAGATAAAAATTTTTTTCACCAAACCAGTAAAAGGGGCATCTGTGGGTCATGCCCTTTGTACCCTGAAGATTTCAGCCTATAAGTGCAAACCATTTCTTTGCAATGAAGAAACAAATAAACAGATATTTTAAAAAAGTGGTGTCAGAAATTGTGGCACAACCCCCATTGTTTTGCTAAACAGTGCCACAATTTGCTGCACAACTCAGTATTTTCACAAAAGTTGTTTCACAAATTGCAGCAACACTGCTAAAGCAAAAAAAAGCCACAACTTAAAAAAACATATTTCTGGCCAATTGTGTGACAAACTGATCTCAGATTCCAATTCCTATGGCCCTGAGTACATAAACAAAAGTGTTGGTGTTTACCAAGGAGCACTAACTTTTCATTTTCTTAGGTTTTTCCATATTTCAAACTGAAAACAAGATGGCAGAAATTCTAAAGAGAATTCTGCATTTGCGAAAGAACTTTCTGCATTTTCAAAAGACCTGTCCACATTTGCAAAAGAGAAAGTTCTTTCACGTGGGATATCTAATTTTTCCGATAGGAAATAATGGGAAACTTCGAAATGTAATAACTTTTGAACAGATTAATATTTTTTCACCAAACCTTCAAAAGCCACATCCATGACGCAAACCCCATATATCCTAAAAAAATTCAGACCAAATCCCCAAGCTGTTTCTGAGAAATGGCATGACAAAGAATTTGACAAAAAGTGGTACTTTTCACATTTTTTATATTCTGTATCTCCATACCTGTATATCTGACCAGAACGAAACTTGCCAGATCTAGAGATCTTTGGTCCCCAATGGCACGTGAAAAATTTCATGTGAATCAGTCAAATGGTTGCAAAGTTATTAAAGTGCACAGCTTTGGGTTTAACATAGAACTGACCATTGAACCTTAATATAGGGGCACAATATAGTCATTAAAAAAACTGCATCAAAGCACCAATTAAAACTTAACCCTATAAAAGTAGGGAAGTGTGATTAGGATTTCCAGCCCTAACTCTCCACCCCCCAAGCAGCAAAAGACAAAACTACACAAGCAACCACAGACAGCTATCACCAGGTAAGACAAACAACATATGACTGTTTCCAGATGACACAAACGCAGTAGCACCGATGTGCTAGCTTCATGGATTTGTATGTGTGGTATGTACACTGCAAGACATACACACTCACTTCTAGCTGCAGACAGAACTCCACGATACTCAAATCAAAACACTACTGCTATCTGCAGAAGCACAGGTCCCTGCAGCCACAGATAAGAAAACAGGATACACAAATTACAACAGTTCTTCTATCTGCAGAAACAGAGACCTCACATGTACTCTTTCACATTGTATGACAAACACAAACTTCTGATTGCAGAAGGGCAGACCTCTGAAGGGCTTGCCCTTCTGCAGCCACAGGTGTAAGACATACAGTAGACACCGACTTCTCACTGCATAATCAGAGTCTACTGTGGGGTCTGCATTCTGCATCTGCAGATAGAAATCCATGCTACTCAAGTTGCAAGACTACTTCTGTCTGCAGAGGTGCAGTCCCTATGGGGTGAATGCTTCTGTAATCACAAGTACTCATACAAACTGTAAGACATACACACTTCTGGCTGCAGATACAAATCCATGACGGTAGCTCATCAATGATACTGCATTTGTGTCATCAGGAAACAGTTGTATGTTATTTGTCTTACTGGATGATGACTGTTTGTGGATGTTTGTGATGTTTTGTCATTTTTCTGCTTGGGGGTGAAGTAGGGAGTTAGAGTTGAAAACCCTAATGCTAAATTTACCTCTGTTTGTGGCATTAAGTTGAAACCTAACTAGTGCATTAACACAGTTCTTGTCATGAATTATTTTTCTTTTGGAAATAGTGAACTCATATCAGATGCTTGTAATGCTTTTATGTATGTATTCTCATTCCCACCTCCTCTGGGTCGCACCTGGAAATGAGCCCTGGCTCGGTGTGCCTTTCCTGGTTACCAACATTTAAAAAAAAATTAAAAATCCATGTTCACACAGGTCCTTTGAGACTTTCATGAGCAGATGTGCAGGAGCATTGGGTCCTGCACTAAGGGAACAGTCCATCTGCCTGCAAAGGTTCAGGGCCCAGAGGGTCCTGCATGTCCATACAGCTACAGATGCAAAGAATCTGTGGTGCTGTCTGGGGGCTGCAGAAGTGCAAGGCCAAGAGGCCTTCTGGCTGTGGAAACATGGGGCCCTCTGGGCCCTGCACTTCTGTGCAGCTATGAGTGCAGTGATATAGGGCCCTTTGGCCCCTATATCAAGGAAAGACATCTCTTCATTGTATGGTTACTTGTTGCTCATGCGGTAAATACTGTACCATCCCTTCCCAGGCTGGGGGATGATGCCACATGGCAGCGCTGTTTCCCCAGCCTTGGCCCATGCAGCTGGCTCACTGAGCTTACATGCTTATGTAGCTCACTGGCATGGAATCACAACACACTACTCACTGGGCCAAAGGCCAGCCCTGCACAATGTGTTTCTTCACAACCTTTTATTGTTTGACATTTTGACCCCATGTCGTGAACTTGGTCACTAGAATGTGTTAAATTCCACTTTATTGGTGGTTTCACAGAGTGACTGTCAAATCACCCTTTGAACTGTATTTGAAAATTCCCACCATCCTTGGTCATCTGGTAGGGTCATGTAAACAGTATATTCAAATTTTAGGAACAAGATACTGTAAAATGGCCAAGTTATGCATAAAAGTATGTGAGATAAATTTTTATGTCACAAGCCAATACTGCACTACTGTACTTAATGTGCAACCTAAAAATTCTTTGATCACACATCAAAATCCTTAACTATTCAAAAAGCAAATATTTTAAGTTTGCGCTAAAAAAAAAAAAAATTCTTGGGTTGCACTTAATGTGTGACCAAAGAATTCTTTGTTCACATATCAAAATCTTTGCCTGGCCCCCAAATGTTTTTTGTTTTTTTCAGTTTGCATGAAAAATTTTTGGGTTGCACTTAAATGAGCAACCAAAGAAGTATTTCAGTATAAAAACAAGCATTTTTGGTGAGCCACAAATTCTCGGGTTGCACCTTTAAGTGCGACCGAAGAATTTTTCAAGTTCACCAAACATAGAAATATTGGGTTACACATTTAAGTGCGACCCAAGAAGTTCATTTTTGTTGCTCACTGAAAACTTTTCAGTCACACTTAAATGTACATCTCAAGAATTCATGGCCCATGACATAAGAATCAGCCATCTCACTAAGCTGACAACTAAAGAACTTAGCAAAGTCCTAAAAAAGTATTTCTGGCCTGTTGTTTGAGAAACAAACACCGGAATCGAGCTTAATGGGCCCCGTTTAGCAAGATTAATGTATTTTTTTTTTTAAATAACTTGTTTTTATATATTTTCACATTTTGTTTTGCTCAGTAAAAAAAAAAACACAAGATAGTTGCTGCCACAATCTAAAAATGTTCTTACAACCCAAAAATGCAATTAGTTGCGACCTCAACATGCTTGCAAAAGAACAATTTTTGTATAGTTTCAGTTTGTTATCTCAAAACCCTACAAAGCATGGTCAGAAACTGAATGTTAAAACCTTATTACTGACAAATATTTTTCAGGGACACTGGTTTACCACATTAACGGTGACATGGACGGAAACCTGGAATTGTGATTGGTCCGCTGGAAAACGGCGCCAAAACGGAAACAGCGTTTGTTCTCGGGACTCCCGTGATGTGCAGGCTTTATAAGACAGTGCGGTAGCGTGCGTCTTTTCTTACTGCCTGCTCATTTTGCCATTATTGTCTCGCTGCTGGAGTCCTGGGGAAATCTCGCTGCTGGAGTCCTGGGGAAGTTCTTTCTGTTCGTAAGTATTTGTGGCTTGTTTTTTCACTGTAATGCAAATGCTACTACCAGTACAGCCAAATAACATTATGTAAATTGAAACTGCAATCGCAAGTTCTTTTTTTCCTGGCTGCAGTATCTCTCTGTTCAGTTGTTTCACTGAGAAGAAAAGTGCTTTCTGCATTCAGAGGGCTCAGAGTCAAACCGACGATATGTAAGTAACTTCGGGAGTATTTGCGATAAATATATTACAAAATCAGTACATTTAGCACAAATACTCCTGACATTACTTTATTATCGCAGAGTCTGCTGTCAGGGTTTGTCAGTTCGAATCGAACCCCCTTGTTAGAAACCTCCTTTGATTTTTTTCTTTGCCTTCCATTAATATTTTAACTGTCCCTTTAAATGTTGTCCAGTCCTCGGCTGTAGTAAAAAGCGCCCACTGCCATTCGTCTCTCTCTGAGATGTGTGCAACCCCCCCAAGCTGCTCCCTTACCTGTAGTACCTGTGATGCCCTTCGACACCCCCCCACCTGTTTCTGATCTGTCCAATCAGGGTTCCAGCTGCTCGGTCTGATTAATCTCGCTCTGTGACCCCCGCCCCTTGCCCAGTCAGTTGCTACACTGAGGAAGTGAATCACGGTGCCTCCCTGCCATATGGGTGCACGTCGGTCTGCCCAGAAGTCACACTGTGACACAGCTTGAAGCGGGAGAACAAGGATGGAGCGTCGTGATTGACGAGAATCGAGGAAAACGGCAAAAAAGACGCAGCTCGGGTGTATCTCAAACTCTTTCTACCAGCCTGGTAGGTGTCTGCGGCTGCCCGAGTCCATTTTGTGCCCCTTAATTTTTGTCAGAGGCCTCAGTTAAAGCGGCAAGTAATGGCCGCTCTGGTGGAGACACTGGTTGGGGTGATGAGGGGAGGGCAGAAGGACTGAGTGCTAAAAACTAAGTGAGGAGTTTAAAAAGTGGTAATTTCTCTGGCTGGCCAAAACATTTGTGAGGACGGGACTTATTGGCTTCAGTTCATCGGGGGCTCCGTTTCAACTGCTGGGGGTCTGGACGAGTGAAAAAAAAACAAACAGGAATACTGTCACTTAGTGCTAAAACTGCCTGGCAGCACTGTGAGAGGACTGAATCTTAAGTTCTGGCCCAGTCACAACAGCCGAAGAGATGGTGGAGATTTGGGGGGGTGCTGGGTGAGTGAGTGAAAAACACAAAAACAGGAGTACTGTAAATTGAGGTTTATTTAAAGTGCTAAAACTCTGCAACAACCGACGAGATGGGGGAGGGGGTTGAACGAGCGCTAAGTAAACTGGCTGCATTGTGCAATGCTCCCAGATTTGGCATTTTCCCTGTAGCTCCAGGGAAATTTTCCTTGTTTTCTGTAGATTTTCTGTAGATTACATTGCTTCCTATAGAAGTTTGATGGCTCTGTTTTCCTGTGTAACCCAGTACAACTCTAGGGAAACAATTTCCCTGTAAATGGCACACAATCCCTGCAAGATACAGGAATCCTTGTAGAACTGAGAGCACTGAGTGTGATAAATGGCTGGCAGTGCTGAAGTCACAGGCTGTGACTGCTAATATAAACCTCCAGACACAGTTAGGTATCTGCAGTTGATTCAGTGACCTGCTGGCATGTCGGGAGGGGAGAGGGCCTTGTGGTCCATCGTGGTGGGAAAGTGGCCCAGGTGGTCTGTCGGGTGGGGGAGGGCGTGCTGGTCCGGTCTGTGCTAGGAGAGTGGCTGGGAGAGTCAATCTGAGGAAGCAGAGTTGATGTGCATCAGCATCTGGATTGGGATACTGCCCTGGTGGTCCATTGGGTTTGGGATGGGATGGGGAGAGTGACCCTGCTGGTACACTGCAGTGGGGAGAGTGGCCCTGGTGGTCTGTGGGGAAAGTAGTCATACCAGCCTGTCGGGGATAGTGTCCACTCTGGGTAAGCAGAGTGGCCGTGCATCAGCATCTGGATTGGGATAGCGCCATGCAGCTTCTTCTGGATTAGAGTGGCTGTGGTGGTCCATTAGGGTGGGGATAGTGACTGAGCTGGTCTGTCAGAGGGGACAGATTAGTGAGTGTCCAGGCTGGTCTGTCGGGGTGTGAAGAGTGGTCATGCTCAACTGCCCTGCAAACGTTGTGCTGCTCACCTGCCCTACTGTACTAGCAGCCTCGTGCTCCTGACCTGCACTGTTGTCTGCCTTGTGCTGTGCTAGATTTGCCTTGCCATCTACTGCCGCAGGACTACTGCTTTTCTGTGTGCCTGCTGACTGGTAAGTTTTTTGTGTTTCGGATAGCCCTGCTGCTTTTATTTGAATGGGAAGGCAAGGGAGGGAAGATGTTGGGGGGGGGGCATGAGATGATATGCATAATGTACCAAAAAATGAATGTATTTGCAAAATGGCAGACAGGGGAACATGGACAGAGCCGCACCATTTTTCCAACATTTATTCTAGTCTGCCTTGTCCATGCCACGCTCTATTGATTTGTTGGTTGATGGTCGGTCGGCAGATGGGCAGGCTGGGCGGACTGGTTCACATGCTGGGAAAAATTGTTCTGGCCTCAGAGGGAGGGGTGAACGGGCAGAGTGGCACAGAACCATTTTTCCAACATGTATTCTAGTCTGCCTTGTCCATGCCACGCTCTATTGGTTTGTTGGTTGATGGTCGGTCGGCAGATGGGCAGGCTGGGCGGACTGGTTCACATGCTGGGAAAAATGGTTCTGGCCTCAGAGGGAGGGCGAACGGGCAGAGTGGCACAGAACCATTTTTCCAACATGTATTCTAGTCTGCCTTGTCCATGCCACGCTCTATTGGTTTGTTGGTTGTGTGTGTGTGTGTGTGTGTGTGTGTGTGTGTACGCGCCCCTGTCTGTGAGCATGTAGAAGAATGAATAATAATGATGATAAAAAAGAGACACAGTCAGACAAAATAACTTTATTAAGCCACATCAAACTGAATAACCGAAACCACTGTCGAAACTTCGGATTTTCCTCCTTTATTTACCTAGGGGGTAAATAAAGAAAAAATGATTTAAAGTGTCTAACTGCATGTTAATAATCTTACCACCTTTCATTTTGGCTTTTGCGGGAATGTCTACTGGAATATAGTTAAGTTCAGAAGGTGAATTACGGCAGAGGTGAGCCTGACCACTGTGCAGATTGGGGCTTCACCTCGGCTTCCCAGGCACTGTATTAAAAATAGTCTTTGCATTTGAGTGATCACTCAAATTGGTGATTGAGCACAAAGATAGTTATTTCTGTTGACTGCGGGGGATAGGAGAGGAAGTTACTAGCTGCACAGTGGTATTATGGCTTTGCCTCTGCGGTAGAACACCTTTCATCAGTTGAGTCCGACTTAAAACTAAGAGGCTCCATTTTCATGAGGTCCAAGTTAGAAAATGCCTAATTTACTGTTGGTGCAATTCCTGATTGGTTTATTCTTCAGTACAGATTGCTGATCTCTCTCCATTAGCATCCTCAATCCCAATCTTCATTAATCATTGTGGATTTTTGTTTTAATTGGATGCACTTTGTTTACATATAAATAAACCAATCCAGGCAGCTAGATGTTAGGGACCGAACCGATGGAGTCCACCTTGGCATCTGGTGGTTCAGCTTAATTTACGTCTGAGCTCTGTAAAGCTTTGGTACATGGCATTGGATGAGTACTGTCATTCTACCTCTGTTGCCATCACACCTGCGGGGTGGGGGCTGCACTTGCTGCTGTCACTCCTGTGGGGTGGGGGCTGCACTTGCTGCCGCACTCCTGCGGGTGGGGGCTGCACTTTGCTGCTGCCACCCCAAGGGGTGGAGCTGCACTTGCTGTCACTCCTGCGGGTGGGGCTGCACTTGCCGCCGCTACTCCGCGGGTGGGGGCTGCACTTGCTGCTGCTGTCTGTCCTGGAAAATTGATGAACCTGCTGGTGCCACCCATCTTGCTGGGAGTCGGAAGGTGAAGTCTTCATGAGCATCATGCCTGTGTGCTGCTGCAGATTCCTTCTGATGTGGAACCACCTTCCAGCAATGCTACCAGCGCCTCATGCTTGTCCCTTTGCACCACTCTTCAAGTAAGTAGGTGTGGGTGTTGGTGGCAAGCTGTGATTGGAGAATGCATTGATGAGGATGAGGATGTGGATGATGATGATGCTGATGATCTTTTTAACAGTTATGTGTACATTTTTCTGTGGGCCACATGTAAACATTTCAATTACGATTTCAGGCCTTGAAGTGCTATCAGACGCGATCTGCTGCAGGGCTACTATCCTCCATTGTAAAAGGTACAGTTTGCTTTCTTTTTGCCCACTAGTGGGTCTTCCATGCTAAAAATGTGAATGCTTTGTTGGTGTTGCAGAGTTAGGATTTACTGTGTTTTTTTTTTTTTAGGTCAAACTGTGAAAGTGCTGTTGGTGGTCTGCTGCTGTGAGTCCTTGCCCTTCCGAAAAGGTATTGTTGTACTTCTTTGCACTCACAGTGACTCAAAGTCTGGATTGTATGTTTCTGACATCACAGTGGTTTCTTTTTGGTACCCTTCTCCACATAGCCTCCCATAAGCAGTTAGTGAGATTTGGCAGAGATATGTAAGTAACTCAGAAATGGTGGCCAGGAACTGGCTGAGAATGGGATAGATGTAGATAAATAGCGATAATGTAGTCTGGAATTTAAGTGGCTGAGGTCAGCATAAAATCTGTAGCTGTTCCTCCCCACTCTCGTAGACATGGTCTTGTTTCTTACTATATAGATAGTTCTAGTCTGGACTGTAAACTTTGAAGGGCAGCATGATTTATGTAGCTGTTCCTCCTCAGTCTCAAAGCTGGACAAGAATTATTAGCCGAGATATATTTCAAATGCTGATCTTGTTCTCTTGCTATTGTACTGTGACATTCTGACGTCAGCGTGATGATTTTGTCAGCTACTCCTAACTCTGAAATGGTGGCCAGGAATTGGCTGAGAATGGGATAGATATCGATAAATAGCGATAATGTAGTCTGGATTTTAAGTGGCTGAGGTCAGCGTAAAATCTGTAGCTGCTCCTCCCCACTCTCGTAGACATGGTCTTACATTAGCGGGGAGATTTTGATGCTTGTTTCTTACTATATAGATAGTTCTAGTCTAGACTGTAAACTTTGAAGGGCAGCATGATTTCTGTCTTGATTTGAGAGATTGAGTAATTAGTTGTGAAGTTTTAATAGTTGTGCTGCACAGTTGTAAATATATTTTCTATATCTCCAACTGTTTCAATTTTAGTTTGTTGGGAGTCGCCCACACTACACGGTAGCAATGGCAACACCACCACCAAGCAAAATGGCCAAAATCTCATCTCTACGCTAAAGACTGTGCTGCAATTCAAGTCCTATGGCATGTATGAAGATGGAGGAAGATGTTCTGTCGCTTCTGTGATCACCCTGTTGACCACATCAGGAAGGACACAGTGGTGGATCACTGTAAAAGCAAAAAACACACCAAGAACACAAGCCAGAAGAGTAACAGCAGACAGGTGACCCTGCACACCAGTTTTAATGCCACAACAGCTGCAGCTGCTGCAAGGGAGGAAACCGTTTTGGACACGTTGAGGGCTTGGTGTGGTGCCAATATACCAATTGAAAAGCTGGATCAGCCCTGCTTGAGAGACTGGATGGGGAAGTATATCAAAGGAATTGGAGCGCTTCCAAAGGCAGACACTTTACGACAGAATTACTTGCCCCGACTAAATTGGGAAATGGAGGCGGGAATTAGCCAGCTGGTAAGAGGCAAGACACTCGCAGTAATGTGCGATGAAACAACTGATGCAGACTCCCGCTGTGTAATGAACATTATTTTTGTAATAGAGGGTGCAAAATCTATAATAGCAGACACCATAGAGCTAACAGCGGTAAACCACTCCACTGTTGCCCAAAGTGTTTTAAAGACCTTGCATAAATATGGTGTGGAGATGGAACAAGTGGTAGCATTTGTTAGTGACAATGCACGTTACATGACAAAGTGCTTTAATGATGTATTACGTGGCCTAATTAGTGAACATGTAGTCCATGTGGGTTGTTGGGCACGCGTTTTATCATTGGTGGGTGATACCTGGATTGACCACTTTGAGCAGGTGAATAAGCTTGTGGCACTTATAAAATATGCCTTTCAACAATCACCAAAACGTAAACGAGAGTACATTGCATTCCTGGAGGAGAGGGGTGCGGAAAAAATAATATTGCCTCCTGTTCCTGTCTTGACCCGTTGGAACACCTGGTTCGAAGCAGTAAAATGCCACTCTGCATATCTGGAACACCTGCGAGAGTTCTTCAAGGATGAAACCAGTGATGCCAACTCCATGAGGTCCTTAAAAATACTATTTGAAGAATGGTTCGCAGAGCTGCAGGTTCAAACTGCATTCATTGCTGAAAACTGCACTGACCTTATTGATGCAATCGAGCTTTTGCAAAGCAAGGAAAAACCCTTGGTTGTTTTGCTGTATGACACTATTAGCAAAATCAAAAAGCGGTTTGAAGCAGGAGTGTTGAAAACAGAATGATTTGGTGACAGAACTGACGGGTACTTGCAGGCTATGAGGCCACGGGTCAAGCAGGAAAATGTTGCCCTTTTCCAAGGAGCATTTGGTGTCACTTTAAACAAGCTTTCTAAGCATATGGACACAAACCCATCAGTTGAATTCTTTAAGGCTTGCCATATTTTGGACCCCAGAAATTTACCAAAACTGAATAGGGATTTGACACGGCATGCCAGTGACATTCGTCTGTTAGCACTGCACAACCAAACAGAACTGCAAAATGACTGGGATGTATATGCTAGGGAGGATATAAGAGAACTTCCAAGCATATTGGAGTTGGATGTTGGGCAGTACTGGCTTTCAAGGCAGTCACAACTAACTGTACTCTCCAGAGCTGCTCTACAAGCCATCTGGATACCTGTGTCAAGTGCAGATGTGAGAGATCCTTCTGATATGGACAGATCCACACAGATCAAAGGAGGAACCTGTTAGTAGAAAATCTGAAACTGCTATCCCAGCTCATGTACAACAAGTAGCTGGATTATATATTTTTGCATGGTTTCCTCAACATGTTTGATGCCCATTTTTATACTTCTGTTAGCGTATTCAAGCCAGTCACCAGTGCCATCCTCGCCATGAAATAATGGGCTGGTTCCTCCCTCTAACTTCAGACTGTTGCTCCATTGTCCTTCCCTCTTTTTGGCCTCTTAGGTACTTGAAGGTCTCACTCATGTCTCGTTCCTTTCTATCTTCTAGGTTGTACATGTTGAGCTCCCTCTCTCCTCATGTAGCCTGTCTGTCACACTTCCCCAGGATAATTCGTCACCCGAAGTTGGACCCCTGTCCTCCACCATCACTGGTAAACACTAAACAGCAGTACTTGTTTAGTACTTGCACCTGCTCTGACCCTTGCTGTACCCATCCTCCTTCTTAACAGTCTTCCTTTCCCCTTCCCTTCTTTGCCGGATAGAGATTTGATTGCTCCCTCCTTCTGCCTTTCTATTGGGGGGGTTGGAGACTGATGGACTCCTTTGCATGGTGGCGCGGTTTACTGCCCACACCCACACAGTCACCCTGCCTGCTTTAAGTTATATGTTTCTATAATAAACTGTCCCAGATTTTTCTTTAAAATCCCTGAGCTCTACAAACTCTGGTGCAGCCTATCCTGTGCATACATGTCTTGGTTCTCCAGGACACTGTATGCTACCCCATTAATACACATGATGTGAGGAACACCTTTTTGCACAGTTTTCCACATTTCATATAATATGCCTTTGCACATTTAATGTATTTATAGTTGGTTAGATACCATATGTTTATACTGTAGGTTTTAGTTCACTTGCTTTTTCACTGTAGTTAGTTAGGTTTTACACATTTTCTTTGATAGAGCTTTAGTTTAATTGCTGTACTTATATGTTATGTTCCACATTTTGCATATTTTATCGTATATGGGTTTCCATTCAAATGTCTATTCTTCACTGTTTCTACACTTTCAGTGTACCGTTTTCTAACAGTTTCATATAGATTGTATAGAATTTGGTTTCTCGTATTACACACACCTTTTTATGCTTTTTTTAATACTTTTGCATATTTTTACTGTATGGTTGTTTTTGTATTTCTATTTACTCTTTCTGCACATTTTTTATAAATGCTATTCTATTTAATGCAGCTGTTCTCTGTATTTCATTTTATTAGTTTCTGAATTAGTGATATGACAAGAAATGCAGAGCAATGGTTCCATGACGTATAGCATAGACCAAAGTACAAAGTCATGGTACCAATGTCATAGAGGGGCAAAAGTCTGGTTGGGGGGGCTTTGGGAAAATACCCATGCCCAACAGGGAATTACCATGGCATTGCTCAGTAGAGAACCCACTGAAAATGGGTGACTGGGCAGGGGAAATTCTGATCATTAAACCATGGATTTGGTTGCATGAGTGGCTATCCTGCATGTTCAGGGCTGTCTGTGTTGGTGCTTGGGGGAGAGCTGACTGCATGCAATTTTTGGTGACTGGATTGGCTGTATTTGTGCACACTGTTGCATCTGGGGGGGGCACTGTGGGGAGAAGCTATATTGGCACCTGGAGGAGTTGGCCGTGCTGGTGTCACCATGACATCTGAGGGACGAGTTCATGCTGCAGTCAAACCTGAGGAATAGGGACATAGTGCTGTTGCTGCTGCTGTAACACCTGCGGAATTAGAGCCATAGTCCTTCTGCAGACAATGCAATAGAGGGTGGGGACTACAGTGCAGTATCTGAGGGATAGAGTGAGGCTATATAGTGCTGTTGACACTGCCACAACTGTGCTGCTGCTGCTGCCATCACATCTTGTACCTATCAAAATAACAAAATTGGTGCAAGGATGGATGTATGTACAATAGTGGATGTCAAAATTGCTAATATGCATGGTAGCAGAGCAAACATTTGTTAAATAAATTACCCAAAACAAAACACCGGTAAAAACGGATTTTGGATTCGCAGACACCGGTGACAATACCGGTTTTTCCAATGTGCAAAACGGAATTTACTGTTTCTCAATCACGGTAAACCAGTGTCCCTGATATTTTTTCATGAACCCTTTGAATGCTACTCACTTGGCACAAGTCCCTTTAGCCTTGAACATTTCAGAACAAAAATTCCATACCATTGTGGCTGTAAATGAGAGTAAATGGCCCAAAACTGTGCTTTTTATGTATTTTTGCGGTTTCTTGTTCTCCCGATCCAGTTAAGCGGCCATCATGAAACTTCCCATGTCTTGAGAACTTACCATGCCAAATTTTGCACAATTTTGTTGAACACTGCTACAGTTAGCAAGCTGCAAGAATTAGGGTTTAACACTGAACACTCCACTCAACAACGTTAACTATACTTGTGCTACCTTGCAAGTATTATATGAATGTATATACACATATATATTTTTTGTAGTGGTACAATAGCACAACTACATTATAGTTAGGGTTGAGTAGGCACTTCTATGTTAAACCTCAACTGTCGGCTGCTAATAACCGCCATTCTAGGGCCTAGGGTCATGAAATTTGGTATGCACACCCATTGTAGTAGTGTCTATAAACCTGGGAAATTTTAAGTATCTCTTTTCAGCAGTTTTGGAGATACAGAATGCACAAAATGCTGAACAATACTAAGTCTTTTTTTGGCTCATAGAAACATAGAGGTTGACGGCAGATAAGGACCGCAAGGCCCATCCAGTCTGCCCATTTCTTTTTCTACCTTATAAATGTGCCATCAACCTTTGCTCTGTCAGTGGCCTATCTATTCATACTCATCTGTATTGCCCCCTTATGTCTATCCCATGCCCGTTTGAAGCCTTGCACTGTATTCATAGCCACCACTTCCTGAGGTAGGCTGTTCCATGCATCCACCACTCTTTCTGTGAAAAAGAGTTTCCTCACATTCCCCCTTAATCGGCCACCCTCTAATCTCATGCTGTGTCCTCTTGTCCTGCTATTTTTCTTATATTTAAACATGTTTGACTCTTTCACCTTGTTAATGCCCTTAAGGTGTTTGAATGTTTCGATCATATCACCTCTCCCTCCTTTGCTCAAGGGTATACATATTGAGCTCCATTAATCTGTCCTCATATGTCTTCTGATGCAGTCCCTGCACCATTTTGGTTGCCCTTCTCTGGACAGCCTCAATTTGGTTAATGTCCTTGTGAAGGTGTGGCCTCAGTACATGCGGTAGTACTCAGATGGGGCCTAACCAGTGTCTTGTAAAGAGGATTATTACCTCCTCTTACGACTTGTGATACCCCTACTAATACACCCTAACATCCCCTAGCCTTACCTACTGCTTTAGAGGTCTGCTTGGATGATTTCAGGTCATTGGTGATGATGATGCCCAAGTCTCTTTCTTCCTTTGTGACTGCCAGCAACTCCCCTCCCAGTCTATAGGTGGCTTCAGGGTTTCTCTTCCTTATGTGCATGATCTTGCACTTCTTTGCATTAAATCCCAGTTGCCACTCTTCTGACCCTTTTGCTAGTTTATCCAGATTTCTTCTCATTCTGCCCACCCTATATGGATCATCTACTCTATTGCAGATCTTGGTGTCATCTGCAAACAGACAAGCCTTGCCCTCTAGTCCATCTGCAATGTCACTAATGAAGATATTGAAGAGGACTGGCCTCAGGACTGATCCCTGAGGTAACCCACTTGTGACTTGCATCTCTTCTGACTGTATACCATTTACCACCACTCTCTCTGTTTTCTGCCTGTCAACCAGTTTGCCACCCGGTTGACCAACTTCTGACCCACCCTGAGCCTACCCAGCTTATTTATCAATCTTCTATGTGGAACAGTGTCGAAAGCTTTGCTGAAGTCAAGGTAGGCGACATCAACTGCTCCCCCGTGGTCCACCACTCTGGTTACCCAGTCAAAGAAATCTATGAGATTAGTTTGACAGGGCCTTCCTTTTGTAAACCTATGCTGTCTTGGATCCTGTGCCCCCTATGGATTCCAGGTGTTGCACTATCCTTTCCTTAAGGAGCATCTCCATAATCTTGCCCATGACTGAGGTAAGACTGACTGGTCTGTAATTCCCTGCCTCCTCCCTGCTACCACACTTGTGGAGCAGGATCACATGAGCCCTTCTCCAGTCTTCTGGGACCTCTCCTGTGTTCAGAGACTCACAAAACAGTTCTTCTAATGGCTCTGCTAGTTTCATCCTTAGCTCCTTTAGTACACTGGGATGTATGCCATCAGGTCCCATTGCCTTGTCCACCCTGAGCTTAGTGAGCTCTTGTAGGACCCTTTCTTTTGTGATGGGAGTAGTGCTCACCTCCCTCCACCCCCCCCATGTCCATGGTGCTGAGCTGTGGGCCCTTCCCTACCTTCTCTTCATTAAATACTGAGCAAAAGTATCTGCTTAGGATAGATGCTTTTACAGGGTCCTCCTCCTCACATGCCCCCTTTTCCCCTTTGAGCTTAGCAATACCCCCTCTGGACTTTCTCCTTTCACTAATGTATCTATAGAAAGTCTTGTCACCTTCTTTTACTGTTCGTGCTAGTGTTTCCTCAGTTTGGGACTTTGCCTGCCTTACTGCCTTCCCTGCTTCCCTTAGGGCAGTTTGGTATGCCTCCCTATCTTCATCCCGCTGTGTTCCCTTATATTTCCTGAAGGTCAGCCTTTTGGCTCTGACCTTTTCTGCTACTGTATTTGAGAACCAAAGTGGTTTCCTTCTTCTTTGCACTTTCTTTTCTGTCTAACACAATGGGATGTTGCTTCAAGTATTGCATCCTTAATGCTTGCCCACTTTGCCTATACCCCTCACCTGTGTTTCTTCTTGCCAGGGCTAGCTTAACTCTGTTGGCCATCTTATCAAAGTCAGCTCCTCTGAAGTCCCATATTTTTGCCTTGGAATGGGATGATTTAGATGTAGTTGCCAAATTGAACCATACCATGTGATGGTCACTGGCCTCCAGGTGACCTTTTACCTGGAGATCTGTGATCCCTTCCCTATTAGTCAGTACTACATCTAGGATAGCCCTGTCTCTTATGGGTTGTTGTACCAGTTGTTTGAGGCCCTCCCGCTGCAGGGAATCCACCACGTGTCTAGTTCTGGCAGATGTTCCTGCTGGTATTGACCAATCTGTATCCGGCATGTTGAAGTCTCCCATTATCAGAACCTCCCCTTTAGCTGTCATGTTTTGTATATCTTCTAACAGTAATGTGTCTATGTCCTCCGCCTGGTCTGGGGGCCTGTAGACAACTCCAGTTCTTATGGCTGTTCCATTTCCTGTTTCCAGGGTGACCCACAGTTCTTCTGGCTCCTTATGTGTATTCTGAATTTCTGTTTTCAGGAATGGCCCAGATAATACAGAGTACGCAATACAAGTAGAACATAACAGTAGCAAAATAACAGGTAGAATCTAGAAATTTTGGAGTACAGCCCATAAAAAGTATCCCAATTTAAAACATGAAACTTTCAGGTTTGACAGTGTTTGCCACCAGAATAGGGCCTTTTGCTGGTCTGGGAACAGAAGACATTTTAGTTTTTTTTTAAATGTAATGTTTTAAAGTTTGATCACTTTTACATTAAGTTTTCCATTACACATGTAGAAGGTAAATTTCCCACTGGCTTAAGCCACCTGGCTTTTGCTGTATATCCCCCAGATTCTGGAACTGTTTGCCTTCCAACAGGCGATGCTCTCTCAGTCACTCACTGTTTTATAGAGCTCTAAAGGACTGTCTACTCCTCACAGGCCCTTGTTCATGTCCCTAATCTTAGTGGGATGGTCATTTTCTACCTGTTTATCTCCCATTATTGCTGCTAAACTGTTGGGAGCAACTGTTCTGGAACTGTGCACTTTCTTATTAGTTTTTCACAAATGTTTTCACTATGTTTATGTTGACCATCTCTGCACCGTTGAAAAAGCTAACTGATACTGTATGTAACTTACTGTAAGCTGGTACCCTTAATTACTACCTCCTGTGTATGGCATTATATTTATTATTTTATCTCACTGTTGCTTCTACCATTGTCTTATTTTACTTCCATTAATGTTTCTTGCTGCTAGTTTTTGTGCTTTTATATTACGTGTTGTTGATGCTATAATTCATTCTGAATTGTTTCCATAATTATCTCAGGTTATGACAGAAAACAGGCATCCATTGTATCTTACCTGGTAATCTAAAATAAATAAAAAATACATAAATAAATAATTGATGTATTTAGTTTTTGGTAACCAGGTAAGTAATTAAGCAATGAATGTCTGTTTTCAGGAATGGCCCAGATAATACAGAGTATGCAATACAAGTAGAACATAACAGTAGCAAAATAACAGGTAGAATCTAGAAATTTCGGAGTACACCTCATGAAAAGCATTAGTTAATATGTTTCATATAACCAGGAGGTAAAGAGTACATTCACTTTTAATACAAGGCAGAGTCCCATGCATAAGGTGGCCTGAAAGGAAAAAAGGTATGTCTGGTTTAGGGACGAAGGCAGGAGCTCAGAGCAGGTACTGTATAGGCAGACTGACTTGAATAGTGGGGAAGAAATAGCGATTTAAATTGTTGGTGGGAATCAGTGTGCTTGGCCTGATAAGGAAGCCAATCCCAGAATCTGGGGCTGAGTAAGAGAAGGCTGTTTGATCCATTTGGGTGGAGTATCTGAACTCTTGAAATAAAAGGGTGTCACCAGACCATTCACTATAAGGTGTTAAGGAACCAGTAACATAGTAGACAAGCAGGTGGGGGTACTGGACCTCAGCAGTTTGTCCAGGAAGCAGCCCATAATATAGGAATACTTCGAAGAAGGGGATGCCTAGCCCAGGGAATAATAAAGATTGCAGTAGTGGTGAGAGAAGCATCACCCATAACAAAGCAGATGCTATTACATACCACATTCCATTTGGTCAGATTAGACTTAGAGAAACTGAAGTAGGCTTGGACACAGTGGCTTCACCGACATGATATCTTGTCCTAAATGTGTTTTAAGTTTTCTGGCAGCCTAAGGCTTAAGACTGGGCAATAGGACACCATTGGCTAAGGTCAAACAGGCTTTAGGGTTAAGGCTAGATATATCCTGTAAGCAAGGCCTAGTCTAGCATTGACTCATTTACAGGTGCATGTTACAGTATTTATCTTTTGCAAGAGTTTTCAGCTATTGGCTGAAAGTCTGCAAAGCGGAAAACTGTTCTTTAACAGTACAATCGTACATTGAACAGCTTTGTTTGGAGAGTCAGGTATTTCACTATCCTTGGATAAAAACCTTTATACCTGCAGTAGATTTGACTGACATGAAAAAAGAAAGTAGTCATACGTGGCTCATATAAAAAAATGTATGAAAAATAAATTAGTCACAATACTCGCCCAAAAAGACTTGCAATGCATTGATAACTTAAAGCTAAGCCCCTGATTTACCCAAGCCAAAACAACACATTCCTCTGAATTATATCTGGATGTGTTGAATGAGCCAAACTTAATGAAGGCTTTCTCAAACTTTCAACTCCAGTCTTATCCATCCAATTTGTTGTTGGCAAGATATAATAAAGGTTCTAATCAGAAGGGAGATGCACTGTGCAACTGTGGGATAGGCAGGGAAGACCTATGCCACACTTTATAAAATGGGTAAAAATTCTCGAATCCTGATTGGCTGGAAGCCCTCTCCAGCCGTATCCTTATCAGGACATAACCTTAAAACATATACTGCTTGTACCCACCTAGACACAGCACACAGGGAAATCAATCTGCGCCACCGCTGTCTCGCTGCAGCTCCTCAGCTAGCATCTGACGAAACATCTGCAGAGGGAGAGTGGTGGCAACAACAGACAAATAAGAATCCAGTGTTCCTGCACAACCATCTCAACATATATTTTTTTACTCACTGCCCATTCGTTCTCTCACAGGTCCAGGCTTCGGCTCTCTCTCCTGCTCAGGACTCACCACAGAACCAAAATCATGCTGCAAACAATGAATATCTGCTGCCCATTATGCAGCCGCCATGTACACTGCACAACAGCAGCTCAGGAAAATGTTTTTATTCCTTTCCCCTTACAAAAAGAAGAATCTGTCCTCTAAAGCTAGGCAAGAGAACCCAGTCCAGACAGTGAGTGTCGCGCATGCCACGACTTTAAAAAAAAACACATACCCTGCTCCTGCATGACTCGCTCAACCTGGTCCTGTCCCGCCCCCTCCACCGGGTCTTTCAGATTTTTTAAAGTATTTATTTCTCCTAAAATTCCTGGTTCTGCTTTCAATATATTCAGCAGAGTGAGCTGGGGAACCTGCAAGGGGAAGGAGCTATCACGGAAGCCCTAAATATGGTGTCTGGCGAGGGATACACTCGCTCCTACTCCTGACAGGAAATCTCACTCTGCTTTGGCTCCCTTAGTCAGAAAAAATGCACACATATAAAAAAAAAGACGAAAAAGCGTATTGTGGATGATTTTGTGTGTGTGTGTGGAAAGCGAGTGAGGCAGACACTATCAAAGAACCGCTAAATACAGCGGCTGGTGAGGTCTTGGGTCTCCCGTTCCTCTCTGTAAAAATCATAGGGCATTTGCTCCCTAATAAACAAAAACACAAAAAAGAAAAGGCATACTGTGGAGGACTTTTTGTCTTAGTGGAAATGGGATGGAGGAAATAGATAGACACCACAGCTATTACCTAATTTTAATCAAATATGCCCACTACAATACAGTGAGAAGGACTACTTTTTTGCATTTTTGCACTGATTTCATCGTATTTTTTTAATTTTATCTTCTTATGTGTATTTTCATTGAACTTTTTGTACTGAGGGACCCATTTTGTAGGGTCAAAGAGACACTTTCCAGATGCTAAAGGCACTCACCGCAAGCACCTCGTGCCTCATAGAGCACCTGGGGCATACTCTTAAAAGCCCATAACACACACCTCTGTGTCTTATTGCTGGCATAATCATTTGTCTAATATCTGAAAAATTAAGGAAGAAATTCCTAGGTAAATCATTGATGACAACTCACTTCCTTTATCCATGGATTTCATGATCATGAATACTCTGCTTAACTGAAATAATAACACAGTAATTAAGAAAGTAGCATTGTTTCAGAAAGGAAAAAGTCTAGACAATGAGCTGTTTCCTCTAAAACTTGTTGACTGCATCTTGCATCAGTAGGACCTGATGATCACTATATTCAGGTATATATTCATTTTTAGCTGGTAAGGACAATATTTACTAGGATTTGAGAGTTCCAGAGAATAAATCTGGTTTACATGCTAGGTAGTAACATCTTCTAATACCCTACGTCTCTTAATGTATGGCTTTTCAGCCTTTGATGAAACTGTATTTTAAGTTCTTAAGGCACTTATCCCTAAGAACAGGAGATTACCAAGGTAAACACACAGGCTATGCCTGCGTTTCAGTAGGTGGGAGCTACCAGCCACAGCCCACTTCCTGAACTATTTAAGCCACCTTCCTGCAGCTTCATTTGGAAGCACTGTTTCTTTGCTGCGGCTAGAGGCTCTGCTGGGGGTCTGTCTCGCCCCTTTTCTGCCTGTGTTTGTCTGCCACTTTTCCTTTGTGCTGTTGGGCTTTCTGTTCAGTTTGTGCCTTCAATGGCTTTCTAGGTCAATATTTCGTTTTTTCTGCTTTTCCTGGCTGTAGCCTGTGCTTCTTTCTTTCTTTCTCTCATTCAGCTACTCCTACTGCACTGTTGTCCTCGTGTAACTCCCATGATTCTTTTTGTTTTGGTTCTTCATGAGCTTATCAGTTTCCAGAGTATGTCCTGTCTACATCAATCTGCTGTTTTGGCTTGTGCTATTTTCAGGCTTTCTATTTTATCGTTCATACCAGGCCATTTTTTCAAATCTCTCTCTGTTTAACGGCATTCCTTAATTACTTTCATCTGGCCTCCTAGCAAGACAAATGCTTCCATTTCTGTTCTGTCATTTAATTAGCTTACTCAGTAAATCTGCTTAGCATTTTGCCATTTACTACCCTAGCCTTAGTATGTTTACAGCTTCCAGCTTTTCCTGCTGAGGCTGGGTTTTACCTCTCGTTTTGACCTTGATGCACATTCAAATTTCAGTACCTTTCAGTAATATTTTCCATAAATCTGTCATTCCATTCAGCAGCCGTTATTCAGTTAGAATTTTGCCCTCAGGGTTCTTCCTGTGGGTAGACAGCTCTTGCTGCCCTTGAAGTCCACATCTTGAGGGTGGACCTTGTCTAAAGTGGAGGTCCTTCTCTGTAGGCTGTTTGGCAGAGCCATTCACAGTGGCTGCCATTTTGGGGATTCCTTCCTCTCAGTCTCCATTTTGAGACAAGCTTTGTTTTGAGCATGGGCGGCTATTACAGCGGCCATATTTGTAGTTCTTTCCTAAAGAACTACATGGAGGTCTACAAGAGGCTCGGCCATTGCGATCCCCAGCGCTATTATCCTTGAGGACCATTTCCTTGGTGAACACATGGGGGAATTGTATATTATATATATGAGTTTATCTTGAAACATGGTAATTCCTTGTGGAGACCACTATTCGCCATAGAGTAATAGCACTCACTGCTCAGTGGGCAATGTATATTCTGTCCTCTACTGAGCAGTTCTGTTCTGTTCCCTGTGTTCGGTATTAATTCTGCCCTTCTCTCATCTTTTCAGATGGTGAAGGCCAAGAAATGCACATCCTGCTCTGCCACTCTGTTGCCCCACAATGCTGGGCCTCAATACCCTGCTAGCTTGCTTGATGAGGAAGAATCATCCAGGGAGCAATTCCCTACAACCGAGTTGGACAACCAGGAGCCTAGCACGTCAGGGTGGATGAACCCGGGGGCCTACTTATCCAGATTCAACAGCCCACGGTGGCCATGATGGAGAGCCAACAAAATTTTATGCTCAGGATTATGGAGAAGCTGGAATCCCTGATGAAGGCAAGACCAACTACATCACCTGGTCCTGCATCAGCACCAGACCCCACCACATCTCCTCAGCCAGACAACCCTGATAACAGTGCCAGGATCCAGCAGGTGATGATGAATACAGTGAGGCACCGGACAATGAGGAGAGTCTAGAGTCTGAGAAGGAAGAAATGGACATTGTGCAAGCAGCACCTTCCTTAACCTCAAAACTCTGTTCAGTTGATCTGGTACCAGGCTTAATGAAAGCAATAAAGTCCACAATGGGGTTCGAGCTAGACACACCAAAGCCAGAATGTAAACTTGACCCCATGATTCAGCAAAGTCTAAAGGTTAAGGACACCTTTCTAAGCTGTCCTGCCATTGATGATATCTTTACCAAGGAGTGGGACTCGGCAGAGCCAGGTCTTCTGTCTGAGAAGAGAAATATAGACAGAATGTACCCAGTGCAAGAGGAGAAGGTAAAGGTTTGGTGCACTTCCTAACCATTGACCCACAGATAGCAGCCTTAAGCAAGAAGATGGTTTTACCTTGTGGCACCATATCACTCAAGGACCCTACAGACAAGAAAATAGAGGACATGCTCAAGAAGCTACTCAAGATCACAGGCATGGCAGCTAGAGCTACCATGACAGCAGTTTACTCCGCAAGAGCACAAACTCACTGGCTAGAAAACATACTAAAGAAATCCTAACCAAAGACCAGAGAGTCCAAGCTACTGGAATGTACCCTAGATACAGCCAAGTATCTGGGGGACATGGCGGTGGACACCCTTAAGCTGGAAGCCAAAGCTTCAGCTTTAACTAACAGAGACAGGAGAGCTTTATGGCTCAAACTCTGGGAGGCAGACAGTGAGTCTAAAGCTCTGCTACAGAACCTGCCAAGGAAGGGAAACCATGTCTTTGGCAAGGGCCCCAAAGAGTACCTCAAGTAAAAAGAGGAGGGAAAGGATCTAGCAAAAGACAAACACAGAACCATTTACTTCCCTTCTGCCTGATGCAGGTTTCCAGGGAACAACAGGTTTCAACAGAGCTGAAAACAGAACTACAGCCCAAATAATTCCTTTTGGAGTAGAGGGCAAAACAACCACAACAACTACAGAAGCTCCTCTCAGGGCAATTATTCCGCCTTCAGGGGAAAGGGCTCCTACTTCAGAGCCAGAGGAAGGGGAAGAAAGGCTAAGCAACAGTAACTGTGACTTGAACATCACTCCAGTGCCAGCCCAGATATCGAATCACCCTCTGGTGGGGCAAAGACTGTCCCTATTGCACCAGAAATTGCAACTAACCACCTCCGACAGATGGGTGCTGGAGGTAATCTCACAGGGCTATGCTAGAGTTTTCAAGGAAGCCAGACACAAACAGACTTGTTCTGTCCCCATATTAAAGAGAACAGCCACAATTCATCAGGTACAAGACATACTGAGAGGTCTCATACAGAATCAAGACTCTCAAACCGTACCAGCCAATGAGCTAGGTATGGGTATCTACTAAATTTTTTTCCTGGTCCCCAAGAAAAATGGAAACCTATAGCCCATCTTAGACCTTAAATTTCTTAACAAATGCATAGCACCTCAGAAATTCAAAATGGAAACACTCAGGCCCACACTACAGAGGGTATGGGTAGGTGACTACCTAACATCCATAGATTTAATGGATGCATACCTCCATATCCCTATCAGGATGAACCACAGATGATTCCTATGTTTCTATGTGCTGGGCCAACACTTCCAGTACCAAGCCCTGCCCTTTGGCCTTGTGTCAGCACCGAGTGTTCACAAAGATGTCCATTGTCCTTGCAGCTTGACTCCGGGAGCAAGGAGTGGACATCATGCCATACTTGGATGACTGACTGATACACTCATGCAGCAGTTCACAGTCACTGAGGGACACAGAACTAGTGCTGAAGGCCCTAGCAGAACACGGTTGGGTAGTCAACCACACCAAGGGTTCTCTATGCCCATCCCAATGGATAGAACATCTAGGAGCAGAAATCCACATAGCTGAGGAAAGGGCAAGGCCATCCTGCAGGTGGATAGAATTGATCATCTCCTTAGCCCAGATGCTCAGGTCTATCCTTCAGCCAACAATGGGCCAGGCAGCTCAGGTCCTCGGATGCATGGCATCATGCATTGACCTAGTGCCCTGGGCCATGTGGAACATGCGCCCATTGCAGAGCTGCATATTGATGTTGGGCTGTCCATCGGAGGATAATCTACAGAGAACTGTTCATCTGCCAGAGTCAGTCAGAAGGCCCTTGAGGTGGTGGACATACAGCCAACACCTCTCAAGGGGGGGCTCTCCACTAGAGCTGATATGAGAGGCGATGGTGGAGACCAATGCCAACCTCACAGGTTGGGGGGCATGCCTGAATGATTCCATGGCGGAGTCACAGTTGTCCATCAACGTCCTGGGAATGACAGCAGTGTACCATGCACTGCGAGCATTCCAGGGGGACATAATCGGTCAATCCGTCTTGGTGAGCTCAGACAACAGAGTCACAGTGGCTTATATAGGAAAACCAAAAGCAAAGGCATGATCAGGGAAGCCATGAGAGTGTTACGTTGGGCTCAGACCAGTCTCACTCACATCCACACTGTCCATTTGGCAGGCAAGCTGAATGTCAGAGAGGACTGGCTAAGCAGGCAACAAATATACCCAGAGGAGTGGCAACTACACCTGGACATTTTCCAGATGATACAAAGAAGGGGAGGTCCCATCCCGATAGATCTGGTAGCCTCCAAGGTGAATGCTCAGGTCAACTCTTACTTCTCCAGGTACAGGGAGAAGTATGCTCAAGAGGTGGATGCCCTCTCACAAGCCTGGACTCAGGACTAGACTTACGTTTTCTCACCAATCCCCTTGATACCACAAGTTCAGGTTAAGACCTGGTTATCTCAGAGTCTTACCATACTCATAGCACCATACTGGCCCCAAAGGGCCTGGTTTGCATCAGCCATGGCCATGACCCTGTCCAGATGGACTCTCCCATATTGGCGGGACATGCTCTTCCACGGCCTGATGATTCATTCAGCCCCAGGCACACTAAAATTATCATCCTGGCTCCTGAGAGGCAGAGACTGTTGAAGGCATGTTACCATGACTCAGTCATTTTGACCATCATGCAATCCAGGAGGCCATTCACCACTTCAATCTACAACAGACAGTGGAACATCTTTACCAAGTGGTGTGAAAAGATACTTGTCAATCCAATGGGAGTCATTATGTCCATGATATTCCTGTACCTGCAACAGGGCCTGGATAAGGGATTGTCTCCCTCTTCCCTCCAGGTACAGCTCTCAGCTATAGGAGCGACCGTGGGACAAATCAGACATAGCCTACCAGGGGCTCACCCAGATGCTATCTGATTCCTTAAGGTAGCAGAAGCCATTTGCCCTTGCAAATGAACAGTGGCCCCCTGGGACCTTCCACTGGTACTAGAGTACGTGAAGGGTCCACCTTTCGAACTCATACAGGGGGCCAAGCTCTACTGTTCAGGCCTAAAGACCTGTTTTCTTGTGGCTATCTGCTCAGCTCACAGAATCAGCGAGCTTGGAGCTCTCTCCTGCAAGGAGCCATATACCATATTCACCAAAATGGGGTCTCCTTAACAACAGTCCCAGCCTTTCAGCCAAAAATCATCTCTAGCTTTCACAGGGAGCAACCAATAGAGCTTCTGGCTTTCTATGAACAGTCACAACAAAGACATACACAACACTATCATCCCCTAGATGTTGGGAACACATTGGCACAGTACATCGCCAAGACATAACTAATCCACAAGTCTAAGAGACTCTGTGTCATTGCCCAAGGCCATAAGCAAGGTATGGCAGCCTCCAAAACAACCATCACCAGCTGGCTGCAAAAGACTATCCAGGAGGCATACGTGGCAAAGGGTCTGACTCCGCCAGAGGGGATAGAGGCTCACTGAACCAGAGCAGTGGCCACTTCTTGGGCCGAAAGAGCATGCGTATCCACTCAAGACATTTGCAGAGTGGCTACCTGGACTTCCATCCATACTTTTGCAAGACATTACAGACTTGAGTCTCTATACGGACAAAGGGCCACCTTTGCTACTAAGGTTTTTTAATCAGCATCTCCTCAAAGCTTCCATACTGATCACCCTGACCCACCCTAAAGGAATGGTTGTACTGCTATTTAAGTAGCCCATGTGCTAATGTCTGGAGTGCCATGGATAGCAAACTTAACACAATGGGTGTTTACTTACCTGGTAAAGGTGATTGTGTTAGTTTGTATCCATGGCACTCCATGGCCCTTCCTTCAGGGCGATCACAACAGAAAACATCATGCTGATAACTATGATCTCCTAATAACTGGTGGCACATTGATGTTGGACCTGATGAATGATGTGCTTACTCATAGAAATCATACATCACCATAAAGATATATAGATACCGTCGGTTACACTAGGTAACTGAGTTCTAGAATTGTAGTAATAGGTAAATACACAGGATTGTATACTTCCTTAACAATTGCATATCATCTTTCTCTAAGAGGTTTAAAGCAATGGGTGTTCAGAGTAACCTTTATTTCAGATATGGAAGAATCAAACTGAAGGACAGGGACTCCTGGGACCAGGGTATACTGTGAAATTTGATCCTGGGTCACATGTGCATCACTAGCCTATCAGGCGGGCTATAACCCATGAGGTAATGTCTGGAGTGCATGGATACAAACTAACACAATCACCATTACCAGGTGAGTAAACACACATTTAGTAAGGCATTCCACATGAGCAGGGTGGCTACATGAAAGGCCCTATCACTGAGGATTTCCAAAGGACACAGGAGACTACCAGAAGATTCTCCCCTCTTGAGCAGAGGAAAATGGAGTATATGGGAACATGAGTTTTTATGTAGTTAGGACCCAATCACTTCAAAAGCCATGAATAGCACATATGTTTATTTAATTGCCTTTATTTTTTTGTTTGTTAACTGGGTGGCTGCACTGATCCCAGGGACACTTTTCAGGCATGCCCCAGGCCCTAAAGGTGGCACAACCAAGGTAAAAGAAAAACTGGTACAAAAAAATACAGGATACAGTGAGTAGTTACAATATATAAGTAAAATAAGTAATATGAAACAAATGGTACAGAGTTAAGCAAATTGGGTATAGAGTGACCACAGTGCAAGAAATTACAGTGCATGGAGTATAATGGCAATGCAGTGCCCAGCATACTGTACATCTTTACAGTAGCAACAGTTTCCAGAGTCAGATATAAAAAAATAAATGAAAACAACAATTTCCAGAGTCACTGTGGCACTCCAGTTTTCCCAGCAAGATGAAGGGTTCATCCTTGGACGTAGTCTGTCAATCATCCAGAGGGGCATTTACAGGGGATAGTAGCAGTGAGAGAAGTCTTGTAGTAGGATTTAAATAGGGGTGTGAACGCAGGGTCCACAGAAGAGCAGATAAGCTGTTCCAAAGATTCAGGGCAGCTGAAGAGAATGCCTTCTGGCCCATACACGTGGTGACTTGTGGGCACTCTAATACAGTATGTGCATCACTACCACAGCCCCTGCTGGCAACAGGCTCCCAGGAGCAAAGAGAGATAGTCCATCTGAAATGAAATAGTGCCATCATTCCTGAGAGCTGTATTCTGTGGCCGGCATGCTAAATACCTCATACACATGGCATGCTTGGTGCTAAGGGGCCATTTGCATGTCATTATGTGGCCATTAGCTGCTTGGCACAATGCATCCATGTACTGAAGCAGGATGCATTGTACAGAGCTTCAGACACCACTCACAGGAGACCGACCCACCTATGTAATCTCTGGCAGTCTAGTGAACCCCCTCCCTCACCTGATTCCTGTTGGCATTGTGGAACTGTACTAAAGCCACTCCCTGGCAGTCTAGTGGAGCCACTGTACCTCACCCAGTCCCTGTTGGTATTGTGGAAATGTACTGAATCCCTTCCCTGGCAGTCTAGTGAACCTCCTCCCTCACCCAGTCTAGTGTTGTGTGTAACCCCCTTACAAATGGGGGTTCCTAAAAGCTTTCCTGGAGCTTGCCTAAATGCTCTATACCTGACTGGTGTTTGGCGTAAGGCCGTTAAATGTGGGCGTTGTAAGTGCTTTTAAAGCCTCCAGTACTGCCTCCTTAAAGAGCTGCCTGCTCGCAGATTTTAGTGGTAAAAATAGGGGGACTAGTGTTTCCCTGTTCGAATCCTGCCCTGACCTGCTGTCTGATCGCTCTGTTCAGCAGTTGCTAGGAGCACTGAAGGAGCCCATCTAAAATATGTAGTTATTCCTTTGAGAACCTGTATAGTATTGGTAAAATTGTGGTTTGTTTAACTCTTTTCATTGCAGCTGGGACTGTGTGCTGTGCCCCTCCATATTGGACCTGGATGTTCTAAAGGGTCCAATAGGAGTAGGGGGTACTTCAGAGGAAGTAACTGGTGACCAACTGAAAGCAGGACCATTCAGGGAGTCGACTGACCAATGGGGACACAGCTTGTAATGCTGGGAAGTGGAATTATGGGCTATGGCGCTTTTTTGCACCACTGAGAGCAAAAGTAAGTGACTGGCATCTGAGGCCAGCCAATGGGATCAGGTGGTGCCCGAGCTAGAGAGCTGCACCACACTGCAAAGGGGCAGAGGTGTTGTGACGGTGAAGGAGAAGGGAGCTCTGAGCTCCTGCGGTGTTAAGTGTTCACCTGGGAAGTGCTTAAAAAGGCACGAGGTGGCCATTTTAATCGCTGGCATTCCACGGACTAAATCCACAGGCTAGCGGTCAGAGGAGGCTGTGTACAAGCACAGCTACCTACCAGGCTCCACCTGAAGAGGACTGGAGAATCTGCTGATTCATGCTTGGTCTGTCAGGAAAGTGGAAGCTGCAGTGAGACTCCAGATGGCAGTGCGTTCGGTTGGGTTATAGGAGCAGCTGCCTGGTATGGTACCCCTCTGTGGCTTTCCATATAAATGTGTGAGGAGGCCTTTGAAGCTCAGGCTCAGCCCTGTGAGTGGTGAAGGAGTGGTTCTCTGCTGGAGTTGTGAGTACTGAATCAGAATAGCTACCTGTGAAAGGTTACAATTAAAGGCAACATCGTTTGGTTGTATTGCTGACTGTATCAGTTGAGCTTTCTGGCTCCATCTGCTCTGCTCAGGAATTAAATGCTCGTGTGTGTCAGGGCCCCAACCAGCTGCATCGAGGAACTAGCCATTAGGGCTTGGGTACCCAGAGACAGTAATTAATAGGTTAGGCCTGTGCACAGAGCCCTAGGTAATTGAACATAAACAGTATTATAGTGGTAAGTTAATCACCCTGATTTTCCCTGATCCTTGTTGTCTCCCCTTGAATAAATCAGATTGCTTATTCTGCAAAAGTACATTGGCTGGTCTGTGTATTAATGGGGAAATATTGCACAGTAAATGTTATGTAACTGCACCTTGCTTTTCAGGGGATCCCCGGAGTGAGCTGAGTGGTTCGAGCCAGGGGGTGAGTGTATATGGTAAGGACACTGAAAGTGAACTGGGTGGGCCACTAGTGGGAAGAAGGGGGGTTGCAGCAACCCAGAGGGCTGTGACCGAGTCAATCTCGACTGTTCTGACCCCGACCTCTGGGTGGAGGCACCCGCCAATGGATCTGGGCCCCTCAACCTGTCGCAGCTAGGGTAGGCAGTGGTAGTAGCCCTTAGAATAGCGCCCCCTAGGGGTTACAAATTGGAGGCACCACTGGGATTAGCATCCCCTAGTGGCCGAGTGGGTGAAGTGCACAAATATGGATAAGTTAAAGGAAAAACTGGAAGGGGAAATCATGGCTAAGATTAAGCTGGACCCTATTACGACAATGGTACACAAACTGATGGGGTGGGGTGAAGCCGAAGAGCTGGACTCTCAGAGAATTGTGTTACTACTAGATGTAGATTGTCTGGGGATAACGACCGCTGACATTATTTCTACAGTGGAGAGTGTTAAATGTTTAGGCAAGGTAGAGGTGAAGGGGCGTATGGCTGACCTGCTTGATCAGACCTTGCAGGTGTTACTTTTGTGTAGTCTGGCCATCAATCCCGAGAGGGTACCCCCAGTGATTTACCCAGAAGGTGCCCAACATGGGTGAAGGCTTGTTCACATCCGAAGTTGGTTAGTCACTCCTGGGGGGGTCTCCCCAGACTAATAGTTTCAAAGATAAACTGCTCAAATTGCTAGCTGTGGAGGGGAGGACTACCCTAGAGCTACTGCAAGCGTTGTACCTTTCTAGTGAACCCACCCCTCAGGTTTCCCCTGGTACCTCTCCCTATCCCCCCTTAGAGTTCTATTTTGGCTCCACCACCCCTAGTGGTTCCCCCTATACAGCTAGATTCTTACCGTAGGCTAAAACTTTTTTCCAGCACAGTGCCAGTGCCTTCGGGGGAAGATGATTTGGAGGCGTGGATGGCCTACCCCACCCCCCTAGTCCAGGAGTGGCAATGCTCTGAGGGGGAGAAATGAAAGAGACTGATGGAGAGTCTGCGGGGCCCAGCTTTGGAAGCCATTAAGTTCTTGCGGGCCACTAGCCTGGAAGCCACCGCAGCCGAGTACCTTTCTGCTTTAGACGGGTGTTTGGGAGTACAGAAACTGGGGAAGACTTGTTATGGAAATTCAAGTCTGCCAAGCAATGGAAGAATGAGAAGTTGTGCGCCTTTGTTACTAGGGTGGAATGGGCCTTGCAGAAGGCCTTTCGGAAAGGGCGGGGTCACCGCCTCAGCCTTGAACCAGATCAGGTTGGAACATGTTTTAAGGTCTGCTAGATTTTCCAGTGTAATACTGTTAAAACTTAAGTTACATGATCAGCAGCCTGCCCCGCCTGAATACTGCCAATTGATGAGGGAGATTAGAGAAGTAGAGACTGATGAAGAGGAGTGGGAACCCTATGTGGGGGGCTGTGAATTTGAGCCGACCCCCTGAGTCTAGTGAACCCGATGAGACCCATCCTTCAGGAGGGCCTACTGTGTCCCCAGAATTACAGGGAGTGGTTGGGGTGCATGCTATTTCCTCTGATCCCCAAGTAGAAAGTGAGTTGAAGGCCGAGGTCAGGAATTTACGAGACCTGGTGAGAGACTTAAAGTGATCCACTGCCCACCCTGTTAGGTCTGGGGAAATTGAGTTATCTACAGACCAATGCCCTGGCCCCAGGGAATCCCCTCGCCCCCCCGGAGGGTCCCCAGCCGATAAAGTATTCCCCTCCCAATAGGGACCCCTGAGACCTCAAGTTCTGTTACCACTGTGGGGAGGATGGACACTTTCAGACTGAGTGCCAGCTGCCGGAGAATTTAAGAAAGGTCAACAGCAGACTGATTACTTGGCACCGCAGGGCCCACGTCCGACCCCCCAGGAAGGGCTTTGTGACCCAAGCCAATGCCCAAGCAACTGTCAATGCTGCGCCTCCTGACTGGTCTGATGTGGTCGGGCCCTCGATGGAGGCCCGGTGTGAGTAAATGGGATTCTCACCTGAGCTGTATTAGATAGTGGCTCTCAGGTAACCATCATGTTTCAGGACTGGTATCAGACACACTTACCCGAGGTGCCAATACAACCCTTGGATGGTCTACATGTATAGGGGCTAAGTGACAAGGCTTATCCATATTTGGGGTACATCCGGATCTGGTTGTCATTTCCCACTTCTGTGGCTGGAGTGGACGAACAGGTGGAAACCTTGGTTTTAGTCTGCCCCCCCACTGGACTGTATGATGGGGTGCCCCTGTTAATTGGGACAAATGCCCATATGTTTGGTTGATTAGCCCAACTGTGCTCAGAGAAGCAAGCGTTTAGGACTGGGCGAGCCCTAAGAATACCTGCTTTGATCCAAAAAGCTTATGAGACTCAGAGGAAGGTTAGCCAGGAGGAACCTGAAGGCCCGGTGGGTGTAGTATGGAAAAAGGATCCGGCACCGTTGATACTTGCTCCAAATGCCCAGTGTGTTTTGCAGGGGGAAGTCCGAATTAAAAAAAAAAGATGTTAAGAATAAGTTATTGATGTTGGATGCACCCGGGGAGGGAAGATTGCCTGAGGGACTGCTGGTTAAACCCAGTATCTTTCCTGCTAGAGCCCATGCTTATGCCAGGAGGGTGATGGTTCAAGTTCATAGTGTGTCCGACAAGGAGATTTGAGTAAAAAGAGGTTGCACCCTGGCAAGTGTACATTGTGCGGACACTGCAGTGCTGCCCAACAGCAAGGGTTCGAGGAAGGATGACAGAGTAACTCCCAACTTGTTTGACTTTGGTGACTCCCCGTTGCCTGCTGAATGGAAATTGAGGATCAGTGAGAAGCTTGCCAAAAGAGACCAAGTATTTTCCCTAAAAGAATGGGATGTAGGATGTGTGCAAGGGGCTGAGCACCACATCTGGCTACATGATGAAAGGCCTTTTCGAGAGAGATCTCGGTGCCTGGCCCCTGCTGACATAGACGATGTGAGGCGGCATTTGCAAGAGATGCTTGCTGCTGGTGTGATACAAGAATCAAGGAGCCCCTATGCTTTCCCCATTGTAGTACTGAGGAAAAAGAATGGGGCAATTTGGATGTGTGTAGATTACCGTACCTTAAATCGGCGGACCACCCCAGACCAGTATACCATGCCACTCATACAGGATGCCTTGGATTGTCTAAATGGCAGTAAGTGGTTCTCTGTGTTGGATCTCCGCAGTGGGTACTATCAGATCCCAATGGCCCCAGAGAACCGAGAGAAGACTGCGTTCATTTGTCCCTTAGTTTCTATGAGTTTATCTGGATGCCTCAGGGGATTTCAGGTGCCCCAGCTACCTTTCAGCACCTGATGGAACGTGCTGTGGGGGACATGAATTTGCTCGAGTGTTTGGTCTACTTAGATGATGTCATAGTGTTTGGCAGCTCGTTGGAAGAACACGAACGTTGACTGTTCAAGGTCCTGGATTGGCTGGAGGATTTTGGTCTTAAGTTATCTATAGATAAGTGCCAGTTCTTTCAAACTTCTGTGAAGTATGTGGGCCACTTAGTATACACTGAAGGCATAGAAACTGACCCCAGCAAAATGGAAGCTTTGACTACTTGGCCTCAGCCAAAGAATTTGAAAGACCTGCAATGGTTCCTGGGGTTTTGTGGATATTATAGGCAATTTGTCAAAGATTATTCTCGAGTGATCCGCCCCCTCCTCAACCTTACTCAGGGGTACCTTCCTACCCACAACAAGTATAAGAAGGTTGTGCACTCTGAGACAGAGAAGAAGTATTTTCGTCCGAATGATGTTTGGAAACCGCTGGACTACTGAGTGTGAGGAAGCTTTCTATGACATCATATATCAACTTACCCATGCCCCAGTGCTGGCCTATGCTGACCCCACCAAGCCATACGTTCTCCATACTGATGCCAGTCTACAAGGATTGGGGGCTGTGTTATATCAGGAGCACCCAAACGGGCTAAGACCTGTAGCTTTTGCCAGCAGAAGTCTGACTCCTTCAGAAAAAAACTATCCCGTGCACAAACTAGAGTTTCTGGCCTTGAAGTGGGCCATTGTTGATCAGTTTCATGACTATTTATATGGCACCAAGATATTGGTGAAAACTGATAACAATCCTTTGACATATGAGCAGACCTCAGCCAAGTTAGGTGCCACTGGCCATAGGTGGCTCTCTGCATTGGCCACCTACAACTATGCTGTTGAGTACAGAGCAGGTCTAAACCATATAGATGCAGATGCTCTCTCTTGGAGGCCTGTGCCCCAAACCAACTGGGTCAGGTTGTCAGAACCTGACATAAGAGCCCCTTGCCAAAAATTTGACAAGGAGGAACAGGTGTCTCCTGATGCTGTGGACTGCATGGTGGATTGCTTGGGGCCATCCGAGAACTGCATACCTGCTGCTTACTGTCATTTTTCTGCCTTAGACACTAGTTGCTGCCCCAATTCAACAATGATAGTCTCCAATGGGCTCAATCCCGAGACCCCATGATAAAAGCTGCTTTGGAGGCTTTGCAGGCAGGGAGAGATGTGTCCAAACTGCGTTCCACTGACCTGAGAACTGCCTTGTTACACAAAGAAGGTTCAAAGTTGAAACTGATTAACCAACTACTATACAGGGAGACTGTGGACAAACAGGGCCGGGTAGACAAACAAGAACTGGTGTTGCCCACTGCTTTTAGAGAACTGGTGTTGAGGTCTCTGCACAATCACATGGGACACCTCGGCATAGACCGAACCCTTGACTTAGTGCAGTCCCGATTTTATTGGCCCAAGATGGGTGCTGATGTAGAGCAGTATATCAAGACTTGTAGCCAATGTTTACAAAGAAAGACCCTGCCAAAGAGGGCTGCTCCCCTGGTCAATATTACTACTAGTGCCCCTATGGAACTGGTCTGCATTGATTTCTTGAGTCTAGAGCCAGATCTGAAAAACATCAGCAACATATTGGTAGTCACTGATCATTTTATCCGGTATGCACAGGCTTTTCCTACTAAAGATCAAAAAGCAACCACGGTGGCTAAAGTACTTGTGGAAAATTTATTTGTCCACTATAGGACACCTCAACGGATTCATGCCGACCAGGGAAGAGATTTTGAGAGCCGCCTAATCAAAGAAATGCTATCCTTATGGGAGGTGCAAAAGTCAAGAACCACCCCGTACCACCCCCAGGGAGATCCCCAACCTGAAAGGTTTAATAGCACATTGCTTGATATGTTGGGCACACTGCAGCCTAAAGAGAAGCCCAGATGAAGCCAGCAGATTAGCACCCTGGTACATGCTTATAACTGCACCAAAAGTGATGCCACTGAATTTTCCCCGTACACATTGATATTTGGGAGAGAAGCTAGGCTATCAGGGTTTCTCCTGATGGGGTTCGAGCAGACAATCGTCTACAGTATGTGCAAAAGTTGAAGGCCCAACTCAACCATGCTTACCAACTAGCCCAGACCATGGCTGCTAAGCGAAACCTGGCCAATAAGGAGCGGTATGATAAAAAAGTGAAAGCAATGGAACTGAGAGAAGGGGATAGAGTGCTATTGAGAAATTTGGGACTGCATGGCAAACACAAGATTGCTGACAGATGGCATCACTTCCCCCATATTGTTGGGGGAAAGCTGGCAGATTTACCTGTATATAAAGTGCGGCCTGAAAACAATTCAAAAGATGTAAAAACTATACACAGGAATCACCTGCTGCCAATCGGGCAAATTTTGATAGAAGCTAATTCTCCCAATGCCCCTCCCTCCAGGCCTGTGACTAGAGCTGCTGCTAAGAAATAACCCAGACCACTTGATTCTTCAGCAAGCAAACTAAAAAAACCTTCTCCAGCCCCCTCTAATGAAGATGATCGTCAGTCTGTGTCTGAAGACAGTGAGAATAATATTGAATACTATCCCTCTTATGAACTGAGCCAACTGTTTTGGGGCAATCCCCCAGTCAACTCCGGAGATGAAGTTGGGCTTTCTGGACTGTCTGAGCCCCCAGCTTTGTCACTGGAGCCCATGCTCCCAGAAGATGAAGTGAGTGGCATTCAAGTTGAAGGGGTGGGATCCTTGAGCCTGACTGAACTGTCTGGCGTGGCTGAACTATCTGACTTTTCCAAAGAAGGAAGTGATGTGGGGGCACAAGCCAGTGATATGCCAGAACCTGAGGAATATTTTGAGTGCCCTGATGGTTCCTTACTGGTGCCTGAACAGTCCCCAGCTGAGCCAAGTAGTGTGGGTCCTGATATAGAAGGTCATGTCCCCGAAAGCACTATGAGCATGGGGTCCCCTTCCCCTGTGGAGGTTCCCCCTACTAATCTCAATGAGGATGAAACGGAATCAGGGCCTGTAGCAGGGTTTTCCAAGACCCCTAGATGCTCCAGCCGAGAAGTACGGCCTGTAGTAAAGTTGAGTTATGAGTCTCTGGGTCAGCCTGTGGACCTGCCCTTAAATGTGGTCCCTAAAGGGGTGTATGTGTCCCCGAGATCCTTGCCTAAGTTAGCCTTGGGGGATAACTCCAGCCTGTTAGTATTGCCCTTCGAGTGTGGTACCCCTGCTTTAGGTAGCCCATAAGTAGCTGATAGTGAGGGGTCCCCTCTTTCCAGGTGTCATGGGCAGGAAATAATTACCTGATTTACAAGAAAAAGGTTATCTGTGTGTAATGTGGCATTAACAGTAGTAAAGTAAAAATACAGCAACACTGCGTGTAATATAAAGTGTGATATAATGTTACCTAAACTGTTTGCCTTAAAGTGATTTAAGGGTAACTACTTGACGCGGATGCCAAGTTCTTTCCAGGCCAGGAAGGGTGTAACCCCCCTACAAATGGGGGTTCCTAAAAGCTTTCCTGGAGCTTGCCTAAATGCTCTATGCCTGACTGGTGTTCGGCGTAAGGCCGTTAAATGTGGGCATTGTAAGTGCTTTTAAAGTCTCCAGTACTGCCTCCTTAAAGAGCTGCCTGCTCGCAGGTTTTAGTGGTACAAATAGGGAGACTAGTGTTTCCCTGTTTGAATCCCACCCTGGCCTGCTGTCTGATCGCTCCGTTCTGCAGTTGCTAGGAGCGCTGAAGGAGCCCATCTAAAAGATGTAGTTGTTTCTTTGAGAACCTGTATAGTATTGGTAAAACTGTGGTTTGTTTAACTCTTTTCATTGCAGTTGAGACTGTGTGCTGTGCCCCTCCATATTGGACCTGCATGTTCTAAAGGGTCCAATAGGAGTAGGGGGTACTTCAGAGGGAGGAACTGGTTACAAACTGAAAGCAGGACCCTTCAGGGAGTTGACTGACCAATGGGGACACAGCTTGTAATGCTGGGAAGTGGCATTATGGGCTATGGCACTTTTTTGCACCACTGAGAGCAAAAGTAAGTGACTGGCATCTGAGGCCAGCCAATGGGATCGGGTGGTGCCCGAGCTAGAGAGCTGCACCACACTGCAAAGGGGCAGAGGCGTTGTGACGGTGAAGGAGAAGGGAGCTCTGAGTTCCTGCGGCGTTAAGTGTTCGCGTGGGAAGCGTGTGAAAGGCCTGAGGTGGCCGTTTCAATCGCCGGCGTTCCACAAACTAAATCCGCAGCCTAGCGGTCAGAGGAGGCTGTGTACAAGCACAGCTACCTACCAGACTCCACCTGAAGAGGACTGGAGAATCTGCTGAATTGCCCTCGGTCTGTCAGGAAAGTGGAAGCTGCAGTGAGACTCCAGATGGTTGTGCGTTCGGTTGGGTTATAGGAGCATCTGCCTGGTATGGTACCCCTCTGTGGTTTTCCATATAAATGTGTGAGGAGGCCTTTAAAGCTCCTGCTTAGCCCTGTGAGTGGTGAAGGAGTGGTTCTCTGCTGGAGTTGTGAGTACTGAATCAGGGTAGCTCCCTGTGAAAGGTTACAATTAAAGGCAAAATCGTTTGGTTGTATTGCTGACTGTATCAGTTGAGCTTTCTGGCTCCATCTGCTCTGCTCAGGAATTATATGCTCGTGTGTGTTAGGGCCCCAACCAGCTGCATCGAGGAACTAGCCATTAGGGCTTGGGTACCCAGAGACAGTAATTAATAGGTTAGGCCTGTGCACAGAGCCCTAGGTAATCGAACATATATTATAGTGGTAAGTTAATCACCCTGATTTTCCCTGATCCTTGTTGTCTCCCCTTGAATAAATCAGATTGCTTATTCTGCAAAAGTACATTGGCTGGTCTGTGTATTAATGGGGAAATATTGCACAGTAAATGTGATGTAACTGCACCTTGCTTTCAGGGGATCCCCAGAGTGAGCTGAGTGGTTCGAGCCAGGGGGTGAGTGTATATGGTAAGGACACTGAAAGTGAACTAGGTGAGCCACTAGTGGGAAGAAGGGGGGGTTGCAGCAACCCAGAGGGCTGTGACTGAGTCAATCCCGACTGTTTTGACACCGACCTCTGGGTGGAGGCCCCCGCCAACGGATCTGGGCACCTCAACCTGTCGCAGCTAGGGCAGGCAGGGGTAGTAGCCCTTAGAATAGTGCCCCCTAGGGGTTACATGTGGAAATGCACTGATGTCCATCCCTGGCAGTTTAGTGTCAACCTCCAACCAATCACAGTCAAAGCCCTCCTCCCCATCACACCCATGGAGTAACCACCATCACCACCCTCCATCAGTTCCTAACTCTCCCATCCATCCATAGGTGAGTTTCTGGTCCTCAGACATTGACTGGCACAGACCCCCCGCTCACCACCTTAGCTATCTCACTGATAGGTAGTGAGCATGTGCATACTGTAGAAACAGTTGATCTTCCTTGAGCATATCTTCCTCCACTAAGCCACATCATGGAACTGGAAGCCGCTGGTGTCAGGACCACCTGGAAGTGTTTTGCTGGCAAGGGCCACTCATGTCAATGCACCCCATCAGTGCCCATATAACATGGGCATCCCCAGCATGCCTCTGTTCTTTCTTCTGCTGTCAATTGTTTTTTGATTCACTGCTGCTGAAGAATGCCATAGAAATTGGAAAGTTTTGCTAACGTTGCTACTGTCTCAAGTTTGTTATTTTTAAACCTTTGTTTTATGACACTACCGACAGACAATGAACCACTGTTCTGCTTCTGCTGCTGTGGCAATTTATAAAGGTGATGACCACTCCATGTCCATACATTGTCTCAGCAAGGACCACAACATTAAAACTGGCCTTATTTGCCAGTGCTTTAATTAGGCAAGCAGGAGGTGCTACAAAAAGTTTTGGAGGTTCATCTAAAGCAGAAATAAATGGAAAAACAGGTTGTGTTGAAGGCAACTTCATGGTCATCAACCACCTCTGTTCCCAGTTCACCGTCATCCTAGCACTCCCTGCAGTTGATGGTGTTCATCACTGATTTGACATAGAAGAAGGACAAAGCCTCAAATTCAGTGGCAAAACTGGAGAAGGAGAAGAGGCATAAAGACAAGGCTGCTTCCCCAGAATGTTCCCACTCTCCTCTAAGAAGAAATAAGTTGTTTGATAAAGATGGGTCCCAGGTCATGGACTTGGGCCCTGCCACCCCCCTGACTGTCTCTCAGACACCAAGGTCATGGTCCAAGGCTGACTCACCTCCCTCTATGGGGGATTCACTGTACTACCGCTGGGCACAGTCCCATCGATGACCTCTAAGAATTGGTGGTGTTGATGCACTGTTTTTTTTTATCAGACAATGTTGGGGTTCTTTCAGCAGCTGATGCTGCTGCTGTCACCTTTGGCACCACCTCTGTTGGCATGCTTGGTGCTACCATCGTGGACCATACTGTCAATGCAACAGTTCTCAGTCCCTACCATAGTACTGGGCCCAAAATGCACTCTGTGGATGGGACACCCATCAAAGGTTCCTCTTCCATTATTTCCTTTTTTTTCTCCCACCACTACAGGTGAAGGGATGATCTCCCCATTTAGCTCCCGGGATCATTCTCCCTGGTCCTCCATTGGCTGCCAAGCTGGGGGTGGCCCACAGCTTGCCCCATGGTGGAGCTCCCCCAGGACTGCCGGGAGAGAAACCAGTTCAGCCAGAGGCCCCAGCTGAGGCTAGCATCTGGGGTGTTGTGTGGGAGGTGATCCAGTGGCATCACAGAGCTCTGTGACAGGAGCTTGCTTTTCTCCTCAGGGGGCAGCGCAGACATGCAATGAGCGCACGCATGTATTCTGCCTCCGTGGAGACATGCTAATGCTCTGTCTGTGTACTCTTCCCAATTTATAGGGCCTTGTGCACTTCCATCTGGACTGCTCCAGATGGCAGTCAAGTAGCAAGGCACATAATCTCCCCCTCCCTGAGGGAGGAGAGCAGCCCTACGGATGATCAATCCTCCCTCCCCCAGCCAATCCCTGTACAACCCAAGTCCTTTTCCGATCCTGGGTTGCCGGCATAGGATGAGGTCAGGCACTAATGGTGCCTCAGCCCCTTGCACCACTGGGCCTACTTCTTCCATTATCTCCTGGTACCATCGACCCTCTAATGATGACGGCTGATGTTAACGATAAACTGTGGTGCAATCCAGAATATATGGAAGAGGAGGTGGAGAACATGGATGAAGAAGAGGAAATGATTGATGTGGCTTGCTCTAGCTCAACTCTTCTTCCTACTCAGAATAGACTGGAAACACTCCTAGTTCTCCACCTGAGGATGCCTCCTTTCAGGCCTTCCTCAGACAGGTGCAAGCTAAACTGGGGTTTGAAGCAGAAGAGGAGAATTCTTCCAAGAAGTACCTTTATGAGTTCTTTGAGGTGTCTGCCTCCCTTACTGTCATCATCCTTCCTGTAAATTCAGGATAAAGAGGAAGCTACTTCAGCTGCCTGGTATAGGCCTGTTCAATTGCCAGCAGTCCCTCGGAAGGCAGATAAATGATATACCGCCCCTACAGCTAAGCCTTATTGATCTCAGCCTGAAACAGAGTCAGTAGTAATCACGGCTGCTCATGATAGCTCAAAGGCACCCATGCACATGTGCTCTCATCCTCCTGATATGGACTCGAGGAAACTGGACTTTATGGGGAAGAGGACATTTGCTTCTGCTTCCCTTGGCCTAAGGATTTAAAACTATCAGACATATATAATAAAGTGTCAGAATTGCCTATGGAAGACAGTGGACTTCCAGGCTGATAAAATGCTAGAAGACCATGACAAAATACAGGCTCAGCGGACTATTGCTAATGGACTGGAAAGCACCTGCTCCAGTCTGTTTATGATTCCTCGGATGCTGCAGCCAGTGCTGCAGCCTCTGGGATTTGCCTCCTCCACCATCTACGGCGGTGGGTGGCAGGCTTTGCCTCTGATGTCTAACCTTTCAGAGGAAGCAACTTTGGATCAGATGTGGAAAATGCTTTGAGAGATCTACATTTCTCAAAAATGACTTTGAGGTCCCTACACACTTTGAATCCAAAGCCCTGTGGTAGGGGACAAGGTTCTTCTTGTCAGCCCTATGCATGTTCGGGCGGTGGATATTCTAGAGATTAGGGATGTGGTTCCCAGAGAAATCAGCTTTCCACTTCCAAGGCAACAAACCCATGCCAGACTTACAAAGGGTCAAACTAGTATCTGCACCCCTGGTGCTTTCTGACTCCCCTCTCATTCCTCCGGCCTCACTGTCACAGGAAGTTTTTGTGGGAGGCTGAATCTTCCTCTTCGTACAAAGGGTAGAGAGATAACAAACAATGCTTGAGTCCTGGAGGTAGTTCAGCAAGGACACACCCTGCAGCTCCTTACTGCTCCTCTGTGACCCCCCACCATTGTTAAACAGATATCCTCTGGGACATCTTGCCCTCCTGTGAGAGAAGGTTCAACCCCTTCCTGCAGGAGGACTGTTGAAGCCATCTTGGTTTCAGAACAGAACCAGGGCTATTATTCCCAGTACTTTCTGGTCCCAAAATGGACCAGGGACCTAAGGCCCATATTAGACATTTGAAGACCGAATCTATTCATTAAATACAAAAAGCTTTGAATGGTCTTTGCAGTCACTGCTGCCCTTTTACTAAAGGGGGACTGGATGGTTACTCTGAACATGAAGGATGCATGTCAGAATCCTCAAGTCCCACAGAACATGGTTGTTTTTCATGCTCCAAGGCTTGCACTACCAGTTTAATTTCTTGTCCTTTGGTTTGTACTCTGCACCACGTGTATTTACAAAGATACAAAGAAAGGGCCTGTGTGTCTTTCTCTACGTAGATGACTGCTGAAAGCCCCGTCTTTGAGAGGCCACAGTATGCACACTATTTCAGACTAGACAGTTGATCAACCGGTTGGGTATTCTGGTAAACAAACCAAAACGGTATGTCAGTGGCTCTAATATTATATATAGGGGCTGTCCTTGACATGCAACTGGGTCGGGCATTTCTACCCTCAGACTGTGCTGTGGCACTAGCGGGCCAGGCAAAGCTGGTCTCCTCCAGTGACTATGTCTCAGCCAAATGTCCTTTATGATTAATTGGCCTTATGGCAGCTGCCATACTGACTATCCCCCTAGTACTTCTCCACATGAGGATCCCACAGTGGTTCCTCAGAGCACGGTGGGCACAGCATTTTGATGAACTGGAATGTCTAAAGCAAGTGACTCCTCCTGTCTGTTGCTCCCTATTCTGGTGTTTGGACTGCTAAAACCTAGAGACAGGTCCCTATTCCCCGGCAATCCCCCCCCTCCTGGTGATGACAATGGACGCTTCACGTTCAGGTTGGAGTGTCCTTCTGGGTCCCTTCAGAACTCACAGCCAATGGACCCCCTATGGATATGGTTCTGCACAGCAACACTCTAGAGATGAATGCACTTCTGCATGGCCTATAGGCATTCGCCACTCTCCTTTCAGGACACTAGCTGCTGATCCATACAGACAACATTTCTACATCAAACGACAAGGCAGAGTCCATTTGTATCCTCTCTGCAAAGAGGCGATGAGAGTTTGGCACTGGGTAGTGAAATGCGACATATTTCTGTCAGCAGTGTTCCTGCCCAGTACCCCGAATGCCCTAGTGCATCGCCTCAGTCAGAACTGTGTGCTGTTCCATGAATGAGAATTCTCAGCATCCCTCATAGATGACCTCTTCGAAAAATGGAATCAACCAGACATAGACCTTTTTGCATCTCCATACAATGTAAAACTGCCATGTTTCTACTCACTTGCTCCAGGGCCTGGAGTTTTCTGGTGAGACGCATTGTCCCTCTTCTGGAAAGGAAGGTTTCTGTATGCTTCCCCTGTTTCCTCTGAAACAGAGGGTCCTGATCAAGCTATGGGCCGAGTTGGCCTTCCTGACTCTGGTAGTCCCTTACTGTCCCAGACAAGCTTGTTTCCTTCTGCTACAGTGATTGGCAGTGGTCCTGGAGGTAGTTCAGCAAGGACATACCCTACAGCTCCTTACTGTTCCTCCAGTGACCTTTCCCACTCTTCCTGCAGGTAGAACTTCTGACACAGGAGCAAGGTGCTCTGGTGCACCCAGGTTTGTTGTCCCTGAATCTCCAGGCCTGACTCCTAGGACATACAGCTCCCCCGCTTCAGGATCTCCCTGGCAGTTGCTGGTGTTGTACTGGCGGCAAGAAACTAAGCAATGTACGCAGGACACTTTCTCAAAAAATGGAAGCATTTTTACAGTTTGGTATACTGCACGTACCCCAGATCCCTTTATGTGTCCAGCTAATCAAGTGCTGGACTTCCTCTTGTCCCTTAAGGACTCAGTCCCGGGGTATTCCTCTATTAAAGTCTACTTGGTGGCAGTGTTGGCTTTTCACGCCCTCACAGAAGGCAAGCCAGTGGCCCAGCTTGAGGTTTTCCTTAGGTTCCTCAGAGGTATCTTCCTTTTGCACCCTACAGTCTGTGATACGGTTCCAATGTGGGACTTTAATTTGGTCCTAGGGATCCTGACTTGGTCCTAGAGATCCTGGTGTGTGTGCCACGCTTTGTCTCTTCAAAGACACTTTTCCTAGTGGCCATGAAGTCTGCTATATGCATTTCAGAGTTGCAGGCTCTGGTTGCAGAGCCTCATTTGCTTATTTTCAGCAAAGACAGTTACATTACATACTGATCCTCATTTCCTTCCAAAGGTAGTGTCACACTAAATCAGACCATTGACCTTCCTGTTTATTCTTCAACTCTAACAGATAGTGTGGCACGTCATTTACATGTGTTGGATGCTCGCAGGACACTGCATTGGTACTTGGATCATAACAAGGATCGTAGAAAATCCTTAAAACTGTTTGTGTCTTTCCCCCAGAATAGCGGGCTCCCCAATTTCTAAACAGGGCCTATCCAAAAGGTTGGCCAGTTGCTTTATGTTTCATTACAAGAAGCATGGTAAGCAGCTTTTTGGCCCCATACATGCTCATTACACCCATGGAGTGGATACCTTTGTGGCTTGTTTCCAAAGTGTGCCCATGGCTGACATATGTGCTGCTGCCACTTGGAGTACTGTTCATACATTTACTAAACACTAGTCTGGACATCATCTGTTGTAGATGTGCCGCCTTTGGCCTCACTGTTCTGCAAGGCCTCCTTATTTAGGATCATTAGGTCCTGCCATCCTCCCTCTGTACTCTGTACTGATACTTCCTGGGAATCATTCCATGATATGGCTCAGTGAAGGGAGATATCCTCAAAGAAGATAGAACAGTTACTTATCATAACAATAGATCTTCAAGAGACTCTCCACCATTGAGCCACGGCTCTCCTTCTCACTTTCCCCCTTGTTGGGTGATGGGCAACTATCTTGCCTGCTCTCACAAGCTGATTCTCCTCTGATGTTTCCTTCAGCATCTATACTCAGGTTTCCATAACCTCTCCTGGCTGTGCACCTGGTTTGGTCCTGGTCGCTTTAATCCCCGCTGATCTGATGAACCCTTGAGCTTGTCTCTGGTGGGGAACAGTGGCATGCTAGGGATGCCCACATTATATAATTGTCAACAAGACACGTTGATGTATGCAGCCCTTATCAGCAAAAAATTTCCAGGTGGTTCTGATGCTGATGGCTTACAGTTCCATGATGTGGCTCAGTGGAGGAGATTCTCTTGAAGATCTACTGTTACTGTAAGTAACTATTTCTTTCTATAGTATCCAAGCATTTACTTCTTGTCAGTCAGACAGTGGCCTTCCAAGGTGGTGAGTGGAGGGTCTGTGCCAGTTATTATATGAGGGCCAGATAGTGGCTTGCCTGTGGACAAGAGGGTGAATAGAGATCTGACATGGGGTATGGGTGGTGGGTGCTCAGTTGGTGAGCCAGGGAAGGGGGGCTTTGAAAAATATTCATTGCGGAATAACACTCGACTGCCAGGGAAGGGCTTTAGTACATTTCCACAATACCAGATTGGGTGAGGAAGGGGGTGCACTAGACTGCCAATGAAAGGCTTTTGTACAGTTCCAAAATACCGACAGGGATCGGGTGAGGAAAAGGGATTCACTAAGCTGCAAGGGAAGACCTTTAATAAAATTCTGCAATGCTGACAGGGTTCAATAAGGGGGGAAGGGGTCACACCCACAGTACTGTCAGGGACTGGGTGAGAGAAGTTTGTCCATTAGTTCACCAGGATTTGGATCTTTTATATTGCACAGGAAACATCAGTTGGAGGTGTGGGGACCACTAGACTACCAGTGTTGGGATCTGCAATATAGCTCTTTATTAATAGAGATGTGGCGGTTGGTGTGGGGATCAACAGCACCAGTGCTTCCAGGGGTGCAAGGGTCACACAGCATTGTGCACATTGATAAAAGCAGGGTTTCATAAGTATTAATTTGGGCTGCCTCAGCTGCTTGTTGCCACTTACAAAAGCCCTATATAACACTGCATCCTGTATATAAGAGGACACCCTCATTTACAAGGTCACGATGGTGTAGCCTGTGTGTCAGTGCTATCCCCTGTGTACAGTGCCAGGTAACCCTTCAGATATGGTTTCTACCCCACTCAGATTCACAAAGTCTGATTAGCTAGGCAGTATGCTCGTTAATGCTGTGCTAACCTTCATAATATGGGATCACTGTGTCTGGTTCTATCTCTCCCTCACAAACACTAAGTATCACCCTTAACATTTAAGTATTTAATAAGTTAACACAACTTAAACTTTAGACATGTTGAACTTAAACACTAACTAAAAACTTTCACTCAGCATGTAGATTTTGAAAACCGTTACACAGCCGGTATATTTTCAAAACCTTTGTATAGGATTTCTGTTTTGTGAGAACCATTGCACATCTAGTAGATTCTGAAAACCATACTGCAGCATGAATATTTTGAAAACCATTGTATAGATGTTCAAAACATTCGTGCAGCTGGTAGATTATCAAAAAATTGTGAGGAACTCCTGTGTAAACATTTTGCTTTTTAATTAAAAATATCTAAATACAGGCTGGCCCAGTGGTGTGGAGGTAGAACTATCAACTGCTGTGCCGGTGACCTGAGATCGGAAGTGGTTTTGGGTTGCTGGGGTTAGCTGGGGGGGGGGAACGACTGAACATCTGATGGACTGCTCTCCTCTCCCTGGAACTGTCCCTTACATACCACGTTACCCTCATCTCCTGACAGATCGCCTCTTCACCGGTCCTTATTCTGGTGTGCATACTCCCAATCATTTCCCACCTCCGTGATGCACATTATCCTTGCCACGAACTGGTACCCCACAAAATCTGAATGTAGAGCCACACCTCTTGAGAGTTCCACACTTCTCCACATTTCCACATCTCAGTGTCTCTGCTTCCAAAGTGATCCTTGCACCTACAGCCAAATTCATTTACCGCAACAACGTACATCTCCACTTTACAACAACTTACTCCTCTCAACCCTATTATACTCTCTGCTCTGTTCCTGTTAACATCTCTCTCCACTGGAACAGAGGGCTATACAAACACTGAAATCGAACCACAACATTGTCATAAAAAAGCAAATAAAGGCTCTGCAGTGACACTATAAAACCGAGAGGACTATATTAATGAAGCCAACAGACATTTAACTGACCATACCTATTACAGAGAACTAGAAAGTGATCCCACCACAGAATATAAAAGAGAACTACAGGACTTAGTTAGATCATTTCCTAACCATGTCTGAGGCAGACTAATGGATCTGATCCCTGTTGAACCCAAGCCAGGGACATTCTACATGCTGCCTAAAATACATAAACCGGGCAATCCAGGGAGACCCATAGTCTCTGGCAATGGCACCCTAACTGAGGGGATCTCAGGATTTGTAGAAACCATTTTAAAATCGCTGCTTATAGAAAGGGACAGTTATATCCAGGACACCACACACTTCCTGCGTAAACTTTATGGTTATAAGGACTTACTGCCTAATACCATTTTAGCAACAATGGATATAACATCCCTCTACACTAATATTCCACACATGGATGGCATTTCAGCCTGTCTTTAGTACCTATATGAGAAAGGATTAGACCAAAACATCAACCCTAGAGTGGTGGGGAAACTTATTGAATTCATTCTGACACATAATAACTTCAGCTTCAATGGTAAACATTATGTTCAAACTACGGGAACAGCAATGGGCACCAGGATTGCTCTACAGTATGCTAATCTCTTTATGGCAAACTTGGAGGGGGAATTTTTAAGGCACTGTCCCCACAAACAACTTGCTTATTTCTGTTACATTGATGATTTGTTTATAATTTGGACAGAGGGCACTGACACACTTAAAGATTTTCATCAGGAACTTAATAACCTCCACCGTACCATAAAGCTTACCCTGGAATGTTCTGCCAACAGTGTTAATTTTCTGGACACCACTGTCACCATCAAGGATGGAACCTTACATACATGTATTTACAGGAAGCCGACAGACAGAGATACTTGCACAGGAATAGTAATCACCTAAGCAACACAAAAAAATTTGTCACGTACAGTCAAGCACTTCGGTATCACCTTATCTGTTCAAATGAGGAAGACAGAGATGCTCATTTGGCTATGTTGAAAAACACCTTTATGGAGTAGGGACACTCTTCCAAAGAAATAGACAGAGCAATAGAATATGCAACACAGGTATTTAGAGAGCAACTACTTTAGTATAAGGAAAGGACCACTACCAACAGAATACCCTTAGCTGTCACCTATCATCTTGAACTTGAACGTCTACGTAAAATTATTAAGGACCTCCACCATATATTTAGTGAGGAAGAGACCCTAACATAGAAACATAGAAACATAGAAGTTGACGGCAGATAAGGACCGCAAGGCCCATCCAGTCTGCCCATTTCTTTTTCTACCTTATAAATGTGCCATCGGCCTTTGCTCTGTCAGTGACCTATCTATTCATAGTCATTTGTATTGCTCCCTTATGCCTATCCCATGCCTGTTTGAAGCCCTGCACTGTATTCATAGCCACCACTTCTTGTGGTAAGCCATTCCATGCATCTACCACCCTTTCTGTGAAAAGAATTTCCTCACATTCCCCCTTAATCGGCCTCCTCTAATCTCATGCTGTGTCCTCTTGTCCTGCTATTTTTCTTATATTTAAACATGTTAGACTCTTTCACCTTGTTTATGCCCTTAAGGTGTTTAAATGTCTCGATCATATCCCTCTCTCCCTCCTTTGCTCAAGGGTATACATATTGAGCTCCGTTAATCTGTCCTCATATGTCTTCTGATGCAGTCCCTGCACCATTTTGGTTGCCCTTCTCTGGACTGCCTCAATTTGGTTAATATCCTTGTGAAGGTGTGGCCTCCAATACTGCCGCAGTACTCCAGATGAGGCCTAAGCAATGTCTTGTACAGAGGATTATTACCTCCCTCTTACGACTTGTGATACCCCTACTAATACACCCTAACACCCCCTAGCCTTACCTACTGCTTTAGAGGTCTGCTTGGATGATTTTAGGTCATCAGTGATGATGATGCCCAAGTCTCTTTCTTCCTTTGTGACTGCTAGCAACTCCTCCCAGCCTATAAGTGGCTTCAGGGTTTCTCTTCCCTATGTGCATGATTTTGCACTTCTTTGCATTAAATCCAGTTGCCACTCTTCTGACCATTCTGCTAGTTTATCCAGATCTCTTCTCATTCTGCCCACACCATCTGGATCATCTACTCTGTTGCAGATCTTGGTGTCATCTGCAAAGAGACAAGCCTTACCCTCTAGTCCATCTCGAGGTCACTAATGAAGATGTTGAATAGGACTGGCCCCAGGACTGATCCCTGAGGTACCCACTTGTGACTTGCATCTCTTCTGACTGTATACCATTTACTACCACTCTCTGTTTTCTGCCAGTCAACCAGTTTGCCACCCAGTTGACCAACTTCTGACCCACCCAGGCCTACCTAGCTTATTTATCAATCTTCTATGTGGAACAGTGTCAAAAGCTTTGCTGAAGTCAAGGTAGGCGACATCAACTGCTCCCCGTGGTCCACCACTCTGGTTACCCAGTCAAAGAAATCTATGAGATTAGTTTGACAGGACCTTCCTTTTGTAAACCCATGCTGTCTTGGATCCTGTGCCCCTATGGTTCCAGGTGTTGCACTATCCTTTCCTTAAGGAGTGCCTCCATAATCTTGCCCACTACTGAGGTAAGACTGACCGGTCTGTAGTTCCCGCCTCCTCCTGCTACCACTCTTGTGGGTGGGATCACATGAGCCCTTCTCCAGTCTTCTGGGACCTCTCCTGTGCTCAGAGACTCACTAAACAATTCTGCTAATGGCTCTGCTAGTTCCTCCTTTAGCTCCTTAAGTACCCTGGGATGTATGCCATCAGGTCCCATTGCCTTATCCACCCTGAAGCTTACAGAGCTCTTGTAGGACCCTTTCTTTTGTGAAGGAGGTAGTGCTCACCTCCTCCCCTGTGTCCATGATGCTGAGCTGTGGGCCCTGCCCTACCTTCTCTTCAGTAAACACTGAGCAAAAGTATCTATTTAGGATAGATGCCTTTGGGGTCCTCCTCCTCACATGCTCCCTTTTCTCCATTAAGCACAGCAATACCCCTCTGGACTTTCTCCTTTCACTGATGTATCTATAGAAAGTCTTGTCACCTTCTTTACTGTTCGTGCTAGTGTTTCCGCAGTTTGGGACTTTGCCTGCCTTACTGCCTTACCTGCTTCCCTTAGGGCAGTTTGGTATGCCTCCTATCTTCATCCGCTGTGTTCCTTATATTTTCTGAAGGCCAGCCTTTGGCTCTGACCTTTTCTGCTACTGTATTTGAGAACCAAAGTGGTTTCCGTCTTCTTTTGCACTTTGTTTTCTGTCTAACACAATGGGATGTTGCTTCAAGTATTGTATCCTTAATGCTTGCCCACTTTGCCTGTACCTCCTCACCTGTGTTTCTTTTTGCCAGGGCTAGCTTAACTCTGTTGGCCATCTTATCAAAGTCAGCTCCTCTGAAGTCCCATATTTTTGCCTTGGAATGGGATGATTTAGATGTAGTAGCCAAATTGAACCATACCATGTGATGGTCACTGGCCCCCAGGTGACCTTCTACCTGGAGATCTGTGATCCCTTCTTTGTTAGTCAGTATTAGATCTAGGATAGCCCTGTCTCTTGTGGGTTGCTGTACCAGTTGTTTGAGGCCCTCCTGCAGGGAATCCACTATGAGTCTAGTTCTGGCAGATGTTCCTGCTGGTATTGACCAATCTGTATCTGGCATGTTGAAGTCTCCCATTATCAGAACCTCCCTTTAGCTGTCATGTTTGTATATCTTCTAACAGTAATGTGTCTATGTCCTCCTCTGGTCTGGGGCCTGTAGACAACCCCAGTTCTTATGGCTGTCCCATTTCCTGTTTCCAGGGTGACCCACAGTTCTTCTGGCTCCTTATGTGTATTCTGAATTTCTGTAGCTTTGATATTTTCATTAACATACAGGGCCTCCTCCCCCCTTTTGCACCTCGGTCTCTTCTGAACAATACATAGCCAGGTACTGAAGTCTCCCAAGTGTGGTTACTGGTAAACCACGTCTCACTAATTACTACTATGTCCAGTTTAGCCTCTGACATTGTGCCTGCAGGTCTGGGATCTTATTTCCCAGGCTGTGAGCATTTGTGTACATGATTTTCCATTGGCCAGATTTTGAAGTGTTAGTTGTTGGGTGAAGTTTGGCATTACCCTGTGCATCGATGGGGAGACAAACCTTTTTCTTACCTGGTGATGCAAATGAATGGCAAACACGCTGAATTCCTGTTTGACCACTAGCTGAGGGGGAGGGTGTTCTTCCATTCGACGGTAGGGGTGCAGCACCCCTCCCCCATTTGCTAGTTTAAATATTCTGCAAAGACGTCAAACTTCTGCCCCAATGCACTGACTCCCTCTTTAGTCAGATGCAGTCCCATCAAATTTAAAGAACTTTCGCTCCCAGAACTGTTGCCAGTTCCCTACAAATCTGTGTCCTTTTTCCTGGCACCAGTCCTTGAGCCACGTGTTTAGCTCCCCTATCTCCCCTTCTCTGACCTTCCGTCCATCTGCTCCCTTCTCCCAGACTGGCAGGATCTCAGGAAGGAGATGCCGGATGAAATAGATGATAGTTTGTCACCCAGCCTAGTCAGGTGTTCCTTGGTCTCCACAACTGACCGGCTGGCGAGATCGATAGTCCCCATGTGTACTAGGACATCAATGTTTTCTCCTGCTTTGTGAACAATTTTGCTAATGCGGTCAGTGTCTCCCATGCTGATGTACCTGGGAGACATCTGACCATCACCCTGGCTGGAGATGGGTATCAACTCCCGAATCATGGAGTCTCCTATGATCAGAAGTTTTTGGATTTCCTTTGTGCTTGTTTAGTTTTGGTTCCTGATTTGGGTGAGTATTGTTGTGCTAGCTCCTGTGCCGCAGTGTCCTGCTCTGCAGTGTCTTCTGCCTCTTTATTTGATTTCAGAGATAGAGGCAGATACCTGTTTGTAGTGTTTATATGGTTTTGGAGGTAATGTGTTGGAGAGGAGAGTGATGGGGCACCTGATTTGCTCCTCCTAACCACCTGCCAACCTCCTGGACCAACTACCCTCTGCAGTCGAGGTTTTTCTGTTGGATGCTGGGGAAATGGCGGGTGGTTCCTATAATGTATTTCCTCTTCAATATGAAATTTGAGCGTGCAATCTCTGCCCATGCTGCCCGGAGCTGAGACCTAAGATCTCCAAAGGCCCAGCATGTAGGACAGTGTCCTAAATCCTGTAAGACTGTCCTTCTGAAAATTGTTCCACAGTACCTGCAGTTAATGAAATCCATTCCAAATAAGTTGCTGGGTTTGTAACCTAGTCAGAGTAATTAGAAGGAAAAAAATGCAAGTAATGGTTTAATTGTGCTTTGTTTAACTTGTTATAACAAGTTAAATTACTAGTGCCCTGTAAATGAGATCACCTTGTGGAGGCCCCACTGATCCGCCCCTTCCTGCTCTGCCACAGGAAATGTCACAACTGTGGTACCCTATAAAAGGAGTGTAGCGTGGGGTGGTTGGGGATGGGGGTGGGTGGCTGGGCCGTTCCCCTGCCTAAAAAGAAGAACCACCCTAAATTGTATTTTTCAAGAACTACTTCAACATGCCAGAAACAGATTGGTCAATACCAGCAGGAACATCTGCCAGAACTAGACTTCAACATGCCAGATACAGATTGGTCAATACCAGCAGAAACATCTGCCAGAACTAGACACATGGTGAATTCCCTACAGGGGAGGGCCTCAAACAACTGGTACAACAACCCACAAGAGATAGGGCTATCCTAGATCTAGTACTGACTAACAGGGAAAGGATCACAGATCTCCAGGTAGAAGGTCACCTGGGGGCCAGTGACCGTCACATGGTATGGTTCAGTTTGGCCACTAGAACTAAATCATTCCATTCCAAGGAAAAATATGGGACTTCAGAGGAGCTGACTTTGACAAGATGGCCAACAGAGTTAAGCTAGCCCTGGCAAAAAGAAATACAGGTGAGGGGGTACAGGCAAAGTGGGCAAGCATTAAAGATGCAATACTTGAAGCAACATCCCATTGTGTTAGAGAGAAAAGGAAGTGCAAAAGAAGAAGGAAACCACTGTGGTTCTCAAAAACAGTAGCAGAAAAGGTCAGAGCCAAAAGGCTGGCCTTGAGGAAATATAAGGGAATGCAGCAGGATGAAGATAGGGAGGCATACCAAACTTCTCTAAATGAAGCAGGGAAGGCAGTAAGGCAGGCAATGGCCCAAACTGAGGAAGCACTAGCACAAACAGTAAAAGAAGTTGACAAGACTTTCTATAGATACATTAGTGAAAGGAGAAAGTCCAGAGGGGTATTTCTAAGATCAAAGGAGATAAGGGGGCGTGTGTGGAGGAGGACCATATAAAAGCATCTATCCTAAATAGATACTTCTGCTCAGTATTTACTGAAGAGAAGGTAGGGCAGGGCCCACAGCTCAGCACCGTGGACATGGTGGGGGGGAGGGAGGTGTGCACTAGTCCCTTCACAAAAGAAAGGGTCCTACAAAAGTTTGATAAGTTCAGGGTGGACAAGGCAATGGGACCTGATGGCATACATCCCAGGGTACTAAAGGAACTAAGGGTGGAACTAGTAGAGCCATTATCAGAACTGTTTAGTGAGTCTCTGAGCACAGAAGAGGTCCCAGAAGACTGGAGAAGGGCTCATGTGATCCCGCTCCACAAGTATGGTAGCAGGGAGGAGGCAGAGAACTACAGACCAGTCAGTCTTACCTCAGTAGTGGGAAAGATTATGGAGGCACTCCTTAAGAAAAGGATAGTGCAACACCTGGAATCCATAGGAGCACAGGATCCAAGACAGCATGGGTTTACAAAAGGAAGGTCCTGTCAAACTAATCTCATAGATTTCTTTGACTGGGTAACCAGAGTGGTGGACCAAGGGGGTACAGTTGATGTCACCTATCTTGACTTCAGCAAAGCTTTCGATACTGTTCCACACAGAAGATTGATTAATAAGCTGGGTATGCTTGGGTGGGTCAGAAGTTGGCCAACTGGGTGGCAAACTGGTTGATGGGCAGAAAATAGAGAGTGGTGGTAAACGGTATTATATATTATTATTTATTGAATTTTGATGACCGGGTAGGCCCACTGGGCCGCGGAGGTCCCTTTTTCAGGGGCGACCCGGGTGTAACAATTACATGCAGGTAGCAGATCAGTACAGTCAGGTGATAGTAATGTTTTTACAATAGAAGACTTCATAGGATTACAGGCGGCAGGTAGTGGAAGACATACAGGCAATAGGACATGGAAGTTACACATGAAGAACATTTTATGTAACAGGTGCAAGATTAGTTAGAGAGTGCTTTGGTAAGGCATATAGTCAGAAGAGATGCGAGTCACAAGTGGGGTACCTCAGGGATCAGTCCTGGGGTCAGTCCTCTTCAATATCTTCATCAGTGACATTGCAGATGGACTGGAGGGTAAGGTTTGTCTGTTTGCAGATGATACCAAGATCTGCAACAGAGTAGATGATCCAGATGGGATGGGCAGAATAAGAAGAGATCTGGATAAACTAGCAAAATGGTCGGAAGAGTGGCAACTGGGTTTAACACCAAAGGTGCAAGATCACACATAAGGAAGAGAAACCTGAAGCCACCTATAGAGCTGGGAGGGAGTTGCTGGCAGTCACAAAGGAAGAAAGAGACTTGGGCATCATCATCACTGATGACCTGAAATCATCCACGCAGACCACTAAAGCAGTAGGTAAGGCTAGGGGGATGTTGGGGTGTATTAGTAGGGGTATCACAAGTCATAAGAGGGAGGTAATAATCCCTCTTTACAAGACACTGGTTTGGCCCCATCTGGAGTACTGCATGCAGTACTGGAGGCCACACCTTCACAAGGACATTAACCAAATTGAGGCAATCCAGAGAAGGGCAACCAAAATGGTACAGGGACAGCATCAGAAAACATATGAGGACAGATTAATGGAGTTCAATATATATACCCTAGAGCAAAGGAGGGAGAGAGGTGATATGATTGAAACATTCAAACACTTTAAGGGCATTAACAAGGTGAAAGAGTCTAACATGTTTCAATATAAGAAAAATAGCAGGACAAGAAGACATAGCATGAGATTAGAGGGTGGCCGATTAAGGGGTAATGAGAGGAAGTTCTTTTTCACAGAAAGGGTGCTGGATGCATGGAATGGCCTACCTCAGGAAGTGGTGGGTATGAATACAGTGCAGGGCTTCAAACAGGCATGGGATAGGCATAAGGGAGCAATACAGATGAGTATGAATAGATAGGCCATTGACAGAGCAAAGGTCGATGGCACATTCATAAGGTAGAAAAAGAAATGGGCAGACTGGATGGGCCTTGAGGTCCTTATCTGCTGTCAATTTCTATGTTTCTATGTTACTGTGTTACTACTACTAACTTGTAAACAACCACCTAACTTAGCCAACCTAATTGTTAGGAATAAACTTGCACCAGAACAGGGTACCATGACATTAAATGGTACACAACCCTGTAATCAACCCAAATGTAGAACTTGTGAGCTCATTTCCACTTTGGATTGTGTAGTTACATCACAAAACAGACCACTCAGGATATTGGGGAATTATACCTGTACATCACGTAGTGTTGTTTATTTCATTCAATGCAAGAGATGTCCACAAACAGGGTATGTTGGAGAGACAAGCCAAGCTCTCCGCACTAGAATAAACGCACACAGACATACCATTAATATGAAGATGACTGACAAACCAGTGGGGTGACACTTCTCTCGGAATGCCCATTCAGTTTCAGATATCTCAGTAATGGTCTTAAAAGGTTTTTAAATACACAACAGAGATGGACTTTTGAGATTAAGCTTGTTTTACCTCTCAATATGGTAGCAGATGTCATGAATATTGATTTGGGTTTCTGACACACTACCCCACTTAAATTTACACAGACTTTGACTTCATAGGATGGACATTTAACTGGACTTCAGTGTGTTATTTTGTTTTTATTTTCATTTAGTCCTTTTTCAACTGGTTATCAACATGTTGGGTTCTCACGACATATACATGTGTGTGTGGGGGGGGAGCTGGGGAGGTTGGGTTGTCTTGGGTGAGTGTGTATGAGGGTGGAGTTTAGTGTGTGTGTGGAGGGAGGTAATTTTCTGTATGTTTTTGGGGGGTTGGAGGATGGTGTTTTTTTGTGGGGAGGGTGCTGTATGTGTGGGAGGAATGGTTGGGGTTATGCTCACATATTTAGGTAGGCTTATATTTGGCTACATGTCATAATTATGCTACAGGGTGTTAGGACTCTTGGCTCACATACATAGCGAATAAACACTTCTTTTCTAGTTATCTTTTCCCTGGGGGGAGGGGGTTAATTCTATGTTGGTTTTATACAGATTCTTAAGACTGTTTCTGCACATATAGTTAATTGATTATATACTGGCTCTTTATTGAAGTTTGAACATTTTAAGGTGCATGAACACATTTCTGGGTGGTCCTTGAGAGATTTATTTATTTTTTTATTTGGCAATAATACTGACAATTTATATTATCTTGGTAAAAGTAATGTTACTACACTGTAGGTTGTAATGTTTATGGAGTGTGTTAACTGGTTGAGAGTATAGTTTAGAAAATATCTCCAGATAAGTTTAATTCTGTATGAATGTTTTAAACAGTTTTTCATACAAGGTACATTTTTCTTATTCCTCTCTTATTACCATGCATATATTTCTGTAGTACAGTTTTTTTTTTATCATACTATACTATCAAGTTATAATTTGGACAATTGTGATATTAAAGCTAAAGGTATTGCTTTTAATTTTGAATGTATTCTCCTAACACACACATTCATTAATAATTTCAGTTATAGCCTTTGCCTGCTTGAGTGTTCAACTTATCTATGGAGTTGACCTTGAAAAGATTCTCAGTAATAACAAGCTAAAGGGATGCTATTCATTACATTTAAATTTGTGATTTTTTGAAAAATGTACTTTTAACCAAAGAGAATTGTTTTCTGTTTTTTTATGTATGATATGGGTGTAAATTGATTGTGACTCTCTGAACAACTGTCATAAGTCTCTGAGGAAGGACTTGGTTGATCTGAAAGCTTAGACATTGTTTTATTTTTGTGACATCTATGTTGCTTCAATAAAAGGTATCAAACCATTTGCTTCTAGATTTGGAAAAAACGTCAAAATTTAACACTAATGATGCTTTAATTTTGGAAGTTAGAGAGGGTTTTAAAGCCATCAATGCCTCAATAAACATGCTAACAGATAATGTGTCTGGACTGGCCCTAAAAATCATCTCCTTATCTTTGAAGACAATGGAGCTGGAGGAGAGAGTGACCATAGTAGAGGATGTTCTGAACCCTCTTAAGGACAAAATGAGAAAGTATTCCAAAGAATTGGAAGCTCTGCAAGCTAAAGTGGTAGAGCTAGAAACAAGGAACAGGAGAGACAACCTCAAGCTAGGTGGGGTCCCTGAAGGTATCAACGGGAGCAAACCTATAGAATAATAAAAAAAAAATCAAACAGAAGCTCGGGAGCGGCTGTACCCACCCCAAAAAAATAGAGCTCTATAGAGCGCACAGAGGCCCAAAAAATCTTTCCTATCAGGGGGTCTCAACCTAAGTTTGTCTTCATTAAGCTCCATCATTTTCAAGGCAGGGAAGCTATCCTGAAAAAGTTAGAATTGAAAAAGGTCTAAAGGCAGCAGGCATCACTTTGCAGGTTTTTCCTGACTTCCCATTTGAAGTAATGAGTAAAAGAAAAGCTTTCTCCAATGTAAAATCCATCTCAAGCAAAAAGAACATTAGATTTATGATGCTTACTCCAGCAAAACTTCAAGTCTGGATTCATGGATGAACTAGAATCTTTACATCTCCCTTAGAAGCAGAGAAAGTGGTGAAGGACTGGCTAACAGAAGTACCTGGAGGAAATTCCTAACTGGTGCCTACCTTTTAAGGTGGCTCTAAGGAATTGATTGCAACAGATAGTAAATCTTCCACAGTGGAGAAAATAACAGTTTTCTCATCATGGAGGAAAAAAAAACTCTTAATTAGAACAATCTTGGATTAGATAGAAGGCATAAGAGGTGGTGGGATCTTACATAAATTCATTACACTATAAATTGGTTTTAATTTTGATTGGAGAAGGGATTTATATTTAGATTAATTGTCCTGATGGGGGATGGCCTTGTCCAGCTATGGTCAACTGGCCAGGAATATTTGGTGCTACAAGGCTTGGGTACCATGTGCCAGCTGCTTATCTGGAGGATGGAGGGGGTAGGAGGGAACAGGCCATATGGAGGGATAAAAATAATGTACAATGTCAAATACTTGCTTTATTTTGGCATTCTATAATAATGCAAAATCTTTGCTCTTTAGCATATATAGGGCAAGTTTCACTTCAGGATAATCCCTTTAGGCCCTATCAGGGGAGGGTTTTCCCTTTCTATCTAAGAAAGGAAAGAGTCACTTCTTTTTTGTTTCTTTTTCTACTTCTTGGAAAGGGGAGGGCAAAGGAAAACAGACAGTTTCCTGGGGAGGTGGGGAGGTAGGGTTTCTTCTAGAGACAATGGGTTTTCAAGAATCAGACAAAAGCTTTACTTGACATTGTGCTGTGTGCCCTATTAATACCTGAATAGAATATTGACTGGAGCTTCTCTGTTGCATGCTGGTTCTAAAACTAATCTACAGCTAATCTACCTCAACCCCCCTCCATACCTGAGTCTTGTTTTGGAGGCCGTGATAATAAATCCTGCCCAGTCAGGAATTTGCCCTTGCCTTGTTTCGCTGCCTATTTGAATGTTCATTATTATGACTAATTTGAACAATATTTCTTTGCTGCTATGTTGTGGTAGCTCCTCCTAGACTGTGTAGGTTTTTTATGCCTAAAAATTCTATGTGAATTTCACTGATTGTTATTGTCCTAGCTGCATGTATTCATTACTACTGACTGTTTTGACCTATGCTATTGTGATTTCATTGTACTCATGCAATGTACCTGTCTTTGATTGTTGTACTCTCCCGGGACATGCCTGAAAATAGTAATTTCATGGCTAGTGCACCTATCCGGTTAATAAAAACTCTAAGACTCACGATGTATAGACAATGGATAAAAAAAAAATGATTGGATGCCATGGAATGTAAAGGGCTTGAAAAATAGAATAAAAATTAGAAAAATTGTTAACCATTGTAAACGAAAACACACAGATATCTTATTTTTACAGGAAACACATTAAAAAAGATTTTAATGACTTCAAAAAATTATTAAGGTCCATAGGCGCTTTCTCCATGTATAATAATTCGGCAAGAGGAACAGCTATTCTGATCAAAAAGATACTGAGTTTCTTGGTAATATCTCAGCTGGTAGATCAAGAAGGAAGGTTTATAACTCTCAGAATAAAAAGAAAACAACTTGAATTCTCTTTGGTAAGCATTTATGCCCCGGATGAGGAAGACCTTTCTTTCTTTAACAAATTATTCATGGGTATTTCACTTTATCCGGGTCCATATATTTTGGCTGGAGATTATAACATAACTTTGGATAATCTAGATCAAAGTATAGGTTCTAAGCAAAGAAATGGCAACTTACAGTAATTCCATTGATCAAAACCTATATGGAAGGGTTTAATTTAATTGACCCATTTAGAAGCTTATTTCCACAAACTGAAATGAATTCTTACTTTTCTAATGTATATAATTCCTATTCTAGGATTGATTTTTTTCTATTATCTTCCAAGCTCTTGAACAATGTACAACAAATACAATACAACCCAATTAGTATTTTTGGCCATGTCATGGTACGACTAGTATTAACATTAGAGCAAAGGGAGAATATAATCAAAGAATGGGAACTGGACTCCAAGTTACTATCAGATGTGACTTTTACAAAACTCATACGAAAGGAAATTAAAGAATTCTTGGAAAACAATTTCACACCAATATCTTCAGCAATTTTAGTTTGGGATATGTCAAAATACTTGGAGGTAATGGTGGACTGCTCCCTCTCCTACCCAAAGCACATTGAGAGTGTAGCCAAAACTGTCAACTTGAGAATAGGGCTCCTACACAGACACAAGTGATGCCTGACACTCGAAGCCTTAAGGACCACAGTCCGTAGCTCAATTTTTCTATTATCAACTATGGTCTGGTTATTTACAGCTCTGCACCTCCTACCTCCCTCTATAGGATAGCAGTAGCACTCAACAAAGCCTGTAGACTGCTCACTGGTTCCCACTGACTAATGCACACCTGTGATCTTTATGAGCAAGCTGGGTGGCTGCAACTTAATAATAGAATACACTATCAAACTTGCCTACTAGCCAAAAAAACACTTCTTGGCCTTTAACCTCCTGGAGTTGCAAACCTGTTAAGCTTATTCTCAGATTCACACCATACCAGAAACTCTGGCCATCAGCTTCTCACTGTACCAAGATGCAGAACTTCCTAAGGGCAGTAGTCATACTCATACCAGGCTCCCCTTTGGCTCAACAACCTCAGAACTGAACTTGTCACCATACCAAGACTGGGTCCTTCCAAAATCCAATTACGACAACACCTGCTGAAGAATAGTTGCTGTGACTGCGCCAGTTAAATGCACTCAGTCCCCCGGATTCCTGATTATGGTCTGTTCTCCACCAAGCTAATGCCACTCTACAACTACCCCCCTCTAGGGTCCTATTCCCTCCTGGAGTTCCCTCTACCCCTCATGAAACGCACCCCTCTTTTCCCCTCACATAGGTACTATGCTCCCTCCACTCCTCTCCCCACACCTTCCCCTTCACCTTCCCTCACTTTCTTACCTGCTCTCCTTCTGGCACACAAGTATCCCTTCTTTTGTCCTGACAATGCCACCTAGGCTGCTCCTGTGACTTGTTAATTCCAGTGTTAAAATCCTCTCTGTTACTTAATCACATTGTATTTGAATGCTCACATCTTCTGTGTATAATCAGTTTAGCTAGATACTCTTATGCTCCCATTGTATGTTTTCCCACCCTTACGACATGGCACCTTTGTAAAAGAGCGGTTTCCTGCTCAAAGGTATTGTAATCCAAGACTGAAATAAATAAATAAAAAAAGCTTACTTAAGGGGGATATGCATAGCATACACCTCCTTCAAAAATAGATTAGAATCTCGTAACTTAGAAACTTTGGAAAATGAATTATCAAAAGCAGAAGCAGACTTGATAACAACAGGAGAGGGACTACAGAATGTATTGTTGTTCCAAGACAATATTAACCAAACAATGGAGGTGTGTGTGAGGGGGGCAATGAGGTGGGCAAAGGCAAAGTACTACTTCCTTGGTGAAAGGCTGGACATACTTCTAGTTTTTCAGCTACAAACAGAAAGAAACAAAAATATAATTAATGATTTAGAAATTGAAGACGGTCAATCTGTTCTGAATCATAAGGATATAAATCAAGCTTTCTGTTCACATTATAAACCCCTATACACTCCAGAGAGGGCTTCAGACCATAAAAAAATAAAATCTTTCTTATGGATTTAAACAATTTGGATGAACAAGATGTTAGAGGAACACATTTCTGAACAGGAAATCTTAACTACAATCTCAGAACTACAAAATGATAAATCCTCAGGCCCAGATGGCTATACAAATGAATTATTTAAACTGTTTAGGGAAGAATTAACACCACCTCTTTTCAGGCTGTTTAATAACCGTGGACAAGAGAATAGGCTTCCATCATCTTTCGATGAGGCTATCATCACCTTTATTCTTAAAGCAGGAAAACCAGCACAGAAATGCAAGTCATACTGCCTCATATCTTTGTTCCACTCCAATTATAACATTTTTTCTAAGACCTTAGCTAACAGATTATCCTCAGGTATACATAAATGAATTCACCCAGACCAAACAGGTTTTATTCCAAAAAGAAAGTTAGTAGATAATATATGCCATACTTTGAATTTGATGGATTGCTCTCCAAATAAGAACTCAGCATTAATCATGCTCAACACTAAGAAAGCCTTTGATAGAGTGAGCTGGGAATGCCTATTTTTAGTTTGGGAAAAATTCGGGTTTGGTCCAGAGTTCTGTAAATGAACTCAAATGATATTCTGCTCTCTGGAAGTAAGGGTTAAAACAAACTTACAACTATCTCCCTATATAGATTTAAAGAAAGGCACCAGGCAAGGGTGCCCACTATCCCCTATACTTTTTGACATCTTTATAGAACCCCTTGCACAAGCTATTAGACAGTCTCATCAGATAATGGGAATAAAATACAAAGACACATACCACATAATTTCCCTCTACGCCGACATTTTAGTCTTTGTAGAGGATGCCCTCATGTCTATCTCCCCTCTTTTTGATCTTATAAAAAGTTTCACAGAAATTTCAGGGTATAAGATCAACTCATCTAAAACAAAAATCCTACTCATTAATAAAGATTTCCCAGTTGCTGAATTTGAAATAAAAACTTCTTTGGTTCCCTCTAGAAGAATAAAATATTTATGGGTTACTATATCTCAGAAAAAAGAACTATTCAATTTGAATGTTGATTCTTTAATGCAGAAAATTTACAATGATCTTGACAGATGGCAGATGTTACTCCTGACCTTAATCGGAAGAATCAATGTGATTAGAATGAATATCTTAGCCAGAATGCTATTCTTTTTTTCAAGCATTGTCAATTTGGATCCCAAGCAAGGTTTTTACCCTCCTGGAAGAAAAAATCAGGAAACGTATTTGGCTAAACAAACCCCCTAGAATAAAACTATCAAAACTGTATGCAGATACCTTGTCAGGAGGTTTGGGGCTTCCAAACTTAAAATAGTATTACTTGGTGGCACAGCTTGAACAATTAATGTTCTGGTTCAGAACAGGGGATAATCCTGACTGGGTTACTATTCAGCAAAATGCTGCCCAAATAAATTTTTTAGCTGGGGTACTGCATGACAAACATAAATTACATAATAATTCATATTTAGAAGCTATAAAAACATCAATTAGGATTTGGCAAGAAGCACATAAAATATTTAAATGGAATGAGAAAATATCTCCTCATACATACATTAAACTCATACCTATATTTAAGGATAATTATTTCATACATGGGTGGAAACAGAAAGGGATCTATTTGATAAAACATCTTGTCAGACAGAGTCACTTTATGGACTATCCCTACTTTAAACAAATCTCTGGCTTGCAGGGAGGTCATTTTTTTACTTTCCTTCAAGTTAGAGAATTTGTTAGAAAAAAAAGTAAGGATTCTTCAACGTCCATTCCCTCTTCCTCAACTGAGGATGTAATAGCATCTGATGGCCCAAAAGAAAAACTTATAGGGCAATTGTACCACCAGTTTGTACAAAAAATATGCCAACATTAAATAAGCTATACAATAACTGGAGATCTGATTTAGGACCTAATTTAACAGAAGAGAGATGGAATAATTTAAAAAACTCTGGATGTTTCAAAGAACTCAAAACTGAAGCATATTCAGTATAATATATTACATCTAGTATATCATACTCTCAAGAAACTAAATAAGTTTAACACAAATATTACAGATAAAAGTCCCAGGTGCAAAATTAGGATCTCGTCTACACATGTTAGTCAGTTGCAAGAAGATAATCTCATATTGAACAACAGTGCTATCAGTGCTAGGCAAGATGTTATGTTTGGATTTCCCTTACAACCCGGGAGTCATTCTTTTTGGAAGTAATTTTGTCCATATAGCAGATAGCAAAGCATTAATCTTACTGGATTTATTATTAGTTAATGCTAGGAAACATATTCTTCAGAACTGGAAAAGCAGTGAACCACTTCATCCAAAAATATGGTTGAATCCGGTGATAGACTGCAGTAACTTCAAGCAACATTTTTACTACCAAGAGGAAAAAATCTCCAAATTTAAGAAAATATGGGACCCTTTTATCAACTATTTAAAAGTGACATAAGAAAAGATATAAGCCATGCCTTTTACTTATTCCAGTAACAGGAGTCTTTTGTTAGTAGAAATAGAGGAAAAGTGGTATAGGGTCAGCATAGCAAACGAGACCTAAGCTCTGTTGGAACATTTATTTATTTATTTAGTTTTTGTTGACCGGGTAAGTGCACTAGACAAATCCTGCCTATTTTCAGGCACGACCCGGGGGAAGGGGATACAGATGAATGCCAACTGACCTTGAATCAGATTAAGCTTGTTGGTGGTATTTTTAGTGAACATGATGACAGACAGCTTTTTCCTTGAAAATAATAAGGCATCAAACCTCTGTCTGATTCTGAGAAAAAAAAGAAAATATTGCTGTGTTCATAACTGACCTTCCTAGACGTACCCATCACTGTGACCTTTATAAGTCTGCTAATTGGTTATCGCTTCAGGACAGACTTAACAGTAAACTACTTACTTTGTTCAAAAAGTCCTCCATGGCCACCTTTCAAATAGCATTGTCTCCATTTTCCAGAGGCCCGCTAACACCTGATCCACTAGACTCACCTCCAGTCACACCTTCACTGTCCCTTTCTTCCACACCACCCAAAGATGGCACTCCCTCTCCTTCAAAGGTGCAAAACTTTTCAATAGGCTGCCTCACCGTTTTGCCCAGTGTGCCTACCATGGTCTATTCAAATGTCAACTAAAACAATACTGTACCTTCTGGGCAATTCTGATTGCCACTGCACTTTAACCAATGTTGTTCTCACCCCTAGCATCTGCTTGTAAATAAAACAACTGTGTTTTATACCCCATACATCTGCCTATCAGAGATGTGTACTAAGCTTTCAGTATTTTTTTTATGTTACCCTCTGTATTATTTACTGTGCAGTCCTGCTCATCCTTATTAATGTTCCTCTGAACTTATGTATGTAATTTATGTATGCATTGATGTCTTCTCACTGCTTGTGAAAATGGGCAGTATTGTTCACATGCCTTTCCAGTATAAAAAATAAAAATGAAATTAAATGAAAATGAGGGCTTGTCAGCTCTGCCACAAGGCTGCCACCAGGTGGAGGCCTAGTGGTAGTGTTAGTCTGAAGCAGCTCAAAGGGAGGGAGCTGCAGGACTCTGAGGCATGTGCATGCTTCTAAACACACACACCGAAGTATATGCCCCAGCTGTGGGGAAGGGGAAAAAAAGCAGATGAAAATGGGCAATGGGACAGACATACATAACATCTGCATTCCAATTCCTCACTTATTCTACCACCAAGAGACCTGTCAACTGGATGAGAGTCTCTATGGGGAAGATGGCCCACCCCTTCTGGCCCCACCGTGGCGTCAATCCATGGGGGAAAATGACAGACAAGTGAGTGCTGGGGAGGTGGTGGCTGGTGGAGGGGTGGCAGGGATATAGCCAAAGAGAACCAGCCAGCCTCAGCCAACACCTTACTAGAAAATAAAAATATCTAAATACTACCTTTAATTAAAATATTGTGTTTTTACTTGTGGCTTGTGTTCCAAGGACAACTTGTATTCGAGGGTAGCATGTTTTGCAAAATCTAATTTTTAAGTGCTAAAAATAAAATATCACACATCCTGTATTTGACCAGATTTATTGCTAATGGTCTTCTTCATATCAAAATAAGTAAAAAAAAAAAAACACATCAACTGAGATTATCAGTTTAAAAAAAACTACAATAATTAGTATATTTACAGAGATTAAAATCACAGAGTCCAAACCACAGTGCTTAATCTGACATGACTTTAACCTTGACAAGAAGCTACAGCTTGTATTTGAGAGTGGCTTTTATTAAAAATATTCATTTGGACCTGCAGCTTGTATCTGAGGGTCGCTTTTATTCAAGGACATTTTTATTCAATGAAATAAAGTATTTAGCTATATTTTGTTTCAGTGATCTGAGCATGTATAAACAATAGATCATTAATGACTTCAAAATGAATTCACATTCTTTCAGCAAACCACGTAAAGGACCTATAGCTCTGTAACATCTAATAAACCTGAAGTTTCAAAATGTAACTCTAGATTTTTTTTAGCTATTGTTTCAGTGAACTGTGCATGTGCGAGCAAAAATCGTTAATAACTACAAAATGAATTAAAATTTTTTCACCAAACCACCAAAAGAACATATTCTTCTGTAACATCTAATAAATCTGTAAGTTTCATAATTGAAACAACTTGTAGTTTTTCCTCTATCCTTGGTCAAACGTTTTAGTTAAAAATGAGAAAAATTATTCAAATTTAACACTCTAATAAATCCAAAATGGATCAAAATGTTTCTATAAATTTTCCGCATTAGTAGACCCAAGGATTATACAGATGCATGCCACATTATATCGTCCTAGGGTCTATGATGGCCAAGTTATAAACATTTGAAAACAGCCTTTTTTAAAGAAACCTCCAACGTAAGCCTACTGTACAGGCACTACCATGCCTCTATATTTACATGCTTACAGTACGTACAACAGTTTACATTTTACTTTTACTCAGTATTGTGTAATGGAGATACATTGCAATCTTTGAAAAATGATTAAAAAATATTTCTAGCAGGCTACATCTACACAGTCAGACTAAGTTCTCCTCTCTCACCGAGAACAGTGGTCTCTCTTGGTCAGCCATGGCCGAAATGTGGTGGTGGAGTCTGATTAGTATCGGAAAGTGTGCTCATTTCCTAACCATCAGATAAAGAAAGCAAATTGGTTTCCATAAGCCTTAGTCCTCTACCTTAAAATAGTTTTCTAAAAAGATTTTCTTGACTAACTCATTTGTAAAAGAGCAAAACTAAGCCTCATCCACATTTCTGGCAGAGCTTTAACGAGAAAAGTGTGTGTGTGTGAGTGTGTGTGTGCGCGTGTGTGTGTGTGTGAGTGTGTGTGTGTGTGTGTGTGTGTGCTTGTGTGTGTGTTTCACTGCTTCTTTTAGGTTCTCTGACAAAACTAGCTTTGGATGGGCTGTCACACCCTCTAAATATCAATTGCATACAGCATAATTAATTGTACATATGTTTGATTATTGTGTCAACAAAATGATTTGATGGGAAGCTATTTCTAGGTTCTTGAGGTTGGCTTTTACGAACATACCAGCAGGCAAAGGCCTTATGATCTATCTAGTATGCTTGGTTGTGCAGCTTCCTATGTATTTAGAAAGGGAATTGCCCCCCGATTTCATACTAACATTCTAACACACTGAAATCCCAGCAGACTAAGCCTCATGGTCTATTGAGTCTGCTTCCTTTTGACTTCCCTCTACCTTCCTCTCTCTCTCACTCGCTCCCCTTCTACCTGCAATTTTCCCCCCTCACCCTGCCCAAACCTCTCTTGAAGCTGTCCACTGTTTTTTAGGGCTACAACTTCCTCTGGCAGTTCATTCCACTCGGCCACCACCCTCCCAGTGAAAAAGTGCCTCATCATCTCTCTCCTAAACCTTCCCCGTACCAGCATTAGGCTGTGACCCCAGTGTTGTTGTTTGTTGCTAAGGCTGAAGATGCCCTCAGTGTTCATCCTGTCAATACCCTTAAGGTACTTGAAGGTCTCAGTCATGTCTCCCCCTTCCCCTTCTTTCCTCAAGAAAGTATGTGTTGAGCTTCCTAAACCTCTTCTTATAGGTGTTGCCCTGCTGGTCCTGGATCATCTTGTCCAGAAACTCCCTTGCACTTAAAGTTTGTAGAAGAAGCCACAGACTCCGATAATTTAATTCAAAAACGTTAATGCTTACATAAACAATTCAGAAATTTGTGGACTGACTCACAATGCCCACTGTAAGCCCTGTTGCTTCGGGTGACTAAACCCTTCATCAGGAGGCATGGCTACAAGGGAGACATGTGGTTCTTTTAAAGCCCAACTCATACATATTAATTAGTTTCAATCAAAAATTAATTAGAGCAACACACATAGGTTCCATATATCAAAAACATGAATTAAAGCAAAGGTGATAACTCAGTGTGTTTTGCTCTCTCTAATGCACTATTATATAGCTTTTAATGCTTAATTCTATTATAACAGATACATTCTAGTTTTAAATAAAGAGCAAATACACACATTAGCTGGGGAACATGAGTTAATATGTTATTATCCCTGCTTAATGATAGGAAACAATAAATAAAATTAAGCTGTGCATATGCTCTATTCTTATAAACAAAGAAGCAGTAGCAGATATTAGCTTAAGTTGCATGAGTGCAAAAGTGGATCATTTTGGTTGCCCTTCTCTGGACCATCTCCAGCAAGTTGATATCCTTCTTCAGATATGGGCACCAAAACTGCATACTGTACTCCAGGTGTGGTTTTACCATTGACTTGTACAGCAACAGAATTACCTCTGCCTTCCTGGTGCTAATTTCCCTGGCTATGCAGCCCAGCATTGTATTTGCTTTGGCTGCTGCTCTCTTGTGATTATTACTTCCAGGTCCTTTTCTTCATCTGAGCTGGGTTTTTTGCCCCAAGTGAATTGCTTTGTACTTTTTAGCATTGAACCCCAGCTGCCAAATGCCAGACACTTTTTCTAGCCTAGCCATGTCCTCCTTTACTTCCATCTGTGAACAGGCAGATTTTACCCTTGATCCCATCCATAATGTCACTTACGAAGATGTTAAATAACACTAGTCTGAGCACTGAGCCCTGTGCACCTCACCTGTCACAGGCCTCACTTCTGAGAATGCTCCCCCATACTACCACCCTTTGGTATCTCTCCTGCAACCAGTTTCTGATCCATCCCGTGAACTTGGCCCCCATCCCTAGGTCATGTAGCTTCCTGACCAGTCTCCTATGAGGCACCAAGTCTTGCTGAAGTCCAGATACAGGACATCAACTGCCCAGCCCTTGTCCACTGTCCTAGTGACCCAATTGACTAAGTCATTTAGGTTACTTTGTAAAGACCTCCCTGACACAATCCCATGCTGCCTCTCTCCTGGAGTCCATCTTCCTCCAGAAAGCCAATCCGTCTCCAGAACTCCACCTGGTAGCCCAGCCCCGTTAAGGTAAGGCCTGGTAAACCTGTGTATATGCACGCCCCTTAACTCAAACCCCTTTTGGCCAAAAGAATGTGGACATGTATTTGGAGTATAAATTATCATAAGGTAAGTATTGGTTTCATTCTCTTCCTCCACATCTCGGAAGCCCTGCCAGTGCATTGCAAGGCCAGGCAACTCAGGGTAAAAGAATTTAACTTCTGGCTAAGGCAGTGGTGTGGGGAGGAGGGCTTCACATGTCTGGGAGACTGGGGGGATACGTGGGGGATGAACACCTGTATGCAAGGGACAGGTTACACATAAGTGATACGGGGGCTAGATTACTAAGAGCAAAACTGCAGAGGTACATTGACGAGAGACTGGGGGTTGACTGGAATTTAAACTGGAAAGGGGTACTAGGGGGAAGATCCTTGGCCTAATAGGGACAACCCAGTCTGCACTCTCCCAATGGGAGAGACAAGGAACAGCAGGAGGAAAGAATATTATAGGGGTGAGGGGGTGGATGGGAATACTAGCCAATGCCAGGAGCCTAAGAAATAAAATGGCAGACTTAGAGACGGTGATGGGGTGGATGATCCGGACCTAACTGCAGTAACAGAAATATGGTGGACAGAGGGCCAATACTAGGAGGTGGAATTGCAAAGGTACAATCTTTTTAGAAGGGGTAGACAGGGGGAAAAAGGAGGGGGCATAGGGGATAGTTGCAGTGGAGGGCAGGGAGGAGAAAGGATCTGCTGAGATTCTTTGGGTTACCTTGGGTAGTAAGTAGGGGGGGCAATAAGGATATGGGGTGATCTACAGACCACCACATCAGGGTGAGGAAGTGGATTGCAATTGGCTAGGGACATACAGGAAAAGGCCAGGAAAGGGGAAATTCTAGTGGTGGGGGACCTGAACCTACCCGATGTAGACTGGCAAATTTCATCAGCCACAACAGAAAGGAGCAAGGGCTTATTGGAATCCATGCAGGATGCGTTCCTAAGCCAGCTAGTTAAAGGACCTACTGGGGGAAGGCTATGCTAGATGTCATTTTAACAAGCAGGGACAGAGTGGGGGAGGTTGAAGTTGGGGAAAACTTGGGGGACAGTGATCACCGGATGGTCAGGTTCTCCATCCAGGCAGGGGCAGAATCGGGCAGGTCAACAACCAGGGTGCTTGACTTCAGGAGGGCAAATGTTGAGAAGATGAGAGGCATCATAATAATAATAATAATCTTTATTTGTTGAGCGTAATTCATAATATACCAAAGCACTGTACAAAGATAAAATAACCAATTTGAAAACGATAACAAATCTCATAAATATAAACACTCCAACTTCTTTACCACAACTTAAACACAATATTTAAAATATAAATCTCTTACTCTTTATGCCTTAAGAGTTTACAGTGGAGGCAAGTCCAAAAAGATGTGTTTTCAAGGCAGTTTTGAAGCTCTCCATTGTCAGGCATTTTTGTATCCGATGAGGTAGAGAATTCCACAGGGTAGGGGCAGCTAATGCAAATGACCAAGCTCCAGAAGATTTCAGTCGTACTCTGGGAATCTCCAGCAATCCCTCGTTGGCTGAGCAAAGCAGTCAGAGGGGACAATAGGGATTCAGAAGATCTTGCAGGCAACTCAGACCCTGTCCATGTAGGGCTTTATAGGTCAGCAAGCTGACCTTGAAGGTGATCCACCACTGAACTGGCAGCCAGTGCAGTTCACACAGCACAGGTGTAATATGACTGGATCTAGTTGATCCAGACAACAACCTGGCCGAAGCATTCTGCACCAGCTGCAAGCAGCAGATATCAACCCCCAGAAGCCCTAGGTACAGGGAGTTACAGTAGTCAAGGCGCGAGGTCACAAAGGTGTGGACCAGGGTTGGAAGGTCACTGGATGGAACAAGGTGTTTAATCCGGGCGATGTTCCTTAGATGGTAAAAAGAGGAGACGAGGAGGAGAGAGCTTGCAGGGAATCCAAGGACTTGAGGAGGTAGAGCAGCTGTGGGGAGCACTAAAGGGTGGAATTCTCAAGGCCATGGAGTAATGCAGCCAGAAAATTAGCAAATGCAAAAGGGGAAGAAAACCCTTGTGGTTCATGACAGGGGTTAGGGAGGCTGTCAAGGAGAAGAGAAAGGTGTTTAAAGCCTGCAAAAGGTCACGGGTTAGAGGAAAGGGAGGTATATAAGGATAAGCTCAGGGAAGTATGGAGAACAATTAGGAAGGCTAAGGCAAGCATGGAGGACAGAATAGCTAGGGAGGTGAAAAGGGGAGACAAAAGATTCTATAGGTATGTGAGTGATAGGAGGAAAAACAGGCAGGGGATTCCAAGACTTAGAGGGGAGGGGGGTATAATAACTGAAAGAGATGAGGAGAAGACAACCCTCTTCAATGAATACTTCACATCTGTTTTCATAACAGAGAAGGAAGGGAATGGGCCTGTACTGAGTAAAAAGGGGAGGGAGGACAAGGAGGTGGACACAAGTCCCTTCACAGTGATGAGGGTGTTGGAGGAGATGGGAAAAATAAAAAATGGACAAGGCTATGGGACCTGATCAAGTACATTCAAGGGTGCTTCGGGAGCCAAGGGTGGAGCTGGTGGGACCTCTGGCCAAGCTGTTTAATCTATCCCTAGAATCGTGGATGGTCCTGGGAGACTGGAAGAAGGTAGAGGTGGCACCACTATGCCGGGGGGGGGGAGATGAGCCTGGCAACTGCCACCCAATCAGTCTCACCTCGGTGGTAGGCAAGCTAATGGAAACTCTCATAAAGGCTAGACTGGTAAGGTACCTAGAGGAGGAGGGACTAAATGATGACAACCAACATGGGTTCACAGGTGGTAGGTCTTGTCAGACCAACCTGATTGAATTCTTCGAGGGGGGTTATGGAGGTATACAATCTGGGGGGAGCAGAGGATGTGGCCTATCTGGATGTCAGGAAGGTGTTTGACTCCGTCCCCCATAGAAGGTCGGTAAGCAAGTTGAGCAGTCTGGGTGTGAGAGCTAGACTTACAAAGTGGGTGGAGGATTGGCTCAGTGGGAGGATCCAAAGGGTGGTGGTCAATGGGAAGCGCTCCAGGGAACTAGGGGTGTTGAGCGGTGTACCACAGGGGTCGGTGTTGGTCCCATACTGTTTAATGTGTATGTGAGGGACTTAGCACAGGGTCTAAATGGAAAGGCGTGTTTGTTCGTGGATGACACGAAGATATATAACAGAATGGATGTCCTGAGGGGGTTGGGAGAATCAGACAGGATTTAGCCAGGCTGGAGGAGTGGGCAGAAAAGTGGCAATTGCAAGTCAATGCAAAAAGTGCAAAATAATGCACATAGGGCAAAATAACCCAATGGCCACTTACTGCCTCGGGGTGGGTTGGGAGGGAACACTGCAGGTCACAAACCAAGATAAGGACCTGGGGATTTGGGTCATGGACACATTAAAGGTTAGGAGTTAGCGTGAACGAGCAGCTGGAAAGGCTACAAGTGTGTTGGCATGCATTGGGAGGGGCTTCACAAGTGGGAGGAGGGAGGTGATCATGCCACTAAACAAAACATTGGTCAGACCACAGCTGGAGTATGGAGTTAAATTCTGGAGGCCCAGTTTGCAGGGTGACAAGGACAGGCTGAAGAGGGTACAGAGAAGGGCAACCAAGATGATACAAGGGATGCAGGGGAGGCCATATGGGGAGAGGCTGGAGGAGCTTGGTCTTTATGCACTGGAGATGAGAAGGGATAGGGGGATATGATGGAAACCTTCAAATACATGAAGGGAATAAATAAGGTTAAGGGAGATAGCATCTTCAGACTGAGTGAAAACAAAACCACCAGAGGCCATGCATTTAAGCTGGAGGAGGGCAGACTTAGGGAGGATGTGAGGGGGTGTTACTTCTCAGAGAGGGTTGTACAACCATGGAATAGATTGTTGGAGTGGGTGATGGTGGAGGTGGATACGGTGGAGAAATTCAAAAGAGTATGGTATAACTACATGGGACTAGGAAGGGAAGGTGAGGGAGGGCAGTGGGGTTGGAGGTAAAAGGGCAGGGAGGGGCTATTTCTTTCAGGCAGACTCGATGGGCTGAATGGTCCTTTTCTGCCAGCATGATTCTGTGATTCTATGATATACAATCCATAATAAAGTATCTCTGTACTACAGTTTTCAGTGATGCTAGGCATTTAAATTTCTGTGTTATACATGCTGATATTCTAAGAAAACTGTGGCTGCTGCATAGGCAAACACAGAGGGAAACATTTTAACTCACCTTTATGTCTCAGAGAGACTGGTTATTCTGAATTTTATGGTAGCAACCCAGATATTTACCTGGCAACCTTTTCTTTTGAAATGTTTTGCAAGCTTTGACTTCGCCAATGTTCATAAACACAATTCATCAAACTAAGCTTCATTGTGTTGCTTGCACGCATGTGCAAGAAACACATTGCGTCACGTTTTTTACACAAGTGGGTTGTGGAGGTGCGGCAGTGTTGTGCGGAATGGCAGCAGCCCATTCAGGGGCTGGTCTCTGCCTTGGCCAATAGATGAGCATGCTGTCGATCACCAGCTGTTAATGAGCGGGCCACTAGATCAAAGTAACTGAGCCACTGTAATCAGGGAGTGCCCCGTCACTATGCAATCAGTTGTTTGTACGGCAGGGCCTCCCTGACTGCAGCAGCCAATTACACAGCTCCATTGTACTGTGTTGCCATGGGGATGGCTTCTCCGTCGGCCTCTCACAGTCCCCACAAAGCTGATGGAAAGCCGCCTCCCAGCCTTCAGTGTGCCTTCCTGGTGAAACATTTCAAAAAATTAAAAAAAAGGAAGCTGACCGGGGGTGCCCAATACCCCTCAGCTCTTGCCACCCCCCCACACTTATATGTGCTGACAGGGGTGCCCAATCCCCTGCCCGGCATGCCCCTGCCTGGTAATTTTGCTGCACGGGGAGCCCACTCCCCGTCAGCATAATGCCCCACAATTTTCAGGTGTGCTGAGGGGTGCCTAACCTTTTGGCTCTTGTTTCCCTCCAGAACTCGGTATAAAGCAACGGGGTGCCCAATCCCCAGCCTGCTTCAGCACCCCCCAAACACTCAAGTGGCATGCTAGGAGCCCACCCCAGTGTGCCAAAATTAAATCTCTCTGCAAAAAAGAAAACCTTCCCGCAATGTTTTTTTGTAAAAAACACTAAACTAGAAAATGGTCCCTCGTTGAGCCCGTGGCCCCACCCCTAACCCATGCCCACCCTCTGTGCGCCCTGCCTCCTCACACTTCCCTCACCCCATACTTACCTCTGGAGCTTGGTGCGATGATCTTCGGTGGACCGGGAACATGTCTGCACCCTTCAAAGCCGACCATGAACTGAAGAATTGCCGATAAGCTGTATAATGGCATAAATGTTTTTTTTTCAACTTTGGTGCATATTTCAGCCATTTTGGGGAATTTTTTCACCAAATTTTCAACACGGTGTTCTTGGGACCCTGCCTCAAGAACTCAGCCACTGTCATTTTGTTATTCTGTCCCGAAAGATGATTTTGTGGTCACTGCGTGGAACCACCTTTCAGGACTGATTAACGAAATATCAGTGTTACAGTTCATGAGGTAGGCCCCCAAAAACCCTAATTTTAGTGGAAGTCAATATCTTCCAAGAGTCAAAATTGTGGAAATAAGCCCAAGACAGCATGACCATCAAATGATTAAACATTTCACAGAAGTCCATAATATGCCGAACCCCTTAGGGTCAGTTAGGCATCATACAATATCCTAGTTAGTTCCTGAAAGTCCATAAAGGTTAAGTGATACACTAGAGTTCAGAGTTAAACAGCTTCTTACAATTTAAAAATATACAATATATAGCACGAAGTGCAAGTCAAGACACCTTTTTTAAAACACCTTGAGAAAACGGTATATAAAATCAGAACTCTAAATTGAGTTCCTGCAACATGTTAAACAGGCAGAAATTTACAAAATAAGACCCAGCACTGGTTACAGGTCAGTGGAGTTTAAATAAAATAGGTAGCGTTATACAATATCCCCTTCAGGCACGATATGACTCATCGCCAACTAAGAACTTAAGATGCCATGAAGTGTGAGATGCCGCTGACTGGCTGTGACATATATTTCAATCTTTTGAAATGAGGGACTCAGACACTCAAAATGTGAGACAATGCGAGACACTGACACACATAATGAGGGACACATATTTAAACATGGAGATACAAGCTCAAAAAGCGACCACTGCCTTTACTTGTAAAAAAGTTTATTTTTGATTTAACATGTTACAATATTATGAATTTCTGCTTTAAAAGTCTGAATTTACAACATCTTTACTGTGTGGGCAGCACATTTTCTATGAAGGATGGATGAGGGACAAAGCAATTTTAAGGGGTAAAATGAGAGATGTCCCTTGTAATCAGGGACAGTTGGGAGGTGTGGTCATTTTTTTCACACAACTAAAAACAGAGAGATCCCCAAATATTCCAGAAATGTAAGTTTAATGTTTAAACTTACATAGAATCAATTAAAAACATGTGGCCTGCATGAGAGTTGTAGGCAAAACACCATAATTACACTGTAGACCGAATATTCTGGTCCTGGCAGTTCACTAATGCCCCGTCAATAAAGAAGCATGTTACTTGCAAGTCTGGAAATGCAGGCATGGTTCTATCAGCTTCAGTCACCCAGAAAGCATGTTCAGTGAGCCCCACTGAGCACGACCGGAGCAGCAAGTATGGATCCTGCAGCACGGATGTTCTAGCCAAGCTAACAGATGGCTGAACTCAATCAGGATGTAGCAACACAATAAATGATAAGACATTTTTAAAAATGTTACAATTTACCATGCTGTAATCTGGACATGGCCTTACATAACAAGTGCCAGAAGTACACTTAGCTTACTGTAACCATCCTTTGAAGGCAGGTATTTGAAAAGGGGCTTCATTCCAGCTCTGAAGAGTCATCTTCCTCCTTGCCTTTTATGGCCATTATCACTTTATGTGTCCACTTTCGGGTGTTCCCAAAATCTATATATATGTACTTTGTCTTCAGAAACAATACAGAGCTAAGCATGAAACTGTATGGCTTTTGTCATTCTGGCCTCCTTCAGCACATTCTTCACTCCCTCAAATTGCTTCTGTCTCAGACTAGTCACATACATAATGTCTGGGAAAAAGAAATGCATTTCCTGTCCATTAGCATGAGGCCTTTCTGACAAACCAGCCTCAGTGTTCTGTACCGTCTTGCAATGTCATTGGCCCTTACGGTACTCAGAGTGCTGGCATTACAACGCCGGGCAATCAGGGCATCAAATGCAGGATTCAACATCCCCTCTCCGAGGTCCGCCCCCCCAGAGTAGGATTCTTTAAGAAGGGTGTGTGGGGGAGCACAGCCCCCCAAAGGGGAAGGGGTGCAGGTGTGCAGCCCGGCACAAAAAAAGGGATTTGCAACATTGCCAATTGGTGCCCTAATTCCCCGGTGATTGGTAGTCAAAAGTATGGCCCATGGCGGTTCCCCTTCCAGGTGATGACCCCTCAAAGTGACTCGATATGCCTTCTGGATTGCCAGAGGGGCTGCATTCTCAGTACTGTAAACGTCGGCTAGCAAATCTTGCAAGTAAATCTCCAAATGGCCCCCTTCTACACCTTCAGGGACTCCTTGGATGCAAACATTGGGGCTGTGCACCTGATTTTCAAGGATTTCCAACCTCAAACAATGGAACTGTAATTCTTTCATAACTGCAGTTGAAATACTCAGGGCCTATGCTGCCTGCCAGCGTGATTCCTGAACCTCCACCATAAGACCTTCAATGGAAGACTTCACAGCAGTCAATCTGCAAGTGGTATTATCCCTTTTTATGTTGATTGCGTGCATGCGCAAGAAACATATTGCGTCAGCTTTCTCCACAAGCAGGTTGTGGAGGCCTGGCACTGTTGTGCCCAATGACCCCACAGCCTGCAAAGGCTTGACCCCCATCCCTCAATGCTGTGGCATGCTGCTGCTGACACTAGTTCAGCCAGTGTGTAATAACTTTCTAAAAAATCAGCCTCTGCAATCAGGGACCGCCTCATCATTGCAGCGTCAGCCATCCGCTGCAATAAGGGAGTGACCCGTCATTGCAGGGCAGGATGTAAGACCCCTGATATTGTTTGTGAACATGGCGGTGGCTTGCTGCCGTATTCACAAACAATATCTACCCCCCATGTTTATTTGCTGATGGGGGAGCCCACTCCCCGTTGGCATAATGTAACACCCCCGCTATTATTGTCTGCCAACGGGTTACCCAGTCCCCGTCGGCAGAAAGGAATTCCCCACCCTTTTGTTGTTTGGCGACGGGGGTGCCCAATCCCCTGTCGGCTGCAGCTGCCCCCCCAAAAAACAGTACTCTGCTGGCACACTGGGAGCCCACCCCAGTGTGCCACACGCCCCTGTAAAGTGAAAAACGGTCCCACGACGTGTTTTTGTTTTTTTTTCCTGAAAAAATGGAAATGGTCCCTCGTAGTCTCCCTGCATCCCTCCCACAACCCGTGCTCACCCACTGCGCACCCTGCCTCCCCACATCCCCCTCACCCCATACTTACCTCTGGAGCTCAGCGTGATGATCTTCTGTGGCCAGGGAACATGTCTGCACTCTTCAAAGCTGACTGCGAACTGAGGAAATGCCGGTAAGCTGTATAATGTAATAAATAGGGTTTTTTCAACTTTAGTGCATATCTCGGGCATTTTTGGGAATTTTTGCACCAAATTTTCAATATGGTGAAAGGCCTCGGGGGGGGGGGTTAAGGCTCCAGATGCTCTCATGCCGCAGGGCGTTATCATGTTCACTAAAGGGTGCCAGCTCCTCAGAAGGGGCCACACCTTCCTCACAAATTCAAACATTTTGGGGGTTAAGAATGAACAAACGGAAGGGGGAACAGCCCAGATAAACCCAATGCTCCCTCCAACATATATATGGGTCCCTCTCACAGCGACCTCTATACACGGGCCACAATTCCACAGTCTCCTCCCTTTTTACACACAGGTCCCTCTCCATAGCGACCTCTGATGTAGAGGCGGCAATCACAGAACCGCCCCAATTTCACTCGGGTCCCTCTCCACAGTGACCCAATAAGTTTACCACCACTCTGGAGGTCCCTTCCTATAGCGACTGCAAGACTGGTGCACCTATCCATGAGGGGACCCTCCCACAGTGACCCTCATGTTGTTTCTTACCACAGAAGGGAAGGCACAGGCCCCCCAATGCCGTTAAGGCCAAACAGCACCTATGGTCTACCCAATACGGTGCTAGAACAGTACACATTGTGTTGGTAATTATGGGGAAAAATCTGCCCACAGGACCTTGTACTAGCCCTAACAATACGCTTGTCTTCTTCCTTCTTCATCACCAGATGGTCAAGGCCAAGAAGTGCTCCTCTTGCAATGCTGTTCTCCTTCCCCACACCCCGGGCCCCCTTTGCTCCTCCTGTCTTCATGACAACGATGATTCATCGATGGAGCAAACTCTTGTCATAGGTCCCAGCAATCCAGGGCCCAGCGGTTCCACTTGGATAGATCCTGGTACCCTCTTGTTACAGAACCATCAAGCCACAGTGGCCATGGTAGAGAGCCAACAGAATTTCAAGCTGAAGATAATGGAGAAACTCAAATACCTTACGCAGCATAAAACAGCACCTCTGCTTCTGGAGCCAGACAATGCAGGGGGGCCCTCTGAGGAACGTCCAGACACTGAAGACCCTGTACCAGACAATCTTCGGCCAGATTCTGGAGAAGACAGGGACATACCAGATGAAGAGGATGGAGTGGATACTGATGAGGAGGACATGGAACCACAAGCCATACCATCCCTCACTTCAAAACTATGTTCCTTCGACATGGTCCCAGGCCTTACGAAGATCGTCAAGGCCACCATGGGGTTCGACGTCGAGGAGAGAAAACAGGAGTCACAGTTAGATCCCATGATCCAACAAAAGGCGACCACCTCTGAGACCTTCCCAATATGCCCAGCAATCGAGGATGTCTTCAACAGGGAGTGGCAATCAACAGAACCAAGCAGAATGTCAAACAAAAGAAACTTGGACAGGATGTATCCAGTTCAAGAGGAGAAGGCCAGTCTATGGTGCAAAGCTCCAACCATTGACCCTCAGGTGGCGGCACTCAGTAAGAAAACCATCTTACCCTGTGGGACCATAGCATTAAAGGACCCAATGGATAAGAAAGTGGAGGATATGCTAAAGAGGACATTCGAGATTGAGGGAACTGCCGACGAAGCTTCCACAACAGCCATCTACACGGCACATGCACAAATCCGCTGGCTCGAGGAGCTTCTAGAGCAAGAAAACCCTTAGTCCAGAGAGGCAGAACTTTTACAGTGCACTCTCAATGCTGCAAAATACCTGGCGGACATGGCCGTGGACACCCTTCGACTACACGCAAGGGCCACAGTCATCACCAACCATGCCAGGAGAGCGTTGTGGCTCAAGCTATGGGACGCCGACAACGAATCAAAGACATTACTACAAAATGTACTCATGATGGGAAAGCATGTTTTTGGGGGGGGTCTACAGGAATTCTTAAAACAAAAGGAGGACGGCAGAGACCTACTTAAGAACAAGACTAAGTACACCTACCTCCCTTCAGTGAGGTGGAGGTTTTGAGGGGGAAACAGGTCATACCAACCTCGCAGGGACACGCACTCCCAGAGCAGTCCCTTTTGAGGCAGAGGAACATACAACGGTCACCGCAGTTCCTTTTCCCATTCTTACCAACCGTCCTCCTTTAGAGCCCATGGCCCCAAATTCAGGGGAAGAGGTAGAGGTTACAGGGAGAAACAACAATGACTGCATCCCCAGAACCCCACAAGGACAGGGGTCATACCCCCCAGTGGGACAAAGACTGTCACTGTTCAGACGACAGTGGCTCAACACAACCTCAGACAGATGGGTCCTAGAGGAGGTGTCAAGAGGGCACTCTATAGAGCTGTCCCACTCTCCCATCAAACACAGGTTTCTAAGTTCCCCCATCGCCAAAAGAAAGGCGACCCCGCATCAGGTCCAACATATCCTGTCGGAGTTGCTACAAAACAGGGCTATCCAGCCCGTTCCCACGCATGCGCAGGAACTAGGGGTGTACTCCATTTTCTTTCTTGTGCCCAAAAAGTCAGGAGAACTCCACCCCATCTTGGACCTGAAACACCTAAACAAACACGTGGTGTGCCACAGGTTCAAAATGGAAACCATAAGGTCAACCCTACACAGCGTCCGGGTAGGTGATTACCTCACTTCCATAGATTTGAAGGACGCATACCTCCACATTCCTATCATACCAAAACACCGGCAATACCTCAGGTTCCACATTTTAGGCCACCACTACCAGTATCAGGCCTTGCCCTTCGGGCTCACCTCGGCGCCAAGGGTGTTCACCAAGGTGTCCATCGTCCTAGTAGCCAGACTTTGGGAACAGGGTCTGGATATCATTCCCTACTTAAATGACTGGCTCATCCGAGCACGTTCCAAGGAGCAGTCGCACTGAGACACACTGACCGCCCTACAGGCGCTCGAGGAACATAGCTGGGTAGTGAACTGTGCCAAGAGCCATCTGGTGCCCACTCAACAGATAGAACATCTGGGGGCACTAATCAACACATCACAAGGGTGGGCAAAACCCTCTCAGACAAGGGTGCTCAATGTGATAACATTGGCTCGTCACATGAGATCTCGCCATCAGACAACCATGGGACGCATAGCCCAGTTGTTAGGTTGCATGGCATCGTGCATAGACCTCATACCCTGGGCAAGATGGCACATGCGACCACTTCAGACTTACATACTCACTCAGGGATCACCGAACAAGTTCAACCTACAAGTCATGGTCCCACTACCACCATCGGTGAGACACTCGCTAGCATGGTGGACAGTGAAGTCCAACCTCACAAGAGGGGTCCCACTAGAGGCAGCTTACATGGCCACAATAGAAACAGACGCAAGCCTGTCAGGCTGGGGTGCATGCTTGGGCAGCTTGATGGCTCAAGGCCTATGGACTGCAACAGAAGCAAAGCTATCCATCAACGTCCTAGAAATGAAGGCGGTAGCCCATGCACTCGAGGCTTTCAGATCATCCATCTGCGGCCAGTCGGTTCTTATACGCTTCGACAACCAGGTCACGTGGTGTATATCGCAAAACAAGGAGGCACCAGGAGCAGAGCCATGCTGAGGGAGGCAATGTCAGTCCTCAATTGGGCACAGACCAACCTCAGCCACCTTGGCGCCGTGCATCTCACAGGCAGACTCAACGTGCGAGCAGACTGGCTCAGCCGGCAACAGGTCCACCCAGGGGAATGGCAGCTCCATCCCGGTCTCTTTCAGATGGTCCAGGAAACCTGGGGACCAGTGTGCATGGACCTCATGGCCACATCGGAGAACACACAGGTCCAGGAGCTCTGCTCATGATTCCAGGACACCCGGTCCCAGGGAACCGATGCCCTATCACAACCGTGGTCCCGGGAGCTTGCATACATGTTCCCACCCCTTCTCCTACTCCACCAGGTACTAAGCAAGATCAGAGCATCTCGATGTTCTATCTTCCTAGTGGCACCCTACTGGCCACGGAGGACATGGTTTGTCACGGTACTTGACATGACATTAGCCAAACTCAGATTGCCCTACTGAGCGGATATGCTGACACAGGACCCAGTACTTCACCCGGCCCCGCAGACTCTGAAACTCATGGCCTGGCTCCTGAGAGGAAGAGACTGATGAGAACAGGCTAACATGAGTCCGTTATATTGACGATGCTACAATCTAGACGGTCCCCGACCACATCCACCTATGGTAGACAATGGTCTATATTCGTGAAGTGGTGTTGAGAGCACGGTAAGGACCCAGAGCAACCGGACATGTCATCCATACTCTTATTTCTCCAACAAGGAGTAGACAAGGGACTGGATCACTCTTCCCTCAGAGTGCAACTCTCGGCCATTGGAGCGGCCACGGGCTCCATCGGGGGATACAGCCCAGGAGCACACCCGGACACCCTACGCTTCCTCAGAGTAGTGGAAGTACTCCGAGCCTGGGTCCAACCTTCCATCGCACCATGGGATCTCCCACTGGTACTGGATTCCCTCAGTACAGCCCCCTTCGAGCCGCTCAACGACGTGGACCTATTCTGGGTTGGCCTCAAGGCCTGCTTCCTTGTCATCATCTGCTCAGCCCGACAGATTGGAGAGCTAGGAGCACTGTTGTGTAAGGAACCATACATCATATTCACCCGTCAAGGAGTCCACTTACAGACTGTTCCAGCCTTCCAACTGAAGGTAGCCACAAGTTTCCATAGGGAACAACTCATTGAGTTGCCTACCTTCTCTGGAGACACACAACAGGGCGTTCAGCCAATCCCACATCATCTGGATGTCGGGATTACCCTCTCCATTTACATAGCCAGGACTCTGCCCTTCCATAAGATGAAGAGGTTGTTCATCATCACAAGGGGACACAGACAGGGTATGGCAGCCTCTAAGACCACGATCGATGGTTGGCTCAGAAGAGCCATCCAGAAGGCTTATATAGCCAAGCATATGACACCCCCGAGGGTATCAAGGCCCATTCCACTAGATCAGTAGCCACCTCCTGGGCGGAAAGGGCGAACGTGTCTTCAGAAGATATATGCAAAGCGGTAACATGGACCTCCATCCATACATTTGCCAGACACTATAGGCTTGAGCACCTGTACAACATAAAGCCCACTTTTGCCACACAGATCCTCCTAACAGCCACCTCTGCCTCTCACTCATAGACCACTCTGTCTCCCTCCCTAGGGTACTATACTGATATTTATCTACCCATGAGGTAATGTCTGGAGTGCCATGGATGGTCAACCAGTCACAATGGGTGTTTACTCACCTGGTAAAGGTGATTGTGTTGGTTGACATCCATGGCACTCCAAGACCCTCCTGACAGAGTACTCAGAGTGACCAGGTTCGGAGCATTCCCATACACATCTGAAGAGGGGGTTAGGTATATGCCACTATGGGCACTACCACAGGGGTGGAGGATCCCGACCGTTGACCTAATAGAGGTCAAGATTAGATTGTAAATAATAGGAAAATAAAAACAGCCCAATTGGCAAAACGAGCTCACGTCTCAGTCTGCATCATTAGGTACAATGACTGTATTGTTTTTTCCTTGCTTTTTGTTGTGTATTGCGCTTTACTAACCTTAATTTCAGCTATGGAAGATTTGAACTGGAGAACAGGGGTTTCTGGGACCTGGATATGCTAGAAATTTGATCCTAGAGTCATGTGTATCAGTAGCCTATCAGGTGGGCTAAAACCCATGAGGTAATGTCTGGAGTGCCATGGATGTCAACCAACACAATCACCTTTACCAGGTGACTAAACACCCATTTTCAACAGTGCCATTTTTTCACACCTCCTTATAAGCAGTACAGCTGTCATTTTTCACATCCTGACCGAAATGTGTTTTCACAGGTCCTGTGCAGAATGACGTGGTCACTGCAGGAAATCACTGTTCGGGACAGATTAAGAAAATGACAGTGGCACTGTTCATGAGCAGAGGTCCTAAAATCCCTATGTTGAAAATTTGGTGACAAAACTCCATAACATGACTGTGTTACAAGCGTGCTTTGAACTGTTTCCACGTACCCTTGAAACGTTGCAACTTTGCAATACTGTCATGCCACATTTTCAACAGTGACATTTTTTCACAACTCCTTATGAACACTACAGCTGTCATTTTTCACATCCTGGCTAAAATATGTTTTTGCACTCCTGCCGGACAATAGCACGGTCACTCTGGGAAATCAGTGTTTGGGACAGATTAAGATCGACCGAGTGAGGGGGTGAGTGACCGAGCTCAACTGAGGTCTGTTGGGACTGCTGCAGATTTGTTTGTGGGCAGACAAAGGCCCCAACACAAGAGCCCAGTACAAAAGGACAGCCTGCAGCACTGGGAGAAACATAACGAGACAGCAAGTGAGGGAGGGGGAGTGAGCGAACTCACCAAAGCGCTGTCAGGACTGCTGCGGATTTCTTTGTGGGCAGAAAGAGGTGTCGGTACAGGAAGGGGCCCAGTACAAAAGGCCAGCCTGCAGCGGTGGGAGAAACAGTACAAGCGAGTGAGACAAGGGGACTTAGTGAGCTCAACGGAGCTCTATCACGACTGCTGAGATTTCTTTGTGGGCAGAAAAAGGTGCCAACGCAGGAAGGAGCCCCATACAAAAGCGCAGTCTGTGGCACCAAGAGAAACAGAATGAACAAGTGACAGAGCGGTAGTGAGCAAGCTCAACGGAGCTCTAGTGTGACTGCTACAGATTTGTTTGTGGGCAGAAAATGTGGCAATGCAGGCAGGAGCCCAGTACAAAAGGCCAGCTTGCAGCGCCGGCAGAAACAGAATGTGAAAGTGACAGAGGGGGAGTGAGCGAGCTCGGTGGAGCTGTGTCGGGACTGCTTCAGATTTCTTTCTGGCCAGAAATAGCTGCCAATGCAGGCAGGAGCCCAGTACAAAAGGGCAGCCTGCAGCGCCAGGAGACACAGAACAAGCGAGTGAGGGAAGGGGAGTCAATAAGCTGAACAGGGCTTTGTTGGGACTGCTGCATATTTGTTTGTGGGCAGAAAAAGGCAGCAATGCATGCAGGGGCCCAGTACAAAAAGGCAGCCTGCAGTGGCACCAAAACCAGAATGAGCGAGTGAGTGAGTTCAACAGAGCTGTATTGTAACTGCTGCAAATTTCTTTGTGGGCATAAGAAGGCAGCAACGCAGACAGGAGCCCAGTAGAAAAGGGCAGCCTGCAGCACTGGTAGAACAGAATGAGCGAGTGAGAGAAGTGGAGTCAGTGAGCTCAATGGAGCTTTGCTGGGACTGCCATAACATGACTGTGTTACAAGCGTGCATTGAACTGTTTCCACGCACCCTTGTAACTTCGCAAATTTGCAATACTGTCATGCCACATTTTCAACAGTGGCATTTTTTCATAACTCCTTATGAACACTACAGCTGTCATTTTTCACATCCTGGCTAAAATATGTTTTTGCACTCCTGCTGGATAATAGCATGGTCACTCTGAGAAATCAGTGTTTGGGACAAATTAAGATTGACTGAGTTAGAGGGAGTGAGTGACCGAGCTCAACTGAGATCTGTTGGGACTGCTGCAGATTTGTTTGTGGGCAGACAAAGGCCCCAACACAAGAGCCCAGTACAAAAGGGCAGCCTGCAGCACTGGGAAAAGGAGAACGAGAGAGCAAGTGAGGGAGGGGGAGTGAGCAAACTCACTGAAGCACTGTCAGGACTGCTGTGGATTTCTTTGTGGGCAGAAAAAGGCATCGATACAGACAGGGGCCAGTACAAAAGGTCAGCCTGCAGCGGTGGGAGAAACAGTATGAGCAAGTGAGACAAGGGGTCTTTGTGAGCCCAATGGAGCTCTATCAGGACTGCTGGGATTTCTTTGTGGGCAGAAAAAGGCACGAATGCAGGCAGCAGCCCTGTACAAAAGGGCAACTTGCAGCGCCAGGACAAACAGAATGAGCGATGAGAGAGGGAGACTGAGCAACCTCAATGGAGCTCTGTCGGGGCAGCTGCAGATTTCTTTGTGGACAGACAAAGGTGCCACTGCAGCCAGGAGCCCCATACAAAAGTGCAGTCTGCGGCATCAAGAGAAACAGAACGAATGAGTGACAGAGTGGTAGTGAGCAAGCTCAACGGAACTCTAGTGTGACTGCTGCAGATTTGTTTGGGCGCAAAAATGCGACAATGCAGGCAGGAGCCCAGTACAAAAGGCCAGCTTGCAGTGCCGGCAGAAACGGAATGCAAGCATGACAGTGGGGGAGTCAGTGAGCTCAGTGGAGCTCTGTCTGGACTGCTTCAGATTTCTTTTTGGCCAGAAAAAGCTGCCAATGTAGGCAGGAGCCCAGTACAAAAGGGCAGCCTACAGTGCCAGGAGACACAGAACGAGCAAGTGAGGGAGGGATAGTCAATGAGCTGAAAGGGGCTTTGTTGGGACTGCTGCAGATTTGTTTGTGGGCAGAAAAAGGCAGCAATGCATGCAGGGGCCCAGTACAAAAAGGCAGCCTGCAGCGGCAGGAAAGCCAGAATGAGCGAGTGATTGAGCTCAACAGCTGTATTGTAACTGCTGCAAATTTCTTTGTGGGCATAAGAAGGCAGCAATGCAGGCAGGAGCCCAGTAGAAAAGGGCAGTCTGCAGCGCTGGCAGAACAGAATGAGCGAGTGAGAGAAGGGGAATGACCAAGCTCAACGGACCTTTGTCGGGACTGCTGCAGATTTCTTTGTGGGCAGAAAAAGGCACCAACAGAGGCAGGAGCCCAGTACAAAAGGGCAGCCTGCAGTGCCAGGAGAACCAGAATGAGTGCATGCGACAGGGGGAGTGTGCAACCTCAACGGAGCTCTGTCAGGACAGCTGTGGCTTTCTTTGTGGGTAGAAAAAGCCACCAACACAGGCAGGAGCCCAGTACAAAAGGGCTGCCTGCAGTGCCAAGAGAAACAGATTGAGCGAGTGAGAGAGGGGAGTGAGCCACCTGAATGGAGCTCTGTCGAGACAGCTGCGGATTTCTTCCTCTGCAGAACAAGGTGCCAATGCAGGCAGCAGCCAACTACAAAAGAGCAGCCTGCAGCACCGGGACAAACAGACTGCCAGTGACAGAGGGCCACTGAGCGAGCTCAACAGACCAAAGCAATCAACATTCGGTACTGACAAATGCTTTTTTTTGTATATATTTCAGTGACCAACATCAGGAGTTAGTGTCGCTTTCCTCCTAATGTTTGCAGGGTCTCCTCCAGTGTCACGCCTGCTGAGCTATCTGATTGCCAGTCACACGTTTCAGCAGTGAAAGTTAATACAGGGCCGCGGACTAATATATCTGACTAGAACTCCAATACATTCTAATTATGTTGGCAGTCTAAGAGTTAAAAGACATCTTTAGTACTCATTCCTGCCTGTGCATTTGTTCTTGGTTTACCAATTATTTTTTTTTTAATTATATTTTTATTTAAAAAGAGTTCATTGTGCATAGTCACATTACAAATGACAAATGGAATCATTGCAAATACACCGATCAAGTTGGGTACAGATCCATCAGTTTGCCAGCAATAAATACCTGTGAACTTATGTTGGTCAAATAATATTGTGCCCTAAAACCATGCAAATAATTCTAATCTTAGTATGCAGTATAAATCCCTGTTACTATCATAATTCTGCTAACTGCTTATAATTCTTTTATTTTGATTAGTATTCTTTTTTTTCTTTTCCAGTGAGTTCAAATGCATGGTACATACCCAACTCTTCAGTCTGTCTTACCCGGTCTATCTACTTCACTTCCAAGCTGTACCTGCTACTCTCTTCTGTGGTCATACTATGGAACAAAGTCATCCTTTTTTTGTTTACCCATTTTGAGCACTAAGTTCTTTTTTACTTATATGTCCAATCCAATTTTACCCAGCAGGTCTTTAAACTGTATTTTTGTTTCAACTTTGCTATAAATATGAAGAGCTCTAAACTCCAGTGACCATCTTTGTCGGGTGCCAAAGCATCCCTGCAAAGTAAAAATTTTAATTGAAGCTTTTGTTACAAATAAATACCAGTAACAAAAAACAACAATCATTCGCAAGAGCATTTTATGAAGAAACAAAGATGATAAAAAGCTCTAAATGCACTTATACTGCATATACCATATCATAAATCTATGAATAGAACTGCATGCAGAAAGTAAGAGTATTCTGACAAAGAGTCCATGTATTAGCATACTGTAAGAGTAATGTCCACATTCAACAATTCAAGTGCAGAAATGCATTTCAGCATGTAGATGATGCCAAAAGACATACAACGGGATTTTCAAAAGCCCACCCAACACTCCAGATGACTTGTGGCACAGCTGTAGCTCAGTTGTGCTAATTGTAACAAAGTTAAATCATATAAAAGGTGACCTAATGTTCTGATTTAATTACCACAATTGGTTCACTGCAAATGATTAATTTTTTTTTACAGTAATGCAGGTATTCTGTACAAATGCATCAAAATATTTGAAAATAGCATTCACACATTTTGGTGCAAACATGTGATGTAGGTGCTGCCCAAAATTTGGTCTTTCACCTGTGTCAAGACCTTTGAAAATTCAACCCCATGTCTGTTGGAGTCAGCAGACCGTGTAGATTATGAGAAATAAGACTCACCGCAGATTAACATGCCATATAAACATGCAAACATGCTACAAGAAAAATATAGAAAAACACACCTTTACATTGTGTGCAAACATGCTTGAAAAATGGCCTGCCAGAACATTCAAAACACCTACATATTTAAATTAAAACTATGAGGACAGCATGCTCAAACAAGAAACACAAATACAGAAGAAAGAGTAAAGAAGCAGTGTTTTTATGGTCCTAGGGGAAGTACATTGAAATATTAAGACCTGGTTAAAGGGTGACGTTCTATTATAATAAAGAGCTTAAAAACCCTTAGAAGACTGTGGATGTATATATATGTCCAGAATCTATATACATTCACAAATGTTCAGTTCTCAAAGGGTTATTTACACCAATTATGTTTTAACTTTGTTTTCTAGTTATTTGTTATTTCCTTTCCTCTGCTGCTGGTATACTAAATCTTGTAGATAATGCAGCAATTATTTCACAGTCTTTCAAAATGTAGCTGACTCTCCCCTGCTAACCACACAATTGCTGTTTGTGACATCACAGTCTGTTGTCATGGTGAGCACTATGATGTCATAAACAAAGTCACTGTGAGATTAATAAAGGAGAGGGAAATGTTTTCCATACAGACTTTTTAGATGGATTACCATGATGTGCTGTAAATCTTGGAAAGAAACATTGAACATGAGAAAAAATGCATTCTTTAGTAAATTGTAACAGCAGAAACATCTTATTTCTGAAAGTACATGCTGAAGTGCAGAGTTGCTCTTTAAAGATTTATGCAGCTAGAGGGGTAGAGTATCCCATGAGTTTGGCAAACACAATTGGACTCCTACCGAAACAGCTACTCAATCACAGCGCCTTGCATTGCAGTGACCAGAGAGGGAGGGTGACCAGATGGGGGAGTGCGCAAATATAGTGATATCCTGTCACTACATGTATATGTGCACGGGGAGAGAAAGCATGCACAGTGAGGGGCAGGAGGGGCAGGAGGAGAGGGAGGGATTGTGAGGAGTGGTGCCACAGCAAGTTGCCGAGTTGCTCCCATGGCATGGTGGGTGGGTACAGGGCTGTGCTGCACAGAGTGCCAGGTTCGGGGCTGGGCACAGGTACCTTTTGTTGCGCCAAGTCCAAAATGTTTTTTTTTTTTGCTCCCCTTGTCATGCACCCCCCTGGAGTTGAGAATCCTTCAGTAGGGTGGTGAGGGGGGTGCTGCCCCCCCACGTTAACATTACAATTGTAAGTCCCTGACGCACTTTTGCTATGTGCTGGGGACTACATCGCTGAATGATTTTTTTGGTAATGTGCATTTGCCCTAACGGCGATCACTATTCTGTGATTGCTGTTATCACATAGATCCGAGAGGTTGCAGGGAGAGGGGTGTCTTAGGGACTGGTGTCTTGTACTGCACAATGTGCTTTTAAAGGGGATTTAATCTAACAAAAAAAAAAGAATTAAGATATCCAGTCCATTTCTTTTCAAGTAAAGCCAACTTATGTACAATACAGCTATATGGCTAAGCCTCTCAAAAATGTCCAAGTCACCTAGTGACTCTTGCCATGGTGCATAAGATGGGGAATGTTCGTATTACCAGTGTAAAAGTAAAAGACACTTACTTTCTAACAGTGCAGTGTGAAGCCAACTGCTTACCAGAGGTGTCAGGCCTCTTGTATATGTATTTATTTCACCAAGAAAAAGGCTCAGCTGAGCAAGCTCATTTACAAGGAAGTCCTGGGCAGGACAGCATACCATGTTTAGAAACAATGGTACAGGGTACAGAGATATATAAAATGGTACTGAATATGTAAAACAGGAAGAGTAAGTTCACTAGGTTCACAACTCTAGAATTATATACAGAAATACAGAACTCTAAGGCATACATGATAATGCTGGATATCTGTCTAAACTAGCAGTAAGTTCAATTAGTAATTTGTTGACCAACTCACGGAGAAGTACTGCACCATACAGTTAATAACCAGTCAATGAGAGCAGGAGTAGACTAGCCACATGAGCAGTTATTTGAGATGTTGCACCAATTGCACAAGATGGGGGGGGGGGTATGGAATTTGAAAAGAGAGGACTTGAACACAACCTTGCAATAACTGGGTCCAATAAGACCCAATGTTAGGGTCAGAACATAATTCTGTATACGGGTAATGTAAGCATTTGTTAGCCCACACTTTCAGCAATTCAAATTTTTATTACACCTTTCTCATACAAGAATTCGGTACTAATGGTGGAGTATCTTTTTCTGAATATGTTTACTACGTGTATCTCTTCATAACAAATGAGATGACTGTAAACACTGTGACCACATAACCAGAGGGATAGTAAACTGTAGTTCTTTTTCCTAAGTTAATCAAACTTATTTATTTTGTGAGGGGAGCTGCAAGAAGAACATAAAGTGCTATGGAAGGAAACGCTTGAATTATATTCACTCACACTAGTAGAAAGCCTGACATTAGAGGATCAAACGAGGTATACTAGAGGTGAAGAAGAAGTCAAGGAAATTCAAAGGGAACTCCTGAAATACGAGGATAGAGCAGAGTTCAAAAGTCTAAACAAGGCATTGCAAAAAAAAATACAAAAATACAAGGCAGAAGCATTAGAAAGAAAATGAGGAAAATGGAACCTAGGTGAAAGGGACTGCAAAGAAGGAGGACATTCTGATTGCGCAAAGGTCAGTTCAAGAGCAATAAGTAGAGGAAGATCTAACAGCAGAATGAGTAGCAGAAACAAAACAGAAATCTATCTGAACAAAACCAAAGGAGTAATTTATTAAATGAAACTGAAACCCAAGTAAAATGGGTCAATATTTCTCTGGTCATGTCGACGCCATCCTGAAAAAACTGCTTCCCAAACTCAGCGCCCTGTACAGGAACCATAGCAGTCTACTTCTTACGGCACGGTGTGAACTTGTCCAGAAAATAGTAACTATTTTTGACTACTGCGATGTGGTCTACAGTGCCGCACCCAAGTCCTCCCTAGCCAAATTGGATACCCTTTTTAACTCTGTCTGTTGTTTTGCTTTGGACTCACCCCCGTTCACTCACCACTGCGACTTTTACCGCTCTCTGGCTTTCCAGTCATTGGACCGCAGATGTCTCTCCCACTGCACCAAATTTATCTCAAAATTCTGGTTTAGCACAATACCCTCTTACCTTTCTACCGTCCTTCTCACTCCCTCTCCCCTCCATCGCTCTCTCAGATCTATCAACTCTCATGCTATGGCTGTCTTTCATCGCTATACAACCATATGGCAATTTGCATTTTCACATCATTTCCCTAAACTCTGGAACTCATTACCAACTCAAATTCATCACTCCTTATCCCCCTCATCCTTATCCTTAGCCCTACTAAACTACCTCTCCCCAAACTGCACCTGCTCCTAATCAATCTTCCTCAACTCTCACTCTACTGTTCAATGCCTACTCACTCTCTCTCTCCCTTACCTTCACCCAACCTCAGCACTTATCTGCACTTAAATCTTATGCTCTGCTTGAGCAATGTATTATGTCTCCTGCTTTCATCAATTGTGTAATTATCCCATTCATCTTGTATAGCTATTATATAGTATTGTATTTTATTGTATTCTAAGTATCAGCATTGGCAAGTGTACAGTACTTTGTGCTTTCCTTCTGTAACTCCCTCCCCCAGGATGTACCAGGAGATGAGCAATCCCGATTGCTCAGTGTCTTCCTGGTGAAACGTTTCAATAAATAACTAAATAAATAAAAATAATATTTTAGAGGGAGCCCCAGCACCAGCTCTGAGGGTCCACAAAGCAATGTCACAAAATCATCAATTGTAAAAGGAAAAAAAAAAAACACTAGATGCAGCAAAAGGAAAAGGCGGCAATCAAGGACCTGTGGATAGTGCAACCAACTTGAAATACAAACAAGTGATAAACATTTTGAGCAAACAACTAACAGAGACACAAATCAGTGTAATATTAAAAAAGGCTGTCCATTATGCCATATGAGAAAGCGGATCCAGATGATACAGCATAAAAGTACACCTTTTCAAGTAATACAGAAAACAGAGCCTACCAGCGTTTTTCAGAGAGAAAAGAAAAGACTGTAACACTGGAGAAATGGGCCAGGGGTCACTGCATGATTGGAGTCAAGAAGAAAAAGTGAAGATCTATTTGCTTGTCAGCATCTGTGGAAATCCTGACGGAGCAAGAAATTAATTTTGTAAACGACATCATACAGGGTTTTAATGAAGATGAGGTCAATCATGAGATGCCATGAATCAGTTGTCATCCACATGGACACTCCTGCGCTGTCTTGGGAGGTATACAGAAGGAGGTGCTCTGACACTGTCTTATGCTGTTCGTACATGTGCTTCAGCATATATAATGTTGAGTTCCTCCGAGTGATAGCTTAATATTGTAAGTGGTGCTGAGGCAGGCAATTTTGAATTTCAAGCTGCCAAAGATGGTGCCTGGCTTTTGCAGATTGAGGAAAGTGTGTGCATATATGCCTGTTGTCACCCAAGACTGCTTTCACACTAGGCATTTCCAGAAATTCATGAGTTACTAGGTACAAGCAGTGAACCATTCAGAGAACCCTACAAAAAAAAGCACTGATGATGCTCTTTATCATGTTGGACCTATTGTTAGAAGTGATGAAGCCTGTCTTTGAAGAATGTGGGCAAAGCCACAAATGTATTTCATTTAACAGATGAGCCAGGAATGTTTAGCACTGTGTGAACCAACAATATTTCCCATGGCTAGGGCTGCATGCTGCCAAATTCCCCCCGTGTTGTGTCAATGCACTTGTCAATGATGCATTTTTTATTGCCAGAGTCACACACTACTCCATGCATTGCAGGAACAACAGCTGTGAGGAGAATCTAGAGACCCTTAACATGTCCACACTGGAGAAAAGGACAATGAGTGGGGACGTGAGCTCAGCAAGTCACACCTCAGGGGAATAAACAAGATCAGACAGCTGGATGTTTGATCTGCAGTCCTGCATCAAAACACAGGTACATCGCCTGAAGCTGGGGGGTAAATACAGGTGCAACTTTATGATGCACTTTTTATCCCAGACAGTGGAACACCTACGGAAGAGCATACCTGGTGGTGCAGTGAACATAAAGACAATACAGGTCTTTACAATAATACTGAACACATTTCTGCTTACCAAGTGAGTCACTGGGTACGCAGGGTAGTAGAATAGATAGGGGATCCCTATAAATTTGTATGTGCTTACACAACATATTTACTGTATTTAATCCTTGCATGTGAAGTGTGTGTGTGTGTTTGGGGGGATGGACCCAGAGTCCTTTCAGACCTTAAATTACTATAGCAGTACTTGTTATTATAATTAGATAATGCTAGCCTTCCCCATAATGGAAATCCAAAGATACCCATTTGTCTGTGTCCATTTCTATAGCTCTCTTAAAAGGATCCAGATTTGTGATTGCTAAGTTTCCACTGCGTAGCAGAACTCCAGATAACTACCACTTTACCAAGGACAACCTTTGCTAACAACTCTTCTATGAAGTTCTGATAGAGTGGAAGAAAGTGGCATGTTCCCTAATTTACTTTGCACCTAAAAAGCACTGAATATTCATTTATAAAAGTTACTGGAGCTAGAGCTTTTTGAATAAGTGAGTATAATAAATGCAATGTCCTCATACAGCAAAAATTTCTGATTAATTTGTCCATGTTTAAGACCCTGGTGAGCACATACTATAGCCATCAGTGTCCCATGATCAAGGACAAGTAACAAAAGGGATGAAGACATACCTGTTTTGTTCTGCCCATACTTTGAGTCAAAGACAGTCAAAAATCACTCCATTAATTGTTTCTTCGGCTTGTGAATATGGGTATAATATGCATATCCGTTTAATGAAGTATGACACAAAGCTACATTTCAGTAGAACTATAGAAACATAGAATCTGCTGGCAGAAAATGACAGAGGGTCTATCGAGTCTGCCCATATTATACTACCTCATCCCTAGACCTAATGTCTAGGGGATTGTCCTCTCTATGGGGTGCAATAAGTTAGATGAGCAATAAATGTGTCTATGTTACAATAATTCTGACATTTTTAGTCACACTAAAATGAACAGCGTTAGCACAGTGAGAAAGAGTGTGAGGAACAGAACTAGGACAAGGTCCTTCCTCATGTCTGCTGAACACTCACACACTCAAATGCATGAGTGCAAGAGTCCAAAACAGTTGAACCCAATACAGTAGATATCTATGAGGTGGAATACAGCTGCAGTGCAGTGAAGGGTAAGCCAGGTCTGGTTCTCTCACATGGCCACTCACTTTGGGATCTGCTCACCTTAGGATCATACCACTAAGGTGCATCAGCTGTTCTTCAGCACTGTCCTACAGGTTTCTCATGGACACTTCCACCCTGAAAACAGACTTACTCTTCTGGTTATGCGTAATTCCCAGTAAATAGGCACTCCTGGGGAGATCCAGGAGAGTAAAAGATGTACAGTTTGTCCTTGTACTGCTTGAGCAGCACTGACATCCAACGGCCTCTACTCCAGAGGCATAATAATACAATTTGCATTCACATTACTAGGGAAAGTGTTAGCACACTACATTGTCAAATGGTTTCTCAGTGTCCAGTGTTGGAGCATCTGTCTGTCTGTATGCTTGCTTCTTTTACATGATTCATAATACTGAGCCAGTATATGCCATAGAAATATTTGAAATAAATAAATAAATACAGCAAATGAATAAACAAACAAACAAATACAGTCATACATACATACTTCAATAAATAAACGAATAAACAAGCAAATACATTCATACATACATACTTCAATAAATAAACGAATAAACAAACAAACAAATACATTCAAACATACATACTTCAATAAATAAATGAATAAACAAATACATTCATACATACTTACTTCAATAAATAAACGAATAAACAAACGAACAAACGCATTCATACATACATACTTCAATAAATAAATGAATGAATGACTGTCTGCCTTCCCTCTCATATCTGGCTATCCAACTCATGTCTCCATAAAATGACTCTACTGCAGCTCATACTTCACTCTTTCCTGCATCTAACATTAGCCCCTCTTCTTCCCACAAGGTGCCCTCCTTGTGCTTCTATATTGTGCTTTAATACTGGTCTGTACCGGTTGCTCAGTTGGCTAGCCACTGTATTGTATATTGTACTTTTGCACTGAATACTTCTTGACTTTGTATTTCTACACGGTACCGCTTTGCTCAGTTTCATCCTATCCCCCATACTTTAGTTTTTGTAAAGGGTGCCTTATCTTACGAATTTTAAATTGTGCTTCATTTCTGTTTTCATTTGTAGCCTAGTTTGAATTTTGCACTGTTTCAGTGGCACAGTTTCGTTTAACAACTGGTTATGTACTGGTCTGCTTTGTGTCTGCACAGTAGATTGCTATAGACACTGTATCTTGTCAACTAATACAAAAAGGAGAAAGAACATGAAATGCAACTCTCTAGCCTTGACATGATAAATGTAAACATGAACAGTGGGCATTTTCTTTGTATAGTGTCGAATGTACTGCAGTATGTAGCATTTTTGGTGATTTGGCAGAATAGAAAAATGGTAGTTTTTTTTGTTCATTTTTACCCAGAAAACTGTAACATTGGGTGGCCTCAGAGGAGACGACAGGATTTATTGGAAGTGATAGGTGCTTGATTTTTGCAGGGTTCAAAGGTTAAACAAGATTAAGTTTCAGTGAAGATTCCCAGTGTTAGAATTTCAGTTGGCAGCCTATTTCCTGTCAACAGAAATAGAAAACCCCACTGCGATTAGGTCATGTTTTCTGTCAGACTGACCCTTGACACTGACCTTCTTTATTGGTTAAGAGATAGAGAATGTCTCCTTTTGCCCCATGGGTCAATCTGCACAAAGAACAGCTAGATATAATTTCCCAGAAATTAAAATAAAAAGACAAATCTGTGTGAAACGGATAAAAAAATGAGTGATGTGATAATTTATACAGAAGGCACCGTGCACAATGAATGTTTAGCAAATATCCACAAACTAAACCTGGAACTCTCTCCATGCAGCTTGCTCATTGTATGCATCTGCATAAAATTCACAGAGTATGTTCACACAGAGTCCTCTGCTGTCCAGGAAATGCAGCTACTATCCAACTTAATGGCAAACAGTGCTGCATTTAGACATTCAAAGTCCTTGTCATAAAATAGGCAGTTACATGGAAGGCATGAGCAGAAATGGACTGACTTTACTCATCCTCTATTGTCTCCTTGCCATGCAAAATTCAACATACAACTGTTTTCCTGGCCTCAGCACAGATGCAGCATGCCTGGATATGCAGAGGGTCAGTTCTGGGGACAGATCAGAGATAGAAAGTAGGGTTCACATCGGAAGTCCCAGTCCTGGCCAAAGCAGAGCCCTGTCGCACATGGAAGTGTTGCAGTGATTGTGTGTGGCAGAGGACTGTGGTATATGTGAACTCCACTCCACATCCCCATCCATATAATTTTTCTTTACTGTATTGTAATGTGCAAGAATGATGCCTTCAGCACACGAAGGGCCTTTTGCATTACAGTATTTGATTTGCTTAATTCCTAAAATGAAAGGCAGAGGTGGGGGTGGGTGGTCCTGTACATTAGAGAAGGCTTAGAGGCCAGGGCTGGCATGCTGGCAATTGGCAAGGTGTCCAACTGAGATGCCAATACCCCAGGTTTGGGAACACTGAACTCTTGGGGAGGCATGCCAGACACTGACACTATGGCATTGCTGTTTCATTGCATTCCACGCCTCCCATTGGGTATCCAAATCTGGAAAAATCTGTCTGCTGAAAAGGTGAAGTCTGCCCTCCACAGACTGGCCCTCACACTGTGGACTATGACCCCTTACCCCCCAGTACCACTAAAGGTCTGTCAGGGAACTGGCGGACCCACCCTGGAGGGGTTAGCCAAGGTGCATGGAGGCACTTTGCCCTGCCCCCAGTACCACTGTAAGACTGTCGGGAAACTGGCAGCCCCACCCTAAGGGGTAAGCCAGGGTGCTGAGGGAGCATGGAGGGGGTGTGTCCCAGGAAGTGGTGGTCAGGCCGAGCCTTGGAGTCTGTGCAAATCAATGGAGGGTCAGTCAAACAGGAAGAAAAGAAAAAGTGTAGTAAATAAAAAAAAGAGAAGAGAAGGCATAGAGGCCAGCAAAGGCTACATAATTGTGTCAGCCGGGATAGCTAGAATAGCTGCCAGGGACGTTGTGAGTGATAAAGAAATTGTTAAAATTAGTGATACCAATTTAAGTTAAAGAAGACAGAATATGGATATGCACATAGTCATATTACAAAATGGAACCCTTTCCATCAGATGCATTATATGTAACAAAATAAATACAGAAGTTATTAATGAGGCATTGGTGTATACATGCGAAGAGTGTAAATTGATTCGTGAATTAAAAAACAGGATATTATTTTTAGAAATGAAAGTAATCTTGTACAGGCAACAGGAACTCATATAGGATTACGACCAACAATCTCGGGGGTAGATAAAGAGGCCCAGGCTCAAGTTGAAATAAATGAGGCAGTTATTGAAACACAAAGGCCTACTACAGTATTACAAAAGGAAAATAGAAAAAGGGTAAGAGATGAGGATGATGATGGAAGTATTAATGGTAGAAGCAAGAAAATTTAAAAAAGGTTGGAGATCAATGGTAAAGCAAACCAGTTTAAATAACAGCTTTGAGCCATTAATTGACTTAGAAGATGAAAACCCAGATCAATCTGAGTTACAAGTGGATGAATCCAGATTAGAGAACATAGCAGATGGTAGTACACAGAAGACTAGGCACAAGGCAAAGTATAACAGTCTGAGTGAGAATAGCATTAAGGAACTTGCAGCACACATTGCAACATTAAGGAAGGAGGTAGACAATGGGGGACAGCAAGTAGACCAGTCAACAAACGTAACTTATAGCACAGGAGCCTGAACAAATGCTTACCCAGGATGCAATGTTAATTGATGGAGCTCTTGAAGAGTACATCAATGACAGATGGCAAATACAAAATAAAGTAAAACAGGTGTATACCTTGGGAAATTTCATACTTAAATATACCGATAGATACACTGCAAAAGGTAACAAGGAGGTAGTTACTACCAGCTATTTTTCTGGAGCTAAGGTAGGAGATATTACACCAACGCTGACCAATATAGTTAAAGAAAGAGACCAGTCATCTGCAATCATTTTACATCTGGGTACCAACAACATCCCCACTCAAAGTATATTTGATATTATGGAGGAGGTTAAAGTAATTAAAGATGAAGCTCATAGATTAAACTGCAAATTGTTCTTCTCTGAAATTTTACCAGTCCCTAGGGCAAATGAGATAAGAACAGCCAAAGTTAAATCTATTAACAAATTATTGAGACTTTGGGTGTTACCGGAGGGAGTGGGATGTATTACACATTGGGGGGAGTTTGTAAATAATGGGCACTATAACAGTATGGATGGCATGTATTTAAATAAAAATGGCAGCAGAAAACTCGGCACAAGACTAAAACATGTTGTGAATAACTGTTTAAACTAAAGAGTAAGGGGAGACCTGTGGGTGAGGTGGAATCAGTAAATGTGACTAGCAGACATCCAATAGTAAGCTAGAGCTGCAAAAAAGAAAGGGTGAACTAAAAATCTGGGCAATGAATGCTTGTAATATTTTTTTTTTCAAACTATTTTTATGCTTCACTTACTGGAGAACTCTCTCAGGCATCCTGTAGTCCAGGGGCAGGATTCACAAAGAAAGCCGAAATTCCCGCAGCTACGGGAAAAAGGCTTGCTGCAGTGCAGAAATGCAGCTGTGCTGTATTCTCAAAGAAAACCAGCGCAGCTGCAGATTTCCATAAAAAGTGTCACAGGTGTGGCAATTTAGCTGCCACAGGACTTGCACAAGTGCTGCGAATCCACAGCTGTGGAGGCTGTGAAGGCGCAGCAATAGGGAACCACAGTAGCTGAAGCAGCAGACTGTAACAGTGCTGCTATAATATGAAGCTGACAGCACACACAGAGACCTGCAACCAGTCCCCAACTGGGACCACAGCAGCACCACAGGTACCAGCAATACCTTGGCACCACAGTGGCTGACTGTCACTGCTGGTCGTCCCTCCCTGGGGTGTTCCTGTAGCCTGCAGAAGGGGTAGGACTCGCTGCTGGCTGGTCAGGCTCTACTGCTTGTGGGACTCTGTCATGGGCTGCACTGGGTCTAGTGGTTGTTGCCTGTTGCCATATCATGGCAATGTGTGCTTTCAGTGCTGTAACATCAGCCACTGCTATACTGTTTGAGATGCTACTACCTGTGGTACACGTCCACCATAATTGATTCCAATTGCTGGGGCACTACTGCAGTGTGCTGAGGGAGGGTTACACCTCATTCCACTGTGTGTAACATTCTTTCCTCAGCTGCGGGAAAAACCTGGCTGTGAATAGCCTTTCAGGGGCTGTGCTTTACTTATCTCACACCTTTTTGTCCTGAGGGACTTCCGCAGCTACACTTTTTTCCACAGTCCATAGTGGTTTTTCCCGCAGCTGCCAGGGTTTTTGTGAATAGCACTTGGAGCAAACTCCCCTTTTTTTCCATAGCTGAGGGAGTTTTGGGGACTTAGGGAAGGTTTTGCACCTGCTGAATGCTTTAAGAATCCTGCCCCAGGTCTCTACCTCCTACCTGAAACCTCGCACCTCTCTTCCTGCATGGACCCGATGCAACCTCCGGATCTCAGTCCCCCCGAGGAAGGGCCGCCCTATCCTCCCAGGGCACTCTATCTATAGTGTAGAGCTTGGGACTGCATGGGTGGGCCTCGGAGAAGAGGAAGGCCCAGAGTTGGAGTGTGGTCCTGGCCCAGGTACCGTCGCCTATCTCTGGGGTGGGGTTTTCTGCTTGTAGTCCCTCCGCAGATGAAGGACGTGCAATGCCACCCTGCCTGCTGCATGAGCACTCATGCTCAGAAGGCAGCCGCCCTATGTTTCCCCCTAACTCTGGTTCTGATGGCAGTAGTACACTGGGTCTCCACCGGGTGTCGCTAGCTGCGCAGGACACATCCCCCCTTCCTCCCAGGAGAGGAGAGCAGTCCTCTGGATGCTCAATCCTCTCCTCCCCCTTCTGACCACTGGTAACCCTGGCTCATTCCTGAACCCGGGTCGCTGGTGTGGCGTGAGGTGTGGTGTCCAGCGCCTCAACCCTCAGTGCCACCAGGCCGGCCTGAATGCTTGTAATTTGAATGGTCAAAAGAAAGCAGAACTGGATATATTATTAAATAAGGAAAATATTGATGTTTGCATAGTATCAGAAACCTGGTGAGACAGCAATGTCAATTGGAATAAAAACATAGAGGGGTACAGGTTGTATGCTAATGATAGACTGAATAGAAATGGTGGAGGCGTAACAGTCTGTATTAAAGATACACTTCAGAGTTATATATATATATAGTGCATCAAATCCTGACATTGAGTCCTTATGGGTGGCGGTTGAAACCAAACATGCAAAAAAACTGTATTTAGGGACATATTATAAGGCACCTAATACTAGTACAGAAATATCAGATGCCATTAATCAAGCGATTGTTGAATGTTCAAAAAGGGAGATGTTTTATTTATGGGTGATTTTAATTACCCTAATATAAATTGGTGTAATGTTACATCTCATGGTGGGACTGAAAATCTCTTCCTAGATATTTTATCTGCTGCTGGGTTGCAACAAATAATTCTTAAGCCTAGAAGAGGATACAATATACTACTGTAGATCTTTTAATAACAAACACTGTGGGAAGAGTGTGTAACATCACATTAAGGGACAGCTTAGGGGGATGTGATCATAAACCACTGGAATGTATATTTAAGCAGGAAATGGAAAACATTGAGGGAAGGACAGTTATAAAAAATTATTACAGAGCTAATTTTAATAAAATCAACAACGAGTTAAGAACTTGGCAATGGAAACGTGATTTTCAGAACAAGAATACTATGGATATATGGCATATTTTTAAAAATAAGCTTATGGAGGTAGAAGATAAATATGTTCCTAACAAAAAGCTGTACAACAAAAAAGGAAAACTGCCCATATGGTGTACCAGGAAGATTTTAAGACAGATAAATAAGAAAAAGAAAGCTTATATGTTAATGAAAAAGCATCAAACTTCCGCAGTATCAGATATGCATAAGTTTGAGGTAAACAAATTAAAGAAAATAATTAGAAGAGAACGGGTAAGAGTTGAATTCAGTATTGCACATAGAAAAGATGGGGGAAAAATTTCTATGCCTACATCAATAGTCATAATAAAATTAATACCCATGTAGGCCCATTGTTACACAAAGGGCAGGATATGAAGAACCCAGTGGGTACGGCCAATATTTTCAATGACTTCTTTTGCTCTGTGTTTTCTACTGGAAAGTAGTCCAATAAATACAATAGGGGAAGATAAAATAGTAATAACTTTGGAGATTAGTTCAAAGAAAGTGCTAGAGTTGGTAAAAAAGTTAAAAGATAACAAATCTGCTGGGCCAGACTTGATACACCCAAACCTGTTAAAAGAACCACTAACCTTCTTGTTTAATCTATCCTTTAGTACCGGTCAAGTACCAGAAGATTGGCGAAGTGCTACTGTTATACCATTGTTTAAGAAGGGTAGTAGATCAGAGAGTTCAAACTACAGATTTATAAGTCTGACTTCAGTCATATGTAAATTGGCTGAAACCTTCCTAAAAAATAAATTAGAAGAAAACGTAAGAGTCATCAACTGTTATGATACCACACAACATGATTTTAGACAGAATAGAGCATGCACAACGAACTAGATGAGTTTCTATAACAAGGTAAATAAATGTATAAGCAACAATTTATCAACAAATGTGGTATTTCTCGACTTTCAAAAGGCCTTTGATAAGGTACTGCATGATTTATTATTAGCTAAACTAAGAACAATAGGGACTGACAAGATCAGTGGTGTGGATTGGGAATTAGTTGACTAATAGGAAGCAGAGGGTCAGGATCAGGGGATGCACATTGGATAGAGGTGAAGTGACCAATGGGGTTCCCCAAGGGTCTGTCCTGGGACCTGTATTATTCTTTCTGTATATCAGTGATTTACAGACAGATATAAATAGTTGGATTATTAAGTCTGCAGACGATGTGAAATTAGGAAGACTGGTAAATACAGTAGAAGGGATAGAACAATTAACACGGGACTTGAAAAGGGTGGAAGAGTGGGCAAGGTTGAACGAGATGTATTTTAATGTAGATAGGTCTGTCTTGCATATGGGCAGACTAAACAACAAACAGGAATACACTCTGAATGGCGAGAATATTAAGAAGGTAGAAACTGAACGGGACTGTGCTATTATTATTATTGACTAGCACTTAAACTTTACAGTTCACTGGGCTGACCTTGTAAGGAAAGCAAATTATATGATCAGAAATATTAAAAGATCTTTTGTAAGCAGGTCAGCATCATTTATATTACCCTTGTTCAGGACATATATAAAACCCTATTTAGATTATGGGTCCCTGTTGTGGAGCCCTCAGTTAAGGGGGGGTGTGATAAAAATTGAAGGGATTCTACATAGATTAACTAAGATAGTGGGTGGTTGGAAAAACCTTAACTACAAAACTAGGCTGCAAAGATCTAACCTCTTTAGCCTAGAAAACAGGAGAGTGAGGGGAGATTTCCTGTTAATGTATAAGATTCTGACAGATAAAGAATTAATGCAGGATCTACACATTAAGCCACAGCAAAAACATGTTGGGCTTAGGACTCATAAATAACATATAAAGTTAGATATCTCAACCAAAAGGGGAAGATTCAGTTTTTTTATACAAAGAAAGGGTAGACTGTGGAATCAATTACCAAGTAACCTAGTGAAATGCAATACCTTGAGTCTATTCAAGAAACAGTTGGACCATTATCTTTTGGACAGAGGATGTATTTGGACCCGCTGATGTGGGTGGATGGTTAATATGGACAGAATTGCCTTCTTCCATCCACAACCCAGTATGATAACCCAGTACAAAAGATAGATCAATAGGTGAGGAGAGTGAAATATAATCCATCTGGGTGCAACTGGTAACAGTGGGTGGGAGGGAGGAAAAAGGGGATGGGAGCTGTATATAAACCACCAAATCAAATTAAGGACAAGGAAAGGGTACTGCGGATGAAACCACAAAGGCACCAGGAAAGGGTAACATAGTGCTAATGGGAGACCATAACCTACCAGGCGTGGACTAAGCAATCAGCCCAAAGTGCTAGGAGTTGCATTTGTAGAGGTGCTACAGGATTGTTGGGCTGTGCAGTGGGAGAAGGAACCTACCAGAGAGGGGCAATCTTGGATCCGGTATTCTCCAATGGAGATATCATCAGGAACATCAGGGTGAAGTAACCACTTGGGTCAAGTGACCGCACTTCAGTGTGGTTTCACAAAGCTCTGAAGGCCCACCACTCCAAGTCTAACACAAGGGTCTTAGTTTTCAGAATGGCAGACTACTGGAAGACAAGGGAGTTGCTCAGGGAAAGATTAGCAGAGGTAGTGATGGCAGAACGGGTAGATGCCAAATGGGAAATTCTTAATAGGGGGCTAACAGGAGCAACCATACATGTATGAGGTACGTAGGAAAGAATAAGAAGTACAACAAAAATTAAATGTGGTCCTTTAAATGGGTAGGGTAGATGGTTAGAGCAAAATGAGCAGTATTTTGGAAGTATTAGAGGGGGAAAAGAATGAGAACAACAGAGAAGGATATCTGGGAAAGCTAAAGATGGCCAACAGGATAGTTAGGAAGGCTATGGTAGATTCGAAGCTAAGAACTGCTGAAGGGGTCAAGGAGGACAGAAAACTTATTTCATTATGTTGAAGAAAAAGAGGAAAATGAACAAGAGAATAATGTGAAGTGGGGAGAGAATGGGTGGAAGAGGACCGCAAAAAAGCAGATATGTTAAATGAATATTTTTGTTCTGTCTTCACAGTAGAGAAAGGTGGGCCACTCCCAGAGTGTGGGGTTCAGGCCCCTAGGAGCAATGGAGAAAAGGACAGAGGTAACACTGGTATGAAAGGGGAGAGTGCTCAAGGAACCTAACACCTGGAAAGTGAATAAATCACTGGGCCCTGAGGGCATGCACCCATGGGTGCTGAGGAGGTGAGTCAGACTCTGTTGGTGCCATAAGCTGACCCATTTAATTGCTCCCTAACAACAGGTGTAGTGTCAGTGCACTGGAGGCTGGTTAATTTAGTGCCACTTCCTAAAAGTGGGGACAGAGACAATCCCAGTATCCGTAGCCAATCAGTCTGAACTCAATTGTAGGGAAGCTGCTTGAGATCCTCATAAAGAAGGGACTAGTAGAATTCCTGGAGGTAAACAGGCCATTGCACAAGAGGCAACATGGATTCATGGCTGGCAGAGCATGCCAGACTAACCTGATCCACTCTTTTTTTTTTATCACATCTATCTTTCTCCTGTCCCCGTACGGCCCCCATCTGACTGACTCCCCCAGCTCGGTCCCCCGGAATTACCAGGGCTTACCTTATGCCAGGTCTGGGACGGTGCCTGCAGAGAGTCGGTCACCATCCTGCCGCCCGTGTTTTTTTCCGCTTTTCTCCCTATTTTAGCCCGAGGACCCCAGGAGAAGTAAGCATGCGTGTGGAGGCGCGCATGCACCTTACAGCCCCGGTAACGGCCCTCCTCCGCCCGCCTCATTGGCCTATCACCGGCACCCTTGCTTGCACAGCCCCTCGGCCTCCACTAGGGGGTAGCCATGAGTGAGGGATGCCACCCACCTCCCTAGAGAGGCGAGCTGCCTTGACGGCTGCTCCATCCAGCTCCGCCCACCCCCCGTGCCGACCTCCGATGACCCAGGCTCACTCCTGAACCCGGGTTGCCGGCGTGCCGCAAGGTGAGACATCCAGTGCCTCAGCCCTCTGTGCCACCGGGCCGGCTTCTGATCCACTTTTTTAGTTGGATTGCAAAGGTGGTGGACAGGGTTTGGCCATGGATGTTCTGTATCCGACCAGTAAAACTGATTCTGTTTCACACAGAAGGCTGGTTAAAAAGCTGAAGGACCTTGGAGTGGGGACAAAGTAACTAGACAGACAGAGAACTGGGTTGGGGGTGGAACTTAGAGGGTGGCAGTTAACAGCAATTCTCTGGGGTCAGGGACATCATAAGTGGGATGCCACAGGGAACAGTCCTGAGGCCTGTATTATTAAATATTTTCATCTGTTACATAGGGGAAGGAATTCAGTGCAAGATTTGTCTACTTGTAGATGGCACCAAGATCTGTGGGAGAGTGGATGCTGAGGAGGGAAGAAGAGGCATCAAAATGTAACCCAGGCACCATGTACCAACAGGCTACTACCCCTGCCTGATGACTACAGTACAGGTTGAGGGGCCTGGGCTCCTGTTCTAATGGATAAAAGGGAGTTTGTTACCATAAGACAGAAAATTAACAAGGTGCCTCCACCCAGAGTAAAAAGAGAAGTGGGTCAAATGACAAGCTAGTACAACCCCCTGGGATACTGTACCTACCCACTTCCCCCGCCTAGTGGTCCCACACATGGATTAACAAACTGTAGTTCAAATAGTATAAAGTCATACCATTAATGGCTATAGCTAATAATATGCTCACACTAGCTGCACTTACCAGACAGGTTCTGGCTTTTGCTGAACCCCCAATTACCTGTGGAGAATAGCAAGCAACAACGGCAATACACTTTAAGATTAAACACAATGAGATTTTACCCGGTAATGATATGCTCATGGACAGTGTTAAAGTAACAATAAACCCTCTTTATTATGGGGGTATTTGGGGGGGAAACAAAGGAGTGAAAATTAGGGCTTGGCAACACATTAACAACAGAAATTATTAGTCCAAATAGGTACTCCCAGTTAACTTCACTGGGTACCCAGACTTGGACCATTGCAGCTGACTGGCCGGCGTTGGTGCACATAAACAAAGGATTTGATTTGAATCTTTAACCATGCATTTATGAAAGAACACCAAAGACCCAAAATGGATGAACTTTTAAGCAAACTGGAATTTGTAATCCCAGACCTGATGGCCTGTAGCACATTTCAAAGGTAACTTAAAACATTTGTTGCAAGGCTAGCCCTGAAGTTGCTCACAGTTCTGTAGCACCTCAGTCTCTGAAGTAGAAATAGGAGGGTTGGTTCCTTTGGGCAGGCTTGAACCTCTGGAATCTCGGATTCAGGCTTCTGAATTTTGGAGCAGGGACTAGCACAAAGGGACCTGGGCCAGCATGACTCACCTCCATGTCTGGGCATAACCCCCGAGGTGACTACAGCAGGTAATACACACTGTGCTGGGGCTGACTCCCTGAACTGGCCTGAAGGAAAATGTAGCTTTGGACTCAGGATGCAGTCTCCGGAACATTTGCTCTGGAACAGGCTTTGGTAAATTTGGCTACGAGTTCCCACTCTGGCAGTTTAATTTAGGATAAACAGTTCTGTGGCTCTGGGGACCGGCTTTGGTAGATTGAGTCCCAGTTACAACTCTGGAAGCTTTTACTCTGGAAAATAATTTCTGGCAATATAGGCTCTGGCGGCAAAGTCAGTCTCTCTCCCTCTCGGGCTGAAGGGCTGGTCTGCCTTACCTGGTAGGCCAGAAAGCTGCGAGCTGAGAGAGACACACACAGAGAAGTTCCCTCTCTTCTCAAGAGCTTCTTGCAACTCCTAGTTCAATGGTCCTTCTCTGACCAAAGAAGCACAATATTGTAATCCAATTGGTCACTGAGGCTGTCAATCACAGTTCTGGCTTTCTATTTGGCCACTTGGAGGGTGTCAAACACTCAGTCCTCTATTCTTCCCAGCAGCCATAGCTAAGGACCCATACGACCCTTTGAGTTCTGATCGGCTAAAACATAAAGGTCAAAGTGGCAAGATGGCTGCCAAACAGCAGACAGATAAAAAGTCCAAGTTTATAGGCCATTTTTATTAACATTCAGTTCAGTTTTAGAATTAAACATTTACAGCATTCAATAGGGCCCCCTCTGTACTATTATCTGGTACAAGAGTGGAGTCTGATAGAGCATTCTGCACCAAAGCAATCAGACCCAGCACAGGCTATGGACACTATATACAGACATAGAGCTCTTAAAGCTATAGCGCAAGGCACCAGCTTGCACATTAGTGCAGAAGCTACGTGCACACAGTTATTTACATGGATGAGGCTCCAAACTGGATATTATCCCAGGTTCAAGAGGGTAGAACACACCAGGGCTGAAACAATACAGGCAGAAGGCAAAGCGGGGGCCTGGGGAGATGATCTAAGGTAAGCCCCACCTCTTTTGGAGGGTTACAAAAAGAATCTAGTAAAGCTTGAGAGGTGGTCCAATGTATGGCAGCTTAAGTATAGCACAAAGAAGTGTAATGACTTGGTCCTGCCCCAAAGTGGCAGCCTTTTGTAGCAAGATAACAAGGCTCCTCTCAAGAATATTACATTTTAACTCCTACCCTAGTTTAGCAGAGGTGCTGTTGGGATGCTTCCATGGAGGATACTCCCATTAACTCTAAAGACAATCACTTTGGCTACTGTGACTGGCAATAGGCAAAAGGACAGTGGCTCAAATGTGGATAGTCGATGTCCCACCGACCATAGCCCAGTAGTGTAGTATGCTTCTAGAATGTTATGTGTAATGAAAAAAACACACAATATAATGTTAACAACTTTACAATAAACTTATATGACACTTTGGGGATTCTCAAGGAAGCATTAAAGACAAACCTTCTCCCTGTATAGTTGTTCTATACTTGACCGTACTTGATGGAGCATGAGGGACCTGAACCAAGCCTACCTACACAAGGTTGAAGTGAGACCAGCTTACTTCATGTACTGATATATATGGTCTCAGTCAAAAGGTTATGGAGAGGTAGGAGAAGACCCCAGAGGGTTAATGCTGGAAACATAATGCATGTGTCCCTAGTGTTGTTAACACATACTAGGGCCTGTGTGCCCACTTGTCTGGAGATCAACTTGATACGTCAAATAAGTAGTAAATGTTCTTTTCTTATGCTGTATGCTGAAGCTGCTAATACAGTTTACAAAAAAAGAAGTGTAATGTTATGCATATTGGCAAAAATAAACATAGAACAGACTACTGGATGAAGGGATGAGGGTGGTTCAAACCTCTGAGAAGAGGGAGCTGGGAGTCATTATTGACAACTTTAAACCTATGGCCCAATGGAATAAGGCACATGGGAAGGCAAGTAGGATGCTGAGGTGTATGCTATAGTAGGGTGTTCACTAGCAGATGGAAACAGGTCACACAGACCCTGTACAGGTCCCTGCTGAGACCACCAAAAACACAAAAATGAAATCACACTCACTGGATGGAAACTTAGTGCTCTCCCGGGCATCCAGTCTGAAACAAACTATAGGAAGTAAAGAAGGAGTGCTTTCAAACCCCAAACTGTGGCTACTTACAAAGTGCACTTACACAGCATAAATGCATGGCTTTATTCAAGAAGCATACACAGCTTTATTCAGCTCAAGCTACCAGCACAGGTAAGTGTAAGTGCAAATGTTCATCCAAAATGGAAGCACCAGATTCTGCAAAATTGTCATGAGCCACATGTTACAAACAAAGATATCCACCCAAACTCCCCTAGAAGAAAACAGCAACTGCATTTGTACTGTGTATGCCCATTTCTTTTGCAGCCACAGTGTTGGGTTCAAGTGCATCCATTTTGTGCTCCTTGGTGAGGCCACACGCTGAGTGATGTGCACAGTTCTGGAGACCCCACCTAAAGAAAGACAGGGACCACCTGGAAAGGGTCCAGAGGAGTGCTACAAAAATGAGCCAGGGCAGCAAGAAAAGATTTATAAGAGGCTGGAGTGCCTCAACATGTACTTCTGGAGGCTGTTGAAAGTGGGGATTCAGAAGGACTACAAGGAAGTTCATTTTCACGGAATGGGTGGTGGATCAGTGAAACAGTTTACCCTAGCATGTGGCTAAAACCAAGCCAGTGACAATGTTCAAGCATAGACTGGACAGAAAAAAGGGGACAGAGAAGTCTATGGAAAGGGGAATATAGACAATTGGTGGGGGAGTGCTGAGATATCATTAGGCAATTGGCTTAATAGATCCAATCTGGCATTAGGTTGGACATGGAGTCAGGCAGGTAATGGGCAGATTGGATGGACCACTGGATCTTTATTTTCTGATAAATTCTATAGAGCTATGTATCTATAAAAAATGCCCCAACTTCCCTTTGAGCAGCTTGTGTTACACTTACACCTTCTCTTTGTCAAGCATAAAGGGATGCACCCTGAAATGTTTCCATTTGCTTGAGATGGTTCCACCATTGCTGACACAGGCTGAGCCTTCCCTAGTACTACAACTTCATTTTCCAAACTGAAGCAGCTGTATTTGAACCCGCAGCTCTCTGACTTCCAATCAAGGATTCTACCGCTGAGATAAAGGAGCTGCTCCCTTTAGGTGAACTTTTTGGAGATCCCTATATACTTAGCCTGTTTTTGCCTTTATGCAATCACTTTGTCCATTGGAGTCTTTTTGAATAAACACACTTGTGAGGTTATTCAGTCAACACAATTTGGCCCCATTTCCAAAGCATATACATAGATGATGACCACATTACACCCCACCTCTGTGCTAGTGATCTCCATGTGACTCTGTTTCCAGAGCATGCATATTTGGGTCTATTCATGAATGGGTTTGAATGCCTTCGCATGGTCTGTCTGAGGCACATAGACATTCCTATGCTTGAATGTGGTGCAGTGATGATCTGTGCACCCCCAGCAGCAGTCATCATGGGTGCACAACCATCCTGTGTGCTGGATCCCCTGGCCGCCCAAGCAGCTATGCACCAGGGGTGGGTCAGGGCCAGGGCCAGGCCCTGTGCTTTGCCCATACACAGTGACACTGTGTGCCACTCTGGGGCTGCAAAATGTATATGAGAAGGATCCTGGTATAACGTAATATGTGCCCCCCCAAAGTCACAGGTGGGGTGCGGCAACCATGGGATCCCCCCATGCACAACTGCCACAGCCTGCTGGGCCACCTGGGAGGGCTGGGATTGGCCATTCAGGCAAATGCCCATTGTTTATTCAATGGATAGTGTATGCTGTCCTAGGCCCCCCTGCCTGCAGATGGGGATCCACTATGGGACCCAAATTGGGCATCCTATTGGATGCCCACCAGCGTCTCTCACTCCTCCCCCATGCTGCCACAATCCTCCAGCATGTGGCTGTGCACAGAGGGGGCAGGGATGCAGATAGGCAGCCAGCAGTCGTGAATGCTGGCCGGAGCGTGCCTATATGGAGGTGTGCAGCAGCGCAGGCAGGTTACTTGTGTTTTGGGCATAATTCCCACCCATTAGTGAATAGACCCCCATTGACTGTAGTACTAGTAATAGTAGTAAGAGGTTTTATTGCACCCAGGTTTCAGGCTGAATTATTACAAAACATTCAATACAAAATGTGTTATATAACAGGACGAAAAGGACAGAGACAAAAAACAAGAAATGTGTCCTAACAAACTGCAATTCAAAATGCAAATGAGTAGATGATTTACTGATTTCAGGTGATCCCACTAAGCACAACGGGGCAGTTTAAGAAACCAACAGATCCAGAAATCATTTAAAGAGAAGATAATGTTCAAATAAACGATTACAAGTGCCTTTATACCTCATATGTCCACATTGCAAATGATAAAACAGGATATTATAAAAATGTAAAGGACAAAAGATTAGTCATAAATTATGACAACTATCCGTTAACAGTATGCAGCCAAGACTGTTTTTAACCCCTTCAGTCACATTTTCCAGTGGTACAAGGGATAAAACTAGATTGAAAGTGCTTGGTTTTAACAAATTTCTTGGTCCACAATTTTTTGCTTCCTGTGGGTTATCTCATTTGGTGGTTCGGCAAAATATGATTGTATAACTTGTTAGTCATGGGAATACAAAACTCAGTGCACAAGAAGTGTCTTTGTGAGGAAGTATTGGACTTCAATAGTTCAGTCTTCTTGGAGTATGATGAATGATGCAAAATGATTTTTATAGCACTTTCAAACCACGTGATTCCACAGAAGTCAATCCAGAGTGACAGACAGGGCAATTTAATATTTAAGAAATGAACATATCAGAGATGGGAATACTAGTAATATGTTATTGGATTCTAAACCCGCCCTCTTTAAAATATTTAGTCAATAAATTATTTTACTTGCTTTATTACTGATAACCTCAATATGTGGACACCATTTGTGGGTATCTACAATTGTGAAACCTGGCAAATTTACACTTGTGAACACATTCTAAAATGTCTGACTCAGTAGGAAAAAGGGTATCTATGTGAGTATTTTTTATTTATTATTTATTTATTTGAATTCTTGGAATAACACCTTTGAGCTGGAAGCTTATTTACAAAAGTTCCACATCAAGTCAATCAAAAAGAAACACAATACAATTAAAAAGGAACAATGAAACAGTATACTGTAAGTGCAATACTACAGGATATAATAAAACACACAAGTGAATACAAATTTAACAAATATAAAATGAAGCAGTCAGAGTATTGAGCCTTGTCAGGAGTTGTAGTGGGGGTAGGGAAGAGAGGGTGAGGATGAAAGAAGTGCAACGTGAGGGGAAAGGTATGCAAGGGAGGTTGAGGCAGGGGAGAATGAGGTTAGGTTGGGCAGGCAGGTGAGGGGTGGAGGGGGGTGAGGTAGAGGGGGAGTAGCGCAGCAGCGGGAGGTAAATAGGTAAGGGTAAGGTGGAGATTAGCAGTCACAGCTGCTAATGGAGGAAAGATGTTGGCAGAGTTTTCTCTTAAATGGCCACAGCTTTGACTCATTGGTTATGTCAGTGGGGAGTTCATTAAGCCATTATGGAGCATGGTAGGCGAAGGACCTCTGTGCTTGTGATGCTTGGAAGAAAGGGGCTTGCAGTGATTGTCTGGACATGCTTCTCATCCAGTGGGGATTGATCGCTGTGTTTAGGAGGTTTTGGATAGCAGGCGGGGTTAAGCTGAGGCATGTTTCTTCTCAAGGAGACAAACTTGGTAGTACACTCGGCCCTGTAGGGTAAGCCAATCGGTTTGCACATATAGGTCTAGTCTGTGGGCACCAAGTACCAGTCTGCAGGATTTATTTAGAGCCACACTAATTCATTTGAGGATAGAGTCAGAAGCTGCTCCATACACTACCAGCCCATAGTCTATTATAGAAAGGATGGAACTTTTAATAGTGAATGACAGAGCCTCTGGGGTCAGGCTGTGGTGGTGCCTGTATAGGAGGACAATTCTGGAGCTGACAGCCTTAACAATATTGTCACTGTGTTGTGCAAAGGATAGGGAGCTATCAAGTTTTACATCTAGATATCTGAAGGTATAAACTTGTTCAGCTGGGGTTTGTACGCTATTTAAAATTATCAGTTGGTAATCCTCGTGTTTATTGTAGGGGTTCGTGAATACTATGACCTTGTTTTTTTTTATAATTCATAATCAATTTGTTTTTGGAGAACCAGAACTTAGCAGCAGAGAAGTCACTTTGGAGGTATGATTTTAAGTAGCCTAGATCATGACAGAGCCACTTCTGTATTTAAGAAAGGCAGTAAAAATGACATATCAAATTACCGGCCTATTGCTATTTTGTCTGTTCTGAATAAAATCCTGGAAAAAGTAGTATCCATGCAAATCACTGAATACCTTGAGAAATTCAATTTACTAAGCTCAGCACAACATGGTTTTAGAAAGCATCACAGCACCATGACAGCACTTGCAAAATTCACTTCAGATATCGTTACCAATATGGATAGAGGAAAGTTAACAGGGCAGTCTTCATTGACTTAACCAAAGCTTTCGATCTGGTTGACCATTCTCTGCTACTATCCGCCCTCAGTACCTTGGGCTTCTCCCCAGTCACTACCTGGTTCAAAAGCTACCTCTCCAACAGAACACAAGCTGTTAAGTTTAATTCATCCATGTCAGACAGTGCTGTTATCAACATTGGGGTCCCTCAGGGGTCTATACTTGGCCCTCTTCTATTCTCATTATTCATCAATAAACTTCCTGAGCTGGTCACCACAGGTCACTCACTTCTTGATGCGGATGACCTGGTAATTTATTATCACTCTGATAAGGTCCTGGATCCAAATGCTGCCCTCACTGCAGATTTTCGTGCTGTACAACACTGGTTGAACTCTCAATGCCTGGTTTTAAATACAAATAAAACAAAAGCTATGATGTTTGGCTCCAATTACAAGCTTAGATCCTGTCCTCTGACCATCTCTGTCTCTGATATCGATGGGGACCCTATAGAAACTGTCACTTCCTTTCGTTACCTTGGCATCCACCTGGATCAAACCTTGGACCTGAAAGCACATATACAGGAAACCTGCAAGTCAATTAACTGCAAATTGGGGGCTGCCTATAGAACCAAATACCTGCTCACCCCTGCTGCTAAATTGGTGATAGCCAGAGGCATTCTATTGCCAACTCTTACATATGGGTGTCCCATCCCGTCCTTGGCCACCAAATGTTCACTGCAACTATGGGATACTACCTTCAATAATGTGTGCAGGTATGCAACCAAAGCACCTCGACTGCAGCATCATTGTCTCTTATATCAGGACCTTGGTTGGCTCTCTCCTTCCTCTACCAGGCAGTACTACTTGTACAATTTAGTTGATTCCATCCTAAGGATATCCAAGCCTGCTATCCTGTCTGATCTCCTCAGGCCGGCCATTCCCACAAGGAATCTTAGATCGGCTGATCAGACCTTACTATCCATCCCCTTTGTTGGACTAAAAGGGCATGGCTCCTTCCATCATGCTGCCCCCACCTGTGGAACCTACTACCTCAGGATCTAGGAGATGTCTCCACTCATGTGACTTTTAAGAGCAAACTCAGGACTTTCCTCACTACTTGGACAAATGTGTTTGCTTTGACCCTACCTGATCCGCTGCATTTGTACTGTTTCCTCATTGCTAGCACTTTTGCCTGTCCAAATGGGTGTTCTATACTGTGCCTTGTAATTAATGTTTTATTTTGTGCCTTGTAATTAATGTTGCCTTAACCTGTTTCTTTATAAGCCTAATGTTAGCTGTTGACAATTGTAAGTCGCTATTCTACTCCATGACATTCTTATCTTCACTTCACAGCCTCTCCTCACTTAACCCACTGCTGCTCTCTTCCCCCCCTTCTTCTGTTATATCCTCTTCCCCTTTTGCCACTCCCACCAAACTCACCTTTACCTGTTCCTACCTCATCCATGCCCCTCCTTAGTCCCCACCCTCCTGGCTGTGCTTAGTCACCTCTCTCCACCTACCACCACTTACTCCCACCGCCTACTGACCCCCTTCCCTGCCCTGCCATCTCTTGGTTCCACTGGCTCGGCTTGACTTTGACACTTTTGCCGCTATTGCCGAACTCCTCCGCCTATATCCCTCTCACCGGCATCCTCACTCTCGCCCTGCCGCTCTATCGGTTCCACCAGACCGGCTGTATTTTCCTACCTCCTACGCTGTTGCCATCTACCTGCCACCCCCACCACCCTCTTCGCCTGCCGTCTTTTGGCTCCATAGGCCCGCCCGCAGGTTGGTACCTCACCCGCTGTTGCCGTATCTGACGGCACCTCCTTTCCACTTAATCTCTCCCTCCCATCCTTTTGCCAGTTTTCCTTCCTTGTGTCTTTTTCTACTGATGCTATCCTCTCTTATTTTCTGCCTTCTACTATTCACATTTTTGAGTATGTTCCATGATCAAGTGCTAAAGTATATTTTTGTTTACTAATGTATGTTACATTGCCATATGTATTTCTCTCTGCATTTTTTGTACTCGTTGTCTTAATAATCTGGCTGTACTCTTTGTGTATTGTAATTGTACCTCCCGGGTCGTGCCTGAAAACAGTCACTTGCTGACTAGCGCACTTACCCGGTTAACAAAAACTAAATAAATAAATAAATGACTTTTAGAAAAATACTCTGGTCAGAGCCCATATGGCTGCACAATGCTGTTTGGAGTGGTGGCAGACTGTAGATGTTGAAAGGGGCTGCAGAGTCGTGGCTGCGCTTTTGCAAGTGGTGGTGGAGTGTGACTTTTTAGAGTGGTGTCGGTGCCACGGCGGAGACTAGTGGACACCGCTGCCGGAGAATGCCACTCACAAGATGGTGGTGACTTCTGAACTGTTCATGCGCGATACTTGCTCATGTGCAGTTTCACTCGTCCTGTCACTTCCCCCATTGCAGAAAGTAGTGTGCTAGGGGGGGCAATGCCACTGAGGAGGGCTCCTTCCGTGGAGGTGATGGGAGCAGGAAACACCAAAGAGAAACAGAGACTTCAGCACTGTGGACAGGAGACCGCAGCACTATAGGAGAACACAGCGATCATTTCTGCTTTTCTTCAACAGTGATGTGATCCCAAAATGACTGCAGGGCTCCGACCACACAGCCATAAAAATGACAGCATCATTAGCATATAGAAGTATATGTTCTGTGTAGACTGCGGGAAGATGGCTGAGAAAAAGGCTGAATAATAGGGGTCCTAGGAGCGACCTTTGTGGGACCCCCATGAGAACCTGCCAACTGTTGGAGAGGGTGTCGTCTATTTTTACCTGTTGAGACCTGTTACTAAGGTAGCTTTTAAACCACCTCACAGATTCAATTAAGAGGCAAATGGAGTGGAGTTTATTGAGCAGTGTATTGTGATTAACAGTATCGAAGGCTGTAGTGAGGTCGATGTATATTGCCCCCACTAGCTTGCTACTATGTAGAGCTCCATGAAGGAAGCCAGAGTACTCCAGTAGGGCAGTAGTGGTGCTGTGCCCCTTGTGGAATCCATGCTGCTGGGGGCATTGGAGTTTGAAAGTAAACAGATATCATCTGAGATTTTATTTCTATTATTTATCATCATATTGTTTAATTTTGTTCAGGAATGAATCCAATACCTGTTGAACTGGCAAGATCCATTTATATTTTTTATAGCTGCTATAAATGGTTGTATACTGAACAAAAATGATATGGTCTCTAATTGTTGAAATGTCATTGATCATAGTGAGAAATAAAAAAGGGCCTCAATGTGGTAATGGGGGGGGGACCTCCTTTACCATTGCAAAATTGAAATCTAATGTTCCCAATTTTTAGCCTTTGAGCCTTGTTAAATAAAAATGAGCATACCCATCCAATAAAGGCAAGGTATATGCACAAGATTTGAATTTTTGATCAAAATATTATAGTCAGTAGGACTAAATTTCTTACTTTAGTCACTAAAGGCCAAATCAATAGTTAGTCCAAACTCAACTGCAGCATTGAGATGATGCTGAAGTGTTAGTAACAAATGAATAGTAGAAACCTCTTTAATCTTACCAAACTTATATATCTTTTTTATCTTTTATGGAATGTAAAATCCAATCAAAAACAAACTGCTCTGAGATCTTAACAATCAAAGGGATTAGAGAAACTGGCCTTAAATCAATAGAACATCATGGACTTGCTCTTTTATTTATGACTGCATAGTGTCAGAGCTATGCTGACATATTGCTGATGTATTGCTTACAAGGGGATCTGGGGTCATGGCTTTCTCCCCCCCCCTCCACTTTGTGTTTCTCAGAACTGCCACACTGCATTGTGAAACAAAATAATGTAAAATAAATATACAACACAAGGCAGTCTTACAGTGGCTACTATGTATCCCAATAGCAAGCAATAAGGTTCAATCAGCTTTGTTATTGAATGGGGGTATACCTGTCGTTTGGGGGCATGGTTGTGGCTGGATACCGAATGCACAGCATTTAGATTGCTCTGCATTTCTGCCCATTGGAGTTGAATCACAAACAGTTCTTCATGAATCAGTGTGTTTTCTATTTACCCCCCTCGTGTTTCTCAGAATGGCTGCACTACACTGTGAAATAAATACTAACTAAACTAAACAACTGTGTTCCAAACCAGAGAATTGAAACCACTCAAGCAGGGAGTGGGTGATTAAGCATACAAAATGAAACTGCTCGTCCTCAAGCAATTCTCCTAAAAAGAGTATGAAAATGATTATAAATATGATATGGCGTTTGGCATGATAAAAAGGCAGAGGAGACTTGCTTGTGGTCTTTATCCAAGCTGTTAGTGTTGAGTTGCCATTAATGCCCTGGAGTTATTTTTTTTAATTTTATAAAGCTGTTTGCCCCCTGTGGCCACCTACTCCTGTCATCAAGCCCCTTCCACCCCAACACATCAGCCTCTCCCCCCACTTTATTTGCTAATGGGGATCTACAAGGAGTGTGGCCCGAGAGTGGAGGGGCCACACTTATGGCCATGGGGAGACATGGATTTTATTGGTTTTCTCCATCCCTCCTGGAGCAGTGGTGGCACAGGCAGGTGCACATACATGGAGGTGCATGCGTGCTTACAGAAACCACGTGCTCCTTCCACCCACCTGACATTCGTCAGTCCCCCAGACCTCCCCTGACCTGGCATGCAACCTCCACTTGGTGTCAGTCAAGAGTGAGGTGACTAGCCTCCCTGATCCATGAGAGGAGAGCAGCCCAGTGGCCATACCAATCCTCTTCCAGCCCTCCCCCCTGCCAACCCCCAGTGGCCCACGCTTGCCTCCAAACACGGGTCACCAGTGTGGTGCGAGGTGTGGCATACAGTGCCTCAACCCTCATCGCCACTGGGCCAGCCTAATGTCCTGGAGTTATTCGCTGATTATTAGGTGGTTTTGTATCAGCCCCCACGGAGTATGATTTACATACTAATATATTCTCTGAAGCTTGTAGTTGTTTTATTCTTTCTTGCACTAAGCACTTTTTAATAATTCTGCACAATATGTCACCTTGTAGAATTTGAATGCCCTATATGTTTATACACCCCATTTGCAAAAAGTTACAGTTTATAGCTCTGCATGAAGAACTCTTTAAAGGAGCCATTTTATTTATATGCTAGTTTCAGTCTTAAGGCTGTATTATATATTTATGTGAATGAATGTTCATGAACTGAACACCACTTTAATAAGTTACAATTTACAATCTTCACACATTACAGTATTTTGCATGTGCATTTTCTAAGGGGTTTATTCTTTCTATATGCAAGCTCAAATGAATTTAGGCATATTGATGTAAATGGACTTTAATGTATTGAAAGTGAAAGAGGTGGGGTTGTATTCATGGAAACCATTACTGAATAGTGTGCATGAACCCTCAGTTCTCATTTTGTACATCTACAAGCATTAGTTCAGATGAATTTAGATATGTTAATGTGAATGGACTTGTATAGACTGAAACTAAATATATGCTGGGACTGCAGTGTGTATGAACCCTCAGTTTTGGTGATTAACAAATTGTACACAACTTAAAGAGACAGGCAGCTATACAAAGAAAGAGTCATTTGTTGCTATACAAGCACAAAGCACATCTTCTTCACCTGGAAGGACACTACTTCTTTATTCAGCTGTGAGCTGTGTGGGAAATTCTATATTGCACTTGATATCTGCAACAACGTGCACTTTTGCTCAATTCTGTGAGAGGTGAAACTATCCTTGGTAATTGCTTTTTTATTTGCATATTTATTTAGTGTTTAACCAAGAAGGGGCTTGCAAACTCTGTTTATCTTGTGAGTAACTTCAGAAGGATTTAAATACTGCATTTGGGTAGACCCTTGGAGGTAGCTAGATTGTCTACTAGGATTTTCTGACAGTTAAACTATTTTTAAATAAATTACAGATGGCTGAGGAGTTGAATAAGGAGCTTGCAAACTCTGCTTATCTTGGAAGTAACTTCACAAGGGTTTGAATACTGCATTTTGGTTGTCCCTTGGGGGTAGCTGGATTGACTACTAGGATTTTGGGACAGAAACTATTTTTAAATAATTTACTGGTGCGTAGGATTTTGTGATAGTTAAACTATTTTTAAAAAAGTTACTGGAGGTTAGTTGAATTATTATAAAGGGCAGTACTCACTAGGGTGGTGGAGCAGTGGTGTATTTGATTGTTTCTAACAGTCACCTGTGGTTGTGGACTACCCACCCCCCTTCCCCACACCCCACACCCCCAGGCGTGGCATTTCCTTTATAGCCAAAGTTCTGATATCACTTCCTCAACAGGTCTTGGGGTAGAACTGTCATATTCTTAAAAACCCATCACAGTGCATAAAGGGTAAGTACACACCACCAAAAAAAAAATTATATATTATGTATTGCATATTATAAGGGAGAGGGACATGTGGGGAGTGGTGCAATGCACTGGCTGTGGAGCAGCAGTTTTCTGGGAGACATTCTGGAAACTGCATTGCTGTCCTATTTGCAGGCAACTGTCAGCTCTGAGGGAGGAGATTGCCCACCTCCAGGCTGAACTGGCAAGGACTAAGGAGGCCTCCCCCACCCAAAGAGCACCACTGCCACAACCACTGCCTCAGAGGTTGCTAAGTATGAAGAGCAGTTGGACCACAGTGGGTTCTGAGAGGGTGCGGGTGGTGGAACAGAGGTGAAGCCCCCTAGTTGTACCTCTACACAAATCATACACCAGTCTGGCAGAGTAAGGTTCCTCTATGATGGCACCCTCAGTGGAGACCAAGAAGAATGCTGAGGACATCCACAAGGGAGACCCACAAAAGGGTGGCAAGGGACACCACAGGGGAAGGAAACAGCTTCTGATAGGGGACTCAATTGTTAGGGGGGTAGAACTGGGGAAGAGAGAGGAGAGGAGAGGGAAGTAAGGTGCTTGCCTGATGCCATGGCTTGGAGGGACAAGAAGCGAATCCTCAGGATTGCAGAAGCAGTATCACAGGAGAGGGAACTAGATATCATTGTCCACCTTGGGACAAATGACCTAGCTAGACATGGAATCAGTGCAGTGCAGGATGAATTTGTGGAGTTGGGGAGGGGCCTCAGACAGGTAGCAAGCACGGTTACCTTCTCAGAGGTGCTGCCAGTCCATGGCAGGGGTGAGGCTAGGGTACTGCACACCATGCAGTTTAATGAATGGTTGCAAAACTGGTGCAGAGCACAGAGCTTTGGCTTCATTGGGGACTGGGGGTACACCTGGAGAGATGAAGGTCTATACTTTCATGGTGGTCTGCATCTGTCCACGAAGGGAACCAAGCTCCTAAGTGACAGGTTTAAATGCTTCCTTGGCAAGCTTTTAAACTAGCCAAGGAGGGAGGTGCTGATAAGAGGCAGGAAATTTCAAGCCTCCCACCACAAAACATGGCAGGTAGTAAGGTAAACACTGAGGTACAGAGCTCAACAGAGGGCAGGACAGGGGTAAATGGAAAAATAGACAAGGGCAATAAGAGCAGGGATGGGGGAAAAGGGATAAAGCCAACATTAAATGGAGGGCAATGAGTACTAATGCCCGTAGTCTGGGAAACAAGATTCCTGAACTAGTAGCCCTGATGGAAGATGAACAACTGGATATTGTGGCAGTCACAGAAACATGGTACATGGAGAACCATGACTGGGATGTCAACAAACCAGGGTACACAGTCTACAGAAGGGACAGGGAGGGTAAAAGAGGAGGTGGAGTAGCTCTATACATAAGTGAAGGGATCAAAGCTACAGAACTAAAAAGTAAAGGGAAAGGACAAGAGGCACTCTGGGTCACCTTGGAGACAGGGAATAGCATCACAATCAGCACAGGGGGTTGTATACAGACCCCCATCTCAAGGGGAGGAAATGGACAAGAAAATGATAAAGGACATTATCAAAAGGCTGAAAAAGGGGAGATACTGTTGATGGGGGACCTGAATATGCCAGATGTTAACTGGATGATATGTACTGCAGCCACATCCAAGAGCAGGGTCATTCTCGATGCCCTGCAGGGGGCAGGCCTTAGACAGCTAGTGTTGAAACCCTTGGAAGGGAGCAATACTAGACCTGGTACTCTCCAAATGGAGAGAAGATCACAAATTTAGAAGTCAGTAGACATCTGGGAACAAGTGACCACTGCACAGTGTGCTTCACAATAAGCACAACCATGGAGACAAGCCAAACAAAAACAAGGATACTGGACTTTAGAAAGGCTGACTTTGGCAAAATGGGTGAATACCTGAGGAATGCACTAGCAAATGGTCAAAAAGGAGGGGTGGAAGAACAATGGAAAAAATCAAAACTGCTATCATAGAGGCAACAAGCCTTTGTGTGAAACAAATAAAGAAAACAAAGCGGAGTAAAAAACCACTATGATTCTCAAAAGAGGTGGCAGGGAAGGTTAAGGAGAAAAAGGTTGCATTCAAAAAGTATAAGGAATCACAGAAGGAGCATGGCAGGGAACTGTATCAATTAAAGCAGAAAGAAGTGGGGAAGGCAGTCAGAATAGCAAAGGCCCAAACCGAGGAAAAATAGCCAACTCAGTTAAGAAGGGGGATAAAACCTTTTATAGGTACATTAGGGAGCATAGAAAGGTTAAGGGAGGAATAGTGAAGATTAATAAAGGAGAGGGGAGGTGGGCAGAGTGAGACAGTGAAAAGGCAGAGATGCTGAATGAATACTTTTGCTCAGTATTCACAAAAGAAGATGAGGAGAAGTTACCTAAACCAGACAATAGAAGCACTCTGGGCAGGGGGGGGTTGACACCAGTCCATTTACAGAAGAAAGAGTCCTGAAAGAACTCCTAAAACTCAAGGTGGACAAAGCAATGGGGCCTGATGGGATTCACCCCAGAATCCTAAAAGAACTAAGGGAGGACCTAGTGACACCACTGACCACACTTTTTAACAAATCGTGTGGGAGGATGGGGTGGTACCTGAGGACTGGCTGAGGGCAGATGTGATTCTCCCTCACAAAAGTGGGAGCAAGGCAGAAGTAGGAAACTACAGACCTGTAAGTTTGACCTCAGTGGTAGGGAAAATGATGGAATCATTTCTGAAAGAAAGAATTGCTGAGTACCTAGAGGCCAGCGGGGCACAGGACCCAAAGCAGCATGGATTTACAGCAGGAAAGTCATGTCAGATGAATCTAATTGATTTCTTTGACTGGGTGACCAAAGTAATAGACCAGGGAGGGGCTGTGGATATGGCCTACCTAGACTTTAGCAAGGCATTTGACACAGTCCCGCACAAAAGACTAATAATCAAGTTAGCCAGCCTCGGAGTGGGTTCCAGGGTGGTAGCCTGGGTAGCAAACTGGCTGCACAACACAACAGGACACAGAAGGTAATAGTGAATGGAACACATTCCAAAGAAAGAGGGGTTACTAGTGGAGTACCTCAGGGCTCAGTACTGGGTCCAGTCCTCTTTAACGTCTTTATAGGTGACACTGCAGAGGGTCTAGAGGGAAAGGTATGCCTCTTTGCAGATGACACAAAGATCTGTAACAGAGTTGATACACAAGGGGGTAGAAAGGATGAGAAGGGACTTGGCAAGGTTGGAGGAATGGTCAGACATATGGCAACTTAGATTCAATGCAAAGAAGTGCAAAGTAACGCACCTGGGAAACAAAATCCCAGGAGAAGAGTACACAATAGCAGGGGAGGTACTAACAACAACAAAAATGGAAAGGGACTTGGGGGTAGTCATATCAGATGACCTAAAGGTGGGTAAGCAATGTGAGAAGTCAGTAAGAAAAGCCAGAGGGATACTGGGATGCATAGGAAGGGGTATCACAAGTAGAAAAATGGAAGTGGTTATCCCTCTGTACAGACAGTTGGTAAGACCCCATCTACACAAGGACATAGACAGGATGGAAGCAGTCCAGTGGAGGGCAACTAAAATGGTGCAAGGTCTGCATCAGAAACCATATGAAGAGAGACTGAGAGAGCTTAATATGTATACCCTTGATGAAAGGAGGGACAGGGGGGACATGATAGAAACTTTCAAGTACCTCAAGAGAATCAACAAAGTCCAGGAAGGTAGCATCTTTCAGAAAAAAGAGATGTGTAAGAACAATGGGGCACAATTTAAAGATAGAGGGGGGATGGCTCAGGGGTAATGTGAAGAAATTTTTTTTCACAGAGAGAGTGGTGGATGCATGGAACTGCCTTCCTGGGGAGGTTGTTGGGTCTAAAACAGTGGGGGAATTCACACATGCATGGGACAGACATAAGGCAATTGTAGTGGGGGGTTGCAGAAAGTAGGCTGTTGGTTAACTAGAACCTGCAGTTTATCCAATAGGAAGGTAAATGGGCAGACTGGGTGGGCCAAGTGGTCCTTATCTGCCGTCAAAGTCTATGTTTCTATGTTTAATTTATAGGAACTGAAAAGTATGGTTTGTGCAAAATATAATTATACGGGTATGAATTTAAAACTTTAAAGTCTAATAAGAGCTATATACATCTTAAAGAGACTTACTTGAACTAATGTTCTACATAGAAAAACACATTTTTATGGTGCATTTATTGGGTGAACTTCAGACATGTACTAGGTGCAAAATGTTTTTTAAAAGAGAAACCTCAAAATATTAAAAATATGAGCTTACGCTAAAATAAAGTCTTAAGTTGTTAATTTTAACTTGCGTGCATTGGACTTTATTTCTGGATGGTTAATACACATATTTTTTTAGTGTAATATTTCAAGGCTAATTAAGCAACCTCCAAGGAGCTGGTACCAATCACAGGTGTGGTAAGGTGGGAAGTACCTGTATTCATGATCTATGTGGTGCTCCATCTGGTGCATGAGCACAGGTTAGTTGCAGTCTGGGAGCTGAGAAATATTTATTTGTTTCCAATACTGTGAATTTGTTCCAAGAATGAGCAGAGGGAGCACACTGTAACTTGGTAGTAGTGAAGTCACAAATCTCACTCCCCCTCACGTAGAATAAATCATATCTTCCTAGTTAGCCCATTGCAGGTTACATTTGTACATTGACAAACCATTTAAAAAGTATAATGTTTTAATAAAAACTCTTTTAAACACATGCTTGTTCCCCCTTGGGGCCTGTTATCCCCCAAAACTCCTTCCAGTCACACTCAATGTCACATGCCCAGTCACAGAGCCCCACCCTCAACTATGCCCTTGCATTGGCACCATCCTGCAGCCCAGTAGGATCCTGAATCCCCCTCCGAAAATGGACCCACGCTTATATGTGCTTTACTGGGAATTCTTATCCCTAATCCAGTTTGATGACTATCCTAATGTGAATACTTAGTGTCACAAGGGTAGGAAAGGTGCCCAAGGAAAGCAGGATCCAATGATTGGTTACTGCATTATTATTTCGGTACAATTACTGGTGACCCACTTTAACAACTGATTTAGCTAGATCAATCAAATGCCGTAATAACCCGAAATTGGGTTATTATGGCATTTTAGCTTAACTTTACTCAAAAGCTGAAAATCACCAAAGAAAGAGCTTGCATGGCTGCATGAATACTCCTCCCTAAATGCAGCTTAGCTCAGCGCAAGCATCACTTACTGTTTTCCCCAATGAACACCTCTCTTTGGGCTCCTCGCACACACGAACTGGAACCTCAGCACTCAAACGCGGACACAAGACCTGTGTGAGAAAAACCCAAACCCCAAAACTGGCATGAAATACTGAGTTCTGAGAGGCTCCCTAACCTTTCCCTGTCCTTCTTACCCACAGATTTCTGCAACAACCCTTGACCCCTCTCACTGACATACCGAAGCCCTGAACTGAAAGCGAGTAAGTTAAAAGAAAGCACTTGTACAATTTCTTGAAGGGTATTAAATGCTGCAGAAATTACCAGCAATTATAAAAAATAATAGATAAGCAAGTGTGTGTATATAGCTATTTTTTTCACACCCTCTGTGTTTGATGACCACATTAAAATCTCAAGCTCCTCTCTCGAGGTTTATGGGTCATCAAACACCTTGGGTGAGAAAAATATAGTCATAACGCACACACTTGCCTATCCATTATTCTCTATATAAATATATCATAATAATGATGATGGACTATGTTGGCCAACAGTCAAATTCTATGTTTCTTTGTTTCTATATCCTTTATCATATTAATGCATTAGCAGCCATTTTGGCTCTGACCAGAATTTGTTGTAATTGGAATGAAATCAGATTTTTTCCAGTGCTTGGAATATGACTATCTAATACTACAGAATTTAGAATAGAAGTGACAGCAGGACTGAACCAAATACACAGTTCTTATATACCCACTCAGGGATCATTTCAGGGTCTGAAGCATTGTTAATATTTATTTTGCATCTACTTTGGCTGATGTCACCAAATATTATTGCGGTACAGTAACATCTGAAAACTCTTGTACCACAAGTTTGTCCAGACCACATGATAATTTCAAAACCATGGTTAATGTCATTATAAGTTATTTCAGTTTCAGGAGGGCACCAGATAGATATGAAATCTTGGACTTACCATCACCCAGAAAACATTTCAACCCTGATCACAACTTTCTAGGATCCATGGCCGTTAAGTTCCGAACCATGTCAAAATAATGTACTCTTCTCTAAAATGCATTAGCTCTACTGATTCTATTTCCATTGAACCTCTGTTGAGCTACGGGCCCATATATTTTATCCACACTGCACAGACTGGGTCACTCATGGGCCTTATAAGAATGTTGCTACTGTGAGAGAGCACATGACTACTTTTGTGACCTGCAGGGTGCTTGCCTAGTATTTGTGCTGTGTAAGCTCTATATACAAAAAATAAAATAATGACAAGATAACATATTTTATTAAACAAAATAAAAAATCTTATATTTTACTCCCAAAGATTTCATTTACTAGTTGTTTTTTAGATGTGAAAAATGGTCTTAATATTAGGACCAATTATCTTGATGTAGCTAGGAAAGAATAAAGACCGTACTTCAAAGTATATGCTTCTATTTCAGTTTTCTTCATCTAATTTTGAGTACCGTGCCCCAACTCGACTCAGCTGTCATGGTTGTGATGTACTTGAATCTAAGCTTGGGCCTTTTAAATGTAAACTTTGGCAGCACCTCTCAGCACTCTGTACCTGTGACTGCCCAACATAAGGCACCTCTGACTGTTCACTACTCTAGACTTGATCTTCGCATTTCAGTCCTTGCCATTATCACCCTGTCTATCTCTACCACCCAGAACCTGCCTTCCTCTCTCTTCTGCTTCCCACCATGCTTGTCCCTTTCTGGCCCTACTGCCCTCCTTATCTCCCTTCACTTAATGATGCCTCCTTTGGTTGATCTGCCCTACCCACAGAATTCATGCCAAGTATCTTGTACACCTTGAAACTTACTTGCCTTTTGGACTCCTAGTGGACTGTCTATTGTTCTCAGTGATTTTGCCTCAATACTTATACTATGTCTTCTTGTATAATGTGTAGTCTAAATGATGTAGCTTCTTCCTATTGTAATCCAAAATGATGTAGTTCCCTCCTATTGTAATTTCTGCCCTGTCCTAGTTTTAACTTTTTGACTCAATTTGTCTTCATTACCCTCTGACGTGGAACCTTTGTAAAAGAGCTCTCAGCTCAAAGGTACGTGTAATCGGAATCAATACTAAATAAATAAAATAAAAAATAATTGATTAAAAAACTTATTTTATAGCTCCATGACACCATCCTGTTTCCAGATCAAAATTCTAGTTTTGGGAGTTTTAGTTAGTAATAAAGGTTATTAGCATTCTAGCTACTGAATATGGCTCTCAGAAGTGACGGCACTATCCTGTTTGGGAACCTTTTCTCCCTTTACGCCTGGGAGCTTGTTGCCAGCAGGTGGCTGTAGTAATGATGCACATATGCACTATGTATGGCAGTTGTAATAGTTCGATTGTGACTATATAAAAGATATCCTGCTTCCATATACTCCAGTTCAGCCACTCCGCACAACAGGGGGAGAATCTGCTGCTGACTTTCTGTGCCTGGATGAAATTCTCAGGTGAAAAAGCCTTTTTCCAGGCCACCATGCACATGCGGAATGTCTTACTAAATCAACTTTGTCAGATCCCCTCTATTGAAGTTTTTGAAAGGACTCTTAACACTCATCTTTTTCCCCTGGCTTTTCAGGACTCATTTTGAATAGTGTATGTATGGAAGGGATTCTGCAGTGCTTGTTATTTGGATTTTATAAATGTTTTAAAGAGCAGCTTAGTAGTTGCTCGCTCTAGCTCAGCCATTCTTTGTTTATTAGAATTCAGTGACAGTTAAGAGACTTTCGCTGGTCTTCAGAAATCACTTTGCAGGCAAACATCTGACCCGTATGGATCGCCTCGTTACGGGTTTCCAGCGTTCAGTTTTGATAAACACAAACGAAGGCAGCGATCGAGCCTCTACTGTTTAAGGGCTGGTATTTTCAATATATTTATACCCTTTAGTGCTCGGGTTTTATTCTATCAAGTGATCGATCGACCCAATTGGGTCCCCAATTATCGATCGATCGCTTTGATAGAATAAAAATCCCAGCACTAAGGGTATAAATACATTTGAAAACACTAGACCCATAGAAAGCAATGGGCATGCTCATTACTCTGCCTCTATTTTGTGACATCATAAACAACAGTGCTGCGAAGGCCTATGTGGGGCTTGTTTTTGTACCGGAATTCAGTGTTTTTTTTGCCAGCAGAGTGATTTGCAAGTTTACGAGGGATATAGATTTTTGTAGAAAAGGGAATTTTATGCCAAACTTCATCACTTTAGTTCTGGTAAGGTAAGGAATTGAACCGGCTGGGGGAGAGCAGAAACATTGACAGTCAAAAGCTGCTCATTAAATGTTTCTAGTTGGCAGACTGAAATTGTATGTACTGCACTTGGTGGCCTTGCGATGAGGCATTATATCACATAAAATTTGTTTGCTTGATGTAACAGCCTAATATTCAGACAGGCAGTGTAGACTGTACAGGGTACCTCTCTATCTGAAAATCACTGCCTGGCAACTAAGTACTTTTTTTAGTGCCACTTTGGGGTGGTGCGGCACAAAGAGTCATGACTGACTATGGGGGTCCATTTTTAAAGAAAATTAATTAACATTTAGATATCTTTAATTAAAAAAACAAAACATTCAGACTGGAATCCTTCACAAATGTTTTGTGCATCAATATTTTAAACATCTATATGATGGTTTTCAAAATCTCCATGCTGCATGACAGTTTTCAAAATCTACATGCTATGCAACCGTTTTTCCAAAATGTTAACACAGAAACCCTTCATAAAGTTTTGAAACTCTATAGCATACTACAAATAGGGTTAAGTGGCACCCCTTCACCTCCCCTCACTCATCCCAGTAAATCCCAATCTCTCCTACCCTTCCTTGACCCCCAATCAGATATCTTAAAAAACTCAGTCAACACCTGACACAGTGCCAGGAGACAGATTTTGTTTTGTGTGAAAACAATGTCTGTGGAGGGAGAGGAGGGTAGGACATGATCAGGGTGGGTGAAGGGGTGACCATGGGACTAACCTTAGTTACCTGTGAAAGGTCAGAGTGTTTTCCAATTAATTGGCCAAAGAGTGAACTTATCATCAACAGGCCAAAAAGTATAACCGGGCTGGATCAAAGGTAAAAGTGCCAGCACTGTGTTTTACAGCAAAATCAAAGTGTGGTTACAGGGAAAAAATGCCAAATTAATCTGGGAGCCCTGGCATTCAGTTGGTTTGCTTTGAATAATTTTTTCAGATTTCTTAACAATTCAATCAAATTCTGCCATAGCAAGAGTGGGGGCGAGCAGGACAGCGAGAGGTTCCCTCGACAAGGAGTTGGTCCTTCTTTTTTCAAGTTAAAGAGCCCCACAGTGGATTTGAATATTATATATATATATATATATATATATATATATACAGTATATATTCAAATTCACACATGCTCCCATAATGCAAAGCATCATGGGCTGCATATGCAAATCCCCACAGAATATTATGCTGGTTCAACTTTAAGCAGAAATGCATGGTGCCGAAAGACCTCTCACACAGTTTGCAAAGGGTGCCAACAGAAGACACAGACACGTGTTTCATCCGATCAGGACTCATCGGTGTGCCTCATCTGTTTGACACCCCAGTGGAATGAACCAGCTACCCTAAGATGGTCTATCTGGGTTATGCTGTGGTGAACCCAATTAAAACAAAAAACAAGTTAAAAGACAAAGAACCTCTGTGCACAAGCACTGAGGCAATGGTTACCCCAAAGGGCATTGGCCGGGAAGCCAAATTTCAAAGAAATACAAATTCACACATGCCCCCATAATGCAAAGCATCATGGGCTGCATATGCAAATCACCACAGAATATTATGCTGGTTCAACTTTGCCTTTGTCATATGTGTGTATATATATATATATATATATGTATATGAACACAGAGTAACACACATTCATTTCAAATAGATGAATCCCTAGCCCCTTAAAATAAGGTTACCCTAGGATTTGTTTATATAACATTTAGTGATTATAAGGGGCTTTACAATCATTGTGATTCTGGCAAAACTGGGATTTGTAAACCCCTTTGATTCTAGTGAAATGATGCAGCTGTGCAGCTCAGTGTGAATTCTTGTCCAAATCTTTTAAATAATAAGTACAAATACTACAACTTAAATCAAAGTCCTTCTACCAGTTTCTTAAATAATGCCAAGGGGATCTCTAATGTCTACCATAGTCAGGGATGCCTCTCAGTTTTATGCCACCATCCACAGTTGTGCCTGGGTCAGATACAGTACAAAGTAGCCATTTTACATACTATACTGTCACATAATTTCTACTCCACTTGCAAACAAATCTTGATCACTAGGTATCTAGGCAGCTGACGGATATTTGTTTGCAAATCATGTTTAAATACAACAGAAAGTGAAACACTGTATAGAGCACTGCAATTATGGTAAGAAATTCAAAGTTCTCCATTATGCCACAACCGAGAAGTGGGTTCTCATCAAAGCACACAAGTGAAAGTCGGAAATCTATTTATGTGCCCTTTGTTCAGCACTGCACACATGCAGGTTGAAACTACAGCATATATTTAGGCCAGAAGGCTAATTATGGGCTCTGGCCATTTCATGATGAAAGCTGCCTGTATCACTCAGCCCCAGAACTCACATGTGAGTCGAAATGTTCTATGCTTAACCTTATTTAAAATGGCCACCCAACCTGGGACTGAGAAGTGGCCGCCCTCTCCTGGGATAATAAAAATGTGGCATGAGTTTAGCTCTGCCCTGAGGCTGATGGTCAGTCTGTGGAGTCCACTATGGCTTACCCAATGAGTTTCTGCTGTAGTGTCAGTGTCTCTTCTTTACTATATCACTCTTCTGACATGTTCGCAGCTTGGTACTGGACAGATTATAAGTGAATATCGTATGCCCTGTCGATGTATCATCCAGACATGACAGATAGGTGAGCAGCTTCCCCCAAAGTGTTTTAAAGTCTGCAGATCATCAGGGACACTCAGAGAACAAATGCTACTTTGATTTTGGCATGGAAATTCCATGGGCAATTCTGATGCAGAAAAGCAATGCCCCTGCGTATGGCAGTGTCAGCTTGGAAGTGGTGCAGGAGAAGGACACAGGTACTTGGTGGTTGATGGGCTCGCTCAGTGGGGGATGATGCCTGGCAGGAGGGAGGACGTAAATCAGACAGTGATACTATGATGGGAGGGGAGGAATGGAATGTAAGAAAGAAATCATTAAATCCCACTGCAGTGGTGCCAGATTTGGAGGGGGGAGGGAGATATTGTAGCAAGACTCCAGATCCAAAACCAAATGTGTGTGTACGCCCCCAGAGGCTTGCACCTGGGGAGGCTGCCCCTCTCACCCCAGCCTTCCTACAGTACTGCACAGTAGAATCTGTAGGTGTCTCAGGTCTGTCAGTCAGTGAACAATGGAGAACAGAATTGCTCCCACTTTTCAGTCAATGGTGTAGCGTGTGTGTGTCTTGATTTGAATACCAACATGTGACCCTTTTTGTACATTGCTGCCCAACAACATTTTCCTGTTCACTTACTTGGGTATCATTGTTCTGGTGACCTGTATATTTTCCTGGCAGCCTGTAATTCACAGGCTGTGAGGCAGCTGTTTCTGGCTCTTAAGCCACTTCATTTATGCTGCATTCATCTCGCTCCCCTGAATATACATTAAGATCAAATCACCCCTGCACTGATCCTGCCCACCTCCTGATCGCTGTCCAGTGCAGTCCGCAATCAGACCATTCCACTCACTGCAGTAGTGGCACCCACCTCCCAATCACTGCTCTCAAGTTTACACTCATAAATGGCGCAGCTGTACCTGGGGGCTGCAGAGGAGTGGAAGCCCTGATCACCACCTCAGCCATCTGGCACAGCTGCACCTTGGGCTTGCATTCTCCAGGAGTAATGGAGGGAGTTGAATATGATGAGAAGTACTTCATAAGTGCACCTGTTCTTGCATACCAGCAGTGTGGACCTCATGTCATTGCTAATGGGGAGTGGAAGACCGATTGCCACCATAGCTGCATGGTATGGCTGAAGAGCAGGAGCCCCAACCTCCAGTCCTGTTGCCAGGGTCATCTGTCTCATGGACTCTCATTCTCCAGGGGCAATGAGGGGGGAGTTGAATGTGATAAGAAGTACTTCGCTGTGGCACTTGTTCTTGCACTCCCCTTCCACATGAGTACTGGCAGTGGATTGCAGTAGGAATGGATTTCCCTTGACAAGGATCCTTGTGTCTTAGAATTCAATGAGCATAACTCCAGACCCATAAGACTCGTGCTTCCTGCCACTCAGCTTGGTGTAGGTGGTATAGTGGCAAGGGGCATTTTTTTTGCACTTGAGAGCACTGGTGCTGGTTTTCTTTTGATATTGAGGCTGCAAAAATTACCCGCCAAGTTCAACGCTCACATTATGCAATTAAGGTGAGGTACTTTCCCAATATATGCCACTGTCCTGTACTGCTTAAAATAATTAGCAGTGCCTTTGTGAATCATAAGTGACACAAATGCTGGTTCCTTGTGAATGATGGCTGCTATTTATGAACATGGCGATTTACACCCGAAATGGGCTTAGTGACAGGTGCACAGGCACGCACCCCTTGAGGCATGCAGCTTGTGCAGAATTTGCCAGTGCCCCTTCATGTAGATGGTGTTGGGCGTAGTGGTGCATTAGAGCACACAGAATGGGACATGGGAGGGTCTGCTACAGGCAGGAACACCCCTGAACCCAATTAGATATGGTGATCTGCACCAGCAGAGATGTGGGGCACCCGATGCACATACACATATGTGCATGCGGTGGCACCGACAGGGCAACATTGCTGTGCATCTGGTACAGGGCCAGAATCATGGGTGCAATATTTGTGATGTGCTGTGCTGTCCATGCCAACAGCCCACAGCCAGCAGGCAATGAGTCCGTGCTGCCGTACACCATAGATGCATTGGTGGATGCACCTGTCCAGTGTGTTCACTGTTGTTACTTTCTGGGACGGGATGGGATGTGCATGGTACCAGTTGCCCATACCATTCATTCCCTGACTCATGCACCCCAGCCATGGGCATGATGTCACCACCACGCCCACCATGGTGTGGGTTCCCAGGCCTGCATGTAAATTTGATGGACCCCCTCACATGTCACACCTTGGAAGTGCACAACTGCAATTGGGTGGTTTTGTGTTCCACGCCTCAGTGTGTGTCATGCACCATCATGATGTAATGAGTGTCACCTCCCACCCCTGTTCCATGCCTGCAATTGGCCAGGTCACTCAAATGTGGGTGCAGTATCCGTGGACTTATGCTGGTAGGCAGACATCTTCATTGTGACCAGGGAGAGGTTCAGAGCAAGGTGTCCAGAGCTGTACAATTGCCACTGTCCCAGTGGGGTACACAGTCAAACAACCCTCCAGGCAGTGGTCCATATAACCCAGGCTGAACCCTATCCCGTGAGCACTATGAATGTGAACCACAGAGCTGTGCCTGCATTGGAGGCCCACTGGTGAGTTCCCTGCCTGACACATGTCATATATGAGTATGGAGGGCTACTGCTTGAAGAAGGGTGTGACGATGATGATGCATGTAATTGGTGGGGTTAGAGGACATGGGGGGACCAGGTGTGCACCACACCTGGTACGCCACACAGATATGTGCTGGAGGGCAGGGTTCCCAGGATATCCACCCCAATGGGAGTTCACTGTATCAGCTCCATGCATAGTGCACAATGGAATGTGTGCATGCTGTGACGGATGGATATACATGCTAATATGGCATTGTGGCCTTGTCCTACTAGTACTCTAGGTTATGGCTGCCACTGCATAGGTGTGTTAAGGCAGTGTATGATACACCATGGGAAGTGAACTAATCTGTGTGTTCTGTTTGCAGGGTGTTGACATGACCAGGAGAGAGAACACACGGGATGTGACTGTCCCCCCTGGTGATACTGGAATGGCTGACACTGAGGGATTCCGGCACTGATCCCGCTACCAGGATGCATGACAGCTGTGAAGTGTGTAGCCACAGTGGCCCCAATGCAGTGGTCAGATGCATATGCATTGGCAGGGTATCCTTGATATCCACTCCAATGGGAGGTCACTATGTCAATATCATGCGTACTGTACTGTAGAATGTGTTCATGCCATGATAGAGATATATGCATGATAATGTGTCATTGCAGCCCTGTCCTGCTAATGCTCCAGGTCAGAGGCTGCCACTGCATAGGTGTGTTAAGGCAGGGAATGATGTACCATGGGATGTGAACTAATCTGTGTGTTTTATTCACAAGGGCCCAGATATTCAACTGCGATATTCAAAAGTTGACATGCAAATGGGGCCATTTGCATGTCATTATGGCCCCAATTGCATGCAGGTGCACCAATCCCGATGACTTGTGCCGACGCCCTGCAGGCAGCAGCCATTGGAGACCAACGCCCCTCTGCGAGCAATGGTGTACGGCCCGATCGAGGGCTGCAGTAAAAAAATAGAATAATCCTAAATCCCTGGTGGTCCAGTGGACAGCTGCCCACCTGATCGCGGGCTAAGTAAATAAAAGATAAATCCTATCATCCCTGGTGGTCCAGTGGACCTGTCTGCTCGATCGCGGGCTGAAGTAGAATTAAAAGAAATCCATCATCCCTGGTGGTCCAGTGGACTGCTGCCCGCCTGATCGCGGGCTAAGTAAAGAATAGATAAATCCAATATCCCTGGTGGTCCAGTGGACCACTGTCCGCCCGATCGCGGGCTTCAGTGAATAAAAGATAATTCCTATTATCCCTGGTGGTCCAGTGGACCTGTCTGCCCGATCGTGGGCTGAAGTAGAATTAAAGAAACCCATCATCCCTGGTGGTCCAGTGGACCCCCTCCCCCGCCCACTGGTCCCCACGCCCGCTCCCCGGTCAGCGGCGGGTGGCAACCCACCACCTGCCGCCCCGCCCGCCGACCAGCACCATCAGTAGGGCTGTCGCCCGTTGGTCCTGGCGTGAGCCAATGGGTGTGCAGCCCATACCGTCTACACATTCAGATACAGTATGTGAATGGGATCCATTCACATATCTGGAATGTGTAGTATGGCATAGCTGTACGCCCATGGCTCATGCTGTGGACAATGGGCATACAGCCCCATCGACGTCAGTCAGCCGGGCGGTGGGGCGGCAGGTGGTGGAGTACCGCCTACCTGCTCGTGACCGGGGAGCGGGCGGTGGGGATCAGTGGGTGGGTGGGGAGGAGGGTCCACTGGACCATCAGGGATGATGGGTTTCTTTTAATTCTACTCAGCTCAGCGATCAGGCAGACAGGTCCACTGGACCACCAGGATAATAGGAATTATCTTTATTCATTGAAGCCCGCGGACATGGCAGCGGTCCACTGGACCACCAGTGATTTCGATTTATCTTTTATACTGATGCCCGCATTGGAATGGGGGCTGCCACCATGGAGTTGCAGCCGAGCTCGACTGGCCACCACAGGTGGCAGCTGCCATGTTGCGCCCTGCAATGCGGCAGGTCACCTGTGGGTGGCCATCTGTTGTTCTTTTTTTTGGATCAGCTTTGTGCTGGCGCAGGTTGCACCGCGGCTCTGCATCGGGCTGAATATCGGGCTGTGCAGAGTATACGTAAACACCACCCACCTGTGCCTGCATTCCCGTACTGTTTTGGCTCCACGGCGCATTGGGATTTGTGCCGCGAACTTTCACCTTTTGAATATCGCGCCGGAGCGCATCAATGGGTTGTGCATGGCACAACACTTGCACCATGCGCAACCCTTTTGAATATCTGGGCCAGGGTGTCAACATGGGTGGGAGAGAGAACATACGGGATGTGACTGTCCCCAGGTGGTACTGTAATGGCACATACTAAGGGAATCCAGCACCAACCCCACCACCAAGATGCATGACAGCTGTAAAGTGTGTAGCCACAGGAGCACTGGTGTAGCAGCCAGACACATATGCCAGGAGTTCCTTCCTCCCCCTTGGTGGAACACTGAAGACACCATGTACGGAGCAGGTCCTGATGGGGTACATGATGCATCTGTGGCTGATGTCTGGGGGGTGTGTGGCTCCATGAGACAAAGGTGCTGTCTACACATCTGCCACATCCAGCTGGGAAGGACAGCACAGAGCTGACATGGTGGCTACTGTTATGGGGAGACATTGCATTGGGGTAGGCCCTACCAGAGCAACATCAGTGTGAAGGCCACAGCAGCACACAAGCGTCAACACATGCCATGGTGGGGACTGTATGCCATGTGGTCACAAGGACTGTTGCAGTGGTACTGCCTCCTGTGGGGCCATCCATGCAATCATGGGTCAGGGGACACAGCGCATCGGGGGCAGGCAGACGTGGCTCTGTGGGACAGATGCAAGTAACTGCCACCACCGGTGGGGACAAGGACAGTGGAATGTCACAACTCAGCCAGTACCATAAGAGCCAGTAACTGCAGCCAGAGCAGGCACAGCAGGGCCACATATGCACTGTACTGGAGTGGTCCCATGCATAATTCATCTGACGGCATGTGAAGGTGGAGAACCCTGGCCAGAACTATTCCTACCTCCCAGAGGTGCTCTGGGATGAGCTTGAGAGATGCAGGGAAGAATGGCTCTATGAAGGAGCCCTGGACAAGATCCTCATCAAACACTGCCTATGGAATGACACTACACTGCCGCATCTCCTGAAGGCCAGGTGCATGCCAGGTCCCTCATGTACATGTACTATGAGGGTCTCACTGTCATGAAGCACTGTGTCCTGTTCATGGACATCGAGGGCAACAGGATGGAGTGCTCAGTGGATGCCATAGCCTCCTATGGACAGTCCTGTATGAAGCTGGACCCTCAGTATTACTATTAGATGGACATGGGGGCCCCACCTAGGCCTATGGTGGGGAGGACATATGTGATGTCCTGGGCACTGAAGTTTGGGCCAGGATGCTGTAGTGCAGGACATTTCAGTTTACATAGTGGCCTGTGACCACATTCCTTGGCTGACTCCCTGCTATACCACTATATGGACTGTTAGGGACACATCCCTTGTTGTTCATTATTATGTGCATGCATATGTATCTGTGTTCTTGCTGATATTATGGCCCTGCTAGGGCGTTCATATTATCTATAAAATGTGCACTGTTCATATGCCTAATGTATCATCTGCTTTCACTGTGGGTACAGAGTGGTGGCCGGGACATGTGGGTGCTGCCTTACATCGATGCTCCATTTCAGGGAGAACATATGGGCCCACAGGGTGGGTGCACCAGCTGGTTGTATGAATGACCATACCACAGGGTACATGGGGCACAGCGCCTGCATTAGGGATGCAGCATACTGTGTGGTACAGGGTGCCCACCTTGGCTACCTTGTGTGCTGTGCCCACAGGCCATGCCCCAGGGACAGTTGGCCATGACATTGGCACAAAGGCGGCATCCACACTTTGGGTCCAGGACCACTGCTATTCCACATAGTGTGCATTGCGGGGGGGGGGGGGACACATTATGGCTTGAACAACCATGACAGTCCCAATAGGATGGTGGCATGTGGGGCCGCAGGTCTTGGTTAATGACAAACTGACCAGTGTAACTTTGCTGTAGCCTCCACACTTGCCTTGTTGGTGTATAATGGTTGATAGAGCTGCATTAGCCCTCTGACATGCCCCCACATGGAGCATCCCAAGGACAAGTGAATGCCGTACTTGTGCACACTACATTGCCAGCTATGCATCCCACTTAGGCATAGCATGTGTGCGAATCCTGTGTGCACTCCTCTGTAGCCCACTTATGCAGTGCGTATCAGGCTATGAATAATGAAGAATAGAGGCCAATATGTGTAAAGAAGACATTAAGTTCTTTGGAGCACCATGCATGGTGTTTGCTGCTACCAACTGCGATTTGCTTTCCTCATTTTTGTCCTATCAGCTAGTGTTCCTAGTGCTTTGATTTTTTGTCTGCTCGTTTTTGTATGAGTAAAAATATAACAAAAAAAACTGCTCCTCTGAATAGGGACCTGAATGCTGTGCTTGTCCCCATCCCCCCATAGCAAGCCCCATATAGCCAGCATCAATTGATGAGTATAAACATGGGGCTTGGTTCGGTTACTGCCCACAATTACATTACCCAGCACCACAGCCCACCAAAAGAACTATATGTCTTACTTTAATAGTCACACTCACTACAGTCAAAAACAAAAAGCAGTTTGATATGCATCACATGAAAGTACATCTGCTCTGGAGAGCCACTGATTTAATTGAACCTGAATGCATGGGGGATGGGGTGCAGCAATTTGCTGCCAGGATGGCAGGAGGCCATGTGAAGGCATGACTGAGGTTGCGATGTTTGGAGAATTACAAAAAGTGCGACTAATTTTTGGCAATGTTATTTTGTTACATTCGTCACTATAACTTCTAAAATGGGCAACAATACTTTCCAGCCTAGGCTATGTCATAGCAAGTTTGCATTGGGTACAATATGTAAGCATTAAGCTACGAGAAAGGAGGCATTTACAATGAATTAATGCATGGTTACCACCCAATCATACATTAATTCCTTGTAAATGCCTCCTTTCAAGTGGCTTAATGCGCTTGTAACATGGCTTGTATGGGTAGTAGGTCTGTAATATGTAGGCATGGTAATTATTAAAATAAAACCAGACAAATTGTTTGTTGTTCATGGTTTTTATATGAATAGGCTTCTAGTTCACAACCAGGAACTTTGTTTCTGGAATCACACTTATTTCTATAGTTATGAATACAATGATAACTTTTTTAACAAACAGTGCTTTGAATTCTTACTGTCTTTATAACCTATACCACTGTTTAAAACTTTTTTTGAAGCAGTGCATAACTTTTACTCTTCATTCATTTCAAACTGTAACACGTTACCTATGCATTCTGGGAAACATTACAGATTTGCATACAATAGCACTTATACAAAGAAACATTTGAAACTATTAACGTTAGCCAGACCTTTTCCTTTTACAACACTTTTCTTGATAAATGCTACCTTTCTTGTGATATCAGTGTTTCTTTGCTCTAAATTTCTCTTCTCATTTGATATACTATGCATTTCAGTGTCCCGAATGCAATGCAGAAATCATGTGCCAGAAATCAGTAATTTGCCAATGTGTGCTAATGAAAATTTATGGGCCTGTTAATTCTGAATTTCAACTATTGAAATGGATTGGTCGGATAGATTTCATGAGGTACATTCAGTGCTGTACTACTTTTTTGGGCTGGACCACTCACATTTTCATTCCCTGTACTGTGCTGTGTACTGTTACGGGACTCTGAAATTGTAGGGCTGGTGAGTTGAGGTGCGCATGAGGTACTTTCTGGACAGTCATTTGCTGATTTAGTAACTGCTCGCACTACTAGGTTTGGAAACATCTGAATGTGTGGGGCAAATCTATGGCACTGTGTTACATGATCTACTGTGTCCACTGGGTGGGGTGGGGGGAGGATCACTAGGTTTTCCGCATATCTTCTTGTGGTCAATGTTAGTATTACAGAACTGTGCATATCTAAGGAATTAATGCATGGTTCAAAGATCCCCATGTGATGTGTTTGCACAAATTATTTGTCTTTCTCAGTGCCATTTCATTAATGCCATGTTACAACTGGGTATTGATTAAGTAATAAGGCATGACAGGGTGTGTGTTATTGCGTAATAACGTCACTCCTGGGGTGGGTTGAAGCACGAGGCTTTAGCCCACCACCCCAGGAGGAGTGTTATTACACAATAACACACACCATGGAGTGCCTTATTGTATATATACAATGGCTCGTTTGTTAATAAAAGAAAAAAAAAAGTATTTTTTAAGCATTTTTATTTTGGGGTGTGGATGCATATTATTTTAAAAAAAAAAAGTCCAGAATATTTTCAGCACTAGGTGGCACTGCAGACTGAATGATCATAACTGTCCAGTTGTTTGTGTGCCGAGCCCTGCCTTGTGTGATCTTTGTCCCCCCCCCCACCAGTGACGCAGTCTTGGCACTGAAAGGCAGAATGAAAAAATGTTTTTTTTTAACAGTGTTGGGTTTTGTTTAACTTTGTAAGATTTTTATTTAAGTAGGAAATGGTGCTTTGCGAGTGGGCGGCTGGTTGACCGTGAGCGTCCCGCTACTGCCATATGCGAAACACGTAGCGGGACATAAAAGCCGTTGGAGGTACGATTTATGGTTTTCAAAGTTGCAGCCAGGGGAGAAATACATTTGCAGTTTGGTGGCAGTTTCTTTCTAGTTACGGCTGAGCGGGCATGTGTGCACAGTGAATGGCTTTAGCTGCAGTGGGAGCTGTAGGCTGCGGTGCTTGGGAGAAAAATCTTTTTTCAAAATATAAACATGTGGGCTCTTTATTTACTTGTGGAACAATGGATTAGGATGAGGATGAGGAAAGGAATGGACGAGGGATGGAGTAGGTGTGTCTGTGTGTGTTTGGGGAGGGGAGATGCACATTAGCATGAATTGGTGTGTGTCAGGGGTAAAGCCGTGAAGCGTAATGTTTGGTTGTGTGGGCATGAGGCGGGCAGTGATTTCGGTTTGGTTATGCGGTTGTTTTGCTGCCCGGCCTCGATACAGTGATGTTATCATGTAATAATATCACTGTGTCTAGGGCTCAACAGCCAATCAGCATCTTTGTTTTTTTCTTGACATTGTATAATTGGTGTCAATCTGTATCCAGTTAGATAGGCAAGTGGACTCTGTTGTCCTGCTACTAGCCAATGATCACGAGGACCGGACGTGACTCAAGGTCCAAACTATATCTATCTTCTTATTTATTGTCTATTTTTTTATTTTTACTTTCTCCTTTACTGTAAACTGTATCTTTTTTCTAAACTACCTTTTATTTCATGTGTATGCTCATCTTGTACCTCTTATACCTCTCCAATAATCTGTCTTTACTCCTGCTACCACTTTTTTCCCCATATTAATACAGTTTTCCCCTTTATTTCTACATATCTGACAGGACGCTAACCCTTGTTTGGCGATAAGGTATTGTTTACATTTATAGTTCCCTACCTGCCCTATTTTCCCCTAAAGAACTGTGGATTTTTGTGATCCCATTTTTATTCTTATTTTTCAGGTACAACCAAATGTTGCCCCAAGACCCCCATCCCAGGCTCAAGGACCGAGGTAAGAGTTCTCCTACTTATTAACTATGCATGGTGAGAAAAAAAAATAGATAAAAGCAGCCCCCTACTGGACACAAGATAATGCATCTCAGCTGGGTTATCCTAGGTAAATAAATTGTAAACAAACAAACAAATAAAAAAACACTGTCAGCAACCACTGAGCTTGCCCAGTCCCCTTACGCCACCCTGCTGGCAATGTGGTCTACTGATTAGAACTCCACTGGGAACTGGGATATCACAGGTTCAAACCCTGCTGCAGCTAAACACTGTGTAACCTGGAAAAAAGCACTTAGCCTCCAGATGTTCCAGTTAGTCCAGCTGCAGAAATGAATGGAAGCATGATGACACTAGAAATGAGATATTGCATTTTATGCACTATCCAGGGAAATTGAATTTTAAACAATAAACTAACAAAATATTGCCAGCAGTACCCCCCCCCCCCGCAACAGACAGTGGAGGCAGTGTGGTCTAGTGGTTGTAGCACTGTTTGGGAACCAGGAGATCGCAGGTTCAAAGCCTGCTTGAGTTAAATACTGTGTCACCCTGAGCAAGTCACGTAACCTCTCAGTAATTCAGTCCACCCATTTGGAAATAGCTAGAAGCAGGACCCCACTGGAAAATTTATGTGCACCCCCCAGTCGGCACCACTACCTGGTTCACACCTCTGCCTGGTGACTGTAATAGGTACACCTGGTTGAGGGGGGTGGGTTTGTTTATTCTCCTGCAGCAAGGGGGGAGTTCACCCCAAAGTAATAAATAGCATGGTGACAAGACCACCCCCTGGGACCACCAACAGTTGTTACCTTTACCAAACAGTAGTAATTCAGTCAAATTGTACAAACTGAAGGTGCACATAGAAATACAAACAATTAAAAGGGGTTTATTGATTAGCACAGACCTGAGGTCGCTGGAGAAGGATGAATAGGTTAAGATCTTGCAAGTCATCAATAAACACTTCTCTCATGTAGCTATATACCATACATAAGACAATAAATGCACCTGCCCAAGCAAGGGGCCCACTAAGATAGACTATATTATATAGGGTGCAGAATACTGTGTAACTGACACCAGTAGTAGAACTAAACAGTTAAGTATAGACACTGCTAACAAAAGACTCTGGGTACCCAAGAGTTATATTAGAGTCCTGATGCAGGCCTGGATGCTACATTGCCATGGATCTTTCGGTGATGCACGTGAGGAAAACTTAACAAACTTGCATTTTAATCCCCCAACAGGCCATAATGTGCTAGCACAACTCTGACAAGACTGAAACTCTAACCGACTTGCTTGAAATTTCACAAAATGCTTGAAACCCCAATTGTAATTGAAACAGGGAGAACAGAAATTTCGGCCAGCAGTGCCAGCACTCACTTGACCCTTGGATGCAGCACACCAGAAGCAGGATAGCAGTTCAGTAGAAGCAGAGAGCAACACACGGGAGCAGGGAAACAGTTCAAAAGATGCAGGGAGCATCACATAGGAGCAGAATAGCAGCCCAGGAGTCTTGGATTCTTTCAAGCAGGCAACAACAGCTAGGCCCTTCTGGCTCAACTTCTTGGGAAAACAGTCTTTCTGGCTACCAGCATGAAGCAGAAGTACTATGCAGTGGCTTCCCGGTTTCTAAGGAGCCCAGACACCAGGAGTGACCCCACAGCCCGACTCCACCAGTGGGTCAAGAGTACACCCATACTCTGGCACACACCTGCGAATCCCTATTCCCTGATCCACCCCCACTGGGTAAAGGCTAGCAGATCCTTTACTGGGCTCCAAAGCAAGCTAGGAAGGAGAGGCCATATCTCTGTTCACTCAGAGCAGCTTAGAACTTTTGAAAGCAACAGTGTCCCTCTGGTTCACACTTTCAGCAATTTCTCCCACACAAGGCTCTCATGATCAGTCTCTGACTCTGGTGAACCCAGAGAAAGGTTCACAGGAAGTAATAGGCTTGAACCCTGGAGAAGACTCGCAGGAATTATTGGCCTGGCTAGGCCTCTGGCTCTCTCTCAGTAGCAGCAGGTCTGCACCAATCTCAGTCTCTCCCAGACTGACCCTTGCTCCTCCAAAGTCCGACAATCTCTTTCCCTCCATTTCATCTCTTATTCAGTAGGCAGGGTTGCCTGCCAGTCCTTCTCCCATGTCCTGCTCTCTGATTGGCTCAAAATAGACACCAGTCCCTTTGGGAGGGTCCTCTTGCATCATCTTCCCACAGTCCATTTCTTTGTCTTGCTGCCTTTTGATTGGTGGCTGTACATGTCATGGGTCCCAAAGATGGGGGCCCTTTACTTGAATGGAGCCCGGTGCTCCCAAAGTCTTCAATTTTATTTTAGTTGCAGATTACCCCCGTAAGTGTACTGTCCCTAGTTTGGTGGGCACAACTGTGCCTAACATTCTGGAGGTAGTGTGGAGAGGCTAGGGCTCTTGTGCTCCCCATTGGGAGCGCCGGTTTCTGTTCCCCCTCACTAATGCTGCAGTCTCTCCATGCAGCAGGGAGTCATGCCGTCTCTCTCTTTCTTAAAGACACAGCATGCCAAAATGTCCAGGTCTGTCTTCTTCTTCCCCAAGTGCCTCTGAGCCCCCTGATGTCCACTGGTGTCCCTGGGGACGGAGCATCCTAGGGAACTTGCAGGCTGGCCGCTGATGTGGCTCTCAGGGCTCCTGGTGGGTGGGTGCTTCCAGCACTGAAAAACATTCAAGCTGGCTGAGACTGCTTGCATGTTTGAGCAGGCTGCTGCTTGAATGTGTGAACACTGTGGTGCACTAGTGCAGTGATCTCTGGTGACTACTCCTCTGGTGCCCTTTCCAGCTGCAGTCTTGGGGCTGGAGCGAGTGAAGAAACTGGTGGCCAAGTTCAGGGGCAGCACACAGAACTCCAGGTAAGCCCCCTGCACCAGAGAGGGGGTTACATTTAGGGTAAATAAATTGTAAAAATGAGTAAAAGCAGGACCACAATGGAAACAAGATACTGTATATCAGCTGGCCTATTCAGGGTAAATACATTTAAAAATAAAATACATATCAGTATTCACTGTCCTTTTAGGATTCCCCCAAGGAAGTATAGGTAGTGTGTCTAATAGTTAAAGCACTGTTGGGAACCAGGAAATTGCAGGTTCAAATCCCATTGGAGCCAAATACTTACTGAGTGACCCATAGCAAGTCACTAAACCTCCAAGTGTCCCAGTCCATGCAGCTGTAAATGGGTAAAAGCAGGACCTCCCTGAGAATGAGATATTGCATCTCAATGTCTGCTTCCCAGTCTACACTGCCTGTCCTGGAGCATGTCTCAGATGTGACCTTGCCTACTATGTTCACAGTCCTCAATAGGATCCAGTTACCAGCCCGCCACCATGACACCCCTTCCCACTCCAGACACTGCACTACCAGTTAACATTTATGTCTTTACCTCACTAATTAACCCTTCCTATTGCATTACAAACACTTTAAGCAAAAATTAAGGCACTGACCAATGTTTGTTTTTACTCTGGCTCTCCCTCTGGTACCCACACTTTTCAGATTAGATGGCGTGCAATCTACTAATCCTGCTTAGTTGTAGCTGCTGCCACTGTTCTTTCAGCTGGGAGCTGATACTGTGTGAAAACAATGATAACACAGTCTTGGCATCAGGCAGAGACTAGAGGTGGCCATAGACTCAGGGGTACCCTCCACGCCTAGGGGTAGGTGGTAACTACTCGCCAGAGGATCCCCTGTCTGAATCAAATAAACTCAGTGTCAGACAATTTATAGTTCCATTCCTTACCAATCACTCCTTGACTATTGACTTGAACCAGCATAGTATTCTGTGGTGATTTGCATATGCAGCCCATGATGCTTTGCATTGTGGGGGCATGTGTGATTTTGTATTTCTTGTTGACTTGAATAACCAGTATGGCTACAAACAATTTTCTACATTCTCTACTCGGGTAGCTTTGCTCAGTGCCCCTGCTGTCATGTCAGAAATAAATCACTCTGCTAGTTGATGGGTTGTGGTCATGGTTACCAATGTATTTACAGTTATAAACATGGGAACACACAGTACTGCAATACAGGCTTGATTCTGACACTGGTCATAAGTCAGAATCTGAGGGATCCTTAAAAAGAAGTTGCACCCTTCATTAACACATCTCTCACAGGAACCTAATGATTCATCTTATTCCTTGCAGTTCACCAGTGGATGAATTTATCCTCATGATGCAGCCTTTCCTATGCTGCCTTCTGAATTTTCCTGATCTCTCACCTTGCTATATACTTTGGGTTCACTCATTTCTCACATATTACCATGATACTGCAGCATCCGTTCAGCTTTTGTGCAGGATGTAGAACCACTGTAGGGACTGTCACTCAAGCATTCATGGCTAATAGCCACCCTGATTCTGGGCACCTCATATTAGAAACATAGAAATTGTTGGCAGATAAGGACCGCTAGGCCCATCCAATCTGCCCGTAGGCCGTATACATTGTATGTGGCCACTGACCCTATGTGATCAATGGCTTTTCATCACACCCTCTCCTCTCAAGCTTCCCTTATGCCTGTCCCAGGCATGCTTAAACCCATCCACTGTGCTTGCCCCCACTACCTCCTGTGGCAGACTATTCCAAGCATCAGCTTCCCTTTCGGTGTAGAAAAATGTCCTCATATTACCTCTTAATCTACCCCCTTCCAATTTCATATTGTGTCCCCTTGTTCTAGTACTTTTTCTACATTGGAAAAGGTACCCCGCCTGCACCTTGTTTATGCCCTTGAGGTACTTGAAAGTTTCAGTCATGTCCCCGCGCTGTCTCCTCTCCTCCAGTGAGTACATAATGAGGTCCCTTAGTCTCTCCCTCATATGTTTTGTGGTGCAAGCCCTGCACCATCTTTGTTGCCCTTCTCTGAATGGTCTCCACCTTATCTATGTCCTTGCACAGATGTGGCCTCCAGAACTGCATGCAGTACTTCAGGTGAGGCACTATCAATGTTTTATACAATGGCATCATCACCTCCTGCTAGTAATACACCTGCCTATGCATCCCAGCATTACACTGGCCCTCCCTGCTGCCTTTGTGCACTGCTTTGATACCTTTTTTTTTACCTATTTTTTTTCCCTCCGGTCGCGGTCTGTGGAGCCCCTCTCAGGCATCCTGCCTGTTCCTGCCTGAAGTCTTCCTACCTGAGCCTCCTCTCTCCTCCCTCTCAACCCACACAGCCAGCACCCCAAGCTTAACCTCTCCGGAGTGGGGTCGCCCCTCCTCTCGGGCACTCAGTACAGCCAGTCTCTGGCTTGTGGGTGAGAGCCCAGGTGGAGAACACTGAAAGGCCAGACAGGTTAGACCCAGCAGTGGACATGGGGGCAAGTGCCGTCGCCTACCCCGCAGACTGGTGTTTTTCCTGTTCTGGTGTGCGCACCCCCCTCCTGTGTGTGGTGCATGTCCCTGACACTACGGCGCATGGCAACCCTGCCGAGCATCAGCCACGCTATGTACGTGCTGCCCTGCATGCTGCAGCACCCCTGGTCTCCATCGGGAGCCTCTGGCATGCCGAGCAATGTCCTGTCCTCCCACCCAGGGAGGAGAGCAGTCCAGCGGGCACTCAGTTCTCACCTGCCTGCAGGCCTGGCGGCCGAGGCTCGCCTCCCGAACTCGTGTCGCCAGCAGAGCGCAAGGTGTGGCATCCAGCGTCTCAACCCTCAGCACCACCGGGACGGCCTGCTTTGATACCTTAAGGTCATCAGAGATGATAACCCCTAGGTCCCTTTCCTCTTTGGTGACAGTCAGCTCCTCCCCCCAAGGTGCTTACTCTTACCAGAGAGAGTACTAGGCACCAGCACAGCAGCACATACCCCAGCCTTTCCTCTGGAAGAGGCTGGCAATCTCCCCAGGCCCTCTGCCAGAGGCAGCATCGCGGATATCCATACTAGCTTTGGATTTTCCATACAGATAGTTGGCCTATCTCTTACTTAGAAAAATAGAAACATAGACTTTGATAGCAGATAAGGACCGCTTGGCCCACCTAGTCTGCCCATTTCCCTACCTATTGGATAAGCTGCAGATTCTAGTTAACCAACAGCCTACTTCCTCCTACCCCCAACTATAATTGCCTTATGTCTGGCCCATGCATTCTTGAATTCCCCCACTGTTTCTGACCCCACAAGCTCCTCAGGAAGGCGGTTCCATGTACCCACCACCCTCTCCATGAAAAAATACTTCCTCACGTTGCCTCTGAGCCGTCCCCCCTATATCTTCAAATTGTGCCCCTTGTTCTTACACATCTCTTTTTCTGAAAGATGCTCCCCTCTTAGACTTTGTTGAGTCCCTTAAGGTACTTGAAAGTTTCTATCATGTCCCCCCTTTCCCTCCTTTCCTCGAGGGTATATATATTATGCTCTTTTAGTCTCTCTTCGTATGGCTTCTGTTGCAGACTCTGGACCATTTTCATTGACATCCTCTGGACTGCCTCCATCCTGTCTATGTCCTTGTGGAGATGGGGTCTCCAGAACTGCACGTAGTACTCCAAATGGGGTCTCATCAACTGTCTGTATAGAGGGATAACAACTTCCTGTTTTCTACTGATGATGCCTCTCCCTGTGCATCCCAGTATCCCCCCAGTCCTCCTTACTTCCTACTCACATTGCTTGCCTATCTTAAGGTTGTCTGATATGACTACCCCCAGGTCCCTTTCCATTTTTATTGTTGTTAGGACCTCCCCCCATTGTGTATTCTTCCCATGGGTTTTTGTTTCCCAGGAGCATTATTTGACACCTCTTTTCATTGAGTGTAAGCTGCCATACTTTTGATCATTTCTCCAACTTTGCCAGGCCCCTTCTCATCCTTTCCACCCCCTCCTTGTGTATCAACCCTGTTGCAGAGCTTTGTGTCATCTGCAAAGAGGCATACTTTTCCTTCCATCCCCTCTGCAATGTCTCCTATAAAGACATTAAAGAGGACTGGTCCCAGCACTGAACCCTGCGGTACCTCACTAGTAACCACCCTTTCTTCAGAGTCTATTCTGTTTACTATTACCCTCTGTGTCCTGTTGTCCAGCCAGTTTGTTACCCAAGCTACTACCCTGGGACCCACTCCCAGGTTGGCTAGCTTGTTTGTTAATCTTTTGTGCGGTACTGTGTCAAATACCTTGCTAAAGTCTAGGTAGGTTATATCCACAGCCCCTCCCTGGTCTACTACTTTGGTCACCCAGTGAAAGAAATCCATTGGATTAGTCTGACATGACCTTCCCATTGTGAATCCATGCTGCCTTGGGTCCTGTGCCCCGCTAGCCTCTAGGTACTCAACAGTTCTTTCTTTCAGAAGTGATTCCATCATTTTCCCTACCACTGAGGTCAATCTAACAAGTCTATAGTTCCCTGCCTCTGCCTTGCTCTCACTTTTGTGAAGAAGAATCACATCTGCCCTCCTCCTGTCCTCAGGTACCACACCATCCTCCCATGCTTTGTTTAAAAGGGTAGTCAGTGGTATCACTAGATCTCTCCTTAGCTCTTTTAGAATTCTAGGGTGAATCCCACCATGCCCCATTGCTTTGTCCACCCTGAGTTTTAGGAGTTCTTTCAGGACCTTTTCTTCTGTGAATGAACTGATATAGACACCCCTGTCCAGAGTGCTTCTATTGTCTGGTTTGGATACCTCCCCCTCTTCTTCTTTTGTGAATACTGAGCAAAAGTATTTGTTTAGTATCTCTGCCATTTCACTGTCACCCTCTGCCCACCTCCCCTTCCCTCCCCTTCCCTTTATTAAGCCTCACTATCCCTCCCTTGGTCTTCCTTCACTCTCTAATGTACCTATACAAGGTTTAATCCCCCTTCTTAACTTAGTTGTCTATTGTTCCCTGAGTTTGGGCCTTTGCTATTCTGACTGTCATCCCCGCTTCTCTGCTACTGTATCTATTTCACTGCTCAGTCTTGTGTACCAGCTCTCTCACCTTGTTTAGCACAGTTAGCAGTATCTCATGGGCACAGACACAACAAAAATTGACCTAAAGTAATAATAGCCACAATGGTAAGATCCTCTGTGCATTGAAAGACTGCCAGGGACTTTCCTTGAGGTGCAGCCCCTTAGGATAGTCCCTCCCAGTAATGTCTTACAGTCCCACCAGAATTAATGGTGATCTAGAGTACACTAAAAGGCCTTCAGACTCCAAGGTTCCTGATTCATCACCACTGTCCTAGTGCCTGTCCTTGGAGGCTACCAGATAACTAGATAATGAGTTCTGCTGTTCTCACACACTGGCTCCACAGAAAGCTGCAGCAAGTGAGGGGCTCTTGTATCCGTAGGTGACCTAGCAGAAGACCTGAGTCAAGGGTTCCCTGAAGGCATACCTGTACCCTCTTATCAGTATGCCATCTTGATACTTCTAATGCTGTCACCCAACTGGCATTCTAAACTCCATCCAGTGGCTGTCAGAGGCTTTACCTATCAGTAGGCTCTTTTAAACAAGTGCTGTCCCCTTCTAGCAGGAGAGGGCTATTACACACATGCTTTGCGAAGGTTTTGAGTTAGTGTTAAAGTTTCCAATGAACAAAAACTTTAATATATGAAAACTTAAGGGTGACACAAAATGTTCATAAAGAATCCCTTTACAAAGCTTTTGAAAGTTTACATGCTGCATGAAGATTTTGAAGATAGCTATTAGGCAAACGTTTTTTAGTCCTACATGAAGAAAATGTTCAAAGCTGAGAGAAAAGAAAATGGTCAAGAATATAAGCATCTTAAAGAAAACCATTGTATGCATTTTGTACAATTAATATCACACACAAGCAAACTCCTAAGAAAGTCATGTCTCATCTTATGCTTTGTGCAGGGTATACGAGTCCTAAACAAAGAATATGCAGGAATTAAAATGCCCTGTGCATCATGTTTCTTGCAGAGCCCAAAGAACCCTACACAAAGTAAGTTAGGGTTCTCTTCCTGCACAAAGTAAGATAGTGCTCTACTTTCTCAAAACTAAGGAAATTCATTGCAGAATCTGTATTAATGCAGATTATGGTTGCTGCCACACAAAATTCAAATACCACACAGTTTTGGAATGTGCTATTAGTTTTCAACCCAATTCCTGCAAAGTTTAGAAATGTACTATTAGGGTTGTCCAGCCTAACTACCACCACTCTCTCCTCCCCTTCCCTCATTACCAAGAAAAAAGATACTGGTATGAGGCCATGGATCAGTGGTACTGATGTGCATGTTTGGAATCATGGCTTTACTTTTCAAACTGAAGTTTCTATGTGATATACAGCTCATTTTTGGATAAATCCTACTTTGCCAAGCTCAGTGGGCAACATAGTTTTGCATTTTGAATTGATCTCATCAAGCTTGAAAAATACAACTCCCTCATGCATGAGTTTACAGGTGCATTGGTGTAATTTTCACTTGTGGATGCTCTGCAGCAGAGGGCTGCAGGCATAAGGTCTGCTAAAATAAATTGCAATTTTTTATCAAAAATCTAATTACTGTCAACTGTATGTAAATTGTGGTCCAGGCATGCCATCGCTTGGCAAATAGTTGGTGGGAGGCATCTGTTTACAGCAGAATAAAGTCAACCAAAAGCTGACAATGTTGCTTTAAAATGCTTTAAAAGGCAGGTGATGCTTCAGTTTTAAAATTGTTTCCACACAGAGCTTAGACAGTGTGAAAAAGGGTCAGGTTTAGGCACAAAGGCAAAGTGAACTTCAATGAGGCTTGACTTAACCAGTGTTTACCAACAAAATTCAGCAGAAAGCCATATGGGTTTGTTTTTTAACCAGATATGTGTAAAAGTACTTGGAGGAACTTTAAAATAACTTTTAATATCTCAAAGCTCAAGTGTGTAGTTTTGCCATTTGTCCAAGGGGGTAAAGGGGGAAAGCCTAAAGGACAGTTCCTCAGGAGCTTCAAATTTAATGAGAATTCCATTATGATTTATGGTGCTACAGGATTCCAGAGGGGAAGGAAAACTGATTGGTGGTGTGAGGAGAAAGAAAGATTTAGCCTTTCAGAGACCCAAATTTAACTTATCCAGAATTTTCAGGCATTAAATACATAGCCCAGAGTAAGGGAGATCAAGCAGGGAGAGGCAATCAGAGCAGAAAAGAGGGGAGACCATACCAGCCTATACAGGCCTATAGCAAAGGAAGGACCTGGAGGGGGCTAGCCCTTTACTAAAGCATAGGTGACAGGGGATTGCCTGTATCCCAGAGGAGGGGCAGAAGGGCAATACACGAGTCTGGGGAAAGAATAGCTATTGCTGCTGCATTGTGGTACCTGCATTCCAGTGAAGGTTTTCCAGCAAGAAACCTCAGCAACCAGTTTTCAACAATCCAGTCCAAGACATGTTTAGCAACATCTGTCTCTGACAATCCTCTCCAACAGAGGTCCACTCTTTATCTCCAGCGTCATTGTCCCATATCAGATATGGACTGTGGTGTTTTTTTGCTCTTTTTAAAAGAAAGGACACTTGCTAAAAGGGATATTTGCTAATGGGTCTCAAGCTCATGCTCAAGAGACTTGAGAGGGGTTGCATGGTTAATAGAAATATTGTTAGCCTGGAATCATTAATGTGTATGTTTACTGGATTGCTTTGAATGCTGTCACTATAGTAGAGAGTGGTAAGTATTGTGATACAGTAAAAGATAGTTAGGTGGGGTATCTGGTAGGGGTCAGTGGACTGGCTAAGGTGGGAATAGTACCAAGCAGTCACTGTTGTCCACAAGACTTGTAAACTGACTGCAGACTGAGGTTGGCCCAGGAGTTACAAAGGAAGGTTTGTTCTTTTGTCTCACATGCCATTTATCCTCTATGGGTCAGTACACTATCAGCCTATTTCTAGCTGCGTTCAGTCCCTTTCCTTCAACAAAGGTTTTCAACAGGTTGTCTGGTTGGTCTGTCCTATGCGAGTATATCAACCCAGGTCCTCAGCACAGCGTATGTGGAGGGGAAGGAAAGGATCTGGTAGTTATTTACATTTCTTGGCATTGTAACATGTGACTGAATGTGTATGTATGCTGGCATGTCATACGCTATAGCATGGTGCTGACAGTGAAGGTCATTTAAAGTTTATTGCCCTGCTTTTTGGGGCCCAACCACATGGCTGTGTAGTATGAACTGTGTTCATTGCATTTTGTGTAATTTTTGGCACCCACGTAATACTGACATAATCCAGGTTATGCCTAACTCAGAATACATCAAAATATTTTTGTTTTGAATTTGGTTATAGACTTCTGCATAGAAACTCTAGTATGACAGTTAGCATTGAATGAGTGATTTCCCAAAACAACCATAGTGAGTACAAAAGGGGAGTTGATGTGGAACTGCCCCTGCTTTACACAACTCTGGCAGCTAAAGAGTTTGATCAGACACTCTTGATAGTGAGAAACTGGTGTGGATTAAAGGCAATTGGCATAGATTGGTCAAAGTGAGGGATCTAGTGAGACCGGGGAACACACAGTCTAGAGCAGGTTGCATGGTTTGGTATGACTGCTCTGTTGATGGATGCTGCAGAATTTAAACCCAGAAGATGTCAGTTGTCAATGAGAGGAGTCATGAGCATGCCAATGGAACTTGGAAGAGGAGCTATGAGAGGAATACCTATTGGAAACCATACCACCAGTTGTGGAAAGATTGTGGAAAGAGGATTGATCAGAAACTTTGTCTTCATGGACAAGGTCATGAACAGAAGCTAGAAGTATGATACCTGGAGCCAGAGAAGTAAGTAGTAACCAGTTCTTAGGAAGAAGTGGAACTCCTGCTGTTGAAGAGCCAAGGCACAGAAGCCAAGAGATGCCACAGAGCAAAACATGTTGCAAGCATGTGAAAGCATCAGTATGGCATTAGCACCAATTGTTGTGCCGTGGTTAGACACAATTTCCTAGTGTTTGGGGGAGAAAAGAAAGATGATGCACTGGAGTTCATGCAAGCATTTAAACATAACCAATGCCAAGCACACATACCAGAGGAGATGTCACTATAGAACTTTGAGGGAGAAAGGAGAGGAGTAGTGAGCATATGGGGTGTGGGGTCCTAAATACATGTACAGAGGGATTGCAGGCAGTATCCCACCCAGTTCTTGGGATATTTTCACAAGGGAAGTAAACAGCACTTAAGAAAAAAGCTGGATCATCCACAACAAGTTGGGAGCCATCTTGACATGTTAGTCCTACACAAGTGGGACAAACAGCAGAGCAAGCCAGGATACAAAATAGTACCATGCAGTAAATCACATGTCACAAAATACTGTCTGACAAAAGGGGTTAATTGTCATTGCATTACATGGTTCCCTGCAGCATACTGCAATTCTGTGCAGTAATACTGCAAGATGCTACATTGCATCCTGCCTGGCTCTGTTGTACATAAGAATTTTTATCATAGAACTCAAAAGAGTGGGCTCATAGAGTCCGTTGTTGGAACACTGCAACCTGAGTTACAGAATATGCTAATGTAAACAATGACACAAAGCATTAAAGAATTGATCCAGAAAGAGAGAATTCCACAGGACAGTTTGTGCTGGGTGAAAATAAGTCACCAGCAATTACTTTGAGAGATGAGATCTATTTCAGGAGAGAGGACTTGCAGTGGAGAGATGCTCAACACCTTGTTTTCATCAGATTCTACAACAGTGATCATATCTGCCAATAAGAGGGGATTGATATGAATTGAGATGTTATGCCTTCAAAGAACTGGGCCACACGATGTCACACTGCCCTAAGAACAAGACAAAGTACCCCGTGACGAGTGCAGTGACTGCCTTGACTAGAAAGAGTACAAGGCCAGGGCTGGTTGAGGTTGTCCAGGAAAAGTCAGTATAGAGAGCAACAACAGTCACAACTTTAAATATTTCACATGTATCAGACTGAGATTGGAGAAACTGAGATTCAAGGACTGGTGGACACAAGTACAACAGTGACAATCATCACTAAGCAAGTGTTTATGCAGAATTTGGATGAATTAACTTGGTTTGAAAGGAACTCAAACATGAAGGAGTCATATAGTCCATGACATCATAGTGAAGTACAGTTAAATGGTCAAGGAATGCCATGTAGGGGACGAGCCTTCCTATATAACACAACAGCATCAGACACCATTATTGGAACAGATATCATCAGAGATCTGAAGATGATCATTGACATTGCCAGTGGCAAAATCATGTGTCTGGGAGACACAGAGAAAGAGAAGTCTGCAAGTACAGCAGTGATAGAAGCACTTGGTGAGACAGACAAATCAGCTGGTACTACATCTGATGAGCAGCAAGTAGCAACAGTGACTGCAGTAGAACCAGAGGATATTTTGAGGATATCAGGCTACAGTATTTGCAAATCTATTTGTGGAAGGACTGATGGAACCAGTCATGGAAAGAGAGGCCCAGTTGTAGTCAGTGCTAAGAGAATTCACAGAAGTAGTCACGGAGAGAGTTGGAAGAATTACATTACTGCAGCATGTAATTATGATTGGAAATGGTCAACTGATAGAGTGGAAAAAAATAATCAGTTGTCTACTACTGGATTATATTTCCTGGCATGATCTCCTGGCCAAGAAAAACAGGGCTTTTATAAATATCATAGTACTGATACTGCCTTGATCAAATTGACTGAGGATCTCCATGTGGGTCTGGACAGAGGGGAATACATCAGTGCAACCTTTCTAGACCTTTCTAAGACCTTTGATTTGGTTGACCACGACCTGATGATAATACAGCTTGTAGACAGGGGCATTATTTTCTGTGTATATTAATGCTATGGTTGGGAAAATCTCACCAATGGCTTTTACTTTATCAGAACAATAATAACTTCACAAAGGAGGTTAAACTGATGCTGGTCCGGAGTCTAAGAGTACCAGTTATTGACTATGGTGTAGTGGTGTAGTCTTCTGCTAACAATGTTGGCCTTGAGACAATCTGTCTGGCTTTTAATTGGGCTTTTGCTATTTGCACTTGATCTCAAGCGTGATGCTCACATGTCTGATCTGTACATTAACTTAAACTGGTTGCCCTTCTACTGCTGAGTGCCCTTCCAGTTGGCACTGTTGTGCACAAAGGCTGTGCTAGGATGCATCCCAATCAGCATTCCAAAATTCTTCACCTTTGTAATCAATGAGTATACTGCATGTGCAATGTGCAATGGCAGGCTCCAAACACCATTGAGGAAGACTGTCCTTGGGCAGCAGTCTTTCATGGAGAGAGCCACCAAAGTACGGGAACTTACTACTCACTGACTTGTGAAATTTCTTCCTTATCTTCCTTTAAAAAACATACAGGGTCTTACTTTTATGATAAAATGTTGTGTGGGTCTTAACCTGAGCTCATCTCACTATTACAATATTTAATAGCCTTGTACACCACTGCTCTTTTCTGATAAGTTGTCCGTTGTTGAACCACTGCCTATTATTTATTGTATTGTGTTGTGTATTATATCGTACAATGTGGATACCTTTTAAAAAAGTGCTTTGAACTCAAAGGTCTTTGGAATATTAATAAAATGAAAATGAAAACTCTACAGTTGTTCACTGTTTAGCATACTACTATTTTCTGTATGATTTGTACAGTGCTTTGGTTTTGGATATTGTGCTTGATAAATAAAGTTTATTATTTATTATTATTATTATTAAGGTACTCCTGGGCTACCGAGTTGCTTGTATGTTGTATATTGTATTGTTTATCATCATTAAGTGTACCACATTACTTGTTTATTTTTTTACCATTTACTGTTTTGTTCTGATTCTCCTGGATTGCCCCTGAAAATGAACTCTGACTCAGTATGTCTTTCCCAGTCACCAATTTTCAAATAAATAAAAAAATACAGAACAGACCATGTGCATATTCACCAGCAAATAGAGAGGCTATCAGAGAACAAATCCAAGAGATGTTGAGACTGAGAGATGGAAATCATTTGTCTACTTGATCATCACCAGTGGTGTTGGTACCAAAAAGGATGGACCCACATGATTTTATGTTGACTACAGGAAGGTAAGGTCAGTGATGTGACAATTGGTGATGCCTATCTTATTAAAACATGAGAAGTGTGCTTGATGCACTCACTGAAGCACAAATGTTTTCCACTATAGACTTACAGAGTTAGTACTGACAAATATCTGTGCAGATTCAAGATTGCTGCATAACCATTTTTATAACAGATGAGTGACTTCACGAGTTTGGGGTGTTACCATTTGGATTTAAAACATGGACCAACTTATTTTCAGGGAATGGTGGGTTAAGTTCTAAAGGGGAATTCAATACAAGTTTTGTTTCACATAGATGGATGATGTCATCATCTGCACAAAGCCAGTAGAGGAGCATTGAATGCGTCTATGAAAAGTGCTGAATCAACTGAGAAACTACAGGCTCACAATAAAGACAGAGAAGTGCAGATTCTTGGCAAGTAAAATAAAGGTCTTGGGGCATGTTGTCACTGATGGAGATATCTTGCCAGAGCAATCCACTGTTCAAATCTTCCAAAATTTCCTAAGAAAGCCATAGAGAGATTTATTTGAATTTGCAACTGGTATGGACCAATCATACAGCAGATGGCAGATACTGTGGAACCACTCAACCAGTTGAGAAGTAAGAGAAAGAAATGGGAATGGACACCAACACAGAAGAGTTCCTTCCAGAAAGTGAAAGACCTGCATGAAAGAAGTGGAAAAGTTGCATTTCCCAGATGATGGCAAACCTGTCTACCTAACAATGTACCGTATGCTAGAGACCTAGGACTTGGAGAAGTGTTGTTCCAGGAGGAACTAGAAGTAAAAAAGCTGACTTCCCAAACCAGCAGCATGCAGACAGGGACAGAAAGGAAATACCACAGCTCAGAGAAAGAGTGTTTGGCCATCGTGTGGGAAATCAAGTTGTATCGAGGATACCTGGACATAAAATCATTCACATTGTTCACAGATCATTGACTTCTGATGTGGTTGTTCTCCATTAAGACATGAATGGGAAGTTAGGATTTAATCACACACAAAGGAAATAAGCTTTCAAGCTATTCGGTGCATATACATGGGCTATAATGTAATCTTGGCACACAGAAAACCGTCACTGACAGTAAAAGGAGTCAGCACTCATTTAAGGTAATAAATTCAGCTTCCAGCCCTTATTTCAACCATTTATTTTATTTTATTTCACTGGTGCAGCAGTGTAAACCTTGGGCTGGGCCCAGGCATGTTCGTAAATCACAAGGTTTACCCTGCTGCACTGGTTAAATAAAATAAAATAATTGGCTGACATAATAGGTGGTATGTTGAATTTATTACCTCAAATGAGTGCTGACTCTTTTTACTGTCAGTGACAGTTTTCTGTATGCTGGGTGTCACGAACCCACTCCTGAGGGTCAGGTCCACTGAGCTCACAGTGCCCACCCCTAATCACAACCTGTGACAGGGAGGGGAAAAAGGGGATACCCTCTTCATGTCCTTCTATAGTGCTCACTGAATTCACAACTGAACACTCACCACGAAGTCCCAGGGTCCCCTCTTTACTCTGGATCAAGGTACAGTACTAGTCTTGAGTCTTGTAGCCAAATATGAACCCTTCTTGGTTGTTACACAAAGGGGGAAGATCCAGGCATTACAACCTCTTCAAGGTAACGTTGTAACCCTGATTCTTCCTGCTCCCACAAGGCATGCAGTAACCTGGTACAAATCCCTACAGACCCTTCCTTGAGCCTTTGGTATTCCCCCTATCTTTACCCAGACTTTCCCTTTTCAGACCCTTGTTCGATTCATCATTTATGGTGGCACCCCTTTTTAATAACAGTTTAGTCACAGATTATTACTGAACTTCCCACAGTCACACACACAATATAACAATCTCGCTCAGGTAGGTTTCGTAAAAACAAATGTTTTTACTAAATAATTAATTATCATACATTTACAACTAAAAGGTTTTATCAATTTGGTCACAGAATAACACAAATAAAAGTGGAAAAATATACATGAAAAATGCACTATAACTGTTATCTAAAGTTCTACTTTATTGTTTGTAGTGAATTGAAAGTTCAGAAGAATAAAGTCTGAAGAATCTTTTCCTTCTCTTGCAGCCACTGGCCTTAAGCATCTGCTGGCAGTTGGTCTTGTCTTGTCAGGAGAGTGTCCAGAATGAAATACTCCAGGAGAATGAGAGAGATTGACTCTGGTTCAATTCCTTATATAGCTAGAAGAAGCCTAAAAAAAACAAAAACCTGTCTGGTCCCAAAGGTGGCCTTCTCCTATAGGCCAGTAGAGGTCACTCTTGTGATTTCCAAGAGTTTGGGTAGTTATGAATTATTTTCTTATTTAGGTTCTAATATTACAGCTTCCTGGCACATTGATAACATTTCAGAATTGGTACCTATTGAAGTCTCACAGCTGTACAATATAAAACTGGTAAGACAGTGTTCACACCAGCTTGTCAAGACTTTTCCTTCCTAGACCCTGGTTTCCCAAGCATCCTGCCTTTTAAGTACAAAGGTTTATGGCGGGTGATGGCTTTCTGGCATATCTTGTTGAGCAGCCCTTGAAGAAATGTGACTTCCTGCTCAGCAAGCTTCTCCCTCAGGTCAGTGGAAAGTCAAACATATTAAAAATCCAGTCTCTCTCTCTCTCTCTCCTCTCTCTCTCTCTCTCTCTCTCTCTGTGACCCTGTCATCCATTTGCCTTGTAGCAGTTTAAACATACACAGAATATAACACCATATATCTGTACATCTGGCTGGCAGTGTCGTAGCTTATACCACTGGGAAGTTAGGATGGTAGTTACTTCTCTTGCAAGGGAATGCATTCAAAGTTTATCACAGCCATAGGAGTATGAATGCTGTGGCAGACCATTTGTTGTGGACAGCAGAAGACAGTGACAGACATCACCAGAAGGAAGGAGCCTGTGACATGGAGCAGCTAGCCCCAACCATGAGAGACACAGTGGCATCCTTAGGGGCATAGACTTTGAAGAGGACCTGTTATTACTGCTAAGGAGGTCTGAGACAGTGAAAGCCAAAAGTCAGAAAAGATAAATTTGGGATAGGAGATCGTCGAAGGAGTTTGAGCACTGGAAATGTTGCAGATCAAATGGAGACTCCCAAATCATAAGTATGCAATTGCAAATAGAATACTGATATTCTAGGTGGAAACAGAGGAAGGATAGATGGTTCTCTTACCTCAATAGCTGACAACTGAAAGCATTGTGGTCAATTTAGGATTTTACCACAGCTGGACATATGGGAAGGAAAAGAACTCTGGAGAGGATCAGAGCATGATTCTATTGGGGCAGAATGAGGAGAGAGATAATACAGTATGTGCAGTCTTGCTTGACATCTCAGGAAGCAAAAAGAGACAACCAGAGTGACTGTGAACAATACAAAGGGACCATGGACCAAAACTGCAACAGACTTAGTTGAGCCATCACTAAAATTCTGTAAACACAATTATAATACTATGTCCTTGTGGTTGTGGAACAGTTTGCAGAATGGGTGGATGCATTCCAATTTCAGAGAGAAAATATAGTTCAATATGTGGCCACCAGTGTGCAGTGCTTCTGCAACTGTACTGCAGTTCATTTTGGCTTGCCTCTCCTCTGGATTTGCACCCTTGGTAGAGGTGTCAGGAGAACTGTCTCGAGGCTAAGGGAAATTTGACAGCTAAAGGAGCTATGGCACAGGTAGGTCGCTGGAGATTGAGTGGTGGGAGAAGGACGTGAAAAGACACTAGGTGAGGGGTGTGTGAGTGTGGCTTATGTACAGCAGGGATGATGAGTCTGGTGCACCCCCCCATTGAAACACAGGTTTAATCTTTTAAATTTGATTGTTAATGAAATGGAAATGGAGATATTCTAGAGATGGCTTAAGCCCTCAGTTGCTCAGCATGTTTTTCAGATGGGATTACCTGTGAGAGGAATTAATAACGTTTATTAGTAATGCAGGCAATGTACTGTACAGTAGAGTCAGCCATGATACAATGCAGTGTCACAAAATACAACACAACAAAAGGGCTTAATTGGCATTCAATTACACTGTTCCAGCAGCATTTTGTAATATACTGCAGCAATACTACGTTACATCCTGGCTGGCACCGTTTCATATGTTTGTATGTTTCTGTTGGTGCATCCTATCTCAGCATACTATCCTAAGTCCTCTGCACAGTGGATGTGAAGTGGAGGGGAAAGAAAGAGTCCCTATATGTAAAAATAGACATTACAATATGTAAGACCACACATTGCACACTGTGAACAGTTGTGATCACCATAGCCTGGAAGAGAGACGGAGAAACTAGCGAGTGTTCAGAGAAGAGCAACAAAAATGATTCACAGGTACATCCCCCAACTTACAGTGTGTAATTATACTTAGGTAGCATACACACATTGGTAGGATGAATGTTCATGATGTCAGGTACTGAGTAACTTTGGCATATATTGTCTATGTCCCTATTAGAGGGACTAGCACCCTTTGGATGTGCCTCAAGGTGCTGAGTATGAATACAGCTGTGCAGTAGTGATGTTTCAATGCTTGTACAACATCAGTTTGGTGTATGTTCTTTGTGCCTCTCTGTTCCTGCTACAGGGACTGGCACACATCAGAGGTGCCATGAAGATACAGGAACACTCTACTGGAGGATTCCACCCCTAGAAGTCCTGCAGGAATGAGGTCTCCTTAGACCAAAGACACCTAGGGAACAAGGCTCATGGCTCCATTAGGAAAGAGAGGAGCTACTGAAGGAGGAGGGAGGAAGGTGGGAGCATTCAAAGGATGCTTGAGCATGCAAGATTTAGGTAGTGCTTCAGAGGAGGGCATGGCATGCTTTACCCACTGCCCCACTGAATTACAAGCATAGCTCCTGCATTCACTGATAATTCAGTAACTTTTGTAGTAGTGCTAAGTCAATATAGTTGGAATGATTGTTAGGATGACTGATTATGATGTTAGGTACCGAGTACTTTTGTACTGAAGTAAATGAGGGAATGAGTACAGTTGTATGAAAGTGATAGTAGAATGCTTGTGCAACACAGATTTGGCATATGCTGTTTCTGTCCCTACCACAGGGACTACCACCCTTTCAAGGTGCCATGAAGACACAGAAACCCTTTTAAGGAGGGTTCCACCCCTCAAAGTGCTGCAGGGATTAGGTTCCCTTAGAGCAAGGGCACCTTAGGGAAGAAAACCCAGAAAGCAATACAGCATACAATAACATTTACTTCCCATATGTAGTGTAGAGATGTAGTCATGATGAATCAGATAAGAATAAAGAAACCACTGTTGGGGAGTTTGCTAAATCACCATCCAGGCCCAACTCTTGACAGAATTACTCATTTAAATATTAATAATATTATGATCTTCAGCAAGGAAGAGAGGAAATCCCCTTTTGGAGAAAACTTCTAGGGATCCAAAGCCTAGGCACCCATACTTCCTGGCTTAGAACTATTTTAAGTATCACTGGAGAAGGAGCTTGGACACACACTATTTGGTTAAAGGACTAGTGTACTGTATGAAATTAATATTAAGTTTCAAAAGTAGTGAATGATTATTTCTTGTATCTGAAGCATTTTTTCATTTGCTAATTAGAAGAGTTCCAGACTGACAGTACTTGATCAGATGTGTGAACATTACTCTATCTGTAGGCTGAAGTAGCTAGTTCTGTTCTTCATTATATATCATCAGCCCTATGACCTCACTCTGTGACTTCACAGCTGACTTGACAGTGATCCACAACAAATGAGGTCCTAATGCTGGTGATGAGGTATGAAGAGGAACAGAACTAGATATGTCAGTCTCCAGGTAAAGTACCTCTCTTAATACCACATCCGATACTATCAGATAGAACTTTCTAATGAGTAAATAGAAAAAGCAACAACTATACTCTTAAAAATTGATAAAGTGTTCTGCCTTATTTTTGGTGCTACTAGCTCTTAAGAGGATGATCTGGTCTTCACCCTCTGTCTTGAATGAGACTTACACCTTCTGGATGGTGTTGCAGGGTTGACCATATAACCCTCTATGTGGAAAGACCCGAGCCCTACAGAGGTGCTAGGAGGCCAGAGTAAACAGCTAGAGGAATGACAATGTTGGTGAAGAAAGGCCAAGCAGAAGGGCAACTTATGTTATGTGTTGCTTGATAATGGGCTACTGAGATACTCTCTTCCAAGTACAAGACCAGTGAGTGACAGCATCGGAGCCATGTCCTTGAGGAGCAAAGCATGAAGTAGACAAAGCCTTTGAGGGGCATAGCAGGGAGCTCTTGAGGGGCCGGAGACCATTAGGATGAGAGGGCAATAGATATTGGGTGAAGGCCCATTAATCATTGGGCTGTGCCCAAAGGTAGTTAGGGTGAATGCTCAAATGTAGGAACATATGGTATTACAAGAAAGGGTGAAGTCCCTTATGAATAGACTGGTATGAATGTTGAGCCCCGAGGAGAGGAGTAGGATGACCACCTGGGCAGGCTGGTGAACAAATTATTAAAGGAGAAGCAATGGATCAAGGGCCCATGTAGAGAATTAAAGGCCGTAATATCCAAGGAGGCAGATCACAGCCACCACAGTCAAAAAAGGGTTCCAGAGAAACCCAGCAGGGACTGCAGGACAGGACTTGGAGTCAGACCCAAGAACTGTGGGAAACAAACTACCAAGGGCCTCTGGGAAGGAGCAGTGGGAGTGCAATGTGGCCTATGCCAACTGAGGAGTAGGTAGGATGCCCAAAAGCAGCAGCAGTTGACAGGATGGAGAAGCAGAACAGCCAGCCAACAGCCAGGGGGCAAACATCAAGGTAGGTGGAAGTCAAGAGAGGAAGGTGGGTGAGAGATTATGAGCCATAGAGCTGCAATGAAAATTAGCTTCCAGAGCATACATGGTTTAAGTACCACTTCAGTGAGGGGGAGGTCTTGTATTCATCACCCACTGTTTCACCAAGCTGGGAGCATAGCTCTTGCATCAGACGATTAAAGGAGAAGGGATATTAGGAGAGACTAGCAGATCTGAACTTGTTTGTATGTGTGTTGTGTATGTGTATGTGTATGGGTCCAGCACATGCTAAATGCCTTTCTGGGCTGTAAAGAAATAAAAGGTACAGCCCCAGGCAAATGGGGGGCAGACTAGCTGTGCAACACCTCCTGCTGTCTTTACATATGTAATATAATTAGAAATGTCTGAAAAATAATTCTTGCCAGGGCATGGGTTACCAGCTGGCTTACACTTGCTGAAGTGCTTACTTACCTGTCAGCCTCCCTGTAGGTGAGATGTCCCCTGTTAGCTGCACTTCACAGATCCCTCCACATTGCGTATTAATATTTTAAAGTGAAAATATCTGTGTTCTTAATACTCAGTCCATTCAAATGTCTGTCCCCTCAAAGAGTGACAGAGGTTGAGGGCTATGCCACTTGGCACTTTCATTCTGTGATTGATGTGTTTGAATACAATGGACACCATGGCATTCTGAGGAGGTGCTAGAATTAATAATGCATTATTTGTTTAAGTCTAGGTGTAATAAATTGAGACTTCTGAATGGCTGGAAATTCTCAGTTTGAGTGAGGTGGAATTTTCGCAGTCTGAGAATCAGCTGGCAGCTATATAAGATGAATATGCGGTAGGTTGCATTTTTATTTTGAAGCGTTATAAATTAGATACATGACTCATACATTGGATATACCCCAGTATGCTAAAGTCCATTTCTTTGTACTTGAGACACAATAATATATTCTATTTTATCAGACTTGGCTAATGTTTTGCAAGTTATTTGCATTACTCTTTGTGTATATAGAGGCCAGGGTAAAATGTTTTAGTGCTCAGAGCTTTCAGCGTTTGTCAGTCAATCAATCACTCAATCAATCAATCATGGAAACGCAGAATGAGAAGGACACAAAAATACCTGAAGCGTCCATCCGGTTTGGAAATTCCATACTGGAGTCATTCTAGTCCCCACACTCACTCCCAGTCTCTTCTGCCCTTCCCCTGTCTTCCCTTCTGATACACTAACTCCTTAAATGCATCCCACTTTCAATCAATCAGTCAATCAATCAATCAATAAATCAACAAATCTTTATTGACTCACAATGCTGAGCTGTTGCCCTTCAGATTTCTGAGCTTTATTTTTTTCATAATGATTTTATAGTGAAGATATATTTTGTCCTGTTTCTTAGTTTAATTCTGACAATGTTTTTGCTCCACAAAAAAGTTATTCAGAATGTCTCTCTCTCTCTCTGTTGCTGGCTCTGTGTTCCCCCTTACTGCTGATTAATAGCATACCTTTCAGAAATGCAGGTCCTGTGGGCCTGGAATGTGTCCAGTCTGGTTTCTGTTTAGCCTGCAGACAAGCTGAAGAAGTCACGCTTAACTGACACAAAACTGTACGAGTATAGCAACTATGCAGACTGTTAATTCCTCAGCTTTAGGCTATCAGAGCAAAGAAAAACTAACATGAACTTGTGGGTGAATCATTGGTGTGAGCTGCTTTTTTAACCAGAGTGAATAATTTTGGGCTTGTGGAAGGTGAGAGTTTATTTTCAGTGGAAAATTAATTAGCCCTCTATTTTTCCATAGGCCGTCTAGTGTGGGCAGGCAAAGTACAGGCGTCTTCTCACTGATCCATTGGCAAATTTCCAAACTGACTTTGAGTGTTTGGCAATCTTGTTTGCATTCTCATTCAAACCAGCATATCCTGATATTATCTTTTCAGCAATGGCTGGCAGTGGTGCAAAGTCATGAATTGTAAGTGATCATGTTGTAATGTGAGCCCTTGAAAGAAGCATATCCCAGCTGTGGAGCTGTTCACCCCAGGACCATGCAGGGATGGGCACAATCCACAGCCCTGTCCCTTCTGCTCCCTTCAGGTGTGGAGCCCACGCAGGGGCTGTGGGTGGCATTGGGTTTGTTGCAGCTCGGGTCAGCTCTCCCGTGAATCTTAACTCGCTGTGCAGTATAGGGGAACAGGATAAGGCAGCCCATGCAGTCCTCCATGGTCTGCCATATCCCCAGTAGCCAACAGTGATTTCCTGATGTTCACCAGCTAGCACCAGTGACACTTCAGGCCCCCTGCTGATGCTTCTGGGCTAGAGGCCGGTGAATGGAGAGCTGTTCAGGCCCAGGATGAAGCTGGATGGCCAAGGAGGGGAACACATAGGCACTACAGCAGCTCCTCAGGCCACATATCATTTCTCTCTCCATTGGCTATAGCCGCTGGCTTAGCAGCACTGAGGATCAGGCATAGATAAGCCCAAGACTCCTCATCTGTCCCTGAACTGGTCAGGTGTATAGCCATTTGTGTGGCTGGGGATCGGGTGCGGAGAGGGTATGCAGCCAGGGCTTTGGATGCCACAGAGTGCCCCAGTGGTGCACATCCTGCTTGTAGGGGCACATTGTGGCTTTTCCCAGCCATCCACATGTGCACAGGGGCTGTGCACCCTTTGTAGATTGAGTCCTAAGTACAGTCCTTCCTCATTATAATGAACTCAGCTGGGTCCATCACTGAAGTTCGTTATAATGAGGGTTGTCAATGACAGGAATCAAGCATTTCGATGCCATACCTAACTTGAACATGGCACAGTATGACATCTGGCATAAAAGATAACATTAGACAGTAATACTGTATAAAAGAACATTTATTAAATTAACGGTGTTACTGTACTTTACTCGGTTGCATTAAAAGCAACTAGAAACAACATCTTCTGTCTGTTCTGGCTTTTTTTTCTGTTTCTTTAAAACAAGAGTCCAGTGTGGTCTGAGAACTCTGAGTCTTAAAAACGTCTTTTTTCACCATAGTTATTAGCTGCCTTAGCTGGAGCGGCTGCAGTAGTGAGACATAAGACTGTCTCTCTGAATAGTGGAACCCCACTTTTAGCCCCGCTATTCCCTCCTGGGCTTGGATGTCAGATTGGACATCATCTTCGTCTCTGAGTCAGGTTTCACTGTGTCCCTTGAATGTCCCTTTACCTCAGCAATGATCTCGCTGTCTGTCAGCAGCTCAGCAATAGGGCACTGCTTGTCTAGGGTCAGCTACATCTGAAATTGCTGTTTGGATTCAGCAGGAGTTCCGTTAACCAGCCCCAAACCTCAGGCACTATTCACATCCTCTCTATCTATATCTGTTACTGATGGTTGTTGTGGCAACTCTTGTGCTGTGCTTTCCTTAAAAATTTATTCCAGAGTGTCTCACCAACGGTCTTATTTTTCTGATGTGATACTGTCCCAGGCAGATGCGGTAATGTAAATCATGCCTTTTATAGAAAATGATTTCAGAAACAATACTAGTTCAGCACCTGTGCGTCTGGTTATGATCCCTCTCAAGAGGTGCTTCAGATATAGTTTATTAAGATTAGTGCTGTAATGATTCTGTAGTCCATGGGCTATATTTTGGAAGTCGTGTTAGGAAGAAGGTACAGCACAGAGATTTTACTGTACCTGCTTGTTAAGTCATATGCACAGTGGGGGGCAGTGCACTGATCTAGTAAAAGTAGTGCCTTACCCTCACGAAAATGGAATATTTATTTATTTGCTTTTTGTTTACCGGGTAAGTACACTAGACAACAATGTTGCCTATATTCAGGCACGACCTGGGAGAGTACAGACAGGGGAAACCAGAGTCAACATTAAAGAGTATTTCATGACGCAGCATGAGGTGAGAACAAACATTTGAACAGTATACAGCCAGGTACAGTCATTATCAGTGATGGCAAAGAGAAACAGATAACATTACATTAATTATTTTCGTCTGATGATACATCAATGACAAAACTGAAACGACAAACAGCAAACAAAACTTAAATGAAGTATATATATTGCAATATATCAAAAAATATGCGTTAATGTATGTCAATACACTGTGAAATACATTGTCCCAATATATTATGAAATACATTTTTAAATATACTGACATAATATATATTTCTAACTCATAGTATGCAAAATATTTGTCATTGTATTGAGAAATACATTGACTCAATGAAATATAATACACAGTGTATTTCAGCATATACTGAAACCATATATTTATAATTAAAGAAATTGTAAACAATCTAATGTATGTTAAATGTATTGAAAGAATATATTTTATTACAAAAATGAAATATATTTCAATATACCGGAAATTAAGTTTAGCATGTCAATACATTGAATTGATGAAATACATTAAACAATATATTTCAGAAATGTATAATCATAATGTATTTCTGCCTCATGCATTGCTTGAAAGCATGTCAGTCTATTTAGTAATACAGTGTCTGAAATATATTATTAGTATATTTCAAACTATATACTGTATTCTTTGTATATGTCACATATATTTTTATGTACATTACATATATTTAATATGTATGTTACATATAGTTTTGTAAATGCTTAGGTTGGTCCCATGTGAACATTTACATAACTAATTTGCATATTTAAAAAACACAGTTTATCAGCCACAATTATCATAATTCACAGTTTTATAATAATTTAGAATTTACAACATTAGCTTACAGACTGAAAGGAAAGGTACAAGTTATAAAGCAAGTACATGTAGGATTTCACCCTGACCTAAAAGGTTAAAAAATGGGGTGGTATAAATACCAATCTGAGCCCTTAATAAGCATTAGCTTGTGAGGTAAGTCCTATGTGTACGCATAAATGCATAAAATGTATGTTTGGGTTAAAGCTGCATTGTAAAACAATAGTTCCAATTTAAATATCTCCAGGGTTACTCACAAAATAAACTCCCATTGTACAGTTAAAGATACATTGAATCATAAATAATTCCCTTTGTTTTTATTTTTTGTATCGGCTCCATTCCCCCCACCCCCCAGCACCGGAGTTTCCAGTCTCCCAGTTCCGCTTGCCGCAACCCATCCCCTCCCCAGGCTTACCTCCCTGGGTGGGTGCCCCCTCCCCAAGGAGCTTGGTCTTGCCCCCAGGGTGGGGCCACAGGAGCTGGACCCCCCGGTGGACCTTAGTCTGCAGTGGGAGCAGCGGCGGAGATGGGGGCCATCATTCATGGGCCGGCATTTTTTTTTTGGTAAGAATTTTTACCTGGGGGAGGTGACGTGCAATGAAGGCAAAGTCCTCCCTGCCCCCCCAATGTGTGGTGCCGCCCGTGATGGTACCACCAGCCTCCACCAGAGGTCCTTATTGTGCCGGACACTCTTACCCTCTCACCCCAGAGAAGGAGAGCAGTTCCTGGGATGCTCAATCCTTCTCCCTTCAGCCGTCCCTCTGACTCCCAAGTCTGTCACTGAACCCAGGATATCGGCACTGCATGCATATGCCTTGCCGCTGAGCCAGTGGGCCTGCCTAACTTCCTTTGTTTTTGTCTGGTTAAGTTAATAGTTATTAATATCTAGTACAGATACTTGTAAATATAGGAAACAATATATGACATGTAAAAAAAAAAGCATTTATACATATATTGGTAATATATTAATAACATATATTTGCTATCCTTATTTCAATATATTTGGAATTTAATCAATATATTTAGCACTATGCATAGTATAAGTGGCAATAATGTGTATATTTATAGTACATTGCAATATATTTGCAAATTTTTTAATATATAGTAATATATTGATTTTCTAATACATTACAATATATTATAAAACAAGTAGACTGGAATACATTTCACTATATGTAAATATATTGTTAATGTATTTTAAAATATATTTAATTTTCGTAAGAGTAGTGTTCAGTCCTTAGTTCCTTAAGAACCTCCAAACAAATAGGATGAAATGTCTGTGAAACCACTCACTCAAAAATGTCCGTGGTCATCTAGGGATTTGCACTGCTGTCATAAAGGAGTGGTAACGCTGCTGTATTCATGTGGTGAAAACATCTACAGTTAGAATACTTGTCAATTTACTAAAGGCAGCAGTTTGCGATCCCCAGTTGCATGTGTGCTCACAAGTAAGGTGAGATGGTCTTTATAAACTTTGTACCCTTTGGAAGCATCTTGTTTAGTTTGTGCTGCTGAAGTGCAGTCAGGGAGACATTAAAAAAATGTCCAGTCTCCTCTACACTGTACAATTAAGCAGGCTCATAATCTCCCTCTCCTGGAATGTCAATGAGTTTCGGCATGAATTTCACAGCTGCAGCATCATCTACCAACCTCTGCTCCCCAGCAATTTTCAGTTGCCAAATGCCATTCCTTCTCTGGAATCACCAGAGCCACCCTGTTGAAGAATTGAAAGAGCACTGCTCACTGAGGAGTTGTTTTATGAAACTGTCAGCTTTGTCTTTAAGGATTGCTCCTGGCAGTGGCAGATCTGCAACACACTGACTCTCAAACCACAAATGGACAGCGTGATCCACGTCAGCATTTGTGGCAGGATGGAGTTTCTTTCTGTGAAGACTGTCTTTCTCAAGACACCTGCCCGCAAATCCTCTGAGTGAGTCTTGTTTTCTAAAAGTGCAGATAGTTGATTTAGCCAGACAATATTTGGCAGCTAGCGTTGACACTCCTTTACCAGCTTTTCATTTATCCAGTATCTCCAGCTTAGTGTGCACAGCCAGTGGTTTTTGGTTTTTGCTGTCAGACATCTCAGATGTTTGGTGTTTGGCATTCATGGAGTCAAGGTGTCAGCAGGAGAGAGCAGCATATGGCAGAACAGTGCTATGAAGGATTTTAAAGAATAATCTTGTTCCCACCATGGCAGAATTTAAAGAAATGCAGATTAGGTGCTTATAAATAACTCCCCTGTGGCACAAGGTATGCAACAGAGTGAGCAGCATTAGGCAAGACAGCACCCAGCAAGAATTTCCAAGTATTGCTAATATGACCACAAATAGATTTCAATTAAATATCCTGGGGTCCAAGGTATGCGTTCATAATATGTAGGATTCATTATAATGAGATTCATTATAATGGGAAGACTACTGTAATTAGTTTAGATTACTCAGCTCATTGCAGTTTTGACCCAAGTTGAGATTTGAACCCAAGCCTCCTGAGGTAAATGATCTGGACCTCATCTGCTAGGTCACCCAGGCTCTTGGTGTACAAATAACATTGCAGATGGTTCCATGGGGAATAGCATCTCATTTTGGTGTGAATGGACATGGAGATGTTCTCTGTCTTTCTACCTTATTAACTTTGCAAGGGTTTGGTAGTACCACTGTAGTTAAACCTGTCCTTTCAATGGTTGAAAGGTACCAGCTTCCACATACTGTAGTCTTCAAGTGGTCTTCAAAAGGGTGATGCTATTCAGCTATCATAAGAGTTGTGCAGCACCCTAACTGTCTAAGAACTGCAGGAAATAAGTTTGGACAGGAACTTTGACCAGCTACCCCAATAGAAATACGATACACAGCTCAGCAATATTTCCCAAGTACAGATAGATGAAATTTCAGTGGCATGCACCTGACAGTCTTATAAAAAAAATCAAGACAAAGGAAGTGAATAGAATGTTGCATAAAAGTGCAAATGTAGTAGATATTTGTATTTTTAGTTGGCAACTATGTTTAAAAAAAATATATCTGCTGTTAGTTGCACTGCTGCTGGCCTGATGGAGCTACCATGTAGGATTCCTGGGTTTAATCCTAATGTTCTTGGGTCAGTAGGGGTAGAGTGTGTTGCAGAGGTGACATAGAAATGTAGAAACATTGACAGTGACAGGAGATAAAGACCCAATGTCCATCCCATCTGCCTAGAATGTCTGTCTGTTAAACTAACAGCCTTACTGCCGACTAGGGTCTGTCTCCTTGTACAAACCCTTAGTAACACTATCTGTTTCCACTCCCCCACCTTGTGTTACCACCTTCCTTACCTTGCTTATCGACCAATTTAAGTTCACACCTCTACTAGCTCATTTAGCAGTCTGTTGCAATGACCCACCAACCTCTTGGTGAAGAACTTTCTAATGTCCTTCTTAAACTTCCCCTGACTGGTCTCCATCCATGCCCTCTTGTCGTTACACATCTTTTCTTAGTGAAAAGGTCCCCACTGTCAACTTTTTTAATTCCCCTCAGGAGCTTGTATATCTCAATCATACCCCTTCCCCATCTCTCCTGCAGCATGTACTGTACATGTTGAAGTCTGTCAGCCTTTCCTCGTACGTTCTGCCCTGTTGCCCCAGATCATCACGGTGACCCTCTGTTTCATAGGCTCCAGTCTGTCCCTGTCCTTCCTCAGGTGTGGGCTCCAGAGCTGAGCATAGTATTCCAGGTGGGACCTCAACAGGGACCTGCAAAGGGGCAGTAACAACTCCTCCCTCATGCTATTGAAACCTCATCCTATACACTCAAACATCCGGTTTACCTGTTGCATGCCTTGTTACACTGACCTGAAGATTTGAGACTTCAGCTGATGATGACCCTGGGATCCCTGTCTTCTGCTGTTGCTCCAATCTTTACGCCACTAATCCAGTACTCCGTATATGGGTGCTTCTTGCCAATGTGCATCACCTTGCACTTTTGCCATAAAACCTTAACTGCCATAATTCATACCACCTTTCCAGTTTTCGAGGACCCTCTTCAATTCCTTATGTAACCTCTAGGTGGCGCTATCTCAAGTGCTACTACCCCTGCCCGCTTGGCTACCAACAGGTTATGGGGCCTGAGTTCTGAAACGGGTGCCTCCACCCAAAAGTCAGGGTTGGTTTTGGTTAAGCTAACCAGGCCACAGCCCTCTGGGACACTGTGACCCCCCTCTTTTCCCACTAGTGGCCCACATAATACACAATATGCACCTTTCCAACACCCCAGATATGCTTTGTACATACACTTATATTTGGCACTTACCCCCAGGACTGGTTCCTTCAGCTTGACTGTGGGGACCCCGTGTAAAATAAGGTGATGCAGTACAAAAGCAACAATGCAATACCTTTAACATAAACTGACACCACAGTCAATGTAAATTGCAGAAAAAACAGATCTGATTTATTCAGGGGTCTATAATAAGGAAGGGGGATAATCAGGTTTATTTGCTTAATCACACTATGAATCACACTGCAGTGCATGCAATTATAGTCCCTATTAGTCACACTCTCTGGGTACCCGGGATGGAGAAAGGGGCTAGCCAGGACCATTGCCCGGAGTAGGCCGGGGTTGTAGCTGGTTGGAGCCCTGTGATGGAAAAAATAACATGCACACACACAATTTGTAATCCGGAGCCGGAGGGCTCAGTTCGTGAAAACAACACAACCAAATAATTAGATGACACACTTTTGATTTAAAGATATGTTGCAGGGAGCTACCCTGTTTGCTACTCACGATACCCAAGGCTGAGAACAGGATGGATGATGCTTGTTCTGGATTGCCAGAAGGAGCAGGGTAGCAAGACAAGGCCCTCGTGGCAGGGCCCAACTGTACTGAGCAACAGGCGGATTCAGTCCGACATGAGCTGGATACAGCTGCCAGCCCTCAGCACACAACTCAGCTCGGGGGAAAACCAGATCGCGACCCCCCTCCAGCTCATAGCACATTTATATGTAAAAGAAATTACTATACCAGGCAGGCTTCTCCTTGATCCCGATTGCAAAGTCACTGCTAGAACCCGGGAGCGCAAAGGCAGCTAGCGTTCCTGACAGGCCGATTGCGTTCAGCAAAATCTTCGGTCTTCTACAGGGTGAGCCTGGTGATAAATCAGCAGCTTAATTCAGTTCTGCACACCAGATTTAGTCTGATAAAACAAGCACTCTTCTCTTCTCAGGGCAAAAAACAGCAAGCAGGCCGGAATTCAGGCCTTCCACGGTTCTCCCGCGCGAACTACTGTGCAACACGACTGCTTGAACTAGACAAGCTCCTTCTCTCTCAGCTTCCAACTCGAATCTGGCTTGCCAGCAGACAGTTCAGGGGATTTCCTTTAGATCCCAAAGGTTCGATTGGTTGGTTCTGCTATCAGTCACTGCAGTGCTCCCCCTATAGGTCCAAAAAGGCGCCAACAGTCCAAAACTACAGTTCCCGGAGTCTTCTCCACATATCCCCAATAGAGCAAGCTCCATTTTAGAGTCCCCTAGTACTGATTGATCCACTTCAGCAGTTCAGGACCAAAATGGTGGAGCTACACAGAGCAGTTCTCACTGCAAAGAAGGCAGGTTAGAACAAACATTATCCTTATCACTCTAACTGATTACCAGCAAATAGTTATATCTTTCAACAGGGCTCCCTCTGCACAATTAGCGATGGCAGAAATGGAGCGATTATTCAGCAGCCCTGGCGGGACTCGGGCATAGAAACACCAGTCCCCCCATTCAGATTAATTATACTGCAAAATGGGCAGCCCTTAAAGGGACAGTACATGGAGGCTTTACAAGCACTCACTGGCAACAACATTTAAATGGCTTTACGCCGAACGCCAACCAGGCAGTGAGCAATTAGGCAAGCTCTTGGAAGTCTTTTCGGAAACCCCCATTTGTAGGGGGGGGTTAAACTTAACTTCATCCTCACAATCTACCCTGCCACACAGTTTTGTGTCATCCACAAAGAGACACATCTTGCACTGAATACTCTCCCCAGTGTTGCTGATAACCACGTTGAAAAAACAGGTCACAGGACTGACCCTTGCGTTATCTCACTCATGGCATCCATGGCTTCCAATTTAATCCCATTTACCACCACGCTCTGCTTCCTTCATTTATGCAGTTTCCTATCCACCTTGTTAGTCCTTCCACATCCCCAAATTCTCTGGCTTTTTTAGGAGCCTCTGCTGAACTGAATTGAAGGTTTTGCTGAAATTAAGATAAGGTACATTGATGGCCTGTCCCTTCTACACTGCTTTGGTGTCCCAGTCAAAGAACACTATTAGGTTGATCTGGCATAATGTTTCTGCCACATACTTGGGCTTTTTATTATCCTGCAGCCAGTTAGCTTCGAGGTACTCCAGATTTTGCACTTAAACTATGGACACTATGGCTTGCCAACAACTGAGGTAAGGCTAACCAGCTTGCAGTTTCCTGGGTCCTCCTTGTCACCATTCTTGTGGAGTGGCACCACATTTGCAAACCTCTAGTCTCTTGGAACCATCCCTATCTTCTTGAAGTACCTGAACAGGTCTGTCAGTAGTACTGCCAAAACCGGCCCCAACTCTTTCAGTGCCCTCTGGTGTAATCTGTCAGGAACCAGTGCCTTGTCTTCCATAAGGGCTGCAATCCCTTAAGGGCTACAACAGTCATGGGGTTTAAGAATGAATGGGACAGACACAAGGTTATCCTAGAAGTAAGGGTGTGTGTGTGTGTGGGGGGGATGCCCAGTATTCAGTCTAGGCATCTGGCCTCCATAATAGGTAGAGATTATAGGGCAGACTAGGTGGGACAAGATATCTTTATCTGACAACATCTTCTGCATATCTATGTATCTATGAATCCCTTTTAGCACTCTACCCTCCATTATATGTGCAAGCTCCATTCCTCTCACTCCCCTGAGGATACCTTTATGCCGCTCTGTGGTAGTGGCCCTCCATCATCCACCATGAATACAGAGCATAAGTAGTTATTCAATAAATTTGTCTTCTGTCAATAATCCTCCACCCAACTCCCCATCTCTTTTAACCTGATAATTCCCCTTCAATTCTTTTCCTTGATGCAGCTAAAAAAAACTCTTTTTTCCCGTTTTACTACTTCCGATATTCTGAACTCCATGTTTGCTTTTGATTTCCTAACCACTTTCCTTGCCTCTTTTGCTTTCTTTTGGTAATCCTTCCAATTTTCTTCACTTGCTCACCCTTGTATTTTCTGAAAGCCAGTCTTTGGCTCTCATCACCCCCGAAATACCAGAGTGGTTTCTGATGCTTATGCCACTTTACAGCCTTTTTCATGGGAGTTTATAACCTCCATTATGGCCCATTTTATAACTCTCTCACTTTATCAACAATGTCTGCCCTTCTAAGTGTAAGCCTCCTCTCTTTTGAGAGAGGCTTATGCTCCCTTTAGGGACCTCCTCTGGCATAATGCCTCCAGAGCTTAGAGAGCTATTAGTGCTCTGGAGACGCAATTCCTGCTGTTCGCTAAGTGGTGGCAGCAGAGAGCAGGGTTAAGGATGTAAATAGGCCAGGAACCGGAAGTGGAAGGGCTGGCTGGTTGGGGTAGTGGAAGAAGAGGCAGGCAAGGCAGGATCTCGATGGTCTGGATTTGGGCCTGTTATGGGGAGAACCCCCCAAGTGAATAGTCAGAGTTGGTGGGGCAGTGATGTGGCATCGGAGAGGGAAAGGGTGCTGTGAGGGAGGATGGCCAGATCAGCCGGTCAGCATCATTTGGGAGTTGGGGTTTACTGGGCGAGTTTGGAGCGAGGCCAGGTAGGAGGGAGAAGGTAGGGCTTTAAGGAAGAACCCCAGTGATCTCGTGCAGGTGTCAGCCTGGGCTGCCAGTGCTGTGGGAGTCGTGGCGGGGCTCCTACAGGGGAGGAGACAGTGGCAGTGGTCTCCTCCCATCACCTGGTGTGGCAGGGTGGCCCAGGTGGTTTAGTGGGCACAGGAGAGCTTCCACCCGGTAAGGAGCCTGCTTGGAGGGGCAGGTCCTGGGGCGCTGATCAGTTAAGGGTCGGGCGGGCTGCAGGTCTTTGGACAGGCCTTGGAGGGTTGCTCCTGGTTGGATGCTTTCAGCAAGCTCAGGAGTTGGACGGTGGAATTCAGTTAAGGCTCAGGGACCATCCAGTTTACTATCTAGGAGGGGCACTTTGGGAACAGATGCTGAGGGTACCAGTGGAGGACTTGAGCTGCTCGAAGGGCCTAGGTTGTGGCAGGGTCCTGGATCCTTCATGTGGCAGGGCAGCTCAAGGTGGCAGTGGGCTGCAGCCTGGGTACGCTGTAGGTCTGGCACGCCCATGTTTGAGGCAGGCCCCTGGTCCTCCATTTATGAGCAGGCCTTCAGGCCCATATAGCTGCAGTTTCACGGTAGGAAAGGGATAAGTAGGGTTGCACAAAGAGAAATGTTTATAGGTGAATCAAGGCTCCCAGGGTCAATTGGGGACTGGTCAGAGGGGAAAAATCCCTTGAATCCCTGAAGGATTCGGTGTTTGGGTCCAGGGACCAGGTGAGAGAAGCTGCTCACTTCTCTGTGCAGATTGAAGGCATGGCCTGACCAGGGAAAAGGAAAAATAAGAGCAAATGTTAGGGTTGCTTATCAGCACCAGAGAGATGTGGGGCCTGTGCTTTGAAGAGAAGAAGTCCCAGTTTGGGTAAAACACCTGAGTTCCAAGGGAAAAAAGATACATATAGCCTTGCAGTAACTGTCTAAAAGCTCTTTCTCCTTCCTTGGAGTTGCCAGCAATTGTAGCATATGTAAAAAGTTCTAGCCCCATGGAACTGATATGCATTTTAATGTAAGAAGGTGCCCTGTGGCCCTCTGATCACTTGGGCACAGGTGTAAATAAAGTGCTTATTTGGGGAAGAAACAGCGAGTAGTGATTTTGTGTGGAACAATATGGGTAAATGAAATATAAATCGTCAGTTTTTAATCAATCCATGAATTTGTATTTCCAGGACGCTGTCTGTTCCAGAAGCGTGCACCTGCTGTGGGTTCGGGGGCCGAGGGGAGCAGTGGCTGCAGTTCATTGTGGAGTGCCTGGTTCCAAAGAAGGGGGGTTCCTGTGGTGTTTCCTACAATAATTGGAGTGGAGACCTGGGGTCACAGAAGTTAAGAAGCCATTGAGAGGTAAAATAAGTCTTTTCTCTGCCTTTCATGCAGTGCAGTTTTGGAAGTGTGTCTATGCTGTGGGCCCCCTCCCCCGGTTCATCAGTGATTTCATTCATCCCCTAGACATTCAAGGAGGGGGTGGCTACACATAGGGGCTCATCCAGGATGTTCTCTGCATCCCCAAAACCCCACCGGACTCTGAGTTCCCCGGATCCAAGGTGCTGGCAGGCTTCCCGCCTCACATAGGCCATGTGGCGCACTTTAAAATCTTCGTGGTGTTGTCGGAGCTAGGCCTGGAGTAAAGATAGTCCTCTGCTCTCCTGGTGTGGTGTGCGTACGTGACTGGCTGGCCACGTGATGCCTTTGGTGCCTCTGAGTGGTGGATGGCTGCAGGGAGATGAAAGCAGCATGTGAGCCAGTGCCATTTTCCAGCCGCACAGAGAAGGATGAGAAGGTGTTTAGAGCAAGCTGGAAAAAAAATAAAACAAAGTGTGCAAACAAGCATCCAGGAACAAAAACCAAGTAAGAGTGTTCCATTTATTACCTGTGCACTGTGGGGGGAATTGCAGAGTAGAGGAGACTGCGGGGTGAACACATAGACTGGTGACGAAAAATGGCAGGCCGCAGTTTTAAATCAGAGGAAGAAATCCCCCCCCCCCCCGAGAAGAGCCATTGACGACAGTTTCTGTCTCTTTGCTGTCCTGGCTTTGGCAAGCAAGAGAGAAGGGACCAGCAGATGAACAGTGTGTATGAGGTGTGGATATTGGGGGGGGGGGAGGAACTGTGTGACTGTCAGTGTGTGGCATCTGTTCCAGTTCAGCCCCCAGAGGCATCTTTGACCATGCCCCACCAGTTTTCCTCTGGGGAGCCTCCTTCAAGTGTCTCAGAGGGTTCCCTTACCTTGTTGTCACTGGGCTGTGGGGATTCTGGAGCTTTTGGAAAACTTTCCCTGGGGGAGAGCGCCCTGGAAGAAACAGCTAAAGCCAGGAGCGTTACTACAGATGTGGTCATCGAGGCAGAGGAAGAAAAGGGTGCTGCTGAGGAAGAAAAGTCTGGGGGGGAGGGGGAGCGCAGACATCTTCCCTACTTCCTGGAGCCAGCTACCGACTATCCCCATGGCAGAGGGAGGGGCAAGAGTCTCAGAAAACCAGTGGGAGATGCCTCAGGGCCCAAGGGGTCCCCACCCCGATTCTCTGTCTGGCAGTAGCCCCCCAGCCCTGTCAGTTAGATCAGAACCCTTGGCTGGAGCTAAGTCAAAAATTCTGCACCCTATTGGGCTTGGCACTGTGCAACCTATGACACCCAGAGAGGAACTAGGGAGAGTGCCAAAGCTTTAGAATACTTGGAAGAAATGGATGAGGAGAAGTTTATAGGCAAGAAATTCCAATTCTTGGACTACCAAGTATACCGTGCAATCCCCCAACCTTTCCACTGCCTGGTGGTCACCATGGATGACCACACTCCATGTTTGCCAGTTTGTGCCATGGACCCTCTGGACCGGGATGGACAGGTTGAGCAGATGTGACCCACTAAACATCAAGTATAAAGGGGAAGTATGGTTGCCATCAGGAGAAGCTTGGAGGACCAGCATCTGGGATCTTTCAGAGCGGAGTCAGCTGAGAGGTGGGTCAGGAGAAGACTGCAAGTTGAATACCCATTTCTGGATTATCCATATGTGTTAGAGTCTTAGAGAGGGGTTGGGACATTATAGAAGAGATGCGAGAGGAATGGATTTACAAGGAGCAACTTGAGAGACTGAAGCGTCAACCTGGAGGAGGAGGTGCCCCCTCTCAGCAGCTCTTCCAGAAGGCATGGGCAACATGTCACACTGCGCCATGGTCTGGACTTACTCTGTTCAAGAACTTTGCCTTGATCCAGGACTTGGTGGGGACACGCACCAAGTACTACGTCATTGACCGAGACTCATTTGGGAATCTAACCACCAAGCCGGACCAGGATTTCTATTTCCTAGAGGGGGACTTGCTACTTAAGTCCTCTGTAAAGAACTCATGGACTATGCCACGAGAGTTGCTCATTGGAGCAGGCTCTGGTGACTGTATATTTCCTTTAAAAAAAAAGAACATTTGACGATGAAAAGACTGATCATTGTTGATTGTTTAGAGTTCAATGACAGACAAATAGTAGTTTAAATCTTACTTAAACTGTTGTGAGTGGTGTGACTGGGAGAGTGCCTGAGTGAGTGTCTGGTGGGTGAATGTTCAAATTCTTTTATTGTACATAAGGTAACCTGTTCTAATAAGGGGGCAGTCTAATTAAGAAAGGGTAAGTGTAACATTTCACCTCAAAACTGAATGCTTGATAATTATTAGTATTAGAACAGCACTGAACAATTGTGTTTCGTGTCAATAAGTTATAGTAGTAGTTTTCAATTTTAAAATGTTGAAATCTCCTGGTACAGAATGGATTAGGGTAGTTAGGTTAGGGAGGGTGTCCCTTTGGACCAAGTTATACGGTGTTTCTCTCCCTTGCAGGCTGGGATGATGCGGCATACCCCATTTGTGGGGGGTCATCATGAGCCCTCTGCCATCATTCCCAGGAGGGAATGATTTCCTGGGTGGGGGAAGAGTGTAAGCCTCCTCTCTTCTGAGAGAGGCTTATGCTCCCTTTAGGGACCCCCTCCTGCATAATGCCTCCAGAGCTTAGGGAACTATTAGTGCTCTGGGGATGTGATTACTGCTGGTTGCCATTTGGTGACTGTATGGAGCAGGGTTTAGGATATAAATAGGCCAGGAACAGGAAGCAGAAGGGCTGGCTGGTTGGGGTAGTGGAAGGAGAGGCAGGCAAGGCAGGAGCTTGGGGGTCAGGGTTTGGGCCTGTTAAGGAAGGGAACTCCCCCAAGTGAGTAGTCAGAGTCAGTGGGGCAGCGGCGTGGCATTGGAAAGGGAATGGGTGCTCTTAGGGAGGATGGTCAGACAGCTGGTCAGCATCATTTGGGAGTTGGGGTTTGCCAGGGTGAGTCTGGAATGAGGACGAGTAGGAGGGAGAAGGTAGAGCCTTAAGGTGGAACCCCAGTGATCCCTTGCAGGTGTCAGCTTGGGCTGCCAGGGCTGCAGGAGTCATGGTAGGGCTCCCACATGGGAGGGTACAGTGGCAGTGGCCCCCTCCCATCACCCTGTGTGGCAGGGCGGCCCAGGTGGTTTAGGGGGCAAAGGAGAGTTTCCACCTAGTAAGGGGCCTGCTTGGAGGGGCAGGTCCTGGAGTGCTGATCAATTAAGGGTCAGGCTGGCCACAAGTCTTCAGACAGGCCTTGGAGGTTTGCGCCTAGCTGAATGCTTACAGCAAGCGCAGAAGTTGGATGGTGGGACCAAGTTAAGGCTCAGGGACCATCCAGTTTACCATCTAGGAGGGACACTTCAGGAATCAGTACACCAAGGGCACCAGTGGAGTACTTGAGCTGTTCAGAGGTCCTGGGTTGTGGCAGGGCCCTGGATCCTTCATGTGGCAGGGCAGCTCAAGGTGGCAGTGGGCAGTGGGCTGCAGCCTGGGTACGCTGAGGGTCTGCCATGCCCGTGTCTGGGGCAGGCCCCGGGTCCTCCATTTATGAGCAGGCCTTTAGGCTCACATGGCTGCAGTTCCACAGAAGGAAAAGGATAAGTAGGGCTGCACAAAGAGAAGTGTTTACAGGTTAATCAAGGCTCCCTGGGTCAATCGGAGATTGGTCAGAGGGAAAAATTTCCTTGAGTCTCTGAAGGATTCGGTGTTTGGGTCCAAGAACCAGGTGGGAGAAGCTGCTCGCTTCTCTGTGCGGATTGAAGGCATGCCTTGAACAGGGGAAAAGGGAAAATAAGAGCAAAGGTTAGGGTGGCTTACCAGCACCAGAGACATGTGGGGCATGTGCTTCTTTGAAGAGAAGAAGTCCCAGTTCGGGTAAAACACCTGAGTTCCAAGGGAAAAAAAGATACGTATAGCCTTGCAGTAACTGTCTAAAAGCTCTTTCTCCTTCTTTGGAGTTGCCAGCAATTGTAGCATATGTATAAAGTTCTAGCCCCATGGAGCTGATATGCATTTTAATGTAAGAAGGTGCCCCTGTGGCCCTTCGATCATTTGGGCACAGGTGTAAATAAAATGCTTATTTGGGGAAGAAACAGTGAGTAATGTTTTTGTGTGGAACAATAGGGGTAAATGAAATACAAATCTTCAGTTTTTAGTCAATCCATGAGTTTGCATTTCCAGGATGCTGTCTGTTCCAGAAGCTTGCACCTGCTGTGGGTTCGGGGGTCGAGGGGAGCAGTGGCTGCAGTTCATTGTAAAGTGCCTGGTTCCAAAGAAGGGGGGGTTCCTATGGTGTTTCTTGCATTATTTGGAGTGGAGACCTGGGGTCCCAGAAGTTAAGAAGCCATTGAGAGGTAGGATAAGTCTTTTCTTGCCTTTCATGCAGTGCAGTTTTGGAAGTGTGTCTATGCTATGGGCCACCTCGCCCGGTTCATCAAAGATTTCAATCATTCCCTAGACCTTCGGGGAGGGGGTGGCTACATAAAGTTAGGACCACATCGTATAATTAAGAGTAACAATATTCAATGGTTATGTCAAACAATACTGAGTTGGGTCACTGTAACCTGGTAGCCCTGTAACCTCTGTCCCACCCACCTTTTTTGTGTTGGATTGTACCAAATAAAGGGTGGCCTCACAACTGCTCTGCTCTCTAACCTGCTTTACTGTACTTGGAAGCAGTCTTGCATGACACCCAGCAGTGACTGATGTCTTGCACTTCTGGCTACTGGTACTGCCCAGTCCACATCCAGCATGTTTATATTTCCCACTATCACCACTTCTCCCTTAACAGTCACATTTCTGATTTTTACTACCGGTTCTCTAGACTCCTCCTCCTCTTTCTGATCCAATGACTTGTACATCATCCCCATACTGATCCTTTCCCTTCCTCTATTGTGAACTGGATCCATACTGCCTCCCCCTTCTACTTTATTGCCACGTTCCTTGTGGCAGTAAAATGAGTGAGCATGAGTGCCAGGTTCAATCTCTAGGGAGGGAGACCTCCTTCTGCAGTAGGATCCCCTCACTAGCTAATCGCTGACTGAACTTGATGATATAATGCAAAGATGTTTGTCAGCGCTCACAGAGCCAGACCCCTTCAGACCACCAGGTCAGAGCCAAAAGGTTAGCATTCAGGAAATATAAGGGAATGCAGTGGGACAAAGATAGGGAGGCATACCAAACTTCCCTAAAAGAAGCAGGGAAGGCAGTAAGGCAGGCAAAGGCCCAAACTGAGGAAACACTGGCACGAACAGTAAAAGAAGGGGACAAGACTTTCTATAGATACATTAGTGAAAGGAGAAAGTCCAGAGAGGGTATTGCTCAGATCAAAGGGGATAAGGGGGAATGTGTGGAGGAGGACCAAGGAAAAGCATCTATTCTAAATAGATACTTCTGCTCAGTATTTACTGAGAAGAAAGTAGAGCGAGACCCACAGCTCAGCACCATGGACACAGGGGGGAGGGAGGTGTGCACAAGTCCCTTCACAAAAGAAAGGGTCCTACAAGAGCTCTCTAAGCTCAGGGTGGACAAGGCAATAGGACCTGATGGTATACATCCCAGGGTACTAAAGGAGCTAAGGGTGGAACTGGCAGAGCCATTAGCAGAACTGTTTAGTGAGTCTCTGAGCACAGGAGAGGTCCCAGAAGACTGGAGAAGGGCTCATGTGATCCCGCTCCACAAGAGTGGTAGCATGGAGGAGGCTGGGAACTACAGAACAGTCAGTCTTACCTCAGTAATGGGGAAGATTATGGGGGCAGTCCTTAAGGAAAGGTCAGCGCCCCAAATTTGCACATCCTGTGGTGTAGGGGGCACTCCGAGGCTTTCCACAGTGCTCCACAGGAGCAGAGCAGCTGCATGCCATATGCAGATCTGACCCTAAGTGTAGAAAAGGAAGAGGTTAAGGGTTCAAGTTGGTTGGACTGCTGCTATAGTAATTAGGTCTGTAGCAGATAAATACATTTAGGGTTTGCAGTTGCTTTACTGGGGACACTTCTTGTTGAACTAAAATTTGAAAAACAGCCTGATCTGCTTGTAGAAGAACTCCTTTTGACAGAATCAGTTCCTATAGGGTGACAGCAGACCCTTGTAGCTTGTTTTATACTAAAATGGAATGGGAGGTCACTGTCCAGAGGAGGAGCTACAAGTAATTATGCTCCTAATAGCTATAAACTTGTGCACCCATGCAAGACAAAGATGTTATGTTTATGTTGTTAGGACCCTCTTTAACCAAGGTTTAGAAATAACCCTTTTTGTTTTGTACGGGCTGGGTTATGAGCCTCAGAGGGATACCTTTTAAGTTAAGGGGCTTAATGTGAGCGGATCCTAGGTATGTGATGTCATCCTTTCATCGGTATAAAAGCCTACCACTAGGAGTGTTAATTTAGATAGGGTGTCAGTGGAGAGCTGACAGAGAGAGGTGTAAGACCTCGTGAGAGGGTACTCTCATAGTAGCATTGAATGGCTAAAAACTAACTTTCTTTTATTTCTGTTCAAATTTCATGTTACAATAAAATGACAAATGTTTATGTTAAATTTTTTTTATGCACCTGATTGTCTGCTTGAGTCTAATGTTCTTGTGAAATCCCACACTTGACGACACAGGGTAACACTAATTATGAACTGAGGATCGTAAATAGAGGAATCTGGTTGGCTGAGAGCTCTTTGAAGCCGTGATGATATCAGGCTACATCATCACGGCTTCAAAAAAGCTCTGGTGCCACCAGCCTCCTTGCTCTCTACTGTTTGAGAACTATTTTTTCAAAATGTACTCCTACACCACCCAAAAACTCATTCATAAAACATTTTAAAACCTGTTTCTTTTATTTTTTTTATTTATAAAACTTGAAACTCAGTTCATAATAGCAATAAGTCACTCCAGGTTGTGGTATATCATGGGATATCATCATTTCTCGGGTGGTTGGAAGCACTCGGCCTGCAGCCTTGTGCCCAACCACCCGAGGCATGATGATATTCCATGATATACCACACCCTGTCATGCCTTATTGCTTAATTGTCATCTAGGGAACTCAGGATGGGCACTGTCCTGACTGGTTCATATCCATGTCGTGCCTGAAAATAGACAATGTTGTTGTTTAGTGCACTTACCGGGTCAACAAAAACAAACTAAATAAATAAATAAATATCAACAGTCCTTCTTTTAGTGACTCTTTGCTCTACTTTCTCATTAACAGTTGGTTATTTGGGTGAGTTAGTGATACTTGATCTGCATCATGTCCTTCCTCTAGTGCATGTATCACTCCACATAAAACACAGTCTTCCCTTTGCGCTTGTTTTAGTTAAGGCTGGCTCAGTGGGGGCATAGACAACAGGTCCAAGCTGATGAAATCCAGGTAGACTGCTGGAATGGCATCTGGGGAGGCTCCCAGCATGTCAAGTTGCTCTGTATGAATATGCAGGAATGGCACGATCAGTGGTGTTGAACTACAAACACATTGCCTTTACTGCGGTACTTGAAAGTTTAGTACTTGAGGCCAGCTGCTCAGTGTGAGGATGCCATGGTAAGGCGAAAGCATCAATATTGCTTTTGCCACAGTGGTATTCTAAGCTGTAGTTACAAATCGATAAAGCAGATAACCACTGATGTCCAGCTGCATCTAGTTTTGCTATGATGTTCACATAAGTGAGCAGGTTGTTATCTGTCTTTACTGTGAACCGCGTCCCATACAAATAATCATGGAACGTTTCAGTAACTGCGCACTTAAGGGCCAAGAATTCAAGTTTGTGCACAGGATACAGGTTCTCAGATGGGTTTAAATTGTGATTGGTGAATGCCACTGGGACAAAGTCCCTCTGGGTGCTACTGGCACAGGACTGCTCCTAGTCCACTTAAACTTAAAACTGAAGGTGGACAAAGCAATGGGGCCTGATGGGATTCATCCCAGAATTCTAAAAGAACTAAGGGTAGAACTAGTGACACCACTGACTACCCTCTTTAACAAATCATGAGAGGATGGGGTGGTACCTGAGGACTGGAGGAGGGCCGATGTGATTCCCCCTCACAAAAGTAGGAGCAGGGCAGAAGCGGGAAACTACAGACCAGTTAGTTTAACCTCAGTAATAGGGAAAATTATGGAATCACTTCTGAAGGAAAGAATTGTCGAGTACCTAGAGGCCAGAGGGGCACAGGACCCAAGGCAGCATGGATTCACAGCAGGAAGGTCATGCCAAATTAATCTAATAGATTTCTTTGACTGGGTGACCAAAGTAGTAGATCAGGGAGGGGCTGTGGACATGGCCTACCTAGACTTTAGCAAGGCACTTGACTCAGTCCCACACAAACGATTAATATACAAGTTAGCCAGCCTGGGAGTGGGTCCCAAGATGATAGCCTGGGTAAAGAATTGGCTGGAGAATAGGACAAGAGGGTAATAGTAAATGGAGTCCACTCTGTAGAAAGGGGGGTTATAGTGGGGTGCCTTAGGTTCAGTATTAGACTGGTCCTCTTCAATATCTTTGTAGCTTACATTGCAGAGGGACTGGAAGGAAAAGTATGTCTCTTTGCAGATGACACAAAGATCTGCAACAGAATTGATGCACAAGGTGGGGTGGAAAGATGAGAAGGGACTTGGCAAGGTTAGAGGAATGGTCAAATGTATGGCAGCTTAGATTTAATGCTAAGAAGTGCAAGTAAAGCACCTGGGAAACAAAAACCCAGGGAAAAGAGTACACAATGGGGTGAGATACTAACAACAACAAAATGGAAAGGGACCTGGGGTAGTCATATCAGATGACTTAAAGGTGGGCAAGCAATGTGAGAGGGCAGTAAGGAGGATGGGGATACTGGGATGCATGGGAGAGGCATCACTAGTAGAAAACAAGAAGTTGTTATCCCTCTGTACAGACAGTTGGTGAGACCCCATCTGAGTACTGTGTGCAGTTCTGGAGACCCAATCTCTGCAAGGACATAGACAAGATGGAAGCTGTCCAGAGGAGGGCAACTAAAATGGTGCAGGGTCTGCACCAGAAGATATATGAAGAGAGACTAAAGGAGCTTAATATGTATAGCCTCGAGGAAAGGAGGGAGAGGGGGGACATGATAGAAACGTTCAAGTACCTCAAGGGAATCAACAAAGTCCAAGAGGGTAGCATCTTTCAAAAAAAGGTGTGCAAGAACAAGGGGGCACAATTTGAAGAAGGGGGGGAGCGGCTCAGAGGTAATGTTAGGAAGTATTTTTTCACAGAGGGGGTTATGGATGCATGGAATGGCCTTCCAGAGGAGGTTGTGGAGTCAAAAACAGTGACTGAATTCAAGCATGCATGGGACAGCCATAAGGCAATTCTAGGGGGTGGGGGTAGAAAGAAGTAGGCTGCTGGTTAACTAGAATCTGCAGCTTATCCATCAGGTAGGGAAATGGGCAGACTGGGTGGGCCAAGCGGTCCTTATCTGCCATCAAATTCTATGTTTCTATGTATGTTTCTATGTAACTGGCATCTGTGTGTAATATGTAGGGTTCTGTGAAATCTGCAAATGCTAGTACTGGCACCTCACTCAGGCATTTGATGATTTTTCTGAAGACTGCTTATAGGGTATGTTCACCTTCCAGCACTGTGTGGGGTGACCGCCCCTCCTGAAATGAGCTTTCTTTTTCTTGGTAGGTGGGTACTCCTGGGTGAGATCATTCAGAGAGTGGACAACAATTGAGTATTCTTTCACAAACTTCCTGTAGTATCCACAAAATCTGAGGAAAGATTGAAGGGTCTTAAGGTTATGAGGGCTGGGCCACATGGTTAGGGCTTCTGCTTTGGCTGGATCAGTCTGTACACCATTTGCAGAAACAATGTGGTCCACATACTTGTCTAATGGCTGGCAAAACTGGCACTTGTCAATGGACACTTTCAGGCTGAACTCCTCCAACCTGTCCAAATCCGTCATAAGTTTGTTTCATGTTCCTCCAGCTTTCTGTCAAACAATATCAAATTGTCAAGATATACAAGTACTTCCAGCAGGTGCATGTCTCCTACTGCTTGCTTTATCAGTCTCTGAAATGTAGCTGGGACCCCAGATATTCCTTGGGGCATCCTCTCAAACTAATAGAACCTTGGAGAGCAGATGGAGGCTGTTTTCTTTTTATTTTCCTCGGCCATGCGAATCTGATAGTAGCCACTGTGAAGATCCAGTGGTGAAAACCATCAGCTCCCTGTCAGGCTAGCCAGGGCATCTTAAACTCGAGGCACAGTGTATATTGGTCAGGCACAGACTTCTTGTTCAGAGTGTGGTAATCATACACATCCATATGGTTCCATTCTTCTTTTTAGCCACCACAATGGGTGATGTGTAAGGACTTCTGGATTCCTTGATAATCTCCATTGCCAGTAGCTCCCGGAGATGGCACCAGACATATTCTATGTCTCCATGGGGCCAGTCTCTGGACTATCTGGTTGTTTCTAAGGTGGATGTGGTGCTTTTCTCTTCAGATGCATCCCATGTCCCACTCGTGCAAAGAGAACACTTTCTGGCATCTGGCTAGCCATTTACACAAGCTCTACCAGAAGTGATCAGATATAGGCGGGTCTCCAAACTCAGACAGTCCAGGGTCAATCTCAGTGGCAGCGGCTACTTCAGGGTACACTCTGGTCACACTGTCAGCAAGGAAGATGTGTGCCAGCACTTGGCCCTTCCTCAAAATGACAGGCTTCTCCATCTTGTTCTTCACCCTTACAGTCACTCATCTCACCCAGAGGTATCACACTCCTCTCTGGGTCATCAGATCTTCAGGAGGGCTGTATTCAGCTGGTGCATCAATGATGAGTGCAGGTCTAGCTGGCTGATGCCTGAACTGCTATACCAACCACTTGACACAGTGCATTGGGCGGTAAGACCACTTCCTTTCTGTCGACTCTGTGAATCACACCAATGGGCTCTTTGGTCACCACAGTGTTTGGGGTGTCAAGTTTCAGGTTCACTTTCTTCACAATGGCTTGTAATGGCAGACTCTGTATGCTCTGTGCTCCTCCTCTCTCTGGGCCAGTCTCCGAAACATGTCTGTATTGGTTCCAATTAACACAGGGGTGTCATCCATGGCTTTTGATTCAGGACAGATCTGTGCCATGGCATCAGTTTATTGTGGCACTTTCTTGCCTGCTCTAGGAAACTTGAAGTGCACAACACAGTAGCCATCATTGGGATAGCTAGTGTTGCTCAGAACCCACAGGGAGAGTCCTTTCAAAGGCATGAGGGGCAGGTGTCTTAAGTGGTTATTGTAGAAATCACTTTAAATAATAGTAACTTGTGATCCACTGTAAAGTAATGCTTTACAAAGCTTCCCTTCAGTAAGTATTTGAATGTCTGCTCTGGGGTCCATCAGCCCTGAGGGCAAGTTGCTTCCTTGAGGGATTTCAGGATCAGTCCATTTCATGGAGCATCATGCTGTCAGAGACCCCAGTCGCTCCCTCACTGGACTCTGGTATCGTTTCCCTGTGACTGTTGGCATCTTCTCCATTTCTGGTCTATGATCTGCTGGTCCTCAGGCCTGGCATACCTTCATGCAAAATGTCCATCTTCTCTGCAGTGAAAATAGAACAGTCCTTCTCTGGGTAGTGTTGAGGATTGAGGCCTGATCCTTGGGGCAGAAGAAGGATTCAGTGGGTGTCCACGATCAGGTAAAAAAGAGTTGGCTTAGGAATGAGATACCTGTGCCAACTGTAAGGTCTTCATACAGTCTTTGAGTTCTTTCAGCTCGGTACCCATGTCAAGAGCATGATTTGGCTATATGTGGCTGTCAACTTGTTGCTGCAGGGGTGTTGCTTTCCCTGTGAGTGCTCGTATGGAATTTGCAATGTCTTCTTATGCTTCGTCTCCCCTTATTTCATCCAGTAGCTGTCAGAGGTTTGGGGATCTGCTCTGCAGTCTTTCAACCTGAGCGATATCTAGGTCTAGTGGGAATACATAGCTCCTCTTAAAATCTGGTCCAGTCTTATCTGGGCAGTCTGAGCAGGTGTGACTCTGAATTCTACAATTCTCTGAATCACAGTCTCCACTTGGGTTATATAATGAGACGTTTCTTCCTCTTTTTGCATGGTGGCCCCCAGCTGGACAATTAGGTCACCCTTCTGCTCAACTTCTCCAAATGTACTCTTGAGCATGGCATGGTAGTCACTTGCAGTACAGTTTGATTTGCTGGCTCATAGAAAACAGATGACATCCAATGCCACAGCACTCAGTCTCTCCACAGTTCTCCACAATTCTTTTGCATTTCTCGTAATCTGAACACTTCCATGCTTGCTCCACTTGTGTGGGCCTGGGTCATCCAACTGTCATAATCATGTTCTCCAGAAGGAGTAGAATGACTCTTGAGAAAGTATGCAGTCTCCTGTACTGTTCATAGGGCATGACCAAATAAGTAGTCCTGTGCGGTTCTCCAACCAAGAGTCCACCAGGCAGTACTTCCTGCATGGGTCCTTCATCCTTGAAGAATGCTTTCACATCTTTAACAGTGTTTTTTCAGCTGCCAACAACAGTTTGACTTTCTCCCTCCAGTCTTCTGGCTGCACTGGTGGAAGAGGGGGGTCAAACGGCAGATGAATCCCCCTGCCAAACAACTCCATACTCCTTCAGAACTTCCAGGTTCAACTCTGGCTGTCAGTTTGCTTACTTCAGTTTGTGAATTACACTCTATTAAAGCAGTCATGCTTTGACTGACATGGTCATATTTCATACCTTAAACTTTCAAATTTCCCAAACATTGCAAAGCATCCAAGGGCTCCAAAATGTTGGCCCTTTCTGTACCTTTGGGGATCCCTGTGACAAGGGTGGCTTTTTTCAGGTCCAGGAGCTTCCATCTGCACCAATCTTCCAACTCCTGAAGCACCATTACAACTTTCAAAAATTTGGGGGAGGTGATAAAATTAATTTTTTTCACAAAGTCACAATTTGAGGGACACACTTGTGGCACAAAAATCCCAGCGGTGCCTCCAGTGTAAGCAGTTGCCATACCTGGGCCCTCAATGTTCACTTCTTCACCCCTCCTGAGGAGGGTCACCTGGGTTCCCTTAAGGATGTGCTACACTGGAGTAAAATGGTGTGTTGCCTCCACCTGGGGTAGTGACATGGAGTACCTGGTGACTGGAATACAAGGCTACCTTCCCCTAGGAAACAACACATAAACTGCTCACATAATTCCTCCCCCAAAGCAAGTAATACTGCAAACAAGGACAGTCTCCAAACCATAAAATGCAATTGGAAGCAAACAGTTTATTTAAAAGGGAGGCAAGGCAAGGCAAGGTAAATTTTATTTTCAGGTGCCCAATCCCAGAGGCTCTGGGCACCGTACAGATAAAAGCACACAATAAACAGCAGATAAAATCAAACACAATAATAACACACATCAATACTAAATAAAAAACAGGGTATAGGAAAGAACAAGGGTCATCAAGGGAAAAGGGAAGCAAGAGGGAAACACTATCTCTATACTCCAAATGTAACAACAAGCAAATATTTCAGTGCATAAACAGTTCAAGACTTCACCCTACAACTCCCCCCCCCCCAGCAGTCCTCAAACTCCAAATGTTGGTGCACCCAACTTATTCCCACCAAAGGTCATGGCTGAGAGTTCTCTGAAACGTTGCAGCGGGTACCTCACTGGGGACGCTGATGCTGTTAGCAGGGTAGAGCTCAGTGGCATGCTTTAAACAGCTGCAAAAAAATTACTTTTAACTACACAGTTGCTGAACACAAAATTTAAACTGGTACACACTTGAAAAAAGTGGCCCCTATTTGTAATCCAATCAGATTTTGTGGCAAACTGGCCATAGCTGGTCTTCTGCCTGGACCTGTCGAGTTGGGGGTGTTTTTTTTGGGAGGCAGCCACCTAAGCCACTCTCCCTAATGTGTGCATATGCACACAAGTTCTCCTTTTCTTTCACAGCCATGCTGATCATCCAGGTGGCTGAGAAAACTCCCAAAGGTACCCAATAGCACTACTTCCCCCTCTCCTTTTGGCTCTGCTGCCTTCCATGGAGCTGGGAGTCTTCATAGAAACAGTGGCTGCACCTTTTCTCTCCTGCACTGTGCCTTGGCCCCAGGATCACTGGAGAGACCGAGGTCAGAGGAAGCAGACGGCAATTGCCGCAGACTTGTGTTGTGGAGCCCTGGTCCACATTCCACCAGAGCTCCTTCCAGAGAACTCCACTGCTGCCCTGCTTGTCCCAAATGCAGCAGTCCCAGGGGACTGGATAGTGAAGAGTCAGGCCAGGGGGACAGATGAAACAAAGAAGGTAAGCCCCAGGTTTGTTGGGGAGCTTACATGTACTACTAGCCCAGGCCTGTTTCTGCTGTGCAAGCAGTAATCAGTAATAGCCCTGGTGCAAGTCCTCCTTATTTTGGAATAATGATAAAAAAAATCTCATTAGGTGTAGAAGTGCAGAGAGGCCACTCACTCTCTAAGCAGTTGCAATCTGCATAAAGCCAAAAAATAACAGCACATTTTCAATATGAAGTTGTTCAAGTTTTTTCCATTAAAACCACACATATTGCCTGCCCGGTGGCACTGAGGGCTGAGGCGCTGGATGCCTCACCTCGCGCCACGCTGACAACCCATGTTTGGGAGTAAGCGCGGGTTGCCATGGGTCAGCAGGGGTGGAGAAGGATGAAGCATCCTCGGACAGCTCTCCTTCTTCAGGGTGTGGGGTCTCCCAGTTGTCGGTGCTTGCCTGGCCCCTAGAGGTGGCTGGGGGCAGGTACACTGATGCTGAAACTGTTAGGGATGGCAGAGGAGCTGCCGTCAGACGTGCTGTGGGAGGACATGCGTGTGCAGTATGTCCCCCAATGGCACTGCACACTCCTCTGCCCTGAGGGAGAAAATCAGAAAAAGATGGCAACCCGACTGTGCTGCTTGATGGTTGTCCACATGATCTACAGCTCCTGCCTCACCTGAACTGGATCCGTAGAGGACGGGTGACTTGGGGGCGCCTCACCACCCCGCTGCAGGGAGACATGGGAGCAGATTGGGTATGCCAAGGGGGAAAAGGTATAACAAAAAAACAAAACAAAAAAAAAATCAACCCACACATATTAACCTCAATGTTTAACTGATAGATCTTGTTTAGGGGAGTATTTTTACTATTGTCATCATTTTGTTATCCCTTTCTTCTAATAATTGATTTATCACACAAATAAAAAGGCTGCCTGCTTTTATGTATCTTTTTTACATCATTTCATTTTCTTTTCAGGGAGTGCCCAAGGGCAAAACCTCGCAGAACATTCTTTATAAAGCACCATGTTGGTCTCCTTGCAGGGATCCCCAATCCACTAGGAGGCCAACATGGTGCAGCCAAAATGCTTTGGTTGTTTGGCTGCTAATTGATGTAATGGGCCCCTGGCTGAAAATAAACCCTCCCTGCTGTCTCAGTGATGGTTCATGGAGTCTGAACAGGGTATATCCCACTCCTCATCTGATTACAGGGGCCAGGTATATCCCTGTCTGTTTTGAGAGGACTTCCCTATCTGAATTACAGGATATAACCTTGACGGTCAACAGGAGGGGAAAATAATAGATTGAAAAAACAAACAAATAAAAACTGTTTTGGTTTCTTAAAATGAAGAGAACTAGCCAGCCCTGTAGTGCTCTATTACCATCAGTATTGCTAACTTCTCCGACAAACTGGGTTTCTGAATGGACCTTGGTTGCTCTGTGGCCAAAAAGGGGTGAGAGGATTGAGTATCCCATGCACAGCTCTTCTGTCAGGAAGTGGGGACCCAGACAGTGTCACCCTGTGGGACTGACGCAGTGCCCTTGCATAAGCAGGGTGCCAGCTGGCGGCGGAGCAAAGTAGATGTCTGAAAAGTGAAAATGAAATGGAAGAATTTTAAAAGAGCAATAAAAGCAGGCAGACGTTTTATTTGTGAGATAAGTAACACGCAGGAAAGGAATAGCAAAATGATGAAAGCAGCACAAAGAGTCCCCTAAACAAGCTGTATCTTTGAAACGTTGGAGCGATGTGGGAACTGGGAAGCTGGATGATTTGGGGAATATTGTTTCTGTAAACTTTATACTAAAGCAGAGTGGTGAGTGGTGGTTGTGCGCTGTGCAGTGTATCCAGTTTCACAACCTCATAACATGAGAAGCATGTTATTAGCACCCACTGGGTTTTGATTTACTTGGGGCTTTCATAGCTGTGTTTTTGTTCAGCATACTTGCTGTTTCTAAGATACTGTACATAATAGCATGTATTAAAACAACAAAAAGAGAAGTTATATCTGGTTCAGAAAAAGTTAATTTATTTAATTATATTATAAGGGCATGGTGTCTTAAAGTCGCAAATTAAAACAGCGCGGCACACGGTGCCGCAAGCAAAATGCTACAATCACATAAAACGCTGGTTCAAACACCGACTGGCACAAAATGCCAACGCAACATAGAAAAGAATAGGGCAACATAAGAACTTTTTTGTTTTCTGGGGGCTCCTCTCCCACACACCTCCATCATGGAGGGCTTCGCACCCCACACCTCCCGGAATTAATATAATCAACTCTGAGGGGGTGTGGACCTCGGGGATGAGGAGAAACTCAGGAGGGTGGAAAGCTCTTTATTAACAAAAAAAAAAGTCCAATACCAGGAGACGAGGAACCAAACCCTGGTCCCCAGGTCTTCCCTGCTGCAGGTGCTAGTGCCTTAGCCACTCCCCCACAAGAGCGGCTCAACCAGACACCACACCTTCACTGCTTGATCCCTTCCCTATCTCTTTGTACAGTGACAGGGGTAGCCTACTGCTATTATACCCCGTCACTCTAAATGGTTTTGTGATTTACACAGCGTGGTTCTTGCCGTGCTATTCTTGTAGCCCCATATTAACCTGGTACCTATTATAATGAAGGTGCGTGCATTAAACAATGCAGGAAGGAAGCAGGGGGGAAATATGCAGGCTAACTTTATGAAGGAAAACAGCAAAAGCAGACTTGAGAGACTATTTTCTATTTTCATGGGGTTAACTCATGTTTGTACTCAAGTAATGAGGAGTTAAGCTTGACGTAGACAAGCTGTTGGATGTGTTCAGTGTCTAGTGTTGAACAGTGTGGCTCAAGAACAATTACCAGATGTGCTAAACATCCTCTCGGATGGCACACTCATAGGGTGCAACTGATATATCTCAGAACTAGTTATAAATGCATTTTCTGTGTCCAGTAGTCTAAGGATCAACCTGAAATGACTCAAAAGACTTGCAAAATAGCCATTCAAGATATTTTCTGCAGAAAAATGCTGTGACTGTGTCTGCTTTCGCTGCTCTTGACGTAAGGAAATGCTGAGCAGTGCCTACTCACTCCCACCAGTGCTACTGCCAGTAACAGCTATTTCTTCCCCCTCTCCATCAGTGGAACCGGGCCTTCCAGATCACATTCCCTCTCTAGCATGACCTTCTGCATCAGCTGCCGGTGTCACCAGTCCCTGCATGCAGCCAGTCAGCTTATCACACAGTTCATGGTCAAAAATGAATCACTCTGTGGCTATCCATAGCCATATGAAGGATCTTACATTGAACTGTGCATTCAGCATGGCTGCAAAAATGCATCTGTCACTATCCAGCTCTTTTGCAAACCTTATATCCAGTTCAACTTGCAGCTGCCCAATGAGCACAGCTGCCCCATTCTGGAATCACCCTGTTTTCCTGTGCATATCTCTCCAAAATGCTTTCAGTACATGCAGTGCTGGGATCATCTAACTCAGAGAGGTAATGGACACACTTACATCACAGATGTTCCTCTGAAATGGCCCAGGTACTCTCACCATGTCATCAATCAGTGGCAACTAATGGTGGCCTAGGATTCCCCTAGTGTTGCACTACACTGCTGTGTAAAGTGCCCGATCTGTTGTAGTGGTCAAAACAGCATCAGGTATGATGAATTCCATCTGGCACTGACAATCTGCATCAAATGATGTTGAGACAGACCAAGGCGCAGTTGCCCTTCTCTTAGTTGGCTATTCCCCTTTATAGAGCAATGAAAATGAGCACATAGAGCATGCTGTGGAGACAGTCTTGATAGCCTCGGTACTGTGATGTGACCACTAGATTTAAGGTGTAGTCAAAGCAACAAATGCTAACCAAATTTCTATCAGCAAGTGCTTTCACCATATTTGCCCCACTATCCATGGTGAAAAAATGTGTAGATTGGTACCAACTGTCCATGAATGCAGGACATCTTGAATGAATGCGAGGATGTTCAGTGACCAGTGATCTTTCTCCATTAGCCCAACATTTAAAAGAGCATACCTGGAGTGACTGCCAGATTGTGGAGGGATAAAGCAGAGTTAGTGACACAGGGAGAGAAGTAGGAATACACAACAGGAGAAAAATTATTTTGCACATACCATTGTGTGGTCAAGGAGAAATATGCATGCACGGAGTTTATACTACTCCAGATGTCTGAGGCGCAGTGGAAAATTCCACTCACAGCATCCAGGAGTAGTGTGGTAATCCCCATTCGCACACCCTCCTATATCTTTGACACCACTGTTTGTGAAAATGTGGAATGTGATGGCAGCTTGTACTGTGGCTTGTACTGTGGCTGCAAGTGCTGCAAAAGTCTACAAAAGCCAGCATCTTCCACAAGTAAAAAGGGTTGCAGAGCCAATGCCATCATTAGACCTATGAGCTGTGTGATATGCTGAGCTGTTGGATGGGACGACTGGTGCTTAGTTCTGGCCTGGAATGCTTGCGCTATTGGCATTGACCATGGATGGGAGGATGTTCCATGCTTGCCAGATGGTGTGCAAATAGCAGGGGACTGGTGCCTAGCAGGAGTGCTGGAGGTGCATGGAGGACTCTTTGGTGTTGAGAGAGATGGAGTGGTATCATCAGCAGACGCAGCAGCATTTTCTTCAGAAGCAGAATGTTCTGTGGCATTGCAAGTGCCACCAGCACCACTGCCTACATCGTCACCACAAGATGGATCTGATGGAACCACAGGAATAGATATTGTGCTTTAAAAACCTGGGGATGTTTTATCTTTAATTGGTTCATTAAGGAGGTGGTTGTTAAATTTGCCAGAGATTTCCCCCTGCTGATAGTTGTACTGCACAGTGCGCATACTGCCTTTCTGTTATCTTCTTTTAGTAATGTGAAATATAACCATGCAATGCTCTTACTGCTCCTGACACCACTCATGCAGATGGTGTCATCAGTACCACTCTTTTGGCCCCACTAGCCTTTCTTGTTTAGTCTTGCGTGTGCGGGTTTCCCCCTGGCACCAGTGGTATCTCTGCACCTGCTCTACTTGGCTGCTCAGACTGAGATGGAACCTGCTGAACAAAGTTCTGAACTGTAGCTTGCTGAGTTTTTTTTGTTTGTTTAGTGGGGTGGAGGAGCCATATCTTTCTTTCTTCTACAACTGTGATCTAAAGAAGTTGAGGCTTTTTGTCCACCCAACATTCTTGCTTTATGGCTCTTAAGGTACTCCCCATACTCTACGTCATCATCAAAGCTGTTTAGATTAACCTACTCAGATGGTGTATCAGTGGGCAATCTTCTGGTGGAAAGTACTCAGATTCAGATGAGTGAGTCTCCTCCGCATCTGCACTAACAATTTCTACAGTACTGGAGACGGGCCAACAAACAAGAGGTGCCACAGTAGAGGTGGACACAGTACTGGAAATAGTTGTGTAACTGGCTGGGGCCACAGTGTAGTAGTGGTAGGTGTCACCGTAGCAGTACTGGTGGTCACTATGGTTACAGTGGTAGGTGTGGTCTCAGTGATACTGGCAGGAGGGGTCTGGGTCACAGTGGTAGGAGTGTTTTCAGTCACAGGGATGGTCTCAATGATAGTGTCAGTAGTGGTCTCATACATAGGGCCACTGTTGCAGCAGAAGTTGGGATGATAGTAGTCACAGGGGATGGATGGGATATCAGAGCAATGGTGATTATTAAGGAGGATTTCCTTGTCCTGCTGGTACTGGTGGCAGTAGCAAGGGATGAAGAGGACACATTCACATTTGTAGTATTAGTGACAGTTAATGACAATGTTCTCCTAGCAGCACTAACAGTACTTTGAATTGTACTTTTCCTTTTTTCCCTGGTGTCAGCCAGCACCATACTGGTGCTGGTGGAGACCGCAGAATGTGATGGGGTAACACATAATTTTGTACGGTGAATGTGTCCTGAGTGTCACTTTGCAGTATGCTCATCCTCTCCTGCTGCTTGCTGCTCTACACCTGCTGCAGCTTTGCTTGGGCTGGTGGACCAACTAGATTTTCTGGTACTATGTCCTCTGTCTACAAAGACTGTATTCCTCATAGGAAGACGTATTAAATTCAAATTATATTATTCTGAAATATAGTCATTCAAGCCACTGCAACCAATTTTTTAAAATGTCTTCTTGGGCATATAGCCACAAACTTAGAAAAATGTCTTGAGTGCACAGTCATGCACACACATAGAATAGAAAAGCAGCTAACTGAAATGGTGGGAATCAACTAACTAGTCCCACCTTACCAGCTATGGTGCACTCACACTTGCTTAAGTGGCTGTGGAGGGACCCAAGCCTGGGTTCCTCACAGGAGATGTGTGATATTAAATTTCAATTATATTTATTATGAAATCAAGTTTCTCAAGTCACTGTAGCATTGCTAAGCTGCCTAGTCTCACTCACTAATAGTCAAGTCTGACTAAATTCTCAGAAAACAATATTGTTTTAAAGTTCTTGTGCACATAGTTACAGACTTTAAAAAAATGTCTTGCGTGCACAGCTGTGCACACCCACAGAACAGAAAAGCAGCTAACTGAAGTAGTGGGAGTCAGCTGACTAGCCCCACCCAATCAGCTATGGTGCACTCACACTTGCTTAAGTGAATGTGGGGGCATAAGCCTGGGTTTCCTGCAAGAGATGTGTGATATCAAATTTAAATTATATTTATTATGAAATCAAGTCACTCAAGTCACTGCAGCAATGCTGAGCTAACAAATCTCACCCACAATAGTAAAGCATGACAAAATTCTCAGGATAAAAAACATTTCTTTAAATTTCTTCTTGGGCACACAGCCACAGACGTAGGAAAATGTCTTGAGTACACAGCCATGTACACACACAGCACAGAAAATCAACTAATTAAAGCAGTGGGAGTCAGCTGGCTAATCTCCTCCTAGCAGCAGCAACTACTGTGCACTCACACTTGCTTAAGTGGCCATGGAGGGCCTCAAGCCTGTGTTCCTCATAGGAAGATTTCTGATATTAAATTTAATTATATTTATTATGAAATCGAGTCACTCAAGTCACTGCATCAATGCTGAGCTGAAAAATCTCACTCAATATAGTCAAGCCTGACTAAATTCTTGGGAAAAAAAATCTTTCAATTTTTTCTTGGGCACACAACCATAAACTTAGAAAAATGTATTGAGTGTACAACTTTGCACACACACAGAAGAGACAATCAGCCAACTGAAGCGGTAGGAGTCCATCAACTAGTCCCAGCCTATCAGACATGGTGCACTCACACTTGCTTAAGTGGCCGTGGAGGGACCCAAGCCTGGGTTCCACACAAGAAGATTTCTGATATTAAATATAAATTACAGGTGTTATGAAATCAAGTCACTCAAGTTACTGCAGCAATGCTGAACTGACATGTCTCACTCACTATAGTGAAGCCTGACTAAAATCTCAGAAAAAAAAAAATATAGTTTGGGGAGACATGAAGCCAAGCCGCTAAAGGTCACTAACAACTAACTGCACTTCAGTTAGACTATTTGCCTTGTTATTTGTTTCAGACAAAAACTAAATTAGAAAAACCTTAAATTTCTAATCAAAATAAGCTTCTACAAAATCTTCCTTACTCCCTTAAACTGTTTGTGTTTAAAACACAACACATTGCATCTTTAAAGCTCATTTAATTTTAGTACAGTGCACACACACACACACACACTCATTGTGTGTGTGTGACTAATAATACGCGTGTGAAGTGTGAGCACGCTGGCTGTCTCCCTCTCTCTCTCTCTCTCTCTCTCTCTCTCTCTCTCAGAAAACACTAAACAGCCCTTCTACTTTTTTCTTTCTTAAAAGCTTAAGTTACACCCTACAGTGTAAAAACAATTGACCCTCTCTAACTTGGGATTTAGAGATGGAAAAAAAGTCGTTTTTGATTTTGTGTCTAGTTTTAACAAGTGAATTGAAGTAGATCCTTTCTCTGTTGCAGCACAAGTTGTCTGTCTCTCCTGCTTGCTGAAGCTCCTGTGAGTGCTGGGTCACATGACCTGCCTTCAGTGAGCTTCCAAAGTAGCCTATGATTGGACAGGAAGTCTTGAGACATCTTGAACTCCCAACAAATAGCAAAATGCCAACTAATCCTGAATAGCACTAATTATGTTTTTCTTCCCAAGTGACAAATAGCCTATTATTCATGATATTTGGGAAATACTATTCATTACTCACACACTGCTAGTACCTAGGATCAGTACTGTGGCAGGGATTGGTGGGGCAGTGCAAGACTGGTTGTCGAGGGTGGGAGTGGACTGACAGTGAGCTGACATCTTTTCACATACACCTCCACCAGGTGTCAATTCAAGCAGAAAATCCTTCCATGCTTGTTATAGAGGCATACTGTAGGTCAGCAAGCATAGGCAAAACAGGAGAAGTTGTACAATTTGCAAGTAGTGTTTTATTATTAATGATAAAATAAAAAATAATGTTGTACAGGATAGCGCTTCACTAAGGCAGTACAAATAAAAAAAAAGTCTTTCATCTGCGAATCCCTTTTCAGTTTTAAATCTCAGTCTCTTCCTCTCTCAACAAAACTTTGCTCTTTATATGAGATGTCTTTGCCTGGCACTTTAACCTCTGCATCCTGTTCTTGTAAGTTTCATCTCCTGTTTTTCGCAAAATGCAACAATACTTTTTTCATTGACCTCCTTGTGACCAGCCTGAAGAGTTCATTAGTTTTCATAACAGGTGCAACCAATTAAGACATCCTGTCCCAGGGCTGATTTCCTGCTGACAAGCTTGCAAAAAGCCAAAAGGTTTCTCAGGGTAAACCCCTTGTGTTCCAAACTGCTAACTTCTCTGACAAACCCAATTAGCAGTCTGTAATTATTTCAACAATATAACTGCATACACATTTGCAAAGCAAGGGATCTCAGCTTCACAAAAAGATTCACATATATTTTTTTAATGACAGAGAAGCAAAGGGAGAAAGAAATAACAGAAACAGCAAGTAAAGGAAGGGAGATGATGGGGGAAATTGTGGGACCATTGCAGTGGCCTTCTTAGACGCTATAAGAAAGTGTTATTGTGCAGTCAGACAGGCAAGATATAGACAAGTGACAGAACAGATCCTTGCTTTTAACTCTTTCTGCATAGTAAATGGGACATGGTCTTATTCAACCCTGTCAGTGCACTGCACCATGAAATCAGGGAGCCTTCCATGGAGTCCTCCTCCTGAGTGATGCCTGGCCTGACCAGGATGGGCTGACTTGACTGGTGGGGGATGTTGTGGGGGGGGGGTCAGGGAACCCATGGGTTGATATGGGGTACATCCCTGCCAGCATTGGAGAGCATCAACATAGTTAAACATAGTTTAGTAAAAAAAATACTAATAGTGTCCTGTTAAGTTGAAGCTGTCGGTGCTGGTCATTTGCTGGGCAAGGAGCGGTGCAAGTTCAGATCTGTTAGGCTGTGCAATTACAGTGACTGACAATCTGACAGACCACTGATAGGTATGCTGTAGCATGAGCAGCAAGCCTTCTCACTGGCTTGAAGCAGCCGTTGGGCTCAGCAGTCACAACGATTGATAGCCTCTCACAGACCAACGGGTATGCTGCAGCATGAGCACAAAGCCTTCTCACTGGCTTGAAGCAGAAGAAAGCCTGATCATCATTTTCCTGCACTCTGACTGGTTGCTAATGTGCTTGTGGTTGGGCAGGGGATAAAAGTATCAGATCTGTAAGGCTCTGCAATCACAGTGATTGACAACCTGCCAGATTAATAGGCATGTTGCGACATGACAGTTAGCCCTCTCATTGAGATGAAACAGCAATAAAGCAGATCACTGTTTTCCTGCACTTTAACTGTCTGATAATGTAAAAATAACAAGTAATAAGCCATGGCCAATGCAAATCATGTTTGCTTGCTTGCTTGTATTTGCTGTGTAGTTGGGTGTAGACAGCACAGCAGGTAACATTAACAAAATAACACAAGTTTTAATAGTGAAATTGTCATGATTGGGAAATGAAGAGGTACACGCATATTGTTGGTTATTTTCTTACACTGTGACCCTGAATTTTCAAGATAGTGTTTTATTACCCTAGCATACTGTAAGAACATGACAGGTGTCATTTATGAAATCCCACCTGTAGCTTGATTTTGTGGAAGATCGTGAAAACAGGTTTGGAGGATGGTTTGAAAATGATACCTGCCATGTTCATTAGGTGAGGTAAAAAAGACTGTTAAAAATGGGTACCAGGTCAATATAGCACTTCAAGGAACATCGTGGCAAGAACCGTGCTGTGTAAAGTGTTAAAGCATTTAGAGAGATACTGTAGGTATAATAGCAGTAGGGAAGTTCTGCTACCCCTGTCGCTGTGTGCTGATACTTGGAAGAGATCAAGTTGCAGTGTGTGTGATGCCTGGTTGAGCTACTCCTGTGGTGGACGGGCTAAGGCACCAACACATGGCAGGGTTGGAGACCGGCAATCATGGTTTGTTCTCTCTCGCCTCCCAGGTCTCCTGGTGTTGCAGCTTTTTTTTTTTTTTTAAGAAAATTTAATTTCTCCCACTCCTGAGTTTCTCCCCATCTCCTAGTCCACACCCCTCAGAGTTGATTAATTTAATTCTGGGGGTGAGGGGGGTTAAGCCCTCACAGAAAACAGAAACTCACATTATTTTCAATAGTGTGTGCTTTTAGTGTTGTGTTCGGTGTTTTTACCAACCTTATTTCGGCGCATGTTGTTTTGCTTGTGGCATTCATTGCTGCGTTATTTTTGTGTGCATTGATATGAAACCATGTCTTGAAAATGTAGGTTCAAACTGCAAAAAAATTGCAACAGTATGGGTAAACATTGACAAATGTCATTTTTTTCATAACTTTGTTTTTTGAGATTCTGACACAGACTCCCCACCTTGTGAACATAACAGGTGTTATTTCTGAGCTCCTGTGCAAAACATCATTTTGTGGCACAACCGTGAAAACACGTTTTGAGCAAGATCTGAAAAGCTACACCTGCCATGTTAATGAGGTGGGGGTAATAATTGACTGCAGTATGTTGAAAATTTGAGGTCAAAATCTCAAAACTAGCAAAGTTACAAGTAAATGTTGGAAAATCTCAATGTTCCTTCATAACTTTTTTTTTTTGAGATTTTGACTCCAAATCTTCAATATAGTATTTTCATTATCCACCTTTTTTTTTCAAATTATTTTATTAAGGAGGTAGGGTGCAAGAATCACATTTCAAGTACATGACATTTTATACATGTAGTGCAATTGGTTACTAGTACATCTACTTTAAAAGCAATAGGTCATAGTGAGCAACTTTACATACAATGCATTTATAGCTGTTGCCAATGTGTAAAAGTCCTGGATATGAACCTTTAGGTCAGCTTTACATAGTTTGAGCAAACTCCTATCAGCATATAAAGAGAGGTCCTGTTACCCAATGAGCATATTTTGTCAAGTGGGGAAGCTCCCAGATTCCACTGCCATAAGCAGGGGTGTCCAAGTACCCAAGACTACATTGGGGCAGCCCTGAGCATTACTTTGTGCCCATTCTAGTGCCATGCAGGCCCTCATATTACTTGCCCATCTTGTGACTGTCAGGGGTGATGGCGATAGCTACACCTGTGCTATTGTTCTTTGCGCATTGACAAGGGCTAAGGACCAAAGAGACCTTGCCATTTTGAGAACTCTAGGGACTGGATCCACTCCCAATAATAGCTCTAAAGGAGACTTAGACAAGGGGTACCCCAACACTTCACTCATAATTGAATGTATGGCATGCCGGAACGGGGCCAATTTAGGGCAAGCCGAAGCCAGATGAATAAAATCTGCACTTTCAACTTGGCACTTAGGACATTGGTCAGACCTCGAATTGTCCATTTCATGCAGTCTCTTGGGAGTCAGGTATGCTCTATGTCAAAAATTACACTGCATCTGATGAAGCTTATTGCTCCGAGAGCAGCTCACATAATGTTCACAAGCATACTTCCACGTAAGCTTATCTATTGGTAACATTATATCTGTACTCCATCTGGCTTTACTCTTGTTGTGCTGTCTATTCTGAAAGGACTCCTACATTGTACTATAATAAACTGAAAGGCTCCCTGCCCAGGTTGGGTCCTAAATAACTCTTTTTCCAAGGGTGAGGGCTCCGACCATCCACACTCAAGTGTGAGTGATTGTCCACATTTTTGCCGTAGCCTCATAAATAAGAAAAAATCCCCTGCTGGTATCCCTTATTCCTTACAAAGAGTCCCAACATTTTTTAAAGTTCCTCCCTCATACATTTGATTAACTGTCAGTAGTCCCACCTTTCTCCAGGCTAGTATTTGTTGTATCACTATTCGGGCGCAGTGCATTTCATCTCACATGACATTTAATAAGCTCATATTTGGAGATCTTTTAATTTTATGTCCTATACATTGATGGGCAGCCAACCACACCTGCAATGTGTTTTTAGTAAATGGATTGAATGGTAAGCTTTTTCCCAAATTTGCCAACGCACCCACTAATGTGTTATTTTTGAGATTACCATTTAACATGTCTTCAATTTCTAGCCATGAGCAACTTGCTTCTTGCTGTTTACTGGGGAGATAAGCTAACTGTGCTGCCCAGTATTAATTTCTAAAATTTGGTAGTCCCATTCCCCTTTACGAGGGGGGAGTTGAAGATTGGTGCATTTTACTTTAATTCTCCCTCTTTTCCTTACAAACCAAGTGATAAGGGAGTCAAGTTGATTAAAGTGCTTCAGGGGGATTCTAATAGGGAGAGACTGATATAAATATAAAATTTGCGGTAGAATGGTCATTTTGACCACCCCCACTCATCCAGTCATGGATAAGGGAAGTGCAGTCCAGCGTTCGCAGTCCTCCGTGAGCTTCTCCATCAGCGGGACAAAGTTTAGGGCATATAGGCAACTAGAAGCTGCTGAGATCTGAATACCTAGGTATTTTATGGTATTCACTAATTGAACCCCCCCCCTCAGGTTTGCTATCAAATGAGCCCTGTCTAGTAGCCCAACTGGGAGCAATTCACTTTTAGTAGAGTTAACACGGTACCCAGACAGTTGGCCATTGGTGCGCATTAAGTTATGCACTAAGGGTAGGTCTCTGTCTGGGTACTGCATGTATAAAAGTTGATCATCAGCATACATTGCCACTTTATGATGTCTGCTTCCCCCACAAACCCCCTTATGCTTGGGTGTGATCTTAGTGCCTCACCCAGTGGTTCTAAAGATAAAACATATAGCAGGGGGGATAGTGGACACCCCTGTCGTGTGCCGCTGCCCAGGTGGAATGGTGCCGTGAGAGAGCTATTGACCAGGACTTGAGCTTGTAGATAAGTAAAGAGGGCCCTCACCCAGGAGCAAAAGATTGGCCTATTCCAAACCTTTTCAAAACATCAAATAGGTACCCCATTCCATGCAATCAAATGCCTTCTCAACATCTAGCGCAACCACCGCTGCCCCATGGGTTCTTTTAGACTTTTCCCATTTGTAAACAATATTTAGGGTGCGTCTGATATTATGCTTCCCATATCTGCCTTTAGCAAAGCTGGATTGGTCCGGATGTATTACTTCGGGTAGTACAGTCTCTAGTTCAGCGGCTAGGGCCTTATCCACAATCTTATAGTTTGCAGTGAGCAACAAGATCGGCCTATAAGATACGCATTTTAGTCGGGTCTTTCCCTGTCTTGGGCAGAACTGTGATTATGGTGGACTGCATGGAAGGGGGTAGTTCTCCCTTTTTCAAACCTTCCAGAATCATATCAAACATAGGATCAACAAGAAGAGCCTGAAATTGTTTAAAAAAGTGAATTGGTAGACCATCTGGGCCAGAGGATTTACCACTCTTCAAAGTCCTGAGGGCAGTAATAATTTCCTGCTTAGCTAAGGGGGAGTCGAGGTCAGCCCTAACCTCCTCTGAAATTTTAGTAAGGAGGATACCTTGGAAAAATTGATCAAAGTCAACTTGGCTTGGGTTATACTCAGAGGTATATAATTGTGCATAAAAGGCACCAAATGCTTTGCCTATTTCCTCTGACCCTTGAACTGTTGCCCCATTTTCTGTATTTATTTGACCTATGTTTCTTTCAGCTTCTTTATGCTTTAGCTGCCAGGCCAGTAGTTTCCCAGCTCTGTCCCCATCATAATACCCCCAGCATTAGTAAGTAATATAGAGTGCTCCAGTTGGGCACTCGAAAGCGTATTGAACTTCCATTTCATTTTTTGGAGAGCATTGTACAGAGTCCTGGTAGGGTTCTGTTTATGAGCATTCTCAAGGGCATTTACTTTTATCCTTAACCTTGTCAGCTCCTGTGTCTCAAGCTTACGCCTGTACGAAGCATATGTTATAGTTTGCCCCCGGATATATGCCTTAAGAGCTTCCCACTGAATCTTATGAGAGGTGTCATCCCTTTTATTAAACAGGAGAAATTCTTTTATACTGTCCCCCATGTACTGTATATAACCCTGATCTTTCAAAAGCAGAGGGTCCAATTTCTGATTTCCAGCTCTTCTGGGCTTTCCCATCCCTGTAAAGGTAACCAAGTGTAAGGCATGGTCTGATATAATGATCGGGCCATAGGCAGCCTCCTCTACACTCACCAACAAAGCACTAGATACTAAAATTCTGTCCAACCTAGCATAGGTATGATGTACATGGGACAGGAAACTATAGTCCTGCCTATCAGGGTAAGTATGGCGCCAGGCATCCACCAAGCCAATATCCCCCTGGAGCACTTCCAGGGCTCTGGCATTTTGTGACCTGTTCATAAGTGTTATGCTGGACCTGTCCAGTATGGTATCCAGGACACAGTTGTAGTCTTCTCCAAGATTCCAAGGACCTTCCCCACTGGCCATATCAAGGGACAATTTTTGGATGAAGTCTGGGTTTTCCACATTCGGTGCATATACTGAGCCCACTAAAAGTACCCCTCTACCCTTTATGTTGATCTTGGCCAGCGCATACCTCCCCACTTGGTCTACTTTCTGTTCAAGAATCTGAGCTGTAAGTCCTTTTGGAATCCATATTGAAGCTCCTCGTGCCTTTGAGGAAAACGTAGTGGAGACCCACATTCCCCCCATAAATTTTGCAGTTTTTTGCTCTTCCCGCTGTGAAAAATGGGTTTCCTGAAGTAGGACTATACTCACCTTAGCCCTTCTTATTTCTCCCATAACCTTTCTCCTCTTAAGGATTGATTTCAATCCATTTACATTCCAGGACACACATTTAATAGTTTCAGCCATAGTTGCTAGAATCATACCAACCCATTGCTTTCAACACGAATAAATTTTGCACCTCCTGAATTATTTTATTTCTTTTAAAACCCACCATCCCCCCCTCCCTGCCTTGTTTCATAAAATTCCCCCATTTGTCTCTCCTGAGATCCTGTCTCACCCCAAGGCTATACATACATCAGGACCAAGTTCCAGCTATTGAAGGTATCCCTGTTGTATAGTAACGTGCAGGCCCCCCGTGTGACCCGTAATTGAACTGGGCACCCTCCCGTTTCCCCATCTTTCTCCTGTCTATGCTATGTAACCCCCACAAATTCCAAGTTGGATAATCATCCACCCCTCCTTCCCCCCCCAGGCAGAAACATCTCTGCCAGTATTCCCACTACAAAGAACAGGCAGTAATGGTGCAACGAGACAGCCATCGAGTGTATATCGAGGGGACACCATTATAAAATTCTGCTTAGTCAGTAATTTCTAGATATAATGTTAGAACAACGTATTCTGAATAATAACTTGCAATCCAAACAACATGCATCCTAAAAGTGAATACAGCAGAGAGAAAAAGAAAACTTCACTGCTTAGATTACCAGTAAGGCAAGTAGCACAAAAATAATAGTATGATTCCTGGCGCCTTAAAAAGCTTTTAACGGTCTACTATGGTCCACATAACACGCATTCAAGTCTAGGCACCAAAACCCTTCAGATCTTCTTTGAAATTATAATACAGCAAATGACAATGTTTAGTCTCAAGTTTAAACCTCAGGTAACATATTTTTCAGGATCCTCTGGTTATCTGAAGGCCTCCCGCTGCTACCCGTACCCCCAGATATGGTTGGGTGTGTGGGTATTAAATAGAAGTTTTGGCAAACACATCCAAAAGAACAATACCTCATTGAAGAGGGCCAGACAGAACCAAAAGTAAAATAAAGTGACGAGTCCAACTCTCCAGCATGAACTAGAACAAAACAAAGCTTCTTGTTTCTCCCGTTGAGACCCGGGCCCCTAGGCCCTGTCGGGAAGGGGGACTCAGAAGAGTTGGAAGTCAGGACCCGATTTAAATCAATGAGAAACCTCTGATCTGAAGCTCGCACCTTAATACCCCAGAAAGAATATGATTTATAACTAGAGGACATAAGAGCACCAGGGAACCAGGTATTTAATAACTGCTGCATCACTTACTTCATACCGACTGCAAAATTTCCTTCCTCAGGCATCTGGAACTCCATTTCCTCTGGCCTCCTCCTCTACAAGCCACTTCTCTGCCTCTCTGGGACAGTTAAATATGCGTGTTTTTTGGCCCATTCTTTCTACTTGCAGTTTCGCCAGGTATAAAAGTGCAAATGACCATCCCAGCTGGAATAGGCGACTCTTGACTGAGTTGAAGCACTGTCTCCTCTCCTGAAGTTCCCTACTATAGTCCTGGTAAATATGAACTTTTCTATTGCCATAAGGGATGGGACCTGCTTTTTTTGCTTTTTGCAACACTTTCTCTTTATCAGAGTATCGCAAGTATTTAATCAAACAGTGGCGAGGCCTATCACCTGATTTCGGTGGGGGGCCAACCCGGTGAGCCCTCTCAATTTCAAAGGCTGCATACTCTTCTGGCGATCCCAACTGCATCACCACCCATTGGTGAAGGCCCAGGACGGGCTCATGGTCCTCAGTTCCCTCCGGCAGCCCTATAATGCGTATATTCGATCGCCTAGATCGGTTCTCTTGGTCTTCAAAACGTTCTTTCAGCTCTGCCATTGTGGACCGTAGACTGTTTTGCTCTGCAGGGACCCCCGAATAAGAATCTTCTAGCTCTCATAAGCGTCTTCCCAGCTCAGAGATTTAGGCAGCATGTGTAGTCATTGTCTCCGATAAGCTAGTTACCACCGATTGAAGGTGAGTCATCCGGGAGGTTATATTTCTGAAACCTGTCTTCACTTCTTGTTGCATCACCAGGAGGGTGTTTGGGACTCCAGCTAAGGTTTTGGTTAGAGAATCCATTTCCTCTGATTGGCGATCTGCTGTGTATTCAACCTCGTGCTCTCTCTAGCTGCAGTCCAGTGAACCCGTCGCTTTAAGGAGATTTCGGGTATTAAAAGGCAGTTTGGCTTACTTATTTTTTTGTCTACCCGTAGCCATTAGTACCAGATACTGTTCCCATGTTGTTCTAAAATGCCAAAAATGTGTTTACTGACTATTTAAAACTATTTTAACGCCGGTGTCCTGAGGAGCTTTCTTAGCGAGTGACTGCCATCTAAGCCTGCTAGCCACGCCCCCCCATTACCCACCTTATGATCAAGACAGGTATAATTTTTAAAATCCCGTCCCAAGGGCAATCTCATGGAATGACTGTGAAAACATATTTCAGAGGGGATTTGAAAAATGATACTCTTGTTTATGAGGTGGGGTGAAAAAGGATACAATGAAGAATTGAGGAAAAAATGTTAAAGAAAATGACAACATTATGAGTAAGAGTTCAAAACGCATTAGAAAGCCATTAACAAGACTTACCTTGTTTTCAGCCAGTTCATGGTAAGGCATGGTAGAGAGAGGAGCTTCAGCAATTCTGAGAGAATTACTCTGTGGGACCCTTGTAAGGTAAGTGAGGGATTGGGGGTGGGTGGGTTCTGAAAGTTAGGCCAAGTGGGGAATCAGGGTCTAGAAGACATCAATGGACTGTTTTCTTCATTTCAGGTTTAAGATAAGGAACAAGAGATGGTTTTCCTTTTATCAGGTTCTGACACTGACTATTGGTGACCCTGGTGTCAATGAGTTGTTTGGTGGCACTGGGGGTTGGGCACCTCCAGAGTCATATATGGTGGTGTGAATTGTTAGCTGGCACTCCAGTGTCATAGTGTGTCAGGGGTGTTGTCTGTGTGTTTGTGTGTGGGGGGGAGGATTGTTTGCAAATACTCTAGGTCGGGGTTTCTCAAATGGTGAGGCCAGCCTCCCAGGGGAGGCCCCAACCTGTTCCGGGGAGGCTCAAGCAAGCCTTAAAATGTACTATATTTAAATGTCAAGTTTTGGATGCTTTGTGTGATAGGATGCAGCAAACTAAAGTGAATAATGGCATACGAATTTATGTACAAAATGGGTGAGCAGGAAAGTCGTACTCAACAAACACTTGTTTCCTGGTGTGATATGGGGGAAAACTGAATAGAGGAAGTACAGTTCTTGGAAAGTGTGCAAAACAAAATGCTAAATAATTCAAATGAATAGGTAGAAGGTAACAACTGACCCATTATACTGGCTGCAGAAAAGCACAAATGCAAAGGCTAGGCTGAGAGGTACTAGGAGCAAGAGGAGGACAAAGCAAAATGATCTGTGATAAGGTGTTTAAAAACGAGGTAAAACTGACAAAGAAAGTAATCTGACTCATGGAGGTATTGCAACAAGGGATGCAGTAAATAGGGTTCAAAACCCAGAAGTGTGGAGTGAATAGGCCAACATGGAAAGGGTGTTATACAGATGGAGCATAATACATTTAATAAAAGGAGAATAAACTGAACTACTCAAAGGAGTGTCACTGTTTTCCCTGCGTACTGTGCAAAGCACGATAATTGTTCAAACTATGGGGAGGGCCAAAATTATTTCTATATTGGGAGGGGGGGCTCAAGATCTTCTCCATGTCTTGGGGGAGGCTCACTATGACAGTGTGTGAGAACTACTGCCCTAGGTAGTATGCCATGGTGTCATAATGATTTTTAATAGCTGGATCAGGCAGAAGGGGGTGATACCAGCAGTGGGGTAGAACAGCCACCACTTTTATAGATATAGTGCAGCTGGGTGAGGTTGGAGAGAGGAAGATACTGGCAGCGGGGTTGAGTTGTAGTGCAGCTAGAGTCAGACATGGGTGGGAGGCAGGAAAATACCAGTGGTTTTGAAGTGCATTTTGCTCCACTTCAGTGGTGCTATAAGGTGCTTTATTTTTGAGCTGAATGTTGACATGACAGCAACAGATCAGCAGTATCTGGGGCCATTTTGCAACATCTCTGCCATTCCCAGGATTACAGAGAAAGAAAGCATTGTAAATCACCAATGAAGTGGAACAAACAGCACAGGAAATGCAGGTAGTAAGATGTACAAGCTGCACAAGAAAACCCACTTCCACTTCGCATTTTTCTGTTCTGTGGTTGGCCAAGTACTTCAAAGGAAACAGCAGTAGAAAGGCTTAAAGTAGGCAAATTGAGGAGGAGATTGGGTATTTTGAAGCTGTGATAGGTGGAGCAAGAGCAAGCTGCCAAAAGCCCTCTCACAGCTCAGACCGATCACTTTATGTTTGTTAACCTTTGGTAAGTAAACATAAAAATGGGATTTATGTAAGTAAACAATAAGACACAATGGGGTGTGCATTGTTCTGTGATAACACCATGCCCAGCACCGTTGTAAGACATGAGGACGAATGCTGAGTGCCTTCAGCCCTGGAAGTGCAGTTATCTCAGCAAAATGCACATTCCCAGAGTGTCTTACTGCGCTTATGAAATGGGCTTATTAATTTAAATGTAAATTTGAATGTAACAATTGATGTTAAAATATGTAATAATTGAAAACATTACTTGCATGTGTGATAAAGTAGTTCTTCCACCTACTGGTAGTAGATGGAAGTTTGACTTTGCTTTAAGAAGTTTGTCCAAATATGCCCTCCATATTTGTAATTTTTCAACATGGTGCAGTTCTGAATAGAAAATCAGCAAGACGGTTACTGATTTGTTTTAATTTAATGTTTTCTAACATTATTATAGGTTTTATTTAGTGAGAGGTAGAGTTGTCAATTTTTATAGTAAGCATCTGACTGCCCCTGTTTTAGTGAGTGACTGACTGATCCTCCCTCTACTCTCTGTCTCTCTCCTTTCATTTCAGGGTAAAGTGGTCAGTAGAGAGGAGCTTTTGTTATACTTTATATTAGCAGTTAGAGGCCCAGGTTGAGTGCTGTACTTGTCATTTCTTAGTGATCGTCTGCTAACATCCCTCAGCTGGCCTACACTCGCTGGCTCACTGCTTTCAAGAAAGAGCAGCCTGACAGAAGCAGGCATGTGTTAAAACCACTGTGGTGTTTCTTCATCTTTTTTGAAGCCCTGGATGTGAAGCAGAAAACAAACCCAGCCCAGATTCTTTTCAAATGAGAAAAAGAATCTGCTAGTCTGTTGCGCTATGGTCTGGAGGGGGTCTGTTGGCACTAACACTGATTCGGAATACAAGTGAAAACAAACAGAAGCATTTTCAATATTTGGTCAACAGAGCCCACAGAGATGCTTATTTAGGAGTAATCGGGCGTTTCTCCCTTTTTTTTTATCACAGTCCTGAGTCTGCCTTGCATGTGCAGCGCAACTACTGATATCCTTATTTTTTTTAATGTAACCCCCCCCATGTGGGCTTACCAGTTTCTCCCTTCATGCTCCCCTGCCTCCCAATCCCCTGTTCTGCTCACTGCTACCTGGCCCAAGTCCCTGTGTGCTCTTGAGTCTCCGTCCAGCCCCGTAATATGATTTTCCTTCCAAAAGAGGCCAGAGGAGTGAAGCTGCGGAACCACCATGCTGTAGCCATGCAAATGTGGGAGCTGGCAGTAGTGCATGTTCATTTTCTTGCCATGACTGTGGCTCAATGAAAGCTCTCACGATGCTCCCGGTCCCCATATTTAGGTACTAGGGGCGGAAACATGGAGGAGATGTTTGAGGAGCTTAAAACTGTATTATTTAAAGATGTCAATGGGTGCTTTGGGACCACCTTTAAATTTTAATGAGCCTACTCAATGAATATTAATGACTGCCTGCATGCTGCTAGGGACTAAGTGGAAAGGCAGCAATGACTGGCGGGGAAAGATATTGTAAAGTGTAAAGTTTGCAGTCAGATTGCAGGGTGAAGGGATTACTTTAAAATGGTGGGGCAAATCATAAATAAAAATAAACTGTGAGGCTGCACTAGGGCTGATAAGTTGAGACACAGTATGGAATGCACTAAACTGGTTTACACAGCAGCCATGTTTGCAGCTTTGACCTCAGCCCTAGCCAATCGGAAAGCCATGATTTTGCAAAGGGACTTATGGGATTGCATAATGGACTTCTGGGGGGAAAAAGTAGGGCCAATTCTTGGTGCCGAAATGAAGGACCAATCAGGTGTTGAGGGAGCCTGACGAATATTAATTTTTCAATGGGACAATTGTTCAAACAATACAGAGCTGCCAAGTGCTCCCAAAACTTAAGAGACCTTTGGTTTTAAGTTCAGTTCAATGGGAGCCCCTCCAGAGGGAGGGGGGCTCCGGCCTCTTTGCTGTAAGATGTGGCTGCAAGGCTTGAAAATGGCCTGCCTGGGAATTGGCCAGCTTCAGTCCCAAAGAGCCTGCATTTACCTTTCTACCTCTAAAAGAAATTGCCCAGAGAAGAGAATTCTAACCAGCAATGCCAGCTGTGAGAGAGCTGTGAAAATCTGCAACTTCAGCGGTTAGAGCTCCGTAGAAACCTACAACTTCAGCAGTGTGAGAGCTGCCTAAGAGATTCCTGCTAGAGGAAGCCTTCCATGATTTTTCAAGTATGATGGAGACCTGCTTGGAGGCCAATTAGCCATTAGTCCAGGAGGTGCTCATTTTTGTGCTATGTCATCATGCACTGATCCAGTGCCAGGATAGGGTGGATGTCTGTATGAAGAATTGTTATTACTGTCCAGTTCCACAGAAGTCATCTGGGCATCTCTCTGGAGAAAGGAAATTTGCCAGCGATGCCTGTGAGAAGTTTGATGTCCTGCTTAGGGTTTGTGGAAGCCATGTTAACCAAGAGGAGCTGTATGAATATGTTTCAGATGTTGGAAGCTAGAGTGTGAAGAGATGTTCTGTTACTTTGGGAGACTCGCCATAATCTCCAGTGTCTTAATTCTAAAAGAAGGAAGAAGGAAGAAAGCCCTCTGCTGTTCGATTAAGAACCTGCAAGGTCAGAAAAGCATTCGTCCAGTATGTTGGTACTGATCAAGTGAGAAGATTTGTTTGCCTGTTGTGTTCAAGTCTTTGAAGTAAAAAGATAAATCTGTCTTCTGTTTCATGTCCAAGTCTGAAATACTGGAGTCTAAAAGATTGTTTCTGCTAATCTTCAGTGGGAAACACAGAGACTGCATCCTGATGTGAGAGAGTCAATGCTGCTAAGCTGGCAGTGTGGTCGAGTGTCATTTACAGTCAAATGTAACTGAATGACTAAGAGAAAAAGAGACTGCCATTCAAGGTCATTTTGGGGAAATAAGGCTGGTGGTGACGCCAGCTAGGCACTGCCATTGCATCTCCCCCTGAGGGGTCATGCCTAGACATGGGGGTTGAGGCATGCCAGACCAGTTTCCTGGTGCTGGCCTGTTCCAGTTTGAGACTTCGCCATTGAGAAGATGACCAGATGCTAGAGAAGCAGAGAGATGTTGTAGTCTGTTAAAGCTACAAGTGCCTGCTGCTAGAAGGCCCAAACTGCAAGAATGCAGAGAAAAGGCCCAAGCTACAAGAGATGCAAATAAAAGGTCAAAGTTGCAATGCCCCTGCTGCTTATTTCAGCTTGCAAAGTGTTTAAGTAATTCCAGCTACCCCAGATCTACAGTCTGAACAGCACCAATTGTACAAGAAAAGAGACTGTCTGTAGAACTGTGAGTAAAGCAGGGATTGCTCTGTATCTGGGGGAACTGTAAATAGTTGTCTGCAAATGGTTTCAAGTTTTAATAGCCAAATATGGAGAGCTGTCAAGTTTCTAAGTTAGTAACCCAGCTATAGAATCAAGTGCCCATCAAGTAGTTATTGCAGCCAGGGGAAAAAGATTTAAATCTAATTAAATTTCAGTGCACCAGTGTTGGCCAATCAACTGCAACCAGGCCTGCAACATTTTAGTACTGGGTACCCAGGAGCTGATAGAGTTATGGGGCTCTTATATAAAGACTGGGGACTGGTACCAGTTGAGGGTTTGTAATTACTAAACATAAGCAGCTAGACAGATAGAAAGCCTTAACCTAAATCCATCAGAAGGTTGGTGGGTGATGGGCATTGGAAAATGGGTTTAAATTTAAAATTGAAATGAGTGTTTGATGTTGGCACTTAATAAATGCCAAATGCAAATGTTGCCTAACCTCTACCTCTAATTTCCCATTCCTAACCCTATCCCCTTGGAAATAAATTGTTGGTTAACCTTTTTACAAAATGTCTCGAGAGCATATTATTAGCTTAAGTCAATAACTGCAAGTTATTAAAATGCATTTTTTGGTTAATGGTAATCCATATGTGGGGTGACTGTATGGGGAGGTGGGTTGGTACAGCATCCGGGGGCTTGTACCGCTGAACTATCAGATCCACTTTGTATTTTGCTCTTTGTGGAGGCACCATGCTTTTTGTTGTTATCTTTGGGAAAGCACCCCCCTTATGACCAGGAATAGGACCCAGGACCCTCAACCTTGCATGGGCCTACAAGGCAGGGGTAGTAGTCCATTGGTAGATGGCGCCCGGCTTACATAAATGTAAAAACCTTTGCTAACCTGTGACATGTAGGAGGGATTTAGGAAATTTTACAAACTGGGGGCACCAAACCAACAAAGAAAGATTCTGTTTCATGTAATGAAAGACTGTTTCTTGTTGTTTGTTTTTAAACTTGGTTTCTGTGTCTATTATGGGATTTCTTCAACAGCAGGCTGTTAGACCACAACTAAAAGAATCAACAGTCCATTGTGGATTAGATGCTATTTGGGTTTTACTGTGGGAAAAAATGACTGCCAAATGAGGTTATTTAGAATTTTGGCTGGTGGCGTGTGTGACGATAACCATCTGCTTGTTATTATTTGTATCATGTTTTGCTATAAGTATACGTTTAGACTTCTGCTTAGAAAAACAGGCCAAGCAGAAAGGCCTCATGGGACATGGGATTTTTGTACAGAGAGAAAAGAAGGATCGGCCCTATCCCCGACCCAGTGGAAAAACTTATTAAGAGCTTCCTTTAGACACCAGGTTGTAACAGGTTGTAAAACAACTACTGCTTTGAAACCTAGGAAACTGGCCATAACAGACTACATTTTATGACCTGTCAGGAGGTAAGCCAACTCTGACAGATACCTGTGAAAATCCTCACAATTGAGAGACATGTTTTGCAGGATGTCCTTCTGAAGATTAAAGGGGGTAATTCTGACTTGCTATAAAGCTGTGGCTCACTAATTAAAAAAAAGTATAGATTTTTTTTTTAAGTGGGATGTTTAGCATTGTGTAGATGCATGTGACTAATTCCATATGCAGGAACAAGAGTGACCTCACAGCCAGCATCACCAGAGCTGTGACCTCACAAGCTGGGTGGGACCCTTTTCCCCTCATGATATTATCAAGGCTGAGGAAACCTTGTGCTTTTTTACTTTTGGATGCCTGAGAGGACCCACTCTTGTTCCAACTTTGCAAGACTGCATTCTTGTGTTTGGACTTTCAAGAGACTCTTTTACTTCTGGACTCTTAAGAAACACTTCTACCAAAGTTAGGTAATTTCAACACCACTGTTTACTGACTGAAACTGGGGTAGGATCAGTTACTCAGTAAAAAGGTGTTTGGTTTTTTGTAATTTCTATTTCTTTTATTTGACTGTACCATTAATGTTATATGTTCTGTGTTTTGTATTTTATTTACTATTTTTAATTCTAGTAAACTCTGTTTTTCTTGAAATCCTGCCTAAGCCCTTTTTCTCATTTTGAGTGTGAATGCTGGGACAGTGTTGATAATTCTGACAGAACTGTTAAAGTGCTTATAGTGTCACCCTATGCACCAAGGTAAGGAAAATGCCAAAGTCTCAATTGAGTCAGAAGGGGGATTGTAAACCAGGTTGGGTGCCCTCTGGGTTAAGTATTGCACTGCTTTCCCATAGAGGGTGTGATATTTGGACCTATTACCTGTGTGTACTAGTGAAAAAGGGTTCATATTTGACCCCAGGACTTGAGACTGATAGTGGCTTGGACCCAAAACAGACAGGAGAGTTACCCTGTTTGTCTCCTGTTCACATATTACACTTCAAGGTTGGGCACTGTGGGAGCAGAGGGCCTGACCCCCAGAGTGCGTTTGTGATAGATCTGGTTGACAGTGGCGTGATCTAAAAGATTTGGTTTGCAGTGCTGCAATCAAAAAGATTTATTTGCATCCTGTGAAATTATTTGGTGACACGAACATTAACAGTCCAGTGTGTCAGATTGATAAACTATAACAGTTCACACACAAAACAAGGCAGTGATTTGAAAAAAAAAAGGAAAAGAAATATATAATTGGTTACAGTTAAAGTTCCCTACCTTTTTTTTGTTATTTTGGGTGCAAGCTAGCTTAGCCATAGATTAGGGAAGAAGATGGCTTCCACCTACAGCGAGTACACTACGGAATACCTGAGGCAGTTGTGCCAGGAGAGAGGAGTCCATTGCAAAGGGTGAAACAAACAGCACCTTGTGGAGCCTCTTGTGGCAGCTGATGCACAAGCAACTGCCCAAGATCTCAAGTCACAGTTGGTGATGGAAAGGGACCAGACCTTGGGCATGGAGGGGCCAGGGTCCACTGCAGTGTCTAGTCCCAAGAAGGAGGACAGCAGGACCAGTGTGAACCAGGAGCCACCGCAGTAGGGGAAGGTCACCACCATGCAGGAGCCAGAAGGGATCAGGCTGCAGCTAGAGTTGAGGAGTATGGAGCTGGAATTCGAGCAGAGGAAGTTCCAGATGGAGATGGGGAGAGAAAGAGAGAGGAGAGGCAAGAGCAGCAAGAGGCAGAGGAAAAAGGAAACCAGCATCAGAGAGAGGCTGAGTGAGAGGAGAGAGAGCACCAGAGGAAATTTGGACTGGGGAATCTACAACTCCAAAGACCAGCACCAGAGCAGGTAAGTGGCATGGGTGAACCTGGACCTCCAGGACTGGGTTACAAATTAAATTCTAAATTGATAGCTGAATTTAAAGAGGGGGAAGATATGGATGCATTTTTAAATTCATTTGAAAAGGTATGCATTCAGGCAAAAATTCCCAGCGAGTCCTGGAGCTTCCAGCTATCCCCGCTGCTTACCGGTAAAGTTCGTGATGCATTGGGTCAAATGGACAATCAGGACAGTAATGATTATGGCAAACTTAAAGCTGCATTGTTAAAAAAGTATGACTTTACAGCTGAAGCATACAGAGTTAAGTTCCATAAGCTCAGGAGAAGCCCTGACATGAGCTACGAGGTGCTAGCCACAAAACAACGTCAGTTTTTGAAACGTTGGTGGGAGGGGATACAAGCAGACTCTGTAGAGAAAACTGAGGATGTTGTACCTTTGGAGCAGTTCTTTTGGGCTTGCCCAGCAGAGCTGAAAACCTGGCTAGAGGACCGAGATCCAAAAACAGTGCAGGAGGCTGCCGAGCTCTCAGACCGCTATGCCAGAAGCAGGCCTGCTCTGAGAGGGAGTGGGGCAGGCGTGGCAGTGCAAAAAGGGAAAAGCGTGCCTTCAGGGCAGCTAAAATCCTCACTGCCTCCCCAGAAAGCAGGCAGCCCCAGGTTACAAAGAAAGGATTTGCCTGATAAAATAAATAATGAATGTTGGTTCTGCAAACAACCTAGGCATATTGCAAGACAGCATCCTAAAAAGGCACAGTGTGCACAAAGTGGTGCTGGGAAAGAGGTGGGTTTTTTGTGTATCCCTGAAAGCATGCCAGTAAATATGAGGGAGCACATACACCCAGTTACTGTGAATGGGGTGCAGACACATGGGTTAAGGGACACGGGAGCATCCCTTACTTTGGTAAAAGGGGATTTGGTTGAGCCTGAACAGCTTATACCCAATCAGTCTGTTACAGTACGGGAACTCACTGGGGAGGAGAAAACTCTGCCACTTGCTAGTGTTCTCCTGGACTGGGGTGAGACAGGAGATACTGTGCAAAACGTTGCAGTGGCAGAAAATCTGGCCCTGGATGTGATTATAGGGAACAATCTCCAAATGGGGGTGGTGTGTGCAGTTACTCGCAGTCAGGCGGCAAAGTCAGACTGTAGTTCCCTGGACCCCATAGAAGCCCTTGTGGAAAACACTGAGAGGCTGGTTCCCCAGCAGGTGTCTCCTGATCTGGTGAATAGTGAAAGGGGGGGGGCAGAAATTCTCCAGGTAGCAGTTAACAGAACAGCTACAGAAGGTTAGTCTGAGGAGGGAGGGGTAGCCAATTGTCAGAGAGCTAGGGACCCTAGTTTAGGAACTGAAGGGGACCTGTCCCATGCCTTGGGAATGTGTAAAGATTTTGCAGCTGCTCAGAAAAATGACCCCCGTTTAGAGAGGCTGAGGACTTGGACAGAATCTGACAAGGCATAGGGAGGTGATGGGAGACATAGAATGTACTGGGACAATGGACTGCTGTATACGCAGGACGTAACGACAGAGGGAGGGGTGATGGGCAGGCAGTTTGTCATTCCCCAGGGGTACCATGAGCAGCTGCTCAAGATTGCTCATGATATCCCTATGTCTGGACATCTGAGAATCATGTGCACTATGTAGCGATTGACCCAGAATTTCTATTGGCCCAACTTCACTGAGCAGGTGAAGGAATATTGCTGGTCTTGTCACCGGTTCCAAGAAATAGGGAAGGCAGGTAGTAAAACCCAAGCTGCCCTGATTCCCTTGCCATAGTGGGGGAGCCATTCCAGAGCAAAGGAATGGATATTGTGGTGCCTTTGAATACCCCCAGCTCCTCCAGGAAGAGGTTTATCCTATCAGTGGTGGATTATGTCACTCGGTACCCAGAGGCAGTCGCTCTATCCTCACTGAGGACAGACAAAGTGGCAAACGCCTTGCTAGGGATTTTCTCCTGTGTCGGGTTCCCACAGGAGGTTATCACTGATTGAAGGGGTTCCTTCATGTCGGACCTAATGAAGTGTTTGTGGGAGAAGTGTGAGGTGGCGCAGAGATGCACAACACCTTATCTCCCGCAGGCCAGTGGGCCTATGGAAAGGTTAATGGTACTCTTAAATCAGTGGTCCAAGCATTTGCTGAACAGCATAGGAGGAACTGGGAGAAATACTTGCCCCACCTGTTGTTCACTTACAGGGAGGTGCTCCAAGAGTCAACAGGGTTTTCCCCCTTCAAACTCTTATATGGACGCAGGGTGCATGGGCCCTTAGACTTGATCCAGGAGGACTGGGAAGGCAAGCATGCCACCCAGGGAACTCCCATAGTGGATTATGTCCTTAAGTTTAGGGAAAAGCTGAAGGAGCTTATGGGAACAGCCCAGAGCAACCTGACAGTTGCCCAGCAGAAGCAAAAGGTATGGTACCACTGCAGAGCCAGAGCTCGCTCATACACTGTGGGTCAGGCAGTCATGTTCCTAATCCCAGTCTGGAAAGATAAGCTGCAGGCAGAGTGGGAAGAACTGTACAAAGTAGTCAGATAGGTGAATGACATAAATTACATTGTAGAACTGCCTGACAGGAGACATACCCAATGGATGTACCATGTCAACATGATGAAGCCATATGCACATAGGGGATGCATGAGGAAGATCCCCTTCTGGGATTGCTGGAAGAAAGCCAGCGGGAGTCCTCTGTGGAGGCAATCAAAATGTTGCTCCAGTTGATCCCGGACCAGATCCAGGAAGTAAGGAAGGTTTTAACAGACTTTGCCCCATTGTTTAATGCCAAGCCTGGACTAACCCCCTTAGCAATGCATGATGTAGAGATGGGGATGCAAGCGCCCACATGGCAGACAGCATATCAGTGTCTGAGGCCATCCTAAAGGACATTAGGAGGGAGATGGAGGAAATGCTGGATTTAGGGGTAATCCAGAAATCCCACTGCCCCTGGGCCTCACCTGTAGTCCTCGTTCCCAAGCCAGATGGCTCTACTCATTTTTGTTTGGACTGTCATAGACTCAACACGGTCACGAAGTTGGACGCCCACCCAATGCCATGGATGGACGAACTACTGGACAAGTTGGGAGGTGCGACATACCTTACCTGATGAAAGGGTATTGGCAGGTGGAGCTAACTGCCAGAGCTAGGGAGAAGTCAGCCTTCATTACTCCGATAGGGTTATTTGAGTTTAAGGTAATACCTTTCTGAATGAAGAACACCCCTGCCACCCTCCAACGGTTGGTGAACCAGGTGTTACAAGGTACTGAAGAGTATGCCATCTGCTGATCTGTGCTGGCACTGTTGAAATCAATCCTGGACCCACAGAAAGCTCTATCTCCCCAGCTGATTTAGCCACCATAAAAGGCCTAAGTTTTCTTCATATCAACGTCTGCAGCCTCCTAAAAAAGTTCTCATTAATACAGGCCTGGGTTGCACATACCTTACCTGACTTTCTGGTAATCTCCGAAACATGGCTCAAATCTGCAACAAATGACAGAGAAATAAATCTTCCCAACTATCAGCTTTTCAGATCTGATCGTCCATCCAGGGGCGATGGAGTGGCTATTTATGTTAAAGCAAATATCTCTGCATCCAGCCTCAATATTACATCACAGCCAAAGGAATTCAATGTTTATCCTCAAGATATCTCTTCCCAATATGTCAGCTTTTCAATTGATTGGTTGCTATAGGCCCCCTCAGCAGGCCTAAAACTCCTATCCCACCTGGACACTATAATTAAATTAGGCCCAGAAGACACCATTATTTTAGGTGACCTGAATCTAAATTGGCTAGCCAATACATCCGCACTCCTAGTATCCTTGTGACACTCATGGTTTCACTAATTAATTAAAGAACCAACAAGGATTAACCCAAAACAAAAGTAACAGCACACTTCTGGACATTATGTTGGTTAATAAGCCTCATCTGTATTCTCACGCTGGAGTGCTATTTAGTGATATAAGCGTATCATTGTCCCATAGCTGGCATAAGATCATCATTCAAGCCATCCAACCCAGCAAAATTTCTCCCAAGAAGGTCTAAAAAGAACCTTAATATCACAGGATACCTCCATGATCTGTGTCACACCACACTGGCAAGATTTCTATCTCACAACTTCAGTAGAGATAGCTCTACAGGTCTTAAGTGACATTATCACAAGTGCCTCAACATACATGCACCTTCTCCAGTGTCAGAACCAAGCTCAAATCTTGTCGCTGGTTCTCTGCTGACCTTAATCCGCATTGCTTGCTAGAGATAAGCTCTGGAAAGGGCAAGAAAGACCAAGGACCCAAATGATTGGCTTCAATTCAGAAAAGCCAGAAACTCCTGCACAAAAAAGTGAGAACTGCCAAGGCTGCCTTCTATACAGCTGAACTGGATGCCTCCTACCATAACCCTGCCAGATTCTGGGGACCATAAAGGGATCTTAGGACAAGATTCTACCCCTGTCTTACCACCCAAAGTGCACCTAAACAATGTGGATATCACTGACAAGCAAGAAATCTTGAATGCCTTCAACATTCATTTCACTACAGCCGCCTAGCATTCAACTCCTCTCCAGCAAATCTAATGCGGTCACAATTAAACTTCCAGTCTACTGAGGGACAAAAGGCTGCTTCCACATTTTACTTCAAGCCAATACTATTAAAACAAGTAGAAGACCTACTACTCCATTTGGACACAACTAAAAGCGCAGGTGCAGACTCTCTGGACCCCTACTTTCTAAAAGTTGCACTGCACGCCTTGGCAGCCCCCCAACTCACCTTTTCAATTTGTCCCTAGCCACTGGATCTATTCCTACAATATGGAAAACAGCTCAAGTGTTTCCCTACTCAAGGCAGGTGATCCCATGGACCTCAATAACTATAGGCCCATATCCATCTTACCAGTATTGTCCAAATGCTTGAAAAGTTAGTGAACAGCCAATTAAGTGCCTACCTTGACACCAATAATCTCCTTAACCCAGCTCAATCTGGGTTTAGATCCATGCACAGCACCATCTCTGCCTTAGCAAAAGTTTCTAATGATTGGCAGACTGAATTAGACAAAAGAATAATATCTGTGCTGTATTTCTGGATTTAAGCAAAGTTTTGAAACTGTGGACCATGATCTACTAATTCTCTCTACATTCCATAGGCCTCGACTCAGTCTCTTCAATGGTTCAGATGCTACCTCCGGTAGACTACAGCATATAAAAATGAAGGTGACCTATCTACCTCAAAACCACTCCTAAGAGGTGTACCACAAGGTTCCATCTTGGGCCCTATCCTCTTTGCCATTTATATCAATAATATTGACTCCAATCTCACCAAATCTAATATTCACCTTTTTGCAGATGATACTGTCCTATATGTCAGTAATCCTACACCATCAAAAGCCTGTGAACTTTTACAATCTGAGTTCTCTCTGCTGCAGCACAAATTACTAGAAAAGAAACTCCTACTGAATGCCAAGCAAACAAAAGCCATGTTCTTCTCCTCCAAGAGCTTCTCTTCCACTCTCTCACCAATCACCCTTCCCAATTATCTACCATCCTTGGTGAAAGTCTGGACTATGTGGATAAATTTAAATATCTTGGGGTTTGGATTGACAATAGACTTGACTACACTAGCCACATTGAAGAACTCCTGAAGAAGCTCAGGCAGAGACTTGGCCTATTTTATAGAATAAAACATTACCTAACCAGAGATTCTAAACAAAGATTAATCCTGGCATCATTCCTATCCCTCATTGATTATGCTGATTTCCTATATAGTCACTGCTCCCTTTCCCACTTAAACAAACTGGATACCTTGTACCATAGAGCTCTTAGATTCATTACAGACCTTCCTTTCAGCACCCACCACTGCTCTCTCTATACTGCAGTCGGCTGGACATACCTACATCATAGAAGAAACAAAAATGCTGCTCTATGGATCTACAAAGCTCTAACAAACAAATTACCATCCTACATTTCAGATTGTTTTACCCAGGTCATATCCAGACCATATGCCCTAAGGAATAATAAACTCATCATGCTGAAGATACCTATTATCTGTACCCGGCATGGGAGGCTGCAATCAGCTACTCTCTAGCACTTATTTGGAACTCTCTTCAAAAGATCCTGAAGTTGAATACCCTCATTCCAATAGCATCTTTCAAAAAGCTATACACTAGTCTCTTTCCAGAGCCATGCAACTGTTTCCACAAGGCCTAGTCCTATCACAACCCCCTTTCTCCCACACCCCTTTTTTTGCACTTCCACCCCTAATTTGTTTTGTAGCTTTCACCCACTTAACTCATACCTGACCTTATTCCCAAAATCCCATCACCCTTGCTTTAATCTTTCATTACTGTCTTATTTTGTTCCTTTTTTTATTATAACCCAGTTTCTTTGGCTCATTGCTTTGTATATATGTGAATATTCTTGTATCTGTTCATTTACAATGTCTTTGTTTTTTGTATTCAATCTGTATCTTGTATTTGTGTAAAAATGTGTACCTTTATATTGTTATGACCAATCAGGTCCATCTTGTAAATGAGCTATGCTCAATGATGCTTGCCTGAATAAATAAAGATTTTGATTGATTGATTGATTGATACTTGGATGATATTGCCATCTTCAGTGCCAGCTGGAAGAAACACCTGTCCCACCTTAGGGATGTGTTGGGCAAGATACAGAGGCTGGGCTCACTGTAAAAGCTGAAAAGTGCCAGGTGGCCATGGCTGAGGTGGCATAGCTAGGGCATGTAGTAGGGCGGGGACAGCTCTGTCCTAATCAAGCAAAGATTGAGGAAGTCGTGGCATGGCCCAGACCTGAAACACAGAAGCAAGTTTGGAGTTTTCTAAGGACTGCAGGGTACTATAGAAAATTTGTATCAAACTACAGTGCCCTGGCAGCTCCCCTATCTGGCATGCTAAAGAAAAGAATGTCTAAAAAGGTAAACTGGGAGCCAGCCTGTGAATGAGCCTTTACATGGCTAAAGGAGGCACTGTGCGGTGCTACTGTATTAGCCAGTCCAAACTACAGTAAACCATTTGTATTCCAGACAGAAGCCTCAGGTGTGGGTATTGGGGAAGTACTTAGCCAGACTTCTAACCAAGGGAAAGAGCACCCAATAATGTACCTCAGTAAGAAATTACTTCTTAGGGAACAGGCTTATTCTACAGTGGAGAAAGAATGCCTTGCAAAGGTGTGGGCACTAAAGAAATTAGAGCCATACCTATATGGGCGGCACTTTGAGGTACAAACAGATCATAAACCCCCTGGTTTGGCTGGCACAAATGGGTAAAACAAACGGTAGGCATTTAAGATGGAGCCTTGTCTTGCAGGGTTACGACATGACTGTCACTCACAGGGCAGGGGCAGCAAACACAAACGCAGATGGGCTACTGTATCGGTTAGAGCAGTGAACTGAATTTGGAAAACTCGTCCCATGCCTAGGAATAGATTCCCCCAAATTCAGTCTAGGAGGGAGGGAGGATTATGACGATAGCCATCTGCTTGTTATTATTTGTATCGTATTTTGATATAAGTATATGTTTAGACTTCTACTTAGAAAAACAGGCCCAGCAGAAAGGCCTCATGGGACATGGTATTTTTGAACAGAGAGAAAAGAAGGATCTACCCTATCCCTGACCCAGTGGAAAAACTAATTAAGAACTTCCTTTAGACCCCAAGTTGTAACAGGTTGTAAAACAACTACTGCTTTGAAACCTAGGAAAATGGCCATAACATATTGCATTTTACGATCTATCAGGAGGTAAGCCAACTCTGACAGATACCTGTGAAAATCCTCACAGCTGAGACACATGTTTTGCAGGATGTCCTTCTGAAGATCAAAGTGGTAATTCTGACCTGCTATAAAGCTGTGGCTCACTAATTTAAAACAAGCATTTGTCAATGCCGAATGTTGATTGCGTTGGTCTGTTGAGCTCGCTCAGTGGCCCTCTGTCACTGGCTCAGTCTGTTTGTCCCGGTGCTGCTGGCTGCTCTTTTGTACTGGGCTGCTGCCTGCGTTGGCACCTTGTTCTGCTGAGGAAGAAATCCGCAGCTGTCCCGACAGAGCTACATTGAGGTGGCTCACTCCCCCTGTCTGACTCGCTCATTCTGTTTCTCCTGGCACTGCAGGCTGCCCTTTTGTACTGGGCTCCTGCCTGTGTTGGTGGCTTGTTCTACCCACAAAGAAATCCACAGCTGTCCTGACAGAGCTCTGTTGAGGGCGCTCACTCCCCCTGTCTCACTCACTCATTCTAGTTCTCCTAGCGCTGCAGGCTGCCCTTTTATACTGGGCTCCTGCCTCTGTTGGTGGCTTGTTCTACCCACAAAGAAATCTGCAGCAGTCCCGACAAAGCTCCGTTGAGCTCGCTCACTCCCCTTCTCTCACTCACTCATTCTGTTCTACCGGCACTGCAAGCTGCCCTTTTCTACTGGGCTCCTGCCTGCATTGCTGCCTTCTTATGCCCACAAAGAAATTTGCAGGAGTTACAATACAGCTCTGTTGAGCTCACTCACTCGCTCATTCTGGGTTTCCTGCCACTGCAGGCTGCCCTTTTGCACTGGGCCCCTGCATGCATTGCTGCCTTTTTCTGACCACAAACAAATCTGCAGCAGTCCCAACAAAGCCCCGTTGAGCTCACTGACTCCCCCTCCCTCACTCACTCGTTCTGTGTGTCCTGGTGCTGCAAGCTGCCCTTTTGTACTGGGCTCCTGCCTGCACTGGCGGCTTTTTCTGGCCAGAAAGAAATCTGAAGCAGTCCTGACACAGCTCCACTGAGCTCACTCACTCCCCCTCTGTCACTCTCACATTCTGTTTCTGCCGGTGCTGCAAGCTGGCCTTTTGTACTGGGCTCCTGCGTGCATTGACGCATTTTCTGCCCAACAAAGAAATCTGCAGCAGTCACACTAGAGCTCCGTTGAGCTCGCTCACTACTGCTCTGTCACTCGCTCGGCTGCAGGCTGGCCTTTTGTACTGGGCCCCTGCTTACATTGACACCTTTTTCTGGCCACAAAGAAATCCGCAGCAGTCCTGACAACGCTTCGGTGAGTTCGCTCACTCCTCCTCTTTCACTCGCTCTCTCGTTCTGTTTCTCCCAATGCTGCAGGCTGCCCTTTTGTATTGGGCTCTTGTGTTGGGGCCTTTGTCTGCCCACAAACAAATCCGCAGCAGTCTCAACAGAGCTCAATTGAGCTCGGTCACTCCCCACTCTGACTCAGTCGATCTTAATGTGTCCCAAACACTGATTTCCCAGAGTGACTGTGCTACTGTCCGGCAGGAGTGCAAAAACATATTTTAGCCAGGATGTGAAAAATGACAGCTATAGTGTTCATGAGGAGTTGTGAAAAAATGCCACCGTTGAAAATGTGGTGTGACAGTATTACAAATTTGTGAAGTTACAAGGGTGCATGGAAACAGTTCAATGCACACTTGTAACACAGTCATATTACGGAGTTTCATCACCAAATTTTCAACATATGGATTTTAGGACCTCTGCTCACGAATGGTGCCACTGTCAGTTTCTTAATCTGTCATGAACACTGATTTCCCACAGTGACCACGTTATTATGCGCCGGACCTGTGAAAACACATTTTGGTCAGGATGTGAAAAATGACAGCTGTACTGCTTATAAGGAAGTGTGAAAAAATGGCACTGTTGAAAATCTGGTGTTACAATATTAAAAATATGCGAAGTTACAATGGTGCGTGGAAAGTGTGCAACGCACACTTGTAACACAGTCAACTGATGGGCTATCATCACCAAATTTTCAACATAGGCATTTTAGGACCTCTGCTCATGAACAGTATCATTGTCATTTTCATAATCTGTCCCAAACAGTGATTTCCCACAGCGACCGCTCTATTCTGCACCGGAAGTGCGAAAACACATTTTGGCCAGGATGGGGAAAATGACAGCTATACTGCTCATAAGTAAGTCTTGGAAAATGGCAACATTGAAAATTTGGAGTGAAAATATTATAAATTCGCAAAGTTATGAGCGTGCGTGGCAACTGCACAACTCACACTCGTAACATAGTCATTTTATGGGGTATCGTTACCAAATTTTCAACATAGGCATTTTAGGACCTCTACTCATGAACAGTGTCACTGTCATTTTCTTAATCTGTCCTGAACACTGATTTCCCACAGCTACTGTGCTATTCAGTGCAGGAAGTGCGAAAACACATTTCAGCCAGGATGTGAACAATGACAGCTATACTGCTCACAAGAAGGTGTGACAAAATGCCAATGTTGAAAATCTGGCATGAAAATATTGCAAATTCGTGAAGTTACGAGAGTGCGTAGCAACTGCGCAATGCACGCTCGTAAAACAGTCGTTTTTTGGATTTTTTTCACCAAATTTGCAACATAGGCTTTTTGAAAAGCCACCTCATGAACACTGGCACTGTCGTTTTGTTAATTGGCCATGAAGGGTGATTCCGCGCAGTGACCGCGAAACCACCTTTCGGGGCCGATTAACGCCATGACAATTCAAGAATTCATGAGGAGGGGTCCCAAAAACCCCATGTTGAAAATTTGGTGAAAAAATTCCCCAAAATGCCTGAGATATGCAGTAAAGTTGAAAAAATCCTATTCATTACATTATACAGCTTACTGGCATTTCCTCAGTTCGCGGTCGGCTTTGAAGAGTGCAGACGTGTTCCCGGTCCACTGAAGATTGTCGTGCCGAGCTCTGGAGGTAAGTATGAGGTGAGGTTGTATGTGTGGGGAGGCAGGGTGCGCAGTGAGTGGGTGCGGGTTGTGGGAGGGGGCCCCGGAGACTACGAGGGACCGTTTCCTTTTTTTCAGGGAATAAAAAACCAAAAAGTCACGGGACCATTTTTTACTTTACAGAGGCATGTGGCATGCTGAGGTGGGCTCCCAGCATGCCACCAGAGTCTGGCTTTGGGGGGCCAGCTGTAGCCGACGGAGGATTGGGCACCCCCCATCGACAAACAAGAAAAGGGGCATATGGCACGCTGGGGTGGGCTCCCAGCGTGCCACCGTGTCTTGTTTGTTTTGGGAAGAAGCTGTAGCGACGGGTATTGGGACCCCTGTCGGCAAACAACAGAAGGGGATTCTTTTTGCAACAGGTATTGGGCACCTCTGTCGGCAAACAACAGAAGGAGGAGATTTCTTTCTGCCGACGTGGATTGGGGCACCCGTCAGTAAACAATAAAGCGGGGGACAGTATGCTGACGGGAAGTGGGCTCCCCAGTCGGCAAATAAACATGGGGGGGTAGATAATGTTTGTGAATATGGCAGCAAGCCGCTGCCATGTTCACAAACAATATCAGACATCCTACATCCCACCCTGCAATGACGGGGTGCTCCCTCATTGCAGCGGATGGCTGATGCTGCAATGACGAGGCGGCCCCTGATTGCAGCGGCTGATTTTTTAGAAAGTTGTGGCACGCTGGCTGAACTAATGTCAGCAGCAGCATGCCATGGCATTGGGGGACGGGAGATAAGCCTTTGCAGGCTGTGGGGGCACTGGGCACAACAGTGCCACGCCTCCACAACCTGCTTGTGGAGAAAGCTGATGCAACATGTTTCTTGTGCATGCGCGCAATCAACCTGAAAAGTATATATATATTTTTTAAGTGGGATGTTTAGCATTGTGCAGATGCATATGACTAATTCGGTATGCAGGAACAAGAGTGACCTCACAGCCAGCATCACCAGGGCTGTGACCTCACAAGCTGGGTGGGACCCTTTTCCCCTCATGATATTGTCAAGGCTGAGGGAACATTGTGCTTTTTTACTTTTTCACACATGAGAGGACCCACTCTTGTTCCAGCTTTGCAAGACTGCATTATTGTGTTTGGACTTTCAAGAGACTCTTTTATTTCTGGACTCTTAAGAAACACTTCTACTAAAGTTAGGTAACTTCAGCATCACTATTTACTAACTGAAACTGGGGTAGGATCAGTTACTCAGTAAAAAGGCATTTGGTTTTTTGTAATTTCCATTTCTTTTGTTTGACTGTATTGTTAATGTTATATGTTCTGTGTTTTGTATTTTATTTACTATTTTTAATTCTAGTAAGCTCTGTTTTCCTTAAAATCCTGCCTGAGCCTTTTTCTCATTTTGAGTGTGAATGCTGGGACAGTGTTGATAATTCTGACAGAACTGTTAAAGTGCTTATAGTGTCACCATATGCACCAAGGTAAGGAAAATACCAAAGTCTCAGTTGAGTCAGAAGGGGGATTGTGAACCAGGTTGGGTGCCCGCTGGATTAAGTATTGCACTGCTTTCCCCAAATAGGGTGTGATATTTGGACCTGTTGCCTGGGCGTGCTAGTGAAAAAGGGTTCATATTTGACCCCAGGACTCGAGACTGGTAGTGACTTGGACCCAAAACAGACAGGAGGGTTACCTTGTTTGTCTCCTGTTCACATATTGCACTTTGAGGTTGAGCACCGTGGGAGCAGAGGGCCTGACCACTGGAGTGCGTTTGTGACAGTGTGATCTATGATTAGGATTAATACCAGGATGACTGTGCACTGTGCTGCATTAATGGATGTTCAGGTGATTGGTTTTAGCCAATAAGGGTTATAGGATTTTCATGCCCCTTTTTAAGTATACATTAGCACTCAGCAGCAAAGATCATTTTTCCACCTGTAGCACACACATGCAAGAATTAGCGATGGTCACAGAAACACAGAAACATAAAATATGTTAAGCAGAAAAGTACTGCTAGGACCACGCAGTCTGCCCAAGTGTTCCTGCCTATTCCATCTCCACATACCCTAAGTGGTTACCAGTCATCCTCCCCTTCACTGCCTCTTTCCTAATATACCCATCTGTATGTCTACCCCATACATGCTTGAAGCCCCCCACCATTCTAGCTTCCACCACTTTTGCTGGCAGTTTTTTCCAGGTGTCTACCACCCTTTCAGTAATGAAATATTTTCTCACATCTCTACTGAATGTTTCCCCCTCCAGTTTCATTGTGTGCCCCCTGATCCTGGTGCTCATCCGCATTTGAAAGAGACTCCCCTCCTGTACCCTGTTCACCCCTCTGAGGTGCTTGCAGGTCTTAGAAACAATGAGAAATAAAAAAATACTACTGCATGTAACTGGAAAAGCCATTTATTAACATGCCAGGGCACATATTGCTTTTACCTCAGATGCAAGACAAGAAACTGCTTGCTTTGTTATGCAGTGGTGACTGACTAGTAGTGATAAAAGAGCACACTTAACTATCCCCAAGTTGACTAGCTAAGAATGAGCAAACCCCAAAAGCAGCTCACTGAATGGTTGGCTCAGCTAACCCAACATTTATCCTAAAACTGATACCAATATGTTTGTGTCACCCTTTGCAACCAAACATACTGTAAATAAAACTGTATGCAAGTCCTGTAAGCCGGGATTCTCAGCGTAAGTACATTTCTGCACTGTTTTAACCCTGATTTCTTCATGTGGGCAGTGAACTTTGTGATGTCTGGGGATAGCAGTGCTGTGAGAGTGCTGTGCCCTCCTTGAGTTCTGGAAAATTCTGTAACCTGAATCCACACCCAAACTGGCCCCAAGGTAAGAAGGATGATCTCTAGGCAGGACTGGTTACAGTTGCATCAAAGTATTAAAGTTAATTCATTCAACTATAAATTAATCTTAAACTGGACCACAATGATATAAAAGTATAATATAGAAATTCTAGGTACAATATCCACAGTAAATTACCCCAGCTGTGAATGTCCTGCATGAATTTGTTAGCCATGGCCATGGTACGTATTCCCTTATTGTGTGTACAGTATAAAATAGAATTTGATTTTGAATAGTCATTTTCATGCACACTGTATCTCAGGTTACTGTGAGTTAGAGTCTGATAGTGCACTGACTAAATGGAACCAGTATACTCAGAACAACATCCCTCACACAGCCATGGACACTTGCCTGAGCTGTTTTATTCAGGGAGGTATATTGGCGAGGATACTAGGATTATCTGTTACTTTTTTTATGAAGTACCTTGCCATCTTTATCTTCTACATAGTACATGGACAACCCTAGGGATGGGTAGAAGGAACCTCAGTTTAGTGACTCCACTGAAGGATGGGACCTTGAGCAGCACGATATTCCCCCCACTCCAGTATTTTAATATGAAGTCAGCATCATGTACAGTATGAGAGCCTGGGTACCTTCTGACCTGGATATAACCTGCTGCTCCTTACTGAGCCAGAGTGGCCCTGTACTGTACGTGCTGAATTATTCTGAAAATAAAAGCAATTAATACATTTATAAGAGCAATCCAAAAATATTGGTTAATGACTTTACATTTCTCATGCTCTTGGACTTAGGGTGGATGAAAGGAAAGACTAAGGCAGACAGGATATGCTGGGGAATGATTTCAAACCATCCTGAACACTCAAGTAGGTACTACCAGCAGATGGCTGTACTGTGAACTGTAGCCTACCCTCTATTAATCTGATAGAAAAATGCATTGCAACATGGCCATTCAGTGCAAATTGTGTTAGGATACGGTTGTAATGAGCCAGCCAGCCAGGATTTTCCAGAGTCTCCATTTGTTGATGCAGGTGCTGGAATGTCAGTCTGTTCTTACAATAATATGGTCAAACTTGCAGTTCCCCATTTTTTGATTCCGTGCTCCTGCTCAGCAGCTTGAACCAGGACCCCAGATAAAAAGCTCTGGTCTGTACATATCCCACCCTCCCTCTTAGAATAAACCACTTCAATTACACCTTGGGGAAAGGGTGGAGGGGTGGTGGTGGAATGCAGAACCGTTATTTACCTACATTCGGTTTTCATGCCTGGATTTTGAAGCAGCTCATGTTAAAACTATAAAACATTTGCATTTTCTTTCCTACCAGCAATATTTGTCTCCTGACCCAGTAGATCTTTAAATTATACCCTAGCAGCTGTGGTAGGTTGTTGGGCAGGGCAGGTAAACATTGTAATTTTGTTTAGAACTTTTTTTTTGGTGGGGGCCTGAGCGCTGAACTTGTTACCTGGACATTGTTAACACACATCTAAATAGAAGCAGATATTGAAACTAAAACTAGAGTTCACAGCAAATATCCCTGGGCCTTGCATGGTCTTTTGTTTATTAAGCTTAGTAAGAAGTATGAGTTTTAGAGCAATCTGGTTTTCCATTGTGGCCTTTCCTTAACTAAGTAAATAGGGTAAGGAGGGACTTCACCAGTCACAGAAGGGAGGCAATACTGTCACTGTACAGACCAATGATTCAGTTATACCTGGCATACTGTGTGCGGTTCTAAAGCCCACATCTGAGGAAGGACAGCGATAGACTGGAAACCATACAGAGAGAGGCAGTGAAAATGATCCAGGGGCAGCAGGGTAGGTTCTATAAGGAGAGACTGGAGAGTCTCAGTATGTACTCTCTGGAGGGCAGAAAGGAGAGGAACTATATTACAGGAACAGTAAAATGCATACAGGGGTACAATAGGGGGAACTCTGAAGAGTTTTTCAACAGACAGAGCACTTCATCCACCAGGGGGCACAGTCTCAATCTGGAAGAAGGGAAATTAAAAAAAAAAGTATGTTAGGAAGTATTTTTTTCACAGAGTCAGTGATGGATGTAAGCAACAATACCCAACAGGGTAGGTGGTATTGGGCAATACCGGATCACCCAGGAGAATAATGAGGCCTGACGCCACAGGCGGAGGGTCTTATAGCCCCTGGAAGGTCTGGTATTGCCCATACCACCCACCTTGGAAGGTATTATTGGACCCTTAGAAAATGGGCTACCTGTGGCATTTTTTGGTGGGATTAAATTTTTTTTTTAAAATAGAGTAACTATAAAGTTTAAACCTTTTGCTTGTAAAGTAGTCCCTCTGTTTCTGTGCTGTTCCATCTCCTGTTGTCCCTCCCACAGAGCCATTCTCTTCTCCGTATCCTCCCCCTGCACCACTGCGTCCAGAACAAGATATGGAGTTTCTAGTTCAGTCCCCCCAAGTAGTCTTTTGGTATTGTTGTTGTACTTTAAAAAAAATGTTCTCTGCTGTTGCTGCAAGACTTTCTTCCCCCACTCAGAAGTTGGCTGTTAGGTGCGTGACCAAACACAACCCTGCCACATAAAAGCAGGAAGTGCATGCATGACTGGGAAGCATAATGTGGCATGGGAAATCTGTAAATATGTTTTATCTTGAGGTTTACCACAGCAGCGCTGTTATAGTTTTCCAGTTTCAGCCATAGGAACAAGAGATAGGACTAGCGCTTCCACGTTTGGATGTGGATTGCCATCAGGGAAGTGACTGATCAAGATGGAGAGGGATAGATTTAGTCTGTCCACTACCCTTCATGCAGTCTTCACTATGAAGAAAGAAAAAAAAAATGCTTTTTTTTTTTTGCCTAGTCTTTGATGTGAAGTGGAGCGTTAAGGACTTTGTGTAATAGTTCTAGACCGATTTTTTGGGGTGGGACTTGGCCAGCCATCAACTCATTTGGTAAGCGAGAGAACAAAAATGGCAGCTGGTCAGTTTGAAAATTCTGGGTGCCCAATGATTTCCTAAGTAATGAGGCATGCTGAATTGGTACTTATTTTTTATTAGGTTCTGTTAAAAAATAAATCCATGCCTGGTCATGGGTTTCACTCAGTCAGCATGATTTATTTTTCAAGTCCATTTTCTAAGGGTGGAATAGTCTACCAATCAGTTGGGTCAATGCTGGGCTGTAGCTGGGATCAAAACACCAGCCCCTTCTCTCCTTCTGGAAGTGGGTTGCTTCTCCCCTTCCCCCTGCCCTCTATTACATCTACATTTATCTTGATAAGGAGATCCCAGTTAAACACCTTGAAATCTACTGCAGATCGACTTTCTCCTCTACACCCTTGCCATTTGAAGAACTATATCTTCCTAGGTCTCACTACGCTACTGTGACTTTTCAGAAGTGAAGTTGCTAACAATCTCTATACCCCGGCGGTTACTCTGTCAACTTTACTTGAGGTCTACAAATAATTCCAAGAAGCTTGGCCTCTAGAAGATTGCCCGTCATCTTTGTCCTGTGTCAGGTTACAGCATGGCCAAGCTGGGCAGTGCTATTGCATTATTATTTATCTTATCCTTTTCTCTGCATGATAGAATTATTGTACAGTGCCTAGCTCCCCTGCCTCAAGAATCCTCACCCCTCTATTCTAGCCAAACCTACAGTACATCAACAATTCACCTCCCATTCAAGTCACTCATCCCATGCAAAAAAAAAGGATGCCTACTACCTTTTTGGACCTCACTGTAAAAGAGCTTTGGCTCAGTGGAGTTATCCATATTCATTATTTTATGAATAAACATTTTACCTACCTTTACCTACCTACCTTGTGGAATGTACCCGAACCTCCCTGCACTTGTTATGTAGGATTAGCATAAATACCGCAGGCCTACAGTTCTTATAGTTAACTCTGGCCACACACTTGTTCTTACTTCTTCTTCTAGCTGATGACATAGAAGTTAACCCTGGCCCTCAGAGTCCTTTATCTGCTTCTGCCCCTTACATGTTGAGGGGAAAAAGGCATCGAAATCACTAATTTAAATGCTCAAAGCCTCCGGCCTATAATTGCTGAGATTCAGGCATGGGCAAGTAATCTCAACCCGGACATCCTTGGCATAACAGAAACTTAGTTGAAGCCCGGTATACAACAACATGAAATTGATCTCCCTGGCTACTCCTGCCACAGGCATGGCCATTTAGGTAGAAGGGGGAGGGAGTGTCTTAATATATGTTAAGTCTAAATTTCCTGTCATTTTGATCTCTTCTCCTCCTCCGGCATGCCTCCCAATGCAGCATCTTTGTTTATCTCACTAGCTTTAGGCAATGTTAAGATACTACTTATTGGATGTATTTACCTACCCCTGCGGGACACCTCCAACAAACTGCCTTCCCTTATGTCGGCATTGTCAGCTCACCCCCCCATGACACAGTAATCTGTGGAGATCTCAAAGTTGATTGACTGTCCCCCCACAAAAACAAGGCCCATGCGCTAGTCTCTGACACAAAGTTCATTCAACTTATCTCCTTGCCCTTAAGACATAACTCCAAAACAGGTACTGCAACGTGGTTGGATCGGTTACTATCTAATTGCCCACATAGGATCAAAACAGTCAGTGTTTTACCAGATTGTATTAGTGACCACTCTCCTACCTACTATGTGTAGCATAATAATTTTGATGCCCCACCACCCATAATACATGAATCCAGGAAAATGTCTTAGTTTAACGTAGACCATTTTTCAATGTCTATTAGTAGTGCTGATTGGAAACCCATTACTCGCTTCCCCTTAATGGACCAGGCACTCGATTATTTTATCCTTACCTTTAAAAACATTATCAACAGACATGTTCCACTTACTAGACGTAGATCTAAGGGTATTAAATCACTGTGGTGCTCTACTGAGATCAGGATCCTCATGAAGAGTTGTGATGCAGCCTGGAAGACCTATAAACACAGCCTCCTTCATTCTGATTGGCTGTGTTATCGACAGCTGAGAAATAAGTGTAAAAACAGGATATAGGGTGCTGAACATACCTATCTCCGCTCACTTCAGTCTGAGAATCTCAACAAGCTCAAAGAATTCTGGAAACATGTCAACTGTTTGATCAAAAGTAAATTGACCCAATGTCCAAGCTCCATAGCGTCTGGCGGCCACCTCCTTCAAGATCCCCTGTCCATTGTAGAAGGAATTAATCAGTTCCTCACTGACCTTGATGGGTACACAGCTCACCTGCCACCAGTCTCAGATTTCTCTATCCCTACTCAGCATGCCACTCTTGGCTCCCGCTCCCCTTTCCACCCAAAAATAGCCACTAGAAGAGAAATCCTCAGGCTGTTATCAAATCTCAAGTCAGAGAGCTCCCCTGGCCATGACACATTAGAACCCAGGTTTCTCAAACTAGGGGAAGCAGCACTCACCTCACCTGTCTGTGATCTTCTAAATAGATTCATCCTCTCTGGTGAAGTGCCAAGCCTTTGGAATGTGGCTGTGGTTTTCCCCCTCCATAAGGAGAGGACCCACGCTGTGGAAAATTATAGGCCTATTTCAATTCTCTGCCCACTGGCTAAGATCCAGGAGTGGATCCTGCACATTCAGCTATAGTCCTACCTAGACTTACATCATCTTCTCACAGACTGCCAGCATGGCTTCAGGAAGGGCCAAAGTACTTCCACAGCCCTTGTCAAAGTCTCGACTGACATTCTTAATACAAGTGATACTGATCTTCTAACCGGTGGAGTACCTGTCGACTTGACTAAGGCCTTCGATCTAGTCAACCACCATCTTCTGCTTGGTAAATTGCATCAATTAGGTCTTGATCACTTAGCACTCACATGGTTCCATGACTACCTCACTGGAAGATCGCAAAGGGTAAAATGGTTTGGTTCACTCTCCTCTTCAAGGCCTATCTCACACGGAGTACCCCCAAGGTTCTATTCTTGGCCCGATACTATTCTCGCTTTTTATCAACGAACTCCATAACTTCTGTGGTGTTGCATCCGTGCAATTGTATGCTGATAATGCAATCTTATACCGCTGATCTAACAATATAGACTGGCTTAACCAAAGCCTTAACTCTGATTTCATTGCACTTGAGACCTGCTTCTCTGACAATCACCTAATTCTAAATACAAAAAAAACAAAAGCTATGCTTTTCCATAACCTGTCCCCCAAACCTACTAAATTGCTCCAGATCAGTACACAGTCAGAAGACCCCATATAGGTGGTTAGTACTTTTAAATACCTTGGGGTTCACTTAGATGCCTCCTTCTCAATGGAGCATCATGCAACTCAGCTTACCAAAATGGTAAACCAGAAGCTTGGGTTATTATACCGCCTCCGCCCTCTTTTATCCAATGCCACCTGTAAAAAGATTGCATCAACATCCCTTCTCCCTATTTTGTTCTATGGTGCCCCTCTACTACTCTCCACCCAATCCTCTTCCCTTGCACAGGTTCGTCAACTCTATCATTGGATTGGACGTTTTGCCCTTGTAACAGACTCCAATAAACACCACTGTGAGGCCCTGTATTCTCTTCAATGGCCTACCTATGACTCAAGGTTACAGTTTCACACCTTATGCCTTGTATTCAAACTTACCAAGCTTTTTAATCCCCCTTGCCTAAGGGGAATTGTTTACAAAAAAAACACCCACATGCACGCTTAGATCTACTTCCTTACCCATATTAGCAATCCAGAAGACGCAATGCCTATCGGGTAAGCGCTCATTCGCCTTCTCAGCTCCCTCTGCTTGGAATTCCCTCTCCCCTAACTTACTCTCCTGCCCCATCCTATCCTCCTTCAAAAAATAGCTTAACTCTTTCCTACTAACCCCCCTCCTCTGCAATTGCTTTAAATAACCCTTATAACATTGTTAATGCCTAGTCTATGTTACTCTGATAGATGTATCTTGTAATCCACCTGCTCTTGTGTTCCTGCTATGTACATATTGTTTAATATTAGTTATCCTGTTTATTTATATATGCTTAATGCCTGATCTGTTTTAAGTTACTTACGTGGCTTTCCACTGTAATAATTTTTGCAACATTATTAAATCTCTCTGTATCCTGTATATTATTATTATTGTATTTATCTATTGTACTGTGTTCACCATTTACACCCGGGTCATCACTGAAAAAGGGACTGCATGGTCTCAGTGGACTCACCCAGTTACCAAAATTCTAATAAAAATAAAAATTAAAACACAGCTGGACACCAGTAGGGGTTATTAGGAAGTAATACATTGTAGACGTTCATGACAGACTTGATGGATTTACAGTCTTTTATGTCACTATTCTTCTCTGTTTTTGTATTTCTATGGTAGCCATGGAAGGAACTGAAACTCAACCCAATAATATATTTTAATGAAACTCTTGGCAGGTTTCAAAAAGAAAAATCTGGCATTTCCATTTGGATAGCACATTCCTTAAACTGTAGGCTTATACTTCTGCTTGTCAGGTTTTCTTAGTAATTCTACTTCTGTATTCTGTAAATGGGTAAATGTTTAGAGGAGAAAATAGGGGTGGAGGAACAGTTGGAGGTGATCAAATCCGGTGTAACAATGGCAACAGAACACTGTGTTAAACAGGTTAGTAAGAGGAAGAAGAGACCATTATGGTTTTCGAAGAAGGTTGCTGAGAAAGTTAAAGCAAAGACAATGGCATTTAAACAGTACGAAAAGACACATGGGGAAGGAGACAGGGAGAGGTACCAGGAGAAACAAAAGGAAGAAAGAAGGGCAGTGAGGGAAGCCAAGCCACAAACAGAGGAACGCATTGCGAAATCCGTGGTGGTGGGGGGGACAAAACCTTTTACAGGTACATCAGGGAAGAAAGGAAGGCAAAGGGAGGGATAGTGAGGCTTAAAAGGGTGGATGGGTGTAGTGAAGAGGAAGAAACTGCAAAACAGACATACTGAACAGATACTTCTGCTCAGTCTTTATGGAGGAGGGGGCAGGATATAGGCAAGAAATGGGTAGAAAGAGTAGGATGTGCATGGAAATGGGTACAAGTCCCTTTCCAAGAGAAAGAGTCCAGAGGGAACTGGAATCAATAAGAGTCGATAAGGCAATGGGCCCAGATGGGGTACACCCTAGGGTGCTGAGGGAGCTAAGGGAGGTGGTGGGGTTCCATGTGATAATGGCGATAGCAGAAAGGCGATTGCCATTTGGGTGAGCATACATTGCTGAAAATCAGTTTCAGTGATGTACACTCGGGGCACCCAGCAACGAAATGATTCTCAACTCCAGGGAGGTGCATGTTTGGGGGGGGGTGCAAAAGAAAACAAATTCCAGGACCGACGCAAAAAAAGAGCATGCCCAGAACCGAACTCAGCACTCTCCCAACCCTAGCCTGCCACCAGCCCACCATGCCACACAGCCAGCTCGGCAGCCCAAATAAACCCTCCCTCCTCTCCCCTTCCGCCCATCACATGGCATGGTCCCCTCCCTGCTCGAGTGTATATATAGTGACATCCTGTTGTTATTTTTGCTGACCCCCCTATCCGGTCGCCCTCCCTGTGTACAGGGGCCGTGATTGAGTCACCCTTTTTGAAAGCAGTCAATCGTGGTCACCATCATTCAGGCTACCAGGTGGTGGCAGAACCTTTGGCAACCCTTTTCAGCCTGTCATTGGAAACACGGGAGGTGCACAAAGACTGGAAGAGAGCAGATGTAGTCCTGTTACACAAAAGCAGAAACAGAGAGGAAGCAGGGAACTACAGACCAGTCAGCTTGACCTCAGTAGTAGGTAAGATCATGGAAACACTACTGAAGGAAAGAATAGGGTAACACCTGGGGCATGGGGTCATAATGTTGCATGTCAGAGCAGCACAGCACTATACTGTGCTGTCTAAACAGCGACCACAACTAAAAACAAATTAATCCTTCTTTTCTTCACCCCCCCACATCCCCTCCCCACTAAAATAACCTTCTCTGAGGGGGAGCAACTCAGGGTGAGGGTGAAACTTGGACGGGGAGCATCACAAGATAATAAAAAAATGTAATTATTTACCTGACCTGGGACCGGGAATAGAACCCCGGTCCACAGCTGCTCCATTGTCCTGTAGCACCGATAGCTCTATTCCCTGAGCTACAGCAGCTGCTCAGTAGACTTCCTTCTAGCAGAGATCTTACCCTCTGTCCCAGAAATGGCTACAGAGTCACATGCTATGTCTGCTGTGTGACATTGTGCACCCTGTAGCTGTTTTGACTCACGATGTTCCTGTCGTGGGGTTTTGACCTGCAACATTTTCCTTGCAAGATTGTCACCCTGTATCAACACCTGGTTGCCAGCGGTCTACAGGACTCAAGGCAATATGGTTTTACTGGAGGGAGGTCGTGCCAGACTAACCTCATTTTGTTCTATGACTAAGTGGCAAGAGAAGTGGATCGGGGTGAGCAGTGGATGTGGCCTACCTGGACTTCAGCAAAGCCTTTGACACTGTGTCACACAGAAGGCTGTTAAACAAGCTGGGGAACATGGGAGTCGGCAGGATGGTGGTAAAGTGGGTGGAAAATTGGTTAGATAACAGGACACAGAGGGTGGTGGTAAATGGCAGTCACTCCACAGAGGGAAAAGTAACTAGCGGGGTACCACAGGGATTAGTGCTGAGTCCAGTCCTCTTCAATATTTTTATCAGCGACATCACAGAAGGCCTAAAAGGGGAAAATACAGTATGCCTGTTCGTTGATGACACAAACCTCTGCAACAGTGTGGACATGCCAGTGGGTGTGAATAGAATGAGGAGAGATCTGAAGAAGCTTGAGGATTGATCAAGGGATTAGCAATTGAGATTTAACATAAAAAAGTGCAAGATTATGCACATGGGGTGCAAAAACAACTTACCAGCTGGGGGGGAGGATATAGAATGCTCCAAACAGGAAAGGGACCTAGGGGTTATCATCTCTGATGATCTCAAGCTAGGAAGTCAGCACGACAAGGCAGCAGGAAAAGCAAATAGGATGCTGGGATGCATAGACAGGGGTATCACCAGCAGGAAAAAGGAGGTCATAATTCCATTACAGGACATTGGTGAAGCCACACCTCAAGTACAGTGTCCAGTGCTGGAGGCCTTACTAACGTAAGGACATTGATAGTATGGAGACAGTCCAGAGGAAGGCAGCAAAGATGGTGCAGGGATTACATCACATACCCTAAGAGGTTAGGCTAAAGGACCTGAATATGTACTCCCTGGAGGAGAGGAAGGAAATAGGGGGATGTGATTGAGACATTTAAGTACCTCACGGGGAAGAACAAGGTGCAGGGAAGTACAATTTTTCAAAGAAAATGATGCTGAAGGACAAGGGGACATAGGATGAAACTGTAGGGAAGGAGATTTAGAGGGAATGTGAGGAAGCACTTCTTCACAGAAAGGGTGGTGAACAAATGGAACAGTCTGCCAGAGGAGGTGGTGGGGGCAGAAATGATTACAGGATTTAAGAATGCATGGGATAGGCACAAGGGGATCCTGGTAGTCGGGGGGGGGGAATCAGTTTCAAGGAAGCTTGAAGAAGCACAGTTGCTAGTGTTCAAGGGCAGACTGGATGGTCTGTAGGCTCTTATCTGCCGACAATATCTATGTATCTATGTATTTCAGAGTACAAAGTATATAGCCTACTATTTCCTTGCAGTATTGTGACTCCCTGTAGTTCAATTTTTACCTGTAGTTTGATAATGTAACTCTGTGTACAGCCCTGTCTTGTACATGTTTTTTTTTGTTATACATTGCTGTCTTGATCTGTAGTGTTTGATCTTATGTCCACTGTATTTACTTTGCTTGTATTGTATTGTAATACATGCTGAGCATTTGGTTAAAAGTTGTTCTTCACACTCGGGGGTTAGGTATTGCCTTTGTATTGTATAGTACTGTATTGTATTGCATTTAAATTATTTGAACCATTGTATATTTAAGCAATAATGCACTTCAGGGGTGTGTGTCCTGCTGGGATAATGTCACGCCTCGGGTGGTTGAAGCACAAGGCTGCAGGCCGAGTGTGTTCAGCACCCAAGAAGTGATGTTATCCCAGCAGGACACATATCCCTGGAGTGCATTATTGTTACTACACAATAGCTTGTTTGAGCAAACAAAAAGAAAAAAAATTGAAACATATATTTTTTGTTTAATTTTTTATTTAATTTTGTATCTGGAGGTATATTGGTTTAAAAAAGTCCACAGTTTTCATTATGTGCGGTAAGTGGCACTGCTGCTATTTCTTGTCTTCCCCTATCCATGTTGTGATTCTTCCTGTGTGATGGTGGTGATGGTGGTGGTGTGGTGGCAGCCCCCCCCACAAAGCAGTCTCGGTTCTGTTGTAAGCATTAGTAAAGGAGACTTTCCATCTTTGCAGTGAGCAATGTTATCAGTGAGATGGAAAGCACTGTTTTCTGTGACTACAGGCAGCATTGCTGTTTTAAAAAACATCATTCAGTGCATTTACACGCAGTTTTTGTAACTGCCAAGCTGAAATTTTTTTGGGTGGCTTCGAGTGTATCCTGGTAACAAAACCTGCATTGCTGGAAAACCAGTGTTATCCAGTGAACTCATTACCGGGATAAAGTATTCCAGTAACACTATGTTTGCTGGCTAACTGTGTGCATATAAACATGCTGAGTGAATGGGAGCTGCCGGTGCGATACTTCTGTTTTTGGGTCCAATGTCAGTAGGTTGCTGGGAGGAAAAGACTTGTAAGTTAAAGTGGCTCACACTTAAAAACACAAAGAAACACTTTTTTAAAGAGCCACTGTGTGTGGTGTGCCAAGCGGCTAGCTGAGTATGAGCAGTGCGCCTCATGTCCCACTCTGAAGCCACGCTCATTTTGAAGAAAAAGGTTAGTTTGGTATTGTTACTTGGGTTTTGATTGGCAGCTGGGTTTTGTTTGCAGATGGATTGTTTTAACGTTTTCTTTTTTAATACATTGATAGTAAACTGTGATGTGGTGTGATGGAGGTTTTCACATTTGACAGATTGGAGTATACTAATCCGTCAAACTAGAAAATGTGAACAGGTCATGTGGCTGCTTGACCTTGATACAGTGATGTTGTGCTGAGATAACATCACTGTACAAGGCAGCCACCGACCAATGAGCCTCCTAGAAAATTTCTTGCCATTGTACAATGAATTGTTTTACCATGTCTCTTATAGCCCATGTACCTGTCCCCCAGGAGGCACCTGGAAATGAGCTGTCCTCAGCTCAATGTGCCCCCGGACAAATATTAAATTACTTAATAAACTTAAATATTTTTAAATTATTTACAATTTGGTGACAGGGAGAGTTACACTGAGGCAAAGATAATTTCCAGGTGTGACTTGGGTGGTAGGAGTACAGCAGGAGACATTATGGTAAAAGTGCAAGAAATGATGAATTAAAAATTGCATACAGGATAACACAAGCAAATACAACATAAAAAGAGAAAGAGATATTCAAATTGGCAATATATAGGATGCGCAGTGCACAGGTATAGCACAATTTAAAAGTGGGTACCAATATGCTAAGTAGGCCACTGCCAAGCGGGGAGCGGGGAATGAACTTGGGGTGGAAGTATTGAAATATTTTTTGTCTGCTTTGCTGGAACTGTGTTGTGAGGGGGACAAATGCATAAAAAAGGCTGATTTTATGTGTGGAGACTGAGTTTGGGGAACTAGATGAGGCGGGAGGAAGCCCACAGAGGGAGGAAGAGGGAGGAAAAGAACAAAGAAGGACCCTGAAGACTACATGACTCTGAGATGGCCAATCAGGCAGCAGAGTTCAAGAGCTTTAAATAGAGCCATTTTTGTAGTTCTCGCCGCAGAAGGCCGCCGCCGAGTGGGAAGCGGAGAACGAACTCGGTGGAAAGTATTAAAATATTTTTTTATCTATTTTGCTGGAACTGTGTTGTGAGGGGAACAAATGAATGAAAAAAGGCTGATTTTATGCATGGAGTCTGAGTTTGTGGAACATGGGGAGGAGGGAGGAAGCTGACTGAGGGAGAAAGAGGGATGGAGAGAACAAAGGAGGACGCCAAAGACCATGTGACTCCAGGATGGCCAAATGGGCCTTGGAGTTCCATATTTATATTCAGAGGGCCAAGCGACCCCAAAGCATGAATGCCATGGAGCAGGAGTGTTGCATCTGACTAAGGGGCATCTGCAGGGCATCCACAGTGAGGACCACAGGTCTCACTGGGCAGGACACACAAGGTCCCAGGAGTCAGAAGAGGGGAAAAAACACTAAGTGGAGGCAGCTGATGTGTTAATGGGGGGGCATCAAGCGAGACTAAACTAGATCAGCAGAATAAGGAAGATGGAGAGACATGGGGGTTGGCGCAGTCAGCAGGCATGGGGAAAGGCAAGGGGGTGGGAGATGGGTGGGGGCAGCTAGCCACGAGGGGAGCCAGGACTGGTGATAAGCTGTAATGAGTGTGGGGTGGCCATCTTCTTGAGGATTACTTGGAGGGCAGGGGGTTGTATGATGTGTAGGCAGTTAGGGCAACTTAGAGTGGAGGTTGTAAAACTGAGAAGGAAGCTGAATAGGTGGGGAGTGTGGGACGGGGAGAACAACAGAGGCCAAGGGGCCAAAGGTGGAATAACCCAGTTGATGAAACAGATGAGCAAAGGGAAAAACAAGGGTAGAGGTTTCAGGGGGATAACCATGCTACCACTAAGCAGCAGTTGAGACCTGAGGCCAAAGGGTGGAAGGAGGCCAAGAAAAGGGGGAAGATGGCAACAGGAGCACAGCATGAAATGAAGTCACAGGGAAGGGAGGATGGGGACGCTCGGGATAAAGGGAGGGAGGATAAGAACAGGTTCTCAGTGTTGGCAAACCTGGAGCAGCGGAGGGGGCAGCAGAGGAGGCAGGGGAGCAGGGTAAAAGTGAAGGCAGGGGAGCTAGAAGTGACGCAGGAAGCAGGGTCAGTGCACAGGAAGGCAGCAGGGTCAAGGGAGAGGTAAAACAGGAGGGGGCAGATGACTCAGGAAAGTGTGGGGGGACACAGTTAGTGAATGAAAAGGTGGGGGAGGGCAGTCAGTCAGGGTAAGAGTAGTAGGAGGGAGGGTTGATTGGAGGGCATGAGCAATAATTAGGGGAGGCACTGGGGGCCAGTGGCAAGGAGGGAGCAAATGCAGAGCAAGAGGAAGCTGAATCGGGAAGTGGAGGGTGCAGGTAGGGAATGGTAGGGGTATGGAAGCAGCTTGCCTGGGCAGTAGTAAGGGGTAAACGGGTTCTAGGGTAGGGGTTCAACAGGGGTCAGGTTGGACAAAGGGGCCTAGAGGAATGGAATCAGGGGAAGGGGACCGAGACTGGGAGCAGAGGAATGGGAAGCACCATGGAGGCAAGCAGGATAAAGGAGGGAGGGTTGTCGTCCTGGGGGAATCAATACTAAAGGGTATAAGATGGAGTGGTAGGGGAGCCAGGAAAAGCCACATATGGAGGAGTGCATGCTGGGCATGACAGAGGGGAAAGTGGGGCAGTTTATTAACAAGTGTGTGAGATGAGGCTAGGGGGAACCTCATATAGTGGTGCACCTGGGAACAAATGATTTGGAAGAGATAAGGGTAGAAGAAGTACAGGAGAGATACAAGGTAGTAGGAAGGATATGCAGTCGAGAGGGAAGGACAGTGGCCTTCTCAGAGATTCTTCTGGTACCAAGAGCTACCACAGCCAAGAAACAAAGAATTCCGGAGTTCAATGGCTGGGAGCATGGTGTGAGTCTATGGGATACGGACTGGTGGGGGGGTGGGGTAGGACATGGCAGAACAAAGACCTGTATGCACCAGATAGGCTGCACTTGAGTAAGGAAGGCTCAGGGGTCCTATAGAAAAAGCTGGGGGAATTAATTGAAGCTAGGTATAATTTAAACTAGGCGGGAGGGGGGGAGACGATGGAGTGGGCAGCAAACAGTGCCACCAGGCATGTGAGTCCACTAGACCTCCCCCCAAAATTAGGCAGGAGGGGTAGAAGTGGAAATTCAAAAAGGGGAAGGGGTTAGAGGTGAGGGTGTGGGTAATGAGGGAAAAAACTCACACTGGAGGGTGGTTTCATTAAATGTGAGAAGCATAGGTTGTAAGGCAGTAGAACTGCAGGCTTTGATGGCAGAAGGGGAGGTGAACATAGCCCCCATCACTGAAACATGGGCCACCCATTACCAGGATTGGGATCTAGTGATCCCGGGATACAAACTGTACTGTAGGGACAGAGTTAAAGGGAAAGGGGGATGGCTGTCTATGTTAATGAAGAGATATTGTGCAACAGGGAAGAAGGGGAGGAAGGCAGGGCCGAAGCCATATAGGTCCACCTATAGAACTCAATATTTAGAACATTTAGATTGGGGGTTATGCATAGACCTCCCCTTCTCAAAGTGAAGAGATTGATAGGGAGCTGGGGAGCAAATAAGGAGGCTTATCAATAAAGGCAACACGGTGGTGGTTGGGGACTTTAATCTGCCAGGGGTGGATTGGAGCATTCCAGCTACCTTGAGTGCAAGAGAGAAGGTACTCCTGGAGACCTTCCAGGATGGTTTCCTTATGCAGAATGTAATAGAGTCAACCAGGGAGATGAATATTCTGGACCTGGTGCTGACAGATGGAGAACAAGTCCAGGACATAGGGGTGGAAGACCCCCTAGCAGGAAGTGCCCACCGCACAGTGTGGTTCTCCCTCAATCTAGGCAAGGAGGCAGTCAATAGAAAAACAAAGGTTGTGGACTTTAAAAGAGCAGACTTTCACAGGATGGGAATAATTTTGGAAGGGCACCTAGCTAACATCAGACCTGACATGGATGCCGAACAGAAATGGACCATCATAAAGCTGGGTCTGGCAGAGGCCACTAATTGTTGTACAAAGCGCCAAAGCAAAATGGCCAAGACCAAAAAAACCAAGCTGGTAGAGTACAGGTAGCGGTGAAGGTGAGGGAGAAGAGAGTTGCCTTTAGAAAGTATAAGAGATCTAACTATGATGAGGACAGGGAGGAATACACGAAGAAATCCTGAGAGGCAAGCAGAGTAGTAAGGGCAGCCAAGTGTTCAAGAGAGCTAAGGCTGGCACAGGGGATCAGAGAAGGGGAAAATTATTTCTTCTGGTATATAAGGGAGAAGAGACATTGTAAGAACCAGATTGTAAGGATTAGGAAAGAAGGGGGGTGGGCAGAGCAGGAGGAAGCACTAAATGAGAACTTCTGCTTGGTGTTTACCAGGTAGAGGGATGGGCCTATGTAACAGGGGAAAGATGCAAAGAGTTGAGCTTGCTCCTTATCCCGACCAATATATCAGCAATGAAGATGTTAAACAGTGGCGGTCCTAGCACCATTAGCTGATATATTGGTCGGGACAATGGTGGTGCCAGCAAGTTGAGCAGCCTAGGAGAGGGGAAAAAACTGATTGGGTGGATTAACAGCTGGTTGTAGAACAGGCAGCAGAAGGTAGTAGTTAGGGAAGAGCTCTTGGCACCCAGGGATGTGTCCAGCAGGGTCCCACAGGGCTTGGTGCTAGGACCGCCACTGTTTAACATCTTCATTGCTGATATATTGGTCGGGATAAGGAGCAAGCTCAACTCTTTGCAGATGACACCAAGATCTGCACAGAGGTGGATAATGAGGAAGGAGGTAAAGCACTACAAGAGGATCTGGTGAGATCTGAGCACTGGTCAGACACTTGGCAACTGGGGTTCAATGCTAAAAGGTGCAAAGTCTTGCACTTGGGGGCTAAAAACCCTAGCAAAAGCTACTAGTTGGGGGGGGTGCAATTATCAACTTTGGTTGAGGAGAAGGATCTGGGGCTACTGGAAAGAGAGGACAGTAATCACTTGGCGCAATGTAGGAGGGTGGCTGCAAAGGTGAATAAAATGCTGTGATGCACTGCCAGAGGAATCACCTCTAGGATGGAGGAAGTAATTTTGCCCAGTACAGGTCCCTGGTGAGACCGCACTTGGAGTACTGTGTGCAGTTTTGGTGCCCGTATATGAAAACGGATATCAAACTACTAGAGGGGTCCAGCATAGGGTGACGAAGATGATCCAGAGAATGGGGGACAAAACATATGAGGAGAGACTGTGGGAGCTCAACATGTATACCCTAGAGGATGGAAGGGGGAGAGAGGGGATATGATGGAGACCTTCAAGTGCATAAAGGGCATAAACAGAGTTAATTTGGAGGGTCTGTTTAAGTTAAAAGGGAGGAGGGACACCAGGGGGTCTGAAATAGGAGGGATGAAGATTCAAGAGGTGGATGAGGAGGCACTATTTCATGGAAAGGGTGGTGGCAGGTTCGAATGCGCTACCAGAGGAAGTGATATCACTGCAGATGATGGGCAGCTTCAAGAGGGGGTGGGACAGGGTCAAAAGGAGGGTCAATACTGAGCGGAAGCTGGTAGATAAAATTCGGAGGTGGGGGTAATAAATCAGAAGGGCGGGCAAGGAGGGGGCTGTTGTAGTTTAATCAACTGGGTGCTGCACACTAGAACAGACTCAATAGACCATAAGGCCTGTATCTTCTGGCAAATTCATGTTTCATGTAAAAAAAAGATGAATATACAAATACATAGTATGCAGTTAGGGAGTGGGGAGAAAGGCAGATAAGGTGATGGTAAGATGCAGGACCAGAATGGTTGAGGATCCCAGAAGAGACAAGAGGGGGAGAGGAAAGTGGGAAGGGTATGTAAGGACAGGTGTTGGTGGAGATGTAATAGAGGAGGGTTGTGAAGGAGTAGGGAGAAGGGAAGGAGGAGAGAGCAGTGGAGAAGTTATTCCAGAAGAGGTGAAGGCAGATTTACTGGCAGAGGTTTTGAAAGGAGGAATGGAGAAGCAATGGGAGTCAAGCGTAAAGGGAGTCAGAGCAAGGGAAGGTGAAAGGGAGCAGAGAGGTAAGGTAAAAGGAATGGGAATGGAACTAGAAGGTAGAGAGGAAGGAGGCACAGTGGGAGAATTGTTGGAATTTGAGGAAGAGGAGGGAGAGTTCAGAGTAAGGGGAGTAGTGATTGGGAATAGAAAAACAGGTTTAAGGCAAAGTGACAGAAGTTCAATCACTCAATCAGTTAATCAATTAATTAATAAATAAATAAACTAGGAAACAGTTTAATAGGGTTGCTTGGTGGTCCAGTGGAAGCATGTTGCACTTCCACGGACACAATCCAGCTTCAGGAGCAGACTCAGGAGTCCACGGCTGAGCATCCAGGGCTGGGAAGACCACTGCTGTTGGCAGCATGTCCAGGGATGGGGAGAGTTCTATAATGGTCCTTCTTTGTGGGCCTGGGAGATTGCTTCATCACAAAGGGTAGGCTATCTGACTTGTGAGGTTACAGGAGGTAATAACATAAACACAGATGATGATGGCAGAAAAAGACTAATGGGCCATCTAGTCTGTCCATATTACCATATCATACCCCAGAGTCTGTTGTCTTTGTGGGATCTTTCCTTGCCCCATTCCCTGTGTTTCTGCCTTCCTAATACTGCTGAGTAGCTACTATACCCTTGGTTCAATCCCAGCTGTGTTTGAAGGCATTTATGGTTCTGGCACCTACCACCTCTGCAGATTAATCCATGTCTAAACTACTCTTTATGTAAAATAATACTTCCTCACATCCTTTGTAATCCATCCCCCATTAACTTTAAGAACATTTGAAGGTCTCTAGCATATCCCCTCTCTCTTGTCTTGTTTTGAGTGACTACATTTTCAGCACCTTTAGTCTATCCTCATAGGATCTGCCTTAATGGTCCTGAATCATCTTGGTCACCCTGCATTGTTCCATCTCTAGCCTGCCCATGTCCTTTTGTAGGTGGAGACTCCAGAACTGGGCACAGTACTCCAAGTGAGGCCTCACCAGTGACTTATACACAAGTAACAGTATCTCCTGATTCCTACAGCTGAACCCTCTCCCAGTACACCCCAGCATCCTGTTAGCCTTGCTGAAGGCCTTTGTTTTTTTATTCGTTTTTTTATGCCTTGGCTTTTTACTCCATTTTCACCCTCCCCCATGCCCGGTTACGTCCATATGGAGGCACTCACTCTCTGTGGCACTAAGGCAGCCTCCCGCTGCTTGCCACGCATGCCCGCCTATACTGCCCATCAGACCTCCACTCGAGGCAGCGGAACTACCGGGGGGGGGCACAGATCCTCCCCAGGAGAGGACATCTGCCATTATGACTGTTCAATCCTGCTCCTTCCTTCCTCTCCCCCCCCCCGGCTGGCTCCCTGATGACCCTGGCTTGTTCCCAAACCCGGGTCACCAGCATGGTCACGAGGTAAGGCATCCAGACCCTCAGCCCTCTGCGCCACCTGGCTGGAACTGAAGGCCTTGTTACATTGGATGGTTTTTGTTTAAGGGGGTTATTAACAAAGACTCCTAGGTCCCTTTCCTCTGATATAGTGTCCAGCTCAACCCCTCCCATCCAATTCCCTGTCTGTTTTTTTTCCTTAATTGCATAACTTTGGACCAGTTTTACTGCTTGTGCATGTCTCCTGCACGTTTCTTATCCCTGCCTCATTGTCAGCTCTACCACAGAGTTTAGTGTCATCTGCAAATAGACACAACCTGCCCTGATTCTCTCTCCTGTGTCATGGATGATCACATTGAAGAGGACTTGGCCCAGGACAGATCCCTGTAGTACTCTGCTGGTGACCTCTCTTTCTACTGATCTGACCCCATTCAATGCAACTCTCTGCTGCCTCCCCTCCAACCAACTCCCTGCTCACCTTACTATTTCCGTAGCTGTTCTCTGGTCCCCCATCTTCTTCAGCAGCCTTCTTGTGGCATTAAGTTGGATGCCTTGCTGAAGTCAAAGTAAAGTAAGTCTGCTGCATAACCCTTGATAACTACACTGGTCACCCAGTCAAAGAATACTATCAGGCTGGCCTGACATGAACCCATGTTGCTTACTATTCTCCCGGTATTCCACTAGATGCTTTTTTGACTAATGTCACCACCAATTTCCCTACCATAGGGGTAAGGCTGATAGGTCTATAGTTTTCCAGCTGCTCCTTGTCCTCTCCCTTGTTCAGCAGAACTACATCCACCATCCTCCAATCTTTGGGAACTGCCCCCTTGCTACAAGGAGCTGTTGAATAGTATATCATTTTTAAACTTTCTCAACTAATATCCATAGGGATTTTAGGATGAAAATAGCAGAGCTATTTTCTAACTCCTTGAGTGATTGTTAATTTTGGTTCTGCCACAAAGGCGGTCTGGTAAATACCTGTTATCAGCCATGCCTGAAATAGAACTCAACAGCACAATAAAATCTCAATTCTGGATATGCCATTACTCTCATGCTCATGCACTAATTAATTTTATATGGCCTAATGGGGTCGTAAAATCTTAACCAAGCAATATTAAATGTGGGGATTGTTCAGGTTTTAAATTATTGTCTTTGTTAAATGAATTTGTTGCAATGAAATGGTCTTTCTTCAGTGCCATATTTAATGCAGCTATAGATTATTTTGTACGAGTTCACAGCAATTGCTAATATACTGTACATGTTCCTTCAAAAAGGAAAAATGTATGTGGTTCAAATACCAAAGTTTTAACTCAAGACTTGTTAAAACTGGTGATACATAGGATAAGAGCTGGAGTCCATATAAAAAGAAGAAGAAGAATCAGCATTTATATAGCGCTTTTCATACATCCAAAGCACTTTACAAGCAATGCTAGACTGGTAGTGAAGTGACTGAATGTGTGGTGGCAGCCATATCGCACATCATCACCCACACACAGCCTGGATAATCGCATGAACTGGTTTATGGGAAGGGGAATGTTGGCCAGGACACCAGGAATGTTCCCTACTCTTTGCAAAGAGTGCCCTGGGTTCTTTTACTTCCACCTGGACAGGCAGAAGGGACCTTGGTTTAACATCTCATCCAAAGGACAGCACACCCCAGCAGTACAGCACCCCCCAATACTGCACTCGGATGCCAGCGATTTTTAGGTGCAAGTCCAATCCTGGTGTGGGACGAGAACCCACGACCTTCTGGTCCAGAGGCAGATGTGCTACCAACTGAGCCACGCTGACACCTGACAAAAAAAGTCAAATTAAAAAAAAATGGAAGATCATACAGACAACTGAGAAACAATTGTAAAAGGGAAATTGAGTAAGCCAAATGTAAATATTTCCAAACAACTACGTACCAACTGATAGCACAGGCAATTAAAATAAAAAAATGGGAAGACTGTCAACAGTGTTTTAAATCCAAACTTCAAAAGTAATCCCAGTATAGACTAAAAGTAGAACAAACTGATTAACAATAGCTAATGCGTTTAAAGAAATGCTTGAAAACAAGATTATAAGAAGTATTTTTGTCTGGTACCACTGTTACTGACAAGTGCGGTAAAATTAAATGAAACAGATTAAATCTGTATGTAACCCCCCCCCTGCAAATGGGGGTTCCCAAAAGACTTCCAGGAGCTTGCTTGAATGCTTCAAGCCTGAATGGTGTTTGGCGTTTAAGCCATTTATCAGTGAGTGTTTTTAGAACCTCTGGTACTGTCTCTTTAAGAGCTGTCTGCTTGCAGACATAATTAGTTTGTATGGGGGACTGTGTGTTTCTTTGATTGAGTACCACTCAAGCTGCTGCCAATTCACTTCATTTTTGCAGTCACTAGGAGTGCAAAGGGAACCTATCTGAAAGATGTAACTGTTAATAATGAAATTACAGTTTGTCTAACCTGCTTTCTTTGCAGTCAGAACAGTGTCTGCTAGTTCCCCATTCTAGTTTTGAACTGCTGAACTGGACCAATCAGTGTGGGGGGGTAAGCTAGCTCTAAAATGGTGCCTTGGACGAATCAGAACTTGGACTCATAATCTGAGCCAGCCACAAGAGGATTGTATGGGCAGTGACTCTGGGAGATGTAGTTTAGACTTCAGTGCCTTTTGGACCAACAGCAGCAGTCTATTGTGAGTGACAGCCAATCCAGTCAAGAACTGGGAGGAACTCAAAGGAAGTGCCAGGTTTTGTCGGTTGGAGTTTCAGTTGAGCTTTGGCAGTGAAGAAGGAAGGAGCCCTGTGCTTTTCAGTGTGCAGTTTTAGTCAAAAACATTTGTAAGGCCCAGAGTTCTGGTCTGCAGCTTGTGTAACAGCTTGTTAGGACTGAATCGTCCTGTGAAAAGAATCAAAGGATCTCTGAAGAGTAGAAACCAGGCTCACCCTGTAGAAGACTGGAGGAATTGCTGAAAATTGCACTCGGTCTGTCAGGAACTGAATCTGCTGTGTGTTCTCCGGGTATTGTGCAGTAATTGCGATCGGATACAGATGCAGCCTGCCTGGTATAGTGCTTTCTTTATATGGATGTGAAGAGGTTTGTGTACCTCAAGTGAGCCCTGCTGACATTGAAGGACCCTATCTTATTTGGAGGTCGGAGTACTAATTCAGGTCGCTCCTGTTGAATTGCCACATTAAATCCAAATGGAATTACTGTACTGCTGACTGTTTAATTCTCCTTTTCTCTGTGTGAAAGGGCCTACCAGCTGCCACGGTTTGACTAGCCACTAGGGCTTGGGTACCCAGGACAGTAACTGATAGAGATAGGCCTGTGCACAGAGCCATAGGTAGATTATTAGAGTGATAAGCTAATTAACCTGATTTCCTTGTCCTTGTTATATCCCCTAAATAAATCAGAGCTGCTTGTTTCAGCAAAGTTATACTGCCTGAGGTATTTGTCTATGTTAAAGTACTGTACTGTGATTGTTGCACTGTATCTCATTTCACAGGAGGTCCCAGTGCCGGAACCAGACCTGGGGGTAAGTGTATACTGTGAAGGTAATTCTGATATATTGTGTGGCCACTAGTGGGAAGAAAGGGGGGTTGCAGTGTCCCAGAGGGCTGTGACCAAGTTAGTTTAACTATTGCAAACCCTGACCTCTGGGTGGAGGCACCCGCCATTGGATCCAGGCCCCTCAACCTGTTAGTGGCAAATCAGGCAGGGGTAGTAGCCCCTGGGATAGCGCCATCTAGGGGTTACATGTATCTAAAAGCAGTTTCAGTTATGGAGGTAACTAAACTGTTACAAACAACACAGACTGACATAATTGAAGGCATACATGGATCAATATCCAAAATAAGGCAGTAGTATTTGTTAGTTGGAAAAATAATTCACCATTTATTAATTTTTTTTTATTAACAGTAATGCATTTCTGAAAAACATAAATGTACCCATTCCTCTTTTCATTTAATTTTCATTCCCAAACTTTCTTTTATACAATACTATTGAATTTTTTTAATATTCCTGCCCTCTTGTCATGCCCATCAAGATAAAACTACATATCTTGGTGTAGTGCGGTTGTGTATAAAGCAGCATCAGAAATGTGTGCTAGTACCATTCTAATACTGTACATCCACAATATTACCCTAATATAATTCCCGCCATTGATGCAGAGCTTCTGGAACTGGCAGCAGTTGGGCCTCCCAACATTTTGAGTTGACACCATTTCCCTGACCGTCAGTGATGCAGATCTTCGCTCTCTCAAGGAGGGATGGTAATTCTAAGGGTTCAAATGGCACACCGGCAAAACCTCTGCAAGTCTGGAGTCCTAGCCTGCTGAGGGCTTGGACCAACTACAAAAGGTGTTGTTGCATACCATTTGCACTTCAGGGACTAAATTAATGAGTACTGTCTCATTGACGATGGTGACTATGGCACCACTGTCATCGCTATCTGTTGCTATAATCTCAGATTCTGTTCTGGCAGACCTCTGATTTGCTGGAGAGAGTGTTGCTGTGTTTCCCTCAGGTCGTTCCTCAGCTGCTTCTTCGGGTGATACTGGTTGGATCTTCTATGCCCTCCCATCTGTGGCATGTGACTCCTCAAACCCCTCCCTTGGTGAAGGAGGAGGATGAGTAATACAATCCTGACCCGCTGTAAAATGATGAAGATTGGGGGAGGAGGATTCTGACCCTCTTTACCCTCTGGGTCTGGTGGATTCTGCTGGGTCCACTGTGTCCTCAGACAGTAAGGAAACAGTCCTGTACAGGCCATGTTCTCCTCCTGAGAACCCTATCTTCCAGGCCATAATGAAGCAGATCCAACTTTGACGTTCTCCTTGGAGAAAAAGATTCTTCCAAAAACAAGTGGTTTTCTGGTGGTGGTAAGAGCCTCCTCAGTGGTCCTCTGTTCCTTTAATACTTCTCTGGAGTATGCTACCTGGACTGCCAGGCACAGGCCCAGCACCCTACTAACTATCCCTAGGAAAGCAGACAAGTAGTATCTGTCTCCTAGGGATAAAAATAATTACTTTGGCAACCTGAAACTGACTTAGCCGTGATTATGGTTGCAGAGGGCAGGTCTTCGGCTCCCCAGAGGATGAGTATCAGACCTCCTGATGAGGAATCCAGAAAACTGGATTTTATGGGCAAGCACACTTTCACCTCAGTCATGCTTGACTTGTGCATTCCTAATTAACTGGTGTATCTACCCAAGTACCAGAATTGCATGTAGAGAGAACAGAGCGGTAATGTCTGCAGCATATCTGTTGTGCCCCTCAAGTCAAAAGCCTTCACCTGTGTGTCTTAGAGCTGTGACATGGGCAAGCAACTTCTGAGATCAGTCTATGATGTTGCTGATGTTGCAGCTGGGCACCGCCTGTGGCATTTAAGCCAGAAGTCAGTGTCATTCTCAGTGACCTGGAGACCTCCGATAAGTCTGTTAGGACTATTCAGTTCCTGATGCTACATGTTTCTCACCATGGCCGTGGTAGAGGTTTCCTTCACAGGAGCCCTTACATCAACCATTAATGGGAGATCAGAGGGCTGTGGGTTCAGTTCCCACATCTGGCACTTGGGTTAATATCCCAGTACTGACACTGTAATGCAGCATGAGAGGGGTGCTGCATTTCTGAGATGCCGTCTTTCTGATGAGACGTTAAACCGAGGTCCCATCTGCCTGGATTGGTGGTAGTTCAGGTGGATGTTAAAGATCCCATGGCACTTATCGAAAAGAGTAGGGGAATTTCCCCGGTGTCCTGGCCAAATTTCCCTCATTCACTAAAAAAATACCACCAACAGCTTAATCTGGTTCAAGGTCAGTTGGCATTCATCTGTATCCCCCTCCCCCGGGTCGTGCCTGAAAATAGGCAGGATTTGGCTAGTGCACTTACCCGGTCAACAAAAGCTAAAATAAAAATAAAAAAACCCTTCTTGGTTAGGGGCTGGATTTTGAAACCCAGCAGAAGCAGGTTATGGGGGCCCCTACAAAATCCTCAAGTGAAGTTCAAAAGGGAATCATCAACCACCCCTTCCCCACCTTCTGCCTTCTCCCTCGTCCAGATTTCCCATTGTGGCCATTGGAAGGGGACAGAATTTCTGTTCCTGCACTGATGATTTGTGGTGTACTTCCAGCACTGGCATGTCCTAGAATTGGTGACTTTTCCCTCGTGCACTTTACCGTCCCATGGGAAAAGGTGCAGGCATAACTGCATATAAAGACCTTTTGGCCAGTTCCTCCAACAACGAATCAGGGCATTTGTACCCTCGGCTCCCATGGAATTCAAACTGGGGGCCTATGGAGCATGCGGTACAAAATATTCTGTATGCTCTCCCTGGGCTGTCCCCCCAGTCATAAAGTTCCAGAAGTACCACAGGCAGTTCCTTGAATGCAGTCTAGTGATGTAACATTTTAACATTTCCATTTTTTGCCCTTTTAATTGTCCTCAGCACCACAAATGCCCTACTGCTGTGGCTGAGGCATTAATCTGGGAGAAGCTCTATGCCTTACCATACCTGGGTGACTGGATCTTGTCAGGGGGTTTCAGCAGCCAAGCTGGAATACACTTTGCTCCACACCAGACAAGTGACAGTCTTTGGTGCCGGTGAATGTTTGAAAGTTTATTCTGGTTCCTTATAATGGGCTGCAATGCACAAGGGTAGTCCTGGACCTAGCCAATGCTAATGGCCCCCACCTGCAGGTGAGAATCCCTAAATGGTCATAGCAAGCACAGTGGTCGTGGTTCTCATAGCCACTAGATCACCTAATAGTTGTTTCATAATCTCCTGCTGGATATCCTACTGTACTGGCAGGGCAAGAATCACCTGTTTGGGGATCTCCTTTTTTGACAGTTTCAGCCACAGCTGGTCCTCAAAATTTATGTCTCCAACCAAGGTTAGGGCACCCACTTAGGTTCTCTTCATAATGGTCACAGCTGGTACAAAGCCTCCACACAAGTATATGTATATGAGCATTTTGTTGTGGATACCAGGCCCTACCTGCCCTGCCACCCTTTTCTGAAAATATATGCCATTGGCACATGTGAATGGACCATTGCCAGCTATGACTGGGAATAGCAGTAAAAATGAAAGGGCCTACCAGCAACAGTAACAGGATATTTTAAGAGAAAAGAAAGAAATAGGCTAGTGCACAGTAATAAAATGCATTTCTGGAGGGGAATCCAAGCACTCAATGATAAGTTTATATGCTACATGAACAAGCATTTAAACTAGCCAAGGGGGTGGCAGGCCAGCAAGGAGGGTACCTAACTGCCCACCCCCCACAGCTAGCAGTGGAACCAGTGAATAGGAGGAGTGGGTATCTCTACAAAGCAGTGTGCAAAAGATGAAGATAAGTACCCAAGGGGTGGAAAGGCAGAAACCGGGCAAATTTCAGCAGAAGGGCAGACTGTAGGGAGAACCAGGGATAAAGGACAACCAAGGAGGGGCTGGAGTAGAACAGCTAAACAGTCCAGGGAGTTCACATCATGGAACGTCATGTGTGCCAATGCCAGGAGCCTTAGCAACAAGATGGAGGATCTGGAGGTTGCCATGGTGCAGTAGGACCTGGACATTGTGGCCATCACAGAGACCTGGAGTAATGATAACCATGATTGGGAGATGGCCATACCTGGCTAAAACATATTCAGAAGAGACAGGGCAGACAGGAAGGGAGGAGGAGTGGCACTTTATGTGAAAGATGGCATAAAGGCCACAGAGAGCCAGGAGGAACAAAATATGAGAGAGATACTGTGGGTTAAGCTGGAAAGGAAAATGGGGTCAGCCATCTGTACAGGGGTGGTCTATAGACCACCAGCCAGGGAGGAAGAAACAGATAGGGAGCTGATGCTAGCCATCCAAAGGATGGCAGGCAAGGGTGAGGTGGTGCTGGTTGGAGACTTCAATGTTCCAGACGTGTACTAGCAGCAGCAGCATCAACCAGGAGCAGATTTATCCTTGATTCCTTTCAAGGTGCCTTCCTCAAGCAACTGGTCATGGAACCAACTCAGCAGAAGGCAATACTGGACCTCCTGCTCACAAATGGTGACAGTGTGATAGGGGTAACGGGGGGAGCACCCAGGGAACAGTGACCACCGGTCACTGTGGTTTGAAATCACAGAACGAGCAAAACCAAACCACACAAAAACACATATTCTGGATTTTAGGGGGGAAGACTTTGGGAAAATGGGGAGATGCTTGAAAGAGGCATTAATGAGAATAAAGAGGGAATCAGGTTGAGGAACAGTGGTCAATATTTAAAACAGGGATTACAAGAGCAACAGAATTAAGCATTAAGCAGGTTAGCAAGCAGAAAAGGAAGAGCAGGCCATTATGGTTTTCCAAGGAGGTAGCGGAGAAATGAAAGCCAAAAAGATCATATTCAGGCAATACAAAAAGATGCAGGCAGAAGGGGGGGGGGATAGGGAAAAGTACCAGGAGAAGCAAAGGGAGGCAGGGAGGTCAGTAAGGGAAGCCAAAGCCCAGACAGAAGAGTGCATTGCAAAATCAGTGGGTAGAGGGGACAAAACCTTTTACAGATACATAGGTGAAAAAAGAAGGGCAAAGAGAGGGATAGTGAGACTGAAGGGGGAGGACGGGGGCTGTGTGGAGGAAGACAATAGTAAAGCTAACATAATGAACAGATATTTCTGCTCAGTTTTTACTGAGGAAGAGGAGGGTAATGGGCCTGAATGGAGGACAAGGAGTGGGAACGGCACATAAATGGACACAAGTCCCTTTACACAGGAAAGGGTCCTAAAGGAACTGGAAGGAATAAGAGTCAATAAAGCAATGGGCTCAGATGGGTTGCACCCCAAGGTCCTAAAGAAACCAAGAGAGGTGGTGGCTGAACCTTTGGCAATCCTGTTTAGTCGATCTCTGGAAACAGGAGAGATACCCAAAGACTGGAGAACAGCAGATGTAGTCCCCTTATACACTTAGCAGTGTCTGCCACAAACTGGTTCAGTGCCTACCTTCTAAAAAGAACCCAATCCACTAAAATAGCCGACCACACCTCCCCCCCATCACCACCAGAGTTCTCCAATGCTCAGTTCTTGGCCCCGTCCTCTTCTTCATCCTTCTAAATGATCTGCCTAACTCTTGCTCTACTACCGTAATCCACATGTACGCAGATGACACGGTCCTCTTTACCTCTGGCCAGACCCACGAAGAAGTCTCCTCCAAACTTCAAACCGATTTCAACAAAATCCAGCGCTGGTTCAACACCAACCAGCTCTCCTTAAACGCCAAGAAAACTGTCTCTATGTCTTTCCGCACTAGACAGCATCTATCCAACCTCACCTCCCCTCGATCTTCCATACCCTAAATAATATCATCCTTGATGAAGTGCCCTCCTTCAGGTATCAAGGGGTTTAGCTTGATCACCAACCTCTCCTTTTCCATACACGTGGATACCATCATTTCAAAACTGCGCCCAAAACTTGGTGCCCTCTATCGAAACCGCACTAGACTCCCGCTACCTATCAGTCGTGAATTAGTTATGAAAATGATCCTACCCTCCTTCGACTACTGCAATGTTGTTTACAGCTCCGCCGCCAAGACCACCCTAACCAGACTTGACCCCATCTTTAATGCTTTCTGCCACTTTGCCCTCGATGCCCCCCTGCTCACATCACTGCGAGCTCTACTGTTCACTGGCCCTGCATCCCTGTGCAACCGGCGCCTAATTCATAGTGCTAAATTCACTTCCAACTTCTGGCTCGGCTCCCTCCTTACCTCACATCCTCCCTATCTTCCCCTCCGACCCCCAACCGTGCCCTCAGGTCTTCTGATGCCAGGCTATTAGTCATCCCTCACCATAGGACCACCACCGGCCAATCAGCCTTCTCTTACCTCTTTCCTAAACTCTGGAACAGCCTGCCGGTGCAGATCTGCCATTCATCATCCAAACACTCCCTATCCTCTGCCCTCACTAACTTCCTTGCACCAAACTGCAGCTAGCCCTGACCCCCCTGATAGCTTCTTTTCCCCCACCTCCCCCTTAGTGCTTGACCAGCGGCTCGTCCTTCGCCTAATTGTCTGGCTTGTACACTGCCCTACACACTTACACTCTCACTCCCCCCCCCATATTCCCTCCTAATCTCTCCCTTCCCTTCCCCTCATTCCTAAACAACCCACATTTTCCAGCCTTACGACTGCTACTGCTCCCCTCCTTCCCCACCCCACCTATACCACCCCCATATTCTCCTCCAACTTCTACTGTCAACTTGGTGCATCTCGCTTCAGCTTCAAGTCCTGTTACTGGCACCCAAGTCTTGTTATTGGCACTTAAGTAATCATGTATTACCCTCAATGAGTTCCCATGATATGTATACCCTGTCCTTGATGTTCATGTTCTGTAATGTTCTCCTATTAGAAAAAGTGCTAATGTAATCCCACCCAACTATGTACATTATCTGTATTGCTCTATTTCTAAATTCAACTTTTTGTTTGTATACCTGCTTTCATTGTAACTCCTCCCCCCAGGTCGCACTGTGAGACGAGCATCTTTTTGCTCAGTGTGCCTTTCCTAGTGAAACATTTTCAATAAATAAATACAAAAGCAGGAACAAAGAGGAAGCAGGAAACTACAGACCAGTCAGCCTGACCTCAGTAGTGAGGAAGATCATTGAAATGCTACAGAAGGAGAGATTGGTGGAAATGTTGGTTGCCAGTGGACTACAGGACCCAAGGCAGCAAGGTTTTACCAGGGGGAGGTCATTCCAGATCAACCTCATTGAATCTTTTGACTGGGTGACAAGGAAGGTGGATCAGGGGAAGGCAGTGGACATGGACTATCTGGACTTCAGCAAGGCCTTTAACACTGTGCCACATGGCAGGCTATTAAACAAACTAGGAAATATGGGAGTGAGCAGGACATTAGTGCGGTGGGCAGGTAATTGGCTGAGCGGCAGGACACAGAGGGTGGTGGTAAATGGCTGTCACTACACAAAGGGAAGAATGACCAGTTGGGTATCACAGGGATTAGTGCTGGGACCTGCCCCATTCAATGTCTTCATCAGTGACATTGCACAGGACCTAGAAGGCAGAATTTCCCTTTTTGCGATGACAAGAAGCTCTGTAACAGAGTGAACACTCCAGAGGGTGTAGACAGAATGAGGCAGGACCTGCAGAAGCGTGAAGAATGGTCAAGGGTGTGGCAGTTGAAATTCATTGCAATGAAGTGCAAGATAATGCATATGGGACACAAAAATCCTGGAACAACATATCAATTGGGGGGATGAGGATATAGCATGCACCAAGCAGGAAAGGGACATTGGGGTTATCATCTCTGATGACCTCAAGGTAAAGAAACAGTGTGACAAAGCAGCAGGTAAAGCAAATAGGATGCTGGGATGCATAGGCAGTGGCATTACCAGCAGGAAAAGGGAGGTCATAATTCCACTATACAAACCACTAGTGAGGCCCCACCTGGAATACAGTGTACAGTTCTGGAGACCTTACCTATGTAAGGACATAGGGTAGAGAAGTTACAGAGGAGGGCAACAAAGATAGTACATGGATTGCATCACAAGTCCTATGAGGACAGGCTGAAGGACTTGAATATGGACTCCCTGGAGGAGAGGAGGGAGAGAAGGGATATGATAGAGACATACAAGTACTTTACAGGGAGGAACAGAGTGCATGAATACACTATTTTACAGGGAAAAAGATGTTCCAGGACTAGAGGGCATGAGATGAAGCTGTAGGGAGGGCGAGTCAGAGGAAACGTGAGGAAGAATTTCTTTGCAGAAAGGGTGGTGGACAAGTGGAACACCCTGTCAGAGGAAGTGGTGGGGGTTGAAACAATTATGGGATTTAAGAATGCGTGGGATAGACATAAGGGAATTCTGGAGGTCATGGGTAAGGGGCAACAGACTTCTAGAAAAAACATAAAGTGAACTTACAAGCTCAAATGAGCAGACTGGGTGGGCCATAGGCCCTTATCTGCCAACAGTGTCCATAAATCTATGTATACTTTATTTCATGTATTATGGGTCAGGTTAAAGCCAGGCACATATTTAAAAAAATATTAATAATAATAATAATAAACTCAAACTTAAAATCAGTCCATACAATCCACACACAGCATGACTTTCATCTGCTTTATGCCATGTTGTCTTATAGTCAGTATTCTCTGAGAAACTATGTATATGTTTCTTTATCTCACTCCTCCTCCTGCAGGGTCCATTACTGTAAATAACCTTGCAACTCACCTGCATCCTCTTCCAGGACCCATGCCTGGCTCCAGTAGACACTGAGGTCCTGTGGTTTGGATCTCAGCTGTGGTTTCAGCTGAATCCTGCCTCCAACTGGGAAATTTTTCACCAGCCTACTCACAGAAGTGGAAGTCTTTCATTGTAAGATACGAGACGACATCCCTTACCATCATCACTTTCTTTGTATGGGAGGGATGGGGACTGTTCGGTGTCTCAGGCAGTGTCTCAGCTGTTTTGCTTGCTGCTAGGAAACCTTCCACCAGGCAAACATATTCCCTGAAGAGGAAGCATTTTACTGTGTGGTGCTGGGCAGCATCCCAGACCCCTTCACTTGCCCTGTACAGAGGATAATGAATTATCATTTGACTTTGTCACAATCTGAATTTCTATTCCTCAGTGAAGGTTTATCTGTCAGCCATTTTCAGCTTTCCATGCCCCTATCAGGGACAAGACTGTGGGCAGCAAACTGTGGTCTGCAGGTTTCTAAAAGATCTCTTGCATGTGGCCCCTCCAGTCCACAAGCCTTTTTTGGTTTGGTGCCTGAACCTCGTGCTTGAATCTCTGACTTAATTCATTTTCAAGCCCACATCTTTCTTTGATATGAAGTCTCTGTCCCAGAAGACATTTTTCCTTGTCGCTATTACTTCGGCAAGGCATTTGTTGAACAGCATGCCATGGTTCATGGTCCCCATTTACTGGTGTTTCACAGCAATAGGGTGGTACTGCATACTCATCCCAAATTCTTTCCTAAAGTATCTGATTTCACATCGAGTTAGTCCATTGAACTGACCATGCTCTTTCTTTCCCTTCAGAACCTGGGTGAAGTGCTGTTGTACTCTCTGGACATCTACGAGATCCCTTGGCACTACCTGGGGTGTGGCAAGGATTGTGCCCTGTTCTCTCAGATGTTTATCTCCTTTGGCTCTGGCACTAAGGGTGAATCAGTCTCTAATTAGGTCCTCTCCAAATGGATATTCTACTGCATCTTGTTCTGCTACAACCAGGCAGGAAAGGACCTACCAGGTGTTGTTACGGTCACACCTCATAGGGCGTAGCAGTTAAGGTGTAAAGGGATCAACAGTAGGGTGTGCAGGGTGAGGGGGCATCCTTAGAGGTGCTGCTTTCGGTGATGATCCAGCCCTTCCTCCTTCAAGAGGGGGATTGGGTCCGTATAGGAGCCACACTTGGTGGCAATCCAGTCCCACTCCCCTTGTGCAAGGGGTACATTTGTGTAGGAACTGTTCTCCATAGTGATCCCACTTCTCTCTTCTCCCCCCCACCTGCCTGAATAACAAAATAAACAAATGGATCTGCTGGTATAGCCACTCCCACAGCATTAGGGACTGTTCAGCCCCCATTTCATCTCCTGTATCTCCTCCACGCCCATATTCACACCACATTTACGTTATAAAAAAACATGTAATCAAGCATCATAGGGATTGACTGAAGCTTGGTATAAAATAATGAGTAACAGCACATGCCTTCACCAACTGTGTATTCTGAAATAAACTGCTGTTTAATGCCTCTTTCTCAAGACTTATTTGTTTAAAGTTTTTTCAGAGACATTCTGTGGCGTTGAAAACTGTACTCTTGCAAAGGCCTGAGGGGACACGAATGATGTCACTCCCTGCAGAAAGCATGGTTTTGTGGTTTATTTCTTGGAATTAGTTCATACCATTTGCAGCTGTTACATAGAAGAGCTGAGCTAAGCTATTTAATATTTTCAAAAGAAGGAAACATTGGAAAGTCCCATGCCAGACGTTTTGCAAGTACAGAAGCACTAAATAAAAGGAAACATGATATAAAGGCTGTAGCTACTGGCCTGAAGGCAGCTATTGCAAAACTTGTATGGAGGAAAGATGACTTTAACCTGGGCCTTGTAAAGAGGCAAAATGACTTCTACTGCTCTGCTGGTGACCCTCATTTGATGCACCCCTGTCTTCTGTTGTTCCTGTTGACAAGCAGCTGCACACTGCTCATTGTGCTTTATCCCTTTGTCAATTATGACGCCAGGTCCTTTTCCTAATCCACTGCAGCAAGAGGAGCCCCACATGTCATGTAGGTCCTGCCTCTGTTTCTCCTCTCCAAGTGCAGCACCTTGCATTTTGCTACTGTGATCCTGAGATTTCTGGAGTCTGGCTAATCACCAACATCTTATTGAAGTTTTGACAGAGCACTCACACAGTACCATATCTTATAGAAACATTTACTGAAAATACTACAGTTAGAATCAAAAGCCCACAATGGTGGTGTGAAAAAACAATACATATTTTTATGGTACTGCAAAAATATTGCTTACTGGTCTGCTGCATGGAACGGTGTTGAAAGTCTTACTGAAATCTATGTAGGCCACATCCACTGCTCCACCCTGATCTAGTTCCTTGGTCACCCAATCTAAGAAATCTATCAGATTTGTTTGACATAACCTCCCCTCTGTGAAACCATGCTGCCTGGGGTCTTGTAACCCACTGGATTCAAGATATTCCACAATCCTTTCCTTCAGCAGTAATTCCATTAACTATCTTACCACCGATATCAGGCTGACTGGCCTACAATTGCCAGCTTCCTCCTTGCTACCACGTTTTTACGAACATACGAACATACAAAATTTGCCAGCAGATAAAGGCCTAGAGGTCTATCAAGTCTGCTCCAATGTGCAGGTAGCACCCCTTACTCTGCAGCTGCCCCGCCCTTCCACCCTTCCCCTTCATTAACCCTCCCCCTTGTCTTGTCCCATCCTCGTTTGAAGCAGTCCACTGTTCTACTGCATACCACTTCAGCAGGTAACGCATTCCACCCAGCCACCACCCTCTCTGTAAAAAAGTGTCTCCTCATCTCCCTCCTGAACCTTCCTCGCTCCAGTCTCATATCATGGCCCCTGGTGGCCCTCCTCTCCCTTACTTTGAACAGCCCCTCTGTACCTGTCTTGTTTATTCCTTTCATGTATTTAAAGGTTTCAATCATGTCACCCCTGTCTCTCCTCTCCTCCAGTGAGTACATGTTCAACTCCTTCAACCTCCTCTCGTATGATAAGTCCCCCCAGCCCCTTGATCATCTTTGTCACTCTGCGCTGCACCCCCTCCAGTAACTTAATGTCCCTCTTCAGATACGGACGCCAGTACTGCACGCAGTACTCCAGGTGTGGTCTAACTAATGACCTATACAGTGGCAGAATCACCTCCTCCCTCCTCGAGGATATACCCCTTGCAATACAACCCAGCATTTTGTTGGCCTTTGCAGCTGCCTCCCTACATTGTGCCGAGTTGTTCATTGACCCTGTAATGAGCACACCCAGATCCTTCTCCTCCTCTGTCTGGGCTAGCTGCACTCCCCCTAGCTGGTAACTCCTCCTTGGGTTCTTCATCCCAAAATGCAGCACCTTGCACTTTTTGGCATTAAAGCCCAGTTGCCAGGTGTCTGACCAGGTTTAAGCTTTGCCAGATCATCAGTTTTTTGTAGAGAAACTGCATCCTTCCTCCTCCAGTCCTTCGGAACCACTCCTGTTTCCAGTGAGCTGTAATATAGAACTGTCAGAGGTGCAGCCAATATTTCCCTGAGCTTCCTCAATACACTTTGATGCACCCCACGTGGCCCATTGCTTTGTCCACCTTCAGATTAGCAAGTGCCTTCAGGACACTCACCTCCAAAAAAGGACTAGGGTCCGCCTCCCTCCCTCCCTTCAAAGCTTCTGTTACTTTGTGGGCCTTCTCCTTCTTCTTTTCTGCTTCTTTGAACACTGAACACAAGTATTTGTTCATGATATATGCCTTTCCTTGTCCCCCTCTGCACAGCCCCCTCCTTCCCTTTTTAACCTTTCAATCCCACCCCAGTCTTCCTCTTTTCACTTACCTAACTAAAACATGACTTGCCACTTTTGTTAACTCCTGGGCTATTCTCCCTTCTGTCTATGCCTACTGCTTTCTCTGCTTTATTTATTTATTTATTAAATTTTGATAATTGGGTGAGCCCTCTGGGCCCCGAGAGTCCCTTTTTCAGGGGCTACCCGAGGGTTACATACCTTATTACATGGGATTGTATACAACAAGATACATAACATGTGTCACATAGATACATAACAGGGTAAGCATAGTAGCAATATAACAAGTACCAGCGGTAAAGGAGCAAACACTTTGGAGTCCCTCATCATAACAATTACATTTTGTGGAGGTAGTCAGGTGTGCCTTAAGCCTGGTGTGGAAGGTATAAGGGGAGGCGGTTTCCTGAATGCCTTGAGGCAGGGAGTTCCATAAAGTGGGGGCAATAAAGGCAAATGACTTCCCACCCACCTTAGTTCTGACCCTAGGCACCCGAGAGGAGAGTCCTGTCAGTCGTATGGAGTTGCCTGGGGTTGCTCCTAATGGAGATGAGCCCAGCAAGGCTGGGTGGGGAAAGGAGTGGAGTAGTTTGTAGGAGAGGCAGAGCGAGGGTACTGAAGCCTGTCCTCCCAGGGGGCCAGTTTAAGTGGGACAGCGTGTGACAGTGATGGGTCCTCGGCCTGCTATAATGCAGGCAGGCCACCTTGTGGTAGAGAACCTGTAGCTTATTTAGCTCTTGCCTAGCTGCTCCTGGATGACAGGGGCCGCATAGGTGAGGGTGGGGAGTAGAACACTGGTAGCAATGGAGACCTGGGCCGCTGGTATCAGCTGGTCTTTTAGCCTGTAAAGGGTCCCAAGTTTACAGTGGATATTTTTCGTTACCTGGTCTACGTGGTCCTTGAGGGTGAAGCCCTGATCCAGGGTGAGGCCAAGGTATTTTATGGAGGAGACCACCTCGAGCTTCTTGCCTGAAGTGGTCGTCAGTTTGAGGAGCTGATTTCTATCCCGATTGCCGGATCTGGGGCCAAACAGCATGGTCTTAGTCTTGTTCAGATTGATGACCATTCTATTAGTGACTAGCCATTCCTCTAGGGACTCCAAGTCGTCTTGGAGCCCGGAGCAGAGTTCTCCCATGTTGGTGGAGCGCCAATAGAGGACTGCGTTGTCCGCATATTGTACCACTGAACTCCCACCACAGTGGTTGCAGAGGTCACAGGAATAGCTTAGAAGAGGCGGGAATAATATAGACCTTGGGCACCCTTCAGTTAGAGGAAGAGGCTCGACAGGAGTCTTTCCATTTTACCCTCTGTGACCTGCCAGTTAGGTAGCTGGAGAACCACCATAGGGAGTGACTGTCTAGTCCAACCCGCCTCAGTTTGGAGAGCAGCAGGTTGTGGTTGACGAGGTCGAATGCTTTGGAAAAGTCTATAAAGACTGCACCTGTGAGGGTCCCCTTGTCCAGTTCTCTGAGTACATCTGTAGAGAACTTGATGAGAGCAGTGTCAGTCCCGTGATTGGTTCTGAAGCCATGCTGTGAGGGGGCTAGTAGTCGGTGGGTCTCTATGTAGTCACGGAGTTGATCGTATATCAACCTCTCTTGGATCTTACCAAGGCTACAGAGTAGGGAGATTGGTCTGTAATTATTGGGTGATTCCCTCATACCTTCCTTATGGACAGGGACTATGTGAGCCATTTATCAAGTACTGGGGATGGCCCCTTCAATGATGGAATGGTTGAGGAGCCAGGTTAGGGGCCTAGCGGGTGCTGAGGCCCCTTCCTTGAGGTGGGGGTATACCATCAGGTCCCACAGATCCCATTGCTTTAAGGGCTTCTAGTAGTGGAAGGACTCCCTAGGTCTAACTAGCCTAAGGTGAAAGGAGGGACGGTCTTGTGAGGTGGGAGGGGGTCATAAGGGACAGGGTGGATGGGCAGACCAACTTTGATCTGTTCCAGGTTAGTGAACAGTCAGTTGAGTGCCATAGCAATGATAGTATTATCGCTGTTAGATGGCGCTTACCTCCACGGGACCATGTTCGGTCTTACCGGTGCACTTTTAGTAGCCCATTTATGTGGGCCCAAAAGAGTCTAGGGTTACCTAGGTTATTTTTCTGTGGTTAGTGACATACTCTCGTTTTGCCACTTTTATGGCCAGTTTGCACCTGTTTTGGAGCGCCTTGTAGGTTGTGAGATCAACTGATAGTGAGGACAGTTTGTATTTCTTCCAATCTGAGTCCCGATATTTCATGAGGGATTTCACATTGGGGGTGATCCACTTATAGCAGCTCCCCTTGGTGCGGAATTTCTTCATGGGGGTCAGCCGGTCAGCCACCATGGTGAGTGCTCCCTGGAAGAAGGCAGCAGCTTCATCCAGTGTGGAGAGTAGTTTGGTGGGACTCCAATCTATACTGTTAAGGCATCCTAACAGGTGCTCTGGCAGTAGGTGAGAGAAATCCCGTGCTGCCAGGATTTGCGGGCGGGCTCTGGGCGCCCTGTTTTTCCATATGCAGAAGATGGGGGAGTGGTCACTCAGTGCATCAGCTAGTATGCCTCCTGCCTGTATATGGGAGGGTTTGCTTGTGAGTATCCAGCTGAGAGTGTGATGGTTACCCATTTTATAATTCATTCGGGTGGGCCCAGCGATGATCTGTTCTAGGTTAGCATCCTGGACCAGCCCTATTAAGGAATGGTTGCCTTGAGGCACCCAATTTAGATTAAAGTTCCCCAGTAAGAGTAGTTCCGTGGATATCTCCTCAGATATGTCCTTTAGGACCACTTCAAGGGATGACCTCGCGTTAGTTGGGGGATTGTAAATGCATCCTATATTGAGGTGCTTACAGGGGCCAAGGGTGATCCTCACAAAGGTTGTTTTTCCTTCCGTACAGGTGCCTTGTTTCGGGAATATCTGTACGGCGTTCAGGGTGTCTTTCCTGTAGATTAGCACCCCTCCCCCCTTTTGCCCTGTCTATCCCTTCTGTGAGAGGTATATCCTGAGGCGGCTACCTCATGAGGTAGAATGTGAGGTTTGAGCCAGGTTTCAGATACCGCCAGGATATCGGAGTTGTACCTATCTAGCCAAGATTGTAGTTAAGGAACCTTTGGCCTCAGGCTGCATATATTCATATGTAATACATAATCCCTTGGTGGATGCCCTATGGGGGTAATGCGGGAGGAGACCAAGAGGTTGTGTGTGTGGGAGTCCAGGATTGGGCTGGACGTCCCCGGCCATGAGCAGGAGGGTTGCAAGGAGGCAGAGAGTGGGGATCCTTCCCAGGGGTAGGGTCTTAGCCCTGATCTTCCACCTGGCGGTGAGTAATGTGAGTATAGGACTCCTTTTGCAGAATTCATGTGCAGTCAGGAGTCCTTCCAAGTTGCTGGGGGTGGGGGAGATAGCGCCGCCAAGAGTGATGGGGGAGGTCCAGAGGAGGGTGACATTTGGGGTCCTGTTCACCCATGGTCAAGGTCATGTCAGTCCATAGGAAGGATAGTATGTACAGGACAGCCAAGAGGAGCCCTCTGTTAGGTCCACTAGGATCAAGGGGCCGGGCTTGGGGCTCATGCTGCCTGCTCTGTGAAGAGTCAGTCTTTAGCTTAGAGAGAGGAGGTCCCGTGCCTAGGTCAAGTTTCCCTGCTGATGTGATGCTTTATGGAGGGGAGCAGGTTAGTCAGCTATACACTCGAGTTACAGTACGTTTATCAGGTACAACTATAGCATATAGGCCCCTTTAGATACTTTTGGGCGAGTTCCAGTTGGGAGGGGCTGTCTGGTAGGGGGCAGGCTAGTCTATAATTAGCAGTATATCTAGCAGGTTCAAGGATACTTTCAAAGCCCCTTAGGCACAATTATGCAGGCTAGTCTAGAAAACAGTCTAATTAGATACTTTTGGGTGAGTTCCAGTTGGGAGGGGTTGTCTGGTGGGGGGCAGACTAGTCTATAAAACAGTCTAATTAGCAGTATATCTAGCAGGTTCAAAGGATACTTTCAAAGCCCTTTAGGCACAATTATGCAGGCTAGTCTAGAAAACAGTCTAATTAGCAGTATATCCAGCAGGTTCAAGTGATACATTCAAATCCCCTTTGGCACATTTATGCAGTTAAGAATGGAGAGTATAATCTGGAAATGCGAGTTAGCACAGGGGTTAATTAGCTACTGGAGGCATAGGTACACTAGTAACACTTCAGCATGGAGTTATTGTGATCAAGTGATTTGTTAGGCAATTAGCGAATATAAGATAAGCTGGTGTGGTCAGTGTTCTGTTGGATCTGTACAGTTCAATAGCTTATCCCCATCTAGTGGATGAATGGGGCGTTTCGTGGGTATACCAGTCTCCGCCCAATTTTTGTCAGTTCCAGCGATGGGCGGGGTGACTATGTATTTAATGGGAGGAAGGAACGGATGGGTGTGAGGGCCAAAATCGATCCCTGAGGTAGTTGGTGGAGCGAGGAAAAGCCGCCAGGAGTCCCGACTTGGGAGGTCCACCCGGTTTTGGGTCGCTTGCCGGTGCCTCAACCCCAGGAAAACACTTGGGTAAGTCCGGGAGTTGGAAGCTGGTAGTTCTGGTTGTGGGGAATCAAGCAGCCTCAGCCACTCTCCTCCCCTGGTGTCCTGAATGCTCGTGGTAGTCAGGCCACGCCCTCAGCCTTAAGACCAGGCTGAGAGCATTGTCACTGGCTCTGGATCCTATCAGTGAGTTGCTGATGTTTGAAAAGTCTGTGTGCCAGTTCTTCAATTTAGACAAAGGCGCTGGTCGGTAGTCGTGGAAAATTTGGAGGGCAACGAATCAGCGATGGCGAGTGTCTTTGGCGAAAGGCTGCATCCAAATCAATCCCTGAGGTAGTTGGTGGAGGGAGGAAAAGCCTTGAGGGGAGTTCTGCACTTCGGGGGAGGTCCACCAGTTCGCAGTGCGCTTGCCGGTGCTTCCACCCCAAGGAAAACACTTGGGTAAGTCCGGGGAGTTGGAAGCTGGTAGTTCTGGTTGTGTAGGGGGGGAGTCAAGCAGCCCCAGCCACTCTCTCCTCCGCCTGGTATCCTGAAATGCTTTGCTTCCCTCTGTTTCTCCTGAAACACCTTCCTATCCTCCTTCTTCCTCATCCCCAGATACCTTCTGAATGATACCCTTTTTGCTTTTACTCTTCAGCCACCTCTTTTGAGAACCACAGTGGTCTTTTTCCTCTTACTTTTGCTCACTTGTTTGACGCAGAGGTTATTTTCCTTTTCCATGCTCCCTTTTGTCTTTACCCACTGTTCCTCAACCCCACCTAGGCCACCCCTTCCTGTAGGTTATCCCTGAGGCATTCACCCATCTTTATAAAATCTGCCCTAATGCAGTTCAGGACCCTCTCCATTGTGTGGTTCGATTCCGCAGTCATCCTTACACTGAACCACACCATATGATGAACAGTGGTCCCCAAGTGGCCTCTCACCTTGATGTCTGCAACACTGTCCCTGTAACTGAGTACCAGGTCCAGTATTGCTCCACCACAAGAGTTGGTGCACTGACTAGTTGTCTCAGGAATACCTCCTGCAGAGAATCCAGGATGTCCTGCTTCTAGCTGAAGCCACTGCTCCACATCTATATCTGGCAGTAGCACCTTCCCCTTTTTCTGCCATCTTGCTAATGGCTTCCACCAATACCTTATCTAATTCCTTCCCATGTGCTGGGGTCTGCAGATCACACCAGTGTGAGCAGTGGCTCCATTCCCCATCTCTAGGGTGACCCGCAGTACCTCTGCCTCCCACTGTTTTCCTGAATCTCTATCACTGTATGCTGTTTCCTCACACAAGCACCACACCCCTCCTTTCCTTCTCACCTGGTCCTTCCTTGAACAGAGTATAGCCTGGTATGACCATGCCCCAGCCATTGCTTTCAGTGCATCAGGACTTGGCAATAGCCACAATATCCGGTCATCCTCTGTCATGCTGGTCTGTAGGTCCAGAATCCTATTTCCTAGATTTATAGCATTTGCACATATTACCTTCCAGATTTTGTTTCTATTCTGCTTCTTTCCCTTTTTCCTTTTTCCCTCCTTGCTCCTCTCTTTTAATGCTCCCATTCCTTTCCCTTTATCTCTACTACCCTGTTCCCTTTATTAATTTGTATCCTCAGGATTCCTCCCTTGGGTTTTCCTCATTGTCTACTTCAGCCTGTGGGGTGAGGCAGTTTCTGACTCCCAGTTCCTTCCACCTCCCTTGGCTAGTTTAAATATTCATTGAAGTAACATTTAAATCATCCACTGAGGTCTGCAGTGTCCCTCCCAGATGGATGCAGGTCATCACCCCTGTATAGGTCCTTATCCTTCCAGGTGGGTCCCCAGTCCTCAGTTAGCCAAACCCTTCCTCTCTGCACCATTTCTTCAGCCATGAGTTGAAGCTCCTGATGCGGAGATCCCTCTCCTGTCCCCTATCATAGACATTGCAAGTATTCCTGGTATACAGTGGTCCCTCCTGCCCCCTGTTTGCATCCCAGCACCTGACCCCAGCCCTCCCCATGTCCGCCTCCCGACTCAGCAACTGACACAGACTCTCGGCTCTTCTCCATGGCTGGTTGCTGACTAACAGTTCTGGTGGTGTGCCTTCTGTACGTGGCTGATTACAGTGGGCACATGATTTGGAACTGTCAGTCGGAAGCTGGCTATGGAGGTGAGCAGAGGATCTGTGCCATTCACTGACAGATACGTAATCTTAAGGGGGGTTGCTGGGTTTGGGTGGTGGGATGAGAACCTGGGGTGGGATGGCCATTGGACACCAGAAATACTTATAGTATTATCATCAGGGGTGTTTGGGGGGGGGCAGGAGGGATCACAGGACACCAGAGATAAGTACAGTAGTACTATTGGGAGTGTTAGGCAGGAGGGACCACTGGACACCAGGAATCAGTACAATATTACTGTTGGGGGAGTCGTGGGGGAGGAGAGACCACTGAATACCTGGGATAAGTACAATATAACCATCAAGGGTGTCAGGGGTTGGAAGGATCCCTGAACATCAAGAATTAATAACTCCTGACAGTCAGGGGTCTTTGGGGACTAGGTAGGGTCGCAGTTAGGGGGTGCCGGTCATAAGGACAGGTTTTGGGAGGTGGTAATAAACGCGGCACTGGCGACTACATACCGTCTCTCCAAACCTGCCAATAAGCCGGTGCGCCTATATGCAAGACGTTGTCAGTTGCTTTACATACTTGCTCCAGCATCTATTAGGGCCAGTCAGTAACAGGTTAGTGTCTCAGTAAGCATGCCATCAAATATGACATTTTGTGGTCTGTCCCTGCTCTGGGCCCACAAATTGTCGTTAGCATATCACTAACCTGTTTAGTGATCACTAAACAGAGTTGAAAATTCCATCCGAGATGTGTTAAAATGTTAATTTTATTTATTTAGATTTTTTATTGGGAAGAAAGGCTAGACAGTTCTGCCTATTTTCAGCCTTGTCTTGGGGGGGTACAAATGTAAACCAATTGGAACTGAATCGGATTAAGTACTCAGTAGCATTTTTAGTGAATGGGGGGAGTTTGGCCAGGACAGTGAGGAAATTCCCCTACTCTTGCAGTAGGGGGAACCTCTGGCTGTCTGGTGGACAGCCAAGATGGCTGACAGAGCTGGTGGAGATGAGTATGCAGAAGGTGCTGACCTTCTCCCCTATCACTTTTTCCCAAGAGGTCCCTATGGTCTGTGCTGTCCCAGAAGAAAATTTTCCTATGCAAGTAGATGCAAGTGCTGAAAGGGGGTATACTGATATTGTGCAAGCTATGGAGTTTGTGGAGCATTCTGTTAAAGGTTCCATGTCATAACAGCTATCACAAAATAGTGAGCATTGTTATGGCGAGTATATATCGCCGAAAAGCAAATTGCCGATATACACATGCTGGCGAAAGAGATCTGGCAAGTAAACTAAGTGTTTATGCAGAGGGGGCTAGCCCCTGCACCCCCTGATTAGGATTACCAACTCCGGGGGCATGTTGGGAGGGGTGACACTCTGAAATAAATAAAAAAACATGGCAGCAGCAGCAGTAAATTTTCTCCCTCAGCCCCAAACCCAGTACCTGCTACACCAGAGCCAACCACCCTCACCACCACACCACATGGCTAGCTCAGCTATAACAGGCACACTACCCCACAAAATCCTCTTCCCTATCCCTCCACTTCCTCCCTATCATTCCCTTCTGGTCACTCTCCTCACAGTCATGGTCACATTGGATCATTACCTTACAGGGTAGCCCAACAGGACAGCGCTGTAAATGAGTCACTGTTTTGATAGTCGCTCATTTACAGTCGCTATCATCACTGGATACTGTTAAAAAATACAGTTCTGAAGAAGAACTGAAATTGTGAATTGCCATGAAGGAATGAAAAAAGTATTTGTTACGACTGCTTGTAGAGAAAGAGGAAACAGAAACACAGAATCTGATGGCAGATAAGGACTGCTTGGCCCACCTAGTCTGCCCATTTCCCTACCTAATGGATAAGCTGCAGATCCCAGTTAACCAACAGCCTACTTCCTCCTACACCCCCCGCTAGAATTGCTTTATATCTGTCCCATGCATTCTTGAATTCTCCACTGTTTTTGACTCTATGACCTCCTCAGGAAGGCTGTTCCATGCATCTACATCCCTCTCTGTGAAGAAATACTTCCTCACATTACCTCTGAACCATCCCCCCTCTGTCTTCCAGTTGTACCCCCTTGTTCTTGCACATCTCTTTTTCTGAAAGATGCTATCCTCTTGGACTTTGTTGATTCCCTTGAGGAGAAATTCCAGGCAGAGAAGAAGTTGGTAGCGTTAGCTTTGCTCAATACCCTGTAGCTTCACAACAAGAATAATCTATGCCACAAAGTGAGGTCGGCATCAACTGTTTCTGCTGACAAAGTATCATAGAAACATAGTGCAACCCCTAGGTGGCGCTTATCCCAGGGCTACTACCCTGCCTGCTTGGCTAGTAGCAGGTTGAGGGGTCTGAGTTCTGAGACTCAGTGCCTCCACCGGAGATCAGGGCTGGTAGTGGTCAAGCTAACCTGGGCACAGCCCTCTGGGACACTGTAACCCCCCTCTTCCCCCTCTAGTGGCCTGAACACTGTACAATAATCACTTTCACAATACCCCTGGTACACCACACAAGTACCCACACCGTTTGCACTTATCACCAGGGCTGGTTTCTCTGGCTCGACCCTGGGGAACCCCCCGTAAAACAATGTTATGCACAGCAAATGGCAACAGTACAGTCCTCTGAGCACAAACTGGAACCACAGTCAGATTACATGCAGAAAAAATTAGATCTGATTTATTCAGGGGACTTGAACAGGGGAGGGGCAAAATCAGGTTAATCAGCTTAAAGGTTATATCAATCAAGCAGTTATGCATGCGCTTTGAGTCCCCCCACACTGTCACACCTCTGGATACCCAGGTGGAGAAGAGATGGGCTAGCCAGGACTGTTGCCCGGGGTTGGCCGGCATAGCAGCTGGTTGGGGCCCTGTGATGGAAATCACAACATGCACAGTACACAATATTTGTAATCCGGAGCCAGAGGGCTCAGTTCATAAAGGAAACGAAACAACAAGACAATCAGATGACACACTCAGATTAAGCTGTTGTTGCAGGGAGCTACCCTGGTATTTACTCACGATACCCAAGACTGGACACAGGCTGGACGAAAATCAAGACTGCAGGTGGTTGATCTGGAATGCCAGGAGAAGCAGGGCCCACACGAGTCGCAGAGGCGTCGTTCCTGTTCAAGCGTGGAGCAGGGGGCGGATCCCCAGGCAGGTCTCTCATCGATGGCTTCTCTGTGCAGTGGGTAGTCTGGCTGGGCCAGTCTGGCAAGGCCCAGACCGCAAGGAGACAAATTCAGATGTAGTCCGTTTGGGGCTGGATACAGCTTCCAGCAAGCAGAACACAGTTCACACAGTGGGGAACTAACTCACAACCCACTAGCAGCTCATAGCACATTTGCATGTATGGGAATTCTACTGTACCAGGCAAAGAGCTCCCCGGTTACAATCGCAAAGTCTCTGCACACACTGGGAGCTTAGGGGTAGCTGGAAGTCATGACAGGCTGATCACATTCAGCAAAATCTTTGGTCTTCTTCAGGTTGAGCCTGGCCCACTTTAGTAGCTTACTTTAGTCACACAAACTTGGATTTAGTCCAAAATAATTCTTTTCTCTCCTCTCAGGAGCAGCACACCGACATGCATGCCAAAAACCTAGCCTTTTCAGAGTTCTCCCATGCAAATCCACTCAGGATTGCTGCTCAGAATCACTTCAGCTCCTTCTTGTTCAGCTTCCAGCTTAGATCTAACTGAAAACTACAAGCAGCCCGGGACTTCCCCAAGATCCAAAAGATTTGGTTGGCTGATTTGGCTGTCAGTCAAAGCAAGAGCTCCCCCTTCAGTTGCAAAAAAGGCGCAAAAAGTTCAAACTACAGTTCCTACAGATTTTGAATTCAGACAGCTCCTGTAGTCCAGTTACATTTTAGGTTCCGCCTAGTACTGATTGGTCCAATTGCAGTCCAGGACCAAGATAGTGGAGACAAACAAAACAGTCCTTGCTACAAAGAAAGCAGGTTAGACAAACTACATTATCATTATCACTCTAAATGATTTTCAGTAAATAGTTACATCTTTCAACAGAGCTCCTCTCAGATTACTTAGCTGCAATCAGACAGCTCTTAAAGAGACAGTACACAGAGGCTATACAGGCTCTGGTAATCACATTTAAACTGCTAAAACGCTGGACACAACTGCCTGGCAGTGAGCATTTAGGCAAGCTCAAGGAAGACTTTTTGGGAACCCCCATTTGTAGGGGGGTTACAATAGAATGTGTCGGCAGATGGGGACTGCATGATTCATCTAGTCTGCCTGTGGTTTCAACCCTCCCCCTTTGTTTTCAACCCCCTTATGTTGTTATATTCTTGAAGATTCCCTTATACCTGTCCCATGCCCTTTAAAATTCCCCTACCATCTTTGCCCCCACGACTCCCTGGGGCAGTTTGTTCCATGGTTCCACCAACTGCTGCATGAAGAATTACTTTCTGGCATTACCCCTGAATCTGCCCCCCTTGAGTTGCATACCATGTACTCTAGTTCTATTATAGCTGTTTTCCAGAAAAAGGTCCTGTGCCTGGACCTTGTTGATACCCTTCAGCTATTTGAATGTCTCTATCATATCCCCTCAATCTGCTGTTCCAGGCAGTATAAGTTGAGTTTCCTCAGCCTTACCTCATACGGCTCTCTATGCATACCCTGCATCATCTTTGTTGCCCTTCTCTGCACCATCTCCAATCAATTTATGTCTTTCTTGAGGTGTGTGTAATCCCGCTACACTCAAATGATCACATCCTTGTGGGGGACCTAAACGTGAACTGGCTCAGCGCCCTCTTCCACCACCGAGATACCTTCTCAGCTATGGATTTGACGAACTCATTTCCCAACCCACAAGAGTAAACTCCAAGAGAGGTACCAGTACCCTTCTAGATGTAATCATCACAAACCGCTTCAAAAATCCAAGATATCCAGGTCCTCCTGGACTCATAGTGATCACTCCCGATCTTATTTCACTGGACGACCCCTACACCCCAATTTAAAGCCCAACCCACACTCCGCAGGCTCTTCAGACCTGGTGTGCTAAAAAGTCTCAAACGACTTCTTGCCCAGATAAACTGTCACCCACACAGCATGCCCCTGACATAGACACTGCTCTCACCTTCTTTTCTCAAACTTTCAACAAAGCCTGCGACCTCTATGCACCCCTTACCAGAACACGTACCAAAAAGCTCAGTGCGCCCTGGGTTACCCCTGTCCTACGTCAACTGCTCAAGCACAGGAAAAACCTATGGCACCTTGCCACTAAAACAGGCTGGGTAGCTGACAGACAGGCTTATAATGCAGCACGGAACAAGTGCACCTGGGCTATCCGTAAAGCAAAGGCCGACCATTACCAGGCCACGCTCACCTCCTCCTGAGGGTGTGTGCAAACCTTCTGGGACAACGTTAAACAATTGAATGGGAGTGCCTGATCCCCCCCCAGCCCAGATCACCATGGACAGCTCTAACTTGACTGACCCGGCCTGCATAGCCAAATTCCTAAACACTACCTTCACGGACCTTAGCTCGGTCCTCCCCAGTAATTTCTTCGACCCTCCCAACCGGCCCCTGTAATCCAACGCCCTTGTTTCCACCTACGCAGGGTAACTGACCAGGAAGCCAGACCGCACCTGCTCAAAGCTTTAAAGAGCAATAGTCCCGGCAGTGACTCCCTGGACCCCAGCATTCTCCGTCGGGTGCTGGACCAGGTACTTGCTCCGCTCACCACCCTACTCAACAAATCCCTCTGCCTGGGGCAATTCCCAACTGAATGGAAAATGGCCATAGTTATGCCCATCCACAAAGGCGGTGACAGGTCTAATGCAGGGAACTACAGACCTATCTCCATCCTCCCACCCCTCTCCAAAGCCCTTGAAAAGCTGGTGGCCTCTCAAATCACTGAGTACCTAACCAAGTACAACATCCTCTGCCCAGAACAGCACGGCTTCCAGGCAGGTCACAGTACCGGAATGGCTCTAATTGAGTTTTCAAACTTCATACACTCCTCCCTGGATGCCGGCGCCCTAGCCGGTGCAGTGTTTGTAGATCTTTCAAAGGCCTTGACACTGTCTCCACCCTACTGCTGGAAGCCCTCTCCCATACTGGCCTATCTACTGGGCTGATCTCTTGGTGCACTAGCTACCTATCTGACCGCCTTCAACGTGTCAAAATCAACGGGACACTTTCCACAACCTGTCCCATCCGCTCAGGTGTCCCCCAGGGCTCCATCCTGGGACCGCTACTCTTCTCAATCTACCTAAACACCCTACCCAGTGCATGCACTGGTAGAATTCTGTTGTATGCAGATGATGCCATCCTCTTTGCCACCCACCGCAACCCCAACGCCCTCCAGGATACCCTACAACCCGCCTTCAATGATGCAGAAACCTGGTTCAAAGAGCACAGACTTGTCATCAATCTCAAAAAAACAAATCAATGCTTTTGCCCACCCTCAAAACAAAGCCAGTAACTTCCCACTACACATTCTCCCCAGCTCCAAGCAACCCCTTGAACTAGTCCACTCATACAAGTACCTTGGGATCAGCTTCGACACAGCCCTCTCCTTCCACACCCATATTGATGCACTTGCCTCTGCTACTAATATGCGGCTAGGTATCCTCTACTGCTATAAAAACTGTCTCCACCCGTTGCCCTCCGACTAGCAGTTATGTCCTCAATACTGTCCCTGGTGGACTATGGCCTACCTGTATATGGTGCGGCTGACTCGACTGCCCTCAATAAAATACACGTTGTCCTGAATAAGGCGTGTAGGCTCATTGCAGGGGCTCCCAGGCTCACTCACACATGTCAGCTATATGACTTGGCAAGGCTGCTAAATCTGGATGAGTGACTTCAATACCAAACCAATCTCATTATGAAAAAAACCCTTCTCGGGCTATCCCCCCCCGGGCTGACAGCCTCCATCCGCCAAGCCCAACTCTTGGTTAATACCTGAACCTCCTGCAAGATCACCCTTCTGATCCCTAGAACCAGGATAAGCCATGTACAGAGATCTTTCTGTTATAGAGCCCCAGCCTGGTTTAACGCACTCCCACCAGCCATCTCTGACACCACTACTATCTCCACTTTTAAAACCACATTGCGGAACCAGCTATCTAATGCACGTAACTGCACCTGTCGCTAGTTGTGACTTAGTCCACCACATGCAGACAAAGCTCGCATGAGCGGCACCACTAACTAGAATGGTTCCTTCGCTCTACAAATATTTGTAAATATACATGGTTGTCAATATAAATGGTTGTCATCTTATTACAATTTGAAACTCTGTGATGTAACAATGAGCCTGTAATGTAATGTATTTGTCCTCAATGTGATGTAACAATGAGCCTGTAATGTAATGTATATGTCCTCAATGTGATGAGGTACCTTTGGAAATGAGCCTCTGGCTCAAAGGTTGTAAACTGATGTTCAAATAAAATAAAAAAAAAATTAAAAAAAAATGGTGGGGATTACCAGTACTATGTCTCTCTGGGCACGGTTGATGCCCTCTGCCTGGTGTTGCTTCCAGCCTGAGCTTCTGCCATTCTGCCCCTGGCTGATCCCACAGAGTGTAAATGTAATTCCAGGTAAAGTGTACTGGTGTCTTTGGTCCTGCACGAACATGTGAGCGTAAGCTACCGCGCTAACATTTCTTTAAGAGTGCACACTCTGTATATAGTGTGCATGTCCTGGGCTGGGTCAGAGGAGAATTAAGCTCATGACCAGCCAGGCAGCCCTTCTTCAGAGTCCACTCTGCTGTCGATCAATAGTGCAGAGGAAGTCCTACAAACTGCTATAAATATTTACTTTTAAACTTAAGCTGTTGTGTTTAAAACTAACTTTGAAGTTTGGACTGTTTACATCCTGTATGGTGGCTGCCATGTTTGGGATGTCACCTGATTTTTTAAACCAATTGGAACTCAAGGGGTCCTTGTGGGGTCCTTTTCTGTGATGCCTGCTGGGAAAAACAAGAAACTGTGTGCTTGGCGCCCATTTTTCAGTCAGGATGCTGGAACTGTGACTGACAGCTTGGGCAGCCAATCGGATTTCTGGCTTCCTTTTTCCTGCATTTGAAAGGGTTTCCTGAACAGTTAGCGTGGATTGAGCTTTCGGTCTGAGAGGAGGCTCTGCATTCTAGCTAGGAGAATTCAGGGAAAGGCCTGTTTACCTGAAATCCTACATGGATTGTTTGGAACTACTAATTGCTGCAGACAGTTTGCAAAGTGTCCAAAGGGAGGCATAGCTGACATTTGCTGAGTTGAGATTTCTGCCTAAAGTGTGTCAGAGAGTCTGAAAATCACTGAGCTGTGTTTGGTGAGAGCTCTGTTTGCCTTAAAGACTGTGGCTTGACACTGCAGCCTGGGGCCACCAGAATGGTTTCCAGCCTGTTTGCTGAAGGGGGAGACCTGAATTTCTGTTTTGCCAGCTTACATCCATGGACTGTAGTTTGCATGCAGGTAAACTACGTGGCCTATGTAAGACTGTGCCAGAATTTAGACTTGTGATGCCAAATAACTTTTCTGAGAGGCTGTTGCTGCCTGTTCTACACAAGCTACTGAGAGACCAGTTTGGGGAGTCAGCTCCTGTGGAGAAGGTCATCCCGGGTAGTGGCCACTCTTGGGGAAAAGGCCATGATGCGGGATTGAGTTGTGTAAGCCCTGATCCCAGTATCCTGGTCCCTGTCATGGAGGAAGAGACCTGCAGCCTGCAACCAACAACCCGAGAGCCATTCCTCAAGAGGCACTAGCCTGGAAATCATCCCAGATCCTGAGGTCCAAGTTCAGTGAGTACAACAGGGTTTGTTCCTGCAACACAAAATAAAAAATATTTGCCAACTGATTTGTCTTTGAAGTTCAATCTGTGGTTTAGACTGTTTTTGCAGGCCATCGGGCCTGAGGATTACAGCTTTCTTGGGTTTAAAATAGTTATGAATGTTGCAACTGCTAAAGGTGAAAGAAATAATAATCATTTATTTGTTTAAGGGTCCCAACCCGCTACAACGCCTGCCAACCCGCGGCAACGCTTAGGCCTGCAACTAAGTCAAATCTGGGTACCCAGTAGTACTAGCTGGACTGACCAAGGTGTTAATGGTTGTGATTTGAATGTATTCACAAAAAAAGCTAAGAATTGCCTTAAGTTTAATGCTGATCTGCATTCCTCTCCTTGTTCCACTCTCTAATAAATCAGTTTCACTGTTTGAATGTTATCTAGGTCTAGGAGCATATTATTGCTGAGTGCTGGGTCATTGTGGAAGCTAAAGGGTATATTGATGTTGTTAAAGACTATTTCTTACAAGTGCACAGGGTGCATTCAAGAGGCCCAGACCATGTTGGTAAGTGTGGTTGCTGTGAGCATATTATTAGCACTCACCACAAACTGTAACATTGAATGCTAAGCAAAGTGTTTGATACAACTCCATGTCTGGGACCACTGGCTGAGGCTGTGGGTAGGTACAGCTTACCAGAGGGTTGTGCTAGCTTGACATCCAACCCACTTAAAGAAGACTCTGGGTGGAGGCACCACGCAAATAGCAGCCTTGTTGGTAAAGATTCTCTATTGTTAACTAATCCTGAACCAAGGCCCTCAACCTGCATTTAGGGCAGCAGGCAGGTGTAGTAGCCTGATAGGCGGTGGTACCGGGTTACATGTGGTCACCAGAATTGGAGCAGTACTCAAGGTGAGGCCTCACCAGTGATCTGTATAGCAGCATGATCACCTCTTGCCTCCTACTTGTCATTTCCTCTCTATGCATCCCAAAATGCCACTAGCCTTCAGTGATGCCTTATCACACTATTTGTTCACTCTTAGTCATCAGAAGTGATAACCCCCAAATCAGCGCCATGCTTAGTGGCCATCCTTCCCATTAAGTATACTCTACCTGGGTTATGTTTTCCCAGGTGCACGACCTTACATTTTTTTGCATTAAACTTTGACTGCCAGTTTCTCAACTACTCCTCTAGTTTCCTCAGATCGGCCTCCATTTGTTGTGCCCCATCAGGTGTATTCACTCTGTTGCAGATCTTTGTGTCATCCACAAACAGACACACCTTGCCTTCTAGCTCGTTTGCAATGTCGCCGATGAATATATTGATCAGGATTGGTCCCAGCACTGATCTCTGTGGCACTCCACTAGTCACCATACCCTCCCTTGACAGAGTACCATTCACTAATATCCTCTGAGACCTCCCATTTAGCCAGTTTTTAACCCAGCATGTTATTTTATGGCCAACACCACTGTGTTCTAGTTTATTGACCAACCTCTTGTGCAGAACGGAGTCAAAGGCCTTGCTGAAGTCCAGGTAGACCACATCCACTGCACTCCCTTGGTCCACTGTCCTAGTGACCCAGCTGAAAAGTCCACCAGGTTTGTCTGGCATGACCTCCTGCCATGAAGCCATGTTGCTTTGGTCTAATTGGTTACTTGCTTCTAAACATGCTAGCATCCTCTCCTTTAGTAGGGATACCATCAACTTTCCCACCATTGAGGTGAGGCTAACCAGTCGATAGTTCCCGGTTCTTCTTTACTTCTACCACTGTGGCACTTTTACAGTCATCTGGAACATCCTCACTCTCCATGACGTGTTGAAGAGTTTTGCCAGGGTGTGGCAGTTCCTTCCCAAGCTCTTTTGGGATTCTTGGGTGTATCTCATCCTGCCCCATTGCTTTCTGTATGTTCAACTTGTTGAGTCCTTCCAGGACTGTCTTCTCTATGAAGGGACTCATGTCAGCCCCTCCTGGAAGACTATCTTTATTGCATAGGGTTGGTACGTTTCCCTTTTCTTCCTGCATGAAGACTCAGCAGAAGTATTCGTTTAGTACCGCTGCCTTTCCCAGTCATCAGATTGCCTGACAGATCAGGTGACAAGTTGTCAGCCTCAGTTTCAATGGTGCCTGCAAAATCATGGAACAGTGGTGAGCTCCTGACTGCAAGGCAAGAGAAGGATGTTGTGTTTTGGGGGCTGCACGGTTCAGAACGCAGCATGGAAAATAGTGACCCACGTAGCAAGAGGAGTGGGTCCAGTAGAACTGAAAAATTCAGTGGATGGAGTGCCTCGAAAGTGAACCTGAGTGGAAAATGGAATATTGGTGAAAAAGAAAGTCCCCTTGAAAATGAGTGCAGGTAAATGGCAGAAGCATCTCAGGATGAAGCATGAGTGTGGTACTACTAAAACTTGGCCAGTGGATTCGGGACAGCAAGTATCTGACCGATTGTGGATGCAGCATTACATAATGCAGGTTGGGTTAGAGCACCAGATGGAAAGTGCTGGTTTCAGGAACATGGAGGAGATAACAGCTGGCAATATAACAACAGACTGTAAATAATGATACTGAAGTAAACAAACTAAAGGATGGCTGTGTATTTGTGGGTGGAGGACAAGATATGGGTTTGGGGTCTACTGAAAAACATTTCTGAGACTATTATTTCAAATGCTCATTCTGCAACTGTTGAACATATGACTGTTGAGCAAGATATAAACAGTACTGTTATAGAAAATGTTGTTGATGATATAACTGCTTTTGCTGATACTTCAGGGCCTAGCTGTATCTTGAGCAGAAAAGTGACTTGAGGCATCAGATTTGTCTGATGCAGAGCCACCATGAGATAATAATCAGCAAAGATGAACAAAGAACTTTTAGAATGGCTGATTTGTTTGTTGTGCAGGAGAGCCTGCACAGCACAGAAGCAATTATAAGGTTGAAATACAGCGTGGAGCAGAATCCCTTCCAAGCAGTGTGTTTGTCACCAGGAATTTAATGAAAGAGTCATTGAGTTTTTTTGTGGCAGAATTGTAGACCGCTATTCATGTCTTGGGGGAAACAAAATATGATGTTAATTTTAAATCTTTTGAAATCTGGATTAAGTATGACAAACTAAAGGATTCTGATTTATGATTTCCTTTTATTGCAGTTCCCATCTAAACCTGCAGTTAAGTCCATTACTATTTTACTTGGAAATGAGGGGGTGAGTGTAAGTTTGTTTTTGTTTGAATTTTGTTGACCCGGTAAACCTACTGGGCCTAGAAGTCCCTTTTTCAGGGGCGACTGGGGAACAGATGGTAAACAACTGAAATTGAACCAGATTAAGCTGTTGATGATGTTGATGTCTAAGTGACATCATCTACTGGTTAAAACAACATTATGAGGTTCTGGAGAATCCAACTCTAGTTATGGACACTGAACAAGTATGGACCGGGGAGGGGGGGAGTGGATGTTTAGGGTTAAATTTCACAAGACTGGCATTGGGGTTTATCATCTGTCTGCAAGTTTTTATTTGTCAGGGACCGAGGTGTGTGTTTTTGCCCAAGGCAGCCTTGAATTTGCCACAAATGTGGGTCTCAAAATCATTTAAGTGTGGCTTGTGATGCAGAACAGTGTAACGCCTGCTTGAATATGGGTGTTATTGTTCATTGTCCAAACCGCTTCGTGTAACTTACATGAGGAAAGGGACATTCTTACAATAATTGCCCCTGGGCCTCACATGATAGAAAAGAGGGACTGAACCAGGAAGATCTTATCACAAAGTGTCAGGCACAGGGATCTGCTCAGGCATCAGCTAGAAAGCTTGCTGTCCAAAGCAGTGATGTAGATGGATCATTGATCGCTACTACTGCTCAGAATATGGACCCTGCCCATCAAGCAGAACACCAGGTGGAGCTGTCCTCCTGGTGACCCAGGTAAAGAGGCATCTTCTTCAATTCATATTAAAGAATCATTACAGGAACAGCCTGAGGTTTTAATGTAGGAGAATGTTATGGAGGACCTTGCATAGACTCAGTCTGAAGTACCTCTCCCCAGGATACTCTAACGTGGTAGTTAAGTCCTGTAGAAAGTGGTCTTGTCAGAAAACTGGGAATGAGAAAATGGACCAATCTTCCAGTGTTCCTGTATCAAATAAATATGAGGTTTTGGCTAAAGTTAAAAATTGGGCTGACACAGCGGAAGAAGATGAGGAGTCAGGAGTGTCTTCATTACTCTCCTCAGTCAAAGTTTGTCCTCTGATAATGAAAATGCAGTTGCTGGTTCCCTGTTGTAAAAAAAAAAAAAATGCAGGATGTTGCATTCTCAAGTGAGTGCTGAAAATTCTCAATCCCTATAAGTAATTTAAATGTGTACAGGGCCTACTATTTTCCCCATTTCCTAAATGTTAATATTATTAAGATGTATTGGAAAAAGGATAACCACTAGGGCCTGATTCTAGAAGGGTTACATACTGGCTTAACTACAGTTATGGCAAGTAGAATGGCACATGTAGCAATTACACCAGCAGCTGCTGAATGTGCGATTCTACAGAGTGGCCTCGACATGGCGCAGGCCGCTTGCACCAAACAGCAGTTACACCGCATAAACACCCTGCAACATGGTGCTAGGGGGTTTACAGCAGCAGTTGCACACCATTCTAAAAGGGCAGCCATAAAGTGCCCACATTGGGATTCTACAAGAACCCCCGGAGGAGATCCGGCAACGTAAGTTATACCAGCATTTAGCTGGTATAACTTACGGACGCCCCCGGGGGTCCTCTAGACCCATCGGCTGTCCAGCAGACAGTGCACAGTTTCCCTCCCCCCCATGCCCAGCACACCCCAGTGGGGCTCCACAGGGTTACCCATACCCCCAGCCCCCAAAAACAGTCATTGGGAGAAGCTCCGCAGGGCGGCGCTGCCATCCCCTCATCCGAGCCCCGAACCGCGAGTCGCCCACCGCATATGTGGCAATAACCCAGCCCTGGTAGTCTAGTGGCCCCCCAACTGTACAAAAAGAAAATAAATCAAAATCCCCATTTCCCTGGTAGTCTAGTGCCCCCTTCCCGAACTGTACATAATGAAAATAAATCAAAATCCCCGTTCCCCGGTAGTCTAGTGACCTCCACTGAACTGTATATAGAGAAAATAAATCAAAATCTCCATTTCTCTGGTAGTCTAGTGCCTCTCAACTGTACATAGAGAAATAAATATCCCTGGTAGTTCAGTAATTTCACTCAGCCATGCCAGCCTATTCAGTTTTCTCAATTCATCTCAGAATGGGCTATTGGCATATCTCACTCTCACCTCCACTGCCAGTCACCAACTGAGTGCAGTAGCTTAATATTGCACTCAGTCGGGTGCTGACCATGGAGGTGAGAGGTGGGCTGTACCAGCGCCAGTTGGGGACGGTGGGGGTGCTGGGTAGGCTGGTACTGCTGGGTGGTGGCTGCTAGACTACCAGAGAAAGGAACGGATTTGACTTATTTTCTCATGTACAGTCTGGGGCACTAGGCTACCAGGGAAGCGGGATTTTGATTTATTTTCTATGTACAGTTTTGGGGACCACTAGATTACCAGTGAAATGGGGATTTTGATTTATTTTCTTATACAGTTCGGGAGGAAATACTAGACACTAGGAAACAGGGATTTTGATTTATTTTCTCATGTACAGTTTGAGGGGTGGGGGCTACTAGACTACACTAGGGAAATGGGGATTGTGATTTATTTTCTATGTACAGTTCGGGGGGGCACTATCACTACCAGGGAAATGGGGATTTTGTTTTATATTCATACTATACAGTTGGGGGGCACTAGACTACCAGGAAGCGGGACTCTAGTTTTGTATTTGCAGTTGGGGGGCACTGGACTACGGGGCAGGTGTGTGCCGCATTTGTGGCAGGTGACAGAGGTCGGGGAGCATGGGCAGGGGGTGCACTTGCGACCTGTGGCAGCGGGTTGCGACATGCTGGCAAGGTACACCCTCTGTGCAGCGTGCCTTGCCAATGTCACAAGTCATAGGACTTTGCTGCAAAGACCCTGCCCTTCTAGAATAGGGCGCAGGGTCAATGTCGCAGTTGTGGGTGGCGCAAGTTGCATTTGGCAGCAACTTGCACCACCCTTCTAGAATCGGGTCCTGTGTCTTCAGTTGAGACATTACCAGGGAATGTAGTACTTTTGCAAGACACTTACTTGAGCTTACAGCCACAAAGAAATTGTTGATGCATGGACCATCATTCTGGTCTCGAGGGACAGACAAATGTGATGGTGTAGGTATTTTTATTTAAGGGTATCTCAATCAAATTGTATAAGTTAGTAGAAATTGAACCAGGGAGGGCTTTATTGTTAGATATAGGGCAATGTGGGAGGCTTCAGCATCTTATCAATATCAATGCACCACAAACTAAGACTGGAAGATTACCATTATTTTAGGAAATATGTCCTTATTTACATACCAGTGGAAGGGAAATATTAGGTGGGGATTTTAATTGTGGGCTGTCATTAGGGGACAGAGGGTGTACAACAAGTAAATTGTACAGTGATTCTATATTTTTAAGGGGCATGGTGAAAACTGCAGGGCTTCTAGATGAGCTTCTATTTTACCACAACAACAGCTTGCTACTTTTATGAAAGTACTGTTACTGTCTAGGCTCCACCCTTTACCTTCTTTCCATACCCTTGACGGAACAATCCTAGAGGACATCTTCTCATTCAGATACCTTGAGGTTTGGTTGGACCAACACCTCAACTTCTCTGGCCACGTTGATGCTATCCTGAAAAAACTGTGCCCCAAGCTTGGTGTCTTACTCAGGAACCGTAGTTGCATTCCTCCTATGGTGCAACGTGAACTAGTACAGAAGATGATCCTCCCCATTGTTGACTACTGTGATGTAGTCTATGGTGCCGCTCCCAAATCCTCCCTATCCAGATTGGACACTCTGTTTAACTCCTTCTGTCATCTTGCCCTTGTTGCTCCATCAAGCACTCATCTCTGTGACCTCTACCACTTCCTGTCCCTTCCCCCGCTTGCCAACAGGCACCTCACTCATTGTGCCAAACTCACTTCTTAATTTTGGTTACGAGAACATCCTTCCTACCTCTCATGCTCACTCTCTTCCCCCCTCCCCCCCCCACTCCCTCAGATCCTCTGACACTCGCACTTTGTTGGACCCTTGTCAAACCACTCTCATCGGTCAGCCAGGCTTCACCCATCATTTCCACAAATCTGGACCCCCCAAATGCAACTCCTCCTCTTCCTACTCCTTTCCCTGCCTACATAACTTTCTCTCATCTAACGCTCCTGCTTTTAACCCTCCTTAACTGTCCTCCTATACCTCTGCTCTCTCCATGACTCAATTCCCCTATTAAACCTCCTTCCCAAGCCTGTTTCCCAGCACGCCGCCTCCCTTCGCCCGCCACTCCCTCACTCCTACCCCTAACCGCCTTCCATTATCAACTTGTCCCTGCTTAGGTTTGACCCCTGGCAGGGTTCTCAGCACCTGGAGGGCTCCAGCATTGGGCAAGCCTCCTCCTCCTCCTCCTTCCCTCCCCCTCCCTCTCCTTTCTACCCAACTTGTACTCGCCTAAATCTGCCCTCTATTGGGATTCTTAGCACCCTGGTGATGTCTACTCTCAGGTAAGTTTCTTCCCCCTCCTTTTTTTCCCTTTCCTCTTCTATTTCCCCTATTCTGTCTGCCCAACTTGTCCTAATCTAATTCTATCCCCTAGCAATGTTCTCTGCACCTGGAGGAGACCAGCACTGGGCAATTACTCTTCCTTCACTCCCCCTTCCCCTCTATCCTTTCTACCCAACTAGTCCTCACCCGATTCTGTGCTCTGGCAGGATTCTCAGCATCCTGGAGTGGCCTAGTCTTAGGCAAGCTTCTTCCTCCCCCCCCTTCCCTCCTTTCCCTTCATCCTTTCTTTTCTCTCTTCCCAACTTGTCCTCACCTAGTTCTGCCCCCTGGCAGGGTTCTCAGCATCCTGGAGGGGTCCAGCACTGGGAAATGACTCTTCCTTCCCTCCTCTTTCCCCTCTGTCCTTTCTACCTAACTCGTTCTCACCTGACTCTGCTCTCTGGGCAGGGTTCTCAGCATCCTGAAGAGGCCTAGTCATAGGCAAGTTTCTCCCACCCTTCCTCCTCCTCCTTCTGTGTACCATCCCTCTACTATCTCTACCCAACTTGTCCTTGCCTACTACTGCCCCTTATTCTAAGTCTTCGCTCATTCCACCACTGGCAGCAATCTCCGCTACTCTGAAGGGTGCAGATTCAGGTATGACTCATCCTTCCATACCCTATCCCTTACCCCCACCCTCTCTCCTGCCCCCCTCTGCCCCTGCACTTAAACAAAGGAATTAGTTCACTTGAGCTAATAACGTGCACTTTTTGTTCGGTCTGAGCTGCTCCCAGATTGCACTAGCCCTGTGTCAACTTGCCCCTTTCAACTGATTTTTGTTCACTTTACTCCTGCATTGTTTCCATCTTTATCCTCTCCTTCCCAGCTGGTTTCCTCTGCCTACCCTCTACCTCCTTGATGTCCCTCACTGCACCTCATTCATTCAATAATTACTAAATAATCTGCTCTCTTAACTGTGATCCATCCTGCAAGGAGTTGGCTCAAGACTACATTACATTTCTGTACTATGTTCCTCAGAATGCCATTTGTAATTAAATGCATATTCCACAGGTATATATTTAATTGTATGTTATGTCACAAATGCGATATAATGATTATTTATGATATTTTATAACGTCAACTGCCTTGTTACAAATGTAATTGAATGTTTAATTTCTCAGATGTGTTAAATGTTAAACTGTGTGTCTAATTCTTCATCCAATTGTAGCCTCTCGGTCGCAATGGGGAGACGAGCAATTGTTGTTCAGTGTGCCTTCCTGTGAAACATTTCAATAAAGAAATAAATAAATAAACTTACTAGGATTGATTTCTGTTTGTGTCTACTGCCCTGAATGTGAAGGTAGCTAGGAGCAATGTAATAGAATCATGCGATCATCTAGCAGTTATTTGTCATTCTTATGTTGGACAGTCTCCCCCCCACCAAGGAAAATCCATGGAAACTGAATGTATCTATACTGGAACAACAGGAAGTATAACAGACCTGACTGGAGTTATTTAGTTCAAGGTGTTCTATTGTCTCAGCTTATGACACTATGAGTGGTATGAGTGGTGGTGGAGGATTTTAAGCGTGACTTTGTTTCCTACTTAGGAAACTAAGCTACACTGCTATTAATAATAAGTATTTACATTATTTGAAGCTTAGATCAAAGTTACACAAACGTAGCTCACTGTCGTAGGGAGGGAGAAGGAAGTGCTAGACCAAACAGCATGCATTAAAGAGGAAATGAAGGCTTTTAAACATTCCAGAGCAACGACCCTAGAGATGGAATTAAAATCTGGGATACAGGGAAAAGTCCAGAAATTTGATAAATATAAAGGTGTCATGATAGAGTACACTACATAACTATATCCAGTCTGTATAACCCTGAAGATGGAAATTTGGTTTCCTCCCTAAGTGATATAATGGATGCAGTTCAGCATCATACAGAAAGCTGTTTGGTCAGGAAGCACAAATGGTATGGGATCCAAATGTGGTGAGCAATTTAAATATCCCAGAAATTTCTGGAAATATAAAAAAACAGCTTTTACATCCTGTTTTTTTTTTTAGAATTCTGTTTATGCACCTCCTATCACTAACCTCTCTCCAGCGAGGTCTCTCAATTGCTGGCTCTGCCCATCCACCTGAAGCTCCAACAATCCCTCCTGGCTGGGGGACACCTCCTCCTGTAGGCTTGCCCTAACCCCTTGGCTTTGAGTCCCCAAGGAAGGACCACCACTCCTACCTGTGCTGTATCTATGGTGCTGGCAGGCTTGCCCCAGGAGGAGGATCCAGGTTGGATGTCTGGACACCTGGCATTGGATGTGGGGCTGCAACCACTGTGCCCACCTTTGCCTGCCAGTGAAGGGGGGGTTCCCTTAAGTGCCCCCCCAGGGAACGTGGACATGAAGGGACCTCCAGCGCAACACGGGCATCCTTCCACACCTGCTTGCAGGGTGTCTGCCGATGCTCCCTGACCCCTTTGTGCACTCCCCGCATGCTGCAGCTGCCAGGAGCCACTAGAGCTGCATAGAGTGACAACCCCCCCCTCACCAGGAGAGGAGAGCAGTCCACTGGACGCTCAATCCTCTCCTGCCCCTGCTGATCCCCACCTCCCAAGTCCATTCCTGAACCTGGGTCGCTGACATGGTGTGAGGTGTGGCGCCCAGTGCCTCAACCCTCAGCCCCACCGGGCCGGGTTTTCATCCTGTTCAGTTGGTAGAAGTAGAATGGACTATTAAATCTTTAGGGAATAATAAAGTCTCAGGGTTAGACTGGTTTCCTCAGAATTTTATGTTTCTTAGCTCACTTAGTCCTCATTTTACAAATAGTATATGAAGAAATTTTGGAATCTGAAACTTACCTCCGCCTCTGAGGCAGACCTTATTGATATTGCTTTATAAGTAAAGGGATGTCAGATATTTTGAACTGGAGGCAATTGAGCTTATTAAATTATGATTTGAAAATATTATCTAAAATAGTAGCACATTGACTTTCAGATATTGCTGCAATGGTCCTAGCTGACTCTCAAACTTGTGTCATAAAGCAGAGGTCTATTTCAGATAATTTGATTTTATTATGGAAATTGTGGTAATGTGGTCAGAAAGGTATGGTGGAGGGCTATTTGCTTTCCGTTGATCAAGAGAAAGCATTTGACCGGTTCTTCACGCATATCTGGCAGAAGTATTATAACTGTATGGTATCCCCAAACAATTTATAGATTAGATAATGATTCTGTATAAAGATGTTTGTGTATTGACATATGTAAACAGTAAGTTAGGCCCTAAGGTACAGGATAGGAGAGGAGTTAGGCAGGGATGCCTCTTAGCCTGCTTCTATATGTTTTCACTGTGGACCCTCTTATTAGGTTGTTACAGCAGAATATAGGAATTAGGGGTATTCAACTGACATAAGAGTTTCCGAATTTAAAACTGTCTTATAAGCTAATGATTTATGTATTATGATCAAAGATAAAGCATCAGGAGAAGAAGTTCAGAATACAGTATAGAAATGTTATACACTTGCTGGAGCACAGGTTAATTATAACAAGAATTCATTATTTGCTTTCCATTGATCAAGAGAAAGCATATACTCAGGTTTGTCACGCATATCTGGTAGAGGTATTATAACTGTATGGTATCCCTAAACAATTGCCATTTGCGAGATGGCAGATAAGGGGGAGGTGCTGCTGATGGGGACTTCAACCTGCCAGATGTGGATTTGGAGCCATGCAGCAGCAGCTCTCAGCTAGAAGCAGGGACATCCTAGACCTCTCTGCAGGGGACATTCCTCAGGCAACTAGTCAGCGAACCTACTCATGATGGGACAATATTGGACCTGGTACTCACTAACAGGGACAGTGTTGCAGACGCTAAGGTGGTAGGCTACTTGGGGACCAGTGATCACCGTGGTGGTGTGGTTCAATATAAGGATGACTGCAGAATTGAACCGCACAAAGGTGAGGGTCCTGGACTTCAGGAAAGCAGATTTTAAAAAGATGGTTGAATGACTCTGGGGTGACCTAGCAGGGTGGGTGACCTGGGTAGGGTGGAGGAACAGTGGGTAAGATAAACAGGAGCATGGTAAAGGCAACAAACCTCTGTGTCAAACAAGTGAGCAAAACAAGAGGAAATGAGACCGCTGTGGTTCTCAAAAGAGGTGACTGAAAAGGTAAAAGCTAAAAGGGTAGCATTCAGAAGGTATACAGAGATGCAGAAGGAGGAGAATATGGAGGTGTATTTGGGGAAACAGAAGGAAGCAAGGAAAGGAGAATGAGGGCAACAGCGCAAACTGAAGAGAGATATGAAAGTGAAAAGAGGAAAACCAGGGGTGGGATTATAAGGTTAAAAAGGGAAGGGGGGAACTGTGCAGAGGGGGACCAGGAAAAGGCAGACATCCTGAACAAATACTTCTGTTCAGTGTTCACAGAGGAAGGAGAAGGGGAAGGGCCACAATAAAGTAACAAAAGCTTTGGAGGGAAGGAGGTGGACAGTAGTCTTATTTTGGAGGAGAGATTCATGAAGGGACTTTCTAATCTTTAAGTGGACAAAACAATGGGGCCTGATGGGGTGCATCCAAGGGTATTGAGGAGCTCAGGGAAATACTCACTACACTTCTGATAGTTCTGTTTAACAGCTCACTGGAAACAGGAGTGATTCTGGAGGACTGGAGAAGGGTGGATGTAGTCTCATTACATAAAAGTGGTAGCAGGTAGGAGGCTGGCAATCATAGGCCAGTAAGCCTGACATCAGTAGTGGGAAAGTTAATAGAATCATTGCTGAAGGAAGTGATTGTGAAATGTCTTGAATCCAATGAGTTATAAGACACAGGGCAGCATGGTTTCACAAGGGCAAGGTCATGTCAAATGAATCTAACAGATTTATTTGACTGGGTGACCAAGGAACTAGATCAGGGTGGAGCGTGGATGTGACCTACGTGGGATGTGGAAGAGGGACGCCTGATATTGTGGCAGCAGAAACATAGTAGACTGAGAACCATGACTGGGATATCAACATACCAGTATACAATCTACAGGAGGGACAGGAAGGGTAAAAGAGGAGGAGGAGTAGCTCTCTACATAAGGGAAGGAATCAAAGCAACAGAACTAAAGGGTAAACAGAGAGGGGAGGAGGCACTGTGGTTCACCATGGAGACAGGAGATGGCAACACAATCCGCACAGGGTTGTTTACAGACCCCCATCTCAGGGGGAGACAATGGACAAGGAAATGATAGAAGGAATCCTTAGAATGGCAGAAAAAGGAGAGATATTGTTGATGTGGGACCTCAATATGCCAGATGTTAACTGGAGCACCTTTACTGCAGCCATATCCAGGAGTAGGGTAATTATCAATGCCCTACAGAGGGCATGCCTCAAACAGCTAGTGTAGGAACCCACTTGGGAAGGAGCAATCTTAGAACTGGTACTCTCAAATGGGGATGGAGAGAGGATCTTAGATTTAGAAGTGGTAGCCATCTGGGAACAAGTGACCACCAAACAGTGTGGTTCGGTAATAAACACACTGTAGTCAAGTCAACAAAAGCAAGGGTGTTGAACTTTAGGAGGGTTGACTTTGGCAAAATGGGAGAGTGCCTCAGAAAAGCAGTAGCAAAGAGGCAAGAAGGAGGGGTGGAAGAACAATGTGGAAAAAATCAAAACTGCCATCACAGAGGCAACAAGCCTTTGTGTAACGTAAATCAACAAAACAAAATGAATGAAAAAGCCATTATGGTTCTCAAAAGAGGTGGCAGGGAAGGTTAAGGAGAAAAGGATAGCATGCAGGAAATATAAGGAAACACAAGGAGCAGGACAGAGAACTATATTAGTTGAAGCAGAAGGAGGGGAAGGCAGACAGAATAGCAATGGTCCAAACTGAGGAAAAGATAGCTAACTCTGTAAAGAAGGGGATAAACCTTTACAGATACATTAGGAGCTTAAGAAAGACCAAGGGAGGCTTAATAGGGGCAGGGAATGTGGGCAGAGGATGACAGTGAAAAGCAGGAATACTTGAACATATACTCTGCTCAGTATTCACAAAAGAAGAGGAGGGGAGGTACCTAAACCAAACAATAGAAACACTCTGGATGGGGGGGGGGGGTGTTGATACCAGTCCATTCACAGAAGAAAGGGTTCTGAAAGAACTCTTAAAACTGAAGGTGAACAAAGCAATGGGGACTGATGGGATACACCCCAGAATTCTAAAAGAACTAAGGGGAAAACTAGTGACACCACTGACTATCCTCTTTAACAAATCATGGGAGGATGGGGTGATACCTGAGGACTGGAGGAGGGCAGATGTGATTCCACTTCACAAAAGTGGGAGCAAGGCAGAAGCAGGAAACTACAGACCTGTTAGTTTGATCTCAGTGGTAGGTAAAATGATGGAATCACTTCTGAAGGAAAGAATTGTTGAGTACCTAGAGGCCAGTGGGGGCAAGACCCAAGGCAGCATGTGTATTCACAGTGAGAGGTCGTGTCAGACGAATCTAATAGATTTCTTTGACTGGGTGACCAAAGTAGTAGACCAGGGAGGGGCAGTGGACATGGCCTACCTAGACTTTAGCAAGGCATTTGACACAGTCCTACACAAAAGATTAATAAACAAGTTAGCCAGCCATGGAGTGGGTCCCGAGGTGGTAGCCTGGGTAAAAAATTGGCTGGACAAAAGGACACAGAGGGTGATAGAAAATGGAGTGTAACCCCTAGGGGGCGCTACCCTTAGGGCTACTACCCCTGTCTGCCCCCTCTGAGGCAGGGTAAGGGGCCCAGATCTGTGGACGGGTGCCTCCACCCAGAGGTCGGGGTTAGCCCAAGTAAGACTACCTCAGTTACAGCCCTCTGGGCTACTGCAACCCCCCTTTTGTCCCACTAGTGACTCACACTGCGTGCCAACAATTCTCTTCACTAATACACTTACCCCACAGCTGATATAGTTTAGCTCACTCCAGAGACCCCCTGTAAAGTAAGATACAGTTATATCCCAGTTCTCATGCAGTAACTCAACCAAAGTGTACAAACCAGCCAGGGTATAGTTATAACACAGCAATCTGATTTATTAGAAGGGTAGATAACGGGGGATCAGGTTAATTGGCTTACACTATGACTATGTACTTATGGCTCTGTGCACAGGCCTAACCCTACAAGTTACTGTCCCTGGGTACCCAAGCCCTAATGGCTAGTCCAAATGTGGCAGCTGGTAGGGCCCTTTCACACAGAGAAGAAAAAGAATTGATTTTACAGTCAACCATACAGTACTTCCATTTGAATCTACTGTTGTCATTCAGCAGGGCTACCTTGTATTAGTATTCACAACCTCCGACAAGATAGGGTCCTCCAACGTCAGCAGGGCTGCTCCTGAACTTCACAGACCCCTTCACACATTTATATGTGTAATTCTGAACAGGCAAGGTCCTTTAATGACAGCAGGTTTAACTTGAGCTCCACAAGCCTCCTTGTACATTTATATGGTTATTTCAAAACAAGGCAAAGTCCTTCACTGGCAGCAGGATTAACTTGAGCTCACAAGCCTCCTTGCACATTTATAAGGTTATCTTAAACAAGGCAAAGTCCTTTAATGGCAGCAGGATTTAACTTGAGCTCCTTGAGCCTCCTCACACATTTATATGGTAAACAGCAACAGAAGGGTCCCACACCAGGCAGCTGCTTCCAATGCTCCCACAAACTCACTGTCACTGAGATACTGCAAATGGCAGCTTCCACTTTTCTTCGGACCGAGCGCGATTCAGCAATTTTCACCAGTCCTCCTTCAGGTCGAGCCAGGTGGGTAGCTGTACAGAGCACAGCTTCCTCTGACTGCCCGCTGGTGGGTTTCGTCCACTGGAGCCGAAAACACAAAACGGCCGCTTCAGGCCTTCACGCACTTCCACGCGAACACTCTTCAGCGCAGAAGCACACAGCTCCTCACTCCTCACTAGCCGCAACGCATCTCACCCCAACAGCAAGGGGCTCTCCTCTCAGTTCTGGCGCTACCCGCTGTCATTGGCTGGCTGCACATGCCAGTCACTTCCTCCGGTTCTCAGTGGTGCAGAAAAAGCGCCATACCCATAATACCTTTCTCAATTACAAGCAGCTCCTCTATTGGTCAGTCAGCTCTACGGGGTCCCGAGGTACTGATTGGCCCACTTCAGCAGTTCTGGGGCAAAATGGAGGAGGCAATCAAACAGTCCTTGCTGCAACCAAAAACAGGTTAGAACAACTACAATATAATTACTACCCTAATAGATAGCAGACAAGCACATCTTCTAACGCTCCCTCTGCGCAATTAGCGATGGCAGAAATGGAGTCAATATTCTGCAGCCCGGGCGGAGTCGAGCATAGCAACACTCAAACCCTCTCCCAATTTAACTAATCCTGACTGCAACAGGCAGCCCTTAAAGAGACAATATATGGAGGCCTTAAAAAGCACTCACCAGGTCCCCATTTAGGCGGTTCATGCCGATCATCAAGCAGGCATATAGCAGTTAGGAACCTCATCGGTAGCAAGCACAGGAGTCCACTTGAAAAAGGGGGTTAGCTAGTGGGGCACCGCAGGGTTCAGTACTGGGACCGTCCTCTTTAATGTCTTTATAAGTGCTATTGTGGAGGGACTGGAAGGAAAAGTATGTCTCTTTGCAGATGACACAAAGATCTACAACAGGGTTGATACACAAGGTGGAGTGGAGAGGATGCAAAGGGACTTGGCAAGGTTGGAGGAATGGTCAAATGTATGGCAGCTTAGATTCAGTGCAAAGAAGTGTAAAGTAATGCACCTGGGAAACAAAAACCCAGGGAAGAATACACAATGGGGGTGAGATACTAACAACAACAAAAATGGAAAGGAACCTGTGGGGCAAACAATGTGAGAAAGGCAGTAAGGGGGTTTGGGATATTGGGATGTATAGGGAGAGGCATCACAAGTAGAAAACAGGAAGTTGTTATCCCTCTGTACAGACAGTTGGTGAGACCCCAACTGGAGTACTGTGTGCAGTTCTGGAGACCCCATCTCTACTAGAATATAAACAGGATGAAGGCTGTCCAGAGGAGGGCAACTAAAATGGTGTAGGATCTGCACCAGAAGCCACATGAAGAGATACTAAAGGAACTTAATATGTATACTGCGATGTGCACACGGGAAATGGGATTCACTCAAATTCAATTGGGTCCTCTAGGAGAGATAAGTCAGTTCTTGAAAATAAGTTTTGAGAACCCCTGATACTTCTTTCAAGAAAAGAATGTAGTCTTTTGAATAAAGTTTTAAAAACGATTCTTTTTATTTTTCTTTCTTTTTTAGTCACTACCCTGACGTTTCGATTCTGCAATAGAGTCTTTTTCAAAGGGCCTCATTATTCTAGAAAAAAATACATAAATGTCATGAAAATAGCATAATTACTCAGTTTTCATATTCATAATTTCATTTCTTTCACTGAAATAGAACCTTGTTATGCATTCAATTACTTAAAGTAGCTTTACTTAGTCTCAAACGCTGAAAGCATTTTCTAACATTTTATTGCCAATACCCTTTATGCAATTCACTATGTAAGTACAAACAATATAAAAAGCAAATCTACAACTGTTTAATGTAACTTCTGCCTAGGCCTGCAACCCCTTAGCTGAGAATAGCATGTAAACCTCATGGCTGCTTCACGTTTTTGGACTTCACTTCTTCCTGGTTCTGGGGCCTTCCATTTCTTTCAAACCTAAAAAATGTTTTTATTTTTAGTTATCACTTTTCCAGTCTTTACTAATAATAATATAATTTGTTATTTAAAGAACCATTCACCTGGTCAATGGTTCTCTAAAAAGATTCTATTGCAGAATCAAAACATCAGGGCAGTGACTCAAAAAGAAAGAAAAATTAAAAGAATTGTTTTAGGAACTTTATTCAAAAGACTCCAGTCTTTTCTTGAAAGAAGTATCAGGGGTCCTCAAAACTTATTTTCAAGAACTAGCTTAATATGTATGCCCTCGAAGAAAGGAGGGAGAGGGGGAACACGATAGAAACTTTTAAGTACCTCAAGGGAATCAACAAAGTCCAAGAGGGTAGCATCTCTCAGAAAAGAGATGTGCAAGAACAAGGGATACAATTTGAAGACGGGGCAACTCAGGGTAATGTGAGAAAGTATTTTTCATGAAGAGGGTTATGGATACATGGAACGCCTTCCTGAGGCAGTTGTGGAGTCAAAACAATGGGTGAATTCAAGAATGCATGGGACAGACATAAGGCAATTCTAGTGGGGGTAGGAAGAAGTAGGCTGTTGGTTTACTAGGATCTGCAGCTTATCCATTAGGTAGGGAAATGGGCAGATTGGTGGCCAAGTGGTCCTTATCTGCTGTCAAATTCTATGTTTCTGTGTTACGTAGATTTCAGTGAAGACGCTCAAACAGTTCCACATAAGAGACAAGGAAGCAAGCTGGGTAGCTTAGAGTGGTCCAAAGGTGGTAAGCTGGATAAGAAATTGGTTAGCAGTTAGGAGACAGTGGGTGGTGGTAAACAGAGTTCTGTCCAAGAAGGAAGGGTGGTTGACCACCGGGGTGCCTTAGGATCAGTGTGTGGGATTGGTCCCTTTAAAGTCTTTATAAGTGACATTGCAGAGAAGCTGAAGGGAAGGTCTGCCTCTTTGCAGATGACACCAAAACCTGCAATAGGGTGGACACTCATGGGGGTGTGGAAAGGATTTGCAGAGACCTGAGAAAACTAGAGAAGTGGTCAAGGTAGGGCAGCTGGTTTCAATGAGAAAGTGCAAAACAATGCACTAGGGCACAGAAACCCAGGCGAAGTATGAATGGGTGGAGAGGTATTGATAAACACCAAGCAGGAAAGAGACCAGGGGGTAATCATGTTGGATGACCTGAAGGTGGCAAGGCAGTGCAACAAGGCAGAAGGAAAGGCAAATGGGATACATAGGGAGTATCACCAGCAGAAAAAGGGAGGTGGTGTTGCCTCTCTATTGGTAAGGCCTCACCTAGAGTATTGTGTCCAGTTCTGGATATCACATCTCTGGAAAGACATAGACAAAGTGGAGGCGATCCAAAAGAGGGCAGCTAAAAAAGTACAAGGTCTGCATCAAAAACCCTATGAGAAGAGATTAAAGGATCTCAATATGTACATCCTGGACCAGATGAGGGCGAGGGAAGATATGATAGAGACATTTAAATTACTCACAGGGGTAAATAAGGTACAGGTGGGGAGTATTTTTCAGAAGAAAAGGTGCTCAAGAACAAGGCAACATGCTATGAAGCTGAAGGGGGTAGATTCAGGAGAGATGTGAGGAAGTACTTCTTCACAGAAAGAGTGGTGGATTCCTGAAACAGTCTTCCAGCAGTGGTGTTGGGGGCAAAAACAGTGGTGGGGCTCAAGAATGCAAGGAATAAGCACAAAGGAAGTGGAAAGGAAGGGGGGAGTGCTGTAGGTCAGGCATGGTCTAATGTAGTAGTGTAGGTAGGAAGAAATGGGCAGACTGGATGGGCCGAGCGATCCTTATCTGCCATCAAATTCAATGTTTCTATGTCTTAGGTATCCGTATTGGGAATCCTAGTACTTATGTCACAGGAGAGGTAATTGCAAGAGTTAAAATTACAGAAGGGCCTTTGAAAATTTTGAGGATCAAATTTGGTTTATGGGACGTGATTATAGAAAACTGGAAAGAGTGCATTTTGAAGGCAGAAAAGAAGATAGTGACATGGCAAAATAGGCCTCTTTCTAAACAAAAATAGGTATTTTGATGCAATCATTACTGTTTCCTTGTTTTCTACATATTAGTATGGTGTTTCCACCCCCCATATTTCGTATGTCGATCATGCACCGACACTTTTACCATGAACAACAGTACAGTGACACAGTGACGGGTCGCTGTAGTGTCACCGAGGGACCCCAGCACTGCTTTCTCAGGGTCTGGCACCCCTCCTCGAATCAACTGTAATTCAGAGTTAATTATAGTAATTATGGGGGTGCAGGGGCAGAGCCCCCTAAAAGAAACAGTGTTTTTGGATGGATTTATGCCGAATGCAGTTGCGGTTGACATAAATCTGTCACTGTAATGTTGGTCGACAAAATATTTTTCGAACCGGCATCGTAGAGCCCCCATATCTCTTCTGACAAAACTTCAGAGTATATTTATCCAGGGACTTTGAAGGAGTCATTTGAACACTGTTATGGGGGAGTGGGTCACAGAGGGTCAGACAGGCACAAGAGTCAGGCATGGTGAATGTTTATTACTTTCTATTGTACATATGAACAGTTCAGGCCACAGTTCAATTTATGTCATGATTTGGCTTATAAACTACATTAATCACGCTGTTATGCATGCAGTACAGAATCCCCCTCACACAGTCACACACACACACACACACACTGGGTACCCAAGTGAAAGGCAGATGGGCTAGGCAGGATCGTTGCCTGGGAAAGGCTGGCATCGCAGCTGGTTGGGGTCCTGAGATGGAAAAACAACATGCATACACACAATTTGTAATCTGGAACCAGATGGCTCAGTTCGTGAAGAAAAGGAACTAACAGAGGAATCTGATGACACACTTTGATTTAACAGAAGGTGCAGGGAGCTACCCTTACATTTACTCATGGTACCCAAGACTGGATGCAGGATGGATGAAATGGAGACTGCTGACAAGTAGTCTGGATGGCCAGGAAAACAGGATCCACACAGCACAGCAAGGCATCATTTCCATTCAGGCGTGGAGTGGAGGGCTGATACCTTGGCAGGCCTCTCGACGATAGCTCTTCCCGGTGCAGCAGGGTAGTCTGGCAGGGCCCTCGTGGCAAGGCCCAGCCTCATGGAATCAACTGCGGATTCAGTCCGTTTGTGCAGGCTACAGATTTTAGCAAGCAGCCCACAGTTCCCACAGTGGAGAAATACAGCCCGACCCACTGTCTTCAAACAGCACATTTTGAACAAAAGGTTCTACAATACCAGGCGCACTGCTCCCTGGTCCCAATCACAAAGTCACTGCTCTAACCGGGAGCTCAGAGTGTAGCTGGAGTTCCTGACAGGCCGATCGCATTCAGCAAAATCTTTGGTTTTCAACAGGATAAGCCTGGTCCCACTTCAGTGGCTTCTTCATTCTCACCAGATTGGATTTAGTCTGAAAATAATTCTCTTCTCCATCTCAGGGCAGATAACAGGCAAGCAGGCCAGAAATCAGGCCTTCCACAATTCTCCAGTGCGAACTACAATGCAGACTGCCGCTCGGACTATCACGAGCTGTTGCTCTCAGTTTCCAAACTAGATCTGCCTTCACAGCAGGCAGCCCGGGCATTTCCTTCAGTTCCAAAGAGGTCCAGTTGGCTGATTCAGCTGTCAGTCACAACATGCTCCCCCTGTTGGTGCAAAAAGGCGCAACAGTCAAAAACTATGATACCTAGCTTGCTCCACAAATCCTCTTAGTTTCAGGCTCCATTTTAGAGTCCCAAGTACTGATTGGTCCAATTCGCAGTTCGTGACCAAAATGGTGGAGCCAAACAGCACAGTCCTTGCTGCAAGAAGGCAGTTAGAACAAACTACATTATCATTACTACTCTAAATGATTACCAGCAATTAGTTACATCTTCCAGCAGGGCTCCCTCTGCACAGTTAGCGATGGCAGAAACGGAGTGACTATTCAGCAGCCCGGGGAACTTGAGCAGGGAAACACTCAGATCCTCCCATCCCCATTCAGACTAATCATGTCTGCAATTAGGCAGCATTTAAAGAGACAGTACATGGAGGCTTTAAAGGCACTCCGGGCAACAACATTTAAACGGCTATAGCGCGGAACACCAACCGGGCAGTGAGCATTTAGACAAGCTCTAGGAAGACTTTTCGGGAACCCCCATTTGTAGGGGGGGTTACATATACAAGCTGGATTTGCTTGCTGCAGGTAAATTTGAGAGACACCATGGCTGAATTATCTTTTTCTTTTTATTTCTTCAGGTGTAACCCCCCTGCAAATGGGGGTTCCCAAAAGACTTCAGGAGCTTGCTTGAATGCTCCAAGCCTGAATGGTGTTTGGCATTTAAGCCATTTATCAGTGAGTGTTTTAGAACCTCTGGTACTGTCTCTTTAAGAGCTGTCTGCTTGCAGACATAATTAGTTTGTATGGGGGACTGTGTGTCTCTTTGATTGAGTACCACCAAGCTGCTGCCAATTCACTCCATTTTGCAGTCACTAGGAGTGCAAAGGGAACCTATCTGAAAGATGTAACTGTTTGCCAGAAATCATTTACAGTAATAATGAAATTACAGTTTGTCTAACCTGCTTTCTTTGCAGTCAGAACTGTGTCTGCTAGTTCCCCATTCTAGTTTGAACTGCTGAACTGGACCAATCAGTGTGGGGTAAGCTAGCTCTAAAATGGTGCCTTGGACTAATCAGAACTTGGACTCATAATCTGAGCCAGCCACAAGAGGATTGTATGAGCAGTGACTCTGGGAGATGTAGTTTAGACTTCAGTACCTTTTGGACCAACAGCAGCAGTCTATTGTGAGTGACAGCCAATCCAGTCAAGAACTGGGAGGAACTCAAAGGAAGTGCCCGGTTTTGTCGGTTGGAGTTTCAGTTGAGCTTTGGCAGTGAAGAAGGAAGGAGCCCTGTGCTTTTTCAGTGTGCAGTTTAGTCAAAACGTGTAAGGGCCCAGAGTTCCGGGTCTGCAGCTTGTGTAACAGCTTGTTAGGACTGAATCCGTCCTGTGAAAAGAATCAAAGGATCTCTGAAGAGTAGAAACCAGGCTAACCCTGTAGAAGACTGGAAGAATTGCTGAAAATTGCACTCGGTCTGTCAGGAACTGAATCTGCTGTGTGTCTCTCCGGTATTGTGCAGTAATTGCGATCGGGATACAGATGCAGCCTGCCTGGTATAGTGCTTTCTTTATATGGATGTGTGAAGAGGTTTGTGTACCTCAAGTGAGCCCTGCTGACATTGAAGGACCCTATCTTATTTGGAGGTCGTGAGTACTAATTCAGGTTGCTCCCTGTTGAATTGCCACATTAAATCCAAATGGAATTACTGTACTGCTGACTGTTTAATTCTCCTTTTCTCTGTGTGAAAGGGCCCTCACCAGCTGCCACGTTTGGACTAGCCATACTAGGGCTTGGGTACCAGGGACAGTAACTGATAGGGATAGGCCTGCACAGAGCCATAGGAGATTATTAGAGTGATAAGCTAATTAACCTGATTTCCCTGTCCTTGTTATATCCCCCAATAAATCAGAGCTGCTTGTTTCAGCAAAGTTATACTGCCTGAGGTATTTGTCTGTGTTAAAGTACTGTACTGTGATTGTTGCACTGTATCTCATTTCACAGGAGGTCCCAGTGACGGAACCAGACCTGGGGGTAAGTGTATACTGTGAAGGTAATTCTGATATATTGTGTGGGCCACTAGTGGGAAGAAAGGGGGGTTGCAGTGTCCCAGAGGGCTGTGACCAAGTTAGTTTAACTATTGCAAACCCTGACCTCTGGGTGGAGGCACCCGCCATTGGATCCAGGCCCCTCAACCTGTTAGTGGCAAATCAGGCAGGGGTTGTAGCCCCTGGGATAGCGCCATCTAGGGGTAACACAGGTTTGGCAGTCAATAAATCCTTTTTGTAATACAGTCTGTGTCTTTACTTATAACCAGGCAGTGCTGTACATATATACATAGTGAGCTACACAAGAAAGGTAAACAATTGCATGTTAGCTTTCCTGCTGTCTTTGCATTTTATATTAACACTCATGGTAGACAAACCACCACTCAGGCCTCAGAACAGCAGCACTCTTCTGTTCTGGGCTGAGAGTGTCTGTCTTGTTTTGGGTAACTGCACTCCCCTTTTCCATTTGTGAGGCTCAGCATTCTGGCTGTCCTGCTAAGTGAATGACATTTATATTCACCCCCTTGTAAAGCTTGGGTGGGAAGGGGGTACCAACCAGAAGCACATAGCTTTCTTTTGCTTTCTCTTCCCGCTGCCCTACACCCTGCTCTGGCATAGACAGTCTGAGGAGAAAACATATTTTTCTAATATACATTTAATTGTATGTATCAGTTCCTTTTTGGCTAATATTCTGGTACCAAGAAGTGGAGCACAATCCCTGCAGTGTTTCACCTCCCTGCTGCTGATTTATGTCAGGCAGCATGGACTGCTTAGGACCACAAGGTTAAGGTCCATTCCATTCTTGCCCTAATGACTCAGGGTGTAGCCAGGATTTCAGATCTGCACACCAAGTGGACTCACTACTACCCCACCCACCCTTGTTAGGGTGAGCTACCCCGTGTAGCCAGACAATATACAAATGTACACACCAGGACCATGTTTGTTGCCTCATTTGGCACAATAAATACAACTTTTGTATCTCATGACAGTGGTTGTTGCCATGCATGGGTAAATACAAATGCCATGCTAAGACACCCACATACCAGCCCAGAGCCTGTAAAGTTGTATTGTCCTTGGGATACAAAGAGGGTATTAGTGACCAGTCCTTCTAATTTTGACTGCTATGAATAAAATTACAGAAAGGTTCAGTATTTTCTTTTAGTTTTCATGGAAAAAGGAACCAGTTCAGAGCCTATTTGCTACCCTTCTTAAATAAAATTGCACACCATGGAGTGCTTGGAGTATGCCTGCCTACACCCATGTAATGACTAACTAGACTTTGATATGCACCAGGCTGGAAGACCAATGGGACACCTTTGTTTTAACATTTAAAAGTAAGTCTCTGAGGCATATTGTATGTGTCACCTTCTGTCTCTCTTTTGACTCACTCTTGCCACTAGCAGAGCAGATGGGGAGCAGGAGAGAGCACAGTACCATATTTTGTTTTATTCTCCCAGTAAAGAGACCATATTTAAATAATCCAATCACTCCTGCCAGCCTATTTCAGTGGCCTCCAGAGCATGGGCTGCCCAGACCACTTGTCTGTTCCTTTGTTTTTTTTTTTTTTGGGGGTCAGAGAAGGAAAGTAGAAAAAAGACAAAGATAGCAGGAGAGACAGGAAAGTGAAACAGAAGATCAGAAAGTATAGATACAGGACAGAACAGAATATTTTAAACTTTTAATAGGCATCATGGGAGGGGGTCCCTTTTCATGGCAATCACATTTATCATCAGCCACTCCCAATTTGTAACCTGTGATAGGTGCACTCTCACTCTATCACAAACCCAGTTAAAACTCATTATACCCTGGGCTGCCATTTTGTATCAGGAGAATCAATGGATGGTTTGGACTTCATACGGAGCTATTGGGTACAATGGGAGACAACATGTACTGTAGAGATCATAAAGATAATGGAGTTCAGCTGTTTAGCCTGGTTGTGTCTTTTTCATGTCTATGTCCCTTTTATTACTTTATTCCTGTCTTAAAAGAGAAGGAAAGATGTGGATTCCGTCAATGAAGGATTGGTTAGTTCCTTTTTTTCCTCTGTCTGGCATACCAGGGTCTGGAAATGCAGATTAAAGAATTACGTGCATGTTATTCCCTCTGATATTTATTATGTGATGGTTAAATGTAATGCTGGAAACTTATCCTGAATGTCTTAATGTCTGTTAATAGGAAACAATTGTATTCCCATATTATTTGCCATTATTTCTTACAGCCTTTAGACCCTTGAATTCTACCCCATTGGACAACAATCCCTTGCTACTGCACAATTGACAAACCCAGGGATTTCACTTGAGGACCACGTGATGCAAAGCGCCTGTTAACTGCTCCACTGCACCGCTCCAGCCACCCGACTCGAATTAACTTTATTTTCAGTGTATTACTAAATTGAATATGTATTTAAGCAGTTGCTGCAAAAGGTTAACACTTCCTGCTTTTAGTTAGTTGAGCTTGTTTTGCTCCATGGGTGGAAATGAAGAAGGACTCAGCCGCCATACCCCTTCATTCACGCCTGAGAAGGCCCATAAGAAATCCAAGGCCTCTAGTTCCTCAGACATGCCAACTACATCGAATCCAGCATCGAACCAAGAACCACTCACTTTAACCTGTTTTCTAGAGGAATTCAAGCCTTTCCAGGAAGAACTTAAAGCCATCACTTCAGAGTTAAGATCACTCACAGGCTATGGAGGACATTTCACAGCATACTGCAGACAGTGAGACCCGAATTTGTTCCTTGGAAAAGCGAGCAGACAAGGTTGACCCAGGGCTAGTGGCAAACTGACAAAGGATGGCCAAGCTAGAATCAAAAGTGGAGGACCTTGAGGGCTGCAGTTGGAGGAACAATGTGGTCCTCATAGGTCTCCCAGAGAAGGAAGAAGGCTTGGACCCTGTTCTCTTTGTAGAACAATTTGTGGAGAAGATCACAGGCCACTCACCTTTCGGGCCCAAGTATGTCATCGAGCGGGCGCATTGAGCCCTCCGCCCAATGCCTCCACCATGAGCCCAGCTGCACCCTCTCATCTTTAGATTTCTCAATTTTTTGGAAAGGCAGCATTTTCTGCTGAAGGTACGAGAGATCCAAGACCTAAGATGGGAGGGAGCTAAAATCAGGGTTTTTTTCAGTCTTTTGGTAACCGGGTTAGGTCCACTAGGCACACAAGTGCCTGTTTTCAGGGGCGACCTGGGAGCACTGGGCTGTTAAGTGACTTGCTCAGAGTCACACAGTATGCAAGTCGCGGTTGTGAGCATCAAACTCCGGTCTGGTCTGCTGGATGTATCAAACTCATTCACACCTCGTTCCTCTAACCTCTAGGCTATACTCTTCCTCCAACTGCGGCCCTCAAGGTCCTCCACTTTTGATTCTAGCTTGGCCATCCTCTGTCGGGTTGCCCAGGACCTCCCAGAAACAGTGAGGCAGAGAAGAGCCACTTTTCACCCTTTAGTGTCGAAGCTTATTGCCGTGGGTATAAAGTTTAAAATGGGTTACCCGGCATGGCTTCAGGTCTTGGTGGCTGGCAACTGGGTTACTTATGAAGAGTCAGTGATGGCAGGGCTTAAAGTCGCCCTCCCAGATCTTTTTCGGGACCCCTGAACTACATGGACTGCCTGCTGAATAATCTTTTGTCTGATCCTTAGTGATTTCCTCTTGGATGTTCTGGATCTGAACAACAATCAATGTTAACAACCCCTTCCTAAATTGTGTCTGACCTGCTGCAGATTCCTGGGGTGAGCTGCTACTCTTGGATTGTTTGCTAGTCCAGCAGATGCTGGGATGCAGACCCTAACTGTCATGGCAGTGACTTCGTGCTTGATGCAAAGATCACACCTGACTCTTGACTCACCCAGCTGGGAAGAAGGGGCACTTTCTGAGCCAGTGCGGTGACATCCTAGCCTATTACTTTCCTCTTGAATGTGCACACATTTGCACAGATTTTATTTTGCATATCTGACTGCCAGAAATGAGGGACTTTCTCCGCTAGAGGAATCAGAATGCCTGCTATAGATTCCTTTCCTCGAAAGTGTACACATATTCATGCAAACATTGCTTCATTTATCTGATTACTTGCAATGCTGGACTTTCTTCATTGAAGGGAACGCTACACCTGCTATAGCTGCATGAAAACTAATTGCAGCACATGAACCATCTGAATGTCGGAACTGTAGCTTTCCATTGAAGGATTTTTTCCCTGTTAACCTGTTTAAGGATATTTCTAGTGGCTTTTGTTTACCTTGAATCTCAAATGTTTAAAATAGATTTACTTAGTAGGACAATTTGATGTATATTCTTGAAAGTTCTTTCCCTGGCAGGAAGCTATTAAGACCTCCTGTATACTTTGTCTATTTGCTATAATTCTGCTAATTCTAGCCAGTTACCTTTCTGAGTATAAGGACAAGAGGTCTGGTTCTATTTTCTTGTTGTCTTCCATTAACACTGTTGGTATTTTGACTGTTATTGTTATTTGTGGAATCTTACACCCATTGTTGTTTGGGTTAGGTTTGATAAAGGTGGCTTGTGGAGGGAGCCGTGGTGGTTTCACAGCCGAGCTCAAGTCATGTGAGGGGAGGGGGGAATGGGAGATGTTTCCGAATTTGGGGGTACAACTGTAGGGGGGATGGTGGGTGAGGCGGGTTTGTTTGGGAGATTCATGGGATTCAGGGATGTGGCGGTCGATTTGGGGGGAGGACAGCATGGATGGAGACAATGTATGGACAACTTGGACAGAGACTTACATTTCTGTATCGGCTAACACACGGTTCAGATTTTTTATGGGTGGATGGCTAGGGACTTGACCTTTGCCACGTGGAATGCAAAGGGGCGAGGCACAATCTGAAACAATATAAAGTATTAAAACATTTAGTTTATTGAAAGCAGATGTTATATTCATACAAGAATCTCACTTGCTCAATTCTGAGGCACTGAAACTGAGGAGGCAGCAGACTAGGCATGTTTTTTCTGAGGGAGGGAATACACAAAGCTGTGGAGTAATGCTTTTGATAGCTAGGTCTATTCCATTTTCCTCTGCTCAAATAATTGGTGACCCTCAAGATAGATTCTTGTTTATTAGAGGTAAGCTGCACACCACAGAAATTTTATTGGGCAGCATATACAGTCCAAATATAGATTTGCCTGGGTTTTTCATGCAGCTACTCAATACATTGACTCCCTTTTTATCTCTCCCGATAATTCTAGAGGGATCTAAATTTACTGTTTGATTCAAGTATAGACCACACAACCATTACTCAGTAAGGCCTCTCCCAGCCCAGAGAGCCCTAAGAGATCAGGTGGATCAGATGGGCTGAGAGTTCTCCATCCCACAGATAAAGGCTATACATTTACCTCTCCAGTGTATGGGACTTCCTCCCAATTGACTATATTCTTATTTCTCAAACACTTCTCCTGGGGACGCTTGACTCATCCATACTTCCAGGTCCTCCATCTGATCACTTTCTGGCCACTTGCAGGCTCTCATTCTCATCCATCCCCAGGAGTGGAGGGCATTGGAAATTAAACAATCAGCTTCTCAAAGACCCAGGTGTAATCCGAAATATTTCTGATCATATTACCCAATTTGTCTCTGTCAATCATAACTCTACAGGTAAGCCAGATGTGGAATGGTGTGAATTGAAGGCCTATCTAAGGGGGTTACCAATTGGGCTGGCCTCAAAGTAGAAGAAAAAGAGGGAAAATCAGTTACTGTCTACCCTTTCTCAAATTAGGGATATAGAAGCAAGGTTATCTCCCCACTCCCCGGACCAGCTCAGACATTTTATTTATTTAGATTTTGGTAACTGGGTAAGCACACTGAGACCAGAGATCCCTTTTTCAGGGGCGACCAGGAAGACATGATCTTATTAAAATGCAGGAAGCTTATCTGGAGCTGCTGAGAGAGAAAGCGGAATTTGCTATTTTGAAAGCCAGAGCCTGTTACACAGACCAAGGACAAAAGGCTTGGTCGATTGCTTACTTTCTAATTAAATAGCAAGAATCAGCTGTATGGTCCTATGCCAATCCCTCACACAGACTCTTCATGAATATCTTACTGATTCACATCTCATGTTCTTCACAGAAGCTCAAAAGCTTTCACTGATATCTCCTATCTCAAATACCGAGCTTCTTAAAATAATTAAAGATCTTTCCACTGAAAAAAAAAACAGGGCCCGATGGCTTCACTCCCAACATCTATAAGGTGTTTGCCGAGCAACTAACCTCTCTACTTCAACCTCTGTATCAGCATATTCTCTCGGGCTTTGAAACTGACAAGTCCCTCTTTGAAGCCTTGATTGTTCTTTTACCCAAGCCAGGTAAACGGACTGACTTAGTTTCAAGTTACAGACCAATATCCCTCCTCAACCAGGACATTAAAATCCTGACCAAATTAATAGTTGATTGTATTAGTGTAGTTCTTCCTGATCTCACAGGTCCGGAGCAGGTGGGGTTCATGAAGGGTAGGTCCTCTGTAGACCATTTGCGTACCTTGGCTCATGTCTTCTCGGTTTACAGGGATGCAGATTTTCCAGCTGCACTGGTCTCCCTGGATGCCGAGAAGGCCTTCGATAGGGTCAACTGGAATTTGCTATTCAGATCCCTGCATTCTCTTGGCTTCCCCATAGAATTTCAGAAATGGATATGAGCTCTCTGTAAATCCCCGACTGCCGGTGTTTCCAGCAATGGGGTAATCTCTGATTTGTTTCCACTACAGTCAGGCACAAGGCAAAGTTGCCCCCTTTCCCCATTGCTTTTCAATTTATATCTAGAGCCCCTCATACACAGATTAACAGACTGTCGACTGATCCAAGGCATTAACATACATGGTCACGAAATTAAAGTTTCTGCTTATGCAGATGACCTTCTTCAGTTATCCCACCCAGCTGCCTCCATCCCCCCATGCTGAGAATTATTAAAGAGTTTAGCTCCCTGTCCAACTATAAGTTGAATGTTGACAAGACAGTGTTTTTTCCCCTCAACCATAAAATTTTAAAACATACCATTGCAGCCCTGGGACTCTCCTGGGAACCTGAATCCTTGAGATACCTTGGAGTTGATCTCATGAGAAATCAGGTCTGCCTTCAAAAGTGAACTTAGATTCTCTTCTCCAAACACTTAGTCACAATCTGAACAGATGGTCTCGCCTCCCAATTTCTCTTTGGGGTAAAATTAACTTGATTAAAATTAATGTCTTCCTCGTCTCTTTTATCCACTTAACCTCTTAAATATATGGCCCCTCCTGGTTTAAAAAGTGCATGGTCTTATTACAGCCTTTATATGGGCAGACAAAAACCACGAATGGCATTTCTAAGTTAGCTGCCCAAGGCTAAGGGAGGCTTACGCCTTCCTCACATAGCTCTTTACTACTGGGCCAGCCAGGCAAATAAATATGTTAGGCGGTTAACTACTGAGACTACCCAGAACTCCCTCCCTTATATGTCAATTTGGCTTAAAATAGAGCTGGCCCAAATCAGATCACATGGCCTTTCCCCTTCAGCATTTTTATATACAAAACTTAAAGCTCTCCCTACACAACTACTTACTTCCCCAATAGCTATCTCTATCAAAGTTCATTCCCAACTTTGCGCTTTCCTCAGATATAACCATATTCATGGTCTGGCCCAAACGATGACAGGCAATCCCAATCTCAGAATAGAAGGCAGGGTACTTTCACCTCTCTGGCTCCCTCAGTTGGGTAATTGTTCACTCACATGTTTTATGAAGGAGGATGGGACATGGCTCACTTCTCCTGAAATTATGAGCAAATCAGGTATTTTGAATTCCCATATTTTTAAAGTATTTCAATTGCGACATTTTATGGTGAAAGTTGTTGGAGCCGTACCTCAGCAGCCCTCAGGCGTGTCCTTTCATTCTGAGTTGGACCCCCTTGCGGGTCTTCCTCATGTAGTGTCTAAAATGTTTGGGCTAGTGTATGACTGGATCTATCCAGAATATCTAGGCCCATCTGCTTACTGGTCCTCTCTCTTTCCAGACATAACTATAGCCTGGCCTGCATTATGGCAAGGTTGTCATAAATTTGTTACTCAGGATAGGCCTCGCATTATACAGTTTCAAATCCTTCACAACCTGTATTATTCCCCCAAAGGCTTGTCAAGTTTGGTATGACAACCTCTTCCACCTGTACATGGTGTGCTGAGGCAGAAGGCACACTGCTTCACATTTTCTGAATTGCCCCAAAGTGGCCCCTTTATGGGCTCTCATTAAGCAAAGGGTGGACCCCTTTAGGTCCTGAGAATTTATTCACTGCAGAAATTTGCCTATTGGGCGATTTCACTGGAATTACTATCCTTAATCATAAATATCATATGGCCCTAATCTTGATGTCTGTTCAAAAACTCGTACTTAAACATTGGAAAGATTTGGAAGTAGTTACTTATGCTGAATGGTTGCATGAGTTACTTGCCAACCTTAGAACAGAGAAGACAATTGCAAGTCTCTGTAATAAACAAGAAAGATTCAATAAAATCTGGGGCCCTTATGCTCTCTGTACTCTCTGAAGCTCACCTGAAGTTGTCACTCATTCATAGTTTCTTTATCAGATCGTATTTTCCACTGTGCTGGGGTTTTTGGGAGGGAGGGAGGAGCATACGTGGGAGGGAGGGCTTGGGGGGAAGGTGGGGGTGGAGAGAGGGTGGTTGGATCTCCCAGAAGTTATGATCATGTCTTGTAATCCATGTATGATGTGGATCTGCTTTTTGTAATAAAAATCTTATAATAAACTTTGAATTAAAAAAAAAATAAAATAAAAACAAAAAAAAACAAAACAGGAATTTCACATCAAATGTGGTATATAACATCGTTAAGTATACATGGGAAAATGGCAGTCCGAGGTTCTATGAAACATACAGGAATTGAGGAGCAGTATTGTTCCAGGGACAGTAGTCCTACGATTCTAAAAAACCCAGTTGCATCTTTTAATAGAATATCCTTAGGCTCTATTTTGGGAAAAGTTAAGTAGTACATGGTCAGGTCTACATCTGAGTGCTGTAAATGATCAAGGTTTCTGAAAAAAGTTTCATCCCTCCACATTGTGTATAGTATTTGCATGTTGTAGGTTTTATATCTGGCGGGCTAGGTGTATGTTGCTACTACAGTACAAGTCACATTAAACTGTTCCTCCAACTCACTGGTTTAGCATTTTGTAATGAGTTGCTTAATGTGTGCAATTTTCACTGAAATGAATTAATAAAAGTTTCCAAATGGTATGCTTCTAGCTGATATTCAGTTTTAGCTTACTTATTAATGCAGTACAACTCATTAAGCAACCCTTAAAAAACTGAACCACTGAGCTGGAACCCAGTTTCACTACTGCAGTGTTCAGTACAACTTGAGTGACATGTCATTCTACCAATCCCATGAAGAAGCTCTCACCAAGTCTGAGCCAATAGCTAGCCTGCATTCAAATTGAAAACCCGCCCGCCACCATGTTGTTTTCCCCACTTCTGAGGACTCCATTCACTACTGTTTTTTACATTCAGTTTAGCAGATTACGTGTTATTTCTGCCCTTTATTCCTTTATCCCCAAAATGTCATTATTTCTGGCTCCACTGATTGTTTGCAGTTGTTCATCTACTCAACATCACGCGTAAAGCACGCCATTGCGCCGGTGCAACTGCACAAATATTGCAATTGTACAATACATGTCTATTGCGCATTTGCGCGATAGACATGTGTCATGCAATTGTGCATTTGCATGATTTTGCATGATTGGCACTGTATTATAGCAATTGAAGAAAACTGCTGCCGTTTGCAGTATTCAGGACAAAAAGTTAAAAAAATGAGGGGAAAAAACATACAAGGTACAAAATGGTATTGGAATTCATTAATTCCAATATAAAATGACAAGCACTGTACTGTAGCCCAGCAGCATGTAGTCTACCACTGCACTGGGGGACTGTATAAGGGATCTGAAAGTGCATTGCATGTGAACTGCTTCTCAGCTGATGGATGGTTGAAACAGAGTTTGTATTTTAAGCATTTAGAGTTGCCACTGCATTGTCAGCATATAAAAACAATGCCAGAGCAATGAGTTAGAGGAACAGTTTGATGTGACTTGTACTGTACAGCAGAAGTATTAAAGAAATTCAAGCGTGGTTGGAATGGTTACAAACGCTAAAAAGAAGGTATACATTGCAGAAAGTAATAGCTTTTAAAAGCATGTGATAGGAGATTTACAGAGAAATATGTCAGGGGTATTATAATGTGACTGCTATGGCACAAGGGTTTTCCTTATTTTTTGTAAAATGAAACTTTTGGGTTTAAAAAAATAAATAAAAATAAGGGGAGGAGATGCAAATATAGGTGGCTATGTTATGGCTGTCATAGAAATTCCTTTTCTGCGTACAATTTAATGTTTGTGTATGTGTTTCATGGTTGTTTGATTATGTTTGTATGATTCCCTTTTTAAGTAAAAAAAAATACCTACTCTTTTTGAAGTGCAGTGGGATCTTTAAACACTCAAATGACCAATCACCTGAAAAGGAAGACAGGACCTTGATTTAACGTCTCATCTGAAGGATGGCACACTCTGACGGTACATTATCCCCTTCGTATGGCACTAGAAGAGAACGGAAAAGGTTCTATGTCAGGAGCACAGGATGGAGTAATTTCAGCAAAATGAAGTATACATGATACAGGGGAGCTACAATGGGAAAACATCAAGTGCCTGGAAATGAGATGGGTGCATAAGCAATCAGTCTAAGTCTGTAAGTGATATGTAGTAATACCGGTGCTAGAGTTCTCCATGGTGTGTCACAAATCCAGTGTCCTGACTTGAGCCCATTATGTTTAGAATTTAGCTGTTTGGTGTATTTCAGTTCCCATGTCCTTTGCCCTGTATGTTTTTGAAGATGCCTCTTAATACAGAAAGGTCCAAGTCAGATAGAGTGGTCTGGTTGAGAAAAGTGCTGTTCTACTGGTGTGCTGATTATCTGGTTTAGTGTTGCGTACTAGTGAAGGTTTAGCTTGGTTTGGACTCAGACTTCTGCTTGTTGTTTATATGTTCTGTTTTATTATTTTCATATAGATTGTATTTGTATGTTTAGGAGTCTGAATGTTTAGATACTTATTGCGATAGTGTGTGTCTGTGACGTGATTGGTGGATTAGGGGGGATATTGGTGGGTTATTTTATAGGGTAACACAGTTGTGACATTTCCTATGGCAAAGCTGGAAGGGGAGGATCAAGAGGGATATCCACATCGTGAGCTCACTTACAGGGGGACAAATAATTTAACTTGTTATAAAAAGTTATACAAAAACAAATAAACAAACCAAATAAAAAATCAAACTTTTGCTTTCATGTTGCTCCTTCTAATTACTCAGACCAGGTTATAAACCCAGCAACTCATCTGGAATGGATATTATTAACTGCAGGTAGTGCGGGACACTTTTCAAAAGGGCAGTTATACAGGATTTAGGTCACTGTCCTTCATGCTGGACCATTGGAGATCTAAGGGCTCAGCTCCAGGCAGCATGGGAAGAGATTGTGCACCTCAAATTGCATATTCAGGAGGAAATATTTTATAAGAACCACTCGCCATTTTCCCAACATCCAACTGAAGCACCTCAACTGCGGAGGGCAGCTGGTCCGGGAGGTTGGCAGGTGGTTCGAGGGGCAATTGTGCCTCATCACTCAATGCTCTCAACATATCACCTCCACAAACCATATAAAAACTACAAACAGGTATCTGCCTCTATCTTCCAAATCAAACAAAAGGGCAGAGGACACTGCAGCACAGGAACTAGCACAACAAAACTCACCCAAAACAGGGACCAAAACAAAAAAAGCAAAAAAAAAATCCAAAACACTTCTGATCATAGGAGACTCCATGATTCGGGGAGCTGATACCTACCTCCAGCTGGGGCTAATGGTCAGATGTCTCCCAGGTACATCAGCGAAGAGAGACACTAACCACATTGCTAAAACAGTGCAGGAAGCAGGAGAAAACATCAATGTCCTGGTACACATAGGGACTAACGATCTTATGAGCCAGTCAGTTGTGGAGACCAAGGAACACTTGACCAGGCTGGGAGGCAAACTGTCATCCATTTCATCCAGAATCTCCTTCTCTGAGATCCTGCTGGTCTGGGAGAGGGGCAGATGGACAGAAGGTCAGAGAAGGGAGATAGGGATCTAAACATGTAGCTCAAAGGCTGGTGCCAGGAAAAGGAAACTAATTTACTGGTAACTGCTAACAGTTTTGGGAGGAAATCTTTAAATTGATGGACTGCATCTGACTAAGGAGGAAGTCAGTGCATTGGGGCAGATGTTTGACATCTTTGAAGAATATTTAAACTAGTAATGGGGAGAGGGATGCAGCACCCGATGCATTGAACGGGGAAAAACACCCCTCCCCCCTCAGCTAGTGATCAAACAGGAGTTCAGCATGTTTGTAGTTCATTTGCATCACCAGGTAAGGAAAAAGGTCCGGCTACCCAAACGATGTGCAAGGGAAATGCCGGACCTCGCCTAACAACTAACACCAAAATCTGGCCAATGGAAAATCATGTACGCAAATGCCCACGGTCTGGGAAACAAGATCCCAGACCTGCAGGCAACAATGACAAAGGGTAAACTGGATATAGTAGCCATTAGCGAGACATGGTTCACCAGTAACCACACTTGGGAGACTTCAGTACCCGGCTACATACTGTTCAAAAGAGACCAAGGTGCAAAAAGGGGGGGGGGATGTGGCCCTCTATGTCGATGAAAATATCAGAGCTGCAAAAATTCAGACTACACATAAGGAGTCAGAAGAACTGTGGGTCACCCTGGAAACAGGAAATGGGACAGCCATATGAACTGGGGTTGTCTACAGGCCTCCAGACCAGGGGAGGATAGACACATTACTGTTAGAAGGTATGCAAAACATGACAGCTAAAGGGAAGGTTCTGATAATGGGAGACTTCAACATACCAGATACAAATTGATCAATACCAGCAGGAACATCTGCCAGAACTAGACACATAGTGGATTTCCTGCAGGAGGAAGGCCTCAAACAACTGGTAGAACAACCCACAAGAGACAGGGCTATCCTAGATCTAGTACTGAATAACGTGGAGAGGATCACAGATCTCCAGGTAGAAGGTCACCTGGAGCCAGTGACCAACACATGGTATAGTTCAATTTGGCCACTAGAACTAAATCATCCCATTCCAAGGCAAAAATATGGGACTTCAGAGGAGCTGACTTTGATAAGATGACCAACAGAGTTAAGCTAGCCCTGGCAAGACAAAATACAGGTGAGGGGGTACAGGCAAAGTGGGCAAGCATTAAGGATGCAATACTTGAAGCAACATCCCATTGTGTTAGAGAGAAAAGCAAGAGCAAAAGAAGGAGGAAATCACTTTGGTTCTCAAAAACTAGCAGAAAAGGTCACAGCCAAAAGGTTGGCCTTCAGGAAATATAAGGTAATGCAGCAGGACGAAGACTGGGAGGCATACCAAACTTCCCTAAGGGAAGCAGGGAAGGCAGTGAGGCTGGCAAAGGCCCAAACTGAGGAAACACTAGTATGCACAGTAAAGAAGGGACAAGACTTTCTATAGATACATTAGTGAAAGGAGAAAGTCCAGAGGTGTTTCTAAGATCAAAGAGGATAAGGGGAGTGTGGAGGAGGACCAAGGAAAAGCATTTATCCTAAATAGATACTTCTGCTCAGTATTTACTGAAGAGAAGGTAGGGCAGGGCCCACAGCTCAGCACCATAGACATGGGGGGGAGGTGTACACTAGTCCCTTCATAAAAGAAAGGATCCTACAAGAGCTCGCTAAGCTTAGGTTGGACAAAGCAATGGGACCTGATGGCATACATCCCAGGGTACTAAAGGAGCTAAGGGTGGAACTAGCAGAGCCATTATCGAAACTGTTTAGTGAGTCTGAGCACAGGAGAGGTCCTAGAATACTGAAGAAGGGCTCATGTGATCCCGCTCCACAAGAGTGGTAGCAGGAAGAGGCAGGGAACTACAGACCAGTCAGTCTTACCTCAGTAGTGGGCAAGATTATGGAGGCACTCCTTAAGGAAAGGATAGTGCAACACCTGGAATCCATAGGAGCACAAGATCTAAGACAGCATGGGTTTACAACAGGAAGGTCCTGTCAAACTAATCTCATAGATTTCTTTGACTGGGTAACCAGAGTGGTGGACCAAGGGGGAGCAGTTGATGTCACCTACCTTGACTTCAGCAAAGCTTTCGATACTGTTCCACATTGAAGATTGATTAATAAGCTGGGTAGGCTCGGGTGGGCCGATAGTTGGTCAACTGGTGGCAAACTGGTTGGCAAGCAGAAAACAGAGAGTGGTGGTAAATGGTATACAGTCAGAAGAGATGCAAGTCACAAGTGATGTACCTCAGAGATCAGACTCTTGGGCCAGTCCTCTTCAATATCTTCATCAGTGACATTAGGATGGACTGGAGGGTAAGGTTTGTCTGCTTGCAGATGACACCAAGATCTGCAACAGAGTAGATGAACCAGATTGGGTGGGCAGAATGAGAAGAGATCTGGATAAACTGGCAAAATGGTTGGAAGAGTGGCAAATGGGGTTTAAAGCAAAGAAGTGCAGAGATCATGCAGCATAGGGAAGAGAAACCTTGAAGCCACCTATAGGTTGGGAGTGGAGTTGCTGGCAATCACAAGGGAAGAAAGAGACTTGGGCATCATCATCACAGATGACCTGAAATCATCCAAGCAGACCACTAAAGCAGTAGGTAAGGCTAGAGGGATATTGGGGTGTATTAGTAGGGGTATCTCAAGTCGTAAGAGGGAGGTGATAATCCCTCTTTACAAGTCACTGGTTAGGCCCCATTTGGAGTATTGTGTGCAGTACTGGAGGCCACACCTGCACAAGGACATTAACAAAATGAAGGCTGTCCAGAGAAGGGCAACCGAAATGGGCAGGGATTGCATCAGAAAACATATGAGGACAGATTAATGGAGCTCAATATGTATTCCCTGGCAGCCTAGAGCAAGGAGGAGAGAGGTGATATGATCAAAACATTTAAACATCTTAAGGGCATTAACAAGGTGAAAGAGTCTAACATGTTTCAATATAAGAAAAATAGCAGGACAAGAGGGCACAGCATGAGATTAGAGGAGGCCGATTAAGAGATAATGTGAGGAAGTTCTTTTTCACAAAAAGGGTGGTGGATGCATGGAATGGCCTACCTCAGGAAGTGGTGGATATGAATATAGTGCAGGGCTTCAAACAGGCATGGCATATGCATGAGGGAGCAATACAGATGAGGATGAGTATGAGTAGATAGGCCATTGACAGAGTACAGACCTATGGCACATTCATAAGGCAGAAAAAATGGGCAGACTGGATGGGCCTTGCAGTCCTCATCTGCCATCAACTTCTATGTTTCTATGTTTTAGTTCTAAGGGGCATTTATTGTGGTAATAGTGGGTTTTTAGGTTAATTTTGTTCTTGTTTGGGGTAGGGAGGATATTGTTTGGGATAGCCCTAAGGAGTATTTTTGTGGCTGTGGGGGCTTTATTTTGGGTTTAATTTTATCAGGATGAACATGTGCAAGGGAGATATAGGTATGAGACACATTTACTCCAGAGACCTCCAGTAGCAGTGCTGTCTGTCCTTTTGCTGGATCCCCATAACCCTCCCTGTGGAGGTTCTCAGCTGCTGCAGGGACTGGGAATCTGCAGGAGGTGGTGTAATAACCATGGTGCAGGGCCTGGATGTAACATTCAGGGTGGATCAATTGGGGTGATTGGGTTTAGGAGGTGCCCTGGGAGGGTATGGAACCAGGAACAGGGGCTGCCATGCCTGGTTCCTCTCACTAGGACTCTGCTAAATGTCAGCAAACAGGAAGTAGTGGGTCCAGCTAGCTCTGCTCCTCTCGTTTGAGACATGCTTTGTAACACTAGGTCACTAAGGAATAAAACAGCAGTGATGTATGACTACATTGCCGATTCCTTATCTGACCTTCTTTGTATTATCAAGACCTGGCTGGGGGATGTCTCCGACCCTGTGATGGAGGCATCTATCCCACCTGTTTATTCAGTGATGGACTGCTGAGGTGGGACTGGAGGGAGGGGCATTTTTTTTAAATCCACATTGGGACTCACTGCATACCCCATGGGAATGTTCAGATCCTTAGATCATGTCACTACTTCGTGTGCCCTAGGTGTTAGTTGCATGATCTTCCTTATATACTGTACACTGGGATATGGGGATGATTTCATGCAGTAGCAGGTAGATTTTGTTATTGATCAGGCCTTGAATGCCTCTAGAATTTTGGTGCTGGGGGACTTCAATGCATGGATTGATGATGAGATCTCACTCCTTAGTCAACAGCTCCTCCAGTTGATGAACTCACTAGGGCTAACATAGGTGGTTGCCTCTGGTACATATCAGTGGAATTCAACCTTGACCTGATCTTCTCATTGGGTCCTGATATAAGTGTAGTCAAGGCTGATCCGGTCTTCTGGTCAGGTTATCACGCTGTGTTATTCCACTGTGGAGTCCCTATTTTCTTACCGCACCCTGTGGAGATGATCTGGTACTGTCAGAAGTATAATCTGGGGTCTTGCAAACTCCTGGAGGTATTGGACATCTGGGGCATGATGCTCGCGCTGTGCAGGGTTCTGAGAATCCCACAGAGCATTGTAATAGCACTCTGACACCTGCCTTGGAAGCTTAGCACCTTACTGTGTTTGTCCCTTGACCTCCTGACAAAGCTGTCCTTGGTAATGTGATGAGCTGCACCTTTTGAAGACTAAGGGGCAGAGGCTGGAGCATTCTTGGTGCAGGATCCAGTCTTTGATTATCAAATTGGTGTTGAAAACTCACTACAGTGAGTATCTGTGGTGCTGAAAACTCACTAGCAATCACCCTGAAAAGGATAGAGCTTCTGTCATGGATGACTTCTGCAGGGAGAAATCATCCAGCTCAACTTTTTTGCAAAGTGGACTGGCTATTAAACCCATACTGTCTTCGTTGTGCTCAGGTTTTTTTGCTGGAAAATGCAACGAGTTTGGGGATTTCTATTGCGACAAAGTGTCCTCCATTACATCTACTTAAGTGGTCTGTCATGGGTTGGTAATGGTCAGGGCCAGGGTGGCACTGTTGATCAGCCAGCCTGGGGTGAATTTCAACTGGTTTTAGAGGAAGAGATTCTCAGGGTAATGACTGGTTTGTGATCCAACAGCTGTTTGCTGGATCCTGGTCCTACCTGACTACTTTTAGAGTGTCGGGAGATTTTGTGTCCAGTTATTTCCCAGATCATCAGGTGTTCCTTGAGGGAGGGTATTTTCTCATCTGCCCTTAAACAGGTAGTGATGAAGCCCCTTCTTAAAAAACCTTTCTTAGACCCTGATGTGTTGGGGATCTACAGACCTGTCTTTAATTTCCCCTTCTTGGGGAAGATTATTGAGCTCCACAAAAAGGAGGGAATCCATTGGGGCCAGAAACTGACCCCAGAACTACCTTGGTCATCCCTAATTGACCATGAGAGAATATAGCTTCCCTCAGGGTCCCATACCTCCTGATGAAGCTGGAAGGAGGTCCCTCGGCTATCAGAATAGCCACACTCCACGATTTGTTCCACTGCCTGCACCATAAGCTTGGCCCACCCATGTTCTCCTAAAACCAAGAATATCTTCTCTATGACTATGTGTTTCTTGCAAAAATGCAACACTCACTCAAAATTTCTTAAGATGTTCAAGTATCATGTGTCGCTTTTGGCTATCTCGAGCACCTTTTACATTCCAGGTTGCAAAAGTATATAAACTACTTATGCTTGCAAGTGTTTGAAAAGGGGTAGCAGGCACTCAAGATATAGAAGGTGTGCCCCAGGCCTGCCCACATAAAACAAAAATATTTAACCCATACAGATCTTAAGAATACACTGCAGAAACATGAATCTATATAACCATCCCCACAGAACCCCAACCCCCCAAAACTTAAAACAAACCAAAGCAACACCAGAAAAGAAAATCCTGTTAAAATCTACTACCCCAGTCCAGATGACTGTTCTATCAAAAATTCCAGTCCATGATGTTAATCTTCATCTGCCCAAGGATGAGCCCCCAAGAGGAACATCTAGCTATAGTATTAAGATAAATGACAAGTAATAAGAACTATCTAATATCTAAAAACTCTAGACTATTATTCATAAAGAGCCTAATGCACTATAGGCACAGAACTGATACCTGCCACAATTGTATAACTAAAATATGTATTTAAGTAGGACCACATACATTGTGGTCAGCTCCCAAATAAAAGTAAGATATCAGTCACTTAAATATTGGTATTGAGGCCACATACCATAAGGAATGAATACATTAATAAACTCAGGCAGCCAGGTAACAGAGCATTAAAAAATTAATTAGCACGCCTGAGGCAATCCGAAGACTGAAATTTTGGAGCAGTTATTAAAATGAACTATGACAGCCATAAAAAAGGCATCTAGTAGGTTTCATAAATCAATAGTTATTGTCAGTCAGAAAGAAGAGTAATGGCTGTCTGTGTACAGCAAAATAAGAGATAAGTAGCTGACTCAGTAGTAGTGCAACACAAAGCTATTTGTGTGGATGCCTCAAGAACAGTCCCAAATCCAACCTTTAAAGCAGGCATTCACTGTGTCCAACATACTATAATTCCAAATATTATAAGAGATCAGTAACAAAAAAGTTATTGTACCTCAAAACTTGCGGTATAAACTTTTGATCTTCCCAGATCCGCATATACTCAGAAAAATTGGCTGCAGTCTGGAAATGTTCCTATACTGTCGGGATCATGAGATTTGATTGCTGGTTCCATGATAGCTGCAGAGTACGATAAAACAGGAGAGATCACACTATTACCATCCCGATCCCCACTAGTATGCCTTAGCTGTCAGCAAGGATGCAAAGAATCCATTCTCAAGATCAAAGCTTTAAACCAGGCATACACTACGCTTAGTGCTGTAATGGTAAGTATTAACAAAGAGCCAGAACACAGAAGATCATACCATCAAAATAATCTGAACAAGTCCTGGTGCCTTCCAATGACTGGTAGTTGCGCTGACAACCTGGCAGCAAACCAATGTGTTCCCTGGTATAGGAAAAATCATTAAGCTTAGTAATCAACATTAAATGTAATGAAACTCGAGACTGCCTACTGAAAATTAGCTAACAATTCTGGAAGTCTGAAGTCTTTAAATGATCTCCGGGGAACATGATGTAGCTCCAAGAACTAGGAGCAAATATGAGTCCAAAGAAGGCTGCCCTCAAATAAAGAAAATTGTAACATGGCAACTTTTCTTATTCTGGAATAAAGGATTTTATTAGGTAGAAAGGCAACCCATAATGCAAAATGAAGAGGGCATTAATCGCCTAGTAATGCCCACTTCATTTTGCAGTACTGTCACTGTTCACACGCCAATCGCTAGCTGAGCAGCAGCTGAAATAGTTACTTCCACCCATCCGCTCAGCAGTCACAATTGGTTACCTAGCAGATCGTGAAGTGCACCATTAGTACAACGGTAATCAGAGCAAAGTAAAAATGTGTTCCAAGGCAAAGAATCTGAATCGTGTACCTGAATTAAGATGTACCTTTGATTTATGTGGTCCCGGTTGATGTTCTTTGTTGCCATAATTGCCTGTTTTTGTTTGCGATTGGCAATGTTGGAGCAGAGTATGTTAATCAGCAGTCCCACAATGCAGTGCTCTGCAAATAGAGAAGAAATGAGCTAGTTACGAGGACTTTTTCCAATTTAGAAGTAGATTGTAGTAAAATGTAGTGATACAATATTTATTAGCGTATCTTACTGCTGCACATTTTGTATGTTTTACTGCTACAACAATATCCAGCAGCCACAATATAAAACAATGTCCTGTTTGGCAAAAAGCAAGTACATGCATTAAAAAAATTTGCAATGAGCTGAAACAAACATCTTTTCATTTCTTTCAAACGCATTTCTCTGTGATGAATTTTGTAGTGCTTGCCATGTAACAAGTGCATTAATGCTCTACTCAAGCAATAAGTATGATGAGGGCATTATGGTGGGATAATGGTCTACCTCAGGTGGGTTGAAGCACCAGGTGAAGCCCAGTGCTTCACCACCTCAGAAGGGCCGTTGTCCCACCATAAGGGCCCCTTGAGCTGTTGTCCCACCATAAGGGCCCCCTTGAAGACGTTGTCCCATAAGGAGGGCCCTTGAAGGGCCGTTGTCCCACCATAAGGGCCCCCTTGAAGGGCCGTTGTCCCACCATAAGGGCCCTTTGACGCGCCTTATTGCAGTATTATGAAGTAGGTCCATCCATTTTAATAAATTACATTTTTAAATAAATATTTTCTGTTTTTTTTTTTTATTTTTAAAACAAGAATAACAGGCATTTGTCAGTCCGGAGTTCATCATTTGGATTGCTGTTGGTATGCACTGATTGGCAGGACTACAGTTCCCAGCAGAAAGAACAAGTTATGCCACCAAGTTCACATTCCTGTTGAAATACAGTGAAGTGCATACCTGTTTCCTCAATTCATGATCTGGCTTTGAAGAGTGACAATGTGTCTGCGGTTCAGAGAAGATGAGGGCACTGGAGCCCCACCATGGGAGGGACGTTATGGTTAGAAATCCTAACATCCCTGGTGTTGGTTGGTATTTGCACTACAAATTTTCAACATGGCATTTTGTGCCCCCCACCTCATGGTAGCATTTGGGACCTCTGCTCATGAACAATGTCACTGTGATTTTCTTAATCTGTCCCGAACGTTGATTTCTCACAGCGACCGCACCATTCTGCACCAGATGTGTGAAAACACAGTTCAGACAGGATGTAAAATATTACAGCTGTACCATTCATAGGGAGGTGTGAAGAGATGGCAGTGTTGAACATTTGGAGTGAAAATATTAAAAATGCTTGAACGTATGAGCGTACGTGGAAACTGCACAACGCACGCTCGTAACAGTCATTTAGTGGAATAATTTCACCAAAAGTTTAACATAGGCATTTTATGACCTCTGCTCATGAACACTGTTACTATGATTTTCTTACTCTCTCCTGAACGTTGATTTCCCACAGCGACCGCGCCATTGTGCGCCAGATGTGCGAAAACACATTTCAGGCAGGATGTGAACAATGGCAGCTGTACTGTTCATAAGAAGGTGTGTAAAAACTAACAATGTTGAAACTCTTGAGTGAAAATATTACAAATCCATGATGTTACGAGTATGCGTGGAAATTGTGCGATGCGTGGTCGTACAATAGTCATTTTATGGACTTTTGTCACCAAATTTTCAACATAGGCATTTTGGGACCTCTGCTCATGAACAGTGTCACTGTGATTTTCTTAATGTGTTCCGAACACTGATTTCCCAGAGAGACTGTGCTATTCTGCGCCAGAAGTGCGAAAACACATTTTGGCCAGGATGTTGAAAATGACAGCTGTACTGTTCACGAGGAGGTATAAAAAATACCAATGTTGAAAATGTGGAGTGAAAATATTACATATTCGAGACATTTCAAGTGTGCGTTGAAACTGTACAACGCACACTGGTTACTCAGTCATTTTTTGGAATTTTTTCACCAAATGTTCAACATAGGCTTTTTTGGAGCCCACCTCATGAACAGTGACAGTGTTGATTCTTTAATCAGTCCCAAAACTGATTCCACGTAGTGACCGTATAACCACATGACAGTAACTGAATTATGAGGTGGGGTTCCAAGAACCCCATGTTGAAAATTTGGTGCCAAAATTCACAAAAATTGCAGAGATATGCACCAAAGTTGGAAAAAACATTTATGCCATTATTCAGCTTACCAGCATTTCTTCAGTTTGCGGTCGGCTTTGAAGAGTGCAGACGTGTTCTTGGTCCACCAGAGATAATCGTGCTAGGCTCCTGAAGTAATTATGGGGTGAGGGGGGTGGGGAGGTTGAGTGTGCAGGGTGGACGGATTGGGGAGGGGCCACTGGACCTCAACGAGGATTGTTTTCTAGTTTACAGGTTTAAAAAATTGAAAACCTTGCAGAAAGGTTTTCTTTTTACAGGGACATTTGGCGTACTAGGGTGAGCTCCCAGTGTGCCACCTGAGTGTTTGTTGGGGGTCTGTAGCCGACAGGAGATTGGGCACTCCATTGGCACATACCGAGTGTTGGGGTGGACAAGAACTGAGGGGCACTGGGTACCCCCCTCGGCGCGCAACAAATTGGGGTGGAAGGACATTATGCTGATAGGGAGTGGGCTCCACCAACGGCAAATGAACTGGGAGGCTGCGTGATGATGCTGACAGGGGTATTAGGCACCGCCGTCAGTTTGATTTTTAATGGCAATAGGGCATACCAACAGCCTGGGCTCAGCGCGTTCACACTACTGTAAGCTACAGCAGTGTGAACACGAAACCAGGAATGCAAGGTAGGAATGCAACATCAAAGGACTGAGCTGCGCCACTATTGATACAGCTCTGTCCTTTGAAAAGTTGTCCAACTCCACCCGAACAGCTGAAATAGAGTCATCGCCAGCCTGCTGACTGATTCGCTGGCACTCTTCCCTTGGAGGCCTCTTTTGATGCCTCCAGGTGCTGCAAGTAGACATGAAAAGTGCCCTGAGGGCTCTTTGATGCCACCAGGTACTTTAAGGATTCACTTAGCATGTGTCAGTGTAATAGTATTAGAATTGCTTAGGAGCAGTCAGGTCAAAAGCAGGAGTACTTGTAAGTTGTTAGAGACAGTTGCTGATGATTTTCAACAGTAAACATAACTGAAAATGCCATGAATGATTACACATTATTTTAACATATAGATGGTGTTCTTGTGAACTGTTGCTCTACCAATAAACTCATCAGCTATTTTGTCCATATCTAATGCATCAGTGTGTTCCTGATGAATGTGAAGCACAGCCACACTATTTAAGCATCTCTGTGACACTGTTGATCTAAAGTATGTTTTCAGTCTCCTTACTTCCGAAAAAGAATGCTCAGCTTTGAAGGTGATACTGGTACTGTCAGTAAGATCTAAATAAATATTACAAACTCTGGCAGTAAATCATGAATTGATTGTTTTTCTGTGATGACACAGTATACATCTTGCAGTGAATCAACAGTTTTCCCACTAGCTTTGCAATGTCAATGAACATGTCACGGTGTTGTTGCAGATGCCCTGCATCTAGGTCATTGCCATAAAAATCGGATATAGGATCTAATGGCCCTTGTCCTATCACACATTTTTCTGCATCTAACGTGAGCTTCTGAGCTGGAGACTGAAATCTATCTTTGAGTGAAACAACAACTTGATCAATCACTTGGAAAAATATTCTCCTGACGTGGTCTTTTGGGGATGCTTCAGTAACTGATTGAGAGTCATCATCTATACATCGAGGAACTTTGCATTAACATGGAAGAACTGGTTCATCCCACCGACCTCATGTGGTGCCAATCCATAAAGGGGAGGTCCAGGGAAGTACCAGGTAACTATAGACCCATCAGTTTGACCTCGGTGGTGGGAAAATTAATGGAGAGTATACTAAAGGAACGATAGGGGGTGTACTTGGAGGAGGTGGGAGGTCTGGATAGTCGGCAACATGGGTTTGTGCCAGATAGATCATGTCAAACCAATCTTGTGGAGTTATACAAATGGGTAACATCAGAACTGGACAGGGGAAAGCCTGTGGATGTATTATTCTTGGACTTCAGCAAGGTGTTTGACTCTGTCCCCCACAAATGATCTGGTGGAGAAACTGACGGGTTGGGAGTAGGCCCTTGATGGTCAGATGGATTGAAAACTGGCTAGCTGGATGCACCAGAGAGTAGTGGTCGGTGGGGAGCTCCCGAACCCTATAGAGGTTGGTAGTGGGTACCGCAGGGCTCGGTCCTGGGTCCAATCCTGTTTAATGCATACATATGGACATCAGGAGGGTATAGAGTGTGAAATGAGTCTCTTCGCTGATGATTATAAGATGGGAGCAGTAGTTGAGAGGGAAGAGGGGAGGTTGGCCCTGCAAGGGGACCTGGACAACCTGGAAAGCTGGGCTCACACATGGAAATTAAATTTCAATATCACCAAGCGCAAGGTGTTACATCTTGGGTGGGGAAACCGTAAACACAGGCACACCCTCGGAGGGGAGGCGCTAGATGCCTCAACAGGGGAAAAAGGCCTAGGGGTCATGGTGGATGCATGTATGAATAACTCTGAGCAATGCAGGAGAGTGGCTAGCAAGGCAAACAGGATGTTGGGATGCATCGTAAGGAGGATCACCTCTAGGAGAAGGGAAGTGATTCTGCCGCTGTACAATGGACTGGTTAGACCACACCTTGAGTACTGTGTACATTACTGGAGACCACACTTGAAGAGGGACATACAGCTCCTGGAGAGGGTACAGAGGAGGGCAACTAAGATGATACAAGGACTATGGGATTTGATGTATGAGGACAGACTTGAGGAGCTCTGCCTGTTTTCATTGGAGGAGAGGAGAGACAGGGGGACATGATTGAGGTCTTCAAGTACCTCAATGGAATAAATAGGGTAAACATGGAGGAGATCTTTAGACTAAAGCAGGGAGGTATCACCAGAGGGCATGGTTTGAAGTTGGAAGGTGGAAGGGTGAGGGGGGAAAGAGGAGGAGGTTTTTCACTGAGAGGGTGGTGGACCCTTGGAATGCACTGCCTGGTGAGCTGGTAGAGAGATCCACTGTGGAGGGCTTCAAGAGAAGGTTGGACAGACACAGAAAGCGGATGTATCAGATGATGGCCTGGCCCAGGGGGGTGGGGATGGATGATAGGGGTTTCTGGAACACAAGGGGGGGAGGGCCTCGGCACCCAACTAGGGATCTGGGGTTTGAGCAGACTCAATAGACCGTAAGGCCTAATCTGCTGGCAATTAGTATGTTAGTATGTAAGTGCAGTTCCTCAGCTCTTCCTCCCACCATACTCCAGAAGTTGTCAAACTGCCCTCTGTATTGTTGTATAGTATCAAGAAGAGATTGAATCATATCATTAGCTTTTAGAAATTGAAGAGAGCTTGCCTGAAGGGCTGTGTTTACGCTGTCACAGTGAGAGAAAATTTTTAAAAGGCTCAAGAAAAAAAATCCTTTAAATGATCATAGCTGTGCCAAGAAACCTCCTGCTTTCTCCCCACACTCCCGAGTATTCTCTGAGGACAGACTGTCCAGAAATTCCAATAATACTAAATAGTTTTCTAGAACTGAATTTAAACTATTTGCCCTGACTGTTCACCTTGTTGGAGCAAATGATCGTAAAGAGCCAGGCCTAGTGTCTTCCATACCCCTGTGTATGTTTTCAAAAAAAGTTAGCCATTTTGGAGAGTCTCTAATGAATGTTATGAGTTCCCTTAAGTGATTTAGCATGTTTCGACATTCATGTATTTTTGCTGATGCAGTCCTGTACTACGAGGTTCAAAGAATGTGCCAAACAATGTACGAAAAGGGCCCTAGGCTTCGCATCATTTAGCCTAGCCTGCACTCCAGAATGAAGCCCCACCAGAGTAGCAGTCCCATCACAACACTGACCCCAACATTTATGTATATCTAAGTCAAAACGTAACAGAACATCTTTCAGGATACTGAATAGTGTAGCAACATCAACAGCTGGTGTTTCATGAAATCCTAAAAATGTTTCTTCAATTCTGAAATCCTCGCTGACAAATTGAAAACATATTAATACTTGCTCATGAACAGTAATGTCCGTTGTCTCATCCATCATTACAGCAAAATACTGAGCTGCTTTGATTTGGGAAACAATTGTGTTTTGCACATCTTGTCCCATAATGTCCAGCATTTCATTCATTATGTCATGAGACAACCACCTGTAGCTATCCCTTAACAACCACTGCTGCAACTCTGGACAGTCAGTGGCTCGCACTTTTAGCACTTGCATGTAATTTGAACTCTCATATGTATGGACCCTGATAGCAAGCCCCTGTCGGGCCAATAATCTTGAAGTTGTCATCATTTTCAAAAGCACAATCCTTGCATCTACCGCTCACTGCCTACTGGCATCAGACAATGCTGTACACATTTTGCTTGACCTGCTTTTTCATTACAGCCTCACTGTGACAGTCACTTTTCTCATGGGATTCAAATCTTTCTATTGCCTTATGCCATGCACTAAAACCAGTAACTGTGAATGCTTTATCAGCTTTTGTAGAAAATGTGAGCAGTTTTTTCTCTCTTGCCTCTTTACATACTGAATAGAAGGCCTTTTTTTGATTTGAATCATACAGTAAGCATTTGAACCAGCGAATCCACCTTTTTTGAAAGGTTCTGCCTTTTTTCTTGGAGACCACTAATGATTCCTGTCTTGGTTTTTCTTTTACAGATAGAGTGCTGCTGCTACTACAGACTCAACATCCACCATCCATATCCCTAGCAACGTGAACTTGTGCAGATGCTGTTTCTCAGCTTCAGTCTCAGAACTTGCTACATCACTTGCTGCTTGCCTCACTTTGTTTAGCCCTTTTTTTAATAAACTTGTCCATTTTAACTTACAACGTGTGTTTTTCTTCTGTTTATTCAGAATAGGTTACACTGTTAGTTACTGGTCTGGACAGAATGTGATTAAAATATTACAGAGTCAGTAGAGGTCAGAATAGCTCTAGACAACCACCTCACAGTACTTTAATTTTGTCACAACAACCCCTCTTAAATCCTAACAGTATGACTTTATTTTTAATTTTTTCTTGGTTTGTGGATGGTCAGACACTAGTAGGGACTGTACGGACAGGACAAGAGGAGGACTGTGACAGGCTAGATGAGCCTCAGCTGCTCACACTCACACAGAGTTCACAGACACACACAGACAGAGCACTGCCTATTCACTTTTATGGCAGACACCTCTGTGCAATCAACACTCTGACTTTGTTTATTTGTATTTTGTTGGCTTTCAGATGGTCAGACACTGGTGGTATGGACAGGCCAAGAGGACTGTGACAGGCTAGATAAGTCTCAGCTGCTCACACTCACACAGAGTTCACAGGCACACAGGTTGACCACTGCCTATTCACTTTTATAGCACAGCGAACCCCTCTGAAATCCACACTGACATTATTTTATTTGTGTTTTGTTTGCTTTCGGACGGTCAGACACTGATATGGACAGGACAAGATGGAAGGACTTCACTGTGTGACACTGCGGAGGTCAGGAGGAGAACTACTTGGACAGGACTTCAGGGAGCAGGCTAGCAGGCTGTCATGTCAAATAATGACTGTTCACTTAAGTCAGAACTTAGAAGACAGACAGCAGCCACTCTCTCTCCCCACTGGCTAGCCTAGCCATATGCCCAGCCCTCACAGACTTACACACAGCTAAATTTCTTTAATATATATATTAAATGGCAATGCTGTTTGCTCTTGCTGGCTGCTCACAGCAGAGTACTATGGGTCGGTTACTCTCACTCAGAGTGTCTCTCTCTGAGGCACAAAACCCACTCTCTCTTACTCTCTAGTCTGCTCTGAACACAGAAATACTCAAGTGTCTTTAGCTGAGCTTCCTGACAGTCACAATTAAAGTACAGATAAATTAGAAAATAAAAATAGTTATATATATTGTACTCTAATTCTGGACTAGTCTGGTCAGGACACTAGTACTGTAGTGTCTGTACTGCACTATTCTACTGCCTATTAGGTCACTGAGTCAACAGTCAAGTGTCTAGTCTGCACAGCACAAAACAATTATTTTTATTTGTTTGTCCAAAAGTAAAGTTCAATTATTTAATTCAAGCCCAGGCAGTCTCTCCAACTATGTTTGAACTGATGTCTGATCACCTGCATAGATGGTGGTGGTGGTAGTCACCATTTTTGCAGTCTGCAGAGATAAAGACTAGAGAGATGTACTGAAAACCCTCCGCCCTCACTCCACACTCACCTCCTCCTCCTCTCCGTCCACTGCATGATGCACATGCACACCTCAGACTCCAACAACAGTCCTCCCTCAGAGAAAAAGAAAAGTACAAATGCAAAAAAATTTTTTTGTACTGGCTGCTGCTGTAGTACTACAGTACAAATTAGCAACTGCTTAATGTGGTGCCTCCTCTGCTCGATAAGCACTACACACACTAAGTGTTTTCTCAAGTTATCAAGTTTCCAACTCCGGCTGGTGGCTACTCTAAGACTAGTGCTGCTGCTCACAGCTCGCTCCTTCACATCCACTGATCTGCAACTACGCAGCTCTACAGTGAAGTTGCTGTCTGCCCACATCGCATGACCATTTCCTTGACTGGTCAAGTGTTAGGGCTTCCTTGGCAGTGCAGAATTGGAGGAGCCAGCAATCACGCAGTTGGGGACTTTCGAGGGTGGGACTAGTTCGGATCAGGAGTCGTCAGGTCAGGTGCTTGGGAGAGGTCGTCAGATGATGTCAGGACTCGAGTCAGGAGCCTAGAAGACCGTTAATGTTTTCAGTGGCCACTGGGGGAGCAAAAGAAAGCGTGATTTCTGGATTCTGACTGCTGATTAATTAGCCGAATGCTGCACACTGACAGATGCACATTGAAGTGGCCGGGAGGACTTACTGCTGCTATATTGTAAACATTTACATGACAGTGCACTGTTACTGTCAGCTGTTGGGAGTGCGTGGTGGCAGCGGAATTCTGCTTGGGGGGTGTTCTGTTCTGTTGCTACCTCCACTCCATGACTGGCTGACTCTGCTTGCTAAGTCAGGGAAAGGAAGTCTCATCATTCGGGAATGGATGAGACAGGCGGGACTCACGGGAGGAATGTTCGGGCAGGTTGGGGGTTTGGGAGGGAGGCTCAGGTAGCTGAATGGGAATTGAAGGTACCCATTTCAACTTTATGGGTGCCCAAGCACCCAGGAACTTGTGCTGTCGGCTCCCCTGTTGTGAAGCCTTCCAGTGCAGCAAGTCTGAAATTTGTTAACTGCTGGTTTCAGTAAGTGAAAATAATAGAAAATAACTAGTTTCCAGATGAGGGGATGGGATAGAGCAGAAAGTCCGTCAGCTCAGGCAGACCATCACATGACCTCACCCTTCATGTACAGCTTTACTTTATTACTGTAATTGACTTGTTGTTTTCATCAGTTTATTGTTTAGCTATTTCCTTCTCCCCTTTGCCCAAGGATGCATCTTGAAAAGAGCTGTTCTCAGTTCTGTCTGTCTTTCCTGGTTAAACTTTTAAATAAATAAATACACCAATAAATAAATAAATTCCCAGGATTAAACAGCATCTAGTTCTTGCTGACCTGGCCACAATTGTGCATGCCTGTGTCATCTCTAGGCTTGACTGTTGAAGCGCTTTATATCTCAAGTTATCTGGAGGTTTGTTGCAATGCCTGTAGCTAGTACAGTATGCAGCAACCCAGCTGACTGTGGGCTTCTTTTGTAGGGACCACATTACCTCGGTACTGCATGTGCTGCATTGGTTGCCTATACGGTGGTGCATAACCTCTAAGATATGCTTGATAGCATTTAAGGCCCTACACAGTCTGGGATCAGACCACTTAAAAGACCTCCTAGTTTCTCATCGTTCAACTTGCTCACCTGCTCTCCTGATTTGGGCTTGCTTTCTGTCCCTATTTCCAGTCTGCAGCAATCTGGGACAGGGCTTTTGTGTGGCAGCATCTTGTGGAATGCTCTGTCAGAGCATTTTAGATCTGCCCGCATGGTAAGGACCTTAAGCCCAATTTAAAAACCTTCCTTTCTGCTGAGACACTTCCCAGATCTTTTTAACCATTGTTTATGTAACCCACACACCACTTTTGGCAAGTTGGCACCCCATAAACATAACTAGTACCCATATGGCGTACCATTTACTTTAATCAAATACTTAGATTGGTACCACCCCTAGCTGTAAAGTGTATACCAGGGTCTGCAGTCTAAGGAAGGGGTGGGGTACAATTACCAGAATTCCTTTGTAAACTACAATCAGGTCCAGAGCAGAGAATGCTAGGTTTATGCAAGACTTTACTGCTGAGGGGGCCCCAATAACTCCACACAGAAAGCAATGATCAGAATGTGCAATGCAGCAACTGGGATTGTGCAGTATGACTTCATTCACAGATGTTACTAAAGCATGAGTGGACCCCCAAGGGTCAATCACGGCAAACAAGTACATTTTCTTTCCAAAACTCTTTGCTAGGCAGTACAATTTTCCACAGAAGCAATTCCTTTCTCTTTCCCATGGTGTATGCTTGTAGACTGTTGCCACACACTCAGAGCATCTTCTTTTTCCCAATGGGTGTACTTTTGTGGACTATTGCTTCACACTTAGAACATCCTCCTGTGGCAATGGCCTTTGCCCAGGGAAGCCTGGTGCTCATCCATGAACCAGTTAGCCCTGCCTTGTACACTCCAGATGGCATTCCTCCCACCCTTTGCCCCAAGTGACAGTCTCTGCCATTCCTTCAGGGTTACGCCACAGAAGCCTTCAATCCCCACTGAATTGCTAAAGACTCCTAACTTTACTTCAGATTAACACACCTACTGTAGGTGAACAGGGGTCCTGGCTGCTGTGATCTAGCCTTATCTTGTGCACACACATCCCAGGCAACCTCCTAAACTGAGAACTTGTCTCCCATTCTGTACTCACAGATTAGTTGCTCCTTCCTTTAGGCATGGAAACAACCCAGAAAGCACCCTTTTCCATAGTAGCTTGTCAGAAATCTCACACAGTCGATCTCAAAGACAGCTGCACAAACACTAGAACCTTCAGGGGATTGCCCCTTGGTTACATTGAACTAGCAGTCCCTCTCACTTCTCCTGGAGTGAAAATCAAGGAATCCTGCTGAAGAAAAGTCTCCACCACTTCACTGGGAGCTGGAGATGTAATCCAAACTAGGATGAGAAGCACAGGACTCTCTTTGGCAGAGCCCCAGCTGTCAGACCTCCCGCCACTCTGACTTCCAAACTCAGACTCCACTGAACATTCTAAACTTCCCCAGGGCAGCCGACTCAGAAATGCTTATGCTGCCGCCAGAGTTCTAAATAACATAATCATCCTTCTCTCAGGCTAGCTGAGTAAACAATGATGTCATTATGTAAGCAGCCCCTAAATGAGCTCCTTACCAGCTGCCTTTTCTACTTGTCTAAGACTAGTACTAATGGGATTCTAGTAACCCCAGATGACTGGGTGATTACATTTATTTATCACTCGTACCCACTGCCTTTTTTATATAATAGTTCTTTAGTGTGTATGTATTGTAAAGTGCCCTGAGCCTCTGGGAAGGGGTGCTATAGAAATAAAGTTGCCTTGCCTTGCCATCCATTTGTGGTCATTGTGGACCAAATCAGATAAACCACACTGTTTGAGTTACATGTGTAGGATCCATGTATTTTCATTGTGCTGGTCTGTTTCAGTGGTAGTCTTTGTGCATAAATGAGTGCCGGTCTTACATTTTGTATTGATGGACAATGTTGTTCCTCTTGTTTCACAGATATTTTTTTTCTGCTGTGAGTTTACTATAGATTATTATGTTTGAAAGGTTATTGGGCTGCTTGTAGGCAATGACAGGTGGTTTAGAGAAGCATAGGAGCATTGGGCAGGATTCATAACAAAGTTGCGCCCGGCACATCCAAGATGCACCGGGGCAAATGAGATGCGCCGTGCCCAGATAGTGGTATTCACAGAAGGATGCACCTTGCACATCCCCACTGTGACTACCACTGAAGTGCCACGGCACAACCTGAGTTGCCCTTTCAGAACCAGGATGCACAGGAGCATCTTGGACCACAAAATAATGAATCATGAGCAAGTCAGCAAGGGACACAGGAGCAACAGGGGAAGACTGCAGTGGCATAAAGGTTACTGGTGAACAGGGCCAAAGGGCCGGAGAGTGGCCCGCCACAGCAGATGAGGTGCACAGACAGAGCACACGTCATGACACCTGGAAGCACCACAGAAACACACCCAACATAGGGGACCAACAGGAACAGTTGCCCTGCACAGGAGTGACTGTCAAGATGTGGCACAGCAGCAGAGGTGCACCGGGCAGCATGGCAGAGGCAGCAACGCATGACCCAGTGCACATGAACACAGCATGGTGGACGTGGGAGCTGCAACACAGGCGTACACAGGAGGTCAGGCACAATGGCACACAGACCAAAGGCTGACGTCCGCACAGAAGGAACATGCCCACAGGCACTGTGGATCACAAACAGAGCAGTACAGCACCAGGGTGACCACCACAACAAAACAACCACAGCACACACAGAACAGGGCACTGTGCAAGCCAGCACATGAGAAGGCCACCCAACTGTCCAGTCTTAACATGGAGGCACACACTGTATGCCACGTAAAGGTGGACATGGCACATGGATGCAGTACCACAGGTCGTCATGTGCAAATGGAAACAAAGGTTCTGTGGCATCAAGGAAGCATAACAGGGCACCAGCACAAGATCAAATTAATGACCACAGACACTGGCAACAATATCAAAACATTTACTTTTAAAATAGTAATATGCATGAACAGCAACATGATAAACAGTATAAACAGGCAACAGCAGTTATGGTGAGGGAACTAAAACAGGAACAACAGCAAATAGGGCAAACAAGAATATGCCAAATGGAGGGTGAAACAGGGGAGGAATATAAGGAAAGGGGATTGTCCTGGAGGGTAGGGGACAAGGACCAAAGGGGTTATTTACAAAAGTCACTGTGGCCTACTGGCCATCATGGGGAGCAGCCATGTGCATGCCTTGCTGTCCACCTGCCCAAAGTGTCCAAACTAGCAGGCCAATTGCACTCACCAGCTGCCTTTGCCTCCGGAACAGTGGCACTATGAACCTCCATAGTGCCCTCTGGAACACAATACCTGCCGGCGTGAAGGTGATCCTCCCTCTTCATCTCCCCACAGCATTGGAGACGCACTCCATTGATCTACAGCAGGGACACAGACAACAGGAACTAGGTGCCACAGTCACACCATGCCGCCCTCAGCACCATGTGAGTGTGATGGAGGCAGCCCCCATGGCAATGGTCGACAGCCTGCCATGCATGCCACACACCGGCAACGGGCTGACACAGTGACTGTGCACTGGTACTGTGACAGCATAAGGCCCCTATGTGCATGCAGAGTGATGTGCAGAGGGGCACACAGCCATATTCTACACTGCATGTGCAGATGCCAACTGGGTGCACAACCATGCAGGCCCCGTCCGACCACCACAGAGCACAACAGTGTGCCCATGTCCCTGAGCAGATGCGGACATGGTGGATGTACACACAGGAGCCATGTACACAGTGGCCCTAGCACATGCCACCATGGCGACACCCCAGGTTTGTGTGCAACATGCAGACACAACATGTGGCAGGCAATGGCCTGCCATGGGCAATCGCCCACCCCCCATAAGACCACACAGTGGAAGCACATGCATTACACTAACATGGCCAGACCCTCAACATCCATCACTGGCCCTAGTGTCCCTGGCCTCCATGAGTGCTATGCCCCCGTCCTGTCTGCCAGTCCTGTAATGGAAACACATGCAAAGAGCACCATGAGGGAACAGTAGGTCACGCACACCCCTGCATAGTGATCTTCAGCAACGCCACTGTTGCCATCATGCAGTGATGAACCCACCTCCTCAGTGACCCACTGTAACTGCACCCTGGGCAGTGGGTAGTAGCAGACACCACCCCAGACTGTGACCCACCATGTCAGTGTTCAGAAGGAGGCATGCCGTGCCACTGCTGACACCACACTGTGCCTGCAATAGTGCCAATGCAACCCCCCTGTTGTGCACCATGGCGCACACATCAAAGCATGGCGTGCATGGCTGCACTACCCAAGCATCACCAGCAGGGCATGCCACACATGTGTTTGTGTGTGTGTGTGTGTGTGTGTGTGTGTGCTAGTACACACTGCACCCTCCCAGTAATGCATGCTCCGGGCTGGCGTGGATGTCAGCTGTAGTGACCCACCTGGGCATGGCACTGCACCCCTGCATGCCTGGTCCTGTTGTCTCCGGAGCTGGTCAGGGTCCCTCCTCTGCAGATCACTGTAGCGGTGCTGGCACTGCTCCCTCATGCACTCCACCCCGGTCCTCCACATCAGCCACTCTGCAACACGTGCCAACACTGCAGAGCGTGGCTCAGCCAGGTCCTGCACCCCAAAGAGCTGCCCCTCCAGTGGCAGGACCAGTGCCACCAGGTTTGACAGCTCCACTTCACTCCAGTTCATGGCCCTAAGCCTGGCAGACTGGTCATGTGGCATCTTGCTGTGCAGACTGTAGGGAGCAATGTGCACAACACAAGGTTCAGGAGTGCTCTGGCCTATTCACGCCACTTGCATGATAGGCCATTGAGCAACGGGCCATGCATCGCAGGACCACCGCATGATAGCCACCAACTGCACAGCATCGTGCATGTGCAGTGCACACAGTATGGGTGGAAGACCAGGATCAGGGGTCACAACCAGGTCACGCATGCGTGGCTCCTGCAGAACTGCCATATTGGGAATGGCACACTTACAAGGCAATGTGGATGGCGCATGCAAACAGACATGTGCTGTGATCAGCAGTGGTGCAATACAATGACGTCACACAGATGCGCCATACCCTCACAATAGGATACATACACAGCTCCAATAGTACATGTTACCTGCCATGGCTGCTGACCACAATCGCTACCGACAACACCGCACATGATGCACTTTGTATGGCATAGCCATAACGACATCGTGCATGGGGATGTGCCGATGAGTTGTGCCACATTCAGAATATGCCCCCAGTGCCATTGTGCTTGCGTGGGAATGTGCCATAGGGGGATGCACCCAATGTCCCATTTACACAATGCTGATTGGGAAGAGCTGGCGGCAATTATGTAATTCACAGACAATGCTCTCAGTTTAGTTCATTGCCATATTCAGTGGCATCTCACCTGCTTTGCATCTCATTACTGTGCCTCCAAACCTCATTTGCATGCGCCGGGCCATAAATGCTCATGAATGAGCCTCCCTCCACAGGTGACTGACAGGTATTGCAACCTTGACAGTAGGTCTGTTTACATTTTGCTCTGTACAGCATGACAGCAACAGCAGACAGTGGGCTCATGAAGGCATCCGGGGTCTGTGACTGTGCTGCCTCCTGCCATGTTGCTGGCACATATCCATGATTGCCTGAACCATGCTGATGCCTGCACCCTTACACCCACAGGAGCCACAATGTCCAATTAGGACAACACAGCATGACGGAGATGTCCCAACCTCACAGCAGATGAGGACAGGGCCCTGCTGGAGGCCTACTTCCCTAGGCAGAGCATTCTGTCTGGCAGGGGTGGCAGCCAACAGCACAGGGACAAGGCCTGGGAGGAGGTTGCCCACCACGGGAATGCACATGGAATTTACAACCGGACCCCCAAGGAGTGTCAAAAGCACTTCCATGATGAGAAGTAGAGGGCCAAGGGTAAGATGGCCACCATCTGGGTCTCCCTGGGGGCAGCAGGGGATGGGCAACTGACAGCAGTGCACCTCACCCCAAACAAGGACAGGCTGGTTGCCAGCATGGGCCAGACCACGGTGATGGGTGCTCTGGGTGGTGGCTTCCAGACTGGGGGCAGTCCATCGCATCACTGAGTAATTATTTGTCACTGACTGTGGAGGTGTGTGTGTATGCCTGCCATGATCGCTGTGACATGCCACACCTTGCTTCACTACGTGTCCATGTGTCATAGTGCACTGTGAATGTTGATGTGCATCCCTGTCCGTCAACAGTGTGCTGCTGACACATGTTATGCCGACTCGGCGCAACACCTGGGGGTTGGAGGGCTGTTTGCTCTGTAGTAGATCTCTGCTGGTGATGGGCTTTGGGGTGGGGGCACCTCAGTAGTGTTCTGTCCCACACATATCCCTGAGCAGCTGAAGTGGCCACAGTGCATGGCTGCCTATACCAGTGCGTGTATGTGGCAGTGTCCGCTATGGGTGGCACCCACCTGTGTGGCAGGTCTGGCGCACCAATGGCACACATGCATGGCTCCCCGTTCATACCATTATGTACACACCATTGACACGTGTCATTGACCATGTTACCTTTCTGTCTTTCAGCTCCATCACACCTCACGGGTGCTGCAGGGTCCGGTGGAAAACCCAATGACCTGGCAGGGGAGGGGCCCGGACCATCACCTGTGCCATAGCCAGGGCTGTGGCAGAGCCCATGCTAGGTATGTCCTGCACCTGCAGAGCCCAGGATGTGATGGGGGATGGTGCAAGACCATCAAACCCCTCCACAGCTGGTGCCACTGCTAGTGGCCATCATAACACATGGCTGCTCAACCTGAGTATCACTGACAGGGACCCTGTGGACAGGGCCGTCATCAAGGATGACCTGCTGGTTCTGGCTACCCTCTTCTGTCCTGCATCTGCCCTTGCATGCTTCCGGGGCTGACTGCCCCTTCCAGTTCAGCATTGGTTGCCCTCCATTGTCCTACAGTTGCCCATGCCTGGGTGCATGTAGCGCCTTCCGCCTTGCTGCACATGCCTGCTGTTCTGCATCACCACACCACCTGTGCTGCATTGTGCTGCTACACTGTCCCCCTTTTGGTGTGTGCCATCCTGACAGCTTGCACAACACCACTGTCCTGCATGGCATGTGCCCTTGCACAGTCTTTGTCGCTGCTCCCACACCCATGCACTCCTTCCCGACATATGTGGCACCACAGTGTGCATTTTGTGGGCATGTGTTCATGCCCCACTCACCCAGTAGGTGACCACTGGGGATATCCCCAGTCTCAAACCAGTGGCACAGGGCTGACTGGTGCCACATGAATGTGTAATGTGTACTGCCAGGGTGTGTGGTTCAGACATTGCTGATGCACCCTGTGGCATTGCACACCACCTGGTGGTTCATGTACGGTATGGCCTCATCACCAGGTGGTGCATGGATTGCCACATGGGTGCATTCAGTGGCCCCTATCATGCCTGGCATGCATGCCACCCTCTGGAATTGCTGCATAGCATCTGTCCGCTCTGCCTGCGTGCTTGGGAATTGTATGAACTCCGAACCATGTCGGGGCAGTGCGGTGAGGAACTGTGTGAGGATCCGGGACACGGATGGCTGGGTATGCCAGTGATGTCTCCAGCAGGCTCTGTAAGGTGCCCGTGGTGAGCAGGCACATTGCTGTTGTCATCTTGGTTTCCACAGATATGGTATGTCCTTCTGATTGGTGCCTGCATTTCATCATGGCACAAATCACAGAGCTGCCTCAGAATTGCCCTGTTCAGACGGGTATCGGGCTGACTGTTTCTAGGTCTGTCAGCTGTTCAATATGAGTCTGACATGATACTGCTGCAGGAAGGCTGCCTATGGTGCCTTCTGCCGCCATGTTGTTGGTCTACCTGTCTCCTCATTCCCATTAGCATGCCCACCATCATGACTGGTGCACCATCCATTTGTGTGCCGCTCTGGTGGTGGTGCTGCTGCTGCTGCTATCCTGCTGGCTGCCTGCTGGGGCTTCGCCAGTCTACTCCTTTTATACTTATCTCCTTAGGGTGGGATATTCAGAGTGCACCAGGCAGGGGCACAAGCCTAGGTGCAGCGCAACTGGGATGCACCAGGGAGTGTGCTGGGCGATATTCAACGGTGCTGCACTATGGCTCAGCACCATTGAATATGGCAATGTGGCCTCCTGCATTGCGCATGGTGCAGTGGCACTGCACCAGTGCAAATGGTAAGAGAGGAGCAGGGGGATGCACCAGTGAAAGTGCGGTTGCCCTAGGCACAGGAACGCAATATTCAGCGGTGGATATGTAAATGGGGCCATAATGCATGCAAGGGCAACTGAAGCCACTAGCATGTCATTATGGCCCCATTTCATCAAGTGCACCGAGCCCCAGCGACTTGTGCCTGGAGCCCTGCCAGGCTGCAGCCGTTAGGGACTGGCGCCCTCTGCACACGCGCCAGCAAAGTGCCCCAATGCCCGATCGCGGGCATATGTCTAAAACACATGTCCAATATCTCTGGTGGTCCAGTGGACGCTTCTTGACGGCGGGCATAAGTATAAATAAAAACATGTCAATATTCCTGGTGGTCCAGTGGACCACTTCCAATGATCGCGGCATAGGTATCATAAAAACATTTTAAATTATCCTGGTGGTCCAGTGGTACCCCCCTCCCACCTGCTCACTGGGCCACCACCCTCCCCCTGTCAGCAGCGGTGGCAGCTCCCTCGAAAGCCACCTGGCTGCCTGCCAACTGACAGGTACAGTACGGCTATACGCCCATTGGTCCCCAGCGTGGGCCGGTGGGCGTGCGGGCAAATGCCGTACTACACAGTCCAGATATGCAGATTGATCCATTTCACATATCGGGCTGTAGTCGATACTCGCGATCCGCACACGCAATGGCACACACTGTGGACAATGGGCATACAACTATGCTGTGCTGTCAATCAGCGGTGACTGGGCGCTGCGGTGGGGAGGCCTGCTGCTGACTGGAGTGGGGCAGCAGGGTGCGCGGGGCTCGATGGGCGGTGGGGAGAAGTACCGCTGGACCGCAAGAATGATAAACAATGTTTATGACTATGCTGCGATGGGCTGAAGCATCACTGGACCTCAAATATGGACATGTTTAATATACTATGCCGCAATTGAAACGGTCCGCGAACACTGAAATATATGGACATGTTTTATTTATACTTATACCACGATTGAGCATGAAGCGGTCCACTGGACCACCAGGATATGATTTCTATTACAATGCCCGTGATCGGTGTGGGGAGGCGGCGCCCACAGACCTGGCTCCGGAGCTCAGGTGGCCACCCACAGCTGGCGGCTGCCTTGTTGCACCCTGCAATCGGCAGCTCACCTGTGGGTGGCCAGCCCTGCTCCTATTTCTTTTAGCTCAACTTTGAGCACCAGTGTTGACGCAAGTAGGGTTGCACCAGCATATGCGCCCGTATATTCCAGGCTGAATATCGGGATGCGGAATATGCATGGGCATGCCCCCGCGCCAGGCGCGCATACATTACTGGTGTGCCCAGGTGCATCGGGTCTGCCCGGCACTACATCCCCTTTGAATATCATGTCGGGTGCATCAGTGGGTTGCGATGGTACAACACTGTTGCGCCATGTGCAACCACTTTGAATATCCCGGCCTTAGTGTGTATATGGGTGGATGTGCTGTGTATATGCTGTGTTTGTCCATTCATTTTGCTTTGTGAATGGGGATGTGCCATGTATGCAGCTACACGCCCCCTCTAGATGCACTGCATATCATTATGTTTGGTCTCCGGTGCATCCGTGGCAGCATGGCGCATCGGGGATGTGCTGGAGCATCTCTGCCCTTTGTGAATCACGCCGGTGCACATCTCTTTTGTGAATCCTGCCCACAGAAATTGTTGGCAGAAAAGAACCGCTGGCCCACTCTGTCAGCCCAGATGTTCCCTGCCTAACCTGTCTCTGCACATGCTAACTGGTCTTCAGCAACCTTCCCTCCTCCCTGCAAATACACCCCTATGTCTATCCCTTGCATGCTTAATGCCAACTATTTTTGCTTCCACCACTTCTGCTGCCAGTCTGTTGCAGGCATCTAAGGCCCTTCAAGTGAATAAATATTTCCCTACATCTCTCTTAAACCCCCCCCCCAAGCTTCATTGCATGCTCCCTGGACCTGGTGCTCTTCCTCATTTTAAAGAGACGCCTTCCTTCCCCAGCACCCTGTTCCTCCCTGTGAGGTACTTGTAGGTCTCTATCATGTCGTCTCTCTCTTTCTTTTCTTCGAGGGTGCACATGTTGAGATCCCTCAGTCTCTCTTTGTAGGACTTCTTGTGCAACCCCAGCACCATTTTTTTTTTTACTTCTGTTTATCCGCCCCTCTCTCCCCAAGCTCTGCATCCTTGGGATCACCTACGGAGACTACCACCACTGTCATCACCTACCTTCACCCTTCTTGCTCACCCCATGGAGCTGTGGTTTTACACCCGGGTGGGGACGAGCTGGTGCAGCTACACCCCTACATTCTAGATTTCGTTGGGAGCTGGAAGGGAGGTCAGTACGAGGCCATGAGGGGTAGTTCCCTGGTGCTCCATCTCCCTGGAGCCTGGAGAGCATTTTCTGCAAGGGAAAGGCATGCCTAGGCGTCATGGCATCACCTCGATGTCACCTCTCCTGTCCCCTACTGCATGCTGGTACTTGCTGTGCCTCTGTCTTCCACTGGAGGTCAGTCAAGCACCAAGCCTGGATCCCCCACCCTCCTGGGAGAGGAGAGCTGTCCTCCGGATGCTCAATCCTCTCCCTCCCCTGCCAACCCCTGACAGCCCGGGCTCATTCCTGAACCCGGGTCACCAGCGTGGTGCTAGGTGTGGCGTCCAGCGCCTCAACCCTCAGCACCACTGGGCTGGCTTGGCACCATTTTTGTTGCCCTCCTCTGGACTGCTTATACCCTGTCTGTGTCCTTTCTGAGGTGTGGTCTCTGAAACTGAACACAGTACTCCAGGTGGGGACTCATCAGTGAGCGATACATTGGCAACACCACATCCCTCCTCCTTGCTGAGATATCCCACCCTATCTACCTCAGCATCCCATTATCCCTCCCCGCTGCTTTGTCACACTGCCTTACCACATTGGGGTCATCAGATATGATAGCGTCTAGGTGCCTTTCCTGTTTTGTAGCTGTCAGTACCTCTTCCCCATCCTGTTCTTAGCGCCTGGGTTCCTATGCCCTAGGTGTATGATTTTGCACATTTTGGTATTGAAAGCCAGCTGACAAACTCTTGATCACTCCTTGATTTTCCTCAAGATCCCAACACATCCTCTCCACCACCTCCTGAGTGTTCACCCTATTGAGGATTTTGGTATCATCTTCAAAGACATATCTTCCCTTCAAGTTCCTCAGCAATGTAAACATGAAGACATCGAAGAGGACGGTCCCAGTACTGAGCCCTGTGGCACCCCACTGATCACTCTTCTATCATTTAAGTGAGGCGATGTTTACCACTACCCTGTCTCTTAGTCATTTACCAGTTCCTAACCTAATTCACCACTTTCGATCCCACCCCAAGGCTTCTCAATGTCTTTATCAGCCTACTGTGTGGCAGTGTTGAAAGCCTTAATGAAGTCCAGATAGGCCATGTCCACTGCCCTCGTGATCTATTTCCTTGCCATACAGTCAACGAGATCAATCAGATTTGTTTGGCATGACGCCTGTGAATCAATGCTGCCTGTGGCCTTGCATCCCATTGGATTCATGATCCTCTATCAGTCATTCCTTTAGCAGGGTTTCCATTAATTTCCCCACCACTGAAGTAAGGCAACCAGCCTTAATTTGCTAGCCTCCTCCCTGCTGCTGCTCTTATGTAAAGGGATCATGTCAGCTCTTCTCTAGTCCTCTGGAAGCATGCCTGTTTCCAGTGAGCTGTTGAATACGGCTGTCAGTGGGGGCAGTTAACACCTCCCTAAGTTCTTTTAGAACACTTATTCATTTATTTAGTAGCAATTGGAATTGCAAACCTTTGAGTCAGGGACTTATTTACAAAGGCTCCTCGTCAGGAAACAGATAGTATATACAAATACAGACATAGTTACATAGAGTACAGATCAACGTAGGGAACACTATACATGTATGTACATAAATACCAGGAATATAATTCATAAGAGAGTGAAACTCTATACCGGTCCTATACAGTGATGTAGCTAAACCATCTAGTACACCAGAGATAGCAATTTGGGTTCTATTATAAATAAAAATAGGTAGTAACTTAAAACAAACATGGTGACACTTGGGCAGCGACACGTTCTTCCAGGGCATGAGACAGTGGGGGGGGTGGCCCATGAGGTGGGGAAGCAAACAGCTATGTGTAGTTACAGCTGCGGGTGGTGATTAGGTGTTGCCTAAGGGCAGATTTGAAGTGCCCTATTCTTAGTTGAGATACGATATCGGGGGAAGGGCATTGCTCCAGGTTGGGGCCTGGCATCAGAAGGACCTTTGGGCCAGGGATGTCCTGACCCTGGGCACTTGAAGTGTACACTTGAGTGTGCTGTGGGTGGAGATGGCAGTGACGGAGGGGGTGAGGATGGAAATTAGGCCTGGAGATGTAAGGCCTGCAACAGTTTTCTTGGTTAGGAGGCAGGTTTGGTAGCGCAACATTTCCTCAATGCTGAGAAAATCAGCAAGGTCATATAAGGTACATGTGTGGGTAAGTCTGCTGCAGCCCGTAAGTAGGTGGCAGGCTTTATTCAGGGACATTTTGATTTTATTGAGTGCAGTTTTGTCTGCTGCACTGTACACCAGGATGCCATAGTCCACTAGGGATAGTACAGAGGAGGAGATGGCCAGCCTTAGGGCTGCACGTGGTAGACAGCACTTGTGGCAGTACAGTAGGCTAACACATGTGTTTATGGCTGTAGCGAGGGTGTGTGTGGGGTCATGAAAAGAGAAAGCAGAGTCGAAGGTGATACCCAGGTATTTGTAGGTTTTTACTTGCTTGAGGGGAATGAGTGTGCTAGACAGGACAGTGAGTGGGGCATCCCTGGATTTGCTTTGGGAATGTGAGAATAGCATGTGCTTTGTCTTTTTTAGGTTAATTACAAGGCGTCAGTTCAGAAACCAGGATTCCGCCTGATTAAAAAAGTGTTGCATGGCACTTTGGAGGTGGGAGGGGGTCTGGTGGGATGTGAAAAGGACTGCATTGTCTGCGTAGAGGAGCATTTTTTCTGAGCAGGAGCTGGGGAGCGTATTTAAGTATAGACTGAAAAGCAGCGGTCCAAGGATCGAGTCTTGTGGGACACCCAAGCAGACCTGCCGAGTGCCAGAGAGGGTACTGTTGATTTTCACACACTGTGACCAGGAAGTGAGGTAGTTGGAGAACCAGGACAGAGGGCCATGTGAAAAACCTAACTGGGAGAGGGTGGATATGAGGAGTGGGTGGCAGACGGTATTGAAGGCTTTCGATAGGTCGATGTAGACTGCACCCATAAGGAGCCCTTTATCCAGGGCTGTGCGTAAATAGCTGCAAAACTCGATGAGGTTGGTAGTGGTGCTATGCCCCCGGCAGAAACCGTGCTGTTCCACACAGAGGAGATAGTGTTTGTCAAGGTGTTTGGTCATTTGTCAGCCACAACTTTTTCTAGGGCTTTCGGGGCAGTATCGAATCAAATCAAATCAAATCAATATTTATTTGTATTCGCTTTTCAAAATGCCAAAGCACAGAATGTAGCCAAAACAACATATATCGACAATAAATACAAATATAAAACAGTTTAAAAGCAGCAAAATACTTAATCAAAAGCTAGTGCAAATAAGTGGCTCTTCAATATGCTTTAAATGACTCTGTGGATGGGCACTCTCTAATCTGATGAGGTAGAGAATTCCACAGGGTTGGGGCCACAAAATAAAATGCTCTGGCCCCAGATGACTGAAGATGAACCCTGGGAATCTCTAACAATCCCTCGTCAGTGGAACGGAGTGGGCGGAGAGGGCGGTAAGGCCGAAGGAGATCTTGCAAGTAGCCCTGTCCCTGTCCGAGTAGGGTCTTATAGGTCAGCAACTTGACCTTGAAGATAATTCTCCATTGCACTGGAAGCCAGTGCAGTTTGTGCAGCACAGGTGTGATATGGCAAGTTCTCAATAGCCCAGTCAACAACCTGGCTGCAGCGTTCTGCACCAGCTGCATGTGACGGAGATCCACCCTCAGCAACCCTAGATAAAGAGCTTTATAGTAATCAAGACGCGAAGAAGCAAAGGTGTGGACCAACACAGAAACATCATCGTGTGGAACAAGGTGTTTTATCCCCGCTATATTACTCAGATGGAAAAAAGAGGACTTGACAACGGCCCACACCTGTGTCTTAAATGTCAGCTCGCTGTCAATTATTACACCCAGATTCCGCACCTGTTCAGAAGGTCTTAACTGGTTACCCCCTAACACAAGGCCAGAGGGAGACCCATGAGTCAACTTCTCTACACGGTCACCTGGATCCACCACCAGCACCTCAGTCTTGTCCGGATTCAGTCTCAACCAGTTAGCACTCATCCAGTCCTGAATCTCAGTGAGGCAGTTGTTAAAGACAGATAGTGCGTCATTCTGTTCGGGTACAAAGGACATATAGAGCTGAGTACCATCTGCATAGCAGTGAAAACTCAGCCCATAATGCCTTATAATGTCTCCCAATGGCAGCATATACACCATGAACAACATGGGGAAAGCACAGAGCCCTGCGGCACCCCACAAGGCAGAGCAAAGGGAGCAGAGGAAAAAATTCCTGATACTACCCTCTGAGTTCTGCCCGTGAGGGAAGAATGAAACCATCTGAGGACTGTACCTGACAGTCCACAGAGTAGCTGCAGGTGTTCTAGCAACATCCTGTGGTCCACGGTGTCAAACGCTGCAGAGAGATCAAGGAGAACCAAGATCAAATGGCTCCTCTGATCTCTCGCTTTTAGGAGATCATTCAGTACCCAAACCAACGCTGTCTCTGTACCGTGCCTCTTCCTGAAACTGGACTGGAGAGGATCATAGATTTCATGGGTGGTAAGAAAGTCATCGAGCTGCAGTGCAACCTCTTTCTCAATAACCTTGCCCAAAAAGGGCATGTTAGAGATCGGTCTGTAGTTAGCGAGACAGTTAGGGTCAAGGGAAGGTTTCTTCAAAAGGGCTGTCACGACAGCCCCTTTCAGAGACTCAAAACACCCCTTGGTTCAATGAGCACCAGACTATCTCAGTCAAGACTGGTCCGATCGCATCCACGCATCCCACAAGGAGGTGCGTTGGACCAGGATCCAAACTACAGTAAGTTGGCCGCAAACCCTGGACAATCTTCATGATATCCACAATCGCTGGCTGGTCAAAATCTGTCCAGGCAGACAGAGGGCTTGTAACCTCACATCGATCACTGCCATGCCCAGTTGAATGCGTTTTACGGATCTCCGACCTGATCAGTGACACCTTATCATCAAAGAACCGAGCAAACTCATCACACTTTATTTGTGAAAAAGCTCTCTGACCCAGCAGACAGGTTAGATCGTACAGCCTGTCCATGGTCTGGAAGAACTGAGCTGGTCGATTTCTTGATGCAGCTATCTCCCTGGACAGGAACTCTGCCTTCTTATGGGAGATTTCTGATTGATAGTCCGAATAATGGGCTATCAATCTAAGCCTGTCACCTTCCAGGCCGGATTTCCACCAGTAGTGTTCCAATATTCGCCCCACCCTCCTCAACTCCCTCAGTGATGCATCAAACCAAGGAGATGAAGGGCAGAGGAGAGAGGCGACCTCAGATAAGTGCTATGGAATCCAGAGCCTTCAACTCACAATATTATAATTGCACCACTAAGACATCTGGTTCCATGCACTCCACAGGCCAACTCGACAGGTCCAGCACCGCCATCAGACCCTCAGGGGTAACACCCCTCAAAAGGCGGTACTGGACCATCTCCAAAGGGTTGGTCTAATGGGGGCAGCAAAATTGAACTTTATAGAGTGATGGTCAGACCATCCAAGTGCTTCCACCACCAGTTCCATGATCTCCATCCCCGTGGTGAACACCAGATCCAATGAGTGACCCTGAATATGGGTTGCAGTGGTAACAACCTGTGTGAAGCCCAACGAAATCATTAGTTGGAGGAAGTTTTGACCAAAATGTGAGAGTTCATCGTTGACCCAGACATTGAATTCCCCAGGACCAACCACCTGGAGGGTTCAAACACCAGGTTGACAATGAAGTCTGCAACTTCCTGCAGAAAAGCTTTCTCATCACCGGTGGATGGTAAATGAGTAAGATTCTGCTACCCACACCTGCTCCCATGATACACTCAAAGGATCTAGGGATCACCACTGGAACCTCTACAAGGTCCAATTCTGATTTAAAACAAATAGCGACCCCCCACCCCTTGATCAAATCTCGGGCGATGTAGCCATGAAGTAGCAGCTGGAACAGCTGACTCAATATAGGACTAAGCATTCTCGTCCAGCCAGGTCAGATGAATCAACAAGATCAGCAATGATTGCTGTCTTGTTCCTTATAGACCTGGCATTGCATAACACCGCCGAGTTGGATGAGAGGCCTTGGAGGAGCGGGCGCAACCACTATCAGTGGAGCCTTGGGTATGGGGAACAAGGCATCGCAAACCCTATCCTGGACTCATTTCACTCCAGGGCATCTTCCTGACCTCACCAGCCTTATCAGCCCATGCGCTCCCCCAGCTGAGGACCCCCTCCGCCTCCTCCTGCAATCCCCAAGGCATGACAATGCCTATATACTTGGGTTGCAATGGGGGCTGATGAAAGGGCGCAGGTCCCTCAACCTGGAGGGGGAGTAGCACCAGCCCACAAAGACTCGGTCCCAGCACATACTACCAGTGCTGGAACCCCCGTCTAACGACGGAATCAGTTTCACCACCAACACTCATTTAAAATAGCTTATATATGTGGCTATTCACTAAAACACAATAACAGCAGTCACAACAATCACCCCAAGAACTTAAAAAATAATGAATAAAACTAAAATTAAATCTCAAAAATAACACAAACACCACACTAACAGAAAATAAAACCTATTTATAAATATTGCCCTGTCTCAAAATGTTGAATTAGTTCCCAGCACCCACAATTTTAGTGAGATACTGCATGCCTCCCTCAAAAAATTAATAATAACAACCCCCCCTTCCCCAAGTCCACTTGGGGCCAGGGAGATGGGGCTACAGGCCCTCTCACAGCCCGCAGAGTCTAAGTTCAGAGAGGGACAATCCCCTCTTATAGCTAATCAGGTAATAATGTAAAGAATAAAGTTTTTTTTTTTTTTTTTCGAGATCGAGATTGGTCTGTAGTTCCTGGGGGAGGTACGGTCCCCACCTTTGTGCATAGGGGTGACCACTGCAGTCTTCCAAGCAAGGGGGCATGGGCCCTGACAGAGTGAGTAATTGAGAAAGGCTGGTAAGGGTGCAGGGACTGCATCCAGAATTAGCGAAGGAGTTTTGGATCCAGTGTGTCATTACTATAGCCAGTGCCACTGAGGATTTTAAGTAGGTAGGGTTTGGCCTCAGGCCAGCGTGAGGGCCCTGAAGTGGAAAGGGGTAGTGGAGGTGGGGGAGCAGGGCAGGGTCGAAGAAGTTGGTGGGGTGGACTGCACTGATGTCTGAGAAAGCTTCATTGAGTCTATTGGCGATACACTGTGGGTCTGTGGTGAGCGAGCCATTTACGTCAAGCTGGGCAGGTGGGGGTGTTGTTGACTTTACGTTCAGCTCCTTAATATTATCCCAGAGCTTCTGGGTGGACCCCAAAGAGGAGGCAAGTGTGATCTGTAGTAGTCTGATTTTGCCTTGCGGATGGCCCAGGTGCATTTATTGCATGCAGCACTAGAGGCTTGCCTATCTGCAGGCTTTCCAGATTTGATTGCTCTGTGCCAGAGATTATCTCTACTCTGCAGTTGATTGATTATAGCCAGGGTTATCCACCAGGAGTTATGCTCCTTAATAGATGATTTAGTAAAGGGAGCAAAGATGTCTCACGCTGCATTAAACGATCGGACAAAGTAACCGAAAGCAGTGTCGATGTCAGGGGCTAGTTTAATCAGGGACCAGTCCCAGCTGGCAAGGTACTGTCTAAGTTGTGTTAGCTTGCTGTCGTAGAACAATTTTTGTCCTTTCATTTTACAGGAGCAGGAGAGGGTGATAGGAGAGTGGTCACTGAGGGCATGGGGTAGTATGGCGGTGCTGGTGATTTTAATGAGGTCTGCTCGAGAAGACAATGTCCAGAATTGTGGCACTGCCTTTGGTAGGGTGAAACCGGGTGGGAGTAGTTACCAACTGTGTAAGGTCGACGGCTGCTATAGCATCCTTGCCTTGGGAGGCAAAGCTGGAGAGCCAGTTAATACTGAGATCACCCATTGTGATCTGTTCCAGTTGCTGGGTAGACTGGATGTACTTGGGTGTATACTGTCAAGCCCCATAGCTTTGTCTTCCTTCAGAATTGCAAGTCCGTTATAGACTCCTTCATATGAAAATTGACTTTATGCACCCCCCGTTCCTGCTACTCCCTTGTGGTCCATCCTCTCCTGCCCCTGTAAAGACTGAGCAGAAATATCTGTTTAGAATGTTTGCTTTTTCTTGATCCTTTTCTAGCTGTCTCCTGCCCTTCACCCTTTTAATCCTCATTATCTCTCCCCTTGCCTTCCTCTTCTTACTTATGTATCAAAAGAAAGTTTTATCCCCCTTAGGTACCCTTCTGCAGATTATTTTTTCTGTCTGCACCTTGCTTCCCTCACTGGCTTCCTTGCTTCCCTCTGCTTTACTAGGTATACCTCCTGTCCTCCTTCTTTGTGTTTCCTCACCTCCTGAATGCCACCTTTTACTTCCACCACCTTTACCACTTCCTTGAGAACCATAACAACCTCTTTTTCCTTCTGCTTTTACTCACTTCCTTTATGCAGACATTGGTTTATTTAATTATATCCTCCCTTATTTTTCCTCACTGTGCCTCCACCCCTCCCTTGTAATTCCCCTTTGAGGCAGCTTCTGCGGCATTCCTTCATTTTATTTTCCAATTGTTTAACCAGGTGAGACACACTAAGCTGAAAGCTTTTTTACAGGTGCAACCTGGGACCACAGGGAAGTTAAGTGACTTGCTCAGGGTCACACAGTATATGCAAGTGGGGACTGTGGGATTCAAACCCAGGTCTCCAGATTTGCAGCTCAGAACCTTAAACCACTGCGCTATACTACCTCCACTTCCTTTCAAATCCACCCAGCTACAGTCCAGGATCCTCATCCTTGTGTGGTTAGCTCTGTTCCTGTGTTAATGTTAAGTCACACTGTATTGTGATCACTGTTACCCAGGGGACTACCCACTGTGGTGTCTGCATTGTTGTCCCTGTTTGTAAACACCAGGCCCAGTCCTGCCCTGTCCCTAGTGGGTTTTTTGACTGGCTGCCTGAAAACCCCCTTATAGAGAGTCAAGAATGGCCCTACTCCTTGCCAGAGCTGCAGTTGGAAGGCTTCACTCCATGTCTGGCAGATTGAAGTCACCAACGTAAGCACTTCCCCCTTACTTGTTATTATGAAACTGGCTTCCACAAGTGCCTTATCCATCTCCTCTCCCTGTGCTGGTGGTTTGTACACAACTGGATTTAGGGAAAATGACTTTTTCATCTTTGTTCAGAATGTGTTGTAGTTCTTTTATCATTTCCTGAAGGATTGTTCGTATAGGGCTGTATGTGATGACTAGAGGTGTGTGATCAATTGGCTTTCTTTGCCTATTCTCCAGTAGATTTTCTCATGGTATTCATAAATCACATTCCATTTCTTCTGCTTGTCTTGGCCCTGCTGAATGACAGCATTGTGGAGTGAGATGAGTGTTCTGTTTCCAGTTACTTAATCTGAGCAGATCTAGTGACATCAGATTGCCTAACTGTAGATCACAGATTTATTTTGTGTGCGTTGAGTGAAAGCTGGAATTCTGCAGGTACTTTTGTTTGTCAGTGGGTTTTTTTTTTTTTTTACAACATTTTATTGAAGATATGTTTAATAAGCATCAGAAACAGTACAATTGTACCCAAATTCATAACAATCAAAATTTGAAAATGTATAATAACATTACTTCAGAAATTCTACCATGACTGTACACAACATTTGTTGTAGCAATAAGAAAATTAGCTGTAGACTAATAAACATTATGTTTCATATAGCAAAAATAAGATATTTTGTTTAAATACCAATCTGACATAGGGCATGACAAATTATCTATACAAAAGTTCAACTAATAAAAACTTAACCAGTTAGAAGGCAGGACATGGCCTTTTACCTTATTAATTATAGTTACGGCGTTAAAGACTAATATAACATTAATGCCAAATGGGTAAATATTGAAATCAGACATTTTTCCTTGTATTATGGTATGAAACTGGAATCTGTTTGGAGTTTATATAGAACCCATTGGCTCCAGATGTTCTCAAGATTTGTAGATGATTTAAATATTTATAACACCCTTTCTGAGCCAGTAAATAGAATTTACAACAGCTGCCAGTGCGTAACCTTTGGGGTTGAGATTTAAGCCAAAATTTGGTGATAGTTTTTTGGCACATACCACAAGAGACAGTAACAACTTTAGTTGTTGGTTCTAATTGGTGGATTAGCTGGAGGAATGCGAAGTAATACCAAAATAGGTGTAAGGATGGGAACATCAAATATCTGAATGATCACTTGGGGAACGGCCCAAAACAATTATATAATAGGGCATACCCAGAAATTATGTACATGATCAGACATGGGTTCACCACATGCCCACCAACAAATTCCCACTAGAGAACCCTTATATGGGCAGTGCGTGCTGGAGTCATGAAAAAGTGCATCCTACATTTCCATACACATTCCTTAAAGTATGGAATTGTCGAATGTTTGTAGGTAGCTAAAGAATATTTCTCTCATCACTTCAATCACACTGTATTTTTAAAAATGTGGACCATTTAGCTAATATAAATAAAGTAGATTATGTTGACTGTGACAGAAAAATAGAATATATAGTACCTATTAAGTGACCCTGGGAACCTCCTTTCTGGTGGGTTATTATTAAAGTAGTCTGGGGAGAATTTGTATCAGAGAAGTTCCCAGTCCAGGCTGACAAAGTTTGTAGGTAGAAACGTAACTGAAAATATCGAAAGTGATCCATGTTAGATAAGATATACTGGGATTGGAGGTTGTGAAAAGTTTGGATTCCTCTCGAGTCTAAAATCTGCTGATGGAATAGTATTCCTGTCTGGGCCCAACATCGTAGAAAACAATCTGATTTATTAAGAGGGTTCTGCTAATTCCAGGGCCTTAAAGTACACCACTTCATCTCCTATTAGATGTTTTCGAATGCTATGCCAAGTTTGCAAAACTTCCCTAGTATAGCGAGAAAAATTGGAAAATAGAAGGTAACCTGGTGAAGTGGCATATTGTCCTATATCATGTAAACCATTTAAAGTGAACTCAATGTCCTTCCAGTGAGACTGAAAGGACTCTGAGGTCCACAAGCAAAGAATGTGCAATTGTCAAGCTGTAACATACCATCTGAGGCTGGGTAGGTCTATGCCACCACTAGCTGGTGATAAATTTAATATTGTAGAATGTAATTGAGGTTTTCTCCCTCCAGATACTGTAAAATGGGAGGTTAAATTTGTCAGTGAGTTTTCTGTAAATAGCAGTTTGTACATGTCTATTGTTTATGATGCTGACTGTGATATCCAGGAAATCTTTGGTGGTGATGGAGTCTTCAATGTTGAATCTATAGAAGAGGAAAGTTGTTGAAATCTTGTTACAAATTGTTTAAGGAAGTATTCAACTTCTGGCCAAATAAGGAAAGGGCTATATTATAGGGGCACACTAATGCCCCTAAAGTTAGGGTTGAGTTGCAGTTCAATGTTAAACCCAATTTTTTGCACCTTAATAAGGTTGCCATCATTTGATGAAATAGCACAAAATGGGTATGCACTGTCAGGCTGTCAGAGTCTCAAGACATGAATAGTTTTGTGATGGCATCTTGTATGGTGTTTGAGATGCGGAGGGTCAAAAAAGTGAAAAAACTTGCTTTTTTACCCTATACTTAAAGAGCTACTGACGCCTCAAAGAAAACTTTGAAAAACCAAAATAATTTGGCACAATTCTGCTTGCTTTCTGTATATATTCTATATACAGGAGTTCTCCTCCCCATTATTATTACTAAGTAAATTTGCATGAATATATGATCTTTGTCCTGTAGAGTTCCTTTAGAGCTCATCTACCTCTATAGCTTACTCCCTACTTCAAGTCATAGTCATCTGTTGTGACATCACAATCTGTTGCCATTGGAGTAACTGTTGTAGTTAAACATTTTATTGTTGACTTAAGGCAGGTCATACACACATGGCAGAGTATAACATAAAGAGAGTCTTACATAACAAGAGATTAGGTTTAAACAATAGTACTAATTAACAGAATGACCCGTCATTAGTAATGACCATATAAGTTATCTTTCACATATATTGTCACTCCCTAACGAGTGACCCAAAAGATGATTATGTAGATTAAATAATAACCACCAGGAGACGTAGATTAATATGAAATACAATCACCCTAACTAGGGAAATAACAAAGAAATCAGTACTATTTTGTCACTCTACCCTAAGTATGATGAACTCACATATGATTATAATATCAACTATTTACAACATAGGCAATCTTTCTCGTATATAAATCTAACCAAAGGAGATATGAAGGGGGAGGGGGGGCATTGGAGTAACTGTGATCTCACAAGCAGTACATTATGACCTTAGGTAGGGAATAAGAAATGGGAGTGGGTAAACTCTTCAGAAGAAAATATTCTGTTTTCATGCAAATGACATCAGTAATAAATAAATGGGAGGAAAAATACAGAACTAATGTGAAATACAAGCTGAATTGTGTCTGAATACTATGTTTTGTTAAAGTTCTCCTAAAGGCATCAGCTGCTCTTTTACATTGGGTATTTGTGATCTCACCTACAGCCTAGATCATATGGAATTTCTTCATGAATTTTCTAGGGATGATGGGGTCTGTGCCAAGGGTTGTATACATTTGAAAATGGCCAGAAAATTGTTTTTAGTTTTTTAAATTAAAGGAAAATTAATATATTAGTACATAATATAATTAAGATCATTATGTGATTGCTACTCATGGTACTTATTAGTTTGTTTTTTACTGGGAGTGTAGATTGGAGGGTGTATGATGAGGGTCTCACGAGATTGGAGGATACATCTATCAAGTTATATAAGGATACCTGGCCTTTTCCCTTAGACTGCGGCAAAAGAGATGTGCCTTTAGCTTGTGATATACTTACCATGGATTCTCCTCCCTTTCAACTATTTATTTTATTTATTTATATATTTAGTTTTTGTTGACCGGGTAAGTGCACTAGACAAATCCTGCCTATTTTCAGGCATAACCTGGGGGAGGGGGATACAGATGGAAGGGGGATACAGATGAATGCCAACTGACCTTGAACCAGATTAAGCTGTTTGTGGTATTTTTAGTGAATGAGGAAATTTGGCCAGGACACTGGGAAATTCCCTACTCTGTCAGTGGGGTGCTACTGTCATGAATGAAGGTGTGTCGGAGATTCATTTTGCTGGTGTACCTGTGGGTGAGCAGGTCTCCCAGCCCACAGGTCCAGCTCAGGAGACCACGTCTGTGAAAGCTGTAGTAATGGTGATTGAATCTGCTTTACATCGACAGAGACTGAGCCTAAGGAAATGGTGAAAGCTACACATGGCCTTTTTCATCGGATGAAGTTTGGCTGGACAATTTGTTAAAACAAAATAAATTGTTCGATATGGTCTAAATGTGAGTAATGCTATGGAAAAACCTGATAATATCATCACTGTATCTCCTATACCTCAGTCAGCAATATTAAATCCTGTTGACTTGCAAGAAGCAGCTACAGTTTTGTGAGACGTCTTGGGGCAAGAATATGCAGCTGCAGCTGAAGCGCAGAGTTGGCTAACTATGCCCACTGATGTAGGAACATCAACCGAATTCCTACAGCCTGAGTCAGTAACAGTGAAAGAGATACTGACAGAAGATTTGAGGCCTGTGACAGCGAATCTAGCTACGGCCCAAAATTTGGATCCTATAGAAACTGTGAGTACAAAGCCAAATGTTTAATGTCAACCTCATAGTACGTCGGCTAATCCTCTCGGTTTGAGAAAGGGAAGAGACATTGAATCTACAGCTGTTTTTAACCACGGGAAATCCCCAACATCTTTAGAGCATTCTCTGTTAGCTGCTGGGTGGAAGTGGGGAGAAGCCGGTATCTGGGTTCCCGACCCAAGCCATAGCCTGATTCCAGGGTTTCCTTCCCCTCCAGAAGTCAATAACCCTAGTTTTTTCATTTTAAATCAGAATAACGAGCCAAAAGAATGCTCTACTAATCAGGGGATTACAGCTAAACCTCTTGAAGGTTCACCACGGTGTACAGACTCATCTGCCTCAGAGAATGAAAGTGAAACAAGGCATTCAGCAAATTGGGAGATTGGAGAAAGATGAAACTGAACTACCTGGTACAACACCTACTTTTCAGGAACAGCTCAAAACTGCTTGGGAGTCCTTTAGGAAAAGGATCCTTTTCAGGCTCCCCCTTCAAAGATGCAATGCTGTCCATTTAGAATATCTGGGGATTGGAGATAGCCCTTTGATCGACTCTAAGGAACACAATTTCCTGAAGGGGTTCTTTAGGTTTTTTTTTTCAACCAAAATTTATGCACTGATTCATGTCTCAGGGTCTGTGATCTATGATGTGCTTTATTCTCCACAGGGACTAGATTGTTTCTGGTCTAAATATGATACTTTGAAATTTACAGAATTATGGTTGCCTTTTAAGGCTATTCCTTTAACAAAGCCATCTATTAAGCAGGTGACTATTTTATTTTGCAATGAATCTGTGTCTATACATGATGTTGTTTATTGTTTGCAAAAAAAATGTGATGTGTTGGATAGCCCTAAGCCAATATTTGATGATGAATGGATTTGGAATGGGGCAGGAATTTACGGGTTCACTTAAGAAATAATAGCCTGGGGTTAGTGCACCTCACCAACAGCCTATTTTTGGTAATGAAAGGGCCATTGCTTCTATCCAGGATAGTCACGGCCTGCTTTAAATGTTAGGCTTACACTCATTTGGCTCTGCCAGTGATTGGATAAAAGGCAATCTCTGTTTGACTTTTTGGACACCACAGTTCTGATTTGTACAGTGGAACTGCGGTGTAATCTGTATGAGGACACTGGGCATGCTTACAGGTTGTGACCTTGGGCTACACATAATCATACTGATCATGTGAACCAAGATCTAATACTTCAGGAAGCACAAAAAAAAGTAATGATAAAAAGAAAAAATGTTGCTGCCAGACCACCCCCAGAATGCCCGTCTACCCCTTCCCCGCCTTCCTCACCTCCTTCAGAGGGGCCGGGTGTTCAGATTGATGCAGCTCCTGTACTTTCCACTGATCCCCCTTAGCCTGTAGTCCCAGATGTCCCTTTATTAAATGTACCACAAACCTCAGAAATGGAGGTTTCAGTAGTTGAAATGCACCCCCCCCAGAATGGTTAAAAATGTAGCAAGAAAAAGGAATATGAAACAGACAAGGCCAAAGTCAAAAGTAGCCAAGGCATGTGCTCCAGGAGACAAAGGGATTTTGTTAACTAATAAATGTAATATTCTGACTATTGCCATGGCAGACTCAGAACAAGGAGGGGATTCAGAGGCATCTTCACTAGCTCCTCACTCCTCCAAATCTGAGGGTGATCAGATAGAAGTAGTACCTGGGGAGGGAAAAAAAAAGAATGAACACTAGAGTGAGAACAAGTTATAGACTGAGGAACCTTGATCTTATTTTTTCCTGTCTTTCTACAGATTTCATCACTGATAGTGTATTGCAAACTATTAATGTTAATAGCATTAAGAATGCTAAAAGAAGATTGCTTACATTAACAGCATTAAAATATTTGAGTTGTGATATATGTTTATTACAAGATATATGGTTGAACACTACCTCCTTGGTTAGATCTGCACAACAATTGTGGTGTTGGGGCTTTTTTTTCATTTGGCACTGGGGTTTGTGAAGGAGTTGGTATACTGTTTAAAGGGGATGGATTTAGGTTTCTCATTTGGTGTAAATATGCCTGGGTAGGGCATTACTATTAGATTTTATGTTTAAAGGGATAGGTGGAGATTAATAAATATTTATGCCCCCTTACAAAAAAAAGAAAGGATTAGTTTTTATCAAGACATTAAACCTTATTTAATCACAACTAAACAAATTTTATGGGTGGGACTTTAATTGTGTGATAGACAGAAGAGATAGAGGGCAGTAACTAGGAAATTGTATGCGATTCCAACTGTCTTAATGGGATTATTGAACAGAGTAATCTACAAGATTCTTTTAGAACTTTACATAAGGAGGGTGGTCATACTTACTATAGGGGAGCGTTATCCACGAGAATGGATTTTTTATTTACAAAAACATTGTTAGTGTAGTGAAAGCAGTAACTATTCCTTTAGAAACTTCTGATCATGCAATTTTACTTGTTAGCATAGGAGGCCAGAGTGGGCCGCAATATGGCCGAGGATATTGGGAATTAAATACAGAAGTACTGAAAGAAAATCAAATTAGGGAACAGGTTATTGAGTTTCTCAAGGCAAGGATGACAGTGGCATGTATGCAGGGAATATTAGTACTTGGTGGGAAGAGACAAAGAGAGGTTTGAAATCTCTGTTCCAATTATACTCTACAAAAACTAGACAGTGCTAGTTTAAGAATACCTTAAACTGCATGCAACTATGCAAGCTATATTCTATTATTAATGTTCAGAATATTAGTTTAACATCACAGGTACTTAACCTTAAAAAGCAATGATGGGTTTACAATATTCTAGGCTACTCACGATGTCAAATGAACATAGAATTTGTTCTCCAGGAAAACTGGATTTGGTGATGCCTTTAAAGGCTGCTCACAAAGAGCATCAGAAGGTTTATGGAACTATTCGGGGAACTAATGGTCTTATAGTATCAGATGGGCCGACAAGTTTGCATACTGTATCACGATATTCATCCACCATGTATGTATCATTTCTTATTGATGAGAAGGTTGAGACTGAATTTCTGAATAAAATAGAAGTCCCTAGTTTACCTTTTACACTTTTGCAAGACCTTACTAAGCCTATCACTGAGGCAGAAATAGGGTTGGTTATTGATCATCTTAAAAAATCTACAGCTCTGGGTATTGATGGTCTTCCACCTGAATTTTATGTTACTTTTACCGATATATTAAGGAAAATATTAATGAACATGTTTAATATGGTCTTGGATAGTTTACAGGTGGATATGCATTTCTGCATAGTTATCCAGATTTTAATATTTAAAAATGGAGATAGGACTATTCTTGACTACTGGAGATTTTTGAGTTTATTAAATACAAATTGCAAAATACTAATGAAAATCTTGCATAACCGTTTATTGAATATAGCTTCAGTACTTCTTTCAACAGCACAAACCTGTACAGTTCCAGAGCGTTCTATTAAACATAATTTGTTATTACTTCGAGAACTTATAGAACAGGGTAAGGCTGGTATATTGAATGGTTATGTTATATCATTAGATCAGGAAAAAGCTTTTGATCAAGTACCTCATCAGTTTATCTCACTTATATTAGCTCATTATGGTATACCATCCCTTTTTGTAAATTGGATTTCATTATTATATAGCAATGCTAAAGCTATTCCTTTAGTAAATGGTCATTTGGGTACTTATATAGAGATTTCTCGGGGAGTTAGGCAGGGCTGTCCACTTAGTCCTTTGCTTTACGTACTTTGTTTAGACCTTTTATTAAGATCACTGCAACAAGATCTCTGTATTACAGGTATTAAACCAAAAGAGGGGGTTATAGAAGCTAGGGTGACAGCATATGCTGATGATATTTGCGTTATAGTTGCAGATTGCAACTCAGGCATACGAGTTCTAGACCTTATTGCTGAATACTCTACAATAACAGTAGCTCACCTTAATAAAAAGGAGAGTATTGTCTATCCTTTGCATGATTCTAATATTACTAATACATCTTGGAATGGGATTAAGGTGTCTACTGAACCATTTCAATATTTGGGTATTTGGTTTGGGAGAGGAGATAATTGTGTTTTAATTGGAAAAAAAAACCTAGATTTAGCGGCAACTAAAGTAGAGGTGTGGAAAACGTGGAATCAGACAAAAAAGGAAAAAGTTGCAATAATCAAAACTTTTTTACTTCCAATATTTTTATTTCTTAGTGTAGTGTATCCCTTACCATAGACGCTGGAAGCCTCCCTTTTAAGTTTAGTTTTTCAAACACTGTGGGGAAGTCAATTAAATCCTATTAAGAGGGAGATTATTTATTTATCAGTAGAAAAGGAGGTTTAAATCTTCTTAACCCTGTAGTATTTTTATAGTAATTTTTTCATACTAACCTGATAGATTTATCAAAACCAATTCTGGCTATATGGAATATTTTTGTTAGATCTTGGATACAGCCACTTTATAGGGTATGGGAGGTTCAGGGGTTTTGAAAGTTCAAGTTAAGACGACATGTAGTTTCTTTAGACCTGTACTTAGGAAACTAAAGCAATGGAACATGCATATTTCTATTTCGTCCTTGCCCACCTCTAAAGCTCTTTATAAAATAATTCATAACAATGTTAGTCCACCAGTGGTTCAGTTTAAAAATGTTGATCCTCAGTTTTGGGGCTTCATTTTAGAGACCCTCAGAGATCCTTGTATCCCATCAAGGATTTGGGATGTTAGTTGGTTGTGTGCTCATGGACACTTGTTTGTAAAAGGTAATGCTAAACATAAAAAACTTGAAGAGCGAATGTGTCCAAGAATGAGCTGTATAGCTCAGGAAGAATCAATGTCACATTTTCTTATTGACTGTATTGACTGTTCATTTGTTAGACAATTGTGGGAAAGAATAGTTAAGGTTTGACATAACCCTTATTGGGAAAGTCTGACGTATGCTGAAGTTGTAGGGGTTTTAGTTTGAAAGAAATTGGTTTGCAAAAGGATGGTTAAGCTAATTCTTGCATTTATAAAGTTTATATTATGGCAAATAAGATGTAAGTTTGTACTGCAACAATTGTATCAAGAACCTAAAAAGATTGTTACTATTGTTGAGACTGAAGTTTATAAACACCGTATGTATGAACAACAGTATATGCTTCCTAATGTATAGGTTCATCGGTGGAGGGAGGTACCTTTTTGAAAGATAAAATTGGATGAATTCTTGTGTATTATTTGTTATTCACTATCTTGTTGCTTTCTTTGGTTTTTATGCGTGTAATTTTTTTGTAATGTATTGTTCAGTTTTCTTTAAATAACATTTTCCCCTACTCTTTTCGATAAGTGCCATGGGATCTTTAACAGCCACCTGAACTGCTACCAATCCAGGCAGATGGGACCTCGGTTTAACATCTCATCCGAAAGACAGCACCTCAGAAGTGCAGCACCCCTCTCATGCTGCACTACAGCGTCAGTACTGGGATATTAACCCAAGTGCCAGATGTGGGAACTGAACCCACAGCCCCCTGATCTCCTGACCTCAGAGGCAAGTGTGCTACTACTGAGCCACTGACACTGATGGTGCTGTGTGGAGACATATATGATGCTACAGAAAAATTGTAGGAATGGACTATTTTTGGGATTTACTGTCCATTTTGGGATATCAGTTAAAGGGGTGGGAACCCTTAGCAGATTGCTTATTACTCTGACCCTCTTGCAGTGTGGTGATATTAACACAATTCCTGGACTAGTGGATAATATATTTAAGAATAGAAAGGGCATCCTGATTACCCATTCTAACACAAGAAGTATTTTGCCAAAAATTGACTTAATTAGGGAGTTTGCTGTAGAACATGATCCAGATTTCATGGTGTTTATGGAGTCCTGGTTAAACAACAAAACTGATTACTCAGATGTGGCATTTCAAGGTTACAGCTTAATTAGGGCCAATAGAAATGGGGGGGGGGGGTGATGATTTATTTTCGAAGTAAGTTTTCACCTAAACAATTATCACTTAATGTTGGGTTAGTCTGTTGTGAGTTTCCAGCACTAGATACAAGACTAGAATTTGGTAAACCTGTATTGTTATTTGGTGGACACAGACCCCCGAAATTTCCAAAGTGTAAGATGCAGTCTTTATTGACATTTTATCCCCCTATAATGTAACACACAAATTATTATTGTTAGGGGATTTTAATGAAGACTGGTTGGATAATAAGGGCCCCAAATTTATGAAAAATACTACTCTTAATCTGGTCTTGGAACCATTGATAAATGATCCTACCCATGTTAATATCAAAAAACCTGCTGACTTCTTTACTAGATCTGATTTTGACAAACACTCCACAAAATTATTTGGAAGTTGGAGTTTTGTCAGACATGAGTAGTGACCACCATACAATATATTGATTCAGGAGAAGAATCAGAGTCCCAAATCAAATAAAATTTGTTACTTATTGTTCAGTTAAAAATTTTGATTATTTAGAATTTGCACAAGATTTAGATAATATAAACTGTGTGAGATTGAAGTAATCCCTAATATGGCTTATGGGTGGAGTTACTTTGTATCAGAAATAATGAAGGTGTTCAATCTGCATATGCCAGTAAAAACCAGGACAATTAAAAATAAATCAGCCCCCTGGTTTACCAGCTTATTATTGAAATCAAAAAAGGCAAACAAATTTAGCATGGGACAAGGCACATAAGACAAGGTTGTCAAAAGATTGGAAAATTTATCGGAAGTTAAGAAACACTTATGTAACTTCAATCAGAGATGACAAAAGAGCATACCACTCTGCAAAAATTGATGACACGGCAGGTGACCAAAAATATTTTGGTCCATAATAAAAGAAATAAATGGTCAATCAAAAAAGTCATCTCATACACACCTTTTTTAAACTACAGGTAGTAAAGGTGGGGAACCTGTGGCTGTTAAATTTAATAAGTACATTACTTATTTTATTTGGAAAATGTTTCACCAGGAAAGACAACATGAGCTGTAAACAGCTCATTTCCAGAAGCATCCTGGGTGAGGGGGAGGGGGGTACAAGAATTGGGAGACCAGGCAAATACATAGTATTAACAGAGCAATACAAGTACAATTGCTAAAACAAAATAGTGTAGTACAATTACAGAGCAGAAATAACCCAGACCAACCAGACAGGGTAAACAAAACCATGGTTGGATATAACGTACATTGCTTGCAACAACCCAAGAGCAGGTGATCCAGTAGGGTAAAGGTTAAAGGATGGATAACACATATGAAGTGCTACAAGTAGTAGGTTGAGCACATAATTCAAAGTGCTATTGTATACCCAGGGGAGGGCAGTTATAAGACAAGTGGGGAAGTGGACAGGCGAGGGGTAGAAGGTGAGAGATGAAGAGAGGGAGAGAGAGAGAGAGAGGGACAGCCAAGATCTAACCCCTTCTGGATGCTGAGAACCCTGCAAGGGGGACAGGACCAGGCAGAAAGGGAGGGGAGAGAAAAGGAGCGGGGAGGTAGAGAAGAGAGGGCAGAGGAACAGGAGGGGAGGAGAGGGACACAGAAGTAGGGAGGTGGGCGGGTGATGGATCTGAAAGTTGGGGGAAAGATAGAGGGCCAATCTATACCCCTTTAGGATAACAGAGAACCCTGCAAGGGGTAGGACCAGGCAGAAAATGAAGAAAGAGAAGGGGACCAGGGAGGAGGAGTGGAATGTGGTGGGTGACTGGAGGGGAAGGGAGGAGAGGGATAAGAAATGGGGAGGCTGAAGAAAATACGGGTAAACTAGGAATAGAAAAAGGGAGAGCATCAGTGGGGGGAGAGGGGGTAGTGGGAGGGAAGAACAGGTGTAGAGTGTTGAAATAGCACAGTAGGTTGTGGATGGCAGTAGAGAGTCAAAATGGCACAGCAGGTTGTGGTAGGGGGTGGGTGGAGGGGGTATAATAGGCGGTAGCATGTCAGGAAGTAATCAGAGGAAGGGTTCAGTTAGAAGACAGGAGGTAAGTCAGGATAGAGGAGTAGGGGATAGTGCACAAGGGTGAGGTTGTGAAGGGAGGCTAGTAACCACTACAGTTAGGAGAACAGAAGTAAAGTAGAGCTAAAGGATAATGTGCCAGGGTTGGGAGTATTGAAAAGGGGGTAAAGAATCAGTGCAGTTAGGGGAATAGAAATTATGAAGGGCTAAGGAGATTGAAAATGGGGAAGAGGAAGGTCTGATAGTAGGTGGCAGTGAGTTCCAAAACTTTGGGAAGTGGTAGGAGAAAGCTTCCTAGCCTATGGAGGTAGAGTGACAAAGAATAGCTAGAGTGCATGTGTCAGTGGATCTAAGCAGGCGGGAGGAGGGAGGTGAAGCAAAGAGTAAGGAGGAGTGGTAACAGGGGAGAGTCCCAAACCAGAATTTAGATGTGAACTTGGCACAGTGAGACGCCTGCACGCAAGGGAGGGGAAAGTTAGAGAATGATACAAAGTACAGTGATGTGTGTGGGAAGGGGAATCAAGAGCAAAGTTAAGGAAAGCATTGAAGAGAGTATCCAACCTAGTAAGGGAAGACTTAGGAGCAGCACAGTAGACTATGTCACAATAGTCAAAAATAGGGAGTATCATTTTCTGAACAAGGTCACGCCTAACCAGTAGTGATAAGGAACTATAGTTCCTGTAAAGGGTGCTGAGCTAGGTGCAGTTTTTTCAGGATGGTATTGACATGTATAGAAAAGTTAAGGTGTTGGTCAAGCCAGACACCCAGGTATTTGAAAGAGGTGTAGACCCTTGTGTTGTCCCATCAAGGGTGTGGAAGGAGGGAGGAGGGCAGCCTAGAGAGTCTCACCTAGTACCAAAGGTCATGGAGACTGTCTTCTTGGCATTGAGAAAGAGTTGATGCTAGTTTAGCCAGTGTTGACCATTATTAAAGTCAAGCTGTAGTCTGGATGTCACATCGGAGGGAGATTGGCCAGAGGTGAACAAGACCATGTCATCAGCATACACATGAATAGAGGATGAGGAGCATACTGATGGTAGGTCATTTAGAAAGATTGAAAAAAAAAAGGGTGGGCCAAGTACAGAGCCTTGCGGTACACCAGTTGAGATGGGTAGTGGAGCTGAAGTAGAACCAGCTATTTTAACAGATCGAGTTCTACCTACCGGGTAGGCTCTGAACCAGTTGCAGGCAGACAGAGACAAGCCAGCTGATGAGAGAGTTTCGAGGAGGAGGGCATGGGAGACTGTGTCAAAAGCCTTGGCAAGATCGACAAAGATAGCAGAAGTAATGTGACCTCTATCCATGGCAGAATGGATAGAGTCAGTGAATATAAGTATGGAAGTGGTTGTGGAGTGATTCTTCTGAAAACCAGATTGGAAGACAAGTGAAGAAGGAGGAGTCATCAAGAAAGGAGGAGAGTCGGGAGAGAACAAGATGTTCCTTAAGTTTAGCCTGGGTAGGTAGAAGTGAGATGGGGTGGTAATTTCCAGGAGATGAGATCACCCCTTTGGCAGGGGGTGAACAGTAGCATGTTTCCAGGCTTCAGGATAGTTGCAGTGTGGAAAGACAGGTTGAGGGAAATCAGCGAGAGAGGAAATAGCAGGAGCAGAGAGGTATAGCAGTTTAGAGTCAAGGCCATCGGGGAGCTGCCCTTAGTTGGGTTGATAGAGAGCAGTGCCTTTAAGGTGTCATTGGGAGAGATGTGTGAAAAGGCAAACTCTTTGCTAATTGGTGGTGTTGGGAGGAATCGGAAGGAGGGAAGAGGTAGTAGGGTGGGGTGGGAGGGAGGCTAACAGGGTGAATGCACAGGAAATATAGTAGGAATTGAATTTCACCACTACTGTAGGATGGTCAACAATGAGTTGGTTGTTTATTTTGAACAGTGGGGATGGGGGTTTAGTTTGGGGGAAAAAACAGGGAGTTGAGGCAAGGAACTTTTTTGGCAACTCTGATTCTATTTTGGGTATTCCTGGAGGTCAGGAAGTAGAGGGGGAGACCCCATCTTTTCACATTAGAGAAGATAGTGATTTTAATTTCTATGGAATTAAAAACCAACAAAGGTGGTGGACCTGATGGATTAACACCTTCACTCTTAAAGTATTCTGCACTCCAGATTGTTGAACGGCTTACAGACTTGCTCCATTGGTCTCTGTCAGAGGGAGTGGTTGCAAGGGATTGGAAACTGGTTAGGGTTGTCCCCATTTTTAAGGGGGAAACCCAGGCCAGTTAACCAAGTATGACCTATATCTTTACTGTCACAAGTTACAAAGTTATTTGAAAAGCTACTGGCTAAGCAGTTAACTTATTTCTTACATAAAAATAACCTTCTTGATAAGTATCAATCAGGGTTTTGCAAAACCCATGATATGGTGGTCTCCATGGTGAGAGTCCTGAATAATGTCAACAAAGCTATGGACTCAGGTCAGGTGGCTGGGGCCATGTTTGTTGACCTTTCCAGGGCCTTCGACACAATTGACCACCAACTCTTGTTAAATAGACTTGCAGAAATAGGAATGACCAGAACAACCCTGAAATGGCTCTGCTCATTTTTTCAGTCTAGGATGCAACTAACTGCCATAAATGGCAAGGAATCCATACCATTGCCAGTAGTCCGAGGGGTCCCACAGGATTCTGTTCTAGGGCCATTATTGTTTTTTATATATTTAAAAGGCCTGGGAAAAAGTGTATCAGATATACCATATCATTTATTTGTGGATGATACAATACTTTGTGTTGCTGCACCATCTTTATCTGAAGTTCTAAATAAATTACAAACAAGTTAAGTTTTAACAGTCTCCAGGCCTATTTTGGAAGATCTAAACTTAAAATGAATACAGGTAAAACTAAATGTATGCTGTCTGGAACCACAACTATAACCAAGCGTAGTAGTGATTTGATTATTCTGGATGCTGAAGGGGCACACTTAAAACAGGTAGATTCCTCTACATATTTAGGATACTGGTTGGACTCTATGGGCTCTGGCAATGTCCATGTGGATAAACGTGTAACACAGATTGGTAGGAGAGTGGGGCTTCTGTACCGTAGTCAAAATTGGGAAGTCATACTATACAAACATAGTTAAAATACAGTTTTTCCCTCTATTTGATTATGGAGATGTCTTGTATGACTACTCAAACAAAAGTAATTTATATAAATTAGATACATTGTATAATCTAGTGTCCAGGCTGATTCTGAAATGTCCTAGAGAGACTCATCATTGTAGTATGTATAAATATTTATGGTGGATCTCCCTTACAGATAGACATCATCTACATAAGTTGTTTTGGCTTGCAAAAGTGGACTGTGTGAAGTCCCAGACTATTTAGTAGCTAGACTGCAGGGACAGAAGGTAAACTCTTTTCTCAGGAAGTTGGCATATCATTAATTTACTGTACCTATAACTAAAACACAAAGATCCAAGTACTTCTATAGTCAAATGGTGCCCTTCTACTGGAATAACCTATCACGTAAGTTTCGACTGTTTAACTTCAAGCCCTCTCCAGTCAATGTAGTAAAATAATGGTATTTAGATAATATCACTATTCAGGTTAAATGTTGTTCTAGTCATTTATATGTTTAATTGTGTTAATGGTTTATTGTCAGTGACTGTTGTACTTTATTATATATTGTAAAATGTATTGTAACGAGTCTCAGTATATGTTTGACATTGTTTACGATGGGTCACCATTTTAAATGAGCTTGCTCAGTGGTTTAATCCTTAACAAAATTAAATGAAAATGAAAAATGAAGGCCGTGCCTTTGGATGGTTTGAAAAAAGGTTATGGTTTTTGAATTATAATGATTTTTGCGATAGCATTCAACTTTGATCGATAAAAAAAACAGTGGGATTGATAAAAAAAATTTGCAAGTGTTAACAGGTCATAATTTAATGTTCACGTGTAAAGAAAAACCTATTGAAGAAGGTAAAAAAAAACATCATGAGTGGTTATTTGCAAGATTTACTTGCTGTGGGGAGAGACACTCAAGATGGCTGCCATTTTCTTTTACTGTTTTCACTTAGAAAGACCAAAAGTGCAATTAAATTGTGTATTTAAAAACAAACACCTGAACCTAGCTAAATTGGACTTGTTCAACTACATTCTTGTGTTTGTTTAAAAGTTGCCATAACTACATTTTCTGGGCACCCCAAAATGCAGTGTGCCTCACAGCTTAGCAAGAAGACAATTGACCTGCATTCTCTGTTTGAGAACAGTGGGAATTTCTTGACTTCTGCAGCTGCAGCTGTAACTCATCTGCAGGCTGCAGTGAGAGCAGTGAGCCACTGTTTTCCTGGTGTCTAGTGGTGTCCCCCTTTCCTGGCCCTTTCTATATGTAATGTTGCTCTGGTGTCTAGTGGACCCCCACCCTCCGATTGCCATCCCATAATTAATTGAAATTGAAATCAAGAAAATATTTCTGCATTAAAGAAGGATTTGGAAAAATTAACGCTTGGGCAAATGAAAATCATATGCAGTTTAATCAAGACAAATGTTTAGTAGTGCATTTCAGTGTAAATAATCCCAAAGCGATATATCATATAAGCGGACTACCACTTCACTCATCAAATTGTGAAAAAGATTTGGGATATATGTTAATAATAAACACATCAAATGATCACTGTGTTAGAACTGCTTGCATGACTGACAGACTTTTGAGGCAAATAAAACACACTTTTCTTAATCGCACTGAATGATGCCTTATTCCATTGTATAGGGCATACATTAGACCGTATTTAGACTATGGCTCCCCTTTCTGGAATCCAAACCAAAAAAAAGACATAGCAATTCTTGAACAGGTTCAAAGGAGAGTAACTAAAATGATTCCAAGATTAACAAACTTGGATTATCAGAACAGATTAAAAGCTACTGGTCTCTTCTGTCTTCAAACTAGAAGATTAAGAGGTGATATGCTTATGGTTTTTACTTTCATAAATTCACCAGATCTAATGGAAAAATATGGTCTAACACTCTCCAAAAGGAGACATGTTCCGAGACTGCATAATAAACAGCTTGAAGTAAAAACTTATAAAACCAGCAAAAGGGGAAACTTTTTTCCAATAGGAGCATCCATTGTATGGAACACCTTGCTACAAGAATTGGTAGAGGCAACTAGTGCCACTGTCTTTAAAAACAAATTAGATGTTTGGTTGCGGGATAATAGATAAATAATGTCCCACATAGTGTGTGGAACAGTCTCGATGGGCTCTGGCCTTCTTCTGTTCTTTCATACCAAGTAAGTAATAATTTCCCTGGTGTCTAGTGGCACCTCACACTCAGATCACTGCCCCATACTGAAGCATCTTTCCATGGTGCCTTGTGGCAGCCCTCACCCTCTGATCATTGCCCAATCTGAAATAAAAAACGGTCCCTCAATATTTTTAACCTGCAAAAGGCCCTAAGTCGATCAGAGCCACCACCCCACCTCCACTCAACACCCACCACCCCACACCCCTCAGTACACCCACACACATCCTCACTCACCTGAACAGGTCACAGGGTGAAAATCCACCTCTGAATGAAGACCTGTCTTGCTGCTGGAACTGGTGACTGCAATATGAGAAACTAAGGTAAATGTGGTTCAATGTATTTCAATGGGGTTTTCAACTCTGACACATAACTCAGCCATTTTTGTATATTTTGACTCCAAATTTTCAACATGGCCTTTTGGGGACCCCACCTCATGAACAATGGTGATGGAATTCTACAAATCCGCCCCAAAAGTGATTTATTGGTCACTTGGTGAAATCACCTTTTGGGCGAGATTTGAAAACTTTTCACTGCCCTTGATCATGTGGTGGGGTTATAAGAAGGCTATGTTGAAAATTTGTGGTCGAAATATGTAAAAATGGCAAAGTTACACGCATATGTTGAAATATTACTATTTTCGTTTGTAACTTTGGTATTGTTAAATATTTTCACCCTAAATTTTCAACATGGTGATTTTTTTACACCACCTCATGAATGTAACAGCTGTTATTTCTCAAATCCTGGCCAAAATGTGTTTTTGCACCTGTGATGTGGAATGATGTTGAGGTAACGTAGAATTACATTATAGCGGGGATTTGAAAATTCTCAGCACGGCATTCATGAGGTGGGATAATAAGAAGGCTATGCAGATAATTTAGTTGCTGTTTTGGCTGAATGCAAGTGCAGGGCCCAGAGGGCACTGTGTTTACTCAGAAACATACATGTACACATTTATGGAGGGATGGCAGCGCAGGGCCCAGGTGGCCCTGCACTTCTGCAGGCAAATAAGAATACAATTATACTATCTGAAAAAGTAAGGAAATTCTTTGCAAAAAACAAAACAAAACAAAAACAGCATTATTGCACCAGTTAGGGTAACTTAACACCACAAAGTAGAAAGTATAGCATGGGTTTCCCCTACTCCCCCATCCCCAACAGCAAAAGGAAAAAACATTAGGGTTTTGGGTCTCCAAAGTCTCAGTGAATCATGGGTTCTTCCTTGGGGGTTGTCAACCCTAATGCTCCCCCCATGGGCCCCGTGTAAAGAAAGGAGATCATGTGTGACATTGTTTGCTCATGGAATGGTGTGGGCATTAGGGTTGACAGCCCCAAAGAAAGACACCACCACTGATCTTCCATGACTCCAAAGAACCAAAACCTTAGTGTTTATTTTATTTGCTGCTTGGGGTGCTTGGGAGGTGGGGCATTAGGGTCAGAAACCCTAACACCACATTTTTCTACTTTTTTGGCATTCAGTTACCCTGACCAGTGCATTAAAGATCAAATGCACACCTATTTCAGAAAAAGCTTGAATTCACTTGAATACATGTCCCTGTGTCATGATTAGTGTTTCCCAAAAATTGCATGCTGTTTGGTTTTGTGGTTTTCTTTAAATCAGCATCTGTTAATATGCTCTGCATAACTGAAACAGTGAAGAAACAATGAAGATGTTTCTATCCTTTTCAATGAGCAATGGCATCATACCTGTCCAGCCTGCTGCTTCACCAATTAAATCCCTGATTGACTGAATAAGCTGTTGCAGTTCTTAGTTAGAGCAGTCTGTAGAGCTAATTGTTTTCACTCAGAGTTTGTTACTAACCCATCTGGCTTGTGTTTAGAGAGATATGCTTAAAATATATCTTTCTGTTCTCATAAAAAGTTGATCATTTGGGAGTGCAGTGCTGAATTTTAGTGGCATTAATGAATGTCTGAGGAATTACCTTGTCTGTATCACAGATTTCAGTTCTCTGTAATCAAATCTCTGTGTTCTATTCTGGCTATATAACATAGGGTTGTTTAATGGATATAAAATAAATCTGCATTCTGTTAATTCATAGAAGCAGTGTATCTTTGATGTATCCTCAATAAATAGGTTCATGAGAGAACAATATTGTTTTTTATGTCCGATTGACGAACATGTGTCTGCCACACTGTTATTTCAGGAACATGTACTGTATGAACTCATAAATGTCAGTTCTTTGTGGGGTGTTGTGTGAACATACATTATGTATGTGTATAATTTGAAATAATATATGGCATCTTGATGCCCCTGTCTCCTGTCTCTCAGCTTAGGCTGCTCCACCCCGCTTCCCTCTGTCCCCCACTCCCACAGTCGGGGCCAATGTACACTGTTGCCCCTTTTTCTGTCTCTACAGACAGAGCTGCTGTGCTTTGTTAAGCCCTAAAGTCCCTGGGCCTCTGCCTTTACAGTTAAAGCTGCTGCAGCATGCTGCCCCAGGCCACCAAAGGTGGGACTTTTGCTACACCCTGCTACCCACTTCCATTGCCCCAAATGGGTAGGGCTGCTGCACCACATGCACCCTGTCACACAGTCAGGGCTTCTGCACCCTGATTCCCCACTGTGTCCTGCACCACAGTCAAGGCTTCTACCATGCTGTCCTCTTTCCCTGATACCACTGTGCCCTGCTGCACCATAGAGCCTCTTGCCCCCACAGTTAGAGTTGTTGCACCATGCTACTCCCTACCACTAGAGTCAGATCCTTTGGTATACTGCCTAAAACCACCCAATAGAAAATACAAAAAAATACTTTCATCTTGTGTTATAGGGTGGGGGACAGAGGATAGCAGGGTGCGGCAGCCTAAACTGTTTGCACAGGAGGCAGTAGGGTGCAGCAGCCCTGATTGTGTGGAGAAGACAGTAGGCAGCAGATTGCAGCTGCCTCTTATGAGGGCAAGAGATAGGGGGCCTTTGGTGCAGGGGAAAGAGGGAAGCAGAGAGCTGCTGCCTCCACTCTTGGGCAGGAGACAGGGGCATCAGGATGCCATATAGTATTTCTAGTTATACACGTACATGATATATTTTCACACAGAAACCCTCAAATAACTGAATTTTATGAGTTCATACAGTACATGTTCCTGAAATAGCAGAGTGTGGCAGACACAGTTTTGTCAATCTGATATGTAAAACAACATTGTTATCACATGAACATATTTATTGAGGCTACATCAAAGACACACTGCTTCTATGAATTAATGGAATGTACATTTATTTTATATCCATTAAACAACCCTGTGTTATAGCCAGAATAGAATGCATAGTTTTGATGACACAGAACTCACATCTGTGATACAGGAAAGGTAATTTTTCACAGACATTCATTCATACCACTTCAGTTCAGCACTGAACCCCAAATGATCAATGTTTTATAAAAAAAGAATGATTTTAAGCTAATCTCTCTATACACAAACCAGATGGGTTAGTGATAAACTTTGAGTGAAAACAATTAGCTCTATAGACTGCTCTAACTGGGAACTGCAACAGCGTATTAAGTCAATCACAGGCTTCATTGGTGAAGCAGCAGGCTGGACAGATATGATGTAATTTCTCACTGACAGGGACAGAAACATTTTCACTGTTTCTTCACCGTTTTCAGTTACTACAGAGCCCATTAACAGATGCTGATTTAAAGAAAACCACAAAACCAAACAGCATGATATTTTCAGGAAACACTAATCATGACACAGGGATGTGAATTCAATGGAATTCAAGCTTTTTATGAAATATGTGCTTTTGATCTTTAACACAGTTTTTTTTGCAAAGAATATATGTATATAGTAATTATAAAGAGCACACTATAGAAATGAGGAATATAGTAATGATATATAGTATAGTTTACAAATGAGGAATATACCATACGTGAGTAAATAGTAAGTTGTTTTATTAATTTAGTTTTTGTTGACCAGGTAACTACACTAAACAAAGCAATTGTATATTTTCAGGTATGACCTTGGAAGTTACAAAGAGGTACAGTAATGACATTACAGGATACAGCAAGGATGCAAACACTTTCAGTAATTACAAACCCTTTTTATAAATAGGTATAAATAATATAATAGGAGAATAGTTCCATATTAAAATACATAGTTAGAAATATACAGTTGGGAGCATGATATACAGCTGGGACACAATGTTAGAGGTACCAAACTTCCAGAAGGTGCTGTAGCATAACAAGGTTACGATATGCACTGTAAATACGGTATAATTATGTGCAGAATACAAGCAATACAGGAGTAAATGTCTATATAATACTATATCTTTGCAAAACACATTGTTAATGCACCAGTTGGGGTAACTTAATGCAAAAAGTAGGGCAATGTGGTGTTAGGATTTCCCACCTAACTCCCCAACCTACCCCCAATCAACAAAGGAAAAAAACATTAGGCCTTTGGGTCTCTGGAGTTGTGGCTAATCAGTGGTGGGGTCTTCCTTGGGGTTGTCAACCCTAATGCTCCCCCCATTTCTTAAGCAAATAACATCATGCATGATCTCCTGTGGGCCCTGAATGAAGAAAGCTGCAATGAATTGTGTTGGCAACATGTGGTGAAACATATTTCTGTACCTTTGAAGAATGTATCACTCTGAGGCAGCGGCTTGGAGCTGCACCTTGTGCTTCTTTGGATTGGAGGCAATGGGTGGGGGGGGGAGTGAGCATTAGGGTTGACAACCCCAAGGAAGACCCCGCAATTGATTCGCCAAGACTCCGGAGATGCAAAACCTTAATGATTTTTTCCTTTTGCTGCTTACGAGGTAGGAGTGGGGAGTTATGGCTGGAAACCTTAACGCCACATTGTTCTACTTTTGTGACATTAAGTTACCGTAACTTGTGCATTAACACCGCTTTTTACAAAGACTTTCCTTTCTTTCTGAGACAGTGGAATCGTATCCTTGCATGAACAGATGCAGATGCTACAGCCATCTGGGTAATGCACCAAGGAAGACTCTGATCTGCCTATTGAAATTGAAGCCCTGCTGACCCAGCCCTTCTATGCACACTATCAGATGTCAGAAATTACCAAAGTTATGCATGTGCGTAGGAATATTTCAATTTACCTTCATAATTGCATTGTTTTTTAATATTTTGACACCATATTTTCAACATAGCCTTGATATGAACCCACCCCAAGAAACTGGCAGCTGAAAATTTCCAAATCTCAGTCGAAACATTCCACAGCACAGGTGTGAAAACATATTTCAGCCAGGTTTTAAAAAATGACAGTTGTCATATTATTGAGGTGATGTGAAAAAATGATTATGTTGAAAATATGGGATGAAAATATTTAAAATTACCAAAGTTACGAGTATGCATTGCAAAAGTTCAATGCATATTCCTAAATTTGTTGTTTTGTAATATTTTTACCCCAAATTTTCAACATAGCCTTCTTATAACCCCACCTCATGAACAGAGGTGGAGAAAATTTTCAAAATCTGCTCAAAAGGTGATTTCACAGAGCGACAATGTCATTCCACACCACAGGTGTGGAAACACATTTTGGACAGGATTTGAAAAATGGCAGCTGTCACATTCATGAGGTGATATGAAAAAAATGGCTATGTTGAAAATCTGGAGTCAAAATATTTTAAATTATCAAAATTATGAGTGTGCGCAGCAACATTTCTTATATGTTCATAAATTTGCCATTTTTAAATATTTTTGCCTCCAAATTGTCAAAATAGCCTTATTATGACTCCACCTCATGAACAAGGGTGGTGAAAATGTTCAAATCCTGCCTGAAAGGTGATTTTGACAAGCAACTGTGAAAACACCTTTCAGACTAGAATTGCATAATTCCTCCTCCATTGGCCATGAGGTGGGGTCCCAAAAAGGTCATATTGAAAATTTGGGCTCAAAATATGCAAAAATGGCAAAGTTATACATCAAAGTTGAAAACCCCATTTAAATACATTGGACTGCACTTACCTTAGTTTTTCATATTGCAGTCACAGATTCCATCAGCTAGATGTGTCTTCGATTGGGAGAGTGGATCTTCACCATGGGACTTGTTCAGGTGAGTGAGGGTGTGTGGGTGATGTAGTGGGGTGTCTGGTAGCAAGGGCTGAGTGGGAGATTGGGGAGGGGTTCAATTGTCTAAGGACTGTTTTCTTTTCGCAGTGAAAAATCCCTACGAGACAGTTTTCTTTTATTTCAGGTTATCTCCGACACTGGATTGGGCACTCCAGTGTTGGAGCACTGAAGAGAAATGGGGTTTGGTGACCTGGAGGGGAGGGGGTCCAGAGAAGCAATACTGTGGGTGGGCATCCTGGTCAGCTTGCATGTATTATTTACAAAACAAGCAAACAAATAAAACAACATTAAGATTGGGAAAGGTGGGGAGAAAGAAGTGGTCCGGGGTGGCACCCAGTCTGCTAAATAAAACAAATGGAAAGATAGACAGACAGAAAGACAGCCAGAAAGACATAGATGAGACAGATGGAGACAGACAGAATTGGGGATTGGCAGCTCCTCCTATCACTACAGCCTGCAGCAGGACTGCAGCTACGAGACAGAACTCAACAAAGTCCCACTGTTCTCAGACAGAGAACATGAGTGAATGGCTCCTCTAGCTAAGCAGGGTACCTTGGATTTTGGGGGCCCAGTAAAGGTATTTCTGGCAAATTTTAAACATGCACACAAGGATCAAGCTAAACAGGTCCCGTTTAGCTAGGTTCAATGTTCATTTTTAAATGTTCGCTATTTTATGTGCTGCTCATGTTTTTATTCCCAGGAAAAAGAAACAAGATGGCGGGTCTCATGGCACAAAATTTTTTCCATGCTGTAAGAAGCAAGCAGTGAGAAACCAAAATGGTCTTGTGACAAAGAATTTTGCTGTCTTATCAGAGCGGTATCCCAAGAACCCTACTGAGCATGCTCAGAATAGAAAAACACAAAACTTTAAAGCCTTATAGCTCTGGTTCTATTTAATATTTTCCACAAACCTTTTAAAGGTACTACCTTAGGACATAACACCTGTACCCTGAACATTTTTGAGAAAAATTCCATTCCATGTAGTCTGTAGGTAAGAGTAAAAAACCTATGGTAAGTATAGGGAAAAAATTAGACATCTACAGAAACATAACGTATGCCTATCTGAGGAACCACAGGCTGCCATCAAGAAACTTCCCACACAGTTAGATCTTGTCTCTTAGACAACACATGCAAAATTTAAGCTGATTTTGTCAAAGAGTGCCAAAGCAATTAAGTTGCAAATTTAGGGGTTTAGCATTGAACACCCTACTCAATCGTAACTATAGGGATGCTACCGCTCCCTTACAATTCATATATTATACTATATATCATTGGAAAAAGAAGTAATAAAAAACATTTCTTCAATGTATTTTCAGAAGCAGGTATTGATATTATGGCTAAAGAACCTATCAAAACACTTTAAATGGTATGGATTTAGCCATAACTCCCCCCACAAATAGGAAGTACACACAGACATAGAAACAAGGTAAACAGGGGTAAAGACGAGGGTCAATCAGCAGTCAGAGGTAGAGCGGGATACTACACATGCCAGGAGTAGGGGCAGGAGGGGTAAAAAGGGGGAGCATAGAGATAGGAGGGATAAAGGCAAGAGGAGAGGTAGCATAACTTGGAAAGCAGTGTGCACAAGTGCCCGCAGCTTGGGAAATAAAATCCCGGACCTAGTGGCCTTAATGGCAGTGGCAGATCTGGACATTGTCACTATCACTGAGACATGATGCATGGAAAACCATGATTGGAACATGACTATATCAGGGTATACGCTATTCCAAAAAGATAGGGTGGGAAAGAAGGGAGGAGGAGTGGCTATCTATGTTAGGGATGAAATTCAGGTTACTGAGGTTCAAGGAATACAGGAAGGGGCAGAGGCACTGTGGGTCTCCCTTGAAATGGGAAACGGCACTGCCATTCATACCGGGGTGATCTACAGACCACCTGCACAAGGTGAAGAGATGGACATGGTCCTGTTAGAAGCCATCCACAAGATGACAGGTAAAGGAGAAGTACTGCTGGTAGGAGACTTCAATCTGCTGGATGTCAGTTAGAGCTCTCATGCTGCAGCCACAGGAAGGAGCAGAGACATCCTAGATGCCCTTCAGGGGGCAAGCCTCAGACAACTTGTGGTAGAGCTCACATGGGAAGGAGCAATATTGGACTTGGTGCTCACCAATGGGGATAGAGTCAAGATGTAGTAATGGATAGCCACCTGGGGACCAGCGATCAATGTACAGTGTGGTTCATTGTAAGGACAGCAGAGGAGTCAAACCACACAAAAGCACTGGTCCTTGATTTCAGATGGGCTGACTTTGCAAACTTTGAGGAATGTCTTGGGACAGCCCTGGTAGGGAAGAAGGAAAGATGGAGTGTAGAGGAACAGTAGGCAAATTTAAAGGAGCCATAGCAGAAGCAACACGCCTTTGTATTAGGCAAGTAAGTAAAGCAAAGAGAAAGAAAAAAGCACTATGGTTCTCTAAAGAAGTGGCGAGAAAGGTGAGAGGAAAAAAGTTAGATTTCAAGAGGTACAAGGAAGTACAGAGGGAGGAAGACAAGGGACTGTATATGGAAAAAATTGAGAGGCAGGGAAAGCAGTCAGGGGTGCAAAGGCACAAATAGAGGAAATAAAACTGCAGACAATAAAGAGAGGGGATAAGTCCTTTTTTGGTATATCAGTAAAAGAAAAGATCCCGGGGGAGGGATTGTGAGACTAAAAGGGGAAGGAGGGGCAAATGTGGAAGGGGACCCAGAAAAGACAGAAATCCTGAACAAATATTTCTGCTCAGCATTTACAGAAAAAAAGAGAAGGGGAGGGACCACCGTTAGAGGATAGAAGTACCAGAGGGAAGGAGGTGGACACCAGTCTGTTTACAGAGGAGAGAGTCCTAAAGAAGCTAGCAAAACTAAAAGTAGACAATGCAATGGGGCTGGATGGAATACACCCCAGAATACTAAATTAACTCAGACAGGAGCTGGCATCACCTCTAACAGCTCTGTTTAACAAATCAATAGAAATAGGTGTAGTTCCATAGGACTGGAGGAGGGCAAATGCAGTCCCTCGCCACAAAAGTGGGAGGAGGGAGGAGTTTGGCAATTACAGGCCAGTTAGCCTGCCCTCGGTAGTGGGGAAACTGATGAAATCATTACTGAAATAAAGAATTGTGACATATCTAGAAGACTGTGGGATACAGGATCTGAGGCAGCATGGGTTCACAGTGGGAAGGTCTTGTCAAACAAATCTGATAGATTTCTTTGACTGGGTGACCAAGCAAATTGATCAGGGAGGGGTAGCATATGTGGCCTACCTGGATTTCAGCAAAGCCTACCATACAGGAGGCTTGTAAACAAATTGGTTAGCCTGAGAGTGGGGACCATGGTGGTAAAATGGGTCAGAAATTGGTTGAGCGAAATGACACAGAGGGTTGTGGTGAATGGAGCCTAGTCCGAGGTGAGGGGGTGACCAGCAGGGTGCCACATGGATTGGTATTGGGACCAGTCCTTTTTAATGTCTTTATAAGTGACATTGTAGAGGGTCTGGAAGGGAAGGTATGCCTTTTTGCAGATGACACTCACAAACATTTTTCAAGCAAACCATCTTGACTTTCCTTGTATGGCCCTCTTTAAGTTAATTGGAAGGTTCATGTTACCTGTATGAGTAAAACTGCTTTGATTAAATATAGTTTGACCAGTCTAGTAAATATGAACAAGATGGTACATTTAAGGTGAAATTTGTCATGTACAACTTGGAATCCCTCAGCTTTAGAAAGAATATTTTGATTGAATTTTTTTTTCAGATTTAATAAACTTTATTGCATTATTTTCATTTTTTTAAAACATAACATATCTGTAAGCACACTACAATATACAGAAAGATAGGAGCTATAAAACAGCAGAGCGATTCCTATACATTTAAAGCTCCTATAGGAACAATAGTTGGAGTAAACTTTGAACATAACACCTGTAAACTTTTCTTTTGTTTTTTGTTTGTATTTGGTAAACTACAATAAATGTCAGGAATTACTTGAGAACAATTAACAGCAATATCTGAAAAAAATCTCTTTCTCCCCACCCTTCCCTCCTTCTACCACCACTAGGTAGATAATAACTAACAAAAAATGCATCTTGCTTTACATAGGACTGGGGATAATACATAATGAAAACAAGGAAATAAGTATCTATCGTTAAAGTCTACAGGGCTCAATTTGATATTCAGCAGCACAATCGCTGAAGAGGGCTGAAGTAGAATTAAGTAGACAATAAGGTACGCAAGGGCGCCCAAGTCTTCTGGTATTACTGCATTTTGAAATGCTCGCCAAGAGGTATTCTGCTTGTAAGGCAAAAAGGATATCTTTGTGCCATTCCATATACATAGGGATTTGCTGGTCCAACCAATGGTGTAATATAACTTTCTTAGCACAGAGCGAGATCAGGGTCATGTGTTTCCATTGGTTCCCTATTAGAGTATCCCCCGAATCCCCAAAAATGCAAATTTCCGGTTGGAAGGCGTTTTGTAACCCTAATAGGGTGTCCAGTCTTGAATGGATATTTTCCCAGAAAGGGGATACCTTATAGTACATTCCCAAAGAATGTGAGGTAATGTACCCCATTGAAGCCCGCATCTAGTGCACATATCTGACTGGAGTTTTCCCATTTTACAAAGTTTTGCAGGGGTATAATATAAATCTTGTAAGATCTGGAACTGGAGTAATCTGTAGTGATCCCACCTGACATCCTTGTACAGTCTACTCCAAATGTGTGGCCATTGGCGGGGGCTATAGGGGTTGGGGGAAGGACACTATCCCATACATAGCAAGGCGTGCCTTCTAATTGCCCTATCCGAGTGTGAAGTTCTCTATAAAAAAAAGAGACATAATGGGAGGTGGGCTGCGATGAGAATGTACTGAGGACAGGGCCTGCCATGTATTGGTCCCAAAGGCCACTACCGAGGTGTTGTATAAGGGTGTGGGAAATTTGGAGGTATTTAAAACAGAAAGCAATAGGTAAAATGTATTTTGCCCTTATGTCAGAGAATGCTAGTAACACATAATTTTCTGTTAGATCTATAACTCTTTTTCCCACTCCACCCAGCCAGAAGGAAGAAGTAATAACTCGACCTCCAATTTTAAAGTTGTGATTGCCCAGAATGGGTTGGGAAGTATCCTTCTCCAGTGAATAACCTGTGGTCTTATTGAGTTGTGCATGCGTTCGAAGGGATGCCATGATGGGTGTAGGTTTAAGCTGGTGAGGAACTTTGTTAAGGGAAAGATAGGGTAACGACAAAATATCTATGCCCACTAGAGTACAAAGGGACTTTTCTATTTGTAACCACAATGGGGAATAATGATTTGAGTGAGGGTCGGGGTAGGTCTCATCCATTGCAAAATGACTGAACAGTTAATCGATAGATAATAAAGGATGATATTGGGGACCTGTAGCCCTCCTGACTCTTTTGATCTCTGTAATTTGGAAAGTGCCCTTTGAGGAGGTTTATTTTTCCAGATAAATTTAGAAATAATGCTGTGGACTTGAATAAACTAGGACTTAGGGAGAAATTGATTAAGCATCTGAAGAAGGTATAACAAACGGGGCAGTACATTAATTTTGACTATATTTATATGACCCCAAAGGGAAATAGGTAGTAAGACCCAATGATTCAAATCTGTCCTAATATGTGTTATTAACTGATCTAAGTTATGTTGTTTCATTTTGGAATTAGATTGAGATATATATATACCAAGATATTTTATCTTGTCTCTCATTCAAGAAAGCCCAAGATGTTGGATGTCTGCTTTTAGAGTCTGATTATTTAAGGGCATTACCTCTGTCTTTGACAGGTTCAATTTGTAGCTGGACAGTCGCCCAAAATCCTGAATAATACTCAAAGTAGCAGGTATAGATTTAGATGTGTGGGTAATATGAAGCATAATATCATCGGCGTACACCGACAATTTGTATTGGAGATGGCCAATTGAGATACCAGAAATTAGTGGAGAGATCTTAATTTTCCTGATAAGAGGTTTTAAAATAAATTAAACAGATAGGAGAAAAGGGACATCCTTGTCGAGTGCCCTGTTGTAGTGTGAAGGATGGGAAAGAACTCGTTACATAGTATACCGAGCTGAAGGGTGAGTGAGAGAATTTTATCCACTGAATAAATTGCAACGGGATACGATATCTTGGGAGTAGATTAAACAGGTAATCCCAGGACACCGATTGAAAGCTTTTCTGCATCCAGGGATGCCAAAACCAATGGAATATGGGAGTCCCTGGACACAGAAATGAGGTGGGAGAGTTTGCGCAGATGATCCGCCGATAGGTGTCCAGCCACAAAACCAACCTGTTCAGGACTTAATAGAGTCTACCAGACCTGCGCCATCCTATTGGCAAGAATGTTTGCCAAAATCTTCAGGTCAATATTTATGAGTGAAATAGGGTGGTAATTTGACATCAATGTAGGGTCCTTGCCCGATTTTGAGAGCACCACAATAGTAGCTGCAGTGAAACCATAGTCCGAGAGACCTTGTGTGTAAATGTAGTTGTAAGTATTGAGGAGAATTGTACCTAATTGATATTTGAAAGTTTTATAAAAGTTTGATGTGTAGCCAGCAGGGCCTGGAGCTTTATCAAGCGGAAGTGCGTCAATAGCCTCGTGTACTTCTGTTAAAGTCAAGGGGGCTTGAAGAAGGGCTATTTGATGCTGTGACAAGCATGGAAGATCTATGTCCTGGAGAAAGTGATCTACGTCAGTATTACTAAAAGGTATGGGGGAGCATGAGTAGAGATTAGTAATATGTTTGGAAGCAGGAGACTTTGTCTCTGGGGAGGTATGTAAATGCCAGTAGCATCCCGGATAGATGACACAGTTCTGTCTGCTACTTGAGCCCTTAGCCTTAGGGCTAATAATTTCCAGCCTTGTCTCCCTGATCAAAATAGGTGATTTTTGATCTAAAATGAGGTGTTCAGCTTTATCACTAAGAAGAATATTATACTGGAAACAAAGGCTTTCAATTTTTCAAATCGGTTGTAGTGGAGTAGGAGGAAAGAGATTGTTTTAAAATCTAATTTGCTGTAGCAGTAGAAAAGATTCTTGGGAGACCTTCCTTTTCTGATAGAAGCCAGACAGATAATCTCTCCTCCCAGTGAACACTTCAGTGCCCCCATGGTAATCAAGTTTTGGCATGGAGGAAACATTAAGCTCATAAAGTTATCTATAAACCCTGGAGATGATCTACCAGAGATGGGGATTTCAATAATTGAGGATTAAGCCTCCAAACTTTGTCATAATCCACTGAGGCAGGCAGGGACAAGTGTGAAAGGATTGGATGATGTCGGATATCACTTTAGATAAGTAGTACAAGTTTGAACCCTTGACAGGTGCTCAGTCCCCAGCAAGAAATAATCAATCCTTGAGAACGTGCTATGGGGCAGAGAGTGAAATCAGTAGTCTCTCTTTGAGGGGAAAAGAGCCCTCCAGGGATCAACTGGACCCATAGTGTCCATCAAATCTCTCAAGGCCATTTGTGCAGGGGTGAGAGGAAAACGTCAGGGGTTGGACCTATCCAAAGTATTATAGAGGACTAAATTCCAATCCCCACTGAGTAGTATAGGAAGAGTGGACCAGGGAGCCAAATTGGTCATAAGATTAGTGAAAAATTGTGGGTCTTCATGGACAGGACCATAGACAGATCCCAGTATTAGCTCCGTATGACCCAAAATAGCTCTTAACAATATGTATCTGCCCTGGGGATCGGCTACTGAGTGGAGTTGCCTAAAAGGTATATGTTGTGCTACCAACTCTGCGACTCCGCATTTTCGGGTGTCCAGTCCAGCCCCCAGAGCTTGCCCCACCCATGTTCATCTTAAACAAAGAATGTGTGAGGTGGGTAGATGGGTCTCTTGAAGAAAAGCCACATCAACATTATGTTTATGGAGATGAAGCAGTATCTTAGCTCTTTTAGTAGGGGATTGAGCACCTTTAACATTCCAAGAACAGAGTTTTAGTATTGATGCCATAACCAAGTAGTATGTCCATATCTGCCCTGCAAAAATAAAGTGTTCTCGTAGCAGAGAATACCAGATCCCCAGTAAGCTATTTTGTAAATACCCAGTGGTGTCGAAAATGAGTCTCTCCCCAGTCCCCACTCCTTATGATGAGTTCCAGTTCCCAAATATACATAACCCCCAGAGCCAGTTTCCCTCACAATTATGCACTGTAAAAATAAAGTTACAAAGTGTGAGAGAAACCATATAGAAAGAATGAAGTACTAAAATAACCCAAACATCCCAATCCCTCTCTCCCATTTCCCAATATCCCCATTCCACAACAAGGTGAGTGGTACCCCTAATGGGCTGACATAGTGCTGAGACTGCTACTCTTGGCAGCCCCTGGAACATAACCATTGAGAACAATAACATCCAAACATATGCACGTGAAGCAGTTGCGGAAACCCTCCCCTTCCCTCCTTGAGCCAGTACGTAGTGCTCTGTTGGGACTGCAGATTAATCCCCATAATTCTTGCTTCCCGCCCCAGCCCCCAGCATGAAACAAAAGCCAGTATAACTTAAATACAGCCGTTACATAGAAATAACAGAAACAAGAACACAACAGCCAGGAGGGGCAAGTATGGCATGTAAAATAAGGAAAAAAAAGGAAAAGTCTGTTTCATCAGACCAACAGGTCAACAGGCAAGCAGGATCTCGTGACAGCAATATATCCTTAATGTGGGCAAGTAAAAAAATAAAAGCAAGCCACTGAAGCCCATATAAGAATAGAAGTTTCGGCTTGTTGTACAGGAAGCTGTTACCGCACCTGTTCTGTACTGTAGGTATTTGCCGCCCTCCTGTGGCCGTTCCAAGAAAGCACAAGCAGTCGTGCAATCAACCATGCGCACGGTTGTGATGAGTTGAATGGGAGAAAAGAAAAACATCCAAGGAGGTACTCAACCACGAAAAATAAACTGTTTCTTCCAACAGACAGATAACAAGCCAATAGCATCTTGTGTCAACATTGCATCCTTAATAGGAACTTGTAGAAAATAAACAGCCAGCCACTAAAACCACAAAAAAAAAAAAAAAAAACTGTCTGTGATATACTAAGGGCTACAAATTCTCACATTCTATATTATGGTCTCTGCAGCCCTCTTGTGGCCAATCGATAGAATTACCAGGAGACACCCAGTCGAACCTGCACACGCTCCTATTAGATAAATGGGAAAACCCCAGGGAGATCCTCCATCGAAGAGCATCAGCTAGCAGTGAATAGATCCGAGAGCAGAGATTGTAGCGCGGGAGTAGCTTCTTGCGTGGTGTCAAAGGAGTGCCAAGTGCCAGCATGTAGGACAGCCAGGCGAGACGGATATTGTACTCGATACCTGATCCCCACTGCTATTAACTTAGAGACTAGGGGATGGTACTCCGATCTTCTCTGTCTGACTGAAGCCGGTAAGTCTTGTGCAAATCTCAATTGTTGGCCCTCCCATAAGACCTGTTGCAGACCTCTAACTTGCTCAAGAATGTGTGATTTGTCAAGATAGTTGAGAAATTTTATAATGAGTGGTCTTGGGGGCTTTCCAGCTGCCGGTTTAGGATGAAGTGAGCAATGAGCCTTCTCTATAATATAAGTGGTGTTGTTACTAGAGGGCCTAGCAATTTTTGTGAGCATTTTCTGGAGGAAGATTATAGGTGTAGATCCCTCAGCATCTTCTGGAAGGCCGAAGATTATAATGTTGTTCCTGCAACTTCAGCCTTCCAGATCTTCTAGCTTAGATTCCATTTTGTGAAGTCGTTGCCTCAGATTCACTATGTCGGGCTCGATTTTGCCCTTCCAGTTCTCCAGGGACGTAGTACGGGCAGCAAAATCGGAGACAGCATGGATTGTGTCTGATAGCTCCCCTCTAAGCATTTTAAGCTCCGCAGTGATATCTTGTAAGGCTGCTTTAAAAGGTTGGAGTTCCTCCATGAATTTTTGTTCTGATAAATGAGTCAGCGTTTGTTGGGTCACTATAGACACAGCTAGTTTTGAGGAGACACCGGGTTGGCATTTAGGTAATTTCGGTCCCTTCTCAGGCATCTGTGGAGGGGTATACTTTGGAGGGGCCTGATGCATTTCGGCCTCCATGGTGATGTTAGGCCCCGAATTGAACAACGAGTGTTTAAATGCTGTCGCTCAGTGTTCAGCCACGCAAACTGCATCTTGAACTTGTCGGGAGTCTGTTAGAGGCACAAACTGCACTAACTGAAGCAGAAAAATGAGGCTAGTCTGCTGTATTTGGCTGTAAGTTGAGAGCTGGAGCAGGAGCTGGATCGTGGAGCTGCAAGTCTCACAGAGGCATCACGTGATCTCTCAATTTTTTTATAAAAAGCTTTTATTGTGTATATTCATTACAAGTTATTCAATATTAATGAGCACCTGTATTTAAATAACACGTCTCCAACTTAGCCACACCCCCCGAGGAAGGGTTTAGAGACCCAAAGCACTGAGGCAAGTTGTGGACGTCTGTGTCCTACACTGTATTTCTGTGTGATTCAGCATTAAAACACTTTATTTTCAAATTTGGCAGAAGTACGTGGATTATTCTTCTATCGGGTGCAGGACAAACTTGGAACTAAGGATACATGGAACAGTCTCCTAACGGAGGCAGTGGGGGTAAAAACGATGGGGAATTCAAAAATGCATGGGACAAACATAAAGGAACACCAACAATAGGGAAGAAAGGGGAAGCTGCAGGTCAGATAGAGAATGTGGTTTAAGCACTGAGTAGGAAAAATAGGCAGACTAGATGGGCCTGGCGGTCCTTATCTGCCATCAGATTCTATGATCTTACTTTGAGTGAAAGCTCTTGCAGCAGGCAATAACCATTAGAACTAAGCTGCCAGGTGCCAGGACTCCACGGAAACCTTCTGGCTAGCAGTCATCAGCAGGGGACCGCCCCCAACGTTGGCCCACCCTGACGTCAGCCAATGGTATAAAAGGGGCAGTCCCCGGCCCTTTATCTTTTCCTGCTGTTGACCCGCAAGCATTGGCTCTTTGGGCAACAGCTAGCTTCAGTTCGACTGCCAGTTTCGCATTTACAATGTTTATTCTTTATTTTCCTTTTAAAATTATCTTTTTCCTTTCTGCATGTTGTCGTCTCCTTCTTCATCCATTTCTTCAATGGAAAGGAGAAAATCGAAGTGTACCTGTGGCAAACAGCTGCCGTGAAAAGACAGCCATAAGGCCTGCCTTTTTTGCCTAGGCCCGAACCATGATACCTCCTCCTGCGAACGTTATCGGGCGTTCAACTCCTGGGCTTGGATCTGCCACCAGAAGGCCCTTAAGGCACACCTCATTGAGCAGCAGCTTGCCGCCATGCTGGCCAAGCCAGTAGGGAAAAGTCCCTCTTCCTCCTCGATGGTCTCCACAGCTTCCACCTCGAAGATCCACAAGGACAAGAAGAAGGACTCAGGAAAGCATCGACCTCGGGACAAGGATCAAGAAAAGTCCTGGGGACGCTGTTGCTCCTGGTCCCTGCTGCATAAAAAATCCTCCTCCAGCGCTTCCTCTCACAGGGGATTGGACCATTCTTCCAGGCCTACCCTCCCTCCTTCGGGGGCAGGCTCCAGCCAAACCCTCCACCCTTTCCTTGGTGTTGGGTGGAGGTATGTAAGGGTAGGGGGCTTCGATCCCCTCCCCGGCATCCCTGAAGGTGAAGGCAAAACCTCATGCATCTTCCTCCACCTCAGACACTGGGACCGGTCACAAACTGGGTGGTGATGCTTCGGCTCCCATCTGTTCAGTCTAGAAGTCGGTGATGTCCAAGGCCTTGGACCAGTCACATCATCGGGGCAGGCATCTGGCTCTTTCGAACACCCAACACCTTCACACTGGTCTGCGGCTACTTTGCACCAGACACCTCTTAGGCTCATGGCCTTCTCCTCATCGAAGCCACCGTCAGCAGCAGGGATGCCCGCTCAGACGTCGGCCTGGGAGTCACCATCCTCGCTGCTGACTCATTCCGCGTCCCCTATAGAGGTGGACTCCACTCAAGGGAGATCTATGCCGACTGACCATGGACATCAAGTGACCCCCTCTCATCTGGCTTGGTCTGGTAGTGTTCCACCACCCCAGTCACCGATCACCCTGACTACGGCTACTCCGATGCCGGGTAAGCAAACGCCGGACCCTCAGCCCCTGGCTGGTCCATCGGCTTCACAATTTACTAAAAATGAAATACAGGAACTGTCCTTGTTCTGGTGGAGTCAGGTCAGACAGGACCTGCTCCCACCAAAAGAACAGGTTATGGTAGTGCCAGGTCTGACCCCAGAACCCCTCGGGGAGGGGAATCTGAAACCCAAGTCACTGACTCCATCACTGAAAGATCATTCGCCCAGCCCAGAGAATACCCGTGGCAGACCCCCTCACAGAGGCCAACATCACCGCAGATCTTCATGCTCCTCGAGCCACTGCAGTCACCGGTCCTCTAGCTGATGTCGATCTACGGGTCATCAGTCACTTAGCCGTAGCTGGTCCCATGACCAACATCACTCTAGCTCTTCCTCATCAGCCTCTTCAGTGGACTTTAGTGAGAGCTCAGAGTCCTCAGACTCTGACCATTCAGAGCCTATTCAGACCATTCACCCTTCTGGTTGCCCCTGATGATCCCACATTCATGGACGTCATGAGGCACATCCAGGCCTCCAATGGATGGGAGACGGAGGAACTGAATCCTTAGTGACAGAGGCTGGCTAAATACCCGAGGCAAAAGGAGCTAAAGCCTCTAGTGGTCCCTCCTTTGGTGGACGTGTTCCAGGACCTAACAAGGCTCACCTGGAAACATCCATCCTCCACCTCTGCCATTTGAAGAAATCAGACAGGCTGTACAGAGCCCCTAGGAAAGAGCCTTTTTTGGCAGAACACCCTACTGTGGACTCTATGGTTATTACAGCAGCTCATGATAGATAAAAGAAGCTGAAACACCTTAGGAAACAGACTCCCAATCAGGAGTCCAGATACATTGACCAGATGGGCAAGAAAGTCTATTCTTCATCTACTTGCTGTATCCGGTCACTTAACTTTCTCACACATATGGTTCCATACCAGAACGCTTTGTGGGAGAAAGGTATGGAAATAGCCCATGCCCTTCCAGACCTGGCACAGAAATCTGAGCCTCTTGATCTTTTGAAATCAGGCTCAGATGTGGGCACTCATGTTCTGAGGGCCTCATATGACACTGCAGATACTGCAGCCAGAGCAGTGGCTTCCAGCGTTTGCCTTAGGCGCCACACCTGGCTTAGAGTCTTAGGATTCTCCCAGGATCTGCAGTTGGGCATCCTTGACCTCCCTTTTAAAGGTTTGGTTCTGTTTGGAGATGAGACTGGAAAGCTCATTACTCATCTCCAGGAATCTGGGAAGTCTATTTGGTTCATCCAAAAAAAATGTATAAGGAGGACCAGAAATCCTTTAGGAAATGGCCCTTTAAGAAGTCCACAGGTAAGCAGCTCTGAAATCAACCTCAGCAAAGGGGAGGCTATAAAAGAAAGGCAACCTCCCAGACTCCTGATAGCTCTACTTCTCATGCCACAATGTCTTCCCAAGCCCCTCTGCTCACCCCTGAATCCACACAATGACTCCTTGCCTGACCCCCCTCCTCCAGCGGAGTCAATTGGGGTCGCTTCTTCCTCTGCCTAGAGGGATGGAGAAGCATAACATCAGAGCTTTGGGTGTTGCAACTCATAGAGAGAGGCCATACTCTGGAGTTCATGCAGATGCCTCCAGAAATTCCACCAGTGTCCTCCCATTATCCTCCTTCTCACATTCCCCTGATCGAAGAGGAAGTTCAGGCCCTCCTTCAAAAATGAGCTGTAGAGCCAGTCCCCCATCTGAGCACGGAAGAGGGTACTATTTGCACTTTTTTCTAGTGCCAAAAAATATGGGAGATCTTCATCCCATCCTAGACCTCAGCTCTCTGAATTGGTTTATAGAATACAAGGTTCAGGATGGTGACGCTTCCAGGTCTCATCCGTCTCCTACATCAAGAGGACTGGTTCTGCTCCCTATACGTGCAGGATGCATACCTGTACATTCTAGTCTTTCTACCCCACAGAAGGTTCCTGTGCTTCCTCTTTCTAGGTTGCCACTACCAGTTTCAAACCCTGCCTTTTGGCCTGTCCTCCACTCCCAGAGTCTTCACCAAGTGCCTCACAGTGGTGGCTGTGGCTCTTCGATGCAGGGGCCACTATGTATTTCCCTACCTAGACAACTGGCTTCTAAGGCTCCCTCAAGGGATCAGCTGGTTTGCACTTTCAGAGACACCTTTATGCTCTTTTGAGAGTTGGGGATTACCCTGAACCTTCCCAAGTCATCTCCAGAGCCTAGTCAGAAACTCCAGTTCATAGGAGCGGTCCTGGATAAACATTCAAGGCAAGGCCTTCCTACCCTCAGACAGGGCAGATCACCTTTCAGATCAGGCATGTCTGGTGTCTTCAGCTCCTCAGGTTCCAGCTCGGATCCTCCTGAGACTCCTCGGCTACATGGGGGTAGCCATCCCTATGGTTCCCATTGCTCACCTGCACATGAGGGTCCCTCAGTGGATGCGCAGGGTACAATGGGACCAGAGGTCAGATGACCTCGACCAGCAAGTTTGAGCGCAGGACCCAGTTTGCAGAACACTTTCCTGGTTGCTCAACCCCTCCAATTTCTTTGTAGGGTTAATTTCTGGCAGGAGCCCCTGAGGCGGGTTCTCACCATGGACATCTCAGGTTTAGGATGGGGAGCTCATCTGGAGAACAGGCAGACCCAGGGGGTCTGGTCTACAGAAGAGCAATCACTCCATATCAGTGTCATGGAGATGCAGGCTGTACTGAATGCCTTGCAGGCCTTTCAAGTGGACCTCCTTCTTGGTCCTCTTTTGATCCAGTTAGACAATATATCGGTACTGTTTTACATCAGCAAATGGGGAAATCATTCGAACCCCCTCTGCAGGGAGGCAATAAGGGTCTGGTACTGGGTGCTAGAACACTACCTAGAACTCACTGCTGTTCATGTTGCAGGTGTCCACAATGTCTTGGCCAACAGCCTAAGCCGGTCTTGGACCAAGGTTCATGAGTGAGAGCTTCTTCAGTTAGTCGCAGATCAGCTTTTCAACAGATGGGGCAGTCCAGAGTTAGACCTTTTTGTATTGCCACTCAACGCCAAACTGACCAATTTATGCTCGTTAGATCCAGGGCCTGGAGTTTTCCGGTAAGACGCATTGTCCCTCTGTTGAAGAGGGAGGTTCCTTTACACCTTCCCTCCCTTTCCTCTTCTGAAGAGGGTTCTTCTGAAGCTTCAGGTGGAGGGAGGAGAGATGATTCTCATTGCTCCTCTTGGGCCTCAGCAGATTTGATTCCCACTACTGCAACAGTTGGCAGTGGAGCCTCTGCTTCCTCTGCCTCTCAGCTCACACTTGCTCTCCCAGGATCAGGGCACACTGGTCCATCCGGACCTCAGATCCCTGCATCTTCATGCATGGCTCCTGCAGACATAGCTATGGATAGTTATGGGGTTTCTCAAAAGGTGGCGGATGTCCTAGTAGCCACCAGAAAGCCCTCCACTAGATCCACTTACGTTATGAAGTGGAAGAGATTTTGCTTCTGGGCTTCTGCACGCCAGCTTAATTCCCTTTCCTGCCCTCTGAACTCCGTGCTCGAGTATGTCCTCTCTCTATATGAACAGGGCCTGAGCTATTCCTCTATCAAGGTGCATTTATCCACCATTTCTGCATATTATGCCCTGATAGAGGGAAGAACCATCACTCGACTGGATGTGTCCTGTATTTTCCTGTGGGGCATTCTATGTTTAAGACCTCCCATCAGAGATCCCATTCCCCTTGGTGTCTCCTTTTTATGTTGGAGAAACTCATGCTCCCCCCCCCATTTGCATCAGCTGCAGATTGCGAGCTCTACTTTCTGTCATTGAAAGCAGTATTTTTAAATGCCATTACTTCTACTCGAAGAATTTCAGAGCTCCAGGCTCTAATGTGTAAAGAGCCTTATTTGGTTTTTCATAAAAACAGGGTGTCCTTACGCACAAATCCTATGTTCTTGCCTAAGGTAGTGTCCAAGTTCACTCTTAACCAGGATATCAACCTCCTAGTTTATTATCCTGAGTATTCCAGTCGGGGGGAAGGGCTGTTGCATACCCTTGACATACGCAGAATGCTTTGTTATTGCTTGGCCTGTACAGCTCCTTTTCGATCTACAGATCAGTTATTTTTCTCATTTGCTCCAAAATCTTGGGGCACCCCAGTCACCAAGCAAATGCTCTCTAAATGGTTGGTGAAGTGTATTGTTTTTTGCTACAAGTACAGTAAGCCCCTACTAGGATCGGTAAGGGGTAACTCCACCAGGGGGATAGTGACCTTTTTCACCTCTCTCCTGAACGTTTCTGCAACAGACATCTGTGCAGTGGCTACCTGGAGCTTGGTTCACACCTTTATCAAGCACTACAGCTTGGACATTGCTTCTAGATGCAGAGCTGGGTTCAGACTGGTGCTCCATCAGGGCCTCCTGTCCTAGACCCTTAGTTGGGAGTCTAGTCTTTAGCCTCCTCCCAGACTTTTCCCATGCCTTGTTTCCTTACTGCTGGGGACTCAGTCTTAATGGTTATTACCTACTGCAAGAGCTCCCACTCAAAGTAAGATAGTACAGTTACATAAGAACTTACTGTAACAGTAGCTCTTTGAGTGGAGCTCTTGCAGCAGGTGCTGCTTTCCCTCCCTCCTTCCCCCCTGGCTTGTGATCTGCCTTTACTTTTGGCAAGAATCTGCCCGGTTCTCCTTCTGCTTCAGACTTCAGGTCTCTGGCTGAAGAACTGAGATGGGGCTGGGGACCACCCTCTTTATACCATTGGCTGACAATGACGTCTGGGTTGGCCGTTGTCGGAGGTGGTCCCCCACTGAAGACTGCTAGCTAGAAGGTTTCTGTGGGGTCCTGGTGCCTGATGGCTTAGTCCTAATGGTTATTGCCTGCTGCAAGAGCTCCTCTCTAAGATCTACTGTTACGGTGAGTTCTTACATAACTGTACTTTTCTATGTTTTACTGAGGTAGAGTGGGAGTGGTTGTAGATTATGCTGCGAAACTACTTGATAGAATTCAGATTTAGGCCAGTGCAAATTAATTAGCTATTTGTAGCTTCTTTTATGAGTTCTGTAGATTTTTGACTATTGCCCAACCATTTAAATATTTTATCAGACAGCACTGAATAATCATTACTACCTGAGTTGCCTGGTTGCCTAATATGACCAGGAAGAGTCAGGCAGCTGGGATCATAAATGCATATGACCTGTAAACAGTAGGCTAATAAAAGTGGGTAGATTGCAGCTGATGATGATGTGGCAAGAGATTAGAATTAAAACAAGCAGAAAATGCTGGCAAAAATGGGATGGCCGCTTCTTGGAAACTTTTAACTGATCTTACTTACTCTTACAGTATGTGTCATCTTTTTTAAGTGGCTTTTCAGTTTCATTCTGTCTGTCTGTATGAGATCATCCTGCCTCCTTCAGAAGTACAAACCAGGATTGCCATGATTTTTCTCTTTCACAGAATGTATTTCATGATTTGCTCTGTAAGGGGTTCTGTTCTCTTTCCTATCTGGATTCTATATTTTTGTATTACAATTGTGCTTGTCTTCATCTGGTGCCATGCCTCCAACTCCCTTCCAGGGTCTCCTCCAAGGCATACCAGTGCTCCACTAACCATGGTACTGTGCCCCCCCCAGCTAAACCCCCAGGGGCAGGGTCTTGATTCCAGCCACCACCCTTACATCATTCTCCAGGCAACACAGATTGCTGCAATGTGCTCTCTAGAGGCCTGCCCTTTTGGCATGCCTGGTGGATATGGGTGGTGACAGGCCCTGCTAGTCATCCTGCCACCAACAGGGATTTCCCACCATTTTGTCCTTGCCCACTCCCCACTGAGTGAGCATATATGCTTCCAGTGGTCCTCGGGTGCTGCCAGGTAGCATGTGGTTAACTATGCTGCCAACAGAGTACTCTGAGAGCCAACGGAGGTACTGGCAGAACCAGTGACAACATTATTCCAGGTATCACTGGAATAATGGGGTGAAGTTGTAGAGGTCTGGCGTCGGGCAAATGTCGTGCCCATTTACAAGAAGGGCTCAAAGCAGGATGTAGAAAACTACAGGCCAGTGAGCCTGACCACAATCTTGGAAAAGATCCTGGAAGGGATAATAAAGGAGTACATAGTGGATTTCATGAATCAAGCAGGGGGTATAGATGACACCCAACATGGTTTCAAGCAAGCCCGCTCATGCCAAACAAATCTCATCGAATTTTATGGGAATGTAAGCAGGGAACTGGATGGGAGTAATGCAATAGATGTCATATTCCTGGACTTCGTCAAAGCTTTCGACAAGGTATCACATGGGGAACTAATCAATGCACTAACAGGGCATAGCATCCAAAGCAATTTAACATGCTGGGCAGCCTCATGGCTGAGCAATAGAATGCAGAGGGTTTGCATCAAAGGGTCATACTCAGGCTGGTCTGAGGTAGGGAGTGGCATCCCCCAGGGATCTGTGTTGGGGCCTTGTCTTTTTAACATTTATATCCACTCAATGACAGGTGGAGAAGTGTGGGAATCAAAATTTGCTGATGATACCAGGATAGGCACCATTGCAAATAATAACAGGGAAGCATGCAAACTACAGACTGTTTTAACAAAAAAGGAGGCATGGGCACAAAAATCAAAACTTTCCTTCAACACCAACAAATGTACAGTGATGCATTTTGGGAAGAAAAATAACATGAAGGACTATGAACTAAAAGAGCAGACGTTAAGGAAGGTCATGGATGAAAGGGATCTGGGCATTAGGGTTTCAAAATGATTTCAATTTTAAACAGCACTGCAGTCAGGTGGCCAGGATTGCCAGCGGTATACTGAACAGCATAAACAGACACATCAAAAGTAGGAAGAGAGAGGTGATTATTCCTTTCTATGGGTCATTGGTCAGACCACATATGGAATATTGTGCCCAATTTTGGTCTCCTGGGGACAAAACAGAAATTAAATCATTAGAGAGAGTCCAGAGGAGAGCAACCAGGATGATCACTGAGATTCAGGATAAGAAATATATTGAGAGGCAATCTGAACTAGGAATGTACACTCTGGAATTCCGTAGATTAAGTGGAGATATGTGCATGGTCTATAAGGCACTTACAGATGTGGGGCTATGGGAAAAACTGAGGCTCACACTTAGTGAACAGACATAGGGGCCGGGTTGTATGGGCCTGTGGGACATTGGCCCCAGCAATATTTATTGACCTGGGCTGAGCCCCAGCAATATTTTGCTACATGTTGCCTTTTTTCCACCTGGTTGTTTTCTAATGTGCTGCGTTCTTCTGCTGCTACAGACCGCTGGCTGCATTGCGCACCCCCCGCTGTTTAATTTGGCAGGCAAGGTGCTGACATTATTTAAAATTGGTGCCTTTTGCCTGCTTGGTTTAGCAACCCCCCCACCTGAAACTCATTGTGACTGGTTGGAAAGAAGTGGCATTTTTCATCTTGCCTGTGTTGCTCACTGTGAATGGCGGGGGGGGGGGGTTATTAGGCATGACATGCATGCATCTGGGCGACTCTGTGAGTGAGGAGGAAGTGAGGCGCTCAGGTGACGGTGATGTTTTCCTTCTAATTCAAAATCAGACACTTATTAATCTGGTGGGCCTGCCTAGAAGTAATCGAAGGAGAGGTGGCGGTCCAGGCTTCCGAGAGGGAGAGCATTAAGTGCCAAAGACTGGTGCGATGGTGCAGCAGCTGGGAGTTGGCACGACAGTGGGCCAAGTCCAAGAGTCGGGAGAGAGAGAGTCCAGGACCAGGAGTCGGCCAGTCGGGAGTCCAGGACAGTCACAGGACACAATACCCACACCAGGCAGCAAGTTGCAAGGAAGGCCAGCAGGCTGAGCAGAGCAGCGACTAGCGGTGCACGCGGTGCTGCAGCAGAGGGTCGGGGAGTAGAGAGAATGCTGTAGGTTAGGCGTCTCATACGCACTAGGTGGGGTAAGGGGTCGAGCCTGCTTAGGCAGGTAGGCAGGCTAGGTCTACAACAAGTGGGTGGGTGAAGGTCACCAGGTGTGGATGGTGAGGTTGCTTTGGTGAGGAGGGTCAGGGTCCTTCTTCAGTCCAGGCAGCCAGTGGCACAACACTAGCAGAGCATCCAGCAGCAGCAGGTCAGTTGGAGCCTCGGAGGACCGAGGTGAGCAGCAGGAGGTTGGAGGAGAGCTCTACGGACTTTCCTGCATCATCCCCAGCAAAGGTAGGCACCTGCCAGCAGGCTAGGAGGACATCGTGTTTCTTTTCTTTATCTTTGCAATTGCATTTGGCCATTGGCCATTAAGCTAGAAGGAACTGTACTGTGTACTGTAATGTTATGTATAAATAAATACTGTCTTCAGGTTTAAGGAGGAAGGCTGGACTTCACTGCCATTTTCACAATTGCATGGCCTTTTTGTTTTTTTTTTTTTTAATTAATTTATTTATTTAGTGATTTGGAAAAGACCTTTGAGCGTAAGCTCTTTTGCAAAGGTTCCACATCATAGATTGCAAAACAAAGAACAACAGGACAAAGCAAAGGTACATTACAATGAACGATACAGCTTGGATTCAGAACTTACAGAATAACTCAAAACATAGGTACAAGTTAAAATGACAAGAAAAACACTTTATGAGGGTGGGGGGAATGAACAGCAACAGAGTGCCTTGTCAGTAGTTCAGAGGGACGGGGATAGCTGGCAGTGGGGTGAAGAAAGGAGGTACAAGAGAAAGAGAGGTATGTAATGCGGTGGAGGCGGAGGTAAGAAGGGGAGATACGTAGGGATAAAAGGTGGGGTGAGAGGAGGCTGAGTGGAGAAGACATGCTAAAGTAAATGGTGGGGTGAGGGGCTGGTCAGGCAGTCTGCATTAGTAGTGACTGTTAGGGAACTCACGGGACTGTGAGTTGGGGAGGGGGAGGGGTGGCAGCCGAAGGAGCATGACGCAGACCGATTGCTGAGGCAAGTCATGAGAAGGGACGGGGGAGGGGGTACCTGAGGCCTGCCTAGTGCTTGCTGGGGGGCAGAGAGAGCAGGTGTGGCTGGACTCAGGGGCAGGTGCACTTAGAGAGTGTTAGTAAGTGCTGTTTGAGGTCAGTTTTGAATTGTGCCAGAAAATTGGTGGCCAAGAGGTGCCCAGGGAGTTCATTCATCCACAGGGGGGCCCGGTAGGCAAATGCACGTTGCCCTAGTGAGGTGCGACGGAGGGGATAGCCAAGGCCCTTCTAGTCCTCCCTCTGGTGACCTGTAATGAGTTGGCTGCCTTGATCAAACTGCCTACACAAGGTGGTGTTTTACCCAATAGAGCCTTCTACCCTAGGATGCAAGTCTGGAATTTGACCCTGTTTCTTAATGACAGCCAATTTGCGCAATCGTACAGAGTACAGGTGTGAGTGCCACACTCAGCATCCAGGGTGAGTCTGCAGGCTTTGTTGAGTGCAGTCTGAACCCTCTTGAGTGCTGTATCCATTGCCGCCCCATAGACCATTAGTCCATAGTCAATAGTAGATATAATTGAACTGTAGACTGAGAGGTGGAGGGCCCCCAGAGAGAGGTGTTGCCTATGCCTGTACAGGACACCAATCTTGGTATTGACTGTCTTGACCAAAGAGTCAATATGGTGCGTAAATGTGAGGGTATCATCTATTATGACCCCAGATACTTGAACAAGTGAACTTGTTCCAGTGGCTCACTGCATGAGTTGGAGATGATGAGGGGGTGGTGCTTATTTTTGTTGTGGGGGCTGGGCATAAGCATGGCCTTGGTCTTCATATAGTTTAGTAGCAACTTATGACTACAGAACCAGTCCTCGAGTTTGGAGAAGGAGTTCTGCTGCTCAGATTGTAGGGCAGCCTGAGACGTGCTGCTGCTCAGGAGCTCAGGGTTATCAGAGCAGGTGTCCAGCATTTAATTTAAAATGAAAATTTGCCATCCATCCCATGGCAATGGGTTCAGCACCAATTCAACACATTGGGTACACAGGGACTTTATAAGCGAGCTCCCTAAATTGGTTAAAAGGGAAATACTGGTATGCAGAAGATGGCAGCAGCCTTCAAGTCCAGGAGGTTACCAACTTTAAGCTGCACAGAAGTGCTAGAAATAATGGCCAAATAATAATGGGGCATTTTCATTGAAAATGTGAGCCACTTGGTTTACATTTCCTGTGCCCATACTACATTTCCACATTATGATATGTTAAAAAAAAAAGATTAGAAAGCAGTTCTGAAGGTGTATGAAACATACAGGGCTGACTCAGTTTGTCTTTTAATAAAGATGTGTTTCTCTGAGTGTGTCTGTGTTTACTGTTTTTTTTAACAGTGTACTCAAGATATCCCAGCAGGGATATCACATCTAATTTTCAGTGAAGTCCTGATTCTACTCATTTGTGCAGCTTGATTGGCTGAAACACTAGGAGGTTAACAGACCCAAGTCACACCATGACACAACACCAATGTGGCCTGGCCATGAAACACTCTACAACCAAGCAAACAAAGTTGGCCTCTCCAATACACCAATGTTACCAGTCTAACCCCCAAGGATGGTCAGCCCCCAAACAAACTCAGCCTGCTCCCCCACCCCCAGCACCAAGACAGATAGTCCCTGCACAAACATGGCAAGTCAACCCCACCACACCCTAGTGAACACAAACAGCTCTCCCACCACAACATGACCAGTACCCCAACCCTGTCACCAACATTACTAGCCCTCATCCCCACCCCATCAAAGCAAACACAATCAGCCCTGGCACCAACACTGCCAGACCCCCACTCCACCCACATGAACACAGATGGCCCAGCACCAGCATAGCCTGCCCCCCCCCCACACAAGCAAACAAAGACAGCTCTGGCACCAGCACTGCAGCCCCCACCGATCACAGACAGTCCATGTGACTAGTTCCTTCCATCTAAACAGATACAAACACAGACACACACAGAGTCAGCTCAACCCCCCCAAACACACACACACACACACACACACACACACACGTGTCCCCCTCTACCCAGCCAGCACCCAGTGCAATATATCACTGTATGTAAATCAGCAGCCTGACATCTTAAGTTGTACCCTGCATTCACCAACCACCCTGCAACCTCTCAATCCATTGCCCCTGCAGAAGCACTGCCAGTCACACCCACCCCACCCAAGAGAAAGTGGTCAGCTCCCCTGCCCGCAGCCCCAATACAGCCCGCCCCTACGGACACACTACCAGTTCACCTCACTCATTCAAGCAAACTTGGCCAGCCCCGCTTCTCACAGCCTCAACACAGCCCCCCCACCATGTCAAAATACAGCCCCTGCAGAAACACTGCCAGTCCCCACCACCAACAACTACATAGATACATAGATACTGACAGCAGATAAGGGACTTTGGCCCACCTAGTCTGCCAATTGCACATGTAATTTTGCCTGTTCAAGCTTCACTTGAACTGAGTTGACCCCTTCCCCCAACTACTATAATCCCCCGATGCCTATCCTATGCATTCTTGAATCTTGTAATCGTTTCAGCCCCACCACCTCCTCTGGCAGGGCATTCCACTTGTCCACCACCCTTTCCATGAAGAAATACTTCCTCACGTTACCTCTGAACCTCCCTCCCTCCAGTTTCATCCCATGACCCCTAGTTCCAGAAAATCTCTTCCTCTGAAAAATAGTGTTTTCCTGCATCTTGTTTCTCCCCGTGAGGTACTTGTATGTCTCTATCATATCCCCCCCCCCTCCAGGGAATACATATTCAAGCCCTTCAGCCTGTCCTTGTAGGACTTATGATGCAAATCCTGTACCATCTTGGCTACCCTCCTCTGAACTGTCTCCACCCTGTCTATAGCCTTACGTAGGTAAGGCCTCCAGAACTGGACACTATACTCTAGGTGTGACCTCACTAATGTCTTGTACAGTGGAATTATGATCTCCCTTTTCCTGCTGGTGTTGCCCCGTCTATGCATCCCAGCATCCTATTTGCTTTACCCGACGCCTTGTCGCTCTGACTCCCAACCTTTAGGTCATCAGAGATGATAAACCCTAGGCCCCTTTTTGGCTTGGAGCATGCTATATCCTCCCCCCCAAGCTGATATGTTGTTCCATGGGGTTTTCGTGCCCCATGTGCATTATTTTGCACTTGTTTTGTGTGAAATCTCAACTGCCACACCCTTGACCATTCCTCAAGCTTCTGCAGGTCTCTTCTCATTCTATCCACTCCCTTCAACGTGTCCACTCTGTTACAGAGTTTTCTGTCATCGGCAAACAGGGAAATTCTTCCTTCTGTGTTATCCGTAATGTCACTGATAAAGATGTTGAGGAGGACTGGGCCCAGCACTGATCACTGTGGCACGCCACTAGTCATCCTTCCCTCTGTGGAGTGACAGAAATTTACCACCACCCTCTGTGTCCTACCATCCAGCTAATTCCCCACCCACTGCATGACTGTCCTACCCACACCTATATTGCCCCACTTATTTAACAGCCTCCTATTGCACGGTGTCAAAGGCCTTACTGAAGTCCAGATAGGCCATGTCCACTACCCCCCCGATCCACCTCCCTTGTCACCCAGTCCAAAAATTCAATGAGGTTAGTCTGGCACAACCTCCCCCCAGTAAAACCATGCTGCCTTGGGTCCTGTAGACAGTTGGCCACAAGGTGTTTAACTAATCTCTCCTTCAGTAGTGCTTCCATAATCTTCCCCACTACTGAGGTGAGACTGACCAGTCTGTAGTTTCCCACTTCCTCTCTGTTCCCGCTCTTGTATAAGGGGACTACATCATCTGTTCTCCAGTCTTTGAGCACCTCACCTGTTTCCAGTGATTGGCTAAACAGGGTCACCAAAGGTTCAGCCAGCACTTCTCTGAGCTCAGCACCCTGGGGTGCACCCCAACTGGGCCCATAGCTTTATCGACTCTTATTCCTTCCATTTCTTTAAGGGCCCTTTCCTGTGGAAAAGGACTTGTATCCATTTCTGTGCCCTCCCCCCTTTGTTCTCCCTTCTGGACCAATACCCACCCCTTCTACTGTAAAGACTGAGCAGAAATATCTGTTCAGTATGTCTGCTTCACTGATGTCATCCTCAACACTACTTTCACCCTCACCCTTTAGCCTCACTATCCCTCCCTTTGCCTTCCTTTTTCACTTATGTATCTATAAAAGGTTTTGTCACCTCTAACCACTGTTTTTACATTGCACTCCACTGTCTGAGCTTTGGCTTCCCCTACTGTCCTCCCTGCTTCCCTTTGCTTCTCCTGGTACCTCTACCTATCCCCTTCTGCCTGTCTCTTTTTGTATTGCTTGAATGCAATCCTTTTGGCTTTCACCTTCTCTACTACCTCATTGGAAGACCATAATGGTTTCCTCTTCATTCTCCCCTTGCCAACCTGCTTAATGCATAATTGTGTTACCCTTGCTATACCTGTTTTAAATACTGCCCACTTTTCCTCCATCCCTAATTCCTTCCCCATTCCAGCTGGTGCTTCTTCCAACCATTTCCCCATTCTTCCAAAATCTGCCCTCCTAATGTCTAGGATACATGCTTTAATGTGGCAGGGATCTGGTCATTCAGTTATTTCAAACCACAGTGTCCGGGGGTCATTGTTCCCCAGGTGCTCCCCCGCTGTGACCCCATCACACTGTCCCCATTTGTGAGCACCAGGTCCAGTATTGCCTCCTGCTGAGTTGGTTCCATGACCAGCTGTTTCAGGAAGGCTCCCTGAAGGGAGTCCAGGATAAATCTCTCTAACAAATATGACCAGATCTTCCACCCCAAACACAGACTGAAAACACTGCCACACCCAGCCCCAACACAGAAGACCCCATGCCAACACTGCAAGACCCCGCTCCCCAATCAAGTGTGGCCCCCTACTCCCCTCCCACACATCTGGGGCATAAAGAAACATGATCTTCTCCGGGGGAGCGGAGCTCAGCACAGAAATCCTCCAGACATAATTCCAGGTTCAAAAGCATGGACACACACATTAGAGCCTACAGGAGAAGACGCCTTCAAACAGCTACAACAACGCCAGAGGATGTGGCCACAATTGAACTGGGCACCCCAACTTCCAACCAGGATCTGTGGCTCTGGATGTCTTCTGATTTCTTTCCACCATGAGGATCCCCACTGACCCCAAGACCAGAGATGCAGGATGGCGAAATAAAAAGGCCCACTGAAAAAAAGCTCATTAGCAAAGGAATCTTGGGATTGTTAAATTCATTAAACACTTATTTACAAATGACATCGATTCCAACTAGTCCCTCCTCAAACTAATCACCTTATTTCTCCCGTGCCCAAAATGATTTAATATGAGCACAGGGGTTAATTTGTAGCTTGAATAAACATTCTACAGCTCCATGGGGCTAAACATTTTATACAGAGTATTGTCAGCACATTTTCTGGCAGAGCAAGATCTTCACACAGCTCATAACCAACATAACTGATATTTCCCTGGAACCTCCCTATTATGGCCTTCCAGGGACACAGTTGGTATGGTACCAGCCAAACGCACTACGCCATACTCCCACATTCTCCAACCTAGTCACTTTCCTGGTCTGTCCAGTCTCCTCAGACCACATTTTACCCCCTCCAAGACCCTGGGATGGGGCAATGAAACAGGGTGCTAAAGCTGGAATAAACTTTCTTCAAGCATCCTGCTGCTCAATATGTTGAAACCAGCACCAGGGGATACACACCTCTAGGGCACTCTGTGGCCGACTCGGCTAAAGACTGACAGCCCCCATGCATGTCCCTCCATACAGACCCTACTGGTGTTAGAGGCTCCCCCAGGCCCCTTCACCAGTGGGCCCTAGGCCACTTTGCCACATCAGGAGACAAAGGCCCTGCCACCACCTGCTGCCACCCCGACGGCCTAGGCCCGCTAACCACCTGTCAAACGGAGCCACCCAGACCCTAGGGTCTATCTATCCTGTATCTCCATTTATCTCCCATCCATGCCCAGAGCCCAAGACCCCACGAATTTGGCCACAGCTATCTGCCTCACACCCTCCATCAGATCCTTACCCAGAGACCCAATGCATTGCCGCTGAAGAAGCTGGCCTGCCTACAAGCAGGGGAAGGGGGGGGGTTCCCCACCCTGCACTATCCTGCCACACTTGTCGCTCTCCTCTCTCTACCGACCCTCTTCTCCTAACTTCCTGCTCCTCCCCTTAAAAACAGCCCAGACCCTTCTCTCTGCTGCCATCAAATGGCAGCTAACAGAATTTGTGGCCCCAGAGCACTAACAGATTTTCCTAATCTCTGGAGGTAGCTGAGATGGAAGGGGTCCCTAAAGGGAGCACAAGCCTCTCTTAAATGAGAGGGGGCTTACACAAGCAAACAGCTGTTTTCCCTACACCTGACCCCACAGATGCCCATTGCAGAAACACTGTCAGTACCCCTACTTCACCCAAGTAAACACGGCCAGCTCCTCCACCCCCCAGCTCCTCTGCCTGCAGCACCAACACAGACTGCCCCTGCGGCAACAAACAGCCCCTGCAGAAACACTACCATTTTCCCACTGCGCCCTAGTGAAAATGCCCAGCTCCCCCACCTGAGTGAACTAGTGAGCTCCCCGCTGCAGCCCTGACACAGACTCCCTCTGCAGCAATAAACAATCCCTGTGGAAACATTGCCAATCCCCCATCCCACCCTAGCGAACACACTCGGCTCCAACACCTCCAGCCCCAACACAGATGGCCCCTGTGCTACCACCCAAGCAGGTATGGCCAGGTCCGTTACGTTGGCACCATACACACAGTGCCCCATATGAACACATGACTAGCTAAGCACAAATCACCATAGTCCAGCCCCAAGAAACGTAAACATGGCCCTCCTCCTCATGACCTGAACCCCAAACCACATTTCCTGCTTTAAAACAGTCTGATAATAAATTGACAGGCTCCAGAGAGTTTGATAGCCACCACTCCTGAGAAAGCCTCATCCTGACCTTCCCAGTTCAGCAAGCCCCTGTCCATCTTGAGCATCCCAGCTCAACATGTCTCCCACCTTGAGCCTCCCAACTTGGCATGCCCCCCCCATCTTGAGCCTCCCAGCTTGGCACGCCCTCCATCTCCAGCATCCCAGCTTGGCATGTCCCCCCTTGAGTGTCCCAGCTTGGCATGCCCCCAGTCTTGAGCCTCCCAGCTTGGCATGCACCCAGTCTTGAGCCTCCCAGCTTGGCATACTCCCACCCTGAGCCTCCCAGCTCGGCATGCCCCCTAAGCTTGAGCCTCTTAACTCAGCAAGCCCCCCACCTTGAGCCTTCCAACATGGCATCCCCCACCTGGGCCTCCCAGCTTGAATGCCCCCATCTTGAGTCTCCCAGCTCAGCATGCCCCACTGTGAGTTTCCCAGCTCAGCATACCCGACTTTTAATCTCCAAGCTATCAAGCCCCTTCACCTTGAGTCTTGCAGTTTGATAAGCTCCCTCACCTTAATCCTCCCTGTCAGCTTCCTTGCCATGTGCCCCACACAAGCACAAGGGCACATGCACAAGCCTAACCACCCTTCTCCACATAGCCTGCCGTTATCCTCCCAGCTTAGCAAACCCACCCAACTGCCACTGACTGTAGACAGACCCCACAGTAGCTATCCAGTTCTTTATCCAACAATGCCAGTTTCACTTTCAGTTACCCAGCCCCCCCAACAAGACCAGCTCCCCCACCAACTACTCATCTAGTCCTTGACACCATGACAGCCATCTCCGCATGCACGTCCCCATTACAGACAGCATATAAACACAATTTGCTGAATGAAACACTATTTTTTACATGTCAGAACAAACAATAGAAAAAAGTCACTTTTCTCAACAGACTTCAAACATGGTCATGACTCTCTTGGATTACAATAGCCAACTGATGTGATGGGTTATTTTATATATGTTTGATTTTTAACTGGGATGGGGTGAAAACCCTAAAACTGCATGGAGGAGGACACCTCCCAATGAAGACAGGCTGCACAACATAAATGCCACCCTCCAGCCAGCCTGCTGATGTACAAAACAAACATAAATAAATAAATATCACAATAGGCAGGTGGAATGCTGCATTCTCTTGGGAGAGGGTGATCCTCCTTCTTGCTGTGTGTGGCCACTGCCTAGAGACCCCGACTCACCTCCACCTTTCCCAACACCACCATCCAATGCAACTGAATGGCGCTCCACCTGCTGCTGAGCCATGAACCAGCCCTGGCAAGGCAACATGGTTTATGTGGCATTTGCAAATCTAATTCCTGCTTCAGACAAGTTATAGGAGAACAAAAGAACCCCACTACACCTTACAAGGAGCTCCCTGTGAATGTGATACTGGCTGTAAAAAAAAAGGGTTCCTCAGTTTACTCACCTGACAAGCTCTAATGTAGGAAATTCCTCTGGTACAGCCATTCTGACTGCAGAAAGTTGAGCTTATACACATATACACTTGACATGTTTGGAAATATTTTTTCAGCAACAAGCACAGTAGTTGTTAAATATAAGTTTTATTCTAATAGATTTTATCTCTTTTTGAGAAGAAGAACTTCCCCTTAACAAAATATAGCTTGGAATTTTATTCCAGAGGTGGGGGGAGAACCCCTGGTGGTGTGGATCTAGGACTTGGTTGTGCTCCATTCTTCAGCTTTTCCCAACCACTCCACAGGTTCCCTCAATCCACACCTGTATAACACCTAACCAGACTGCACAGGGGAACAGGAGCTGGTTGATGTCAGTACAGATATCAGGATTCTCCCCCCACCTCTGTGGTATTTAAATGCAGAAGTAAACATGTTAATCTCCCCCAAAGAGTGAGGAGAATACTACATGCTACCCAGGAGGTAAATTTATAATTTATTAGCATTTGGCTAAAAAAGTCTTTCTCTTTCTTTTGAAGTAATATGGAATATCCTCTTTTTCTTCTCTTTTCTAAGTATCCTGCATGAAAAAGAAAAGTGAGTGCAGCTCTCTGAAGCGAGTTGAGCAGCGGTTGTCTGCTAACAGTAATACGCAAGCTAACGCAAATGTACAGAAAAAGTTAGCAGACTATATAGTTTAGTGAATTAGAACTTAAAGAATCTTATCTGAGTAATTATTCAATCCTTAATAATACGCTATAAATCTGAATTTAACAAGTTTGTTATAATTAAGGGCATTTCCGTGGTAGCTGCCTGACATTAAAGACAGGAAATTTGTTTTCTTTTTAACAGGATATAGGATGCACTCCCTGAATTAGCAGGATAATAATTGGCTTTATTTAGCCGTAATAGGTATACAGGATGTAATACTTGCTTGTTGCTGATTCTGTTTCTTCTGTGCACATTGCTAATATAATATTTTATGATGTTTGTTTAGAAATTTTACATAAAGTTTTTTTGTGGGACAAGTTTGAAAATAACCAGATACAATTTGAGGTAGGGCTCTACTTTTCATAAATTTTTAACAAATATCTGTGACATACAGATATTAACAATTGTGAAATCTAAGGATTTAAAAAAAGTTGTTTTATATTATAGCTTAAGAAGCTTATAATATGTTTGTAAATAATAAATGAGGGAATTTTTTGATAATGTAGAGATTTGTCTCAGCAGGATATATTGGACGTCACTGTCTAGTTCTCCATCGGTGTGTAAAGCCAGCTAACATAGTGAAAAATGGCTTAAACTTATGTAAATAAAATATTCATATGTATTTTTTGTGTTATACTAGCAACACAGAGGGGCCTGAAGAAGTGGAATACCACAAAACTGTTGCCCAATATCAAGCTGTGTGAAGAGGAAAAAAATTAAAAAAGAAAGAAAAAGATTTGCAGTGGTGTTTACCCATCTTTTGTTTTTGTTCAATATCTCTCTCCCCCCCACCAGACAAATTAACGCTTTTGACTTAAACATTGACCTACAGACATTTTACAGAAAGTTCAGGTTAGCAGACTGGTTTGGTAACAGATCCCCTAAACTAGTTACTCATAAACAGGAGATTAAAAAAGCTTTAAGGGTCAAATCCTTGTTCAACCCACCTAAAGGTTTGGAAACAGTGAATAGTTTTATAAAGGTAAGGAACAAGAAGTTAGGGACTTATTTAACACCAGAGAGATGAATCCTAGAAGACAGAATATCATGAGACAGGAAAGGGGGCTTTGAAAAGCCTAGAAAATGTTAAGCTGTTGTAGTGAAACCAGCTGGCAAGAGGGTGGTACTGTTATCTGATTCTGTACAAGATATAAATAAGAGTGCCTAAGACAGTTGGGAGATAGAAACTGATATTTGGAGTTGGAAGTAGATCCCAACAATAACATAAATAGGGATATGGCATGAGTTAGCATGTCATACACTTTTTATCTTCACAAGAGGTCTGTGACCTCTTGATCAGTGGCGTAGCTTACCGAGTGAGGAACAAGCGCACAGACCATGAGTGAAGATTAAAAGCGTAGACACGTGACTCGTGCCATATCTGCTTTATACAGAGAGCCTAATGGAAAAAAAATTGCCTGCATCTATCTTTGTAATAATTTTACTGTTGGGTCTGAAGCCACGGGTCCGCTGTAGCTCGAGTAGGCATCTGCGTGATGCCATTATGATGTATCAGATAGTGGAAATAACAGACGTGATGTACCTCATTCATAAGATAAATTTTGTTATTTCTGAATTGTGTACGTCAGCAGGCAGGATTCAGCTTTTATCTGCCTGAATTTTCCATCACGCTCATTGTATAATAGAGGATACTGGGGCTTTGTTAGAACTTGAGATGGATGTGGGATGCATCATGGAAGATGAAAGAGACACGTTGACCTGTAAGCAACTGAAAACTCCTATTTTTTATGTATTACCCAAAGTCCACAAGAATGCACAGTGTCCCTCTGGTAAACCTATTGTCTCGGGTATTGATTCAGTCCTGGAACCACTGTGCAAATTTGTTAACTTTTATCCTCAGCCAGAGGCAGGGAAGATGGAAACATACATAAAGGTTATGAGTCATGTGCTCCAACTGATAGGTGAGTTGAATAGGAGCAACACTGATTGGGAAAGAGTTACTTTGGTTTGTTTTGGCATCAAGGATTTATACATGGGTATACCTCACCAAGGTAGCTTAGATGCTCTCTTGGAGGTCCTGAGAGGCAGATAGGACACAACCTCACCAACTGTGTACTCCACCCAAATGGCAGAGATTGTTCTCAAAATGAAACACTTCACTTTTGAGGACAAATTATTTTTACAACTAATTGGGACAACCATGGGAAGTACTATGGCCCTGGCATATGCTAGCCTACATATGTGGTCATTTGAAAAAGCACACATACTTAATACAGACACTAACCCTTTTTTTGAGAATGTTATATATTGGAAACAATATATAGATGACATTCTAGTGATGTGGCAAGGGGAAGGGAATGACCTCTACAGGTTCCATCAGTACTTCAATGGTAGGCGAGCCAACCTACAATTTATTATGATGACAGACAAGGAGAAGATTTCCTTTTTGGACCTACTGATCTACAAAAATGGGAGTGGTCTACAGACCACACTATACCATAAAGAAACTGATAGGAATACTGCTCTGCACTACATTAGCTATCATTACTCAAGACTGAAACATAGCATACCCAAGGTCCAACTTATCTGAGCTAGAAGGAACTGCAGTGAGGGAAAGGAATTTAATAGAGTCCATGACATGTAGGGGAGGTTCGGGGACAGACAGTACAGTCACATGCTACGTAGACAAGCAGTGGAAGAAACCATGGCACTGAATAGAGAACAACTTTTCAGAAGCTCAGACCAGAACAAGACTGGGGACAGGATAATGTTCTTCACTGCATGCGGCCACGTAAGCCAGGACATGAAAAAATTTCTATTCAGGAACTGGCACATTTTACAGGCAAGTGACCCAACACAACATTTAGAGATCCTCCATTAGTCACTTCCAAATGGAATCAGACTATAAGAGATCAACTAATACATGCAGAACACAATATCCCTAATAGTGAAACCAGGCAACTCCTATTATAGCCTCTGGTAAAGGGATTTTCCCCTGTGGGAACGGTTTTCAGTGTGATAACACCAGTGAAAAAAATAATATATGAGCAGTCTTATACAAATGTTAAATATGAGATCAAGCAACACAGAACATGTGCCACAGACCATGTTATCTACCTTTTACAATGTCCTCGAGACAAATCATATGTGGGTGAGGCAAAGAGGGGAACTGATGACTAGAATCAGTGAACATAAAAGTGATATCAGGAGACAGGATAGGAACTCTGTTGTGGCTTGACATTTTACATCAGCAGGCCACTCTGTATCCTCGCAGATTTGGGGGACTAGAAGATATTCAACAGCCAGAAAGGAAATCTGACTGGGACAATGTACTGCTGAAAGAGAGGGATACTGGATTCACACTGTGGACTGTACAAATCCTTAAATAGGACTCAATGAAGAGTGTGAGTGGTCACTCTTTTGGACGCATCATGGACACATGTCTAGACAGTTCTGGTGAGAAATGTGGGTAGTGGAGGCTGCACCTTAAACTGATATGCTAATTTCCCTGTAACACCCCCATCTGTCTCTGTTGTATGGGTCTAAAGACTGATAGTGTTCAGTAGCATGACCAGCCATTAGGGGTCATGTAGCGAAGTTGTATTTTATTTTTACTAGCAATTAAGAAATATACAGTGCTACTGTTTAGCCACGGCCATTCTCCTGGTCTTCTGTCACTCTAGTTCCTTAACATAATTGGAAAATGCTTTAAGTGAACAAAATGAGGGTATCCAATTTGGGACACTCATTTTCATTTTATTTGACATTAATAAAGATAAGAGTATTGTTTTGAGGCATCAGCCCTAGGTGGTGGTGGCGGGGGGCACTGCAGCATGCAGGCTTCTAGAGGGATCTGCTTTGTTCTATCCCTCTGCACCACTGGAGCTTTTGCAGTGACCCCAAGTGCTAGGGCTTCTGAGGCCACAGCAGTAGGTGCAGCTGCCATTGGATGTCACTCTTGATGTCAAGACACTCTTTACCTGCATTGTGGTGTTTAAACCATGCACGTCCGCCAGTTCAGCTTCTTCTTCCCACTGAAAGGAGATGGCAGGATAGTGACGAGATTTCCCTTGACCTAGTGAGTGAGTTATATTCAGATTAATGTCCACATTTTACACATCAATATACAAAAGGAACTGAGTCTTTAGGGGTTCTAGCCATCTTGTCTTCTGTCCGCCTATTTTAGAACTATGAAGGAGGAAGGTGGAAGGACACCAAGCTAAGGTATACCAGTAGAGATAGTTATAGGGATGTTACCCTTCTACCACACAAAGTGAGATACTTTGCAAGATACGCACACTCCAAAATACTCCTTTTTTAATCTTGTTTAAATATATTGGCACTTTCATGGACTTGTGAAGAGTGACACAATACAGTCTGCATTATCTTTCATTATCCTAGGAGGGAATACTTCTGAGAAAAAGGAACATGTAAGAGCTGATATAAGGTAAGAATGCATACATAGTGTGCCAGACTTCTTAGAAGGTTTTTATGAAGGGAAAGGGCATTAAGAACTTAGTATTTATAATGGCACGTCACAATAAAGATAAAAAAAACTCAGCACAGTTACCATGTTCAGTTATGCTATAAATGATTTTGTGTCAGGATGGAAATAAGAAGTGTAGGAGGTCTGTACGTATTAAGATGTATTAGAGACTGAATTGATACGATGTCAACATGATACCTGTGTTTTGCAACAGTTATAGGAAGGTTTCATTATATGGATTCGAGATATTTCAAACAATAATTAGAGATTAGTTCATACATAAACTCAATCTGTTGGCCTTAGGAACAAGAAGAGTTCATTTAAACAGCTCCAAATGGGGGCAGGGACCATAACTACAGTGGTGAGAGTGCCACAGTGCTGTAAATGGATTCTAAGGAGCATGAGGGTGTCTTTAAAGATGTACTTTAGTAGATTCTCAGTGGATATTTTGTTTCAGTTATTTGACAGATTTTCAACACGGTGGGCCTGATGAAATGATGTTGCCTTGAGATGTTACCACTTTGATGTTTGTGTGAATTTAGACTAATAAAGCATGAAACTGGATTTAATGGTGTGGTGTAAATTCATCCCTTCAGTAGTACCACTTAGTTTTGTTTTCAGATGACCCAAGTCTGAATGTTTATATCTCTTCATTCTAAGAAGGGCAACTGGGAATGCCCCCCCTCCCTCAGTAAAAGTTTGGGTTCCAAGCCATCCGGGCTAGATTTAGAATGGCTGAGTAAGAAAAGGTGAGTAGAGCTTCCTGGTGAATGACAAGAAGAAAATCAAACCCCTGGGGGTGAGGTGGGGAGGAGAGGGGAGGAGCCAGGAGGTGGGGGGAAGGGACAGCACAAGGGGTGAAAACATATTGAAATGAACGGCAACAGAGGAAGAGTCCTATACTGGTGAGTCATTAACCATGAGAACGGGGAGAGAGAACTGAGCTGGGGACTCAAAAGGGGAGTGAATCACCTTCCAGAATCAGGCTGGGAAATGTTATTCTGGAAGCTGACCTTAAAATTGAGGGATTTGGCAGTTTGAATGGCCTTAGTGCCAGAGTTTCAAAGTGCCCTGTAGGAAAGGAGGTCCTGCAGGGAGTGGAATAATTTATACCTTGTCCAAGCTTTTGTTATGGGTTTTGCATGAGTCAGTGAGACAGAAGGTGATCCAGAGGTGGTGAGAGAATTCTACCTTAGATTTCCTGATGGGGTGTGCTTATCTCAGACAGAAGTGAATAATGAGTGGAACAAGGAGTGCACCATATCAATGTCTGGAGAGGACAGTATGGGGGACCAGTCATTTGCAGACATGTCACTCACTAGAGCTTCTTTGTTCAGTAGCTGGAGGAACCTGGACTCGATGTACTTCTGAGGAGGAGGGAAGGAGCTGGACTGTTCTGACACAAAATGTCGTGTAGTGGCTACTGATGGCATCTGGCAATATACCTGCTGTAGCCATGCTCATGGGATGTGAGGAGAGAGAACCCAGTCCAGGAGGGTATGGTCTCATGAGTGGGGATTGAGTTGGGTGGGTTCTATGATGAGTTGTGAAAGGTTAAAGGACTCAATCCTGTGGGTGGTCAGCCTGGAGGTTGGGGAAAGCCAATTAAAGTTGAAGTCACATAGGAGGATTAGCTCACCAGCAGAGAAATGTGACTAGAAAGTAGAGAGTGGGTCCACTAGAGAAGAGGAGGAACTTGTTGGTGAGGCATAGAAAACACCAATAAAAATGGGTAATGAGGGAAAAGAAAGTTTGGCTTGCAGAAACTTATGGGAGGAGGGTGTAGCCTCCCTGAGAGTAATGGTTTAGGAGAGACTTTGGCATATGTATAGGGCAACACCATCCCCTTGTTTACCCCTGTCCTGCCTAAAGAGGTGGTAGTCCAGAATGACCAAGCTACAATGAGTTATTCTAGAAGACAGTCAGGATTCTGTGATAGAGAAGAGATCTGGAGGGTGTTGAGAGTCCCATGCAGTGAAGAGATCCAATTTACGGAGGAGGCTCTTGGCATTGAGGTGGAAAATGCTAAGTCCTTTAGGGATTGAGGAGGGGATTGGGGGACTAGGGTTGAGTTCCACATCACCAGCAAGGAGGAGAAGCAGAGTAAGCAGGGAGAGAGTGAAGCAGGACTTTCATCTCCTAGGCCAGAAAAGAGGAGTGGGGGAGGAAAAGGGACGGGACATGACAGAACAGTAAAGAACTCCAGGTTAAGGGAGGAGGAGGAAAGGAGACTAGGATGGCCAGGGATGGAGTTAAAGAGGAGGGGAGGATGGGTGGAGGGGGAGAAAAAGAGGAGGGGGGGGAGGAAAAGAGAAAGGGGAAGGGAGAGAAAGACAAGGGGGAGGGAGGAGGGGTGAGAAGGGGAGAGGGCAGAGTAAAGGAGGGCTTATTGGAGAAGGCAGAGGAGGAGGGCAAGGTACAGGATTATCAGGTAGACTAAGAACTAAAATAAGCAGCCTGTACAGACACTGGCAAAACAGCTATACCCAGGCAGTCTACAGCTAGTGAGCAGTTAAAAAACAGCAGGCAGGTGGAATTGGGGATCCTGCATTCCCTCATGTTCAGATATCTTCAAGTGAAAAATTTGGTTAGGCAGGTGGACCACTACCAACTCCAGGACTTCTCACTGCATGAGTTAGAAAGCTATGTCTTACAGGCTCTCGCCGAACCAAGGGGAGCATTGGCCAAGATCTTTAATTGTTTAGGGGACAAAATGCCTGATTATTGGCATGGGGTCATAATATTGCAAGACATTATGCCGCATAGCAAAATCATGCTGCCAATACAGCATGATTTCTGCCATGAGGCATGTTTTTTTTGTGGGGCTCCACCCCCACACCACCAGTTATGGGGGTTGTGCTTCAACCCCCACTAAAGATTCTTAACTTGAGGGGGGTTAACTCGGGAGCACACAATGTTTAAAAAAGTTTTGGACCAGGAATCAAACCTGGTCCCAGAAGCAGGGCTGGGGTTCCTGCTGCTGTGGTTCAGTCCAGTGAGCCATGGCAGCTGCTCAGCAGAACCCACTCCCAGCAGAGGTCTTATCCTCTGCCTGGGAAAGTGTGAATGGTACAATACCGCATACAGCAGTATACGTGGTATTGCACTAGTTGCTCACAGCTACAGCGCTGTAGCGGTTTAGCTATATTGTCATACGCTATTAAGCATGCGACATTATGGCCTGGTAAGTGATTATTTCCTGAATTTCAAGGCGTTATGGAAGAGGGACTTGGCAGGGCCCCATACTTGAGACAGTATGGAGGGAATTATGCAAATCACACATGGGACTCAATATTTGTAATCGACACAAAGAGGCACAACAAAAAAATCTTATTCAGGCTGTATATGCCTCCTGCTATGGTGAATAAGTTTAACCAGACTATCTCACCTCTATGTGGGCAGTGCGGTACACATAGGGGTACATACATGCATGCATTACTTCTGGCACTGCCCTGACCTTGTCCCTTTCTGGTCTGCTATGGTGCAAGGTATCTCACAGACAATGCAAGTTAGAATTGAGAGTGACCCTTGGGCCATGCCATTTGGGACTGAATCCAGGGGAGAGGGCGACTGGGAGTTTTATTCCCGGACAATTAGAATGATGCTGGTAATAGCACGGTGATGCATCCAGAATACATGGGTGTCATGTATACAGCACACATTGCAGATGTGGAGAGGTTTACTCTTCAATGTCTTGCAGCTTGAGTATCTCACTTATGATCTCTGAGGGTGGACAGATAGATTTAAGAGACAATGGAGCCTTTATATAGACATCTTATCCCTGGAAGAACAAGCTGTGCTAAGGCTAGTGTGAGGGAGTAACCTGGCCTTTTGATATACTTTGGGCTGTTGCCTAGGTCCCTTCTTTCTGTTGTCCTTAATGTCCTTCTTCCCGCTTCCAACAGAACTCAAGGGTATTACTATGGTTGTCAATATTAATTACCAGTAGTCTCAAACATGCTATGCTGTTATTATTTATTTTATTTATTTATTTATTAGTACAGCAGTTTGGGAAGACCTTTGAGCCAGAGGCTCATTTACAAAGGTACCTTGTCACATAAAGGTAGGTCACAATACAACAGCATGTAAACAATAACGGGTGCAAAACAATGGGTGGTACATCAAGTGAAAACAATAGAGAGAGATAAACAAACAAGTATCATATATATTCATATATTAGATTTTCTTGCATGTGATAGTCTCCTCTGTTTGTGTGTCAGGTTCAATATCTGTTTTTTTATATTTATAGCCTTGTTCACTGTATCAGAGTACTCATCTGTGGTATATATTCTTTGCAAAAAGCTACATTAATGCACAAGTTAGAATTCAACTTAATGCCCAAAAAGTAGGGAAATGTGGGTTAAGTTAAGTTGAACACTAACTGGTGCAATGGCATAATTTTTTGCAAAGAATTTCCTTTCTTTTTGAGATAATGGAATCATATCCTCATTTACCCAGTGCCAAAGGAAGACACCTTCTGCCTACAGAAGTGCAGGCTATTGCAGGCCCCTGCACTTCCATGCAGTGAAGGATGTGAAGAATTCATGGGGCTGTCTGGTGGGCTGCAGATGCGCAGGGCCCTCTGGCCCTGACATTGCATGTGGCCAGAAATACAGATGCACAATGCAAACAGTCCATCTGTCAGCTACTGTATAGGCCCTCTGCCATCCATGGGTGCAGAGGTGCAGGGCCCTATGCCAAGAGAACAGCTGTCATCATTATATGGTACCTAGGCTTGTGCAGGCAACCTTGCAGCTTTCATTCCCAGACTGGGAGGCAGGTGTCACATTACAGCACCATCTCAGCATTCTCACACCACGTGACTGGGTCATTGAGCTTGCTCCCAAACTCAGCTCACCACCACTGGATCACAAAGCATACCCACTGGTGTGAACACTGGTACTACACACAAAGTTTCTTAATAATTATAACTGTTTTTCATTTTGACCCCAGATTTTTAAGATAGTCATTTTATAAATCCCCTTGTAAACATGAGATGTGACATTTACAATATATTGTCCAAAATGTCATTTTGCACCACAAGTGTTAAAACACATCTTGCCCAGGATTTGAAAAATGCCACCTGTCACGCTTATGAGGTGGTGTGGAAAAATGGCTATGTTGGAAGTTTGGAGTTAAAATATTGAAAATTAGCAAAGTTATGAGGGAACATTGTAATATTACAATGTTCACTCATAACTTCATCAGTTTACCATATTTGCACACCACATTTTCAGCATAGCCTTCTTATTACCCTACCTCATGAACCCAGTAGGTGAAACTTTTCAAATTTCTGCTGAAATGTCATTCTGAGCCACAGGTGCGAAAACACATTTTGGCCAGGATTTGAAAAATGACAGCTGTCACGTTCATGAGGTGGTGTGAAAAAAATGGCTATGTTGAAAATTTGGGGTAAAAATATTGAAAATTACCAACATTTTAATTTTTTTTTATTTTATTTAATTTTTGCTTGTGAGCGTAGACAATTTTCAATGTATGCTCATAACATTGTCATGTTAACATATTTTCACCCCAAATTTTCAAAATAGGCTTCTTATTATCCCACATCATGAGCAAGGGTGGTGAAAATTTCCAAGTCCCACCCGAAAGGTGATTTCACAAAGTGACCATGAAATCACCTTTCAGGTCAGATTTGCATAATTCCACAACCATTGGTCATAAGGAAGGGTCCCAAAAAGGCCACGTTGACAATTTGAGGTCAGAATATGTAAAAATGTCAAAGTTATGAAACAAAGTTCAAACACCATTGAAATACATTAAACTGCACTTACCTTATTTTCTTATCAGTCAGTCAGTGGTTCCAGCAGCAAGAAGTGTCTTCGATCTACCCTGTGGAATATGTTCAGGTGAGTGAAAGTGTATGGGGTGTGTGGAATGGTGGGTGCTGAGTGGGAGGTCAGGGTGGGGTGGTTGTGGGAGAGTCAGATTGGAAAGGGATAATTTTCTTTTTTTTAGATAAAAAAAAAATAATCGAGTCAATTTTCTTTATTCCATATTATTACTGATTTAAAATTCTACTGTCTACACGTTCTGTGCAAATCGATAATAAAGGTGGACCCCAGGCTTAGAAATCTGGATAAACCAAAAATGATATACAGAAGAGGCAGAAATTTGAAGGATCATTTAATATACAGTGTACGACCTGTGACTAGTTCTCAAATCCTACTGACAGATCCACCTGTGGGTACTGCCCCTGTGGTAGATGTCAGTCTTGCAAAGTAATTGTAAAAGAAAAGAGTTTTAAATCTGAAAATAGGACAAAATATCGAACTCATGTCATTAGTAATTTACGACACAAAAGAAGTGGCATATGCAGCAGTTTGCCAATGCAGCAGTTTTTATATAGGAAAGACAGTAAGGCAATTCAGGATTTCAGTGGGGGAACACATATGGGCTATCAGAGACAATAATAATAATAACTTTGTTTATAAAGCGCCTTTCAAAACCAAGGTGCTGTACAGAATATAAAATGACCATGTATAAATACAGCATTAATATTCATAAACTCCACTTAAAATAACAACTAGTCCAATAAGTTTCAAGTTTACAGTGTAAAACTTATGGCTAAAACTCAGTCAACATTTTCTGGGAATGCCTGCCTATATAGATAGGTTTTTAGGGCTGTCTTAAAACATTGGATGGTCAGGTACTCTCTCACCCAACGAGGTAGAGAATTCCACAGGGTTGGGGCTATGTAAGAAAAAGACTGAGCCCCAGATGTCTTCAAACGCACCCTGGGAATCTCTAGCAATCCCTTGTCGGTGGATCGAAGTGGGCAGGAGGGGCAGTAGGGGCAAAGGAGATCTTTCAGGTAGTGGGGTCCCTGGTCATGTAAGGCTTTACAGGTCAGCAAACCGACCTTGAAGGTGATCCACCACTGTACAGGCAGCTAGTGCAGTCTGCGGAGCACAGGTGTAATGTAACTGGTCCTAGAAGTCCCAGTCTCAAGCCTGGCTGCCACGTTCTGCACCAGCTGCAAGCGGTGGCTATCAACCCCCAGAAGCCTTAGGTACAGGGCATTGCAATAGTCAAGGTGGGTAGTCAGAAAGGAGTGGACCAAGGTAGAAAGATCATCGGGAGGAACCAGATGATTCACCTGGGCGGTATTCCTCAGATGGAAAAATTAGGTCTTGACAACTGCTGACACCTAAGATTTCAGGGTCAGTTCATTGTCAAAAATAATGCCCAGGTTACGCACCTGATGTGAGGCAGCTAGTGGGACATCCCCGAGCCAAAGCCCTGGTAACTATCCAGCCAGCATACCCTCCGCCCGATGATCTGGGTCCACCACCAACACCTCAGTCTTATCTGGATTTAGTCTCAGCCATCTGGCACTCATCCAGTCCTGAATCTCAGAGAGACAGTTGTTGAATATCGATATTGCATCCTCCTGCCCGGGTACAAAGGACAGGTACAGCTGAGTATCATCTGCATAGCAGTGAAAACTCAAGCCATTCTACCTAATAATGTCTCCCAACAGCAGCATGTACACTGTGAACAACATGGGTGCTAAAATAGAACCCTGTGGTACCCCACAAAGCAGAGAGAGAGAGAGAGAGAGAGAGACAGAGAAATAAATCCCAGTGACCACTCTCTGAGTCCTACCCTGGAGGAAAGATCTAAGCCACCTGAGGACCATACCTGAGAGTCCACAGATGGACCGCATGTGATCCATAGCACTCCATGGTCCACAGTGTCAAATGCTGCAGAGAGATCAAGGAGGACCAAGATGGAGCGAGACCTCCAATCTCTCACTATTAGGAGATCATTAAGCACCCAGACAAGAGCCATCTCAGTACTATGTCTCTTCCTAAATCTGGACTGGAGAGAATCATAGACATCGTGGATGGTAAGATGGTCATCCAGCTGCAGCGCAACCACCTTCTCAATAACCTTACCCACAAATGGTAGGTTTGAGACAGGTCTGTAGTTAGCAGGACAGTCTGGGACAAGGGAGGTTTTTTTCAGGAGTGGTCGCACAAACACCTCCTTTAGGGGATCAGGAAATATCCCCCTCTCCAATGAACTCCAGACTATCTCTGCAAGGATTGGGCCAAACTCATCTATGCAATCCACCAAGAGTCACATAGGGCCCGGAATCAAACTACAGCAGGTTGGCCGCAATAACTGGATGACCCTCACGATGTCTATGAGATCCAGCCAACTGAAATCCATACAAACAGACCGGGCACATGTAACATCCCGCCGACCATCGCAGCACCCATTGGAGACAAACTGGCTGATCTCGGATCTGATGGCAGCAACCTTATCTGCAAAAAATTGAGCAAACTCATCACACTTCTCTTGAGAAAAGGCTCCTGCAGACTGAAGACAGATTGGACTGCACAATCTGTCCACAGTCCAGAAGAGCTGAGGTGGTCATTTTGTGCAGCGGCAATCTCCCTGGACAGGAACTCTCCCTTCTTATGGGTGATTACGGGACAATACCTGTGAGTACGCTACTGCTGTACGTGTACAACAAAGAAGGGAACATAAATATGTTTATTGGTTTAGAAAAAGTTTGGTAAGAGTGTAGAGGGGATGATTTTAACAAGAAAGAGCTGATTTTTTGTACAGGGGCTAGGGATTGGCCAAGTCTAAACAAGGACGTCAAAAATAAGTGCATACTTATAATGATGGCATCTGTTTTTTATGTATGTTTCTTAGACATATCAGATCTCATGCAACTTATGATTATTTTTGTCCATACAAAAGTGTTTTTATTATGTGTCTTATTAAGTTACAGATGTGATGGATTGATTACGTTATATGCTAATTAACATTTTTTAGATATGGTGCTTTTTTGTTTGAGAGTTGATTGATTATGTAATTGTGTTGTTCACCTCTGGATCCCACTGTTTTAAATATTATCTATTTAAGAATATGAGCTTCGTCCTTTCATGAACATACAAAGATGCCAGCAGAAACAGGTCATAACTGTCTATCAAGTCTGCTCGAGTGTGCAGCCCACAGTAAATTATACTGGAGCTGCCCCCACTCCCTTTCACCCCCCAGAGTATTCTTCTTCCACCCTTTCTACCCCTCCTACCACCAGTTGTGACTCTCCCTTTTACCTGTCCCACCCTCTCTTAAAACTATTCACTATTCTCAATGAGTCCACCTCCTCCGGTAGTTTGTTTCCACTTTGACACCACCCTTTCAGTGAAAAAGTGCCTCTTCCTTTTCTTGTTAAATCTTCCCCCAACTAATTTCAGACTATACCTCCTTGTGGCCTTTTCTCTTTCATAGTTTCATAGTTTGTTGTTCAAGTCCTATCAGCCGTAGGCTGTACACGGACTTGCTACTTCAGTGGAGATACTCCCATCTTTTTTCGTGCATATATTCATCTAATCTATGTTTAAAGGTATTCATTGTTGGAGCTTCTACCACATCACGTGGCAGCTGATTTCATACTCCAACCACCCTTTGATTGAACCATCTTCCCCTTCTCTGTGTTCTATATGTTTCACCTAGTAGTTGGTATGGATGTAGTCTAGTTGCCCTGTTTGATATTCCTTTTAATCTAAGTCCTGCACATTCCCTTAATATCACATTATGGAAACATCTATAAGTATAACATAGGTCTCCCCTCAAAAAACAGTATGTCATGGAATAAAGGCCTAACCTACGCAATCTATCCTTGTATTTCATGTCCTTAACGACACATATTTTTTTTCCTGTATCTATGCTGTACTTTTTCTACTAATTTACTTGATCCCACATCCTGTGGGGAAATAAGGGGCATTCCATATTCAAGGATTGGCCTTACCAGGGATCTATACAAGGGCAACATGACTTCCTCATGCCTACTTTTTATATTTCTCAGTATATTTCCTAACACTCTGTTTGCCTTTTTTACCATTTCTTTGTAGACTGAATAAGCCCACTGTTCCAACCTTGTTTAAACCTTTTAGGTACTTGAAGGTTTCTATCATATCCCCCCCATCTCCCTTCTGTCCTCCAGGGAATACATACTGAGCTTCCATAGTCTTTCCTCATAGGATTTGTCCCCCAGGCCTTGGTTCATTTTGTTCACCCAACGCTGTACCCCCCAGTAGTCTGATGTCCTTTGTCAAATAGGGGCACCAGAATTGCACGCAGTACTCCAAGTGTGGTCTCACCAATGACTTGTACAGGGGTAGAATGACTTCCTCTTTCCTGGAGGTAATTCTTCTGGCAATGCATCCCATCATTTTGTTCACCTTGACTGCTGACTTATGACACTGTGCCGAGTGTTTCATGTCTCCCGTAGTTATGACCCCTAGATCCCTTTCTTCCTCTGAACTGGATACCTGTACCCCACCAGACAGTAGCTGTTCCCAGGGATCCTCACTCCCGGATGCATGACCATGCACTTCTTGGCATTCAACCCCCAGCTGCCAGCTGCCTGACCAATTTTTGAGCCTAGCCAGATCCTCACTGAGCCCGCTTCACCTCCTTTTTGTCCACTCTCCCACATATGTTGATATCATCCACAAATAGGCAGCTTTTACTTTTGATCCCATCTGCTATGTCACCAATAAAGATGTTAACAGGGGTCCAAATACAGAGCCCTGTGTGACCCCACTGGTCACAAGTCTAGGCTTCGATAGTTCTCCCCCAACAGTCACCCTCTGGTTCCTGTCCTGTAGCCAATTCTGGCCCCACCCCACCAGTTTCTCCCCTACTCCCTGGTTCCTCAGTTTATTACGCATCCTTCCATGAGGGCACAGATTCAAAGGCCTTGCTGAAGTCCAGATACATGACATCCACTGCCTGACCCTTATCCAATGCACTTGTTACCCAATCGAAAAAGTCAGTCATATTGTATTAGTCTGGCATGATCTCCCTGAGACAAACCCATGCTGCTTTTCATCCTGGAGACCATGTACCTCCAGAAAGCTCACCAGTCTCTCTTTGAGAATGGTCTCCATTAGTCTGCCTACAATGGAGGTGAGGCTGACTAGTCTGTAATTTCCAGGTTCATCTCTGGGGCCGCTCCTGTGGAGAGGCACCACATGTGCCATTCTGCAGTCCTGGGGCACTTTCACTGTCTCCAGTGAGGTGTTAAGGGGACCCATCAGGACCTCCACCAATTCCTTCAGGACTCTCAGGTGCACACCATCTGGTCCAGGAGCCTTGTCCACCTGAATGGCCCTGAGGCCCTTCAAAGCCCTATCCTCTTGTATTTTCCCATCAGTTTCTACCCCCTTCCCCCTGCTTTATGACCATTGCTTAAAATGTCTATAATCACTAACTCTGGGCAACTTGATAAAGCATGCAATGTGCATGCAAAATGTTGGTCTAAGGAGGCAGGGGGTCTCCTATGTCTACTTGTCTTTGGCTGTTTTAATAAATAATTTTTCTATATAAAATTTCATCTTTTGAATTTAGACTGCATCTTCTCTATGGCTGATATAGCATTGAAGAGTGCACAGACTATTGCTTCCTGATTGTGCTTCATATGACTGGTGCACCCCAAGCAACACCTCAGTGTAGGTTTTCATGTTCTTGCAGATACATACATTGGATATCAGATACAATGTCAGATATGATTTCAGACATCAGGAACAGTTCTCTGTAATACAGAGAACTGTTTCTGAGAACTGATCCTGAAGTACAAAATCATATAAAGAGGTGCAGACTGGCTTGTCAAAACCTTCCTAAATCGAGGGTGTCAGCTTGCTTGTGAACTCCAATGACAAAGCTGCTCTAGGGTGAGAGAGAGAGAGAGATCAGAGAGAGAGAGGTGCAGTCAGTATGTGAGACTGTGAGATCAGCTTATGAACTCTGAGACGGTACTGCCCTAGGGTGAGAGAGAGGGAGTTTCAAAAAAGAGAGAGAGGAATAGAGGTGTAGTGTGCATAGAAACATAACATAGAATTTGACGGCAGATAAGGACCGCTTGGCCCACCCAGTCTGCCCATTTCCCTACCTACTGGATAAGCTGCAGATTCTAGTTAACCAGTAGCCTACTTCTTCCTACCCCCAACCCCTAGAATGGCCTTATGACTGTCTCATGCATGCTTGAATTCCACCACTGTTTTTGACTCCACAACCTCCTCCGAAGGCTGCTCCATGCATCCACAACCTCTCTGTGAAAAATACTTCTTAAATTACCTCTGACGCCCCATCTTCAAATTCAGCCTCTTGTTCTTGTACACCTCTTTTTGAAAGATGCTACCCTCTTGGACTTTGTTGATTCCCTTGAGGTGCTTGAACATTTCTATCATGTCCTCCCTCTCCCTCCTTTCTTCGAGGCTATACATATTAAGCTCCTTTCGTCTCTTCATATGTCTTCCTGTGCAGACCCTGCACCATTTTAGTTGCCTCTCCTGACAGCTTCCATCCTGTCTTATGTCTTTATGGAGACTGGGTCTCCAGAACTGCACGCAGTACTCCAGATGGGGTCTCACCAGCTGTCTGTACAGAGGGATAATAACTTCCTGTTTTCTACTGGTGATGTTCTCCCTATGCATCCCAGTATCCTCCCAGCCCTCCTTGCTGCCCTCTCACATTGCTTGCCCACCTTTAGGTCATCTGATATGACTACCCCAGGTCCCTTTCCATTTTTGTTGTTGTTAGTATCTCACCCCATTGTGTACTCTTCCCTGGGTTTTGTTTCCCAGGTGCATTACCTTGCACTTCTTAGCATTGAATCTAAGCTGCCATACATTTGACCATTCCTCTAACCTGCCAAGTCCTTCTCATCCTTTCCACCCCACCCTGTGCATCAACTCTGTTGCAGATATTTGTGTCATCTGCAAAGACATACTTTTCCTTCCAGTCCCTCTGCAATGTTGCTTATAAAGACATTGAAGAGGACCGGTCCTAATACTGAACCCTGCGGTACCCCACTAGTAACCCCCCTTTCTTCTGAGCGGACTCCATTTACTATTACTCTCTGTGTCCTATTCTCCAGCCAATTCTTTACCCAGGCTGTCATCTTGGGACCCACTCCCAGGCTGGCTAACTTGCATATTAATCTTTTGTGTGGGACTGTGCAAGACTGTATGATGGGCTTGTGAACTCAGTGATGGTTCTACTCTAGGGGGATCTTCCTGAATCAAGAGGTGACAGTCACTACTAACCTAGACCAATGTTTCTAGACTCTAGTGCAGCTGTACTGTAAGTGACACAAGCCAGCTTCTGTTAAATGGGACTGCTGCTTAATTGGGACAGAAAGCCTGCCCCAGTTCATCCGATTAACTGGCTTCTACTGTAATTCAATATGAGTAAATTAAAGTAATGCTCGCTTAATCACATATAGTTGTTAAGGCAGTTGCTGAGCCGGGGCTGGCGTGCAGCTATGGGGCTACCAAATGTTCTTGACACCTTGTAGATCATGATCCTTCCTCAAAAAAAGAGCCGGTTTCATTCCACAAATCCTTGGCTTTCACCCAACCATCATGCAGCACAGAACACAGAGAGCTGTGAACCCAGTCTCCTGTTGCACCTGGCTCCCGCCCTCCTTCCCAGCAACCACTAATGCTCTCAGAATCTGAGTTGCCATTGATTCACATAAGCACCTCTCTTTGAACAAACCAGTCTGACAAATATGCAAGAGGAAGTGCAAAATGAAACAGGCATGTTTTCTACACAAAGGAAGACGACAATCAACAAGGTGCCAAGCAGGACTTGCGTCTAAAACTAGCATCACAACAAAAACAATATTTACCATTGAACTTTCACACAGTCTAGTCAAGCTTGTTTAGAATCAGGAGTCAGTGATGAGAGCATTTTAAAGTTGCCAGGTGCTGACTCATGGACACAAAACAGAAAGCGGAATTGGATGATCCTGTCTTTGAACTACCAAAAGTGGCGTTTGGCTAAAATAGGAATAACAAAGTGATGCTAACCACAGGAATAGTAAAAATAACACACACTGGCACCACTTTTTGGTTACTAGGATTTATTTAGCAGTTTCTTTTTTTCTATAGCTGCCATTGATCTTTAAACTACAGCCCAACTCTTTCACGTTCCCGATCCCCATTTAACAGCATTGAAACTGTTCTGTGTATGCGGTACGTGAACTCCAAGCCTGACTGCCAGAGCAGACTCAAAATGTTAAAAAACAACTGATTTTCATGAGACGTTCAGAGATTGTAGATTCTGCCATGGACAACAAATGCTGAAAGTTTCATGTAACTCTGTAAAACTATCTTTCTGTAAGCAGCAAGCAAAAAAATCGACTTTAACATAGAACTTACCAGTCACCCTAACTATAGGGGCACTACCGTGCCCCTACAATAGGTGTGCTCTATTATTATTTAGGCTGCCTTACTGCAGAACCCTACTATGACTGTTATTGATTAGCTGTGGAGAGGCTGATGTTGTTTTGTGTTATTAATTTTACAGTCTTCAATAAACAGAAATTTTCACTAGTGGCATTTTTCAACACTTCCTTATGAACAGTACAGCTGCCATTTTTCACAACATGGCCAAAGTGTGTTTTCACACTTTCAGTGCAGAGATGCGTGGTCGCTGTCGGAAATCATTGTTCGGCACAGATAAAGAAAATCACAGTGACACTGTTCCTGATCGGAGGCACCAAAATGCCTGAGTTGACAATCTGCTATAAAATATCCCCAACCTACTTATATAACGGGTGTGCGCTGCACAGTTTCTATGTACGCTCATGACTTCACCATTTTTTTAAATATTTTTACTACACATTTGCAACATCGCCATTTTTACACCTCCCATGAAAGAGTACAGCTGTCATTTTTTACAGCCTGTTCGGAATATTTTTGCACCTGTGGGCTAAATCCCGTAGTCACTGTGCATAAGCAGCTAGCTGCTACCAAACTGATATTCCCCCTGTTCATGAGGTGGGGTCACAAAACAAACATGTTGAAAATTTGGAGTTAAAATACCAATGAATGCCTGAGGTATTAGGCTTTTCAACTAAATTGCCCAACCCTATAGAGAATGACAGGAATCAGGGTGTGACTTGGGATTCTTGCCTGTGATGCTCATACCATTCCACACCCTGCAGTCACTGAGGAGGCATCGAGGTATGCCTTGGACTCTTGACCCCAAACTTCACCCCATTCTCCTATATTGCACCCATCTCACTGTATTTCCTAATGAAATGGGGTGCGCATAAGGGCCAAAGACCCCAAGGAACAAATGACACTTGTCAGTCTCTGCAGAGTGGGGTGTGGTGAAATGGCATGGCCATTATGCCTGACGACCCAAATGCACACCCCAATGCCTGTCACTCTCTGCAGGGTGGTGGTGGGGTTGCCTTCAGTTCAATACTTCACTGCCATTCCTATTACGCAGCTCTGTAACTTCTACACTACCACTGCCAATGCCAGTAAGCAAACATTCGGCATTGACAAATGCTTGTTAATATTGTGACAAAAGGAAGAGAAGGGATCATATTTTGACTCCAAGGAGCAATCCACTCAGTCTCTTCCCCTTCCTGGAGTGAGCACCCCACCTCCATGATATAACATCTTTCTTTGGCGGTCATAAGAGTACATGCCATAGAAGAAAATTGTGTGTGTGTGTGTGTGTGTGTGGGGTACTTTTTTCTTTTTTTTATATTTGAGAGGTTTGCTTGGTACACATCAAAGCCACTGCTTAACTAACAAAGGCTTTTGATTGAAACCAAGCAGATCTTTAGAATATTTCTCTGTGAACTGTTGAGAAAAGTATAATAAAAATGTAACACAAAAAAAATACAAAATGTAAATAAAAAGCTACCTCTGATTACTTTCATGAAGTGTGCTCCCTCGTTCTCCTTAAAACAGAGAACTTTTGAATTTGATGGCAGAAGGTGACCAACGGTCCATCGAGTCTGCTCTTCTCATACTACCAACCCCTCACTGACCTACTGTGCTGGTGTGCTGCCTCTCCCTTCCTCAGAACTACGATATTGTAGAATGGCAGAATACAGGGATGGGGTGCCCACTTCAGGAAGTGGAAGGGGTCTGTGGCTGGCTTCTTTGAGTCAAAATATAATCCCTTCCCTTTCTTTTGCTGCGGTATTAAAAATGTTAGCACTTAAATTGCTGCACTCAGTATGAGGTAAGATAGCTCCATGGTGTTTGGGGGATTTTTCCATGGTAACCTTGGCTTATGCTTTTTAAATTGGATGCATTTCATGCATGTTTACTACCCCTAAATAATAATTTTCAAGATGCATACAGACGTTCAGGAGCTGGCGTCATTTCTCTATTAAAATATACCAAACACTTCAACATTTTCTGTAGGAGCTGGACTGAAATACTGATCGTTTGGTGTCCCTAATTCTTTATTTGTTTGTCTTTGTTTACCAGGTACTTTACAGTCACTGGAGTGTAAGACTCAATTAACTGCATGACCCAGATTGAAACAGTAGAAAGAAAGAAGCTGACAGTGGAGCCTGTCAGAATGAAACACTACAGAATTCAGCAGAATTACTTCAGAAAACAGTGTCATTTCAATGGAAGATAATTCCTTCTGTCACACAGGAATCTGTGACAGAGTGCTGCATCCTGGTGGGCTCCACTGTGTATTACAAAACTATTATTTAGATCTTTTGTACTTTTTAAATTCTCTTTGTATTGCCTCCTGCTCATCAATTGCACCCCAGCACCTCTGACTTCAGCTGTAAAGAGTCTTTCTTCCTGCCAGCTTCCTAATGCTGATACCGCAGACCAGAACTGCCCATTTTGCCACACCCCATGGGAAACTCACTCTGTGGCATGCCCTAGACGTGAGTCCCAGGGGCCAGACCAGAAATCAGGGCAGGAAGTATGGGTGATGTACAGAGGTGTTATACAACAACTGGGGGCTAATGTTTCCTCTCTGTAAGCCCTCCCACTTCCCCCTCTGGGGACAATACAAAGGTGCTTAACCTGGGGATGTGATGTGGTCACTCACAATGTCCAGCTCCAATCTGATCCCTCCACGATCCCTCACAGGAGGCACCCAATCACTGTATTGACTTCAGCTCTCATCTGCTGCCTCCACTCCAGGACCCGCAAGAGCAACCAGCTAAACCGGGTAAGCCTACAGCCCAGACCTGGGAAGCTGTGAGCAGCTACGATTGGCTCCTGCTCTGCACTTTCTCCCCTGATTGGACTCCCGTTTTTCACCTCTGCTCCTGATTGGCCCTTCTTTCCCCTACACCTCTCAGTGCTTTTCTGAGCTCATCTCAGGCATAGCAAAAGTGCCGAAATTTTGGTGTTAGCATTTTGGGTCATTGTTTGTGTAAAAACTGCTGTTTAAAATGTGTAGATGTCAAATGCTTAACTCCTGCTGTAGCTCGGGAACGTTAATAGTTCGCTGCTGTTAAAAACTGCAGTTTGAAATTGTTGCTTTGTCTTGTCTCCCACTCTGACTCTCAATTTTCCTCTCTTTCTCCCAAACCCCCTCACTCTAATCTGTCTAACTCCCTGCCTCCCTTGGCACCAGGACAAATTTCTGCTTGCCTCTGGCCACCATCTCCCCTCCGCCTTTCCACTAGCTAACTCTCACTTCACCTTGCTATCTCCATGCCCCCCCGATTTACTATCGGCCTCATTTCTCCTTTGTCTCTCTCCTCCCTAAAGTCTAACCTGTCTGTGATTTTCCCCCACTAGATTCAGCCCTTGATCGGGCTCGCTGCTGGTGCGGCCGTGGCTCTCCTAGCTAGCTGCCCTATCCTCCACTCCAGGACCTGCAAGAGCAATCAGCTAAACTGGGTGAGTCTACAGGTCAGACTGGGAAAGCTGTGAGCAGCTGTGATTGGCTCCTGCTCTGCGCATTCTCCCCTGACTGGACTGTCGTTTTTCACCTCTGCTCCTGATTGGCCCTTCTTTCCCCCTGCACCTCTTGGTGCTTTTCTGAGCTTATCTCAGGCATAGCAAAAGTGCCGGAATTTTACGCCCACCCCCCCTCATCTAACTTAATTAAATAGACCCAAGCATCGCCCACCTATTCTCAGACCTGCCTTGTTTCAACCCAATTGGGCCACCTCATTGGTTTCATCCTCCCCACTCCAGTTTCATTCTTGCTTCTCCTCCCTTTTTTCTTTTCATTTCACTCCTCTGATCTGTCCTCTCTGCCTCACCACCCACTCTGCTGCCACACTGCCTGTGCCCTAGCACTGCCTCTTTCACCTTCCTCATTAACCATGTACTTCTCTCCCAATCTTTTCATCCACCTCTCTATCCTCACCTCCCTGCTGCACCTCTCATACCTTCCTGGGTGCTGCTACCCCTCTCCCCTGCTTACCAACTAAAAAACCCCTATTGCCACCTAGACACACTCCACTTTGAGCCCTGCTCCTTTACACAGCCCTCCCTGGCTCCTGACTGGCATTTTCTGAGTTTCTCCAGAATCGGGCACTGGGCATACCTGTCCCCCCTATCATACATGTCAACTTTCTGACACAAACGCCTGCCACCCTGTCTATGTCCCGACAAGCAAAGGCCACATAATTTTATCTTACAAGAAACTCCATTTGTGCACCTTGAAGCTCCTGTTTCTCCTCCTGCTGATGTCTGGTAACATGCACCCTAATCCAGGTCCCACCCCCTTTAGCTAGGCCCGGCATGCTAGACCCTCTGGGGGTCTGATCATCGCAACCATCAATGTTTGCAGCCTCATACTTAAGCTGGATGCTGTTTGAATCTATGCTAACCAACACCAACCTGATATCCGCTCAGTTGTTGAAACTTGGCTGACACCGAAAAATCCAGACATGGCAATCAAACTACCAGGATACAATGTGCACAGACTTGATCGTGTCTCCAAAAGAGGAGGAGGCTGTGCGATCTGCGTCAAAGACTATCTCATGGGGTGCCCCATCGCTCCCCCACCCATGACTCTGCAGCCCAGTTTCTCCCAATTAAAATTCTTCTTGGGGCCCACAACAAAGCCCTCAACATCCATTGTCTCTGTCTGCATCCTCCCAAAAGAACAAGGGAAAAGCCTCAATTCCACTCTGAATTTTATCAGAACCCTTCCAATGGGCTCTGAGACAATCATCCTTGGTGACTTTAATATTAACTGGCATGCATCCGATGCAGGTGCATATAGGGATGCCATCTCTGCAGCAAACCTTTCACAAATGGTCCTCTCCCACACAAGAAAAAACTACAAAACTGGCACTGGTACCCTGCTGGACTGGGTCCTGACCCGTCATTCTTCCCCATCAGGTTAGCACATACATGTGTGTTCCTAATCAATTTTGTTGTTGCTCCCGTTTGAGATGTTCTTTGATGATAATTTCTAGCTGTTATGTGATGCTGTTCTACCTCCCAATGCTGTCATGCCTATCTGTTAATTGATTGCTCTTAGTCCAGCTCTAAGCCTGTCTGTACCATAAGCTGTTCAACCAACTTGTCGGAGCATGTGGCTCCTGTATGTTACCTCAACTCTGTATTATGTCTCACTGTTACTTTGTAACTCTCCCGGGTTGCACCTGAAAATAGGCACTTGGATGTCTAGTGTGCTTACCTGGTTAACAAAAGCAAATAAATAAATAAATATCTTAAACACCTCCATGTTCCCTGACTCTTTTAGTGACCATTCCACTGTTATTTGTGAATGGTCAAACAAATTCTACAAGCCTCTGCCTAAAGTCATCACCAGCAGAGTTCTTCCCCATGGTTGGCTGAATCCCCTTAAATCTTGCATCAGTCAGTATGATTGATCCCCCATCTATAAAGCAAGGATGTCAACACAGCTCTCAACTGCTTTGTTTCATCCTTTAATGTTGCCTGTGACTTCTACGCCCCGCACAAAAAGTGAAAAGTGAAGGCACTAAACAACCCCTGGATAACTGGTGAGCTTCTGGCACAGCTGAAATCAAGGGACCACCTCTGGGCCCTAGCTAGGGCCTCTGATACTCAATATGATATTCAAAATTACAAACGTGCCCACAACAACTGCACGGAATCCATCAGACTTTTTTTTTTTTAATTCAATATGCTTTATTAAATTTTAATCATAACAATATTGTAGTAGTGACATCATTATTCCTAAATTTCCTAAAACATCAAGAACTAATAACAAGGAACCTACACAAGGAAAATAAATATCTGTTGTTCAAATACTAAGACTACAAAATGTGACCAGACTAACCTTCCCTCCCTTTTTTCCCTTCCCCTATCATGTGGTGCATATTAATCTATACGCCAAGTAAACCAGATACCAGGGACTAAATGAACAGCACAAGGAAAAGAAAAAAAAAGGGACCCCAACAGAGTGAGAGATATACACATAATTGTTAAACATGTGGGTAACAGACGAGAGAGGAAAATGGGTACAAAGTACAGAGGAGCCCGCAGCCCATCATATCTCCTAGTGTTTCTTTAATAGCAGGGCATATAACTTACCCCATTTTTTTTTAAAGGAAAGTAAGCGTCGGTTCACCTGCGCTATCAGGTTCTCGACACGGAGAGCAAAGGTCATCTCATGTAACCATTCCGTGTAAGTTAACACGGATTGGTCCTTCCAATGTCTAAGCACTAATTTTTTAACTGCCATAGATATTAATGCCAAATGATATCTCCATTCCTTCACCTGTATTTTGGAGTAATCACCCAAGATGCAGGCTTTGGGGGAAAAGAAACCTTGTAATCCCAGTAAAGGGTCGAGTGAAGTTTCTATTTGGGCCCAGAGAGGGGATACTGATTCACAAGACCACAAAATATGTAGCGGAGAGCCCTCCTCTTTGTTACATCTAAGACACATTGTTGAAGTAACACGCTTCATCTTTGCCAGTCTAATCGGGGTGTAATAGAGATTATTTAATATACAGTATTGTGTAATCCTATACCTATCCTGTATATGATAAGTGTGTAAATTCTTCCAAATGGCCTGCCAGTCAATATCTCCGTCAGGATATAGGTCTTTCCAGATATTAGGGCAGACAATCGGCGGGGTTTCCGGAAATCTATGTAATAAACTATACAGCCCAGAAATGCTATGTGGTTTATTAACGGTCGTAATGACTTGAGAAAAAAAGTTTGTGAGATAGGAGCTTTTGTTAACACTCCCAAACTTTTTATACAAGAGATGCCTTAACTGATACACCTTGAAGGCCATCTTTGTTGGCTATTGAAATTTATCTAGAATCTCACTATATCCAAAATACGATTAGATGAGTAAAAATCTTTACACTACAACCCGAGAGAGATGGCAACCATTTTCAGTTATTATAGATTTGCCTATTCGGAGATTAGGGTTTAGACAAATAGGTTGAGAGAAGTCCCCAGTCTGAGAAATCCTGAAGTACCTGAATAACTGAGATACGACCTTCAGAGAGATTCCAAGAGGTAGAGAACGAAATGGTGTAGGGATGTTTTTACTAGACCTGTAAAAGAGAGCTTTTGGGTCGACATTGTGAGATTTCATAAGATCTTGTTCTACTTGGAGCCATATTGGTTTGTACCCGTGACAGAACTGACAGTCAGATGTGGATAGCCATTTCCCACACTTGTTTAGATGTGAAGCCCAATAATAATAAAGGAAATTGGGGAGACGGAGTCCCCCGTACTCTTTGGGTTGGGATAATTTACTATAAGATTTCCTGATAGATTTGTTATTCCATAGAAAGGAGTTTATTCCAGAGTGGATATCCCTAAAGTAGGACTGAGGAATCCATAAATTTAACATGTTCAAAGGATAAAAGATTCTGGGTAACACATTAATTTTAATAGTGTTAATTCTGCCCCACAGCGATAAAGGGAGTTTGGACCACCTGACTAAGTTTTGCTGAATATCCCGACATAGATCCTCTAAATTCAATTTCCTCATCATTGACAAGCTAAGAGAAATGTGTATCCCCAAATATTTAATAGAACGCGTAGTCCACTTCATCCCAAATTCGGCAAAGTCCGAGCTGTGAGTGAAGTGATTGAGAGGGAAGAGTTCAGTTTTACTGATATTAAGTTTGTAGTTAGAATATTTACTGAAATCCTCAATCTTTCCCAATGCCACTCTTAACGATGAAACTGATTTGACAGATGTAAAGTAAATCATCTGCAAAACTGAAATTTTCGAACACTATTTACGACGGGAATACCTGATATTAGTGGAGAAGAGTTTAAACACCTAAGAAGAGGTTCAAGATACAAATTAAATAAAAGGGAGTTAGAGGGCAACCTTGTTATGCATCATAGTAAGTGGGAAGGGTCTGACATGACCCCATTACAATACAATCTGGCTTTAGGTGAAGTATATAAAGCCTGTATCCATGTAATAAACAGTGAGGGGAAGCCCATAACTTGTAATGTGGCCCAAAGAAAAGTCCAGTCAACCCTATCGAATGCCTTTTCTGTGTCTAAGGATACTAGAATCATCGGGGATAGGTAGGTTCTGGCAGCACTAATAAGGTATTGTAGTTTACGGTGGTGGTCGACCGGGGACCTATTAGCAACGAAACCAATCTGCTCAGGACTGATTAAGGGTGTCCATACCTGTTCAATCCTTTTGGCCAAAATTTTTGTTAAGATCTTAATGTCGCAATTTAGTAATGAAATAGGACGGTAACTAGAAGGGAGGTGCGCAGGTTTACCTGGTTTAAGAATAATAATAATAAGGGCTTCTAGGAGAGTGGGGTCTTGAGTACTTCCGGCCAGCAAATATTGATATAGGCAGTGTAGACCGGGTACTAGGTCCTTGGCGAACAATTTGTAGAAATTCGGGGAGAGTCCATCAGGTCCAGGGGCCCTATCCAGAGTCAAGTCATTTATTGCCACTAATATCTCTTGAGTGGATATAGGAGAGATCAACAGTAGTTGCTGATCCTGCCCCATCGAAGGCAAGGGAAGAGTTGCTAAGTAACTGAGCATCTCATCCATGGGAGGAGAGGGGTTTTCTTTATTATAGAGTGAGGAGAAATAGGTTCTAAGTACCGAAATTACCTCCCTAGGACTGGTGTTGATCTCCCCATTGAGGTCTTCAATTGAGTTGATTGCCCTGGAAGATTCCAGTTTCCTTAATCTCAGAGCTAACAAGTGACTAGCTTTTTCCCCACACTCTATATATTTTGCTCGAGTTCTCAAAATAGCAAACTCAGCTTTTTCCTGGAGTAGGATAGAGTATTGATTCCTTAAGGACAAGAGGGTTTCCAATGTATCCGTTGTAGAGGTTGCCGAGAGAGATTGTTCTAACGTTCTAATTTGAGTGAGAAGTGAAAGGGCCTTTGCTTCATTCTTCCTCTTACGCGTAGAGGCTAGGCTGAATAAATTGCCTCAAACAACACTTCAGCGCACACTATTCGTGGTCCACTCTGGCAACTGAACCTTGATTGTTGAGAAAGAAACACTGAATCATCTTTGATATTCTAGTGTTAACAAATTCTCTTTAGGAGCTGATTGTTTAGTCTCCATAAAGGATCTCTATTGATACTAACATCCAACAGCGTAACCATCCACACTGGGGCATGGTCTGATACCCAATAGCTTCTATACCTGCACTACTCATAGTTTGCAAAAGCGGGTTACTAAATAAAATATAATCAAGCCTAGTCCACGATTTCAGAACTGCGGAATAAAATGTGAAGCTCTCGAGTCACTGGGTTCAATGACCTCCATGGGTCACAGAGAGCCGAGTGTTTCCGTAAAGTCTCATGGCGCCTTTGAGTGGCTGAAAGGGGTTTAAGTGTAGGATTAGATCTATCTAGATCTTGCGTGGGAGGTAGATTCCAATCCCCCCCAAGTATCATTGGGAGGGATAAGAAATCTTGCAACTTCTCTGGTAGACTGGCAAAGAATGATGGATCCCCCCCGACTGGGCCATAGATACTCCCTAGTAAGACCTCTGTATGATTTAGAATACCCCTGACTAGAATATATCTGCCTGCAGGGTCCTATATGATCACCGTAGATTGAAAAGTTACTGACCGATGAATAAGGATCGCTGTACCCCCAGCCTTGGGTGATTCACCTGAAGCAAAAACCTGCCCAATATTTCTTCTTCGCAAGCTAACAGCTTCGCCTGGGAGTAAATGAGTTTCCTGAATAAAGGAAACCCTCGCTTGCAGATGCTCCAAATGTCTTAGTATCTGCATTTTCTTTAAGTGCTATGGGCCCTCTCACATTCCATGTGATAAACTTAACACAATTGACTGCCATTCACTCTTAACCATTCTAATGTTGTTACCCTGGTATCTTTCAAGAAATGCACCACAGTCCCTTTCCCTAAGCTATAACTCCTCTGTAAAATATAAATTGAACACATCCCAAATATAAGATTGGAAAATGTAATTCCCCCAAGATAATAACTCCCACCCCTACTATACCCTTTAGTAATGGTAAATTCTCTTTTTATCAAATTTGAGTAGAAGTAAATGTCCCCTTCCCTTTTATAATTAACCCATGAAGAACTATATACAGTCCATCCCTCCCTCCTCCCACAATGAGAAACAAAGTTATCGATATAAGATCTTATTATTCCTTTCCCAACAAACCCAGCATACATCTCCCCCATAGAAAGAAGTAACAGTATCCTGTATATTAGATGAAAATGAAAACGGTCCAATGTTGCTTGAAGCTGAAATCCCTCCCATAATACCCTTTATATAACAGTAGATCAGATCCTGTCCAAAATAAAATATTGATACTTTCTATGAGGCAGGCCAGGAAAAACCCCCCTATTCTCCAGAACGCGTGGCCAGGCATGTTTGGGTCCACTTCCAGTACCCCCAACCCCCACCCCCATAGTCATCGCGAAGTCCGCTCCACAGCCTAGAAGAGAGAAAAAAAGGGGGGGTTTATGAGAGGGGCCAGGGAGGGGAGAAGGGGGTTGGGGAGGAATGGGAGAGCAGGAGATAGGGAGATGGGGTGGGAAAAGGGGGTGGGGGAATGGGCAAGGTGAAGATTAATATGTATATCTCTTCGCTGTTTCGCCGTAATGATCCATATTCCTTCATCTTCTTCTTCCATGTGAATATCAGTTTTACTGTCCATTGGAGTGCCCTAGCCCCATACATGTCCTTTGTTGGGAAGACAGGTTAAGGCATCATATCCATTTGCGCATCACCAAAGGAACCTGCGATCCACGGCTTATGATTCCCCTGGGACCAGATATGTGGGACACCGAGACTGCTGTGCATCTTATTTACATGTCCTCCGGAAACGCGAACTCGTTTCGAGAGTACCCATCAAGGCCCAATCGGGTTCCCCCTCTATCACGAACCAAACACCCGAAACCTGCAACAAAACTCCCCTCCCTCGAGAAGGACCAGGCAACTCCAGAAAAGGAGTGCACCACCAGGCATCCACACAACTGACAAGTAAGAAATGGGGAGATTTATCAACCCCGAAAATATAGTGAAACAGCAGTTATTGATTGGTGTTTACATCGGTGTTGTCATTCACTACACAGAAGAGATCCCACAACAGGGACTATTAAATTTCATATCCTCAGTGGCTCATGGAGCTTTGAATAATGAAGGTAGCAGATGAGTTAAATCTTCCTGGGCTTGAGATGCTGCATCATAACTATGCCATTTGCCTTCCAGCAAAACTTGTAACCGTGCAGGATAGGCCATCCTGAACTTAATGCTCGCAGCTATTAGCTTTGACACTATAGGATGAAAGGTGGCTCTGCGCTGCCTTGTTTCTAATGGGAGGTCTTGTGTTATACGTAGTTTCTTCCCCTCCCAAGAAATGGAGTGCAATTCCTTTGCTTTTGCTAGGATATGCTGGCATCCAGATAGTTAAGCATTCTAATAATTATGGGCCTAGGAGGAGCTGGAGGTTCAGGTTTAGTCGAGTGACCTATGGGCCCTTTCAATGATGTATGCTGGATTATGTGGAGATGGGCCTACCACCTTGGTTAGCAAGGCCTGAGTGAATGCAATGCAGGAAGGGCCCTCTTCTCCCTCTGGCAAACCATGAATTAGTATGTTATTCCGCCAACAGCGGCCTTCTAGGTCCTCTGTTTTCTGTTGTAATTTATTAATTTGCTGTTTCATTTTCACAAACTCTGGGTCCATTTTGCTTTGCCAGGTTTCGAGTGAGGTAGCGCGAGCTTCGTTATCTGAAATTCTTTGTCGCAGATGGGAGACCTCCCCTCGTATGTTCTTCAGTTCGAGAGTTAGCTCAGAGAGTGCCTCTTTAAGCGGCTGCATCTCTTCCAAAAAAATGATCCTCCGACAATGGATTAGAGGCAGGAAAGAGTGAAGCCTGGTTTGCTGAGGAGGATTGGGCTTGTTGCTTGGCCTTCTTGGCCTGCTTCTCTGGGGAAACCGGCGGGGTGCGCTTGGGGAGAGCTGACTTCATTTCAGTGTCCATTTCGGCGGTTTCCCCGCATACAGTGCCACCAATTCCTCTCTAACGCTTCCCTAGCCAACTGGTACAGCGAGTGGACACACAGAAACCGCGGACTGCGCTTTTAATAAATCTAAAAAACAAAATTAGCGGAGGTAGGGCGAGAGCGCTGAGAGAACCCTGCTATCACGCTAGGCTCATCACGTGATCTCCCCGGAATCCATCAGACTTAAGAAAAGCTTGTACTACAGAGAAGCTCTCTCTAATACCTGGGGAAGCAGAAGTGAGTTTTGGAAGAACATTAATGAAATCACAGGGAAGCAGCCCAAATCCTCGCCAACGATGCTAAATGTTGATGGGTCCATCACTCTTGTTTCACTGATCATTGCTAACACGTTCAATGATGCTTTCACTGACCTAAACAGTGTTCTCCCTCCGGATTTTTTCCAGGCCTCTGTCTTCTCCACTCCCTACAGCTACCCCCCTCCTCCCAGCTAACAGTCATGTAACTATCCTACCCCATCTAATCACCCCCCATTCTATTTCAAAACTATAAAGAAACATGAAGCCCGCAAATATATCTCAAAAGCTGTATCTGTGTCTAGAGCTAGCGGGGACTCGCTTCACCTCAAACTACTATCTCTTGCCCTTGAAGAGGTCCTAGGTCCTCTTACTCATATTTTTAACCTCTCCCTTAGTCTCAGCCATTCCCAGACTTATGGAAAGATGCTACTGTTATGCCAGTCTACAAAAACGGGGATAAGACCAACCATGGAAACTATTGCCCTATCTCCATACTCTCTCTTGTCTCGAAGGCCCTGGAATGCATGGTGGCTGACCAACTTACTGACTTCCTGGAAAAATACAACATCCTATGTCCCCAACAACATGGTTTTAGAAAAGGCCACAGTATGACATCGGCCTTACTGGAACTCACTGGAGAGCTACATACTGCACTGGATAAAGGTTATCTAACTGGAGCTGTTTTTGTCGACCTGACAGAAGCGTTCGACACTGTCCATCATTGTCTGCTGATAGAACAGCTCCAGTCTTCTGGACTCTCCCCTGATGCTACAGACTGGTTCTATAGCTACCTAGACAATCGGTAACAAAGAGTAAAAATCACTGGGGTTCTCTCTGATGCCAGACCAGCCCACTCCGGAGTCCCCCAGGGGTCTATCCTGGCCCACTACTATTCTGCCTTTTCCTGAACACCCTTCCCCAATCCTGTTCTGAGCAGATCATTCTATATGCAGATGATGCAGTAATTTTCACTTCTCACAAGGAATCTGAACCACTTCAACACAATCTCCAGCAAGGATTTGCCACTGTTGAAAGCTGGTTTAGTAGGCACAAGCTGGTCCTAAACCACAAAAAAAAACAAGGTTATGCTTTTCAACAGCCATCACAACCAGCACAGGCATCACCCCCTCAACATCACAACTAGCCTCGGAAATACCCTTGAGCAAGTTCATTCATTTAAATATCTCGGGATATCTCTGGACCTAAACCTAACATATGGCTCCCACATTGACTGTGTAGCCAAAGCTGCAAACACTCGACTAGGCCTGCTATACCGCCACAGATGTCATCTTACTCCAGAAGCCTTGAGAATTGCTGTCCAGAGCTCGGAGGTCTCCATTATAGATTACGGCCTAATCATCTACGGTTCTGCATCAGCTTCTGTGCTCAGAGGAATATCAACATCTCTGAACAAGGCTTGCAGGCTCATCTCTGGTGCCCCCCCCCCGCCTGACACATACCTGTGACCTTTATGCGAAAACTGGATGGCTACAACTGTCCAACCACATAAGGTATCTAACCTGCACTATGGCTAAGAACGTTACTATGGGCCTCGCACCTCCCGGTGTCCAAGCACTACTGCAGCTAAGCCTGAATACTTGTAATACCAGATGATCTGAAACTCAACTCCTCCAGGTTCTCCATAGCTGCACCTCCCTGGGCCAACAATCCTTTGCCTATAGGGGGCCTAGCTGTCTAAACAATCTCAGTCCTGACATTGCCTCTATGACTACACTCGGCCCTTTCAAAGCCAAACTTTGCTTTCATCTCATTGCTGCCAGCTCATGTGACTGCTATATATAAGCAGCCCCCCTAATCTTTTTCAAAGCAGCACCATGCACTTATCCCACTGGCAACTCACATAATAACCAGCCCCACCTATTGATCACCCCCTTCTACTCCATGCAATATTCCCTACCCCCTTCCTCCCATCTCCTTTCTCCTCCACCCTTTCTTTTCCTCCTCCCCTACCCACTCTAGCAGTTCCCCCCACTCCGTTCCTTTTATGCCACACTATCCCCCATATTATGTTTGACAACTGCCTTTGGCTGCTCTGTCCCCTCGGTATCCACCCTCCCCTATGTTTTCCCCTTCCACTTTCCACTTTGTCTTCCCCTATGTAATATCACTATTGTACAGCTTATCTTAACCTCGGCATTGTATCTCTCCAAGTTGTAATTGTGTGTACTGTAATTGACGTGGAACCTTTGTAAAAGAGCCTTGGCTCAAAGGTACTTGTAATCCTAGACTTAATAATAAATAAATAAAATAAATAAATCAATTTTCCATGGCTCCACTGTCCCAGTACAATGAGGTGGGCTCATACTGTAAACCTGTTTTGTCCACATGGGAGCATGATGTGTTTTGCCCATATCACCAGGCTGATCATTGTTTCCATTTTTACGTTCGCTTGCGCGCATGCGCAAGGAACGTTTTGGGAGAGTAGCACACTTTGGAGGTGTGCCTCTCCCTTGCAATCCACTGCTCAGTTGAGCAGGCGTGGCGGTCCTGCACCAATGGATGTGGGAGCTGTGCATGACAGTGGTGGTCTTCGCTTCAAAGAAAACCACCGCTGTCATACAGAGCACCGCGTCATGCCGCCCCCCCGTGTCACGCCACCCCCGCATCACGCCGCCCCCTTTGGTGCCACGCCGAGAGCCCACCCCAGCGCAGCAAACATCCCACGTTGTCGACGGGGTGCCCATCCCCTGTCGGCCTCACCCCCCAGCCATCTTCTGCCATGCTAGAGCCCACCCCAGTGTGGCAAACATCCCGCTTGTCAGCCGGGATGGGGTGCCCAATCCCCGCCAGCTCCACAGCCCCCAGCCATCTTCTGCCACACTGGGAGCCCACCCAGCATGGCAAATGTCCTGCGCCATCAATTGTAAAACCCAAAAACTGTAAATTAAAACCCATCCCACGCAGTCTCCCCGCCCCTCCCACAACCCGCACCCACCCACTGCGCACCCTGCCTCCCACACCCCTCACCCCATACTTACCTCCGAGCTCGGCGCGATGATCTTCGGTGGACCGGGAACACGTCTGCACTCTTCAAAGCCGACCGCGAACTGAGGAAATGCCGGTAAGCTGTATAATGGGCTAGATAGGGGGTTTTCAACTTTATTGCATATCTCAGGCATTTTGGGAATTTTGCAAATTTTCAACATGGGTTTTGGGACCCTTCTCATGAATGATGTCACTGTCATGGCGTTATTCGGGCCTGAAGGGTGATTTCGCTGGTCAGTGTGCGGTCACTGCATGAAATCACCCTTGGGCCTGAATAACACCATGACAGTGACATCATTTATGAGAAGGGTCCCAAAACCCCATGTTGAAAAATTTGGTGCAAAAATTCCAAAAAATGAATGTTTTATGAGTGTGCATTGCGCAGTTCCTACGCAGGCTCGTAAGTTCGCGAATTTTCAATATTTTCACTACAGATTTTCAACATTGCCGTTTTACCACACCTTCTTATGAGCAGTATAGCTGTCATTTTTCACATCCTGCCCAAAACGTGTTTCCGCCCATGTAGCGCACAATGGCACAGTCGGTGTGTGAAATCAATGTATGGGATGCATTAAGAAAATCACAGTAAAACTGTTCATTAGCAGAGGTCTTAAAATGACTATATTGAAAATTTGGTGAAAAAATTCCTAAAAATGACTGTTTTACGAACGTGCGCTGAGCAGTTCCTACGCATGCTCGTAGGTTTGCGAATTTTCAATATTTCCACTCCAGATTTTCAACATTGCCATTTTACCACACCTTCTTATGAGCAGTATAGCTGTCATTTTTCACATCCTGCCCAAAACATGTTTCCGCCCATGTAGTGCACAATGACGCAGTCGGTGTGTGAAATCAATGTATGGGAAACATTAAGAAAATCACAGTGGCACTGTTCATGAGCTGAGCAGAGGTCTTAAAATGGCTATGTTGAAAATTTGGTGAAAAAATTCCTAAAAATGACTGTTTTACGAGCGTGCGTTGCACAGTTCCTACGCATGCTCGAACGTTTGTGAATTTTCAATATTTGCACTCCAGATTTTCAACATTGCCATTTTACCACACCTCCTCATGAGCAGTACAGCTGTCATTTTTCACAACCTGCCCAAAACGTGTTTCCGCCCATGTAGCGCACAATGGCGCAGTCGGTATGCAAACTCAATGTATGGGACACATTAAGAAAATCACAGTGACACTGATCATGAGCAGAGGTCTTAAAATGGCTGTGTTGAAAATTTGGTGAAAAATTCCTAAATATGACTGTTTCACAGTGTTCATTGGCAGCGGCTCCTATGCACGCTGTAAGTTTGCTAATTTTCAATATTTTCACTCCACATTTTCAACATTGCCATTTTACCACTCCTTATGAGCAGTGTAGCTGTCATTTTCACATCTTGCCCAAACGTGTTTCCACCATATAGCGCACAATGGCACAGTCGGTGTCGCGAACTCAGTGTATGGGACACATTAAGAAAATCACAGTGTCACTGTTCATGAGCAGAGATCTTAAAATGGCTATGTTGAAAATTTGGTGAAAATTCCTACAAATAACTGTTTCTGGCGTGCATTGTGCAGTTCCTCACTGCTTCGTAGTTCTGAATTCTAATTTTTCACTCCAGATTTTCAACATTGCCATTTTACCACACCTTCTTATGAGCAGTACAGCTGTCATTTTCATCCTGCCCAAAACATGTTTCCGCATATGTAGTGCACACTGGTAGCAGTTGGTGTCTTGAAATCAATGTATGGGACATTAAGAAAATCACAGTGACACTGATCATGAGCAGAGGTCTTAAAATGGTTATGTTGAAAAATGGTGAAAATTCTTAAATGACTGTTTTATTTAGTCTGTGTTGCGCAGTTCCTACGCACACTCGTAAGTTTGCGAATTTTCAATATTTTCACTCCAGATTTTCAACATTGTCATTTTACCACACCTCCTCATGAGCAGTACAGCTGTCATTTTTCACATCTTGTCCAAAACGTGTTTCCACCCATGTAGCGCACAATGGCGCAGTTGGTGTGTGAACTCAATGTATGGGACACAGTAAGACAATCACAGTTACACCGTTCATTAGCATAGGTTTTAAAATGCCAATGTTGAAAATTTGGTGAAAAAATTCCTAACAATGACTGTTTTACGAGCGTGCGTTGCACAGTTCCCACGCACGCTCGTAGGTATGCGAATTTTCAATATTTCCACTCCAGATTTTCAACATTGCCATTTTACTACACTTCCTTATGAGCAGTACAGCTGTGATTTTTCACATCCTGCCCAAAACGTGTTTCCGCCTATGTAGTGCACAATGGGGGTGACAAAAAGGTCATGCTGAAAATTTATTGTGCAAATACCAGCAGTCGCACAGGGCATTAGGGTAAAGCACCATACGTGCCAAACACCACTGCAAATACCTGCAAGCTAATGTTCGGCATTGACAAATGCTTGTTCCTTTTAGTGTTATATGCACACCTGCTTAGTCTCTTATTTTATGTTGTGACTGCTGTTAAGTACACTTGTCCCCAGTGTCAATAATTTGCCATTTGCCTTGTTTCTGTCTCTCTTCATGGAAAAGTGTACTTTGTGAAGGTTTCTACTCAGGTGGAACTGCTTCACAGGAGAAAAGAATATTTCCTTTCCATTTCATCTCATCTCACTATCTGGTCTAATGTTACCAAATAGGACAACATCTTGGTGGGTTGATGTACTGGTTCATCCTTCTGAAGATTACCATTTTTATGTTTGCTTGCACACATGTGCAAGAAACATAGTGCCATCATCTGAGTTTTTCAGAGGTGTGTCAGCATCTTCCAATTCAGTCAGTGTGTTTGCAGGCGTGGTCACAGTTCTCCAATCACTGCTGGAGCTGTCTATGACAGCAGTTGAAATGCAGTGGCATACAGTTGAAAGAGGAGCTACGCTCAGTGAGCAGCTCCCCACACACAGATCAACTGTGTTGGTTACCTGATAGGATGGTGTAGTCTTGTCAGCTTAGAGAGACAAGCCCACATCATTACTTTAACTCATTGCCTCCAGAGGCTCACTCTGAGATTACATCACTTGCCTCCTGAATCTCCTGTATACTTTTAACAGTGAATCCTGGGCCTTTCTAAGAAAAATCAAGCCATAGTCAGCATGTCGCAAACAAATGCTAATAGCTCAATAACTGTATATGCTAGACACAAAGTATGAGTGGCAGAGTTATTCAGCACAAAATTGCCTTTCCAATGGTGGCATGCATGTAATAATAAGTCATTTTGTTTTTTTTCTATGCTAGTCGAAAGAGCAAACTAAATATTTTTTTCACTAAAAAAGGGCAACATAACCATTTTTTGTTGGAGAATATGTAAAATATCAACACCAAATTAAGCATACAGACATTAGATGGTGTTTTAATATTATGTTTGTTAAAAAAAAAGATATCTTTTTACTATAAAATGTAATTTTTCTCCATTTTAGTCAAGGTGCTTTGATGAGATTTGATGGCTAAATCTCAACCACACACACCATATCCTAAACAAATGCGTATAACTCCAAAAGTATACATGATACACACAAAGTATCAGCATGAAAGTTGATGAGCACAAAAATGCCTTTCCAATGGTGCTATGCAACCAGTTGTAATCAATACGTTTTTTATTTTATACCTCCTGAAGTGCCAAAAAAGTGAATTTTATTCAAGCTGCTTAGGTGAGTCTTGATGGAAAACATATCAGCCATACACACCATACCATAAACAAATGCAAATAACTCCTAAAGTATATATGATATACACAAAATATCAGTGGCAAAGTTGTTCAGCATAAAATTATCTTTCCAACAGTGCTATGCAGGCAAATATATATTATATTCTGTTACACTATACATTAAAATATATAAGTGACTTCTCCAGACGTTGCAAGGGCACACTGGGAGTCAGTAGCCGACTTCTGAAGACGTCCTCCGGACACACCAGTGTTTTTTTACTGACGACTAAACTGTTCCCTGCCACAGCAGGACCACCAAAATATGTGGGTGCCTAACAGTCCTTACACATGCCAGCTCTCCAAAGCACACCTTCATGGACTCCATGGGTTCTAATCCTCCAGAAAAAAAATACCTCAGCATTTGATGTGAAAACTCAGACTTTGTTGTATGTGTAATTCCAAGCATTTTCTCTTACTAGACTCTGTCAATGTGAACTCCCCGCTGCTAAAACCTATGCAAACGAACTTGAGCGTACTGTACTATCTGCAGCTGAAGCAAAGAACAGCCAGAATGCACAAAGGAAAACATACTGCTATGCAATTCAGCAGCAGCCAGTGGGGAAGGTTTTCAAGACTGAAGCACTTTAATGCGCCTTTTAGTGCTGTCATATACACACCCCTGTGTGGTAATTCACTAAACTGCACACTTAGTCTGGTAATGCAGCTTCAAAATATTTTTTTTTCTCTGAATTGCCGTGAGCTGGCATTTAGATAGAATCACACAGCTCTTTCTCAAATCAGATGCTCAATGAAGTCACATCACCTTGTGACCCTAAACATCTTAGGATTGGACATGTGCACTAACAAAATAGTGAAAACTAGGTATAGAAAAAGAAAACACAAAGTCAACCGTAGCTCACAATCGAATCCACCCTTTCCTCCGATGAATCTGAAGCTGCCTAACAGCCCACCTCTGGGTGCTCATGCACTCCCTCCACCCGCACAACATATGGCCGACAGGGGTGCTGTTGCATTTTATTTCATAATTTCCTGATTCTGTTGCTGCCACCATACTGATATAGTAATTCTTTTTATGGCTCAAAAACTGCTTGACATTAGCTGAATTATAAATGGCATCCCTGTTTGATGCTGTGGTGCGGAATATGGTGGTGCTCAAATTTTAAGCCAAGTATTACGTACAGATATGTTATTATTGACTCATGTCACTTACCATTTTATACAGCTATTGATTTTTTCAATTCACTTTTGCTGACAAATGTTGATCGCAGGGATTCTGGTGTCACAATTCAGTTCAGCGACGTGTAACATCTTAGTGCAGATGCTAAGTAACTGTTTTAAAATGCTGAAAAAGTTAACAGCCATGAAAATGCATGAACTTCTTTCTTCAGTGTCTGAGCTGTAGTGGTGTTATTGTAAGTGCATGTCCCTTTGCTCCAGATCTATCAGTGAGATGTCTATTCTGTGCAATGGACAGTGGCTGAATGTTATCAGCTGACAGTTTTCATTTCATTACAACAGATAAATATTCAGGGCTTTGCAAATGCAACTTTGCTGGTAGCACAGTTTCATGCCCCCAAGTGTCTGTCATCAGTTAGTGGTTATATCTTAACCGATGATCACAAAAAGTATGAAAAAGATTTGCCGCTGAGTAATGTAAATGCCAATCCACCTAAGTGTCTTTAGGTTGCAAACAGAATTTGAACGTATAGGGATTCTGGACCGGTGTATCACTCCACGGCACAGCAACGATTAATAAGTTTAAGCACATTCTCAGGACATTGTTTCACTTGCCCCCTCTCCCCACTACTATCATGGTCACCAGGTCGCTCCTGTAAAAAAGCTTTCAGCTTAGTGTGCTATACCTGGTTAAACAACTAAATAAAAAAAAAAATAAATAAACCTGACATTTTAGTATCTGTTTTACATCTTGGCTCAGTTAGGCAATCAATGCTGTAAGAACATAAACGGACATATAAATGGGGACTATAAGAACATGGTCACCTGAAATAAACCTGACATTTTAGTATCTGTTTTACATCTTGGTTCAGTTAGGCAATCAGTGCTGTAAGAACGTAAATGGACATATAAATGGGGACTATAAGAACATGCCGTGGGTGCTTGTGCCTTAGTCCAGCTGTGCAACATCAGCCTGAAGCTCAGGTAGGGCTTACTGTCTACCACTTTGTTCACCCCCCCATGTACCTGTACCGTTTCATATCCTCCCTTGCCTTAGTCCAGCTGTGCTACATCAGCCTGAAGCTCTGGTAGGGCTTACTGACTACCACTTTGTTCACCCCCCTCCATGTAGCACTGTGCTACATCAGCCTGAAGCTCTGGTAGGGCTTACTGTCTACCACTTTGTTCACCCCCCCATGTACCTGCACCATTTCACATCCTCCCTTGATCTACAGTGAGTGGATCCCTCATTCATACGTCACATATGCACGCAAAAAAAAAAATGGTCTTCAAAAATTAAGATACATTTTTTATGTTTGTTATGTTTGCTTGCACACATGTGCAAGAAACATAGTGCCATCATCTGAAATTTCGGAGGTGTGTCACCTGCTCTTCCAGTTCAATCAGTGTGTTGGCAGGCGTGGCCCCTGTAAGCCAATGCATGATGGAGCTATCTATGACAAGCTCCAAAATGCAGTGGCATACAGTTCAAAGGGGGAGCTATGCTTCAGTGGGCAGTGATAAGATATCGCTTGCTCATGCGCAGCTCCCCCCCCACACACACACACGCACCTTGCAGGCATGCGCACCCCCACGCACACTGTATAGCCGACGGGGGTGCCCAATCCCCGTCGGCTGTGCTGCGCTCCTCCGCCCCCAAAGCTCTTCCAATGTCACGCTGGGTGCCCACCCTAGCAACTCATGATATAGCCGTGGGGTGCCCAATCCCCCGTCGGCTCCACTGTCCTCACCCCCCTGAAGTACTGGGTGCCACGCTGGGAGCCCACCCCAGTGTGGCAATCGATGCTTTGGGTGATGGGGGTGCCCAATCCTCCATCAGCTGAATGCCCCCAACCGTCCTTGTGCCACACTGGGAGCCCATCCCAGCATGGCAAACGTCCCGCGTCATCATTGGAAACAAAAAGAACACCTGTAAAGAAAGAAATGCTCCCACGTAGTCTCCCTGGCCCCCCTCCCACAACCTGCACCCACCCACTGTGCACCCTACCTCCCCACACCCCCCTCACCCCATACTTACCTCCGGACCTCGGAGTGACGATCTTCGGTGGACTGGGAACACGTCTGCACTCTTCAAAGCCGACCGCAAACTGAGGAAATGCTGGTAAGCTGTATAATGGGCTAGATAGCGGGGTTTCAACTTTGTTGCATATCTCAGGCATTTTTTGGAATTTTTGCACCAAATTTTCAACATGGGGTTTTTGGGACCCCTTCTCATGAATGATGTCACTGTCATGGCGTTATTCAGGCCCAAAGGGTGATTTCTTAGTTACTGTGCAAAATCACCTTTTGGGACTGATTAACAAAATGACACTGCCAGTGTTCATAAGGTGGGCTCTCAAGAAGGCTATTTTGAAAATTTGGTGGAAAAATTTCAAACAACGACTGTTTTACGAGCGTGTGTTGTGCAGTTCCTACGCATGCTCGTAAGTTCGCAAATTTTCAATATTTTCACTCCAGATTTTCAACATTGCCATTTTACCACACCTTCTTATAAGTAGTACAGCTGTCATTTTTCACATCTCACCCAAAACGTGTTTCCACTCCATGTAGCGCACAATGGCGAGTCGGTGTGCTAAATCAATGTATGGGACAAATTAAGAAAATCACAGTGACACTGTTCATGAGCAGAGGTCTTAAAATGGCTATGTTGAAAATTTGGTGAAAAAATTCCTAAAAATGACTGTTTTACGAGCCTGCGTAGTGCAGTTCCTACGTACGCTACTGCAGTTCGCTAATTTTCAATATTTACACTCCAGATTTTCAACATTGCCATTTTACCACACCTCCTTATGAGCAGTATAGCTGTCATTTTTTCATCTCACCCAAAACGTGTTTCCACCTCATGTAGCGACAATGGCGCAGTCGATAAAGCGAAATCAACGTATGGGACACATTAAGAAAATCATAGTGACACTGTTCATGAGCAGAGGTCTTAAATGGCTATGTTGAAAATTTGGTGAAAACATTCTAAATATGACTGTTTTACTTAGCGCATGCTATGTAGTTCCTATGCATGCTCATAAGTTTGCAAATTTAATATTTTCACCCAGATTTTCAACATTGCCATTTTATTACACTTCCTTATGAACAGTACAGCTGCCATTTTTCATATGCTGCCCAAAATGTGTTTTCGCACATGTAGCGCACAATGGTGCTGTTGGTGTGTGAAAGCAATGTTTGGGACAGATTAAGAAAATCACAGTTACACTGTTCATGAGCAGAGGTCTTAAAATGGCTATGTTGAAAATTTGGTGACAAAAGTCCACAAAATGACTGTGTTATGAGTGAGCATTGCGCAGTTTCCACACACCCTCATAAGTTCATGACTTTGTAATATTGTAAGTCCAAATTTTCACCAGTGGCATTTTTCCACACTGCCTTATTTACAGTACAGCTGTCATTTTTCACAACGTGGCCGAAGTGTGTTTTCACACTTTCAGCGCAGAGATGCGTGGTCGCTGTGGAAAATCATTGTTCGGGACAAATAAAGAAAATCACAGTGACACTGTTCGTGATCGGAGGCACCAAAATGCCTGACTTGACAATCTGCTGTAAAAAAATTCCCAACCTAATTATATTACGGGTGTGCCTTGCACAGTTTCTATGTACGCTCATGACTTCACCATTTTTGTTAATATTTTTACTGCAGATTTACAACATTGCCATTTTTTATACCTCCCCATGAACAGTACAGCTGTCATTTTTTTACATCCTGTTCGGAATGTTTTTGCACCTGTGGTGCTAAATGCCATACTCGCTGTGCATAAGCAGCTTTCGGCTAAGAAACTGATATTCCCCCTGTTCATGAGGTGGGGTCACACAAAAACCATGTTTTTTTTTTTTTTATTTAGTTGTTTAACCAGGTATAGCACACTAAGCTGAAAGCTTTTTTACAGGAGTGACCTGGGAGCACAAGGAGGTTAAGTGACTTGCTCAGGGTCACACAGTATTCAAGTGGAAGCTGTGGGATTCAAACCCAGGTCTGGTCTGCTGGATGTCACCGGATTTGCAGCTCAGAGCCTTAGACCACTGCACTATACTACCTACTGTTGAACATTTGGAGTGAAAATACCAACGAATGCCTGAGGTATTAGGGTTTCCAACCATAATGCCCAACCCTGTAGAGAATGACAGGCATCAAGGGTGTGACTTGGGATTCTTGCCTGCAATGCTCATACCATTCCACACCCTGCAGCCAGTGAGAAGCATTGAGGTATGCCTTGGACTCTTCGGCCCCAAAGTTCACCCCATTCTCCTATATCGCACCCATCCCACTGTATTTCCTAATGGAATGGGGTGCGCATAAGGACCAAAGACCCCAAGGAACACCATGACACTTGCCAGTGTCTGCAGGGTGGGGTGTACTGCAATGGCATGGCCGTTATGCCTGACGACCCAAAGGCACACCCCAATGCCTGTCACTCTCTGCAGGGTGGTGGTGGGATTGGCTTCAGTTCAATACTTCAGTGCCATTACTATTACGCAGCTCTGTAACTTCTACACTACCACTGCCAATGCCAGCAAGCAAACATTCGGCATTGACAAATGCTTGTATACTACTGTAAGCAAAAAGTCAAACTGCACCACAAGGGGGTGTAAATCCCAAGATAAACCTAATTCTGTAATGTTTCTCACTGATGGGAAGATAATTGTGAATCATTTGTTAATCATGTGGTGTGGTAATATGCTTATTATCTGGTATGTTCCCATAGTTAATTTGAACAAATACCTTGTGTAACAATGCCACAATGCAGTCTGCACAGATGGCTACACCTGCTGATGCCTGGTTGCTGTAGTAACCAGGTATGTGGTAGGTTAGCCAGATTACATTTCATGTACACAAGAAGCCACTTTCATCACTCAGATGTTTGTCTGACAGCTGCTGGAGGCTGAATGGGGAAATTCCCTAGCTCAGAATTTGCATGCAGCACACAAAAAATATTCATGTGACGCATATTAGAGATGGTAAACACTATTAATATGAGAGTCTGTGACTTTTTCCCATGTTATTATGTTAACAAGATATTATCCAGCACAAAGAAATGGAAATGTATGATGAAAGAAACCTTGCACCTACTGTAAGTGGCAGAACAGGCACTGCCCTTCTCCACGATGCTTCTGTTTTACACGGGCCCGGAGTCTGAATCTTGCCCTTTGCTGCTTAGGTTGGAATTTAAAGTTGTGGCACTAAACTGAGTTCCAAGACAGCATGCCAAAAAAGGGCTACTCCTTTCTTAACACTTCATTTAGGAGCCAGGGAACTGGTACTGTGCGGGTAATTAGAGACAGCAAATAAGAAGGAGCTTATACTTATGGACCCAGGGTGCTGTTGCAAGGCAATTACAGTGGTCATTAATGACATTAGTTTTTTGCCCCCCACCCCAGCAAATTTACTAGCTTGGCAATTGAAGGCTTGAGTAAGTCTTTGGGAGTTTAAGGTGGTAGTAGTGTCAGGGCTGGATAGCAGGATTTTAATCGGACTCATCTGTTTCAGACTTACCAGATTCCTGCATATCCAGTAAGATTGGGTGAATATGGCAGATGGCAGCTCTCAGCCTACATGTCTTCTTTTCACTTTTTAAAACAGGTGCATACAGTATCATAGAGTATATTGGGCAGCAATATAGCCTAGAGGTCAGAGAAACGCACTGTGAATGAGCTTGGTACATCCAATAAACTTGGGTTTGATTCTCTCAACCTCCACTTGCATACTTTGTGACTCTGAGCAAGTCACTTAACCTCCCCTGAAAACATCCAGTTGTGCAGATCAGGCCTTAACCAATTGCCAAAGAATTAAAAAAAATTGCACATATTCAAATGTTATTATATAATAAACAATACCCAGCACATTTGGGGGATGGGTACATAACATTACTGCTGCCATCCAGCAAAAGTAAACTTTTGGCCCTCGAAAGTCTTCTTCAGGCCATGTGTGCCTTTGCTAATATTTGTGTCTTTTCCTTTCTCCCTCTTCTCCTTAGGCCCGCTTCTAGTTTATAGTTGGTGGCTGATAGCCCAGGGTTGTGAGGGCACTCTGCAGCAGCCCTCCTCCACCAGCAAGGTATGCACTCAGCTTGGGCTCCGGGAAACATAGCCTGCCTCTAGTGTGGTGCTGCTTCGTGGTGCCACACAGCACTTCCCATGCACCCTCCCTGCCACCCTCCCACCCTAAGGTGGGCTGAACTTTATAGGCAGGTGTATCTGAACAACTTAATCAGCTCACTTTTGCCCCTTCCTCTTGACACGTTTATTAGTTCAGCCTCCCCCTAATTCCTGCACAGCTGGGTCATTCCAGCTTTACTCAGCTGTGGTACCATTTTCTATTAGTGCAGCTCCACAGCCCGCTACAAACTGAAGCGTGAAGCAAGAACATGCATTTGTTACTATACCTGGTGATATATTCGATCACTGAGCTGATTTAGCCTCTCTCCCTCACAGTCTCAGCTCTCACTACAGATGATTCAGGGAAAATTTAGAATAGAAAATCTGGCCCCCATCCCTCCCTCTACTGCCACTACTTGCAAGATTTGTACACTATATTCCTAATTGTTGCACTCCCTTCACCACCTAGGACCCTCTCACTTGTGAACCAACTACCATCTCTTACTCCCATTCTGAGGATCTCCTTACTGTACCTACCCACCTATATTTTGTCACATACCTGACAACACCCACCCTGACACTTTTCTCCTGGAGTATGCACAATTAGAGGTGGATGAAGTCCATAAACTTCACTATGCATAGTATTTCATGTATAGCCCAAAGTTTGTGAAATACTCTGCAAAGTGAAGTGAATAACTTCGCATCTCGAAGTAACATGAAGTTCCTATTGTTCTCTATTGACTTCTCATTGCTTCACCTTTTGGGGGCTCTTTAAGGTGAATTTTGCAGTGATTCATGGGATGTAAGGTCACATGGGCTCTATATTGTCCTGCACAGCTTCAATTCAGCATAGTGTGTATAGTGGAAAGCTGGAGACAGTTTGCTGTCAGAGCTCTGAGAATCAAACCATCAAAAAACCTTTAAAAAAGCATTTTTGTGACAACATTTTTTTCAGACTTTAGTACCTTGATTGTAGTAAACCCTTGTGTGTTTTGTATTACTTGGTTTACTCGGTGTATTTGGGGCAAAAGAAGGTGAAGGCCCATTGAGATTGCCCCCCACAATATATGTGGTACATTAGTTCATGACCTAGTGTTTCTGAGCCATTTATCAAGCCTAGATTTAAATACATCAAAGGAGGGGGAATCCACAATTTCTTGAGACAGAGAATTCGATAATCTGTGGGTCTTTAAAGTGTAAAAGTTTAATCGTTTATTTGAATTAGCTTTAGCTACATTAATTTGTTTATTATGCAATCTGGGAACAATACGTCTATTACTGAATTGTAGTCCAAATTGTTGCAGCAATTCTTGAGACTGTTGAACTTTGTATAGTAGTAAAAGATCCACTCTAATTCTCCTTTTCTGGAGTGAATATAGGCCTGTGATTTTCAGTCTTGAGGCATAGTCTTTAGAGGCTAAATGGGGAACTAATTTAGTTGCTCTTCTCTGGACCCTCTCTAGGACCTGAATATCTTGCAGTAAGTATGGGCTCCAGAACGGAGAACCATAATCCATATAAGGTCTTACATGGCTTCTATATAGGGGAATAATGCATTCTTGAGTTTTTGTGACAAAAGTACGTTTTATACGTGTAAGTAATTGATTAAAAGTTTTTACTGTTTTGAGACAGTGGTCTCTACAAGTCAGTTTATTATTAATATACCTAAATCCCTTTCACAAGCAGATGCTTTCAGAGGAATATCGTTTATGGTATAAGTCTGTAAAGGATTTGATAAACCAAAATGTAAAAATGAACACTTGTCAATGTTAAAATGCATATCATTATCCAGAGCCCATGCTTCAATATGATTCAAATCACAAATGAGTGAGAGTCTATTTGGATAATGAATAGACCCTCCCTCCAAGTTTAGTGTCATCTGCGAATTTTGACAAGAAATTAACAGATTTGATCGGCATATCTGAAATAAAGATGTTAAATAATGTGGGTCCAAGCACAGATCCCTGGGGCACCCCACTTGTGACATGTCTTTCTACTGATAATGTGTTTTGAATTTTAACCTGCTGGCTTCTATTAGTCAACCAGTTGTTTGTCCAATTTACTAAAATGATGGAAAATCCTATTAGTTGTAATTTAATAACAAGTTTATTATGAGAGACTTTGTTGAAGGCCTTACTGTAGTCCAAAAGAATTACATCTTGGGGAATACTACAGTCAAGACTCTGGCTAATATTTTCATGAAAGGTAATTAAGTTTGTAGTGCACGACAGGCCTTTTTTGAAACTATGCTGTGTCATATCGTTCAATCTTAGTAATTCCATTTCTTTTTCAAGAAATGCCTTAATAATTTTTTCCATGACTTTTGATAACACAGATGTTAAACTAATAGGTCTGTAGTTTTCTGGATTTGATCGATTTCCTTTCTTAAAGATGGGGACCACAGTAGCCTTATGCCAGTCATTTGGAATCAGACCCTCTTTCAGTGATTTGTTGAATATAATAGTTATGGGGAGTGCTAAAGCTGTAGATGCTACATGTAAGAACCTAGGATTAATTTTATCTGGACCAGGGCTTGAAGTTTTATTAATAGATTTAAGTGCTATCAAAGTATCGTCTAGGGAAATAATATAATCCAAGTTATTAACTGCAATAGTGGGAACTGATGCTGGAGTAACCTTAGGGGTAAATACCGAACAGAAGTAATTATTAAAACAATTAGCAATATCTGTATCCTGAGATAAAATAGAATTATTAATCATTAAAGGACCAATTTGTCTGGAACTCTTTTTATCATTAAGGTATGAATATAGAGACTTGTGCCCATCCTTAGAATGCGCTATCCTAAATTCCAAATTTGTATCATCGAGCATTTACTGATTTTGTGTGAATATTGAATGTTAATTTAGTACATTCAGTCTCTGTTGTGACAGACACTATAAAGGTATGCTTCGGGGGAGGGGCAGATCTGTAGTGTAGAAGGGAGATTCTTCACAGTGAGAAAGGCAGTCTTTCCAACTGTTGGCTAGTGTTTTAGTATTTGTGTCTTTAGGTACATACAATAATACTTCTAGTAAGTTTTTATCAGTTTTTGCTGTTTGCTGTGCTGCTGTACATTTTTTCAGTCTGTTTAAAAGACTGTTGTAGTTACTGAACTGTTTAAGTTTCAGTGCATTACCTTTAGTCTGTGTACATGCCATCAAGTCAGACACATTTTATTGCACCACCGCAATAGCAGTACTCTTAATTTCTTAGCCTGTCTGTAGTATTTTTTCCTGTTTCTATCTAGCTACTGCTTTAAATCCTCCCCTCCACCCCCGCAAAATAAGGTATTGTTGTTCCACTTTGGGATTTCTGAAGACTGGTTAAGGTCTTGTTCTGCCTGTATGGCTACATCTCTTTAGTGCTCAATTTCCATCTGGAAGTCACTGTTGTTGTTTGTTTGGCTTCCCATCCACCATAAACTGAATAAATATAATGTTACTGTTAATTGTCTGTGTTCAGTCTGTTGAAATTGTTGTCACTGTACCATTATTGTGTGTTTCCCCACAGAACAGTGAATACCGTCTCTCACTACATATTATAGCATTTAACTGAAAGAAAAAGACATAATAAAGAAACATACCTATTGCAGTATTTTTGGCATTGTACTGTCTTGCGAATTCTCCTGAATTTGATAGCAACCCACAAAATGAGAAAAAATCACTTTTTGCAATAAATGTGTTTCTTTTCTTGGTGACTCTGTGTAATCTAAAAAAATGCCCACAAAGACACAGTCAGGCAAAGGTGTTTCTGACTGTGGCATATAAGCCACATAAGACAGTGGGGTATAAGCTTTGGCTCTGTGGGCAGGGCATTCCATTACATCATGTGGAATAAATAAAGAAAAGAAAAAAATCCTTTAAGGGAAAAAGTACTGTGTCAGAGATGGTTAGGGCCAGGCAAGGTCCCTGAATCTGTGCTGGTAGCAGCAGCGCCTGCAGCATCACCCTTAGTGTAGGTGGTGTGTGAAATCAATTCTGTGCGTGTGTCTGAAAAAAAATCTACCAACCAGTCATCAAGTAACAAGTAGTCATGTAGGTAAAAGTTGTAAACTAACACCGGAGGTTTACTACAGGCATGAGAAGGATGACTTTGAATGTTCCAGTAGAGGTCAGAGTACCAGTGGTGGTGCTCTGAGAAGCACTGCCAGTGCTAAGTTCATGACTCATGTCACACTCACATCATGTTGAATCACATTCTTCATGGTATTCATGATCACGAAACACACCACTTCAACTGTTTCTGGTCCAGCCCTGTTTTTTTTTTATCTTTGGTTTCATCACAAATCAGGAGGACACCCAGTTATCATGTCACATCGCTCAAGATCCTTGGTCCAGTACAATGCTTCTGTTAGTGTTCACATTCTGTAGAATTCCCTACTAGCAGATGGACTTGAATCTTTGTCCACACAACAAGCCAGCTGTATTTAATCCAGTTGCTATAATCTCAGTGTGAATGTTGTACCCTTTATATGTGTTTTTCTGAGTCAGGCAGTTGAGGGAAGTGCAGCCATAGGTATTTCAAATTTGCAATGGCAACTGTCTGTGGAAGCTCACTTCCATCCAGTTTCTGGTGCTCTGAGAAGCGCTGGCAGTGCCAAGTTCATGACTCATATCATGTCACGACTCACATTCTTCATCTTCATGATCACAAATCACACCACTTCAACTTTTTGGGTGCAACCCTGTTTTTTTTTTTGTCTTTGGTTTCATCATGACTCAGAACACCCAGTTATCATATCATGTCACTCAAGAGCCTTGATCCAGTATGACGCTTCTGTTAGAGTTCACATTCTGTAAGATGCTCTACTAGCAGATGGACCCAAATCTTTGTCCTCACAACAAGCCGACTCTATTTAATTCAGTAAATATAATCTCAGCGTGAACATTGTATAGTTCAGGGAAGTGCAGCCATAGGTATTTCAAATTCTGAATGGCAACTGTTTGTGGAAGCTCAATTCCATCCAGTTTCTGGTGCTCTGAGAAGTGGTGCCAGTGCCAAGTTCATGACTCATGTTACGAGACGATCCATGTTCTTCATTGTCATCTTCATGATCACGAATCACACCACTTCAACATTTTGTGTTTGTTTGCATGCATGTGCAAGAAACACATTGTGTCAGCTTCCTTCACAAGCTGGTTGTGGAGGCGCAGCAGTGTTGTGGTGAATGGCAGCAGTCTTTTTTTTTTGGGCTGGTCTCTGCTGCACAAATAGAGGAGAATCATCAAAAAAAAGAGCTAGAGAGGATGAGCATTGCCATGAGAGTAGTGCAGAAGATGCCACCTGGTATAACTTCCAAAGTTAGTAAAAAAAGAAGGGCTGAGTATTTCAATATTACACTACATAATAGTTTTGACCCCTTGTCTTCCCTTCCTACTGACACATTATGTATCCCAGTTGAGGTTTCCACTAGTATTAGTAACCCCACAGGCATTCTGAATAGAGACACGGGTATGTCAAATTCTAGTTCTCTGACTCTAGCTCTTGTTCCTACCTCTGATATTCCATTAATTGATTTCTCATCCAATAATGCTGTAATCATTAACCATGAAACTGAGACACCTTTATCTGTTTCCAATATGGATGATACATATTCTAGGCAAACGTTTGTAGTGGGTGACTCTATTGTTAAACATCTGGACAGGGCTATTTGTGAACCAGATAAACATAATAGGACCTGTTCTAATTTCAGTGGAGCTAAAACTGCTGACCTTACATGCATGGCTGATAATATATTTAGCTCTCAGGACACCAGCCCACCTTGTATTATTCATGTGGGAGCCAATAATATTTATAAGGATTCTATTCAGAATATTAAATCAGCATATGTTGCCATGATGAATAAATTGATCGAACTTGGGTGTGACATCTGCTTCTCGGAGATCTTACCTATACCTAGATACTCGTTTTCCCTTAATCAAAATATCAAAACCATCAATAATTGGCTCCAGCACTGGTGTCTGCATCAAAACATCTCTTGTATCACCCATTGGGAGGAGTTTACAGATAGACCAGAGCTTTTCTGCTCTGATGGTTTACATCTTAGCAGACGAGGTAATGCCTTGCTGAGCAAACAGTTTCTGTTAGTAATTAATAATCATTTAAACTAGATATTGGGGGGAGTCAAGGGTCCATTCTTCTTCTTCTCTTGATTTATGCAAACTTTTCAGTCAATATTTACATTTCCTTAACTTTAATGCTAGGAGCTTGAATCAGAAATATGATGAACTACAAATTAGAGCTCCCAATAATGTCATAGATATCATCTCTGATTGTGAAACCTGGGGAGATGATAAGTCACTTTGGGATAGGTACCAACTTGGGTTTCCTACTTATTCACAAAACTGACAGGATAGGAAGGGTGGTGGGGTTGCCTTATTTATTAATAATAAAATCAATGCTGTGAACATTTCTACTTCCATAAAAACTCATGACATTTTGACTGAAAGTCTATGGATTAAACTTTCCCTTTTGAATCAGGATTTCATTATCCTAGGGACATGTTACCTTCCCCCTAATTCACCCATTCAAATTCTGGATGCTATTTTGTCAGAATTTGAAATAGCCAATCAAATGGGAAATGTCATAATCACTGGTGACTTTAATATCTCTGACATTAGCTGGCAGTTTTCCACAGCCTCTAGTGGTAAAGCTAACAAGTTCTTGACTACCTGTCTAGAACTCAACATGAAACAATGGGCAACGTCTGCTACTAGAGACAATAACATCTTGGACCTCGTCATGGGAAGTGCTGATTTAGATATTGGGGATGTAGGAATATCCTCCCCAGTTGGAGGCAGTGACCATAACTCAATTTTATTCACCCTACAGAATCATATTATCTATAACTATAATTCCTCAATCATATACAGTAGCTGTATGATAAAGCAGACCTCTCTGCTTTTAAGCAGGCTTTGGAGGACTTTGACTGGACATCTGTCTTTGTTCATCAATCACCTCAACAAAGTTGGGTTACATTTAAATCACTTATTACTCCCCTTAGGGACACCCATATTCCCTTGAAAACTAAGAACTCAAATGGAAAACAGGCACCCAAATGGATGAATCATAATATCAAAAGAATGATCAGATATAGAAATAAAAAAATATTGTAACTTTCTTAAAAATAAGACTACATCTAATTGGAAGTCCTATATTAAATCTAATATGAAATGCAAATCCAGTATTAAAAATGCCAAATCTAGATGGGAACTGAATTTGGCCCAAACAGCTAATAAATGCAACACAAAACAATGTTATTCTTATATTAACTCTCTAAGGAAAACATTGTGTAAGGTGGGGCCTCTTATAACAGACAATAATCTCATTTATGACCCTAAAACCATGGCTGAAGTATTTAATACTGAATTTTGCAAGACCTTTTCTGTATCAGATACTCATATACCTCAGCCCATTACCAATCATTCTGATCCTCCAATCACCTTCACTGAGGAACTTATTAGTAATAAACTGTCACACTGAAAGGTAAAATCTGTCCAGGTCCAGATAATAGAGTGGGCTATTTATTATATCTGTTGGCTGACCAAACTGCCCTGCCATTAAAACTCCTGTTTGAACTTTTCTTACAGAATAATTACATTCCTATTGAAGGGAAAGAGGCAACAGTTGTTCCAATCCATAAAAAAGGTTCTAAACATCACTGGGAAAACTACATGCCCATTAGCTTAACTTTTGCTATCTGTAAAGTTATGGAAAGCCTCCTTAAGGATATCATTGCACCAGTTATTGATGCAAATGATCCTGAGCAACACAGTTTTAAAAGGGGAAGAAGTTGTTCGACCAACCTGCTTTGTTTCTATGAACACTTTAGCACTCTCCTGGACAGTAGGATACCTTGTGATGTAATTTTTATAGATTTCAGTAAGGCATTTGATACCATGTCACATTGGGCTCTAATTCACAAATTTAGGAGACTCAATATTACTAACTATATAATTGCCTAGATTAAAAAACTGGCTCTGTAATAGAACACAAAAGGTGATTATCAATGGTATCCTCTCTAACATTGGTAAGGTCTTGAGCAGAGTCCCGCAAAGCTCTGTTCTCAACCTTTGTCTTTTCCAAACTTTCATTGCCAATTTAACTCATAATTGTTTTTCTATTACAACAAAATACGCAGATGATGTGAAAATTGGAGGACCATGTTTTAAGTCTGATCATATAGCTCTTATTCAGCATGATCTTGATATTATTTCCAACTGGATTAATACGTGGAGCATGAAACTGATCTCTACCAAGTGTAAAGTGATGCATTTGGGCTCTAACAACTTAACTTTCCATACTCATTAGATGGTTCCACGCTTTGTGCCACCACTGATGAGAGGGACTTAGGAATCACCATCTCCAATGATCTAACATACTCCAAACACTTGAATTCTGTTACTTGTATATCTAATAAGGTTGTCTGGTCGATCCTTCGTAATATCAGATCTAGAGATCGTGAGGTGTTAATGCCTTTGCTCAGATCATATGTCAGACATCATCTTGAGTATGCCTCGCAGTTATGGTGTCTGTTTAAAAAATCTGATAGTAGTTCCTTTGAAAAAGTACAAAGAAAGTACACTAAAAAAATATCTGGTCTTGAATCTGTATCCTAGGAACACAGGCTAGAAACTTTAAAATTCATGTCTGTTACTACTAGACGCCTGAGAGGTGATATTTTATTCCTATATGATGTTGTCCAGGATCCATTATGTTATGACTCAGTTAGGTTTTGAATTCAGGTCTTCTATACATAACACCAGAGGTCATCCACTTCAGCTGGTCAGTAAATCATTTAATTATAACATCCGGAAGTTCTTCTTTACCCTGAGAACCATTGGACCCTGGAATAGACTCCCATCTGCTATGGTTATGAGTGACACTAAGAATACTTTTAAACACTATCTTGATAAGTTAATTATTTCTGGGTATAATTTATCATATTATCCTTTGGCTTAGCATAACAGCATTACGGGCCTTGGCCTACTAGCTCTTTTTCTTTACCTTAGTATGAACCTGTCAATGATGGCAGTTAATGAGCATGCCACTAAGCTCAAAGCAATTGACCGCTGCAATCAGGGACTGCCACGTCACGGAACAATCAGCTGTGATGATGGGGCGTTCCTGATTGTAGCAGTTATTACAGCTGTATTGTCTGGTTTAGTCCTAACTCTGCACTGTAAGCAGTTAGTGTAACATTCCAGTAAATCTAGACGTGATGGTGCTCTGTCAAAAAAATTAATTTATCTTGTTTCTTTTTTTTTAAATTCAATATACTTTATTTATTGGGTAAAAATGAGTATATGAAAGTTGACTTTTTTTTTATCTCAGTCTTTGGTAACCAGGTAAGGCCCACTAGGCACAAGTACCTGTTTTCAGGGGCGACCTGGGAGCACTAGGCGGTTAAGTGACTTGCTCAGAGTCACACAGTATGCAAATGGAGGTTGTGAGAATCAAACTCAGGTCTGGTCTGCTGGATGTACCAAGCTCATTCACATCTCTTTCCTTTAACCTCTAAGCTATACTGCCTGCCTATCTATATCACAATGCACAGAAACAGGTACATATGACTGGCAAGCCATGGGTGATATCAGCTCATATTACAAACAACATTAACAAAACTTTTACTATAATACCCAAGCCCTTACCCCCACCACCTTTCCTCCCACCCACCCTCCCTTCACAGGATCTTCATTGAGCTAGCCAGGTGTTTCTACATCAGGGCATAATTGGTCCATACTACCACCTATTTATCTAATAGGGGTGTACAGTAGCTAGGCATTAGCACCAATACTAATCTGGTAGGTACCCTTAGGTGGTGGCATTGTTAGTTCTACAAAATAAGATAGTATATGGCACTAGCTAGAAATGGAGTAAAGTGTGAAAAGCTTGTCCCATGTTTTTATCAAAGCTGGTTGGAGAATGCCTAAGGTAAGCTATCATCTTTTCTGTACTGAGATTATTTAACTTGTTTCCATTGACCAGGATATATATGATATTATCAGTGGATAGGTTTTGAGTGAACAGCGATAACATGCTAAATAACATCTCTAATGCTTGTTTTCATTTCACACCCCATCCCCTTCCACCGTGTCCTAAATGGTATGTCCCAAGGTAGGAGGAAGCACTGTCAGTGTGTCGAATGCAGCCACTCACTATATTGAAACCGTGCTTGCCTGAGCTTGCGTCGGAGAAGGCTGCCCCGATATCTGAGAAGTGCAAGTCCCCCCTCCCTCTTCCCAAGCCGGACCTCAGACTACGCGCTGATCGGCCCTGTCCTCCCCATTCATGTGATGGAGCCAGCTGCCTGTTTCCTGAGGTAAGTTGACCTGTCCCGTCATGGGGATCCCAACAAACACAACGCAAAGTCTTTCATTCTAGGAGGAGCCTTGAGCATCACCAGCCATCCACAAACAAGATACCTACCTGCAATACCCCCGCCATCGCCCTTGCAAAATTAATTACTGCACTCTCCGGCACCAACCCGCGGACACAGACACTTCCTTTTTTTTTTTCTTTTCAGTTCTGGTTCTGGCTTCTATATATTTTTTTAATTTAATATACTTTATTATTTCCATTCATGTACAAATATGATAACCACTGTACAAGGATAAAGAAGAAAACAGACAAACACATTCCATCCTACAACTACGAACATATGAAATTTGCCAGCAGATAAAGGCCTAGAGGTCTATCAAGTCTGCTCGAATGTGCAGCTAGCACCCCTTATTCTGCAGCTGCCCCTACCTTCCACCCTTCCCCTTCATTAACCCTCCCCCTTGTCCTGTCCCATCCTCATTTGAAGCAGTCCACTGTTCTACTGCATACCACTTCAGCAGGTAACGCATTCCACCCAGCCACCACCCTCTCTGTAAAAAAGTGTCTCCTCATCTCCCTCCTGAACCTTCCTCGCTCCAGTCTCATATCATGGCCCCTGGTGGCCCTCCCCTCCCTTACTTTGAACAGTCCCTCTGTACCCATCTTGTTTATTCCTTTCATGTATTTAAAGGTTTCAATCATGTCACCCCTGTCTCTCCTCTCCTCCAGTGAGTACATGTTCAACTCCTTCAACCTCCTCTCGTATGATAAGTCCCCCAGCCCCTTGATCATCTTTGTTGCTCTGCACTGCACCCCCTCCAGTAACTTAATGTCCCTCTTCAGATACGGACGCCAGTACTGCACGCAGTACTCCAGGTGTGGTCTAACTAATGACCTATACAGTGGCAGAATCACCTCCTCCCTCCTCGAGGATATACCCCTTGCAATACAACCCAGCATTTTGTTGGCCTTTGCAGCTGCCTTCCTACATTGTGCCGAGTTGTTCATTGACCCTGTAATGAGCACACCCAGATCCTTCTCCTCCTCTGTCTGGGCTAGCTGCACCCCCTAGCTGGTAACTCCTGCTTGGGTTCTTCATCCCAAAATGCAGCACCTTGCACTTTTTGGCATTAAAGCCCAGTTGCCAGGTGTCTGACCAGGTTTCAAGCTTTGCCAGATCATCCTGCAACCCCTGCCATCCCCTAGGTCATCCACCACCGCGCCTACCTTGGTATCTTCAGCAAACAGACTGATATTGCTCTTGATGTCCCATGATATGTCTGCAATGAATATCCCAAACAACACTGGTCCCAACACCGAGCCCTGTGGAACACCGCTCATCACTGCCCTTGGGTGTGAGAGCTCCCCACCCACCACTACCCTCTGTTGCCTTCCCTGCAGCCAGTTTCCTACCCATCTCACCAGCTTTGCACCCACCCCTGTGCCTACTAACTTCCTTCCCAGCCTTCCATGTGGCACTGAGTCGAATGCCTTACTGAAGTCCAGATACAGGACATCCACTGCATGGCCCCTGTCCAGTTGCCTAGTTACCCAGTCATAGAACTCGACCAGGTTGGTTTGGCAGGATCAGGATTTAACAGTATCCTTCATTGAGTGATTCAACCTAAAACTTTTCCCTCCCCTAACCCCCCTCCCCCAGTCCCTTCTATGTTCACCCCACCAAAACTCCCCTCTGCACAGCTAAAGAAAACCTACCTAAAAGAAAACTCAGTTTGTAGGAAGGAAAGGGACAAAAATAAAACTAAATACCATGCCCCCTAAAGATAAAAAATACTTAATTCCCCTATTTAGCGGCCACGCTCTAGGATAATCTGGCAAACTATCCTAAGTTCCATAAAGAAAGTAATGCCCTTAGGGGTTCCCAGGTAGTCTGGTAATATTGTAATCTCTGTCTTACTGAGGCTATGTGTTTTTCTACTTGAATGGCAAGCAAAATTTCCTGATACCACTCCAAGATTACAGGGAAGGTGTCCTCCTTCCAATGCCTAAGCATTACTAGCTTAGCTATAGCCACGATTAGTATCATGTGAGCCTGCCGTATCACCGGTGTTCCCGGCGGGAATATCACCAACATACAAGCCTCAGGAGTAAATAGATTATCCAAACCTAATAATGGATCCAATTTTCGCTGTATGGACTCCCAAAAAACCTGTGTGTTGGGGCACTCCCATAGCATATGATAAAGAGAGCTCTGGACTTCCTTACATCTGAAACAAACTGGGGAGACTACTAGACCCACATTATACAATTTAAGTGGTGTAAGATACATGTCATGCATAATCTTAAATTGCACAAGGCATAGTCTATCTTGTTTAATATATTTATGGTTCGTACACCAGATCTGTTTCCAGAACTCCACCTCTGTCGACAATGAGAACTCATGCACCCAATAATAACAGACTCCAGTGGGTAGATTATGGTATATCACTTGAAGCTGCCTGTAAATCCTTGAGACTGCATGAGCCATTTCTGTGCTCTGTAGAATTTGTTGCAGTCCCTCAGGCAAGTGATCGGACCCACCTTCCTTTTTATGAAATTTTAGTATTGCACTCTTGATTTGCAAATACTTAAAAAAATCTTTGGTGTTAAGGTGAAACCGCATCTGCAAAGTTTGAAAAGGAGCTACACTATTATTTTGCAGCAGATTGGCCAATGTACAATGTTTCAGCTGTGGAAGAAAAGACGGTGAAATGGGGCACCTACCAACTAAAACTTGTGGATTGTTAGCTAAAGGTTGCTGGGGAGACCCGTGCCACTTTATAGAGTAATACTGAAGAATTTGATGCAATGCTTTAAGAGACCAACCTATAGGTGTAGACCTGAGTGATTTATCAATCTTGGAGAATTTAAAATGTATAAGAGTGGTCAGAGAGCAATCAATACTCCTCGCTGCCTTACCTTCAATATTTAGCCAAACTGGAAAATACCTGCCTGTATCAACGAGTGAGTCCATCTGACACCACAGTGCTATTTTGCTTAAGTGTTGCGCCCCATAATAAGTAAACAAAGAGGGACGAGCCAACCCCCCTGCAGCTTAGGGGCAGTCAGTTTATGAAATGCACATTTGGGAGGTTTATTCTTCCAGAGAAAGTTGTTAAACATTCTCTGGAAATTCATAAACCATTTCCTAGGGATATAAAAACCCCTCATTCCAAATGGGTATAGGAGCCTCAGTAAAACATTCATTTTCACAATGTTACAACGCCCCCATAACGTCATAGGAAGCTCACTCCACCTATTCAAGTCTGCCTGCACTGTCTGTACTAGCGCAGCCATGTTATCCTTGAACATAGAGGAGATTCCTCGGGTAATCTTTATCCCCAAATAGGTGAAGGTTCGGGATTCCCAGGAGAGGCCTGATTCTAAAATACTGGCTTTAGCAACTTTACTGTTCAAAGGGAACACCTTGGTCTTAGATAAATTAAGCTTATAAGCTGGCACTTTGGCAAATCTGTTAATTTCTTCCAGAAGAGCTGGCAATGAGGTTTCAGGTTCCTCCAAATGCAACAAAATATCATCTGCATATGCCGATAGGACAAATCTTTCCCCATATAATTGAATTCCTTTTAGCTTTATGCTGGACACAAGCCTCCAAATTAGTGGTTCCAAATAACAATTGAACAAAAGAGGAGATAAAGGGCAAGCCTGCCGAGTGCCCTTCTCCAGAGGAAAGGCTTGAGACAGGTGCCCATTGCACCACGCTCTCGCTGTTGGAGCCATATATAAAAAATTTTTACCCAGGTAATTAAAGAGGTGGGCATGCCGAACTGTTTAAGGGTAGCAAACAAGAAACGCCAGGAGACTCTGTCAAAAGCTTTTTTAGCGTTGAGTGAAACAAGTACTGATGAAATACCTGAGACTTGGGATCTCTGCATAAGGTGTAAAAGATTACGCATATGGTCTCCGGCTACACGCCCCACCATAGACTTTGACTTTGACAGCAGATAAGGACCACTTGGCCCACCCAGTCTGCCCATTTCCCTACCTACTGGTTAAGCTGCAGATTCTTGTTAACCAACAGCCTACTTCCTGCAACCCCCAACTATAATTGCCTTGTGTCTGTCCCATGCCATAAACCCCACCTGCTCATTACTAATAATACTACTTAACATTGGGGCTAATTGATTAGCGAGAATCTTTGCCAGAATCTTAACATCCGAATTCAACAATGAAATTGGCCTATAACTCCCAGGACACAAGGAATCCTCATTAGGTTTGGGGATAACTGTGATGATTGCCTCTAGAAAGCTCGGATCACTTATTCCTTTATGGAACCAGAAATTATACACATCCCTCAACAACGGGGAGAGCAGTTGGAGACAGGCCTTATAAAAGTTATTCGGCAGGCCATCTGGACCGGGAGTCTTGTCTGAGGGAAGCTGAGTGATGGCATTTTCTACTTCAGTTAATGTAATTAAAATACCAAGCTGATCTGCCAATGCTGGCAGCAGTCGGGGAAGGCTAACTGAATGGAGATAATCCTCAATTTCACTATCCGCTACTTGCAGAGGATCATCTTCTGAATAGAGGTCTTTATAAAAATTCCCAAAGACATCTACTATCTCTTGGGGATGGGAAATAATACAGCCATTTTGAGGGGATCTCAAATTCAAAATGGCTTTAGCCATTTCGGCTTGCCTAAGTCTACTTGCCAGGAGTTTCCCTGCCCGTTCCCCTAACTCTAGGTATCCAGCTTAGTATTAAGAATGGCCATTTCCGCCTTCTGCGCCATCATACCATAATAGGATGCCTGAAGACGATGTAATCTGGCCCAATCCTCTGGTGGTGATAGTTTACTACTATTACATTCCAGCCGGTGTATTTCTTCTAGTGTAGAATTCAACTTCTGCTTATTTTCTCGGGCTCAGGTGGATGCTATTTGTATAAAGTTACCCCTAACTGCACACTTGAGGGCAGCCCATACAGTATTGATCCTAGCCACCATTCCCAGGTTTGTGTCTATGAATCCCTTAATATATACCTGGATAGCTGCTAACGTGTCAGGGTTTTTAAGCAATTGTGTATTGAGATGCCACAAGGAAGACCTCCTTGCCGCTGTCCCTAAAATAAGCAATATACTAACTGGGGAGTGATCGGAGAGTACCCTCGAATAGATAAAAGCATCAATGATACTAGGCAAGAGAGAAGAGCTTACTAACCAATAATCTATTCTAGAGTATGTGCCATGTGGCAGGGGATAATACGTGAACTGCTTTTCATCTGGGTGTAGGGTTCGCCATATATTTATTATCCCGGCTCCCGTTAAAAGTTCCCTAAGGGCACGCTGCACTGACGAAAGCCCACATCTCCTACTATCTGAGCGGTCAAAATCCGCTCTTAGAACTAGGTTTCAGTCTCCGCCCAGAAAAGTTAATATAGGTGGACTACATACCACCCTTGTCAGCAGCTGGGTAAAGAAAGAAAGTGAGTCTATATTTGGCCCATAGATTGATCCTATTAAGACTGGAATTAAGGCCAACATACCCGGTATAATACAATAACGCCCTTCTGGATCAAACCACTCTTGTGATTTACTGAATGGCACATGCTTAGGTATCAGGATAATAGTGCCTGCCCGTTTAGTGGACTTGCCCGAACCGTACACCTGCCCTACCCATCTTCGCTTAAAAAGGGAAATATTGTCTATAGGCAAGTGTGTCTCTTGGAGACAGGCAATATCTGCTTTTAGATGGGCCAGATGCTTAAGAATCATACTTCTCTTCTGCTTACTCTGTGCCCCATTTATATTCCAACTCACTAGTTTGTATGGCTCCCCCATAATCTTCGACAAGAACAGTGTAAGAACTGCGAAGATCCAGGAAATAGGTAACTTAATACAAAATACCCCCCTACAAATTTGCTGTGCAGAGTTTCCATCATTCCCCCCTACCTCCCCCACTTTAACAGCACAGTAACACTGAGGAGATTGCCCTTCCCGAAAAAAAAAAAAGAACCCCCCACCAGCACTATATATACCCATTAACTACCCCCAATTCTAGCAAAACTGAACTCCAACTATAGAATATGGCACGCGATTATCAATCTCACTGCTCGGCCCCAAGCAGCTCCCCTCCACTCCTCCCAGTTTCTCCATATAACACCCATAACAAATTACTTTCCTATCTTTCATGCTGTGTATAATAAGAGACTTAATCCCTGCCTTTTCCCCACAAACACAGAGCATCGGGGTCATAAAGCAAGGGAAACTTTAAACTGTAAAGAAAAAGTATCAAGAACACAGCACATAATCTGGCTGTAAAAACAAAGTTCCATTTTCAGTGCATTGCCAATCAGTCCAGTTTAGCCTCGAAAGCGATCATAACTATAAAAAACACTCAACATCTTCCGACCACCCCCTGCTCAGTGATTACTGTCCTTCAGCAATTCCAGGACATCACTTCACATAGTCACTGAATGGCGAAATGTCGTATGATACAGGAAACAGCTGATGTTAACTCTCTTGTGCCGAATAGCACATATCAGTCCTTCCTTCTCTCAAGCCCTTGTTCACTTGAATAGATCTGGAAAGAGCATGTGCAGATCTTCCGTAGCTTGTTTAGGTGACTCACACACCACCCATTTATTCTCAGACTTAACGTGCAGGGTTGCAGGGTATTTCATTCGGAAAGGCACTCCAGCGGCTATCAACCAGGACACCAAAGGATGAAAACTCTGCCTCTTAAGCCGAACTGAGTGCGGCAGATCCTGAGCCAATCTTAATTTACTCCCCTCCCATTGAATCTCTTGCACTTCTTTAATCTTGTTTAGGATATGCATTTTGTCCAGATAGTTCAAAAGCTTGAATATCAATGGTCTAGGCGATGCACCTGGTAATGGAGGAGGGTGCAAGGAGCGGTGTGCTCTTTCCACAACATACACTCCATTATTCGGAGAAGGACCCGCTGTTTTCTCACAAAGCTTTTGCACAAATAGAACAGGATTAGTGCCCTCTTGCTTCTCTGGCAACCCGAAGATAATCAAATTATTGTGCCGACTGTGCCCTTCAAGATCTTCTAACTTGTCCTCTAACTTTCGTATCTTCTGTCTCAGCGTGGAGGAGTCCAACTCAGATTTGTCCCTCCACTTCTCTACCGATACCAAATGGGCGTCTATATCCCCAACTTGAGTGGAAAGTGAGCTTAGATTAGCTCTAATTTGCTGTATATCACTAGAGATGGACGCTATAGACTCCTTTAGGGGCAGCATGATTTCCATAAACTTATCCTCAGTCAGCGCTGCAGGAGCCGTGGTGGAAGAAATAACAGTAGGTGCCTGCGCCTTAGGCCTCTTTGCAGCCTTATCCTTCTCAGGAGAGGGTGGGGGCGTGTGCCGCGTGGGAGCCTTCTGCATTTCTGACTCCATTCGCTTCCTTCTTCTGATCACTTCAGAAGACTTCTTTTCAGCAGTGCGTTTCAGATTAGAAGCTGAAATTAGCGGTAGGAAGGCAAAATCACTTGTTTTAATGGGGAGCGAGGAGAGAGCATGACTGTCAGCTAAGCAGCCATCACGTGACCCCCGGACACAGACACTTCCAATCATAGGCCATTCTATAGACACTTCCAAACGTTCTCCCAATTATTCCTAATCCGGAAGCGCGTGGGGAACCAGCGGACAGGACAGCTGTACAGTAGATGGGCTGTGTAGATATCCAATTACAGAGCCAGCTGAGTTGTGGGTGAGGTCTTGAGGAAACATGCTTGAAAGCTGAATAATCATGAAGGAGTGTGGCTGAGAGAGGGACTGGAATCAATGTTCTCTGTTTTGCTTTCAGGTTGGGGGGGTGTGTTCGCTCAGTACGTGTCTGTGTACTGTGAGAGTGTGTACAGTTGTAGCTGCTTGCACCACTGCTGCATCCTCAGCATCCTCCTGCTTGAGACTTATGTGGGTGACAGTCACCCCGTACAGTGCCGGTGTGGTGACCAGGGCCTGGGCTCCCATAGTCTCCGAGCCCCTGCTGCCCCAAGGGATACGCCATGTGGTCCTGTTTGCTACTGTGAGCTCAGGTAAGGGCTGAGTGATGGTGCTCATATGAGGGAATTCTTGTGCTGTCAGCCCCCACACACACCCCTTGTGATGAACTTGTCTAGTGGGTTCAGGGGGGACGTGGCTCCCCTGGGAAATTGTAAGCCCTCCTGCTTTATCTTGTCCTGTACCATTTTACTTGGTCCTGCCTGTTCTACACTGCAGCTCCACTCACTATATGCGTATCTTATTCTATCATGCCCTCTTGTCTCCCGCACCCCCCTACAACATATCTGTTGTATGCCATCATGCCCTCTCTCGCACCCCTTCACAATATATCTCTCGTGTTTCATCATACCCTGTCCTGCACTCCCCTCACAATATGCTTGTCGTGTTCCACCATGCCCTATTCTGCACCCCTCGTCCTCACTACATACTTACCTGTGGTGTTCTTTACACCATATGCCATTCTACCTTGTCCTACTCCCACACCCTCACTACATACCTGACATGTTCTGCCCTACACCTCCTTCCCCCACTGAATACCCTGGTACTTGGTAAAATCCAGTGAAAGAGAGAGAGAGAGAGAGAGAGGGGGACCGAACACAAAATGATAAAAACTGGACTGATCAAACAGGCAGACTGGGTGCAACTTGCACAGTGCATCCAGATCAGTTGGTCTGTTTTTTATTACTTTGTTCCATATGTTCCAGCTGGGCTGGAACTGATCGAGGGTGAGGGTATGGGTGAGTCACGATCACTAGACCCAGTCCTGACCTTTTAACGTTTTAGTCTGGTCCAAGTTTGATGGTCCATATTTCAACCATATCCATCACCCTACATGAAATCTGGACCAACCAGAACAGATGGACAAAAATGATAGCAAATGGACTGACTAGTCTTGCCGGACCACACAAGTTGCAGCTGGTCCAGCTTGACTAACTTGTCTGCTTTTTACTTTTTTGGATCTAGTCTGGTGGTCTAGATTTCACCCATATCCAAATACCCATCCTGTCAGTGCTCCATTTTTTCCTCTGCCTCCATCTCATCCTGCTCTTCCCTGCCCTCATGGCATACCTATTCAGGTCTAGTCTGTCAGACGCCCTGTTCCACCCTACCCTGCGATGTCTTGTCCTGCACCCCAATGCCCTCAGTACATAGCCATCCTATCCTACCCTGTCATGCACCCATGTTCTACGTTACCTTGTGTTGTATTGTCCTGTCCTGTCCTACCCTGCCCCATTATGCACACTAACTATGTACCTGCAGCTCTTGTCCCTTCTTATCCTGTCCAACATCCTTTCTATACCTGAATAGCCTCCACAGGGAATCTCTAATGTTAAAAGAGACTTCAAGTATGAGGTTTGGGCGAGAGGATGGTAACAAAGAGTCTTTTATACCACAAGAAACACCCTGCAAAGTCCCTATATATAGCATAGTGGATGGGCAACCATACACAACAAGGCTGTGTTTCCATGGAGGGATTGAGATGATATCATAGAAACCTCAAGAGCGAAGCTCAAGAGGTCCCTGATGTCTTGACTCCAAGATTGTATACACACGCTTTGTTGTGTACAGTTGCCCATACACTGTTTTATGTAGTCTGTAGTTACAAACGAAATGCAGAGTTACGTGCTTCTCTCTTCAGCCCCTTGCCCGCTCACCAGCCAGCCACACGCCCAATTCAGGCTACTATGGTGGCTCCTGTGGTGGTTGTGTAACAAAATTTTATTAAATGTTTTGGTTTGTTTTTTCACGTACTAGCTTCATGTGCCTGTTTCTTTATGTTAGCCGCACACTTTCCTTGTTGGCTCCACAATGTCGAGGGCAAATTACTGCCAGCTCCACTGAAATGTGGTACTCAGCCAAAAACAAACAAAAAAAGTAACTTTTGCTTTGAGTGATAATGGGCAGGAGCAGGTGGAGGGAGGTGCACCTCAGAATGACCTCCCTAAAGGTAATGAGGAATGTGGGCAGTTCAGAGGTCATGAAAAGTTGTGGTATCATTGTACTTTTAGTGACCTTTGAACTGTCCTACGACAGCTTATAGAGAGTGACTGAATTCCATACACAATAAGCCTTAACCATATACTGTAAACATATTATAAATCACCAGAGTTAGCTACGGTGATTTCAAATAAATTGTACCTTTTTTTTTTTCTAAATTTAAATGGAAGAATTGGTGGTGCCCCTGTACAACCCCTGTAGGTAATCATTCACTGGAGTCGGTCAGTGATGGACAGTTAATCACAGTGCAGAACGTTTAATGAATGACTCATGTCAGCTTTCATTTTCAATAATTCAGCTTTTTAACTTGCCTATTCATTTTACTGTCACGTAAAATCCAGCATTTCACACCTAGGGCTAGGAGCTTAATAAAGGATGTCGTCCTACATTACAGGACAACAAAGGACCTTTACAAAGGATGTGGACCTGCATTACAAAAAAAATCAAGTAAGTGATTTGCAAATTAAATTTATGTTAATACAGTGTGCATTTCTATTAAATCATAAATATTTCGCTTTTATTTCATTCAGGGACTTGGTGAGAGTACTTACCACAAAAGGAGGCTGGTCACGCAATTTCAGTCCTTACTGCCACACTGTAAAAGGGTGCTATTTGATGCCTGGCTTACTGTCTTTTATGCTCCAGCACTGCAGTACATGCCCCCGATGTCATCAAGTGTAACCGTGGCAGCTTGTGCATGCTGCTTCAGGAAAGGTGTAGTAGCGTGTCATGTGACATGCTTGACTTTGGTGGGTTTCTGCAACCCCCTCCGACATGCCGGAAGTGGATACAAGCAATTACAAGGTGGCAAAATGCTATAGTCAAAAAAAAAATCTGCTTTTATAGGGTGATAGTTTTTCAAGAATTGACTTTACTGTCAAAATGAAAATTGGTTTTTCCCTTTTAAATATTTTTTTTCTTTAAATTGTTCTTTTACTCTTAAAATTGAAATAACAGATCTGTGGCTGATTCCAAGTAATTGTTTCAAAGCTTGGGGTCTGTGAAACCAAGTATATTTATACTATGAGTGTCAGTTGCCGTCTGGTAATCACTAGTAGCCACTTTCTGAACCTCTGGGGCGGGGCAGGGTGTCTCTTACAGAGAATCACTAGAGCCAAGTGCATCACATGACATCACTGAACTTTCTGCACTGGAAAAGGATAGTATTTATTTAGCTTTTTTTAACCAGGTAAGCATGCTAGACAAAACAGATGCCTAGGGGGCGTGGCCTGGCTGTGCTGAAGATGGCTGCTTAATTCTGCTTCTCCCTGGGACCACCATCATCGTCCATCCTCCTGATCCCAGATTGTCAGCGTTTACCAGCAAGTGAAATATAATTTTACTAACATCATAGCTCAACTCTGGTAAATGATTTTCTCTATATCATAACTCTAGCTATCATTTTTCTGCATTTATACTGCTTCTCTGTGAAGGCCTACTATAATGGCTGAGCAACTCCTGCAAAACAGCTCCCTCAACAGAGTGGAAACTATGTTTTAACAGCTCATCTGTGAAATTAACGACTTAAAAATAACATCTCAACAAAACATCACTACCATGCAAGTGTTAGACCAAAAAATCAATGACGCTGGAGTTAAAGTTGCTCAAAATGAAAGTTCTATTAACATCCTGCAAGCCACCATCAGAGAGCAAGACAGAGTTTTTAGAAGCCTACAAGATAAAATTGATGACATTGAAAACAGAAACAGATGCAATAACCTGAGATTTTTGGGTTTTCCTGAAGGTGCAGAACTCGGAGACACTAGTACGTTTCTATTACATGTGCTGCCAGCCCTGCTCAAACTCCCACCTGGTCAAGACCTTACTATTGAGAGATCACACCGTACTTTTAGCCGGAGGCCTGGTCCAGATTAGAAACTTAGGCCTATCATTGCAAGATTCTTAAACTATGCCCACACTGAACTGATTATCAATAGAGCAAAACAAGTGGGAATGCTTACTTGGCAAGATCATAGAATTTCTATTTTTAGAGACTTCTCTAAGGAACTCTCTAATAAACGAAGAGCTTTCAATCCTATTAAAACTACCCTACACCAACGAGGGATAAAATTTGCTCTGTGCTATCCTGCTGTCGTGCGCCTGTTTCTGGGTGACTCAACCAAAGATTTCAATACTCCCGAAGCCTTGGCTGCATTTCTTGGTGAGCCCCAGCCTCCAACTGCTCCGTTTGGAAATACTGATGTGACCCCCTTCTCCCACTGTCTCTGCAACTTCTCAATCAGACTGACACACCCACATTATGGCTTTAAATCATGAACGCACTGAGAAACCTGTATCTCTCCAGGCTGATGCTGCACCTCCTTTCCGAATCTCAGCCTGCTTGCTAGACAAAAATAACTTGAATCCACCTTCTTCTAAACATGCCTATTGTGAAGATACTACTCCTTCTAGGCCTACCTCTCAGCACGCGCGACATGTTGGCTTTGCTACACCCCTAACCCTCTCCAATACGTTTTCTTTACTACAAGAGGACTTAAACTCATCTCAGGAAGACTTCCCGGAATCAGCTGTGGATCCTGTCGGCAATGACCTTGGAAATGCTTTACAGGGCGTCAGGTCTCCCGATTCCTCTTGGGCTGAATTGGTGACCAGCTCCCCTTTCAAATCGGCAGAGCCTCCTAAAAAGAAATGAAATAGGAAGCACAAAAACAAATCAAACCTATAAATGATGCCTGGGCATGTGTATATATTAGTACTGCTCTAGGTTAGTGCTTAATTAACCTTGGCTCTCTGATCACTATCAGAATTTGTCTGCCCTGCAACCGCGCATTGCATTCCTTGTGTGTGCATACTATTGCAACCAGCTGGTTTGGAAAGTGATAATCTGTACATCACGGTTACAGGTTTTTGGTTTAATAGCATGTCATATTATTTAGGCATCTCACTGTGACAGTCTTTGAGTTTTCTATCTCATTGTAATGTCTGCTACATTATACATCCAGTTATTTCTGCATATATTACTCATAATGTCAGTTTTTGAGTATCCCTAATGTTAGGTATGTTCTTCTTTTAAAGGGACAGTTCTTATATAATGTTAGACTAATTCATATGTGCTCAATGATTTTCTATATTCAGTTAAAGGTGTCTACCACCTTTTTTATCAGTATGTCCTTCTCACATAACCACTGAGGGAAGTTGCCTGCTTAATTAATTTGTGATCCAACATCACCCCACACATTTGTTACCGTATATAAACATTATAAATTTACAGTATCTTGGGTTATATTAATGAGGTCCTCAACTAGTTATTCCCTTTGTCCACTACTACATCCCAGATTAACATTTAACACTTTAATACTTTTCTCTAGTCTCCTTCCCACTCCAACCCGCCTTTATCTAACTTTTAAATCCCCTTTTCTTTAACCATTGTATACCAACTTCTTGTACTGTTTTATTTATCTATCACTTAGTCTTCAGTTTTACCCTATAATTAGGTGTTGCAGGCTATTTTCGAGGTGTCTCATCTTTATTATTTTACTCAATGTGCTGCAATCAATAATAGATACACAGTCTGACTCGAAGCCCTTATGACATGACTTTTTAAGCCTGTGTTGTAATCTTATAGCTAAGCTTGCTCGACCCTTTCCAGGTCTTGAAATCTCACTATGTTAAAGCAACTCCTTCCCTAGGGGCGATTTTTGGGTCTGTGCTACTATTAAATACCTAGTACTTATCAAAAATATATGCAGTACCTCGAAGCCTGAACAAACTCAACTTTTATAAATGTCATATTGCCAGAATTACTATGTATTCCTGTTCAATACAAGACTTTCACTGATACTCCTCCCCCATACAATTTGGATCTTGTAATACCTCGACACCCCATAAATCCTTATACTATTTGGACCCTACTAGCTCCATTTTACCTAAACATTCCTCCTACATAAACACTTCTGTGTCTAAGCATTATGATTATGTGACTAAGTACATAGTAGATGGCACAAGTACAGCTGCTGTTATAATTTTAGGACTTAGTCAACCATGATGGCATACTGTTTGTATTGCCGTAATAGTGTTTCAGCTCAGTTCTTTTTTCCAGTCTAACTTAGGTTCAAGATGTATTATTGTGTCTGGGACTGCATATACTTTCTGTAATCCCCTTTTCATATATGGTAAGATGTTCATGGTTCCCCCCAGGGAATTATTATGTTCACTTTAGTTCTAGTCACAGTTATAACTTGATAGAAATAATTGTTTACAGTTTGTGTCTTGGGTTTAAGATCATTTTCTCCCAAGATTTACTTGCTATTTACATGCTCTGTAGTATAGCGAGAGAGTCTTGGCGATTTCATTGACTCATATCTTGCTATGTTACCTAAAGACTTCATAGTGTGTTAGTATAACATGCATAGATTGTGTTTAGTAACTATATATATGTCTTCTATATTCTTTTTACTACCTCTCTTCCTTGTGAGACCCAATAGAAACATTCACCCAGGATTTAAGTATTTCCACAAACTAAATATCCTGCACACATTTGACTATGCTAGCCCTCTCCCTTCTGAGTCTGTAACATCCTCTAGCCCTTTCAATATGAGTCCCTTACTTCCTATTTGTGTTTTCATACTCATCTTCCCATTAACATGAGTGATCTAATTCTACATTCATGGAATGTTAAGGGACTCAACTCACCTTGTAAACAAAAGCAAATACTTTCTTACCTCAAAAAGCATAAAACTCATATTGCTTTCTTACAAGAAACAAAACTTTTAATAGAGGATGTTGACAGACTCAGAAGGGATTGGGTTGGTCAAGTATATGCGTCCTCCTCTACTTCTGAAAAATGGGGGTTGCTATTCTATTACATAAATCCCATAACTGGACCCTTATCAAATCCATCTCCGATTCAGATGGCAGATGGATTATAACCCACTTAAATACCCCTCAGGCCCCCTTATGTTAGTCAACATTTATACCCCTAACTCTGATTCACCTAAATTCTTTCATAATATGACCCAACAAATTATGAACAGTAACTTTAACAATTCTCCTATACTTGTAGGTGGGGATTTCAATTTAGCTTTGGAAGCACATTTAGACAGAAGTAACTCTTCGTGTGATTTCCACCCCAGAAGTATTTCTGCACTCTCAATGCTAATGAAAGACTTCGGTCTCACTGACATTTGGAGACTACACCATCCTAGACAGTGCGACTATACTTTTTACTCATCTCTTCATAAATCTTATAGCAGAATTGACTACTGGTTTTCTTCCCCATTCATCACTGAAAAAATTATCGACACAACTATCCTCCCTATTACTATATCAGACCATTCGCCTATAAAATTACATCTTATTTGTGGCCCGCCCCCATCTAAATCCCCCTCCTGGCATCTAGACCCACTCTTATTGAAATACCCCAATTTCTTACCTTGGATTAGATCCCAAATCCAAGAATTTCTTTCCTTTAACAACACTCCTAATGTATCTCAAGGTACCATCTGGGAAGCACTTAAAGCAACAGTTAGAGGGAAAATTATAAGCTATGCAGCACACAAGAAAAAACTAAAGGACCAGCAATTGGCCGATCTAGAGAAAGCTCTTAAAGAAAAAGAAACCCAATATTATAAAACAAAAAAATCCAGATAATAACTCACAACATCAGCTTGAAATTCTTCAGCTTAGAATTAAAATCAACAAATTAATATCCAGGAAAGCTGAACTCACCCTCCTTAGACTTAAACACCGTTATTGAGAACAAGGGGATAAATGCGGGAAGCTGCTTGCTTATCAACTCAATAATCAACAGATGGAGAGACATATCGCCGGTTTGAAAGATCCTTCAGGCAAAATCCATACAGATAATCCCTCAATTAACCATATTCTGCAATCCTCCTACCAACAATTATACTCTCACCCTACTCCCCCACAACCTGAATATATACAACAATTTCTGGAAAATTTACAGTTACCACACCCCTCCCAACAAGATATGGCTTTGCTAGATGAACCCTTTTCCCTAAAAGAGATACAAGCAGTGCTAAATTCCCTTAAATCTGGTAAAGCTCCTGGGAGTGATGGTTTTTCTGTAGTCTTTTATAAACCCCTAGCTGACATCTTATGCCCCTTACTGTTTAAGGTCTTCAAAGAGGCATCTTCACAAGGTAAACTTCCCCATTCTATGACAGAAGCCATTATAACCGTCCTACCAAAGAAAGATAAAGACCGTTCTCTCCCATCCAGTTACAGACCAGTATCATTACTTAATACGGATGGGAAAAGTTTTGCCAAAATATTAAATACTCGTTTAGAATCAATAATTTCCAAAACTTGTCCACACCTCCCAAGCTGGATTTATCAAAAATAGAACTGGTTCTGATCATCTCCGCTCATTATTTAATTTAATCTACAAAGCTAAATCTCTTAAATCACCTGCCGCAGCTATAGCCATCGACTTTGAAAAGGCATTTAATTCTCTCAACTGGACTTATTTGTATCTTGTTCTATCCCACTTTGGTGTCACTAATAAATTTTGTACATGGATTCAATTACTATACACCCTTCCCTCTGCCTGGGTTCTTACCAACTCTACTCTGTCCTCATCCTTTCATCTAGCAAGAGGTACCAGACAAGGGTGCCCCTTATCCCTCACTCTTTTTATTCTAGCTATGGAACCCCAATCAGCTGCTCTTCATCAATCCTCCATGATCCAAGGTATCCCTATCGGTAATTCCCTCTATACTTCACTATCCTATGCTGATGACCTCCTCATTCTACTTGAAAATCTTTAAATTTTGGGACCACCCCTAATTAAGTTACTTAGCAACTTTACTTCACTTTCTGGGCTCACTCTGAATCTAAACAAATCAGAAACAATGCCATTGAACAATTTTTTTAACCCTTCTATGAATACAATATTTGGTTTTCATTGGACCCCTCAAGGTATCTCTTACCTTGGAATACAGATCACCTCTAAACTAGATAAGATATGGGATGCCAATATTTCCCCATTATTAGCAAAATTAAAAACACTCTCAACAAATGGAAACTGCTTAACCTCTCTTTTAATGGGAAAAGCTCCACTATCAAGATGTCAATAGCTCCCAAAATACTGTATCTATTTTTTAATATCTCTTTAACTCTCCCTACTTTTTTTTTGTCAGAATTGATGATATAATTGGCAATTTTTTATGGGAAGGCAAAATTCCCAGATTTAGTTGTAACAAAATGCATTCCCACTGGTCCAATGGGGGCTTCGGGCTCCCCTGGTTCCAAGCATATTTTTGGGCCTTCCGCACTGCCCAAACTGTCAAATGGTTTAATAAACCCAGCAATAAATCACCGTTGAGAGTCAAAATGGAAACATCTCTATGTCTGGGCAATGTCACCACTTCCTTCATTTATAACTCTCTCCCCCCAATTTAAAATCTCACCCTACTATAGCATCATCCATATACTACTGGAAAATAATTCATAAATGCCTTAAATCCAACCCAACCCCTCTCATATATGCCCCTGTTTGGGGGAACTGCAACATCACTCTTGATAATCACCCAATTTTTTGTTGTAATTGGAAAAACGGGCATTTTTTTACTTGGAGGATATACTTATACCTCAAACTCTCAAATTAAAATCCTTTTCTGACCTGCACAAACAATGGAATCTTCCCCAGCACGATTTCTGAAAATATTTACAGTTATGCACGGCATGGAACTTTTATCTTCCTACTATTACTCATCGATCTATATATGATACTTTTATTTCTAAATGGATCAAAACAAACTCTAAATTAAATAGTATCGTTTACAAACATATCAGAAATACAATTCCAGATCAATCTATCATTGCAAAAAATAAATGGAGTACCCTTTTAAATTATAACATAACCAATTCACAATGGCATAACTGCTGGCTATCCTGCCATAAATCTTTCGAGGATAATCGCAGTTCACTCATACAAACCAAAATTCTGCATCTATGGTACAGAATTCCTGAGATTTTGCAAAAAATGGGCTTAATGAACAACAATAAATGTTGGCGCTGTAACTCCCCCAATGGCAATTTGCTACATATTTTATGGCATTGTCCTCCCATACACAATCTTTTGCATCATATTCATTTCTTTGCAATAAAAGTGATTGGTCTATCCTTTGCATTAGATCCAAAACATTGCATACTTGGTATTTTCAATGTTCATGCATACAAAATATCCCATTCTCAGAATAGGTGGTTATCCCTACTATTCTTTCAAGTTAAATGCTTTATGCTACTGCATTGGAGATCCAACATCATTCACACTCTCCCAGATATTCTCAAACAACTATCTCAATATGCCATCCTTGATCGTATGTCACACTTAGCCTCTGACCGACTTAATTTATATAATAAATGCTGGCAGGACTATTTTAAATATTTAAACATGTCTACACATATCATCACTTAATCCATGGGTTGTTATATGTTCACATTGGAATCTCACTTCTAGCTCTTTCATTCCTTTTTCATCTCCTCTCTTTCTTTTTATCTCCTTTTCTTCTTCCCTTTCCCTCTTCATTCTTGTTCACTTTCTTAGATATTTTTCTCTTTTTTATGCTCTTCCTTTATACAATCATATACATACTTGTATTAAATTACAGCATAATAGAAGTACAATCATGACTGCTCATATTATTGTTTGTATCTACTCCTTTTACCCCTTGAAGCATAAATTACCATATTTTCTCTATATCATACAGATTGTACTGCTACATATTGTTTTCTCAACATTTGTTTTTCCCTTTAATATCATTGTATAATACCTCAGACATCACGTGTTTTCCTTCTCCTATTAAGAATTTTTGTAAGTGCATATTGGAGAATGTAGTGTATTTGTATGTATAATCACAATAATTACAATAAAAAGATTAACTGTAAAAACAGATGCTTATTTTCAGGTGCGACACGGAAGAGTACAAAGAAGGACATGTTCATACAGAGAAACACATAGCATCAGGTAAAATAACACAAGCAGTTAAGGACTGAACGAAGTTACATGAGGCAGTGTACAGACAATTTGAATTGCTAACAACAGGGCAGCAAATTAAACACCATACTGTAACAAAGAGTGCATACATAACAGAACCACAGGCAGGTGAGGCAAGCCAGTGGAGCCTACACAGGGACACTAGAAAGTGCAAGACGTAGTTGTCCAGCAACAAATTTTGAAGGCCCCCCATCTGAGAAGTGGGGTGCTCCACTGCTAATGTTCCTGCACAAGATTGCTATACACAGGATAAGTGGTACAGTGGTTCTGTGTACTGATTTGCTGAAATCACATGATTTGTAGTAATCTTACAGTGTTTTGTACCTTCTCTGCCTTCTCTGCACACGTGTACCTTCCTACCCAGTCATGTACCACTTTCCATCCTATCACATGTAGCCTCCTGTGCTACATTGTGCTGAACCATCCTGTCTTGAACCATTCTGTCCTGTCCTGTCCTGTACTGTTTTGATCTGTCCCATCCTACCCTGTCCTTTACCTGTCCCATCCTACTCTCTCCTGGCTCACCCTGACCTGTTCTGCCATCCTCTCTGCCCTCACCGCATCCCTTTCAGTGCTTCTGCTTTCACTACATACCTACCATATCCTACCTTGTCATGAAACTCAGTACCATCCTGCATTGTTCCATCTTGTCCCACTGTGCTGTGTTCTGTCCCACTCTGTCCTGTCGTGTTCTGCACCCCATAGCTTCACTACATATTTGTCCTGTCCCATCTTGGGGCTGGCAGTAGAGGTTACAGTAACGAGCTGTGAATGAGCTTGGTACATCCAGCAGTGCTGGGTTTGACTCCCACAACCTCTACTTGCGTACTGTGTAACTCTGAACAAGTCACTTAACCTCCCTAGTGCTCCCAGATTGCTCCTGAAAATGGGCACTTGTGCCTAGTGGGCCTTACCCAGTTACCAAAGACTAAAAAAAAAAAAAGATTCTGTCCTGTCCTGTCCTTTTAATTTACCCTCCTGTACCTCCGCCCTGTCCATCCATGTCATGATCCCCATCCCACCCCGTCTTGTCCTGGACCTGTTCGGTCCCAATCCATGCTGAACTCCTGCCCCCACTACATTGCCACAGGAGTAGCCAGGATTTCAAAAACTGAAGGCACAAACATAGGTACGGTACATGCTGTTTGGAGGCACATTTTGGCCAGTTAAGTTAAGGCATATTTGTTCAAAATGTTTGTTTGAATCCAGATGAAGGCCTGGGCCTATGGGCTATGGCCTGGCTACTCCCTTGTTGCTGTTGCATCCTACCCTGTCCTGTACCTGCCACATCTCTTTTTTTCTTGGCCTGTCCTTCAAGTCCCCCTTACTATATAATTGTCATGCCCCACTCTACCTTACCCTGCCAGATCCCACCCTGTCCTCCGGAGCCCTTCCAACTATACTCTATCCCGACCTGTTTCATGCTGTCTGGTCCAGCACCCCCCACCCTCATGACATTCATCTTATCGCACCCCACACTACCCTGTCCCACCTGCCCTTTCACCTGCTGTCCAGCTTCATCTGTGGTGCTTTTCCCCATCTTGTCCCTCTCCTATCCTTTCTTGTAACCCTACATGCCAATTCTTCGGCCCCCACCCCTCCTGTCTTCAAGTACAGTGCCCCTATCAGGGTTGACATCTCAGCCACGATGGGGGTGGAAGGCAGCAGCACTAGAATGGGAAAACTCATGAGGGAGTCTGATGCGTGTTGTGCAAACTGATTAACTATAAACATGTTTTTATTTGTGTTTTGTTTTACACATCGATTTGGTTGATACAAAGAGTAAGATGGTAGTGCCTGCCACTTGGTTACTTGTGTAAGACTTGACTTTTTTTCTTGTTATTCCTTTTCTTTGTCCCTTGGTTTATAGAAGAGGAAATTGCAGTTTAAACTGGTGTCATGAGACATGCCATTAAGCCATAAGCAAAAGAGTTTATTTTTTATTTTTTTGCATTATTTCTTTATTCGCCCCTCCATTCCCAGGATCCACCACTCTTTCGGGCAGCCATGGTCTTCCGACCCCCTCCTACTAGTCCCCCCCTCTCAGACCCCCATCTCACCTCACATCGCAGCCAGACCCCTTGGGTAGTCCGGCGTAACCCTTTGCCGGCTGGGTCCCCCTCCTCTGAGGGGGAAGGCACTGGTGGGGGAAACCCAGCACACTCTTCACTTTGGTCGGCCCCAGGGCACTGTTGAGATGGGCGAAACATTCAGGGGAGGCCCTTTGGAGGTGCCGATAGGCTGGCTGCCATCATCCGGCCAATCCCAGGCTTTTTCCATTTTTCTTTGGTTCCTCCCTCTGCAACAACGCTCCTGCAGTGCTCCCGGTCTCCACTGTGGGCCACTGCAGAGCAAAGTAAACCTGCTACTTACCCCAGGAGAGGAGAGCAGTCCCATGGATGCTCAATCCTGTCCTCCCCTGCCAACCCCCAGCATCCCGAGTCCGTTCACGAAACCCGGGTCACCAGCGTGGTTCGAGGTAAGGTGCCAGCGCCTCAACCCTCTGCGCCACCGGGCTGGCCCGAGTTTATTTTTTAGAAATATGTATTTTTGGAGTCTTGGTTTGACTGCAGTGGTTAAATTGGACATGTTTAGGTGGGAGAACTCTCACATCTAGATTTCAAAGTGGTGGAACTATCTTTTCTAGGTGGTAGAACTATCCAATAATAGTCAATGGAAAAAGATGACAGAGGTGGTGGAACTGTTATACAATTTTTTAGGAGGTGGTGGAACAGAATTCCTGTGGCCTCTTGCCCAAGTCCCTAGGTTTGAGTAGATGGAGTGGGCAGGTAAGTTGAGCAAAAGCTTGGACCCGAGAGACATTGTTGTATCCAGGTTCAAATCCCACTGGTAGCAGTTATTCTTGTGTAACCCTCAGTAAGTCATTTCATCTCTCAGTACCTCAGTCCACCCACCTGTAAAAACTGGTAAAAAGATGGGCTCCACTGAAAACATGTTTTCATCTCCATTGGGCTATCCCAGAGTCAATCATCCGCAAGTAAATTTATTTTAAAATAAAAAAAAAAATACTGCAGTGGTGAAAATGCAAGTAGTGTGGTTTAACACAGGCTTGGAGCTAGAGGTGGGTGCCACAATAACCTTTTTTTTTGTGATAACCATGATTACTTTCACTGATGACACTGCTATTGTGTGGGGGGAGTAACATTTTTTTAATAACATGCTTGTTTTCATATCCCACCCAACTGCTGAATCATTATGTGACCATGAGCAAGTCATGTAAGGCCCTTAACTGTTTGGGACCAGCTTATTTCCAGGACCTTTTGGCCATCTGCGCTCCTCATTGTGCTCCTAGATCTTGGTACTAGGCACACTTTGTAGTCTGCTTGTTTTTGAATAATGATATGAGAGATCTGGGTGGCAGCCCCACACTTGTTACATCGGTTACCTGCTAATACTAGAACTGCCCCATCTGTATTTTTGAAAAATTGAACAGCATATTGGTGTTAGGTTTTCCTTACTACTGTTGTTCAGCTTTGCTGGACTTTACATATTTTATTTATTGTTTGTGCCTTTTTGTCTGTTTTGGTCTGTATTGTACTATGGGTGGGCTTGCAAGAAATGCAGATTTTTAGTTTTATAATATCGTTGAGTTTCATAAAAAATAGGATAAACAAGAAATACGTAATACAAAGAATGAATTCCTGGCCAAGGCCCAAGCTCCATGGATTTTCAACACTATAAGCAACTGCTAAAACATTTCCTAATAATAATAATATCTGTGGTTGAAAGGTGGATTAATTGTTCTTAATGCCTAATCTTGTACATAAAAACAAAGCTATTCTATTATTGTAAAAAGGGTCTGAGAAATGGAGCTTTCTGATTGGCTGTAAACATTCTAACAGCCTTATGTTAATCTTTTATTAACATACATGTAGAGCTTAACCATATGCTGAACATGGTTTAAAACTGGTTAAAAAACAGTTTTATTATAATAGCAATAAGGCACTCCCAGGGGTTATGTTAATGGTCAGTTAATCACCTTCTGGGGGCATGTGGCACTCGGCTATGCCTTGTGCAACATTACGCCCCTAGAGGGTGATTAACAGACCGTTAACATAACCCCTGGTCATGCCTTATTGCTTAAGTAAAGCAAGAAGAGAGGAGTAAAGGGGACAGGTAACAGAGAGGGTAACAAGGAAAAGGGGGGGGTCAGTGGGAGTTTCAGGGAACAACATAGGTATGGGGCGAAGGAGAAAGTAGGGAAGGGTGTAAGGTGTGAAAAGTCAGAGTCCAGGTAATAAAATTCCAGACCTAGAGATCATCAAGGAGGAAGCTAACCTGGATTTGGTGGCTATAATGTGGTCATGGTGTGCCGACAACCACAGGTGGGAAGTGGCCATCCCAGACTACACCATATTCCAGAAAGACAGGTCAGGGAAGAAAGGCAGGGGTGGGGTGGGAGGTTGTTTTATATGTAAGGGAAGGGATAAATGTAATTGAGATACTGGGTCACTAATGGAATAAGGAAGGGTTGGATGTACTATGGGTTGGCTTAGAGACAGGTTCAGCAGCTTTTATGTGCAGGGGGGTGTTGTACAGACCACCAACACAGGGGGAGGAACTGGACAGAGCCTTGGGAGAAGCCTTTAGGAGAATGGCAAGAAGGGGAAATATTGATTTTGAGGGACTTTAATGTGCCGGATGTAGACTGGGGCATTCTGGCCACAGCTACAGCAAGAAGTAGGGTCACAACTTCTACTTCTACAAGGAACATTTCTCAGGTAACAGATTACAGAACCCACTAGAGACAAGGCCAGTGCTGGACCTGCTAATTACAAAGAGGGACAGCATTGCAGACATCACAGTGGGTCCTCTGGGTACAAGTGATCACTGTACTGTGTGGTTTGGCATACAAATTGAGGCAGGAGAAAAAACAAAGATGAGGGCCATGATCCATGGACTTCAGGAGGACAGATTTTAAAGAAATAGGAAACTGCCTCTGTAAACACCTAGAAGGGAGGATGGTCAGGGGGAGACTTGGTGGAGAAGTATTAAGGCATGAACAACCATGGCAGCTGTATGCTGTTTGAAGGAAGTGAGCAAGGGAAGGAGGAGGAAGTGGCTGCTATGTTTCTCTGAGGAGGCAAAGGCAGTGAAGGAGAAGAAAACAGCATTTAGGATGTATAAAGTGACCCAGATGGAAGAAGACAGGGAGGTATATCTGAAAGCAAATGGGGGCAGGAAGGAGGTTGAGGGCAGCTAAAACACAAACAAAGGAAAGGATAGTTAAAGAGATCAAAAAAGGAGACAAGAATTTCAGTTACGTGAGTTAAAAGAGAAAGACAAGGAGAGGGCTAGTGAGAATTGTGGGGGGGGGGATGTGAAAAGGAAGATCAAGAGAGAGTTGAAATTTTAAATGCTTCTGCTCAGTGGATCAGTGAGGAGTGGTAGACGTGGCCTACCTGGATTTTAGTAAGGCCTTCGACGTTGTTCCGCATAGAAACTGGTGAGCAAGCTGTGTAACCTAGGAGTAGGTCCTAAAGTAGTAAAATGGGTAAGAAGTTGGCTAAGCAGTGGGAGAGTCAGATGGTAGTGGTAAATGGGGTCCACTCTGGAGAAGGCAAGGTGACAAGCTGAGTGCCACAGGGGTCAGTACTAGGCCCAGTCCTCTTCAGTGTCTTTATTAGCGACATTGCGGAATGGCTGGAGGGGAAAAGTATACGTGTTTGTGGATGACACAAAAATCTGCAACAGAGTGGACACACTGGTGGAGGGGGACAGAAAGAATGAGAGATGATCTGAAAAAGCTGGAAGATTGGTCAAGGGAATGGCAGCTGGGTTTCAGTGCAGAAAAGTGCAAAATCATGCACTTGGGGTGCAGAAATCCAGGGGCAGCGTACCGATTTGATCAGGGAGATATTAGTAACCATAAAACAGGAAAAGGACCTGGGGTAATAATTTCTGATGACCTGAAAGTAGCCAAGCAGTGGGGAAGGCTAGCAGGATGCTCTGGTACATAGGGAGGGGCATCACCAACAGAAGGAGGGAGGTAGTATTACCCCTGTATAAATCACTCCTAAGACCCCACCTCGAATACTGTGTCCAGTTCTGGAGGCCCCACCTCTGGAAGGAAATAGGGTGGAGGTAGTACAAAGGAGGGGTACCAAAATGATGCAGGGCTTGTATCAAAATCCCTACGAGGAAAGACTCAGGAAGATAACATTTTCCATAGAAAAAGATGGTCCAGGACAAGATACATGAGGGTAGCATCTTTCAGAAAAGAAGGTGTACAAGAACATGGGGGCATGATATGAGGCTAGAGGGGGGAGGGTAGGCTCAGGGGCAATGTAAGGAATACTTTTTCATAGAAAGAGTGGTGGATGCTTGGAACAGCCTCCCTGCGGAGGTGGTGGGGGAAAAAATGGTAGTGAAATTCAAGAGTGCATCACTCAAACTGTGAATGTAGATGGCAGGATAGTAAATGATATAGACATTGAGTCCAACAGACTTGGAGATTAGGCAGCCATCTTGGTGCCAGCTAGCCAGCCCCCCTAACCTTCTACTTCTGGTTCATGTTCTGGTCCTCCTGGTGGCCCAGTGTCCCCCCAACCTGTGCCTAAATACAGCTGGCTTCCAGTGTTACACCATTATAAATGCTCCAACCAGTGACTTCATCAGTTAGAATTAGTAAGTGGCTTCTGACACTTATACCATTTCTTGCCAGGACAGTGAGTGGTGGTGTTCACAGCTGTCAACAGTACTACTCCTAGGTGGTCTGGCTGGTTTGGGGGGAAGTGACTGCAGGTTGGCTCTTGCCATCCCACCTCGGGAGCTGAGTGCCTCGGATCTGTGATGTACCCATCCTCTAACTGGCGCCTCTTGACTTTGGGGCTCTTGGTGCTTACTATTCCCCTCTAAGGTCAGAAGGGACTCTGCATCCATCATGTAACCCCTCCCCATCTTCATAAGCATGGATGAATAAGTATGCTTTGCAAACATGTACTAATTACGGTGTCAGCATGGATTGATAGCACATCCACCTCTGAACCAGAAGGTCATGGGTTCTAGTCCCACACCAGGACTTGGGCTCATACCATACCATGCTGACAACCAAGTACAGTACTAGGGGAATGATGCACTGTTGGGCTGGTCCCTCTGGCCCGTCTTTGGTGCTGTCCCGACTCCCGGTGGGTGTCTAAGATGGAAATTATAGAATCTAAGGCACTTTCCACAAGAGTAGGAGATTTTCCCTGGTTCCCTGGCCAGCATTACCTTGACATAAAAACTGATTCAGGCAACTGCTGAAGGCTGTGTGTTGTTGATGTGCCAGATACTTGTCACTGCATGTTTATAGTCACTGCACTACCAGTCTTTCATTGCTTGTAAAGCAGCTTGGAATACATTGTGCATGAAAAGCATTATATAAATGACAATTTTTTTTTCTTCGTCTTTTAGTTTATAGGGATTTCCCTACCAACTCTATTACCCAGGGTCCCCTGTGATACCTTGATAAGTAAATATTTCTCCAGGCTTACCTTGAAGGCTTGTACTGTCTTTGCTGCTAGGGGGCTTCAATAGGTTGAAAACACAAAGGGATACTCTGAGAAAGTGGTGCTCATAGTAGCAATGGGCACCCATCCAAAACAATAAACCAGGCACAAACGTTCCCCATGCAGAAACAAACCTTTCATAGAAATGTAGAAATTGACGGCAGATAAGGACCGCCAGGCCCATCCAGTCTGCTCGTATCCTACCTTCACTTAGCTGCCACTGACCCTATTTGAGCCCCTGCTGCTGCCTTTCCTCCTCTCCCAGGATTCCCCTGTGTCTATTCCATGCATGTTTAAATCCCCCCTCCCCACTGTTCTTACCCCCACCACCTCCTGGGACAGGCCATTCCAAGCATCCATCACCATCTCTGTGAAAAAGTGTTTCCTCATGTTGCCTTATAGTCTACCCCTTCCAGTCTCATGTCATGCCCTCTTGTACTTTTAGAGCAGCTTCTCTTCTGAAAGGTGCTACCCTCCTGTACCTTATTAATCTTGTTGAGTTATTTGAAGGTTTTTATCATGTCTTCCTTTTCTCTCCTCTCTTCCGCAGTGTACATATTGAGATCCTCCAATTTCTCCTCATATGACCTGTGGTGCATGCCCTGCACCAATTTAGCTTCCCTTCTTTGAACTGTCTCCACCCTATGTCCTTTCTGAGATATGGCTTCCAAAACTGGACACAGTATTCCAGATGAGGTCTCACCATTGACCTGTAAAGTGGCATTACGACCTCTTTTCTTCTGCTGGCAATACCTCTCCCTATGCACCCCAGCATCTCACTTGCTCTCCCCACTGCCTTGGCACACTGTTTGGCCAACTTTAGGTCATCAGATATGATGACGTCCAGATCTCTTTCCTATTTTGTTGCCACTAATGTCTCCCCCTTCATCATGTAGTGTTCCCCTGGGTTTCTGCGCCCCAAGTACATGATTTTGCACTTCTTTGCATTGAATCCTAGTTGCCACATTCTGGACCATTCCTCCAATTTAGCTAGGTCCCTTCTCATTCTCTCCACCCAGTTGCAGATCTTTGTGTCATTTGCAAAGAGGCACACCTTCCCCTCCAGTCCCTCTGCTATGTCACTGATATAGATATTAAACAGCAGTGGTCCAAGAATTGAACCTTGCAACACCCCGCTGATCACCCTCTCTACCTCGGATTTAGTCCCGTTTATGACCACCTTCTGTGTTCTAGTCTTCAACCAATTTCCTACCCAGTTCACATACTTTTTTCCAAGTCCCAGGCTGCCCAGCCTATTCACAAGTACCCTGTGTGGAAAGGAGTTGAATGCCTTGCTGAAATCAAGGTATGCCATGTCCACCTCCCTAGTGACCCAGTCAAAGAAAACTATCAGGTTAGTTTGACATGACTTTCCCGACATGAATCCATGCTGCTGCAGTTCTAGGGCTCCACTTGATTCCAGGTGATCTACTATTCTTTCCTTTAGCAGAGATTCCATAATTTTACCCAACACTGAGGATAGGCTGACAGATCTATAGTTTCCAGCCTCCTCCCTGCTCCCACTTTTGTGGAGAGGGAGCACGTCAGCACTCCGGAACTTCCCCCATTTCCTGTGACTTGTTGAACAGGGCTGCCCTTTCAGCCTTACAATCCCTCCCTTGGTCCTTCTGTTCTTCCTAATGTATCTATAGAAAGTCTTGTCTCCTTTTTATGTTTGCTTGCGCGCATGTGCAAGAAACATATTGAGGCAGCTTGCTTCAGTAGCGAGTTGTGGAGGCGCGGCAGTGTTGTTGCCAATGCAGGCAGTCCATTTTGGGGCTGGTCTGTGTGGTGCCAATAGAGCATCAGGCTGTCCACGACAGCACCTATAATGCATCTGTCTAACTCCTGCACTTCCACTGCTAATGCCAGCAAGCAAACATTCGGCATTGACAAATGCTTGTTTTTGGTGCAACCCTGTTTTTTTTTTTTTTTAATCTTTGGCTTCCACCAGTGTACTAGGGTTTAAATTGGTTTAAAATAAACTCTGGAATCTTGAAAAACAGGATGAAAAGCAGAAAACTCTTTTTTTTACTAGTTTTGAGTAGCACAATAAACTACACATCTCCTGCTCTAGCAAATCGAAAGTCAAAGTGAAACTAATTCATTGACTTCCTGCCTGATTGCCTTCCTGCCTGCCCGTTATGTGACCTGCAGCCTATACCATTGTAACAGCAATGCTGTTACAACAATGAACACACCACAGTGACACAACCGGTTCGACATAAAGCAGGCATTTGACAACTGGAAAGGCTATGCCTGGAGTTTGATGGACAAGCAGCCAGCCACTCACACTTCCTGAGCTATATAAGCAGTTCCTCTCAGCCTCATTGTGAAGCACTTTTTCTTTGCAGCCGAAGGCTCTGTCCATCTGTCCTCTGAGCTGGTTGGAAGCCTACAGGGCTGGCTGAGCCCCCTCCCTTTGCTGCTCCTGCTTGTCTTTGCTGGATTTCTGTGTTTATTTTGCTGCTTCTGGTTTGTATTTTGACTTCGGCTGCATGTGTGCTCTTTTTTTCTTTGTTTCCTATTCTGTGTTTGTGTGTCTTTGGTTTTGTTTAGTTTTTGGGGCTTATTGTTGCAGAGCTCCTACTACTTGCTTTCAGTCACTCAACTCTCAAACTATTACAATCATTATTTGTGTGTTTCAGCTCAACCATAGCTGCTCCATATTGCATACTCAATTGATTTCACCTAACAAAGGCTTACACTGAACCTAGCTATGCAGCTTAATCATGCTGTCTCATTCTGCTTACCTCATTATAGCAGCTTCATTGCACTGCCTGGCTACACCTGCTTTCAGAGCATTGTGTCTCCTTATTTATGTTTATTGCAGTTACAACTCAGTGTACTCCATACATATGTTGCTTTTATGTTTATTCATACTGTTCTACTCTGAGGTCAGCTAAAAAAGCTCCTGTTGAGGCTGTTAAATTTTCTGTTCTAAATCCTGCCTTCACCGCCGAAAATCCTCTGAGTATTTGTCACCTTGATTTGGCTTTTAAATGTCTGACTGGCTTGCCTCACTATTCAGTGCTGTTTCATTGCTACTACGTTATGCAGACCTACGTGCAGGTTCACTTACTACTCTGTTTACTGACCTACATACAGGTCCACGCTTGCTTATGCAATCGATTGCTCATAACTACTGCATCCTCTTGACTTCAACCTCTGGGATGTCTGCTGCACTCAATTTGCTTTTGACCTGGCAAGGTCTCAGCACTCACTGCTCATTACAATCAGCAAACCATGCTCAATCAGCTTGCCAGCTTCTCAGCTCTCAATCTAATTCTGGGGCATGCCAGCCATTCTGTTCTGGCACAGGGTCCCTGCAGCCGATGGTCTTACTCTGCATTTAGTCTGTATATTGAGCATGTCCAACTTGGGGTGGGATCCATAGCTTGGAATGTCCTCACCCTGGGCTTGGCTTTAGCTGCCTGCTACCTGACAGCAGCTCCTGGTGTAGAATTTAAGACTAGCGGTGAAGGGTGGTTACAACATTCTCCTTTGGCTCTAGTGTTCCACTATAATGGTTAGCCATTGACTTTAGTGGTTTCCCTAGTAAGGCACCTTCACTGCATTCTTCCTACAACAGCCTCTGGTTCACCTGGTTTGAGTTTAGGGTGGGTAGGCCAGGTGAGTGCCTTGGCAGTTGTTGCTCTCCTCCTCCTCCACCTTGGTTGCATGTATTGTTGCAGAGATTTCTCACAACTTTCCATGACGTTCCCACTAGAGGGTTTGAGTGAGAATCTTCCTCCAAATTGGAATATTTTCCACCTCCCTTTGATTGAGTTTTCCAAATTGCAACTGCAGAGCCACCACTAAATAAACTATACCAAGCCTGGAGGGAAGGCGACCTAGGCCTTGGATCCCCAGAGATTTCCTCCTCATAATGTTTTTTCTCTCCTCTGTTGCCTCAGGTCATAACTGTTGGTTAGCATAGTAGTGTCCCCTAGTTTCTTCAGGTAGGTTCCACTGTTGGATGAGGTGGAGGATATCCTGCTGTTCCCTCTCTCCTTAGAGGATCCTCTCATTCTCAATGCAAACCATTAGTATCATGCTATGCAAACCTGGGCATTTCATTATGTTATCAAACTGGGCATCTCATTATGTTATCAAACTGTCTATGTTTCTCTACTACATTACAGTTATTACTCATACGTCACAGTTACTGCTTGCTCATAAGCTTTGCGTCACCTCATTCTTTGGGATATGACTGTTCTGCATTTCTTTTGGGGATTCCTAAGGTACTTTTAGCCACAGGAATCGTCATGTGGCACCTCTAGTGGTGGAACCCTCTCCGAGGGTACCTTACCTTTCGTACCCCTATAGGGTGGTAATTCCTCTGGAATAGAGAGTGCGAATGGCCAAAACCAAACTAACACAGTTGCACAAGCATAACACTCTACTGGCTGTGCAAGACATTGAATTGAAAAAGCTATGCCTGGAGTTCAATGGCCAAGCAGCCAGCCACTCCCACTTCCTGAGCTATATAAGCAGTTCCTCTCAGCCTCATTGTGAAGCACTTTTTCTTTGCCCCACCATCCTCCCCTCCTACTCCTCCAGCGGCAGCACTCTCTCCTCAGGGGGATTCCTAAGGTACCTTTAGCCACGGGAATTGTCCCGTGGCACTTCTAGGGGTGGAACCCTCTCCGAGGGTTCCTTGCCTTTCGTACCCATACAAGGTGGTAATTGCTCTGGAATAGAGAGTGCAAACAGCCAAAACCAAACTAACACAGTTGCACAAGCATAACACTATACTGGCCACACAGGACATTGAATATTGGACAATTTTCTAGTGTACTGGAGTGGCAAGGTGAATGAATGGCCAGCACTGACTTCAGTAGCACTGAAGTACCTGACCTGACCACCATCCAGATCCAGTGTAAGTGTGGAGAGGTATTTAGTTCTGTGGTGGCAACAATGCATGACTACTCATGACTGTCTTACTAAACTATCACCTACAAATGTCAGCATGCTGACATTTATCAAAATGAATGAAGGCCACATACCAAGTAGGACAAGCACATCTATGTTTGTACCCAGTCACGATTGTGGTGGTGCTGAATAATGTGGGTGAAGTAGACCATCCTTGTGGCAGCATCAAACAGTGTACCATTGAGGTTGCTGATGCAGTCATGGAAAAATAATTTTCAAGTGGGTACAGCTCCGGCATTGAGGATTGTGAGGGCTGCTTTCCTATTTTTTTTGGTTTCCCTTGTTTTCTGCCGGTGTAAAGTATTTAACAGTGGTGGCATACAGGCCAGATGATCAATATAACAAAAGACAGGGACAGGTCCACTGCATACTGATACTTTGGAGAGGCAGTATAGTGCAGTAGTTTAAGGCTCTGAGCTGCAAATCTGGAGACCTGGGTTTGAATCCCACAGCCCCCACTTGCATACTGTGTGACCCTGAGCAAGTCACTTAACTTCCCTGTGCTCCCAGGTCACACCTGTAAACAAGCTTTCAGCTTAGTGTGCCACTCCTGGTTAAATAATTGGATAATTGGATACTGAATGTGATACTGGAATGAACTCAGAATAATTTTTTCTTCATCTGTTTGCAGACAGCATCGAGGTACTGTGGACGGGCAGTATGTTCCCATCTGAAGACGGACAAAAGTTTGGATAAACTGAAGACCTGGAAAGAAGAAAAAATATTAATGACAATTGTTTTACAATGATGCATGCAACCTCCCCCAAAAAAAATTACCTTTCATGGCTTGACATTGTTTGTACAGCAGAAGTCAACAATCAGATACATGTGGAACACATGCGCAGCAGCAACATGGTTCCATCACTACGGTTGTGAATCTGTGTGTTGTGACCTGAGAATATAAAAGAACAGCAATGAGAAGTGCTTATAATTCACTCACTCACTCACAGCAGTAAACCCCCCCCCGAAAAGTTTTTCTTTTACAGTATCACATTAGATGGCGGCCCATATGTATGCCATGTGAATGTGACCATGGCCAACACACTGGTGAAGGGGAAGGGGAAACATTCAATATGTATGATGATGATTCCCTGCAAAGGAACAACAGGATGGACTGCTACAACAGAAAACAAATTAAATGGCAGTGTCTCTGAAAAAACATGACAGTGACACGTACAATAACTTATCATTGCTGGTATGAATACACACACATAGAACAGCATGCTTCAGTCAGCGCAGCAGAAGAATTTCCCAGAACATCAAATTATAGTTCATCCCATGGTCATATGTGGCTGTCATCATTTAACAACACACTGTACTTCAGCAGCAGCAACAGCAAACAGCAGGACAACAGCAGCAGCAGCAGCAGCAGCAGCAGCAGGTGCCAGCAAGCCATTTTCTCACTTCTGACACTTATGCAGAGTTCTGGTTCTAGGTGCATGTTTTAAGCAGTGTATCAAGAAATTCTTCTGACTTTTCTGAACAGTTTCTCATGTGATTATTCTTCATCGGGACTTTTCATGACATTTAAACAGCAGTAGCAGCAGCAGGCACCAGCAAGCCATTTTGTCACTTTGGACACTTATGCAGAGTTCTGGCTTTAGGTGCATGCTTTAAGCAGAGCATCAAGAAATACTTTTACTTTTCTGAACAATTTCTCATGTGATTATTCTTCATGGGGACACTAATGGTTCTATGTCATAATGGCGATTGCTGAAAGGCGAGCATCATTATGACGAGGGTACATCGCCAAAATTCAATTTCAGCGATGTATACCCCCGGCGCACAGGAAAACGGTGCTGGGGACTTAGATTTTAAATGTTAATGCAGGGGGCTTTGCCCCCCATACCCCCTACCAAAAGATTCTTTTTTTTTTAGAACTTTCTTTATTTCCAAGTTTTTCACAATACCATATGTACGCACAAACTATATACATGCATAGGAGTTGATTCTTATTATTAAGAAGATTAGTACATCTGGATTTTGAGAATACCATAATTTATGTCTTTAGCCAGACTGCCAAGTTTCTGCTTCCAGTTCATTAAGGTACAAAGTCTTTTCTCAGGGGGAGTAATATATAATGTCCATCTCCTCCAAATAATTTCAAATTGATCATATATTTTATTTGTTAATGCTGTCAGCCTTTCCATTTGATATATGTTAATCATAATATTCTGCCACTGGGTTATCTGGGGAGAATTTGCGGTCAGCCAGTTTTTTGTTATGGTTTTTTTAATGGCTAGGATCATTATGAGTAAAAGTTTTCTTGTCCCAGGATCTCTGTTCCCCTCTGGGAAATCTAAAAGGAAGTACAGAGATTGGTCTAATTTTATAGATGGTGATATTACGCTTTTGATGGCATCCTGCACCTCTGTTAGGAAAGGTTGTATTGTTGGGCATTCCCAAAATATATGCCAATGAGTGGCTTGGCTCTCACTGCACCCTCTCCAGCAGGTTGCTTCCCTTCTCCCCTTAAAGTGTGCTTGAATTACTGGTGTTCTGAAAAACCTGACAACATTTTTCCAGGCGAATTCTCTCCAGCATGGTGAGGATGTACTTTTATGTATATATGACAAGCAATTCCTCTACTTTTCTTCTGGAATTACAGTATTCATGTCCTTTTCCCAGGCTCTTTTGATGGAATCAACTGTATCCTCTTCGATTTCTCGATAAAAGATTCTTAACTCCAGGGGGGTGCAAATGCAAAATATAAATTTTGGGCCGGGCGAAAAAATGTTGGCGAGCCTGGACCCAAGCCCAGAACCTTCATAGCTTTAGGCTGCCACCCACCCACCCACCACGCTACAGGGCCATCTCAGCAGCCCCATGCCAACCATGCCAGGCCAACCCTCACTCCCTTCCATCCTGCTCACTCCCCCCCACATGCATATACATATAGAGATGCCCTGTCACTATATGTGCCAGCAACCTCCATCCTGTCGCCTTCCTCACACCCTCACCCTGTCCTACCTGCACCACAAGTGGGTCACCGTTTTGGTAGGTGCTCACTTGTGGCTAGCCGACATCACAGGATACTGCACCAATACTGCATGCTGAATGATGTAGCAAGATAGCAGTATCAGCATGCTACAGCCACATAAGACAGGAATTTTGTGGGGGGATTGTAATTGTATGTAATGTTATTGTATTTTAATGGTAGTTGTGGGTGTGCTTTGAAAACTTAACACAGTCAACAGTAACAAAAAAGTAATATAGCATGACAAATACAGCAGCAGTACAATAATCAGGTGACAATTGTTACCTATACTTTAGTATTCTATTTTCACTTGGTACTTATCTACTGACTTGCCTATATGATACTCTTCTTTTCACAGTTTATGGCTGCTGTATTCCTTTCTTGCATATCTGAAATAATAAACAGAGTGCTCCTTTTAATCTGGCTTGCAGTTAGTTTTCATCAGCATTCCCACCTGTTTTTCTGCATCTATTATTTAAAATAATTTCTGTTGTGACTAAAATGAACTAGCATGCAATCCAGCAGGCAGTGGTCCACCACCATGACCTTATGGAGCAGTAGGTGTTCGAAAACAGCTGGGTATACTGATGAAAACCAGCTCTGAGCAATATTAAAAGGAGCACTTCTTTTATTATTTCATATCTAAAAGTAGGAAGTAAGTACGCTATAACCCACGACAGACCATGGGTGTATTGGGGCATTAATGCATACCCCGGGTGCATTGTGAGGCATGAGGGCTTGCCCGAGTGACTTCAACCAGCTGGAAAGTGCATTAATGCCCTGATACACCCATGGGCTGGAGTGGGTTATCGCACTTATAAAATGGACCTGCTAACTGTAAAAAGCAAAAAATCTAAATCTTTTTACAATGAGTATGCCAACTGTTGGTCTACTGGGGCATTAATGAATGGTCAGGTGACACTTTCTGCCCAATGGCAAGTCATCATTTGACCTTTCATTAATGCTCATTTTATAATGCAGAATCAGATTAATTGTGGAAGGAAGGGTATCATACAAGTCAGTTGATAAGAGACAATTGCAAATTGAATAAAACAATGTAGGTCAAAATTACCGTATTATTGCAATAATGCAATAATTATAGCATTGCTACCGTTAGGGTTACCACCTTTTATGAAGTCCAAAGCGGGACATTTCCTATTGAAATCTGATTTTTCACAGGACAATGTGTAACCATGACCAATGCAACAGACTTGTTTTATCTAAATAATCAGAATTAAGACTAAGAGTTGTAGTTTTTTAGTTGTTTCTAGTGTATGTTATCATATTAAGGTATTTTAGTTAAGGTACTATAGTTGTTCGTAACATTTAGAGGAAAGTCCCCAAAACATTTTTTCTACTGTAATGTCAGGACATGTAGTATTTTTCATGTTTTTTTGCAGGACACAGCTGCCCAAATCAGGGCTGGCCTACGAAAAGAGGGACAGGTAGTAACCCTGGTTACCATATTATTGCAATGCTGCTTTAACATAATACAACAGGAAGAAAACATTACTGCAAAAAAAAAAATGACATACTTTTTCTGTATGTAAAAAGATTATTAGGTAGGAAAAGAATGAAGGCGCAGGACAGATTTTTTTTTTTTTTTGCCTTTTATAATTTCTTTGGGTGGGTTTTAAATATTTTTTGGGGGAAAGAAAGTGAGGAAAAATAAAGACAGAACACACAATATGTGTTAAGAAAGAAAACAAAAAGACTACTGGGCCTGGTTCTGACCGATTAGAATTTGGAGCATAGCAATGATTTGCAATTGCTGACCCTCCATTTGATCCAACTGCTGGCGCATTGTGTCGACGTTACTTAGGTGGTCAATGTCACTCCACAGAATGGCAAGATCACCCTGTGTGGCTGGAATTTCAGAAGGGTCGCACTTGCGTGCAGCTGCAGGAGCTGCCACTTGTTCAACACACTCCCTTCTGTTGCACTTTGGACCCCATGTAGGCTGATGCCATGCTGCCACCTCTTGCACTGCACCCTCCTCTGCAGGAGCAGTTGCTGCTAGTTCAGCCACCTTGGCCTCCAACTGTACACGGTGGTGCACAGTCAGGTGTGTTCTCCAGCCACCTGTTCCCAAATGGGTACACTTGTGACCACAATGCACCATCATGCTGCAGATCTTGCACTTCACCAATCTGGTCACCTGGAAGTATGGTGAAAAAATGCCACACTGCCGAGCTGTGGAGGACCAGGCCCAGGCAGTGGGGGGGGGAGCCCAGATGTACAAGGCCGTTCTACAGTTGGAGGGGTCAACAAGCTACTACTGCTGCTGTTGTTGTTGTTGTTGTTCCTGCTGCTGTTGTTGTTGTTCCTGCTGCTGTTGTTGTTGTTCCTGCTGCTGCTGTTGTTCCTGCTGCTATTGTTGTTCCTGCTGCTGTTGTGGTTGCTGCTGTTGTTGTTGTTGTTCCTGCTGCTGTTGCTGTTGTTCCTGCTCCTGTTGTTGCTGCTGCTGCTGTTGTTGCTCTTTGGCCTGATGTGGGCGGTCAGTACTAGCCACTGGTGCTGCTTGGCTGGCACCACTAACATCCAAAGCAGCAGTTGCTGCTGCTGATGCTTCTGGAACCTCACTTCTACTGCCAGTGGAAACAACATTTTCAGAGAGGGGAGCACTGGATGGGAACAAGTTCCCAAGGTTGAGGTGAATAGTTCACCTCACACCACCACGCATCCTTGGGCCACGACTCCCAGCAGGAACCCCACCTCTCTCCACTTGGAAAAAAAAATTAATAGAAGTATTAAGAAGTAAACAAAAAAAAAACAGAGTAACAGAATCAGACACCAAAATCAAAACGGGCACTAGGATGAAAGAGGTTTAAAATAAAGTCAGGATGATGATAAAAAAAGAATCAAAAGCACTAAACTTCACCCAAAACTACAACTCCTCCAAACACAGAGACACACTGACACTAGACAGTCAGCTCCACGCAGCTCATCATCTAACAAACAGAAGGTCAAAGTTAAGCCTGATTCACTTCCTCCCTGCATCATGTGACATGCAGACAGTCAGACATGTGATCTGTGGGCTTTTTCTCACAAACTTCACCTTCTCTAACTGTAACCCGCAGTTAACACGAAGTCCATAACGTGAAGTCCATTACAGGCGAATTTCAACCTTTTAATGGAAACTTCATGTAATTATATGCAGATTCGAAGTTATGCACCACGTTACTTTGAGGGCGTAGTAAAACTTTGCTGCATCTCTTTGCACAATACCTGGTCCCTGAGTAACTACTTCCATGTAATATTTTCTTCAACACTATTTGTCTTGGCTACCATAGCTTATGACTCTCCTACTTATAATACCCCACACTGTACGACAGGGGAGAAACTTGTTACACTTACACCTAGAACCCTCCCTTTTGCCTCAGTTAACCCCCTGCCCCCTAAATGGTATCACACAAATACTTGCACTCTCTTCAAACTCAAGGGCACTATGGGATGTGTCATGCTGAAACTCTGCCAACCCCCATGCATCATACAGCACAGGGTGGTGCAGCAAAAAAACCTTCTCCCCAAACAAAAGAGCCAGTTTCCTCCAGGCAGCCTGGCAAATAGTACTGCTTCTCCTGCTCATAGAAGGTAATTTACATCCTAACCCTGGCCCTGTGGCAGCTGTCACCTCCTACTGCGGGAGCCTAGATTTGGGCCATGTAAACATAGGTGGGCTCCTACCAAAACTAGATGAATTCAAGCTCTGGGTAACAAACTCACTGTTTGATGTAGTTGCTGTCACTGAGACCTGGCTAATTAGCAGGATCAATGACTTTGAGACTGGCATTGACTCCTACACCCTGTGTGGGATGGACAGGGGACCAAATAAAGGGGTAGCTGTCTTTTATACATCAAGTATTTCCTTTCTTCCCACCTTCTACCTCTCCTGTGGGAACCTGCTGGATGTAAACTTCTAGCAATAAATCTTAATCTAGGTCCAGAAATGGAGAAAAACATCAACCTCATCACTGCCTACATCCCTTCTAAGACCACTGGTGATGGTTTTGACTGTTTCATCAACACCAGCTCTGGGCTTTCCATAAATCATGAAAAGATTGTTCTTGGAAATTTTACCTGTAACTGGTTGTCCCGTAGCTGCAAAGCATATGCTGACAAGCTAGCTAGCACTTTTCTCACTCAAGTCATCTGCTCCCCAACCAGGGTGAACTACAAAACAAGCACCTCACCCTGCTAGACTGAATCCTGGTCACCCACCTGGATGGAGTCATCTCAACTGCCGTACTCCCAGACTTCCTTAGTGATCACTCCTCCATCACTTGCAGATGGTCCACCAAGGTAACAAAAGATGAACCCACATCCATCAAAGACTGAGTCTTTCACACCCATCAGCTCCTATACTTCTGTTCACTCCTCAGGTAGCTTGACTTTTTCTACCTGTTCTATACCAAAGACATCAATGCTGCATTAAAGTATTTCTCCATCCAATGTAACCATCTATATCTATATATATATATATGACATCATGGCATCTTTTATTATTTATTTATTTATTTGTTTCAGTTTTGTTAACGGGTAGGCCCACTGGATCCCGAAGGTCCTTTTTTCAGGGGCGGCCTGGAATTATTTACATACACAGCAGTTTGTAGTAGATATGCTATGCACATACTGGTTACAGAGTGGAAAAAAACAGTGTCAATGGAAAAGGGGGTTCATACAATGTAATTCATTAGAAAAATACATAGTAAAGAATGACAAACATGAGGAGAGCAATACAGATAAAAAGAATGGGTCAGATTCTTGCTTGGCAGAGGAGGGAAATAACAAAGAGCATGACTAGGGGCTGACTAGGCAACCCATTGCCAATGAAGCTTTTGGTGGTAAAGTACCACCAGTCACCTGGGAGACCAAGTGTGGGGATGGCCAGGTTGGGCACAGTGCTTACATACAGGTACAAATACTGCTTTCTAGCAGGTGCTCTCATAGCCCTTTTCAAAAGGCCTCCAGAGAGCTGGACAGCTGAAGAGAGGGGGGAGAGTTTGTTCCAGAGCACTGGAGCTGAGTGGGTAAATGATTTACTGTCGGCTGCTGTCCTTATTCTCAGCACCTCCAGCAAATTCAAGCCAGTGGTGTGCAACAGTCTGCTGGAGTTTTTGTGCTTAAGCAGGCCAGCGAGTTCCTCAGGTGGAGGGTCATGCATCAGCTTGAAGGCAAGGCACAGTAGCAGGTCCTGGAGCCAATGGCTAAGGGAAGGCCATTGTAGGGATGCCAGGACATCACAGTGGTGCCACCAGGGCTGTGTATTAGTGGTAAATCTACCCACCTGTTACACAGTTTGTAACCCACTGAGCTGCTGTTTCTGGAGCAAGTGCAGCATTGGTGCAGTGTAGGTAAGATTGGGGAGCAATATGTTGTTCGCAGTAGCAGTCCTGGTTTCAGGGATCAGCTGTGGGCTCAGCTGATAGAGCAGCCCTAGCTTTTGATGTATAGTTCTGGTGACCTTGTAAATGCAACTCACAGACATGGTATACCCCTGCCATTAAGTCACTGTCTTACGAAAGAGACAAGGCATGGGCTCCAATACAAAGAGTTTGCTCACCCAAAATACGTTCAAAGATACAAGGAGCTATGTAACACTTTTAAGGCCCACATCAAAACATCTAAGGCTAACTTCCACAGATCCCAGCAAATAAACCTACTTAACTGTCCTAAGCAACTCTGGGGAAGCATCAATGAATTGCTTGGTAACTCAAAAAAAAAACTCTAGTCTGCTCCACCACAACCGAAACCTCCATGGTTACCAGTGATGAACATATTGCCAACTCATTCAGCAAAATGTTTTGTTTTATGGCATATTACACACCTGCCCCTCCTACCCATATCACAATGTTCACTGAGCCTCCCATCTCTTTCAAAAAAACTTTCTCAGAAGGAAGTATGCAACTACATTGCTTCTAAAATGCCCACCCAGTTAGGCTCTGATAATATTGACATGAAGCTCCTCAGATTTGTCCTACATGAGGTCACCTGTCCCTTGCAGATTATCTTTAACCTGCCCCTGTCCTTTGGCAAAGCCCCTGAGTTGTGGAAAGAAACTTACATCACTCTGGTACGTAAAGGGGGTGCAGTCAATCTCTCCGCTAAATATCACCCCATCTCCATTTTGTCCCCATTATCTAAAATCTTGGAGAAAGTCATCAATGATCAGCTCACACACTATTTGAATAACCATGGGCTACTCACCAGGGAGCAACACAGCTTCAGGAAAAATCACAGCACTACAGCAGCTCAGCTGGAATATGCTGATTCTCTGCACTGTGTCTTTGACAAAGGTGAAATTGCTGTGTTCATATATATTGACCTCGGCAAGGCTTTTGACCTTGGTAACCATACCCTCCTCTGCCGGAAACTTCATTCTCTGCCTTTTTTCAGATGCAGTATCCTGGTTCACTAATTACATAGAGGGAAGAACCCAAGCAGTTAAATGTTATAGAGCACTGTCTGACACTCAACTTGTAACCATTGGAGTCCCCAAGGGTCCATCCTTGGTCCTTTTTTATTCTGCCTTTTCATTATTAATTGCCCATGGTCCACAAGTCCACTAATGTTCTGCTTTATGCAGATGTTGCAGTCATTTTTTCCAGTGGTACTAACCTGGGGACTCTGCAACAGAAACTCCAAACTAACTTCAACGCCATACAGGACTGGTTCTCCTCTGACCTCCTTGTGCTGAATACAAAAAAACTAAATGTATGGTCTTCACCACACGCAACAAATCCTCTTCCTCCTATAAATTCTTGATTACCACCTTGTCTGGCACTCCCCTGGAGCAAGTGGCCACATTCAGGTTTCTAGGGGTAACCCATGACCAAACTCTTTCTTTCTCTGCCCACACTGACATCCTAGTCAAAACTATCAACATGAGGCTCGGCCTTTTCTTCCATCACAGAAACAGCTTCCTCCCTGAAATCAAAAAGCTGCTTGTCAGGTCTTACATCACCAGTCTTATTGACTACAGGATAGCTGTCTACAGCTCTGCAAATGACAGGGAGCTATCTAGAGTTCCAGATGTCCTCAACAGAGCCTGCCATTTTGCCCTCAGCCTAAAACGTGTCACACATTCATGTGTACTGTACAGTAACCTAAACTGACTTAATCTTGAATCCTGGCTGCTCTTCAATACCCTAATTACTGGATGAAAAGCACTGTTTGGCTTTCTGTCTCCAGGCCTTCAAGCTATGTTTGGCTTTGTAGATTAAATGTACACCACTGGGGAGTAGTACAACACACCCTGCTCCTTCCCTGAAGGAAAATCTCATTAGGCCAAGCCGCCTTTTCCTATAGGTTTGCCAAATGCTGGAATGGGCTGCCTCCCTCATTAAAAACAGATTGCACCACTCAAGTTTAAATCTGCTCTCCTTTCCTCCCTCTCCATACCTGGATCCGCTGATGCTAAATGAACTACTGTAAACTATTGTTAATGACTGTGAACTTCTAGTATGGATTGTCTTCAATGATGCCCACAGCCTGAGTGTGGCAGCACTTAAACATAAATATGTGTAACAGGTAACAAGTTAGTGAATCATAATGTATAGTATGTCTCTTCTGAAATGTTGTTAAGTATTGCCCTGCCTCAGGGTTGCATTGATTTGTACTATATTTCACCTGTTACTTTTCCTGTTGATGTTGATGCTGACTCTAAACCCTTTGCAAATGGACCCTACCTAAAGGGTTTTATGTGGAATAAATAAATGAAAATAACAGATATACTGTAGGATTTCCTCTGGTAATGGCCCCAGCTTCCCCTTTCGAAAGTGCATCTGTGGAATACTTCCACAAGCAGGTTGAGTGGCTTTGAAAATGCCACATCATTTGTCATGGATACAGGACACTGCCAATGCAAGGAAGAGTGTGCTTCCATGGGGAGTAATGTGCCATGTAAGCTTTGGGAATCAGACATTAAGGCAGAATGGATCCAGTTAACATATAAGGTAAAGCTGTCTGATTATTTTCAAGAATACTGCAACTATGAGTGTCTGCATGGTCTTAGGTTGGAGGGGGGAAGATATAGGAGGGAAATGAGGAGACACTTTTTCACAGAGAGGGTTGTGGCAGAATGGAACATTCTGCTGGTGGAGGTGGTATCCTGTAAGACAGTGGGTAGTTTCAAAAGGGGATGGAACAGGGTGGGGGGGTTATTATGAAGGGGATGGGGGTGGGGCAGCTGCAAGGTAAGGGTGCTAGCTGCACACTCAAGCAGACTTGATAGGCCATGTGGCCTGTTTCTGCTGGCAAATTTGTATGTTCATGTGTTCGTTTAGTCTGGCTTTGGACAAAGGTACTCAATGACAATCTTCACATACAATACATGGTTTTTCACTAGCTAGGCAATACATGACTTCTGGTAAAGGTGGTACAGTTGCCTTCTACATCAAAACCCATCTAAAATACAGTGGGCTTAATTTTCAGAACTGACCCCGACAGCTGTGACATTGATAAGGTCACAAGTGTGTCACTAGCAACTGCCACATCATTGGCAAAGTGACCTACCAGATGCATTTGCAACAATTTACAAAACTTAGAATGACACATGCATAAAAAATAACGACACATGTGTCATTTAATGGTTTCCACAGGGTACAGAAAATCATGCTATAGTTGTAAATGCTACTGAGACTTTTAAAATAGCCTGCTGGAGTTACAGCATGACCAGGGTGTGGTGCTGGAGCAGTCAAAATTTGGTTGCAATTCCTGCATCACAGCTTTTGAAAATCCTGACCAAACACTACCCGCTACCCAACAGATGGGCCATCTCCAGAACAACTTACATCAGGCTTACACAAGAAAACAAAACTGCATGCTCACTACTGTTCCTTAAAGCAGATTATTACCAGCATACAGTATGCTGGCAAAAAGCTGGAAACTGCCAAGGGACCCCTACAGCAGTAAAACTATGCTAGTACAGTGGAGCAAAACAAAACTGCATACACTGTTCAATTGAAAATATACAAAACGTCCTTTATTGAAAACAACAAAGCAGTAAATCAGCACAAATGGTACTCAGCATACAATGCTTCAGCGCTTCAGAGCACACTGCCCTTTCTTCAGGAAGTGATGCTTAGTGAGCTCAGTGTCCTCTACCATTTAAATACCCCTGTAACCCCCCTGCAAATGGGGGTTCCCAAAAGACTTCCAGGAGCTTGCTTGAATGCTCCAAGCCTGAATGGTGTTTGGCGTTTAAGCCATTTATCTGTGAGTATTTTTAGAGCCTCTGGTACTGTCTCTTTAAGAGCTGTCTGCTTGCAGACATAATTAGTTTGTATGAGGGGACTGTGTGCTTCTCTGCTTGAGTACCACTCGAGCTGCTGCCAATTCACTCCATTCTTGCAGTCACTAGAGTGCAAAGGGAACCTATCTGAAAGATGTAACTGTTTCGCCAGAAATCATTTAGAGGTAATAATGAAAATACAGTTTGTCTAACCTGCTTTCTTTGCAGTCAGAACTGTGTTTGCCTAGTTCCCCATTCTAGTTTTGAACTGCTGAACTGGACCAATCAGTGTGGGTTAAGGTAACTCTAAAATGGTGCCTTGGACGAATCAGAACTTGGACTCGTAATCTGAGCCAGCCACAAGAGGATTGTATGGGCAGTGACTCTGGGAGATGTAGTTTGGACTTGGCCTTTTGGACCAACAGGGGCAGTCTATTGTGAGTGACAGCCAATCCAGCCAAGAACTGGGAGGAACTCAAAGGAAGTGCCGGTTTTGTCTGCTGGAGTTTCAGTTGAGCTCTGGCAGTGAAGAGGGAAGGAGCCCTGTGCTTTTCAGTGTGCAGTTTTAGTCGGAAAGCGTGTGTAAGTCCCGAGTTCGGTCTGCAGCTTGTGTAACTGCTTGTTAGGACTGAATCCATCCTGTGAAGAGAATCAAAGGATATCTGAAGAGTAGAAACCAGGCTCACCCTGTAGAAGACTGGAGAAATTGCTGAATTGCGCTCGGTCTGTCAGGAACTGAATCTGCTGTGTGTTCTCCCGGGTATTGTGCAGTAATTGCAATCGCGATAGAGAAGCAGCCTGCCTGGTATAGTACTTTCTTGTTACCATATAAATGTGTGAGGAGGCTTGTGTAGCTCAACTGAATCCTGCTGCCATTAAAAGACTTTTGCCTGTTGCAGTTTGTCATATAAATGTGTGAGGAGTCTCGTGGAGCTCAAGAGTAGCCCTGCCGACGTTGAAGGACCCTATCTTGTTTGGAGGTCGTGAGTACTAATTCAGGGTCGCTCCCTGTTGAATTGCCACATTAAATCCAAATGGAATTACTGTACTGCTGACTGTTTAACTAATTTTTCTTTTCTCTATGTGAAAGGGCTCCTACCAGCTGCCACGGTTTGGACTAGCCACTAGGGCTTGGGTACCCAGGGACAGTAACTGGTAGGGATAGGCCTGTGCACAGAGCCATAGGTAGATGAGTAAAGTGATAAGCTAATTAACCTGATTTCCCCCTGTCCTTGTTACATCCCCCTAAATAAATCAGAGCTGCTTGTTTCAGCAAAGTTATACTGCCTGAGGTATTTGTCTATGTTAAAGTATTGTACTGTGATTGTTGCACTGTATCTTCTTATTTTACAGGGGGTCCCAGTGCATGAACCAGCCCTGGGGGTAAGTGTATACTGTGAAGGTAATTCTGATATACTGTGTGGGCCACTAGTGGGAAGAAAGGGGGGTTGCAGTGTCCCAGAGGGCTGTGACCAAGTTAGTTTAACTATTGCAAACCCTGACCTCTGGGTGGAGGCACCCGCCATCGGATCCAGGCCCCTCAACCTGTTAGTGGCAAATCAGGCAGGGGTAGTAGCCCCTGGGATAGCGCCATCTAGGGGTTACACCCCTCTAAATGTACCATGGAACATTAAATCAATCATTAACATCCAACGCTAATTAAAGTGACAAGTGCTATTTAAAAACAAGATTGCCTAATACTGCATCTGGTATAGCTAGACTCATAAGTCATTATACCACAGAGACCTTTGTGACATGGTAATATGGCGAAAAGACTCACCAAATGTCAGGCAATAGGATTAAATCCATGGTTGAACTACAGAAGTAATGAAAGATGGGGTGAAGGAGAAAAAAACAATAAAACCGGGTATGCCTATATAAAAGAGGTACTGTAAGGGTGCCAAGGGTGGATAAAAACATTTTTTCCGATATATTAGAGAAAAAGAAACAGAGGAGGCAGAGTCGTTAGGCTATCAGAGGGGGTTAAAATGATAGAAGAGGACGGGCAAAAGGTTGCCATCCTAAATCATTATTTTTGCTCAGTTTTCACCAGTGAGGAAAGTGGGCTGTTGCCTGAGTGTGGAATCAAAGTGGCCAATAAAGGGTCCCGGATATGAGGCAGCCAAGTGACAAGGTCCAGAAAGGGCTGGTGGCCCTAAAGATAGAGAAGACCACAGGACCAGATGGGTTGCATCCAGGGACACTCAGGGAAGTGACAGAAGATAGGAAGAGAATACAAAGAAAAAAACTTCACAGTATGTGTACAAATATTTACGTGATGTTAAAGAGACTAGGGCCAGGATATTCAGTGCCTGGCAGTTGCGTGGTGCAAATAAATGCATCGCGCAAGTAGAAATGGCAGCTGATTCTGATAGGATGCTCAAGCAGAATGCGTGATCCCAACAGATCATGCATTCTGTTTGAACGTCAGAACCAGATGCGTGGCCCAAAGTGGGAGGCTGCCATGAGAGGTGCATCTCAGCCAGGGTCCAGGGCTGAATACTGCCAATGGGGACATGCGTGGTGCATACAGGTTTCCCCCACTGGTGATATTCAGCTGAAACATGCTACTGAGCTCATTGGGCATGCATGGTGCATATGGTCCCCATGCATGCTCATCATGAGCTCATTAGCATGGCTGCACCCTGTAAAATGTGCAGGGCCAGCCCCACCCCAGCCCTGATCGCACCGCCAGAAGTGCTGTCCCATCACTGTAACATAGAACCCCCCAATTGCACCACCAGAAGTGCTGCCTGGTGCCATGATATAGAATAAACCCCTTCCCTATCCCCTATCACACCATAAAGCAGACACGATACCATTGCCATAGTGTAGTGGCCCCCCAACTCAGGTACCCACAGCTCACCCCATGACCCCCGTCCCAGTATGTCTGATGTCCTGATTCAAGGTGAGGATGTTTGGGGGTTGTGTGGAATTCCATTAGTGAGCAGTCATTCACACTGTGATATCACTGGAAGTCCAAACAACTCTGATGTAGGCTCAAAACAGGCATAGGTCTACCGACATGTCAGGTTTGCATTATTTGGATCAGGTAGGAAAGGGAGCTGCAGCACCTTGCTGAATGAGTGAGTCCAAACCCATACCTCAGTGTCCATTTATCACCTCTCCACACCTCCCTCCCTATGGCTTTTATTAGATTATATCTGGGTCTCTACTCATACATGTGCACTACCAATCTTGTTCACCTATATCTGCCCTTCCTCCTGAGCCCTGAATGAATAGTGCGGCATTTCCATTCTATCTATACTATTGACTACTGTTCCCCGCTCCTTTTACATAGGGGGAGCCAGCATTATCTATTTTTGTGCAGTTGTCATTTGTTAGCATTATCTAAATGAATGGCTAGTAGACATTTAGCTGCAGAGTCCTTCCACCTTAAAGGAAAAAGGTTAACAATAAAAGTTGCACTGTCACAGTAGGATCAGTGTAAATATGTCCTACATGGCATCTTCCAACTCCAGTAGAGAAGCATGCAGCACCAGAGAGGACCAGATATATGATAGAACCCTGCTTAAATGTATCTGCAGGCTCTCCAGCATGCTGGTATGGCCACTGTGACCCTATGCACCTGCTACGTTAGCGGGAATAAGAATCAAACCAGATGTTTCCACCCATACTCCCCTCCTGTTCATTGAGGTCATAGTCCTGTGGATAGTACCACAAATATGCATCCAGTTTGCTGGCAAGATAGGGTGTGATAAAACCTCTTAAATGTATTTAATTGTCTCATATTATGCTGATATTGTGTTTTATCCAACACCCAGACTGTCAGTAGGTTAGTAGTTATTAGTCCCTGGTGTTCAGTGGCTCCTCCCACTCCTGTATACCCTAGCCGTATTAAGTTGGGGGTTCTGATCCCTAATGCTTTGAGGGTGGCGGATACCTCCAGCAGAGGGTCAAATATCCTGGGGCCATTCTCTTACTCAGACATCAGTGTTGCATGGACGGACATGAATGCATTGATTTGATTACTCCGTAGCTGCTTAACTGCATCCTGCATGGCTCAGCTTTTTTCCACTACTACGTTTGTGAAGTTGTCATCTATGGAGATACGATGGCCTGCATACTGTATGTTTTGTACATACCTTGCTTCTGTGAGGATGACTGCTTGGCTTTTAATGTGACCATTTGGTGATCAGAGAATGTGGCCTGGCATCTGGTCTATGGGGTTTGGGGCTGAGGGCTTCATGGTCTTTATGTATGTCTGCATCCTCTGGGAGGGAGAGCATGTCCTTGAAGAAGTCTCTTACCAGGGCAGCGTTTTGTTGGCTCCATCGGATGCCCCATAGATATTGTTTTCCTGTCTCCTTCTCTCCAAGTTGTCTGCTTCTGTTCACCAGTTCCTGCTCCCTCGCCAGAAACTGGATACTGAGGTGGTAATGTTTTTCCAAGGAGAAGGTCACTTCACTGCCTGCAATAACTACTATGTCAGTTCTTTCTTCTGTTTTTAACACATCTTTTCTGAGAAAGTAATTGATTTTTCAAGTCTAGTAACACTTTTAGTGGTCTGCTGGATGTGAGATCAGGTCCATCTGGCTGTAGTCTGTGTCATTACTGTCTCCCTCTGATGTCATGCTGAAGGGGCCTCAACTCATGGAGTGCTTTGATTTTCTTATATCTCCTCTTTTTAGTAGCCTCTTGAGATTTTGGCTTGGAGTGCTGAGACATTTTGATTTAGGGCTGCTGCTTATCATCACAATGGACGGCAATGCCAGTTTTAAGTATGGGTGTGTACTACAGTATATACTGTACACTGTCAGAGACAGTGCAGTCAGAGGGCAGCCGTGGAGGTGAGAGGAGGGCAGTGCTGCTCGCCAGCTGCAGGGACATGCTGGGATGGGGGAACAGGGTGGGAGGGGTTAGGGCCACTACACTATGGAAACGGTATCTTGTTTGCTTTCCAGTGTGATTGGGGATTGGGGAGGGGTTGATTCTATATCACGGCACCAGGCAGCACTTCTGGTGATGCGATCGGGATTGGGGGGGGGCTGTACATATATTATGGCACAGTGATGGGACAGCACTACTCCTAGTGAGATCAGAGCTGGGGAGGAGGTTGAGTCTATTACTGTGGCATGGGACGGCACCTCTGGTAGTGTGCTTGGGGATGGGGCAGGAGGGTGTCACTGGACTGCTGGGGCCGGCAGGCTGCGGTGCACCTTTGTGTACTTCCATGGCCCACCTGTGGGTAGCTGACTGACTTAGGCTGACTTTTCTTGGCCTATCTTTGGGCTGCACATTTCTAGCCAGTGATTGGTGCATTCCCTCTGAATATGCCGATGCACAGCATATTCATGGGAACTCCCCCTCCACTTGCACGACATACATTATTGTGCACCCTGGCCCATTCCATTGCAGTGAGCACATACCACCCTGTTGAATATCACGTTGTGGCGCATTGTTGGGGTTGCGCAGCACATCTCCCTTTTCTGATGAGATATGCTGCACATCTCCTTTGAATATGGGATCCTAGATAAACAAACCACATGCATCATTCATATAAATGGCACATTTTAATGTCTAGTTGCATAAGATGCAGCAGCATACGACAACCTGATGTATTTTTTTTGGTAGTTGAGAAAAATTCTGGGAGCACAGAATTTATATATATTATGCTTTTCACACCTTTTCCCTAAGTGCATTACAAGAACCATGTTAGTGGAACTGACACACAGCAGAGTGCCATATAGTAGTATGCATCAGCCTGGCGTATTTGTTGTGGTAGTTGAGAAAATTCACAGGGATCACCCAGTCCACATTGGTGCATTGGCACCATAGTGCTTTTCACACCATTTTCCCTAAAGTGCATTATAAGAACTGTGTTGATGGGACGGTCACACAATGTGGCACCATGTAGCAGCATGCAGCAGCCTGATGTATTTAGTCTGTTAGTTCAGAAAAATTGTGGGAGATTTGCAAAGTCGAAACAGAGCAAATCCACAGCATGGCCTCTATCCAATTCCCTCATCACCAATCAAAGAAAACTATTAGGTTCATCTGAGAGGATCTCCCTGCCATGGACCCATGCTGTTTATTATCCTGGAGAGCATTGCTCTTAAGGTAGTCCACAAAGTCTTCTTTGACCAGTGACTCAGTCAGTTTCCCTATGATGAAGGGTAAACTGACAGGTCTGTAGTTCCCTGTTTGTTCCTTGCCCCCCCTCAGTATGGAGTGGAATGACATCTGCCACCCTACAGTCCTTCGGGACTACCTTCATCTGTAGTGAGCAGTTGAATAGTCCTACCAGGGTTTCAGCCAATTTTTTTTAATCAATTAAACTCTATTGGATTTTCAAACAGAGCAGTAATCAGTGTATTGACAGTAAGATAGATAGTAACAATGACTTTCATATCGAAGTAAACAAAAATATTACTTAAACAAAACTCCCCTCCCTCATATTATCCCCCCTCACCCTTCTTCCCCAACCTACCACCCAAGTGCATGTCTCATGAACCTATACAATTTTTTGATGAGCCAAGGCAAGCCAAAAATCAAAATAACTGACAGTAAATGCTAAAGGTAAGATGGATCAGGGTAAGGTCTGTCCCTGACCTGGGTGGGAGAGAAATTAAAGTGTATAAGGGCTTCCATATAGTGCGATAGTGTTGCTGACAATGCCTTATAGATGCTATATGTTTTTCAACCATTATGGCTAGGAGAATTTTTTGATGCTACTCCTTGTAGTGCAGCACCGCAGCATCTCTCCAATGGTGAAGCATAATGAGTATAGTAATCTGCGCCATATGGGCTTTCTGTATATTAAAAAGGCCAGAAGGATAAATCCCAACTAAACAAATCTCTGGGGTGAATAAGTCCTCCAGACCTAAGAGAGTATGAAGAGAATTCTTTATGGTATGCCAAAATGAAGCTATTACTGGAGAGTCCCACAACATATGTTTTAAAGTTCTGTCCTCTTTTCCACATCTATGGCATAATGCAGAGGGTAACCTATCCATTTTGAATAATTTAGTTGGTATAAAGTACATGTTATGAAGTATATGAAACTGTGTGAGACAAAATCTGATCTGCTTAAGGAATTTATAGAGCTGCCGCCACACAGATTACCAGAGGGGTACTTCATAAGGAAGATCAAGGGCCTGGTGCCAGTAAAAACACCCCCCCGACAGGTTGTGTGGGTTCGAAGATTGAAACAGTTGATAGAGTTTAGACACTGTATGTGGTTGAAGGACCAGTGAGAGAAGAGAATCAGGTACAGTTGAGTCCCACAGGATCCAAGGTTTGGGGTCCAAGAAAGAGGATACAGAGTGAACTACCTGGAAATATTTGACACAGGCTGAGTTAGGAAGATGATAACACTCTTGAATGGCAACAAATGAGAGCAGATTATCTCTCTCTAGTATGGACTGTAAGGACGAGCCATCTAGTTGGGGGCAGAAAGAATTTTGAAGAGGGGGAACGGCAATTAAAATATTGGGATTACCAAATAGTGACTGAACAACTGCTCTACTCCAGTTCCATTTCATGTAAGCACTTAATTGATGAAACACCTTAAGAGACCAGTGTAATGGCTTGCCCCAAAGAGAGTGGGGTAGCAGAGAAGGTCTAATATAGGGTAAGCTGTTAAAGCGTATACCTTGTTGACTATACAGGGAATGTTCCATTTCTATCTATAATGGGGTGTAGTCATTCGAATGACAATCCCTCCATTTGTACAGTCCATTGAAGCAATTTGCTACTATGTAAGACAACATAGTACAAGAAGAAATTAGGATGCTGTAAGCCTCCATTTACTTTCAACATCAAAAGCTTGAAATAAGCACTTCTGACCATTCCATCCTGCTAAATAAATGTGTTAATCATGAACTGAAGATGTCTAAACCACACTTTAGGGAGATACACGTTCGACATGCCCAGTGGATATAGAATGCGGGAGAGCACATTCATTTTGACAACACTGATACATCCCCATAACGAGAGAGGGAGAAAGGACCATCTAATGAAATCTTGCTGTATGGAATTCAATAAGGGGGACAGATTGTCCTTAATTAATCGTGAAAAGGAGCGGGCTATATGGATCCCCAAGTACATAAGGTTGTTTGGTTCCCAAGACAGGCCCAGTTGGACAATTTCCTGTTTGCATACTAAATTATTGAGAGGTAATGCCTTAGTCTTTTTTAAGTTCAGTTTATACCCTGAGAGGGCAGAAAAATTCTGAAGTACTTGCAAAACGGTAGGCAATGATTGCAGGGGATCTTCAAGATGGAGCAATAGGTCAACAGCATAAGCTGATAGAACATATCTCATTGTACCCACTTGAATACCTTTAATCTCAGGGTTATGTTGAAGGAGATATAAAAGTGGTTCTAAGTATAGATTAAAGAGATACGGGGAGAGAGGACACCCTTGTCTAGTGCCCTGCTGAAGTGGAAAAGAATCTGAGAGAACGCTGTTATACTGAATACATTCTGTTGGGTCGGTATATAATAACTGACTCCATTTTAATGAATTCTAGGGGAAAGCTGAATTTACTTAGAGTTGAGAATAGGTTTCAGCCAGTTTTGCTGCCAGTTCCCTTAGTATCCTTGGATGAAGCCCATCTGGTCCTGGGGCCTTATATGTCTTTAGGGACGCCAGCCCTTTCTGGACCCTGTCGCTTGGGTGCCTCATCTCTGGGTCCCCTGTATTGGCCACTTTGATTCCACTGTCAGGCAACGGTCCTGCTTCCTTGCTGGTAAAAACTGGGCAAAAATATCCCCGAGGATAGCAGCCTTTTGCTCATCCTCTTCTAACACACAACCCCCCAATAGCCTAATGATTCTACCTCCTTTGTTTCTTTTTCCCTGATATAGCAGAAGAAATGTTTTTCTCCATCCTTGACCCCCTCATGCAGTACACAGCTGTTTCTGCCTCAGCATCCCTAACTGCCTCTTTTGCCTCCTTATTTCTCAGAAAATATTCTCCCCCTTATTCCTCCCCAGCTTTTCTTTGCACTTGTGGAAGGTCTTTCTCAGCCTCCACTGCATCCCTGACTTTTGCTGAGAACCATAATGGTCTCTTGAGCTTATTCCATTTGGTTACCATTCTCATGTATAACTTAGACGTCTTTAGATGCCTTAAGAATGGCCCTCTTTATTACCCCATCTTCTTCCACCTCATCTAAATTGTTTACCCCAACTAACCCCAGCTAGTTTCCTCAACCTGCTGAAGTCCACCTTCCTAAAATCAAGGACTTCAGTTCTCGACTGGGGATTTCCAGTCCCAAGGGCCAGTTTGAACCAGATGGAGTTATGGTCACTGCTCCCTATTGGCTTCCCTCCTCTCACCACTCATACCACCTCCAAGTTAGTAAGCACCACATCATGAATGGCAGTCTGCCTAGTAGTTTCTTTAACTAGCTGTACCAGGAGAGAATCATGGAGTGCATCCAGCAAGGCCTGACTACTGGTGCACCTGGTCACTGGAACATCCCAATTGATATCTGGCAGGTTCAGATCACCCACTATCACTACTTCCCCCTTTGCTACCCCCCCATTCATGTTCTTCCACAAGTTCTCTGCCCCACTCTTCCCCTTGCCCCAGAGGTCTACAGACCACTCCAAGCATATTTTCTTGCCCAAAGCTGCCATGAGTTGAACCCACAGTGACTCTGACTCCTTATTACCCCGATGCACCCATCCTCCACCACCTCAATGCCATACCTGATATAGAGGGCTACTCCTTCCCCCTGTACCTTTTCCTCAACCCCTCCTGAACAATGAGTACCTAGGAACTGTCAGGTCCTAGTCATTATTTTTTGTAGCCTATGTTTCTGTGATGATCACAAGGTCTACCTCAGTATATCCCATCAGTGCCTGTAGCTTTCTGATTTGATTACCAGGCTGCTGGCATTAAGGCATATTCCCTTCCATCTAACCCTTGAGCCCACTTTGCTATTCCCCCATCATGACCCTTGTGTTTCCCATGTTCTCCTAGCCTCTTGTTTTTCTTGGAATTTGGATATTTTATGTTCCTCCTCTCTGATGTCCCCTCACTTGGCCCAGATTGTACCTCATTCATCTTTGTAACCACTGAGATGCTACTAGCCCCCAGATATGGGGGAGTACTTGCTAGGATCCCCTTCTTCACATCTGTCACTGTGGTTCCCCTAACTTTAGTCTGCCCTGCAGTCAGTTTAAATGTGTGATATAAACATTAAACATCTGCCCCAGTGCACAGGCCCCTTTTCTTGTCAGGTGGAGCCTGTCACCCTTGAAAAGCCTCCTGTCCCAGAAGTCCACCCTGTCCACCTCAAAGTGGTACTCTTTCTCCTGACACCATCCCTTAAGCTACCCATTAGACTCAATTGTCTTATCCCTCCTAATTCTGTCCATCTTCCCTTCCTTGCCCCACACAGGGAAGACCTCAGAAAGGGTCAAGGAGGCCAAGTGTTTGCCAATCTGTCCCCCAGTGTTTCAAAGTTCTGTTTCACCATCTCCACAGAGTAGTTTTCCAGATCATTGGTACCCAGATGTAGAGTACCAGCACCTCCAGCTCCCCCTGCTTCCTCTCCACCATCCTCCTTACCCTGTCTAAATCCCGGATGGCTGATGCTCCCAGAAAACATCTGACCATCTCCTTCCCTTCCAATCACCTTCCAGCCACCATCTCCACACCCCAATCATGAAGTCCTCAACCACCAAGACTCTCTTGGTAGAGTTGCCTCTGCTCATCCCCTTGGGTGCTGACCTGCCCTACACCACCAAATGACTGAAAATCCCCCCCCCCAGCGGAGTCAGGAACCTGAGCAATCTCTAGTGGTACATAACTATTTGCTGCCTGTATGGTGTTGGGCTGGACAACCTCCTTGTGGATAACCCTGCCTCCCTTCCCCACCCACTCCCCGCCACTCTCCACACTGTCCCTGGGCCTGTGGGCCTTTGAAAAAGTGGAGGGGGTGATCTTCAGTTAAGCTGATGATGCAGATGAGATATTTCTACCATTGGTGCCACCAGCTGAGCATGAATCTCTGCCATGGTCCTACAGATGGTGGAGTGCCCCTCCTCCACAGCATATCCCTGGAGAAGAGCATCCCACAGCCACTACACCTGACTGTCTCTCCTCTGTACCTCATACTAATGCCTTAAGCAAAAATTTTAAAACTTTAGTTCTTAAACAAATGTCTAATTAAAATTGTAGTGCAGCACTCACCCACGCAGTAAGAACATCAGATAAATAAACAATTAAAGTTTTTTATTTACCCATCCAGTGTAGCTAGCGTAGCAGGTAAATCTCATGTTTCACCATCAAGGCTTCATCAGAGAATGACTCCACATTGAGACCATCCCTCTTAAATACATGCTACTCACAACTTTGTGCCAATCACATTAAGTTACTTGTAAAATACAGAAGCATGTGACTTCATTCTATGGTCTCGTTACTTGCATCAGAAAACAAATGAAAAACAACTAATCCCAATCATTGTGACAAAAATCTATTAATTAACTTAAGATTCATATCAAAAGCTCATAGTTCTGGCTGGCAAGGCATCCACTGTTTTAATCTGCAAACAGAAAAAGCATTCATTTACGGGGTTTGTATCAACACTGTTGCATTTATATATATATATATATATATACACATACATATATAAGGATAAAAGAACACTCTGTGAACGCAAACACTGAGGCAAGGGTTACCCAAAGGGCATTTGGCTGGGAAGTCAAGTTTCAAGAAAATACAAAATCACACATGCCCCCACAATGCAAAGCATCATGGGCTGCATCATAAATCACCACAGAATGTTATGCTGGTCCAACTTTAAGTAGAATTGCATGGTGCGAAAGGCCCTCTCACATAGGTTTGCAAAGGGTTCTGTGGCACCCTTTGCAGAGCCGTGTGGTATTCATTTCTATCTGTCTAAGATGGACCAACCTCTTCAATCTCTGTGTTCCTGCAACCATGATGCCTATACTATATATATATATATATATACACACACACATATATATATATATCACTAAAGATTCGGTTCCTCAAATGGGAGCAGGGAACTGTCAGAGGCCGAGATACAGGTACTCTCTAAGGATCTTACTTTTATCCCCTCTTACAAATTAACAGAATTTGATGCATTTGTGGAGATACGTTTTGCCAGAAATATAAACCTTAAGATATTTTTTGCTGATAAGGACTGTAACGTTTATAGACCTACACAAGAAGACCCTGCGACTACTAATGAGACTGATGGTAATGTTGATGTGAATGAAGGTCATAGTAGTAAAACCTTTAGGCCTGATTCCACCCCCATACACTAGCATTAGCACATTCATCGATTGTTGCACTAAAGATTTAAAGGACCTATATGGGGGACCTGTCAATATGCATTATTGCACCATTTCCAACAGGGAAAGGGAGGCAGTGCATAATTTAGCACATGATCTTGATATTGTAATTATGCCCGCTGATAAGGGTGGTGGGGTGGTAATGCAAGATAAAGACAAATATTCCTCTGAAATTCATAGACAGCTCAAGGATAGTAAATTCTACAGTTGCCTGACCAGTGATCCTTGATGGCAAAACGTAAGATTTACCTGCTACACTGGCTACACTGGATGGGTGAATATAAAACTTTAATTGTTTATTCGTCTGATGTCCTTACTGCATGGGTGAGTACTGCACTCCTTATATTCGAATTGACTGACTACTGTGCTATTAGCACCACCACCGCAGTGCACATCTTTATGTGCTGTGAAATTGTAGTGCTTACCCAGATAGGGTGCAGCAATAGATTCAGCTTTAGCACAGACTTCTAAATTAAACTGGAAGTATAAGCAATAGCAGTACAGTAAGTGTTACTGCAAAATAGAATGCTAATTTAACTATTAGTGCTCACCCAGACAGGGCGTGGCATTAAGCGTCATCTTTTACAGACTACTAAATTAAACTGGACATAGCAGTAGCAGCAGCAAGTGGCACTACAAAACAGACTACTAATTTAACTGTTTGTACTCACCCAGCTAGAGCGAAGTCAGAAAGCATCAGCATTCATCTTTGTTAAGGTTTTTCTCAATTTAGTATCTTTGTTTCCAATCAATGCACCACTATCAGCTACTCTGATTTATTCTCTTTTCCACTTACTGTGGGGCTTAGGATGTCATGATGCCCTCTAGCTTGCCAAGAATTAAGGGTGGGTAGGTGGGGGTTAACATATTCCTCAAAGTCTGACCATACCACCTCATATGTTATGAACTTATTTCTTTCATTGTATACTATTCTCTCCATGGTATGGCATTCTTCTAGGGACCACAGCCTTGCTTGTCCTGAGGGAGGTTCAGCACTTGTCCAGTTTTTGAGGATAACCAGTTCAGCTATTATTATTGCTAAGCTGAGGAATCTGGAATAATGTTCATATTCTTCCAGGTCCTCCTCTTCTGTCCAATCACCAAGAAGAATCGGTTTACCAGCGAGTGAGATCTATGTACCTGTTTTCTCCCTCAGCTTGAACTCTACTGTTCCCCATTGCGTTATCAGTCTTGTAGATGTATGCATCATATGCAATATATCAGCATCATTTTACTGGCACCTGGGGCATGTGCCATCATAAATGCTGGAGAAATCTTTACACCTGGCTAGAGTATAATAGACTCTTTGCAGAGTCATGTGTTGCATTAAATTAAACTTGCTGTGCGTTAACTTCCACCAGTTTTCCTCCTGCTATTCTGCCCAGTCTTCAGGAGGGATCTCCATCTCCCAGACCTCTTCCCATTTTGTTTTATTATGGTGACTATTAACTGGGACTGTGTTCATAAGGCTGGAGTATAATCATGTGACCAGCCCGTTTCAGTTTCCTGCTGCATCCAGAATACTTGCTACCCCAGAAGGCTCATGCACCTTACAACTGGTTCCCAACTTCCCACCCCAAAAAATTTTTCATTTGCAGGTAGTTAAAATGATGGTTGGCTGGTAAGTCATATTTTATTTGCAGATTTTTAACTTTTAGAATCTCATCATTTTAAACAGATATCCTAGAAGAGATATACCTCTTGCCTCCCATATCAAATCATGCTTCTTTCAGAAATTTGGGATATAATAGATTATCCCATAGTGGTGTGAGTGCTGTGTCCTCTGCTGTATCCCTTTCGTACTTCTGTGCTTTGTGCCAAATAAAATACAGACCACTCCGATAAGTAGGTGCCTGCGACACAAGTCAATACCTCAGAACAAAGTCACGGCACACTGTCCCACTTCCACTTCAAAGGGAAAGAACCATATGCAGGCAAATGTTACTGCAATCCAACCATGTATTTTTAGTAGCAGTGGACAGAATAATTCACGAACACAGTGGTGACCAGCAAAATCTTGACATTTCACCAATAGGCTTTATCAAACGAATAGTGCCCCCTAGTGCACCGTATCCATTTATACTGTTGTAAACAGATGTACCCATTCAATCAGTTACATCACATGACAATCTCCAGTGTATTCAATTTAAAAGGTACAGTGCCCCCCCATTTTAAAAGGTACAGTGCCGCATGTAAAAAAAACCAACAAAAAACAACAGTGTGAATATTTTATTACAGACACATTTATAAAAAAAACCTTATAGATTTGTTGATCACATACTGTACTATGTATATTGGAGTATTCTCATTCAGGTACTCGTATACCAATAGGTATTAAAGTTACAAATCATAGGATGGAGGGAGAGCAAAGGTCAGAACAGAGTAATCATTATTTATTACATTGTTATGCATCTAACATACTTTTTGTATAAGTTACTAGTCCTTGATGGAAAAACATACTAAATTAATAAAAAAAAATTAGTAGTCCTGCCAAGGTGGGGTGGGAAAGGGGAAAAGAAGAGACAAGGGAAGAAAAATAATGCACAGAGACATCAGGAGGGCATACACAATTACACATCCATATATATATATATATATACATACACACATTACATGTATTTTAAATTACCACACTCAAAAAGAGACTTCCTGACATATCTAGATAAAGGAGGTCAACTGGGTTGAAAGAGGTCACCTCTATGTGTTACACCAAAGGTCACCAAAGCACTAACATATGCCTGCATGTGATTCTTTCCCTTCAGAGTGGAAAGTGGGACAGTGTGCTGTGACTTTGTTCTCAGGTATTGACTTGTGTCACAAGCAATTACTTATTGGAGCGGCTCTGTAATTTCTCTGGCATCAGTTACTGAGCAACGCTCGATATCCCTTTCGGCAGGAAAAGATGCAATGGTTTACAGAGAATGAGTAATGAAGAACGTGAAGCTCAGATACATACCAACAACACTGGTGGACCTGAAAGCATTATGGGGAGCATTTTCACCAGGTTGGAGAAAGAGAATTCATTCAGGATAAGGGAGCAGCACGCATCCATGTTGGGAACCACAGTGGAGACAGACACAGAGGAAGCAAACATCAGAAGTGCATTCTTTTCCAATGAAAAACTGCTTTGAGGGCACTCTGACTGCATTGGCAGCAACAATCTACGGAGGCCTACCTGGAAGTAGGGCATGTACCGAGAGGCCTCAGAGTGAAAAAATCAACTACATTTGGCCAGGACATTCTTAATTTTATTGGTAAGTGGAGAGATATTGCCCATGGGGTGGCTGTTGAATGGATTTAACTTATAGATAAAGATACAAAGAGACAACAGAAGGAAGTCAAAATTGAACCTGAAGAAAAGGAAAAAGAGCTCAATAACTGAAGGAAATCAGAACTTTGATAAATATAAACAGAAGTTGCAAAAAATTATGATTATACAAGGTAAGAAAATTTGTGCCACAAAGAAACACTAGTTCATAAGGGATGAGAACGTCTACAAAAGTGATAATATCTTTAAGTGGACAAAGTTCAAGCAGCAACAACAAACTAGCAACAAACAACAGAAGCAGAAAGTAAGATTAGAACCTAAATCAATATTGGAACAGATGCCCTCTGCAGAAACATCTGATACAAGCAATTAAAGTGAGACCAGTGCCACAGGTGACTCAGATAACTCTGAAGTTTTCTTAGAGGAAGAACAGACAGGACTCCCTCAATGCAGCATTCAAAAAACCAGGTATCAAGCAGGCCAAAGAGGACAAGAAGGGGATGACGAGGACAGAGAGGGAGGTACAGAAAGCAATAGCCACTCAGGTAAGCACAGAAGAAAATGTTATAAACTTGTCTTCTTACACCCTGAATGATAGTGGACTACAGGTTCTAAATAAAGGACGTTTGTATGTGCCTACAGCCGACCTGGACTTTTACCAGACTACAACAGATTTACATAGACTATGCAGAGTTTTGAACTTGTGTTGTTTTTACTCTGAAGTTAGCACTAATAGAATTGGCAAAATGGAAAGAGTAGAATATACGCAGGAGAGTGCGTCACAGGATTATGACAATGTAGTACACAAGGTGGTAACAATAAGAACACAAGAAGCCCTGGAAGCCCTCAATGATTTTGAAATGCGGGATATAACAGAATGGGTGGTATCAGAAAGAGAGGGGAGGGACCAACAGATGTAAGTTAGAAGGAAACCCAGCACTTTTTGCTCCCCCCCCCAGAGTCCTGCTGTACCCACTTTCCTTAAACTATGTGAACATGATTTGGAGAACCTAAAGAGTGAAGAATTCACCCTGAGGTATAACAATCTGAGTAGGGAGGAATGGATGGCTTTTGAAACTTTGAAAACCAACAGCAGCATAAAGATAAAACCTGCTGATAAGGGGGGAAGTGCAGTGGTCATGGACGCTAGTAATTACATCCAAAAAGTAAAAAGACAATTGGGCCAAGCTGAGTTCTACATACCATTACCCTCAGACCCCACACAAGCATTCAAGAGAAAAACTGACATCTTTCTTGACTGGGCAGTGTATGAAGGGTTGATAAATCAGAAAGAGAGGGAATATCTTACAGTACAGTTTCCCATTAAGGTCCAGATGTATGTTTTACCAAAAACACACAAAACACTGATTAACCCACCGGAAAGGCCTATAATTTCAAGTATAGGGAGCCTCATGGAACCCTTAGCAAGGTAGATGATGTCATAACCCTTACAGAAATATATGTGTGCTGTATACATGCAGAATGCATGCCATATTTCCATGCGGTTCGCATACACAAAGTGAACCTAAGCGAACCAGGTCTAAAAAGCAAATCAGGTTCGAATGCTGCAAGCTTGACGTGTGCAGCAGGTAAGCTGGTGTGAATATCCTTTAAAAATCACATCAGGTTCACATGTTGCACGCTTGTCATGTGTGCAGCAACTAAGCTGGTGCAAATCTCATCTAAAAAAACATGTCAGTTTCTATTTATCCTACTACTGCTAGCAATTAGAGCCATTAAAATACATTTCTCATTGATTTCCCATTAAAATTAGGTAAGCTCATTAATTCTGATCCTTTTGCAACTTGTTTAATGGCTTTTGATTTTTGTAATTAAATTGCCATTAATTTGTAAAATATTGTTTGCTTACTGCATTAAATGCCAAGGATATACTCAATCAACATCCCCCATTTCAGATGTGTGAAGAGTGGCCTCTGTGTTGTGAAGCCCAACCTTTTTGTTTTGGGCAGTGCAAATCCTCTTATGCATATTTAATGCTACAAATGTGTTTCTCCATGACTGTTTCGGCTCACTTACTTTCCCTTTGTCATTCTGTATGGAGCATATACACTATGGCCATGCTCAGCACTCTTTGTGCTGAATAGGGTCTTGGAAGCAGCACCATACCTCACATTTTGTCACTGAAATGAGGGACATGAACACTCAAAATGGGGAACATTGAGGGACACTAAATCACATGATGATCAGGACACATCCTGAAACATGAAGATACAGTACCTCAGAACACAATGGAAACCATTATATTTATTTGTACTGATAGTAGCAACTGAGAATGAAGTTCTACCATAAAGCAGGGGTGCCATTTATATAGTGTAGAGGGGGCAGTTGCCCCACCCCCACATTTGTGCCTTGGTTGTTCTTATGGTATGGCAATAATGGCATAAAATTTGGATTTAATCTTTTGCACAATAAGTGTCCCCCTGGCCTGTGTGCACTCACGCTGTAGGTGTACTCCTGACTTGACTGTGTCTGTACTGTGCTGTCCACTCTCTCCACCTATTAGAAGCAGCCCCATCACATGTGACATGGAGAAGCTCCAGCCATGCAAGAGCACATGATTCATGGGAGTGTAAAACTGTCTTTCCCCCCACAGAGTAGACAGGCTGCACACTACAGCTTGGAGGAGTCAGTGAACACTGAACTCTCAATAGCAGTGTTGTGGTATCATATTTTTGTTGGTCTACTCTTGGTGAGTCTCCTCCTCCCCTGTTGGCCAAAGGGGCAGAAAGTGAACTAGAAGGTAACTTGAGACTAGGCTACCTACTTACTCTACTAGGCTTGCCTTGCAAAAAAAACAGCACAGCCCCCCCCATGGCAGCAAGCTAGATCTAGCAGCAGCAGCAGTGACAGCAGTGTGGGTGGCCTTCATAGAGCCTTGATCAGTGCAGTGTGGAAGCAGCCAAGCAAAAAGCAAGCAATACAGGTTGGGTGGGTTTGGTTGGTGAGATGACTTGGTCTCAGATCACACTGGTGACCTGGGATGGTCAATTCTAGCATCCAGCTTCTAGCAGAAGGATAGAGGAGGAGGAGCCGACTGAAAACTGGGCAGGTGGCACACTGGGCCAGGCTGCAGGTTCTGGCCAGATGGCTGGGTAAGTAAAAGTAAATTTTGTTTACAGGGGGATTGGGGAAGGAGGAAGGACTGAAATATTGATGTGCTTTTCACATTTCTGGACCTTTGGGTGGCTTCATGACCCATATGGGATGGGTACTGAATGGAATGGAGTCAGGGAGAGAAATCAGGACAAAGTTTATTTTGGGGGGGGGGGTGTCAGAACTTCAGCCAGGAAAAATATTGGTTAGTAACTCGGTGGGTTTAAGACCAAATCTGAGGCACTGCTCTGGAGTATAGACAGAGGAATCTTATACATTTGAGCTTTTCCTGATTTGCATATCACTTTTCAGTCATAACAAATAAGTTTGACCTTTTAAAGATGTTCCAGAGGATATACTATGGTATCCCTAATCTCAGTATCCTGAATATTGGGATACTGACCCCACTAACACAAAATGAATACTCCCAAATCAATGAGATGCCTGAAACTACCATTTTGGGCATCTGATAGAAAAATACATATTGCAATTCTGGGGCTTTGTCCCGAACCCTCCATGTGGTGGCTCTGCCCCCCACCCCTGTAACTAAAATAACTAACTCCAAGGGGGAGTGGACCTTGGACTTAAAAAAGGAAAATAGTTATAGGGATATGACTATATAAAAAAATTCCAGGAAGCAGCGCAGGATAGAACCCATGCCTCTCAGAGCATGCTGGTCGAGCTGCCAGTGATTTAGCCCTCAACACCACCAGGGCAGCTTGGCCAACTTTCCTATTCCTCCACTACTTGAAATCTATCTACAGGGGTGCGGTAGCTAGCCTTCGCATCCACTACCTTACCCCTGTAACGTCCATCAGATTTTCTTAATGCCTGGGCAGGTCAGTGTCAGGATAGTGAGCCTGGGCAAACCATAAAGGTACCATTCTGGACATTCTAGAAACATAGAAGCATAGAAACTTAGACTTTGATGGCAGATAAGGACCACTTGACCCACCTAGTCTGCCCATTTCCCTACCTACAGGATAAGCTGCAGATCCTAGTTAACCAACAGCCTATTTCTTCCTACCCCCCACAAGAATTGCCTTATGTATGTCCCATGCATTCTTGAATTCTCCCACAGTTTTAGACCCTGCAACCTCCTCAGGAAGGCTGTTCCATGCGTCCACCACCCTCTCTGTGAAAAAATACTTCCTCACATTGCCCCTGAGGTTGTCCCCTCTATCTTCAAACTGTGTCCCCTTGTTCTTGCACATCTCTTCTTCTGAAAGATACTACCCTCTTGTACCTTGTTAATTCCCTTGAGATACTTGAAAGTTTCTAACATGTCCCCCTCCCTCCTTTCCTCAAGGGTATACATATTAAGCTCCTTTAGTCTCTCCTTGTATGGCTTCTCTTGCAGACCCTGCACCATTTTAGTTGCCCTCCTCTGGACTGCCTCCATCCTGTCTATGTCCTTGCAGAGATGGGGTCTCAGAACTGGACGCAGTAGTACTCCAGATGGGGTCTCACCAACTGTCTGTACAGAGAATAACAACTTCCTGTTTTCTGCTGGTGATGCCTCTCCCTATCATCCCAGTATCCCCAGCCCTCCCTACTGCCTTCTCACATTGCTTGCTAACCTTAAGGTCATCTGATATGATTACCCCAGGTCCTTTCCATTTTGTTGTTGTAACTACCCCCATTGTGTAATCTTCCCTGGGTTTTGTTTTCCAGGTGCATTATTTTTCACTTCTTTGCATTGAATCCAAGCTGCCATACTTCTGACCATTCCTCCAACCTTGCCAAGTCCCTTCTCGTCCTTTCCACGCCTCCTTGTGTATCAACCCTGTTGCAGATCTTGTATCATCTGCAAAGAGGCATACTTTTCTTTCCAGTCCCTCTGCAATGTCACTTATAAAAACATTAAAAGGACTGGACCCAGTCCCTGAACCCTGTGGTATCCCCACTAGTTACCCCTCTCTTCAGAGTGGACTCCATTTACAATTACCTTCTGTGTCCTGTTGTCCAGCCAATGTTTTAGCCAGGCTACCACCCTGGGACCCACTCCCAGGCTGTTTAATTTGATTATTAATCTTTTGTGTGGGACCTAGGGGCTAACTAGCACCTGACATCCACTGCTGTTGGCTCCCCCCTTCTGAAATCTGAAATGGTGCCCCTGCCATAAAGTCTAAATTTATAGGACATCCTCTGTTGGAGCAGCATGTTTCCCATGAGGGATGGATGAGGAGCAGAGCAGTTTTCAAGGGTAAAAAGAGGGCTATCCCTTGCATTCAGGGACAACTGAGCAGTATGGTATGCACAGACTATTAGAGCCTCACTATAGTCAGGCTTATACCCCCACACAATGAAGCTGACCTCCACATCCCCACATTCAGGCACATCATGACAGGGCAAGGGAAACTGCAGGGGTGTGCATCCTTGAAATAAATGGGGGTATTTTTTATTACTATTTTATACATTATTGAGGGAGAGTTGGAGATTAATAAAGGCCTCTGCTCGACTAACAAGTCATTAGTAGAACAATGGCCTTCATTATTCTCCAACTCACCATCATAATGTATAAAATAGTAAAAAACAGTAACTCCATTTCAAGGGGCTATGCCCCAGCACTCTGACCCATGGACATCATCTCTTAAAGACTCCTGCCTCTGGCTCCCTAGTACTCAAGTAAGAGACTCTTGCCTTATGTCTATACTTGGTGGGTTGTCTGTAGCAGCATGGCCACAACCGCTACAGTGTATGTGCATGGGTGGGAGGACTGGCCATCTGGGTGGGGTGTCAAGTTATTGCTACTTTTGTGTTTGCCCCTTAAAGTCTGTTTGCGTAGAAGCATTCAAAACTATGGAGAGAAAATAGTAGGAGTACAGGCCAGACAGAAATAATTAAGAAGTTTTGTGGATAAGTGTGTGTATTGGGGGTGGGAAGAACCACATGTGTTTCCATTTGTATGTGTGCTATGGTTCAGCTGTGCAGCTGAAATGGGGGGGACAAGAAAACTAAAAAGTATAACAGTGGCTATAAACATGCCACATGCATGCAAATGGATGCAGATTTGTACTGAAGTGCAAACAAGCCATATGTGTGTAGACAGTATAGCATAGTGGTTAACTGGCACTGAACTGAAAACCACGAGACTTGAAAACCAAGGTTTGAATCTCATCAACCCCCACTTGTATATGATGTGGTCCTGCGCAAGGCACGTTACTATGTGTGTAGTTATCAGTGACCACTTGCTTTTTGCACGCATACCACATACATGCAGTCTGTTCCAGTTTAACATAAAATGCATGCTTTCCACACTTGCTTACTGCACGCATGCTACATGCATGCAATTGGTTCCAAATTAACATTTAAATCATGCTTGCAGCATGCATATTACATGGGTAATTTTATGTGCACAGCATGAAAACATTTCATATAATTATTTCTGTAAGGAAAAGAGCCAGTTAGATTTCTGCCATCACATATAACTGACACAGGGGATATGCTAAGGACCCTAAAAGAACTTAAAATAGAGGGAGAAGATCTAATGGTGACCTTAGATATTGAGTACCTCTATACTAACATCCCCCATGTGTGGAGATTCAGAACATTGAGATATTACCTGGATAAAAGAGGGGAAATGCAAGACCAGATACTGAGCTACTGGTGGGAATGTGTGAAATGGTGCTAGAGAGTAATACATTTGCCTTCATGGGGCAACATTATATTCAAAATAAGGAGACAGCCATGGGGACAAGTTTTGCCCTCAGCTATGCCAACTTATACCTTGGCATGTGAAAGGAGATGTATATATGGAACAGACACACTAACCCCTTTGGTAAAGTAAAAATCTTGGAGAAGATATATCGATGATTTCTTTTTTCATATGGAGGGGAGACAAAAATGAACTGGACAGGTTTGTACAGTAACTGCATAATAGCAATGATCATCAAAGATTTACGTTGAGTCAAGTCATTATTTTTAAGCATTATTCTGAAGTGATCAAAGCACTGTACAAATCTATAAAACATCAATAAAAACTTTAAAAATCAGACTTTAAAAAGTAATCAAAGATAGATAAAACTACCCATTACTTAAGTCCGGAAATGCTAAACAAAACAGGTGTGTTTTAAAAGCACCTTTAAAGCTCCCAATGGTCAAGCACTCTCTTATCCAATGAGGTACAGAATTCCACAGGTTATAGGTGCCACAAAAGCAAAAGAGCAGGCCCCAGTGGTCTTTAGTCAAACCCTGGGAACCTCCAGCAATCCCTCATTGAAGGAACGTAGTGAGTGGAGGGGTAGATGGGGCAAAGAAGATCTTGCAGGTAGCACGGTCTCTGATTCTATAGGGCTTTATAGGTCAGTAACCCAACCTTGAAGGTGATCCACCAATGAACAGGCCGCAAGAGTAGAATGGCAGTCCCATTTTCAGACATAAGGATCTGTAAGGAAATGAATAGTGGAAACATAAATACAGGTCTATACAGGAAACACACAGACTGCAACACAGTTCTGTTAGCCAGCAGTTGTTATCCCAAGCACACAGCAGACAATATCCCATGCAGCCAGTGTGACACTTGGACAGCTGGTTCTGATCCCTGTGTCATTTTTTTGTAATATAAAAATGTGTGATGGACTGTCTGCCATGAGAAATGCTGAAACAGTATGTGAGATCACACACACACACACACACACGTTTTAGATACAAAGTGTTAGCTGAAAGGCCAGAAGCTAATTACAGACTTTTCTAAGTTAATTATAGCTTTGACTGCTAAGAGGGAAATCAGTATCCGTTTTATGATGTTTCGAGGGGGAGACCAGGTTTAGTACACTGGTGTGAAATCATAAATGCGTTGGTGTCTGTGTGAGAGGGGATACTGCTCACAGATCAAAGAAATGCCATTTGAAAGAGAAGTGAGTTGTGCTGAGGATTACAGAATGTAATACTTTGAAAAGACATCCTGTTTTTGCATAGATCTATTTTTTTATATATTCTGACAGAGGAGGAGCTAGGTGACCTCACACAAAGAGGTTGGCAAATACAGTTTTCTTTAAGGAATATTCTGTTTTACTACACAGAGACACTTCCAGCTTGACTCTGACAAAGAAACATCTGTGAGCACCTTAAGCAGATATTTAGAGAGAGAGACAAATCTAAGTACTGTAGGTAGGAATTGCACTGTTAAAACCTGTTTTGTTTAAGTGATTTGTATGTTTTGTGATATACTAGTTCTGTATTTTATGTGTTACATATTTTTGTATCTATTTTAGTAAAACTCAATTTTAGAGCTTACTTGGTCTGTCTTTGATTTCTTTCCTTTACAAGTAGAGTATATATTGTTAAAGCAGACACTTTACATAAGCTTGAATGGTGATACCAAACTGGAAAAATGTAAACGTTTAAAATCTGAGGTCTTTTATTACAGTTTTTAAGGGTTAATTTCTGTACGCCTGGTTAGGTGCCCTTAGGCAAAGATATCTGGCCCCCCAAAGACAGAATTATCTGAGCCTGTACATTGGGTACGCTAACAAGAGGTTCACAGTTTGAATCCCTTCAAGACTTGAGACCAAAGGTCGATGTGAACCCACAAAACAGACAAGAGGATTACCTTGTTCTGTTAACTGTTCACAAGACTACGCTCAGAGGTTGGCACTTTGGGAGTAGAGGGCTGACCTGCTGAGTGGGTTTGTGACAGCCAGTACTTACGAATTAAATGACATTGCAATCAATAAGGGGAATTTGAGATGGAATCCAAGGACATGGAGAATAGATTTAGAAAAAGAGATTACAGTCAGAAGTGCAGAGATAAAGCAAATGAACTATGCACTAGAACTAACAGGGAGGATCTCATTGAGATTAAAAGGAATAAAGTTGGAGAACACATACAGAGGAGGGAGGAGTGTTCAGGGAAGTGGCTGTGTTTTATTTTCTTCTGTTTTAATTGCGATATTTGAATAGTTTGTACTTTAAATTAGTGCTGTGAGTTACAACTGTTACTTGGGTTGTGATATTGCAACTGTTGGTGGCTTGTGCTGATTGTGGGAACAGTTGATGGCTGGTAAAGCTCTCCCACCCACCTTGTGTTGCAAGCTTTCTTAAAGAGAAACAATGGAAAAGACAAAGCTTTCCTCAGACACTGCGGAAACTCTCAATTAGTGCTTTCAGACAGTAACAACTTTATTTAATGATTTAGAACAGCTACTCACAACTTCCACTTCCAGTTGCTGGCAGCAGCCATTTCATGAGCAGCAGTGAACTTCCTGAGCTCACTGTATGCTAATATGCCTGTTTGATCACAGCTATTGGTTGGCAGAACATATTAGCATAAAGTGAGCTCAGAAAGCTCTCTGCTATTCATGAAATGGTGGCTGCCAGCAATAGAAAGTGAAAGTTGAAGGCCACTGTTTAAATCACGAAAAAATCAATTAGAGTTATTTGTTAAAAAAAGTTACTGTCTGAAAGCACTAATCAGGCATTTTTGTAGTGCCTGGGTAAAGCTGTGCCTTTTCCACTGTTTCCCTTTAAATATTGAAAAGCCACTTGGAGTTGGGCTTGAAGGCTGTAAGAGAGGAGCTTGTGGAGACACAAACTACCCATATGAATTAACTCTTTAAGATAATAGTCAGGTGGTAAATGTTCAGACAAAGGGGATGTAGGTGGGTGGAGATACAAAGGTTTACCAAGCCCGTAGGGTCTCTTGCAATCATTGTTATGATATGATATGAAAGCTAGCCTTGTTATGTGATGTCATATTTGGATTTGATATATACTAAGGTGGTCATGTATTACTAAGCTAAATATCTAGCATACTCAGTGCTGTGATAAGTATTTAGGGATCATAAGAGCTATACTACACTGAGGGGATTGTACTACTGTGTTACTGTATTAATGTAGTACACTAAGGGGATTGTATTAATGTGTTACTGAGTAAAGGCCATCAAATGAGGACCAGGGGATTAAAAAAGGACTGACATCGGATTAGTAATATAGCATATAAATACGAGAGTAAGGACTGGGGGACAGGTGTGGGGATACACTTAAACCAATCATGAAGGACAGGTGTGGGGATACATTTAAGCCAAATGCGAATAATGGGGGTAGGTGCTAAGGCCTGCAAGGGGGAATGCAAGGAGCAGTAGAAGTGGATGGAAATGGATACAGGTGGGTGGAGGCTGCAGAATAGAGGGTGGAATGATGAGCGCCGTGGAGGAAGGGCAGCAGGCACAGGGAGGATGGTGAGTTGCAATGGATGTGGGACAGCTGTTTGGATGAATTTATTATGGGAACTGGGAGGCTGTCCAATTTTCTGCAGGCTAAGGAAATTGGAGGATGAAGTAATGGGGTTATGGAGGGAACTAAGGAGACTGAGGGAGGGGGGAGCTGAGGCAGGAGTAACCCCACTAAGAAGGGATGGGGAGATGCAGAGAGGAAGCTGCAGAGCTAAAGTTGGGAATATAAAGAGGATGGGGGAGGTGAGCAGAGGTGTAGTAGTAGGAGGGAGGGATCGGGAAGGAAGAAGGAGGCAATGGGCACCATTGCAGGGGTATCAAGCAATAGGTTTGCTGTGCTGGCAGAGGAAGGGAAAGGGGAGGTATCAGACCTGTGAGGGGGGAAGGGGGTAGGGAAGGTTCAAGAGGCAGGAATTACAATGAGAAACAGAGATGGGAGAGGAAGAGTAGGGTAGGGGAGGAGAGAGAGGTGGTGACAGGAGGGGAGGCAGCAGGGAGAATGATGCAAGGAGCACAAAAGGTGCAAATGAGGGATGTAAGGAGGGAGACAGTGGGGTTCCTGGGGGAGTGGATAGGAAACACAGTGGAAGGGGAGTCAGGATCAGAATGATGGTGGAGTGTTAGTGCTGGCGGACTCCATACTGAAGGGGATCAGATGGGGAGGAAGGGGGGAAGGCACAGTCATACCTGGATGGAGGCAATTCCAAGGTTGACCACAGACAGGGCAGGGCAGGCACTTCTCAAGTGCGAAAACAGAGAGAGGATGAAACCACATGTGGTGGTGCACATGGGAACAAATGACTTGGCCGAGGAAACAGTGGAGGTGGTAAAGGGGAGGTTCAAGGAATTGGGTAGGCAGTGTGAGGAGGTGGGGGTGTAGGTGGCATTCTCAGAGGTGCTACTGGTACCATGTGCAAGTACAGGGAGAAAAAAAAAAGGATAGAGGAGTTCATTGGGTGACTAAGGGATTGGTACTGAACCAGGAAATATGGACTAGTGTCAGACTGGGGCAGGACCTGGGACAACAGCGACCTAAATGCAGGGGACAGGTTACATTTGAGCAGGGAGGGGAAGAGTGCACTCAAACAGGGAATGGAGGGGTATATTTCAACAAGGGTGGATTAAAACTAAGGAAGGGGAGGTGGCGAGGGGACTGTTATTAGAAATAATGTCCAGAAAGGGGAGCAAAGGGTGCTCACCCCCCTAGTTAGAGGTGAAGGCAGTGAGGAGGGGGCACAGAAAGGACCAAAGGGGGGAAGAGGAATGGTAAGATTGGGGAGGCAACAGTCTGGAAGGTGGTCTCACTGAATGCAAGAAGTCTAAGGTGCAGAACTGCGGAGTTACAGCCTCTCTTGGCTGTGGAATTGGTGAACATAGCAACCATCATGGAAAAATGGGCCACTGAGTACCAGGACTGGGATATAATGATCCCAGGGCGCAGGCTATTCAGAAAGGATAGGGTCAAGGGGATTGGGAGGGTGACCATCTATGTGAGGGAGGGAGGGGATTAAGTGCGTAAAGGAGAAAGGGGAGGGGGAGGACAGAAGCTTAGTGGATGCAGTTCCAGGATGCGTGGAATAGGACACTGAGGATGGGGGTAGTGTACAGGCCACCATCACAAGGTTGTGATTTGGACTAGGAATTGGCAGATCAAATTCGAAGAGTAAGCAGGAAGGGAAGCACAGTGGTGGTGGGGGATTTCAACCTACTAGGGGTGGATTGGAGCACACCTGCCACCATGAGTGCAAGAGAGGGGGTCCTGTTGGAGGCTTTTCAGGACAGCTTCTTGACACAGCTGGTATAGGGGCCGACACAGCTGGAAAGGACTGTGGACCTTGTACTGTATAATGGGCAAGCTGTCAGGAACCTAGAAGTTGAGAACTGCTTGCTGGGAGTGACCACTACTCATTGTGGTTCATGCTAAACATGGGGAGGGACACAGGGGGCATTGGAACAAGGGTGGTAGAGTTCAGGGGGAGGACTTTGGGGGAAATTCTGAGTAAGCACCTGGCAGACATCCAACAACACATGGATGCAGATCAGAAATGGAATATAATAAGGGGGGGGGCTGGTGGAGGCAACAGAGACCTGTACTAGAAAAAAAAAACAAGAAGGGCAGGGCAAAGAAACCCAGTTGGCTGTCACCAGAGGTCAGGGAAGGGTGAGAGCCAAGAGGGTGGCATTTCAGAATTATAGGAAAATGGGGAGAAGATAAAGATGCATACAGGGAAAAGTCTAGGGAGCTTACCAGACTTGTCAGGGGAGCCAAAGCATCTAAAGAGCTGAGAATGGTGCAGGGGATCAAAAGAGGAGAAAAAGACTTCTTTCATTACATAGGCGAGAAAAGAAGAAGCAAAGACCAGCGTGTGAGGATCAAGAAAGATGGGGGGTGGGTGGAGAATGGGGCAGAACAGGCAGAGGCACTGAACGAGTACTTCTGCTCTGTGTTCACGCAGGAGAAGGGGGAGACAAATACCTCAGGCAAGTGGGGATTGGTAAGGAGGAGGATGATGAGAAATGTAGAGATTACAGACGGCAGGGTGCTAGAGGGGTTGAGGGCATTAAGATGGACAAAATGCCTAGGCCGGATGGCATTCACCCTACAGTACTGAGGGAGCTGACAGAGGTCCTTACGGGGCCACTAGCAGACCTGTTCAGTACTTCCTTGGACATAGGATGTGTACCACAGGACTGGAGGATGGCCCATGTGGTGCCCATCCATAAAATTGGGCCAAAGGATGAACCAGGGAACTACAGGCCAGTGAGCCTTTCCTCGATTGTGGGCAAACTCATGGAGACTATCCTAAAGGAGAGGCTTGTGAGCTTTTTGGAGGCAAATGGTATCCAGGATGATCAGCAACACAGGCTTGTCATGGCAGATCGTGCCAGACAAACCTGCTAGAGTTCTATGAGTTGTTGACACGGGAACAGGACAAGGGCCATGTTGTGGATATCCTGTACTTGGACTTCAGTAAGGCCTTTGATTCAGTGTCATATGGGAGATCGGGGGGGGCTGAAGTACATGGGGCAGGACCAAAAATGGTGATCTGGATCAGGAACTGGCTAAGGGGGAGACAGCAAAGGGTGGTGGTGGTGGTGGAGGGGTACTCTCATCACCAAAAGCGGTGACCAGCAGGGTACCACAGGGATCCGTGCTGGGACTAGTACTGTTTGGGATTTTCATTGCAGATATCTCAAATGGGATCTGGAGCAAAATCAGTCTGTTCACTGATGATACCAAGATGGGAGCTGTGGTAGCTGACATGAAGGGAGGGGGAGGGGTTGCAAGAGGACCTGAATAAGCTGCAAGAGTGGGCAGATAAATGGTAGCTGTGGTTCAAAGCCAAGAAGTACAAGATTCTGTACTTCAGAGCCTGGAACCAGGGGAAGGATTATCACTTAAAAGGGTTTCAGTTGGGTTGCTTCACAGAAGAGAAGGACCTGGGGTGATCATAACAGGGAGCATGAACAACTCTGTTCAATGCAGAAGGATGGCAGCAAAAGCCAACAAGATGCTGGGGTGCATACCTCTCAACCTCCAAAGCAGAAAATGTGTAGCATGGGCCTTCACAAATCATAGCAAGGGGCCAAAAATCATAGCACCAAATTTTCAGCAATGTGTAGCAACACACTGCATTATGCCACCCATATGCTAACTCCAGAAATACAATTATTTGTGCAGTTTGTTGAAGGTAATTGCTCCTAAAATACATCCCACCATACTGGATATACTTTAATGCCATCTAAATAGTAAATAAAGACAAAAAAATGCAATGATGCATGTATTTAGTGATTAGTTCTTTATTTATTTACACCGTCTACAGACAAGAAACTTCCCCATGATATTAAATTTGAAAAAGTATGACATTGACGACTAGACATTTACAGTATATATAACATATACTAATACAAACAGTGACCAAGACTGTAAGTTACAGGACCCACTTAGTGTTTTGCAGACAAATGTTCTTTGTTGTATGTGACAACAACTTTTTTGGCTGCCTCCAAGGCCTCTTTTAGGTGTGAAGTCATAAAACATTCACATTCCTCATTGATTTTTATTGCAAGGAGGCCATTCAATGTGGCTAAACTCATAGAAGGGTGTAATTCTGACCTGATTTTTCTAACCATACCAAAGACTTTCTCTGAGTTTGCATTTGAATGTGGCCAACACAGTAACATGAGCATTAGCCTTCTGAACAAAGATTGCTCTTGATCTTCACATTTAGACAGAGCCAATACTTTACCCAGTACTTTGACATATCAGCATTTGTTTCACAGTTTGGCAGATCTACATCAGATAAATGATATGCTGAAAATTCCTCCCTCAGCTTGCTACTGTTCACATTGCTTGCACACACACCAAGCTGGCAAGCTAGATCCACCACACATTTTTCAGACAGTTTTAATTTACAGCTGGGGTTCAGTAGTGTGGAAGCATTTTTTAGCAAATTGTTTTGCAATGGGAACTGCTGTATCATTTTTGTCAGAACGGCTTTGTAGAATGTTACTGCTTTCCCATATACATTATGTTCTATGACTATGCCCAAGAGCATGCCCTTGTGCTCTCTAAAATAGTCTTCCACTTCTGGCCCCATTTGTATTTCATCTGGTGGAAGAATATTTTCAGTGTTCTCCAACAGACGGACGTCATTACTTTTAATAAGGGATACTGCAGCCTCAGCTTGCAGAAGTCTACCAGCATAAAGCTGGACCACCTTAGTGGTATCTTCATGAAAGGTCATAAGCTGGCTCTGCCTGCTTTGCATCTTCATGTTGAATTGGCATCCTGGCTGCAGCCACATCAAAAAGGTTTTTTCTCAATGCTGTACGGGGAGCATGCCTCAGACAGCTAGTGGTGGAACCCTCTAGGGAGGGAGCAATCTTAGAACTGGTACTGTCAAAAAGGGATGGAGAAAGGATCTCAGATTTAGAAGTGAGTAGCCATCTGGGAACAAGTGACCACCAAACAGTGTGGTTCACGATAAACACAGCCATAGAGTCGAGCCATACAAAAACAAGAGTGTTGGACTTTAGGAGGGCTGACTTTGGGAAAATGGGAGAGTGCCTCGGAAAAGCACTAGCAAACTGGCAAGGAGGAGGGGTGGAGAAACAATGGGGAAAAATCAAAACAGCCATCACAGAGGCAACAAGCCTTTGTGTGAAGCAAATCAAAAAAGCAAAACGAAGGAAAAAAACACTATGGTTCTCAAAAGAGGTGGCGGGGAAGGTTAAGGAGAAAAAGGTAGCATTCAGGAAGTATAAGGAAACACAGAAGGAGCAGGACAGAGAACTGTACCAGTTAAAGCAAAAAGAAATGGGGAAGGCAGTCAGAATAGCGAAAGCCCAAACTGAGGAAAAGATAGCCAACTCAGTTAAGAAGGGGGATAAAACCTTCTATAGGTACATTAGGGAGCGAAGAAAGATGAAGGAAGGGATAGTGAGGCTTACTAAAGGGAAGAGAGGGTGGACAGAGGATGACAGTGAAAAAGCAGGGATACTGAATGAGTATTTCTGCTCAGTATTCACAAAAGAAGAGGAGGTGGAGGTACCTAAATCAAAGAATAGAAGCACTTTGGATAGGGAGGTCGATACCAGTCCAGTCACAGAAGAAAGGGTTCTGAAAGAACTCTTAAAACTGAAGGTGGACAAAGCAATGGGGCCTGACGGGATTCAAACAAGAATTCTAAAAGAACTAAGGGTAGAACTAGTGACACCACTGACTACTCTTTTTAACAAATCATGGGAGGATGGTGTGGTACTGGAGGACTGGAGGAGGGCAGACGTGATTCCCCTTCACAAAAGTGGGAGCAAGACAGAGGCAGGAAGCTACAGACCTGTTAGTTTGACCTCAGTGGTAGGGAAAAAGATGGAATCACTTCTAAAGGAAAGAATTGTCGAGTTCCTAGAGGCCAGAGGGGCACAGGACCCAAGGCAGCATGGATTCACAGCAGGATGGTCATGTCAGATGAATCTAATAGATTTCTTTGACTGAGTGACCAATGTAGTAGACCAGGGAGGGGTTGTGGACATGGCCTACCTAGACTTTAGCAAGCATTTGACATAGCCCCACACAAAATATTAATATACAAGTTGGCCAGCCTTGGAGTGGGTCCCAGGATGGTAGCCTGGGTAAAACATTGGCTGGACAACAGGATTCAGAGGGTAATAGTAAATGGAGTTTACTCTGAAGAAAAGGGGTTACTAGTGGGGTACCGCAGGGTTCAGTACTGGGACTGGTCCTCTTTAATGTTTTTATAAGTGACATTGCAGAGGGACTGGACTGAAAAGTATGTCTCTTTGCAGATGACACAAAGATCTGCAACAGGGTTGATACAGAAGGTGGGTTGGAAAGGATGCAAAGGGACTTGTCAAGGTTGGAGGAATGGTCAAATGTACGGCAGCTTAGATTCAGTGCAAAGAAGTCCAAAGTAATGCACTTGGGAAACAAAAATCCAGGGGAAGAGTACACAGTGGGGGGTGAGATAATAACAACAACAGAACTGGAAGGGGACCTGGGGTAGTCATATCAGATGACCTTAAGGTGGGCAAGCAATATGAGAAGGCAGTAAGGAGGGCTGGTGGGATACTGGGATGCATAGGGAGAGGCATCACCAGTAGAAAACAGGAAGTTGTTATCCCTCTGTACAGACAGTTGGTGAAACCCTATCTGGACTTCTGCATCCAGTTCTGGAGACCCCATCTCCACAAGGACATAGACAGGATGGAGGCTGTCCAGAGGAGGGCGACTAAAATGGTGAACAGTCTGCACCAGAAGACATACGAAGAGAGATTAAAGAAGCTTAATATGTATACACTCGAGGAGAGGAGGGAGAGGGGGGTCATGATAGAAACTTTCAACTACATCAAGGGAATCAACAGAGTCCAAGATGGTAGCATCTTTCAGAAAAAGAGATGTGCAAGAACAAGGGGGCACAATTTGAAGGTAGAGGGGGGATGGCTCAGAGGTAATGAGAGGAAGTATTTTTTCACAGAGAGGGTTGTGGATACATGGAACAGCCTTCCTGAGGAGGTAGTGGGGTCAAAAACAGTGGGGGAATTCAAGAATGCATGGGACAGACATAAGGCAATTCTAGTGGGGGTAAGAGGAAGTAGGCTGTTGGTTAACTAGGATCTGTAGCCTATCCATTAGGTAGGGGAAATGAGTAGACTAGGTGGGCTAAGCGGTCCTTATCTGCCGTCAAATTCTATGTTTTTCTATGTTTTTATAGAGGCTCTAGGTCATACTTTATAAACAGAAAAGCAAGTTTGACTTCATGACTTTGAAGTCTATCACAAATGAGTTGTAACTTGGTGGCAAGAGTCTCACATGATAAAAAGTAGGACAGTAAAGATGGCCACATGTCTAGCAGGTGCTTTGCAACTTTGCAGAGACTTAATCAATGAGTGGGGACATGTTTTATCATTTTCAGTGGTTCAACATCAGGAAATAAAGCAAACTCTTTTAGGCCCTGTACACATCAGGCCACTTAAAACGTTTTAAGATGCTTAAAACGTTTTAAGTAGCGCAAACACGGCGCCCGTCCGCATTTAAGCACGGTTTCAAAACGTGTTAAGAAACCGTACTTAAACCCTGCTGCGAGCTAGTCTCAAGTCCGTTGTCAAAAACGTTTTAAAGGAGGAAAGCGTGTTACCTTGTGGTGTGGATGGGCATGCGATTTTTCCGTCAATTAGGGTGCGAACATAACCGTGCTACAATCGCGGAGGATTACCGAGTTTAAAAGTTACTGATGGAGATGGAAGTTCACCGTGTTACAATCGAGTTCAAACTCGGTGAACAATAATGTGGACGGGCTACTGTGGTGAGTTTTAAAATGTTTTGAAACCGTTATTTAAAATGGTACAAATCTTTACTTGTAATGTGTACAGGGTCTTAATGTTTGCAGTCTTTGAGCACTAGTGGAAAAATGGCAGTAAATATCGGATATAAGTTCATCTATGGGTGATGCTAGAGCTTTTACACCAGACTTGCTGGCCAAGTCTGCCAAGTGGCACAGACAACCAATGTTAACAATGTTTGGGTCATCTTTCTTTAACCTGGATACCACAGAATGGTTCTTCCCTATCACTGAGGTTGCATTGTCCGAGGAAAATGTAAACAGGTTGTCTGGTGGAATGTCAAATCGTTTTAAAGCATCCGTCAGAGAATTATACATTGCCTTTCCAGTGCCTGAAGTGCATTCTGGCATATCAAGGAATTTTACAACATTCCTTCCCATGGACTCATCAAAGTAGCCAGTAAAATAACAATGTTTTTCTGAACCCATATCTGTGCTTTCGCCATGTAAACACAAAATGGGACTGTCTGACACATGGAAGCAACATCTTACTGATATTTTTTCCCCAAGCACATCCCTTGCAATGCAAAATGTCTTGGTTGCCCCACATGACATTTTCCTGACCGCTTCTGGCTCTAAACAATACTTTTTCATGTATTTCAGAATATGATCTGCTGCAACAAATGACAAGTTATGTCCGGCCACCATCTGAACAAAAGCAACTTCAGCTTCAGTGACTATTGCTGGTCTGTGCTACGAAAAATTCTGTCACCTTCCTCCCACTGGCATGTTTTGCGTTCTGAATATATTTTGATGTGGTGTGGTGTTTCAGGATAGCCGAACGCCCTCCATGATGAACAGTGAAGTCACATATATAGGTTTTGCAGAATACGTAGGTTGGTCTCAGTTTGTTCTCTCGAACCCAATCAAAGGACACTTTCCAACTGCTCTGGAATGAGCCATATCATCTTTTCTTCTTCTTCTCTGGTGTTTGAGCCCCTGTGCTTTCATTGTCAGTGTCATCAAAATGATCAGGTTGCATTTTCGGACTAAGTAGGTAAATGACAAAAAGGAATTAGGTCACAGCAATATTCACAGGCTGTGCCAGGCCAGCCAAGGTAAAAGAAATACTCAAACTGGACAAACAAACAAAAAACAGTGGAAAATTATCTCTTCTTGAAGACAGAAAAAGGCAAAATCAGTCTTAAAAGTGTACTTCCAAGTTCCAAAGTTAGATTTTAACATTATTTTACTAGTCCAAAACCTTCTCAATTGTCGAGGGCTAATGCAACTAACCTTCTACTTGTCAGTCTTGGCTAGTACAGGTTTTCCAAGCCTGTTAATGAAGTTAACAAGCATTTCTCAGTGCCGAATGTTTGCTTGCTGGCATTGGCATTGGTAGTGTAGGAGTTACAGAGCTGCATAATAGGAATGGCAGTGAAGTATTGAACTGAAGCCAATCCCACCACCACCCTGCAGAGACTGACAGGCATTGGGGTGTGTCTTTGGGTCGTCAGGCATAACGGCCATGCCATTTCACCACACCCTACCCTGCAGACACCAAGTGTCACGGTGTGCCTTGGGGTCTTTGGACCTTATGCGCGCCCCATTCCATCAGGAAATATGATGAGATAGGTGCGGTATAGGAGAATGGAGTGAACTTTGGGGCTGAAGAGTCCAAGGCACACCTCGATGCCTCTCACTGGCTGCAGGGTGTGGAATGGTGTGAGCATTATAGGTGAGAATCCCAAGCCACACCCCTGATGCCTGTCCTTCTTTACAGGGTGGAGCGTTATGGTCGGAAACCCTAACGCCTCAGGCATTCGTTGGCATTTTCACTCCAAATTTTCAACATGTTTTTTTTGTGACCCCCACCTCATGAACAGTGGCAATATCAGCTTGTTAGCCGAAAGCTGCTTTTGCACAGCGACTACGGCATTTAGCACCACAGGTGCAAAACACATTCAAACAGGATGTGAAAATGACAACTGTATTGTTCAAGGAGGTGTAAAAATGGCAATGTTGAAAATCTGCAGTGAAAATATTAAAAAACTGGTGAAGTTATGGCGTGCGTAGAAACTCTGCAACGCACACCTGTAATGTAATTAGTTTGGGGATTTTTTACAGCAGATTGTCAACACAGGCATTTTGGGACCTCTGATCATGAACAGTGTCACTGTGATTTTCTTTATCTGTCCCGAACAATGATTTCCCACAGCGACCACGCATTTCTGCGCTGAAAGTGTGAAAACACATTTCGGCCATGTTGTGAAAAATGACAGCTATACTGTTCATAAGGAAGTGTGGAAAAATGCCACTGGTGAAAATTTGGACTTAAAATATTACAAATTCATGAACTTACGAGGGTGCGTGGAAACTGCGCAATGCTCACTCATAACACAGTCATTTTATGGAGTTTTGTCATCAAATTTCCAACATTGCCATTTTAAGATCTCTGCTCATGAACAGTGTCACTGTGATTTTCTTAATCTGTCCCAAACATTGCTTTCGCACACTGACTGCACCATTGTGTGCTACATGTGCCGAAACACATTTTGGGCAAGATATGAAAAATGGCAACTGTACTGGTCATAAGGAAGTGTAATAAAATGGCAATGTTTAAAATCTGGTGTGCAGATATTAAAAATTTACAAACTTGCGAGCGTGCGTAGGAACTGTGCAACGTGCGCTCCTAAAACAGTCATTTTTGGGAATTTCTTCACCAAATTTTCATCATAGCCATTTTAAGACCTCTGCTCATGAACAATGTCACTGTGATTTTCTTAATCTGTCCCAAACATTGATTGCGCACACTGACTGCGCCATTGTGCGCTACAGGCAGAGAAACACATTTTGAGTGACATGTGAAAAATGACAGCTGTACTGCTCATAAGGAGGTGTGGTAAAATGGCAATGTTGAAAATCTGGAGTGCAAATATTAAAAATTTGCAAACTTACGAGCATGCGTAGGAACTGCGCAATGCACACTCGTAAAACAGTCATTTTTAGGAATTTTTTCACCAAATTTTCAACATAGCCATTTTAAGACCTCTGCTCATGAACAGTGTCACTGCGATTTTCTTAATGTGTCCCATACAATGATTTCGCGCACCGACTGCGCCAAACTGCATTTCTGTTATTGACTAACTTGTTAAACCATTTTAAAGCAACTTTAGTGTTTGGGGAGCGCAATTCACTATGCTATTTCTGGGTTCAGCTGGCTATTTAAAGCCTGCCCTGCTGCAAGCAGGGTGAGCATGAGCAGGCGTGCTCGCGTGCGTCGCAGCGAAGAGCTGCATAAAAACACATGGCGATCTCTGGCGGCGTGTTAGCGTCAGTGTTTTGGGTGTTACCTGAAGGACTGTGGCTCAACCTATATTTTACTTGCCTAATAAACCCACAGGGTAAGTCTTAGATAAAAAAAATGGCCAACATTATAATGTCGGATGGCAAGAAGGGCATTAAATGTGTATCTTGCAATATATACGATTTTGATATGGGGGCTATAAATGTCGCTAGCTTTCTATGCAATAAATGCATAAGAATTGTGGAATTGGAAAATGAAATACGGTTGTTTGATGATCGACTACAACATTTAGAAAATAGCCAAATTGAAACTGCTAAAAGACTATTTAACACCAGTGATCAATTTAGTTTAGATGTACCTAGTTCAAGTGTAAGGAACGATAATAATTATATAGCTAGTATAGCAAGAAAGAGACCAAGAGTAGAAGATGCAACTCTTGATTTGGATAATGATTGGTATACAATCCAACATCAAAAAACCAATAAAAGGGGAAGAAAAGCTGATACTTTTATACTCCCAACTCATAATAAATTCGAAGCCCTAATGAGTCATAGTACTGAAGTTACAGGGAATAATGAAACTCTAGTACCTAGTGAAGTAAATTAATCAATTAAATCCATTATGCAAACTGATATCATTAGTAATTTTTCCGAAGGTGATCTTATTAACTTTGCTGACAATCAAGTTCACAAGGTACCTATCCTGGAAAACATGGAAGTTCAATCTACATGTCAAGTTGGTACTGATGCACCTAATATTTTTGTTTTAGGAGATTCTATAATAGCTAACTTGGAAAGAATTATTTGTGATCCAAGTAAAGCTACAAGAACTCTATCATGCTTTAAAGGGCCAAGATTGGCCATCTTACCAGAATGTGCCCCAAAAATATTACAAGGCTGCACAGTCAGGATCTAGTTATTATACATGTAAGTGTAAATAACATCTGGCATCAGTCTACACAGTCAATTAAAGAAGCATTTGTTGGCCTAGCCAATATCTTAAGTGAGATTAGGTACGTTTTGTGATATTTGAGATTCTACCAGTACCTAGGGCTAACTTTAGCTTTACTTCCAAAATAAAACATATTAATTGCTTGCTTAGAGCATGGTGTCTTAAACAAAAGAAATAAAATGCCTCACTTACTGGGAACAGTTTGATAACAATAAAGGTTTTATGCTAAGGATGGTCTACACTTGAATAGAGAGGAAAATGTACCTGGGTCAAAAATTAACTCATGTATAGATTATTTTTATGCAAACTCGGGACTGATAACAAAGGTTAACAGATAATGCACAGTTGATACATGAACCTACATCTTGTAGGTACAGTAAAACTAAACATCAATATGAATATTCTTCTATTAAATGCTAGGAGTTTATGTAATAAATTGGATGAACTTAGGTAGTTTTACTTAATGAAAATATTGATATCTGTGGCGTCACAGAAACTTGGTTTGGTGATGGACAGTGGGGCCATAATATCAATGGATACACATTATTTAATAAAAATCGAATATACTCAAAGGGGGTGGTGTGGCACTTTATGTCAGGGATAATTTGTCTTGTTCTGAAGTTGTTTTGATAATTTACCACCTATGGATTTGAAATAATTTGGATCCAACTTATCAATAAACAAATTTCACTAACCATAGGGTTATGTTATAGACCTCCATCAATGAACACTGCAAACAATGATAATATGTGTCATTACTTGGAGAATCTTGTTTTTAAGTCAGATGTCATTCTTATGGGTGACTTCAATTACCCTGGAATAAACTGGGAAACAGTTAAAGGATCCAATAACCAGGAGGACAGATTTATTAGTGCTATGTCACACCTAGGTTTAGATCAACAGGTAGGATCACCAACTAGAAAGGAAAACATTTTGGATTTAATTTTCACAAATATTAAAGGAGATAATGATTTGGTTAGTTTCATGGCTTCTTTGGGAAATAGTGACCATCAGATAGTTAAATGATCATTTAATTTCCATGTTAACAAATCTTGTGGCAAAACTAATTTTAAAGATTTGAATAGAGCGAACTATCAGGCAATAAAGGAATATTTATCAAATTGGAACTGGGAACTCGACTTAACTGAGCAACCTATAGAGTATATTTGGTTAAGAATTAAAGAAGAAATTCAACATTGTATCACTAATTGGGTACCAACAAGAGTTAAATATATTGGATTTAAAGGTCTCCACCTTGGTTCACTAAGAAATCAAAACCTTGGTCTCAGCAAAAGAAAGCGTATAATAGATATAAAAATAATATTAATGAACAAACTGGTCTAAATTTATAATAAAATCCAAAAAGGTAAAATATGCAATTAGAGACTAAGCGAGTTTTGAAAAGAATCTAGTTGACATACATCAAGACAACAAAAAGTTTTTAATTACATTGGTTCCCTAAAAATTCACCCACCTTAGTAGGACCATTGATTATTAATAATGTGGATGTCAATGATGAACAGGTTATAGCTAATGAATTTAATAAGTACTTTGGTAGTATATTTTAAAAAAGTGTGATTTTTGTGTTCTGAACCACCTAATTCAGACCCTGAGATCGTATTTAAGCGTGGCTGAAACCTTTTACCTATAGATTCTCTAAAACCATCTGTATCATGTGGTCCGGATGATATTCCTGCTATTTTTCTAAAAACTATCACATGAAATAGCAGGTGCTCACCTATTTATTTAATGTGTCAATAAAGATGGGTTTAGTACCTAATGATTGGTGTGATGCTAGAGTTATTCCGATACATAAATCTGGATCTAAGAAGGAGTTAAACAACTATCGACCTATAAGTTTGACCTCATCCGTATGTAAAATTATGGAGCCTAATCCTAAAAGAACTGGTAGTCATATTTTGGCTAATAGCCTGACTGATATATTCCAACATGGTTTCCAGGTTGGAAGGTCATATCAGACCAATCTGCTTGATTTCTTTGAACCAGTCAGTGAGGCTCTGGATCTTGGGTTGCGGTTGGCGTTATTTATCTAGACTTTGCTAAGGCTTTTGATTCTGTCTCACACGATATATTATATAAGTGTCTAGTTAGTTTGGAACTTAATAATTATTTGATAATATGGACAATGCAATGGCTGTCAAATGAAAACAACAAGTATGCTTGAGGGTTTTGTTTCCCATGGATACCAGTTACTAGTGGAGTTCCTCAGGGATCAGTTCTGGGGCCTGTGTTATTTAATATACTCATAACAGGAATGAAAATAAATCATGGTAACTGGTTAATTAAATATGCAGATGATGCCAATCTTGGAGGAATTGTTAACAACCCAATAGCTATATCAGAATTACAGGATAATCTAAATATTATTTCTGAATGGGTTAGTAAACACAAGTTGGAATTTAATATTGGTAAGTGTAAGGTTATGCACTTTGGATATAACAATAAGTGTGCAAAATATTATATAGACAAACAGGCCTTAAGCGTTATTACCACTGCAAAAGATCTTGGTGTTGTTATTAATAACAGATTAAAATTTACTGAACACTTAAACTACGTTATTAAAAATGTTCTAGACTCAGTAATTGTATATTTAAGAACATCAAAAGCAGAGAGCCATCGATTATGGTCCCCTTTATACCAGTATTATAAGAACTAATTTTGATTATTGTTCTTCGTTTTGTGCCCCACAGAGGAGTGATATAATATCCAGAGAGAAGGTGCAAAAAAGGTTTACTAAGAATATCATAGGAATGGGAAGCTTGCTTTATGAAGATAGACTTAAACAACTTAATTTGTACAGTATGGAATACAGATCATTACGTGGGGATCTTTATTTGTTATACAAAGCCTCCAGGGATGAATACTTGTTTAATACTCCTCACTTGAAATGGAATACTACTACTGTTTCTACTCGCTCCCATAATTTAAAATTACTCTTACCAATCAATCGCTCGACCAAACAATCACATTTTTTTACACAGCGAATAGTTCCTATCTGGAACTCACTCCCTTATGAGTTGGTGAATTGTGTAAGTCTGTCCCATTTTAAATCACATCTAGACATATTTATGAATGATTCTAAATTTCGTACCCACCTAGCCTAGGTGGCATGATCTAAATGGGCTTGTCCCTCGATCGTGTAACTTACCTATGAACCTATTGTGCGCTACATGAGCGGAAATATTTTGGGCGGGATGTGAAAAATGACAGCTGTACTGCTCACAAGGAGGTATGGTAAAATGGCAATGTTGAAAATCTGGAGTGCAAATATTAAAAATTAGTGAACTTATGAGCTTGTGTAGGAAATGTGCAACGCATGCTCATAAAACAGTAATTTTAGAATTTCACAAATTTGCAACATAGGCTTTTAATCCACCTTATGAACACTGGCACTGTTGTTTCATTAATCTGTCCAAGTGTGATTTTTGCAGTGACTGCAAAATCACCATTCGGGCCCGATTAATGCCATGAAAGTTCAAGAATTCATGAGGAGGGGTCCCAAAAACCCCATGTTGAAAATTTGGTTCCAAAATTCCCAGAAACGCCCGAGATATGGACCAAAGTTGAAAAAAACATATTTATTGCATTATACAGCTTACCGGCATTTCCTCAGTTCGCGGTCAGCTTTGAAGAGTGCAGACGTGTTCCCAGTCCACCAAAGATCATTGTGCTGAGCTCTGGAGGTAAGTATGGGGTGGGGGGTGTGGGGAGGCAGGGTGCACAGTGGGTGGCGTGGGTGGGCAGGGAGACTGCCAAGGAACGTATTTTGTTTACAGGTTGTTTTTTTACTTAGAAGACATGGGACATTAGCCACGCTGGAGGTGGGCTCCCAGTGTGGCAGCTGGAAAACTGTTTGGGGTGGGCTGGAGCCGACAGGGGATTGGGCACCCCTGTCGGCCATACGGACTTGTGCCACACTGGGTTGGCTCCCAGCTTAGCAGCTGGAAGGCTGTTTGGGGGCCTGGAGCCAACGGGGGATTGGGCACCCTGTCGGCCATAGCAATTTTTGCCATGCTGGGGTGGGCTTCCAGCATGGCACCTGGAAAGCTTTTTTGTTTGTGGGGGGCCTGGAGCCGACGGGGGATTGGGCACCCCCATCGGCCATACAGTTTGTGCATGGGGGGGGAGGCTCATGAGCATGCAATATGCATGCGTGTGTACGTGTGGAGGGGGGGAGCACTGCTCACTGAAGCGGAGCTCTCCTTTTCAACTGTATGGCACTGCATTTTCAACTGCTGTCATAGACAGGTGCAGCGTTCATTGGAAAACTGTGGCCTCACCTGCAAACATGCTGACTGAATTGGAAGATGGTTGCCACACCTCCGAAAACTCGGATGATGGCACTATGTTTCTTGCACATGCGTGCAAGCAAACATAAAAATGCCCCTACTTTAGCAGGCTGTAGTCCTTGTGCTAATATCTCTGTGTTAGCGTGTTCCAGATGGTCTGGTGTGATTAATACCTCCTTAAGGGCTGCAGTTATCTGGCACTTCAAGAGAGGCATCCCACAAAAGTCTCAGTGCGAGTCATCATCACTCCGCTGTTAGAACTTTCAGCTAGTGTCCAGTGTGTGATGAAGGATAGATAGAAGCTAAGTCATTAGCTTCCAGTTTGTTGAAAGTGTCTGACAATTTGTCCCATGTTGTTAAGACCAGTGCCCCTCATTTTTCTACATTTGAGTGTCTATATCAAAAATTTCAAAACTATGCAGGGTCTGCTCTGCAGCTGATGTGTTTTATCCCAGCCTCATCATAGCTGCTCCCTTTCCCCTTGAAATCTCTCAACTGTACTTTTCTTGGGCACCACTGCAGACTAGACTCTGAAATGATTATTCATAGGCCCATAGCTGCCATAACTTTCTTACTGGCAATGGCAAGTGCAGGAGTCCCTAGCTCTTTTAAATGAACCATGCCAGCCAATGTCAATGCCACCCAACAGGTCCTTTCATAAAGTAGCCAGTGAAGAACCAAGACTACTGTGTAGAAGAATGAAGCAATCCAGACCCACTGAGCAACTGGGTACCAAGTAACAATGCAGGCTGCCTTAAAAATAAAATAATAAATAATAATAATAAAATCACTATGTGCCCATAAGGTCAGACATTCAGCATTAATCATGGTGGTGGGGGTGGGGTGGGGGTCACTAAGACTGAAGATGGGAAACAGTCACCAGTTATAGCAGTTTTCATATTTAAAGATTCACATCTGCATAACTAGAGAAAGCCTGCCACACTATAATTGAACATTTCTGCTAAAATTTCATCATAAAATGTACATTATTAGACCTAGTACAATAATCTACAAATTCAGTGTCTGGAGTTCAAATCATTAACACAAAAATTCAGATAATATCACCATGACACAAATCTGAGTTTCCATGCAGAAATTCTACCACTATCAACCCACCATCAACTCACATGTGATAATGTGCATTTTAGACATGTTTGCACAACTGTTCCATTGCCAATATACAGTAATTCAAATTAGCACCGTGTGAGATGTGGCAACTATCAGTCTTTCTCCAAGTATGCACTATGTAGATGTGACTGTTTAAATTTGAAAACTGCTCCTTCGCTACTGGTACTGCATTATTTGCTACAGATACAGTGAACTGCAGAACAACACTCTAAATACTGCATTTGTAATATATTGCTTGAGCAGTTTTAGACACCAGATACACACAACTTGTATGACACAGTTGCAAAGAAAATATCAGTGGAAGAGAGGATACGGAAAAGGCAGAGCAGAGCTAGAAGTCTAGAAAATTATGACCTCACATTTATAATGCTGCATTTATAATATATGATGTGCAGTCTTAGTCACACACACACACACACACACACACACACACACACACACATATATGCACACATACACACACACTCACATACACACACATATACACATACACACACACATATACACACACATACACACATACACACACATACACATACACATACACACACACACACACACACACACACACACCCATACATGCAGATGAGACAATATTAGTGCATTAGCCATGCTGTTACAGTACCAGATCACAGTATTTAACAGCAACAGTATTTATATGGTTAACTACTCTACACATTATAAACAGATAAAACATGCACAATAATAGTTGTACTCATGGACAGATGGACAGAAAGATGCAGAGGACTACTTGCAAATAACAATGCATTTTAATTGACCCTCAGTCATTATTTGTGTCCCTTTTAGTCACTGCCTTTTTACTTTATTTGTGACTGCTCATTATTGCAGCATTCTGATTTATCATACCCAACCCCTATGCCTGTTGCTCTCTCTCTGTCACTCACCACAGTATGCATGCAATGCATTATCACCACCTGCATTTTATCCTGCGCAGTAAATAAGGTTTGAAGAGCTGCTGGTGTGTTTGTTGGTGCTGTGGGGAGAAGGGGCAATCAATTCCGGGGCCGCATCAGTGGCGGGAAGGGACACGACCACATCGGTGGTCGGAGAAGGGGCCTGTGGACCAGGGGCCGACTGGAGCCATATTGGAGGAAGAGGAGAGATAGGAGGGCCACCGCCACTCAGGAGCAATGAGTGGTGGGGCCAGTCAGCGCTAAGGGCGTGAACTTTGACTGTGTGACTGGGCTATAAAGGCCATTAGTGCAGTCGCAACTAGGAAGAGCTGCTGGTGTTGTTCGTCCCACACCACCCACCCCGGCCCCGACCTCTATTAAATGGTCAGTGGGGATGGAGCCTTGCAGAGGGGCAAACTGTAAGTGGGTGTCCTGGGCTGCTGCTGATTGGTATGCTGGACTACTGCTGATTGGGGGAAAAAGGGAGCTGTACCCTGTGCCTGCGTGGGCACCATTGACTAACTGCAAAGGACAAGCTGAGAGAGGGTGATTTGGATTGTTGCTGATTGAAGGAAAGGGGGGACTATATGCTGTGCCTGCTTGGGCACCATTAACTACCTGCTATATACAGCTGCAGGACATGATAACTGTAAACTGATTAATACTACGCTTGGTGTACTGGTTGCAGCTGATTGGGGGACAAGGGTCCTGTATGCTGGGTTGCAAGGCCAACACTGTTTACTACTATCAGAGGGGGGCACATTATAGCAGACTGTATATCTGCGTATGCTGAATTGTTTATTGTTACTGATCTTTGTGGGGTATGCAAAAATTCTGCTTGAGAACTGGGGCTGGAAAACTAGCTGTTGCAGGGAAGGAGGGAGAAGTGTTGAAATCTGAGTTCTGCTGGGGAAGGGGACAAACAGCTAGTGTCCTTGTGTACTACTGCCTAAATTGGTTCTGCAAGTGGTTAGTACTGCTCACACCAATATGAGGGTGGATTTGGGGCTTGCCAGAGCGGGCATGTTCGGTAGGGTGATTGGGTATACGGGGTGCGGGGCAGAAATAATCTTAAACTGGGCATGGAGGTTCGGAGGGTGTCCAGTGTGTTTTCAGCTGACAGGACTTAGGGAGGAGGTCAAGGCGATCAAAAGAGAGCTGGAAGGCATGAGGGGGCAGAAATGGGGAGGAAAGGAGTGGAAAATATCCCATGGGAGGAGGCGAGCCCACTACGGTATACCCCAGGGAACAGGTATACATGGGCCCTATGGAAACTCTGGAGGGGTAGGGCACAATATAAGCAATGGATGGAAAACACTTCACAGGAGGGGGGGCAATCAGTAGGGGCAAAGGAGGGAGGGGTAGGAGAAAAGCAGTCGAGGCAAGCATCACACTTAGTAATAGATACACCATGCTATACCCAGGAGGAGGTAGAAGAGGCTGGCGGGAGGGGCAGGCGGACAGAGGTTTGGCCAGCGAGCTGGGAGGGTGAGGGCAGGAGAGGTTGCAGAACAGGAGGGCAGGCAGGCAGTGAGGGTGTGACTAGAAGAAGGGGGATGGGGCAGGGGAGGATGAGGCCAAGGGGAGGGGAGGGAGAACTGGGGTCGTCAGGCACTTAGGCTGGGGAAGTCAGCCAAGGAGGATAGTAGGGGTTACTCTAAAAGGTCAGCGTCATGGGAGAAATCTGATGAGGGGGGAGACAGGGAGGAAGGGAGAAATATGGCAGATGGGATGGGGGAGACAAGACCAGAGGGGAGGTTGGAGGCAGGGAGGAAGCAGTAGAAGGAGTCTGCGCAAGGAATCTGTGAATTCTGGCCCCAAAAGGGAGCCCCGGGGAGATCGGGGAAGAGCAATCAGTGCCTCCCAGGAGGTTGGGGGGGCGAGGATTAAACTGGGAGCCACAATCAGAGGAAAGAGCATGGTAGGACACACACAGACTAGTGATCCCTGGACTGAAGGGGTGGGAGAAGTAAGCTGGGGGTTGATGAAAGAAGGAAGAGCTTGGAAGGGATCAAAAGGGCCAGTAAGTTGTGGGGGGTGAAGGTGATCCTGCTGGGAGACTCCATGACCAGGGTCATCCAGTGGGAGGGGGGTAGGGAGGAAAAAGCAGCCCGGTCAGGGTTAAATGTATCCCAGGCCTATCCATTCACAAGACCAAATTCCAGCTATACTCATTAGCATTGGAATGCAGGGGATCCCCAGATTTCCTAGTACATCTGGGCACAAATGATTTGGAGGGGAACGGCAATCTGGAAATCCAGGTGAGGTTTCGGGAACTGGCCAGAGTCTGCCACTCTGTAGGAAGTTCAGTCTCTTTCTCAGAAATTCTACCAGTACCTAGGGCATCCAGGGAGACCAAGCACAAACTCAGAGGGGTGAACCAGTGGCTTAGGGACTGGTGCAGGGCAGAAGGGTATGGGCTGGTGGGGGACTGGGGGGACACATGGGATGACAAGGGGTTATATGCTAGGGATAGGATACATCTTAACTTAGAGGGGAAGGAGATCTTAAAATTAAAACTTGCTGGATTCATAAATGAGAAGTGGGGTTAAACTAGTAAAGGGGGAAGGAATAAGTGAAAAAATGGAATCAGGAGGGCTGACTGAGGTCCCAGGTCTAGGGCAAAAAATGAGGGCAGGGGACTGCGATGTAAACAAAGCAAGAACTGTGCATGAAAGGGCAAATAGGGGTTGTACAGGGCCGAGACAATTGGGTAGGGGAAGGGGGATGGGGTGGAGGACCATCCTGATCAATGCCAGGAGTATGGGCAACAAAATGCCCAAGCTCCAGGCGATGCTGGCAGAGGGACCAGAGGATGTGGCAGCAATTATGAAAACATGGATCACCCAGAAGAATGACTGGGACCTAAACTTGGAGGGCTACACCATATTCAGGAGGGACAGAGAAGAGGGTAGAGGAGGGGGTGTAGCGCTGATAGTCAAGAATGGCACAGTGGTTAGTGAAGTGGAGGAGGTTGATGGGGGAGTGGAAGCAATTTGGGTAACACTGCAATCGAGGGGAGGCAAAAGATTGAAAATAGGGGTGGTGTACAGACCCCCTGCAATGGATGAGGTCCTGGAGGAAAAATTAGCTGAGAACATCAAGGGGCATTGTGACTGTGGAAAGGGTAGGGTGGAGGTCATGGGGTGCCTCAATATGCCCGGGGCAGAATGGGACACTATGACATCAGCGGTGGCCAGGGAGCAGAGACTGATGGATGTGTTTCAGGATGCTTTCCTGGTCCAACAGGTGGGGGAACCTATTAGGGAAGGGAGGATATTGGATGTTGTCCTTGCAGACAGCCACTAGATAAGGGGTCTGGAGGTGTGTAGCCCACTGGCAGGTGGAGAGCATGCCACGGTCTGGTTTCTGCTGTGTCTAGGGGGGAGGACAACCACTCAAATACAGTGGTAGTGTACTTCAGGGGGGCAGACTTCATGGGCATGGGCAGGATTCTAAGGGGGAGCTTGAACAAGATTAGGCCAGACATGGATGTTGGTAGATTGTGGAAGACCATTAAAAAAGGGGTGCAGGAGGCTACCAGCTCATGTACAAGGGTAAGGAATAAAAATGGTAGAGCCAACAAGCTGTGCTGGTGGACCAGGGAGGTGCAAGAGGCGATGAGGGATAAAAAGGCTGCCTATGCATGTTTTAAGTGCTCCAAGGGGACAAGGGAGAGAGGAGACTACAAGATGACAGCATGGAGAGTCACCAGAGTGGAGAGGGGGAGCCAAGGCGAGGATGGAGCCAATGATCTTCTCTCACTGCCAAAACAGAGCTAAGAACGCACTGCTCAGCATCCTCCCCAGCACCCAGCACCCCTTGAGCAGGTATCCAACTACAAATATCTTGGACTTACCCTCGACTCGGCCCTTACCTTCCATGACCACATAAACACCCTTGCTGCTGCAACAAACACCCGGATTGGACTCTTTACCGACACAGGACTGCCTTCCCCCGCCTTAAGCTGCCATCACTCTCATCGATACTGTCCCTAGTGGACTATGGGCTCCTGTACATGGTGCAGCAAATAACACCACTCTCCATATAATCCAGGCCACACTAAACAAGGCCTGCGGCTCCTCACAGGCGCACTCCAGGCTCACTCACACCTGCTCGCCTATACTTCTGCCAATATTCCAACCCTGATGAAAGGCTCCACTACCAGACCTGCTTACTCTCCAAGAAAATACTGCTCGGACTCTCCCCTGGGATCACTGCCTCTCTTCAGCCTGCAACCCCCACTATCTTCACCCACAATTCAGAGAAAGCCCCTCTGGTTGTGCCCAGGGTAAAAACCTCCCTTGCCAAGAGATCTTTCCACCATTGGGCACCCACATGGTTTAATGCACTCCCAAGCACCATCACTAGTGCACCCAAGATCAACCACTCTTCACAATCACCTCTTCAATATCTGCTCCTGCAACTGCTTCTAATTCTCTCACTCTCTTACCCACTCTGATCCAATATTCTCTGACAAAGTCCATCATGGACTGCAACCTCCATCTTTAACACCAATCCCATGATTAGGTCTGACTACTATGTTTAGATGCCTTCTCAAGCTTATAATGCCTCACTGCTGTTATGTTGTAAATATCATCATCCAAAGGTTATAAATAATGTTCAGAAAATACCTACTTCCAAATCTTGTAAATACTGTCTGTGACAAATGTCTGTAACACATGCTTAATGTAACCACTGTTATACCATGTATCTCATGTTTAATATAATTGTCTTTATACCTACTCTATGTTTCCATCTGTCTTACATGTGACGAGGTACCTTTGCAAATGAGCCTCTGGCTCGAAGGTTGTAAACTGGTATATCAAATAAATAAATAAATAAATAAAATAAATTGTACTTTGCCTTGGTACTTATGGAAGGAGACAGGATCCATTCAGCTGGAAGGGGGGGGGGGAGACAGCTGAATGGAGAGGTCAGATGGAGATGAGAGGATCAGAAGAAGCTGGGGCACCAGGTGGGCCAGGCCTAGAAGGGGATAGGTGCTTTATTGAGGGTGGTTAAGGAGGAAAAAATCACAGAGGACAGCGTGAGGGATGCCCTTCAGGCACTGAAAACTGATAAGGCACTGGGACCGGATGGGCTGCATCCGAGAGTTCTAAAGGAACTAGCGGACGAACTAGCAGTTCCACTAGCTGCACTTTTCAATGCCTCCCTGCAGATAGGATGGGTGCCTCAAGACTGGAGGGTGGCTCATGTGGTGCCTATCCACAAAAGGGAAGGGTCTAGGGAGGAGACGGGAAATTACAGGCCTGTCAGTCTAATGTCGGTTGTAGGCAAACTAATGGAGGGCTTCATCAAGGAGAAGCTCGGGAGGCAACTGGAAAGGTTGGGGCACATGGATGACAAACACTATGGTTTTGTCCTGGGGAGATTGTGCCAGACCAACCTCATAGATTTTTGCGACTGGGTGACGGGGAACCTGGACTGACAAAGACCGGTCGACGTCCTGTATATGGATTTCAGGAAGGCATTTGACTCGGTACCCCACATCGGGTTGTGGACAAAGTTGGGAGGAAGGGGGTTGGAGGACAGTTGCTGAGATGGGTAGAAAATTGGCTAATGGAAAGAACACAGAGGGTAGTAGTTGGTGGGATAGTCTCCTTCCCCAGGAAAGTCTTCAGTGGGGTTCCCCAGGGTTCGGTACTGGGGCCACTCCTGTTCAATGCCTATGTCTCCGATATAGGGAAGGGTGTTAGGAGTAGGATGACCCTCTTTGCGGATGACTCAAAACTGGGAGCACTGGCAGATGGGGAGGAAGTGAGAGAGACAGTCCAGAGGGATCTGGATACCCTGGAGGGTTGGTCAAGAAGGTGGGGACTGAGGTTTAATCCAGGGAAATGTGGGATGCTGCATCTGGGGGTCAGAAACCCAGATCATGTATACACCCTGGGAGGGGTCTCACTGCAAGCCACAACAAGTGAAAGGGACCTGGGGATGGTGGTAGACACCAAAATGAATAACACTGAAAACTGCAGGAGATCTGCGGCAAAGGCAAACAAGATTCTGGGCTGCATAGCCCGGGGAATTGCATCCAGGAGAAGGGAGGTGATCCTCCCTCTGTATAATGCCTTGGTCAGGCCGCATCCTGAGTACTGTGTGCAGTTCTGGAGACCTCACCTTAGGAAGGACATAGCATTGCTCAAGAGGGTTCAGAGGAGGGCAACCAGGATGATCTGGGGAATGAGTGAAAGGACCTATGAGGAAAGGCTGAAAGTCCTTGGGCTGTACTCACTGGAAGAGAGGAGAGAAAGGGGGGACATGATTGAGGTCTTCAAATATAAGAAAGGGATTAACAGGGGCAGAGCCAATGAAATGTTCAGGCTAAAGAAAGGGGGAGGAATCGGGGGGTATGAGTGGAAGTTGGAGGGGGGAAACTGCAGGGGAGAACGTAGAAGGCATTACTTCACTGAGAGGGTGGTGGGGCCATGGAATGCACTGCCTGGGAGTCTAGTGGAGGAAGGCACAGCGGAAGGCTTTAAGTGGGGGTGGGATAGGTGCATGGGTATACTGAAGCTGAAGTTGACCCTCTCGGGGGCTAAGGGGGTGGAGGAGCTAGCGCCCAATAGGGGCTGGCTACCGAGCAGACTTGAAAGACCATTAGGCCTATTCTGCTGGCTTTTAGTATGTTAATTAAATCTCTGATCCTTTTATTTTGTTGTCTTGCACATGCAACGCAGACAACATATTGGGGTTGCTTGAAATGGACGAGCAGGCTTTGGAGGCACGGTCGTGTTGTGGCCAGTAGTGCCACTGCTTTTTCAGGCTTAGCTGTGTGGCACGAATTAGACTGCATGCTGTCTATGACAGCAGTTGGAAAGCATGCCACCAACTTGAAATGTTTTAGTCGCTGCAATGAGGGAGCTCCACCTCATTGCAAGGTGTGCCTTCCCTGGTGTAACATTTCATTAAAACATGGCAGCGGCTGTGCCATCCACCTCTCACAGTCCCCAGAAAAGCTGATGTCAGGGGTGCTTAATCTCCCTGTCAGCATCATCATGCCCCCCTCCCCAGTTCATTTGTCGATGGGGGAGCCCAATCCCCATTGGCATCATGTCCTGTGCCAGTTGTTTGCCGAGGGGGGTGCCCAATCCCCCTTGGCCAAACACCCTTTTTTATTTGCCGATGGGAGTGCCCAATCCCCATTGGCTCCAGTCCTTCCCACCCCATTACATGCAGGTGGCATGCAGGGAGCCCACCCCAGCATGCCAAATGTACCTGTCAAAAGAAAAAACCTTCCCGCAATGTTTAAATTATTTTTTTTTAACCTGTAGAGTAGAAAATGGTCCCTCGCTGTCTGCGGCTCCCTCCCCCAACCCTTGCCCACCCTCTGTGTACCCCACCCCATACTTACCTCCAGAGCCCGGCGCAACGATCTTCGGTGGACTGGGAACACGTCTGCACTCTTCAAAGCCGACTGTGAACTGAAGAAATACTGGTAAGCTGTATAATAGCATAAATAGGGTTTTTTCAACTATGGTGCATATCTCGGGCATTTTGGGGAATTTTGGCACCAAATTTTCAACATGGGGTTATTGTGACCCCTCCTCATGAGTTCAGTCACTGTCATGGCATTATTCAGTCCTGAAAGGTGATTTCGTGGTCACTGCGCGGAATCATCTTTCAGGACAATTAATGAAATAACAGTGCCACTGTTCAGAGGTGTGCTCTCAAAAAACGTATTTGCAAATTTGGTGAAAAAAAAAATCCAAAAATGATTGTTTTACTTTATCGCAGCTTTAAGAAATTTATGCACTTTGGGGTAACTTTGCTTAATCTGTAATATTTTTCACTTCCAGATTTTCAACATTGGCATTTTTTCACACCTCCTTATGAACAGTACAGCTGTCATTTTTCATATCCTGGCCGAATTGTGTTTTCGCACTTCCCGCGCAGAATAGCACAGTCACTGTGGGAAATCAGTGTTTGGGACAGATTAAGAAAATCACAGTGGCTCTGTTCATGAGTAGAGGTCCTAAAATGCCTATGTTGAAAATTAGGTGACAAACGTCCATAAAATGATTATGTTACAAACGTGCTTGTGCAGTTTCCATGCACGCTCAAAACTTCGATAATTTTTAATATTTGTAGTCCAGATTTTCACCATTGCCATTTTTTCACACTTCCTTATGAACAGTACAGCTTTCATTTTCCACATCCTACCTGAAATGTGTTTTTGCACATCCGGCACGCAGTGGTGCAGTCGCTGTAGGAAAACAATGTTCAGAACAGAGTAAGAAAATCACAGTAACACTACTCATGAGCAGAGGTCCCAAAATGCCTATGTTGAAAATTTGGTGGAAAAATTCCATAAGATGACTATGTTACAAGCGTGCATTGCACAGTGTCCACGTACAGTCATAACTTTGAGAATTTGTAATGTATTCATTCCAGATTTTCAACATTTTTGCACACCTTCTTGTGAACAGTACAGCTGTCATTTGTCACATCCTGCCCAAAATGTAGTTTCGCACATCTGGCGCACAACTGCACAGTCGCTGTGGGAAATAAACGTTTGGGACAGATTAAGATAATCATAGTGCCACTGTTCATGAGCAGAGATCTCAAAATGCCCATGTTAAAAATTTGGTTAAATAATTCCACTAAATGACTGTGTTACGAGCATGCAATGCACAGTTTTCCCACACGCTCGTAACTTCGAGAATGTTTAATATTTTCACTCCAGATTTTCAACATTGCCATTTCTTCACACCCCCTTATCAATGGTGCAGGTGACATTTTAATGTGGTACAGAATGGCGCGGTCACTGTGGGAAATCAACGTTCGAGACAGATTAACAAAATTACAGGGACACTGTTCATGAGCAGAGGTCCCAAATGCTTTCATGAGGTAGGGTCACAAAAAGGACATGTTTTAAAATTTGGAGTGCAGATATAAACAAATGCCCAGGGTGTTAGGGTTTCTAACCATTACATCTCACCCTGTACAGACTAACAGGCATCAGGGGTGTGTCTTTGAATTGTCTGCTGTAGTGCTCACACCATTGGTCCTCCACCCCCACTCTGAAGTCACTGACAGGCATCAAGGTGTGCCTTTGACTCTTCAGCCTCCAAGTTCAACCCATTCTCCTATGCTGCACCCATCTCGATGTATTTCCTTATGAAATGGGGTAAGCATAAGGCCCAATGACCAAAGGCACAATGCAACACTTGTCAGACACTGCAGGGTAGGGTGAGGTGAAATGGCATGAGCGTTATGGCCAGTGACCCAAAATGCATACCCCAATGCCTGTCACTCTCTGCAGGGTGGGGTTGACGTAAGTTCTATACTTCACTGCTATTCCTATTGTGCATCTCTCTAACTCCTGCACTACCAATGCCAACACCAGCAAGACAACATTTGTCATTGACAAATGCTTGTTTTGTTCTGTGGCTTAGCATTGTTTTCATAGGTGTGCAGCCCTCTCATTTTGCCATTATACATCTTACAGTTTAAAATGCAGTTTGTCCTTTTTGTGCCCCCCCCATATTTTTTCTCTGTTAAATTATAACTTACCAGCAATGTTCACACAAAATATTTATAATAAATTATGTTGTGGGACCAGTCTCACCCCTTAATGTGTAGTGGGACCAGTCTAACCTCTTAATGTATTGTCTAAAAGGGACCCCCCTCACACACAATTCTTATCCCCTTCCCCATTACACCCACTCATCTTTTTCCTCCCTCCCTCCCTACTGTATATAACAGCATATTGTACCAGCTTCAGTCCCTTAATAAGTTCCTTGCCCCACAGGAACATATACAGTACTGTAGCCCCATGTTATTTTGTAATGCTCTACTGAACCCTTGACCTTAAACTCAAGAATAGACTGATCCAACCCTAATAAAGTTACAAACACCACTCCCATCTATGGGCCCATGTTACCCCACTACACCTTTGGAGGACACTTTCTGCTGCTATCCTCATATTTGTAAACACATTAATGCCATTCCCCATACAGTCTGCTGCTATTCTGGTCTCATTATGTCCCCAGACTACCCACAGTGCAGTGCATCTTCTCATCTTCACTCAAAAAATCACAACCATAGTCCACTTACCGAAAAGTTTCAGGTTCAGGTCACAAATGATGGCGTTATTATCAGGAGTGCAGGATACACTGATCACGACCAGGTAACCTCTCTTCAGTCATCTCTTCTCCGGTGGCACAGGCGGTTGGTTTGGAAAGATTGCTGGTGGTTGCTGCTGCTTAGCTAGTGCTCTTTTGGTTTAGTTTTTGAATAAACTAAAGTGAATTACAGTTTTTAGCTAGCAACAGCAGTAGCAGGCATCCAGTAACTGGTGGCAGCAGCAGCAGCAGCAGGGATTGGCAGCAAGAAACGGGTCACGGGAGCGGCTCACGGGTCACTCACGGGTTTCTCTGGCTTGATCAGCTGGCTATGTCTGGAAAGTAGTGGGATGTGGCTGAAATTTCTTCCCAGAGCTATGGAACTTGTCCTTGGCTATGACAGTGGTGGTGCTCTCTCTCCGGCAGGTTGGCTCAGGGCAGGGAAGCGGCTGTAGAAACTCATCCGATGCTCTGGAACTGGTCCTCAGCTGTGTAGTTCCAGAGCACCGGTAGGGTCCTTTTTATGTCCCAGCTTTGGACCTGAGGGAGGACAGAAAAGTTTATGTCCAGGTGGGCAAGTTGAGATTTAAAGAATGGACCAAGTGGAGCCTGCAATTGGCTTCAAGCACATTGCAGTGATATCAGCATGCATTACTGTGTGCAGCACAAGGGGAAACAGTGGGAAACAAAGCCAGATGGTGTGGTGGCATGAACTGGGACCACATGGCTCAGGAAAATTGGGAAGCAGATGGTGGGGGGCACAAAATTGGAGTTACAGCAGGCCAGAGTGAAGCAGCGGAGCTCAAATTGGAGCCTGGATGCAGAGCGCGCCACCAAAAGTGGAGCAATTGAGAGGTATGCTGGGGTGTATAGCTAGAGGGATCTCCTCCAGAAGTAGGGAGGTTATCCTGCCCCTGTATAGGTTGCTGGTCAGGCCCCACCTGGAGTACTGCGTGCAATACTGGCACCTGTTCCTGAAGAAGGACATCATAATGTTGGAGGGGGTACAACATAGAGCTAGAAAGATGATCCACAGATTGGAGGGCAAGCCATATGAGGAAAGGCTGGGGGAGTTGAATATTTTATTTATTTTTTTAGTTTTTGTTGACCGGGTAAGTGCACTAGACAAATCCTGCCTATTTTCAGGCACGACCCGGGGGAGGGGGATACAGATGAATGCCAAGTGACCTTGAACCAGATTAAGCTGTTGGTGGTATTTTTAGTGAATGAGGGAAATTTGGCCAGGACACCGGGGAAACTCCCCTACTCTTTGGAAGATGGCGCTGTGCTGGTGCTGAGATGGCCAGTCTGCCCGAGACTCCGATGAGGACGGATGTGTTGTGAGCTGGGGAACAGGCCTCGCCCTTGGTCTTGGATTCTAACGAGGCCGCTCCTGCTATTAATGCCTTTGGGGTTTCCTCATATGAGGTTTCCCTACCTGATTGTGGTGCATTACGGGATCTACTGACTTGATCGGGATCGGCTGTAACAGTGGAGGACATCCACAAGCTGCTGGTGGCTGAGGAGTGCAGATTTGCTGCACACAGGATGGAACTGGAGTCTCGATTATGAGAATGCCTATGACAGGAGGAAGTGAGGAATGACTCCACTCATGCTGCTGTTGCAGTTGCACAGCGAGAGGAGATCATTGCTCCGATTACCAGAGATACCGTGGATGCTGCTACAGATTGGATGGAGGACTCTTCACAGCCAACTTCGGCTGTACAGGTATTTTGTGCTGGGAATGAACTGCTCTCTTACCCTATGGATGAGGATTTAGTCGCTCATTCTCCGATTCCTCAGCAGACGGCATCAGCTGGGTTGGAAACAAGGATTGATGGTAAACAGTGTCACCATATTGCGGTTTTACCTCCTGAAAGTTCAACTACAGTTACCCTGGATTTCCCCAAAGCTTCCTTCACTATTGGGGTTTCCTCTGGGGGGATACAAAAAAAAGGTCCTGCAAAAGAACAAAGGACTCGTGGGAAGAAAGGTGGGGTTAGTGGGGATGGGTTTGTGGCCCCCTTACCATCCTCAGTAGTTCCCTTGACAGGACAGCTTTTTGGTCCCTCCCCCCTGCCGTGGACTGGGTTTCCCATACTCTGAAGGCAGCTGGGTGGGTGAGAAAAACGGATAATTCGGGTTGGCATGCCAATAATTCTGTCTTAGATGACAGTGCTAAGGGCTTGGTAGGGCCTACTGAAATGGCCTCAGCTTTGACCACCTCACAAATTCCACCTGGTCAGCGTGTGAATGATACTGCCTTTTATATTGTCCATAACCAAATAGATATAATGTCTGACATCAGGGAATTAGAAGGAGAACCTGGTAACCTTTCTGCCCCCGGTTCCCCTACAATTGGCTTCAGCTTGCCCTGGAGCAGGTATCCCATTGGTACAGCCTGCACTTCCTGTTTCTAAAGACCAGATTCTGTTCCTACCTTACATATCCTGTAGCCCACAAGCGGGGTTTGGCATCCTGGGGCAGGCGCTAAGTTGTTCCCCTTTTTCGTTAAAATGCCTCTGAGCCGGCTATGAGACGGAATGCGGTTCGGTTGCGATTTCGCGGTGATGCCTCTGATGCACCTGATCGTTTGTTTGTTGGTAGAGCTTTGCTAAAGTATAGCATGAAAGTTTATGCTTATGAAATGTATGCGCTTATCCATATGCCTGGGGATACTATATATGATATAAGTTTTAAACATCCTAATGGCCTTGAACGATTTTGGAAGCAATATAATCTTCTTAAAAATGGTCCTATATGGCGTCATTTTATGGCTATCCCCCTGACAAAACCCATGACGAAAACAATCACAGTCCTTTTTCGAAATGAAGGAGTAAATGTGGCATACATAACATATTGGCTGAATCACCATTGCTCGGTTAATGGTTATCCTGATCCCATACTGGATGAGGAACACCTCTGGACGGGGGGGCTGGAAATACAAGGTTACTCTGAAACAGAACCAAGGGGTAATTAAACAATTACCTAATTGTTTGTTTTTGGGCCAAGACAGAGGAGTGGTCTTTTATCCAGGACAGCCTAGAGTTTGTTATAAGTGTGGAGAGCTTGGGCACTTAAGTCATGCATGTGAAAAGTTGAAATGTGGATTATGTGGAGAACTGGGACATACTGGGGTGCACTGCAGGCAACCCCAAAAGTGCAATTTGTGTGAGGAAACGGGTCATACTTTCCGCTACTGTGTTTGGGCCTCCCATAATAACCTGGATCAGTCTATCTGGGTGGAACACGAGGCCTATGTGACAACTGCACAAAAGAAAAAATTGAAAGCTAGTAATCTGATGGAACAATTGGGGAAGGGGAACCAGCAATCTGTTCCGGCATCCTCGTCTGCTCCCACGGTAGTGGAAGGAGAAGGTTTTGGTAGTCCCCCTGTCTCTTTACAGCCTGCTTTGGACTCCTCATGAGACATGTTGAGCGAAACTACTTCTAGGGTTTTAGATCATGACCCGATTGCATGTGAGCGGTCTCAGGACTTACCACTAGAAGAATGAGTAACAACATCTGGTGACATAGTTTCAGAGGATCCTATGGTGGTAATGCCTCCACCTAAAGCTAGGGAGGATATACCGTTCCAAAGGGTCACGCATTCCAAAATGGCCTCAAAAGGAATTTGTGTGGACACTGACATTCTTGCTAAAAATTGTTTTGACATTCTTATGGATGTACCTGGTGAGGAAGGGGATGGTGAGTCTGATGGCTCTTCTGTGACTTCCGTGCCCTTGGACCCCCAGATGGAACTGGGAATGTTGGGAGGTATAAACTGAAGAAAAGGAAGAAAAGAAAATGAAGTGACTTTTTCATGTTCTATTTTTTTGGCTTTATGATGCAAGCTTCTACTTCTATTACTACTATAAACGTTAATAGTATTCTTAATCCCAAGAAATGTATTGTCACTTTTGCAAGTTTGCGTAATCTTAATGGTCAGATCATTTTTCTTCAAGATACCCGATTACATACTGTTTCTGAGTTGGAATGTGCAAAAAAAGATTGGAGGTGGGGGCCTTCTTTGTGATCGATAGGAGAGGTTATGTGTTCTGAGGTGGGCATTTTATTTTCCAATTTATCTTTTCGTATACTAAAAGTATTGGATCTCTCCCCTGGTAGGGTTCTATTGGTGGATATTGTTCTTGGAGGTTTAGCTTACTGGCTGATTAATATATATATATATATATGCACCCCCAAACAAAGGCAGAAAGAGTGGCCTTATTTCACCTGGTTGCACCATTCCTATATACTTCCAAATTGATTTTGTGGGGTGGGGACTTTAATTGTGGTTTGTCTCCTAAGGATAGGGGTAGACAGACCACAAAAGTGTTTAGTGATACAAATGCATTGTTATCCATATTGAATAATACTGGCTTGTGTGGTCTTTATGAAATACTGGGCAAGACACCTGAACATACCTTTTATAAGCGGAAGTTATCCACTTGCATAGATTTTTTGTTTGCTCCAAAAGAATATTTTGTACTGATGTTAGGATTATACCTCTGGAAACCTCTGATCATGTGCAGGTTCAAGCTGAAATTGGTTTAGTTTACAATATTACTTTTGGACAGGGTTATAGGAAATTAAATGCGTCCATATTGCAACATGAGGTGGTGAAACGGGATCTAAGTGATTTCTTGCTTATCAGGCTTGATGCCCGCTTTTTATATGATACCTGGGGCGAATGGTGGGAGGATTCCAAAAAGGATATGAGATTTTTTTTGCAGAAAACTTCTAGCTCCTTGGTGACTTCTAAATATCTGGATTACCTGTCATTAAGAGCTAAATATTTAAAACTTTTGACACGGGCGTGGGGGATTGGTACTGACTTGTAGGCACAGCTTCGGACTCTTTTTTTTTTTTTTCAATTTTCTGTTTATTTCTTTTATACATAATAAAATGCACACAATATTCTCATGCAAGAGAGTTGCAGATCACAAAGTAATCATTGAAAATAACAATAGTTATCTCTCACTTCTGGTACAGTGGGCGTGGGGGTAAAGAAGATATCAGCAGAAATATGCTTAAAGTCCTTAAAGTCTATAGGAAATGCCAACCGCTTCACGGCTAAGGTCTTATGCCTTAACGTCAAGGGAAAGGGTAGTGAACCTGCACTAACTTAATCGTGCTGTTGACCTTTTCAAACTCGATGAGTTATTACTTTAAATCAGGCCCCCTTACCCCGTCTGTCCCCCCCATCAGCCACTCAATAAATGCATAACAGTATTTAATAATATCTGAACCACAATGGTGCAATATTGTAAGTATTAATAAGGTAAGATAACTTTGAGCATTTCAACGGTGTATAGGGTCATTTTAGAAGTAACAGGTAACCGTTAATCGTTAATGCGTACAAAAAGTAAGGTTGTTACGACCCTGTACCTCCCACTACCCTTATCCAAAACTAATTCCCTGCTCACAAATAAAGTCTCAAGTCCTCATAATTAGGCACTAAAGAGATATGAAACTAAAAAGTATAATACTGTCCTTCAGTCTTCCTCCTCGGAGCTCTCCTGAACTACTTCCCGTGGTGGCTGGGCCTGGAACTCCTGTTCTGTCTTCTCGACCCACCGACCTGCATCTTGTGGATCACTAAATTGCCACATCTTCCCACCGTAAGTTACTCGAAGTCACGCCGGTAGCATGAAGGAGTGAGCTATTCCCAAATGTCTGAACCTCTGCCGCACTGCATCAAATTGCTTCATGACGGCCAGCGAGTTTGAAACGAAAGGTCAGGAAACAGTTTAACATCTTGGTCATCGACCTTCAGTAGGTAGACCGCTCGCGCTGCTCCTATTAACAAATCTCGTATTTCTGGCCCGGTGGTTTTCAGCAGTATGGTGCATGGCGAGTTTAAATCTGTAGGTCGAATTCTTGGCTTAATCCTGTAAGCTTGTCTCAATTCTGCCCATTCAAACTGCTCCGAAATGCCAAGATTCTCCGACAACCAAGATTTTAGGTACATTAAAAGATCTACTCCTTCAGTCCCCTCGGGAAGGCCGACAATCCGAACATTCCCTGCCCTCATGGCATTTTCCACCGCTTCAAGCCTGCCCCTTAATTGTTGGTTGTCTTTCACAATCTGGGCCACAGTGGCTTGCGCAGACAGGGATCTTTTATCCACTTCTTGCACTGATGTGGTCAATGCCTTGATGGCTGCATCCTGCGACTCAAGCCTCAACAGCGTCTTCTCTATTTTATTATCCATTGCTCTCACTGAGTCCAGAATTATTTGCCAGGGAGGTTCTTTTGTAGCCGATATAGCAGGTCGATCCGGGAACTCCGTACCCCCGCTCGGCGCGTCACTTGCTCCCACAGGCCGCAGTACATTTGAAATTGAGGGATGAGTATTTTTAGTTCTTCCCATGATGTTTTTGGTATCGTTATGAAGCTGAGGTTTACGAGAATCAATTAGTGCCTCCAAACGTCGATTCAGAGCCCTTAATTTGGTATTTAGTGGCAGAAAAGGGTGAAGATGAAACGGAGCTTTAAGGGGCACGTCCTGCTCTGAAGCTAGCTTTCTGGCGCCCTCCAGCTTCGGACTCTTAAAGATCAAATGTGTGCCTATCACACTCAAAGGGAACATGAGACGGCTCACTGCCAAACTTTTGTTACACAAGGGAAAAAGGACTGTGTTAATCCTTATGATTTAGAGCTACAGGGAGTGCAGAAGTTGACAATGGGAGCCTTGTTTGGGCAGGATGGGACTTTGCATACTACGCATTATGGTATTAATAGAGTGGATACTGAACATTTATGGTCTACTTATCAGACTGTTGTTGATACACGGCAGTCTGTTTTGCTAGCATCTGGGACTATGCCTGAGATTCCCTTTAGTGATGTGGAGACTTTAATGAGTCCTATTTCGGAAGAAGAAATTTGTCATGCTATAGATCGTTTAACGGATAATACGACTCCTGGTTTAGATGGTCTCACTAATGAATTTTATAAACTTTTTAAATTGAAACTTCTAAAGATTCTTCAGTCAGTGTATCAGGAATTTCTGGATGGGGGGGATTTGACCCCAAGTATGCAAGATGGTGTAATAACTTTTTTGTATAAAAAAGGTGATTCACGGCGAATTCAGAATTGGAGGCCTCTGAGTTTATTGAATTCAGATTATAAAATACTTACTAAAATTTTGACGTCTCGATTGGCTAGAGTTGTAACCCATGTAATATTGCCATGTCAATCTTGTGCTATACCTGGAAGGTCCATACAACAAAACCTGATTTTTCTTCGGGAAATAGTGGAACAGGGCCTGAATATGCAATTGGATGGTTATTTGCTATCTTTGGATCAGGAGAAAGCTTTTGATGTGGTTCAGCATGGTCATCTTTGGAATACTTTATTGCACTATGGTATTCCACATGCTTTTGTAGGTGTACTACAGCATTTATATGACAAGGCAATGATGATACAATTACTTAATGGACATTTAGGGACCCCAGCTCAGTTGCAGAATAGGGTCCAACAAGGATGTTCATTGAGTCCACTTTTATATGTTTTTACTATACACCCTATATTGAGATTTATTGAACAGTCAGAAAATATAAAACTGATTTGTAATATTTTTGGTATACAGTATCCTAAAGTATCAGCATATGCAGATGATTGTACGATCATGGTAGGGGATGTACATTCTGGTAGAGGTGTGCTTGAGATTTTAACCACCATGCGTGATGTTACAGGGCTCAGAATTAATGTTGCAAAGAGTACATTGTTTGTTTTGGGCACTGCATTGGTTCTTCTACAATTCCCTATTCCAGTTGCCCAGGGTGAAATAAAGATTTCGGGATTGTGGTTTGGGTCGAAACGAGCTGAGCAGATGAATTGGGATCAAGTATATGATACTGCACACAGGAAGGCTGAGTCATGAAAATCCTGAAAGATTACAAGAAAAAACATATTTATTTGTTGAAAGCATACATTCTGCCTGTATTTTTATGTTTCTCATGTTTATCCGGTACCTTTTAATATGCATACGAAGATTATGGGGCTTTTCTTTTTGTTTTTATGGGGTAGTCGGTTAAATCCTGTCAAGAGGGCACATACATATAGAGCTAGAAAAGAGGGAGGGTTGGGAATGATACAACCATTGGTTTCCTTATTTACTAATTTTTTTTATAGTAATATTCGTCCGCTGCTCTTAGGTGAAACGAGTTTGGGGATTGTTGGAATGAAGCGCTGGGAAGCTCAGTTCTTGACTACATGGGGGTGTGGGAAATGGCATGTGTCAGATAAAAGTTTGCCTGTTTATATCCAGACCACATTGAAATATGTCAGACTGTGGAAAATTGTATTACGCTGGTTTGTTGATTCAAATAGGTGGAATTTTTATAATACTATTGTTGCTCACTGTTGTCTGGAACATCCAGTATTTGCTATTCCAACTCATTTGGACAGTCAACTTTTAATAGCAAGTATCACTGAACCACAAATTCCACATAAGATGCAAGATGTGATTTGGTTGTGTGGACATCAAAGATTGCAGTTTTGGAAACCTCATCTACGCAAGGACATAGACAGGATGGAAGCAATCCAGAGGAGGGCAACTAAAATGGTGCAGGGTCTACATCAGAAACCATATGAAGAGAGACTGAGAAAGCTTAATATGTATACCCTTGATGAAAGGAGGGACGGGGGGACATGATAGAAACTTTTAAGTACCTCAAGGAATCAACAAAGTCCAGGAGGGTAGCATCTTTCAGAAAAGAGATGTGTAGAACAAGGGCACAATTTAAGTTAGAGAGACGCTCAGGGTAATGTGAGAAATTCTTTTCATGGACAGAGTGGTGGACACATGGAACTGCCTTCCTGGAGAGGTTGTGGGGTCTAAAACAGTGGGGGAATTCAAACATACATGGGACAGACATAAGGCAATTATAGTGGGGGGTTGCAGGAAGTAGGCTGTTGGTTAACTAGAATCTGCAGCTTATCCAATAGGTAGGGGAAATGGGCAGCCTGGGTGGGCCAAGTGGTCCTTATCTGCCATCAAAGTCTATGTTTCTATGTTTCTATGAACGTAAAAGGAAATCAGAAGCATAAAATGTTACAGGACAGGCTTTGCCTTGCTGAACATTGTACAGAGAAAATTGAGACCATGCATCGTTTGTTCTTTGAGTGTACCTATATGATAGGTTTTTGGGATTCTTTGGGTGCATTATGGGGAGAAAGTCTATTTTCTCATATGTTTTATGATGTATTAGTTTTGGGGAAGTTAGAAATGGGGTGGATAAAATGGAGGAAGAGTACGGTATGGGTAATTTTGGCTTGTTTAAAATGGGTGATCTGGCATTCAAGATGTCTCAGAGACTTACAATCAAAGGAAATCACTATGTGGGATATGCTATGTCAAGTACAAGTGGAATTAGACAAGATTTATCAGTATGAATATCATACTCTGGGGGCGGCCTACTGTCAGAATTTTTGAGGGTGTGGAGTGGGTGGGATAGGGTTTTGCTTTTTGAGAAAAATGTGATGCTTTCCAGGTTTGTTTAAAGTTTGGTTTACTCATTTCACTGTAACCTTGTTTATTTTTTGTTTCTGATGCTTGTGTTCCATGTTTTGAATTATATGGTCTTTGTTTATTCTTGTTTTTGTTTCTTAAATAAAAATTTTCCTATTCTTTTCGATAAGTGCCATGGGATATTTAACATCCACCTGAACTACCACTAATTCAGGCAGATGGGACCTCGGTTAAACGTCTCATCCGAAAGACGGCACCTTAGAAGTGCAGCACCCTTCTCATGCTGCACTACAGTGTCAGTACTGGGATAGTAACCCAAGTGCCAGATGTGGGAACTGAACCCACAGCCCTCTGATCTCCTGGCCTCAGAGGTGAGTGTGCCACTTACTGAGCCACTGACACTGCAATATGTACTCCCTGGAAGAGAGGAGGGACAGGGGAGATATGATTGAGACCTTTAAGTACCTGAAGGGAATAAACAAGACTAATACAGAGAGGATTTTCCAGAGGAGAAAGGGGAGGGACACGAGAGGACACCAACTGAGACTGGAGGGGGATAGATTCAGGAGAGAGATGAGGAGACATTTTTTCACAGAAAGAGTGGTGGACAAGTGAAACTCTTTGCCGGGTGAGGTGGTGGCCTGAAAGATGGTAGACAGCTTCAAGAGGGGTTGGGATAGGGTAATGGTAAGTGGTAATCTGATGGGGAGGAAGGGAGGGGCAGCAGCATTATAAGGTGGTAGCTGAGCACTCAAGCAGACTCGATAGATTGTGAGGCCTGTTTCTGCTGGCATTTTCATATGTTCATATGCAGAAGGAAGGACCAATCAATTTTGTTACAACATACAGCATCACAGCTGGCAGAGTCAGAGAAATAATAGAGAAAAATTGTTTTGTTCTAAGAAGTGACCCTAGAGTGAGGGTGACAGCTGCTATACTACAAAGACAGGTGTATAGGAAGGCAAGCAATCTAAGAGATCAACTAGTAATCTCAGTACAGCCTATGAATAGGCAGAACACATGGCTGCCACCACTATCAAAGGCCTGTGTCAAATGTGGCAGGTGTAAATAATGCACTTATGTACAGGAATGCAGGGACTTCCAGAATCCCAGAATCAAGGGAATCATTAATATCTCCTCCTTTATCAATTGCAACACCACATATATGGTATAAAGGATGGTGACAAAAGTTTCTATGCTTACATTAACAACAAAAAACAGACTACAAATAATATAGGACCACTTACATCTGATAAGGATATAATCAGGTCACGCAGATTATGGCAGATGAATTCAATACTTATTTCTGCTCAATTTTTAATAAAGCAACAGATGTAACACAGGAAGTACAAAACACATAGAATATAAAAGAGGATGACTTTATTGAAATCAGTAGGCATGAAATTAGGACTGAACTTGAGGCACTTAAAATAAATAAATCTCCTGGACCAGATGGACTTCATCCACGTTTATTAAAATAAATTTCCTGTTGGTTAGTAGAGCCATTATATAAAATATTTAATTTATCCCTAAAAACAGGAATGATACCTAACGATTGGAAAATTGCCCTGGTCACTCCAATATTTAAAAAGGGCAACAAAGGAGAAATCTCTAATTACAGATCGATCAGTTTAACCTGTATTCTTGGTAAATTATTTGAAGCCATTTTAAAAACAAGACTTGAAGATGATCTAATAAAAAAAAAACTGGTGGATCAAAGCCAACATGGATTCAAAAGCAAAAGATCATGTCTTACAAGTAATTTGTTTTTTTATGAAAATGTTAGCAGATTTTTGCATGATAAAATACCAGTTGCTGTGGCATATCTGGATCTCTGTAACGCCTTTGATAAGGTACCTCACAGCACCTTGATTAGTAAAATGTGATCCATTGGAATAAACTATAGATTAATAAATTGGATCCAAGAATGGTTAAAAAACAGAACACAAAAAGTATGCATAAGAGGCTTTTCATCAAGCTCTGGTAAAGTGACTAGTGGAGTCCCTCAGGGGTCCGTCTTGGGACCGATGTTGTTCTCTATATTTGTGTCAGATATGACGGCAAATTAAAAAAACATAGCCACTAAATTTGTAGATGATACAAAGATTGTAGCAAAAATGGGATGTGAAAAAGACATTTCTGACTTGCAAGAAGACATAACAAATCTAGAGAAATGGGCAGTACAAAACGACATATATTTTAATGTCGATAGATGTGTAATAATGCATTTGGGAGATGACAATCCAAACACACAATTTTAATTTAATGGTAAAGTTTTGCAACCTGTAACAGAGGAAAGGGATTTGGGCACTATTATTAAATCTGATTTTACTTTCAGTACTCACTGTAATCATATTAGAAACCAAGCGAACAGACTCATAGGATTCCAGCCCATGACTGGGCCGCCGGATCCATTCTTCGGTGCGGCCGTGGCTCCTGAAGTTAGCTGCCCAAGCCGCCACCACCTGCCCACCTTACAGCTCCACCACTTGGGATTCCAGCCACTGATGGGGCCGCCGGGTCCATTCTTCAGTGTGGCCGTGGCTACTGAAGTTAGCTGCCCAAGCCGACACCACCTGCCCACCTTACAGCTCCACCACTTGGGATTCCAGCCCCTGAATGGGCCGCTGGGTTGATTCTTCGGTGCAGCCGTGGCTCCTGAAGTTAGCCTCCCAAGCCGCCACCACCTGCCCACCTTACAGCTCCACCACTTGAGGTAAGATTTCAGCCTGGGATCGGGAGAAGCACGGGAAGCTACCATTGGTCTAGCGTTTGTTGCCTCACTCCCCGATTGGACTCCCGCTGACTACGCTGCTCCTGATTGGCTCTCGTCTCTCTCTGCCTTTTGCTCTGCTCACTGGGCTCTGCACCATAGAAGTCTATTGGACTTTGCTGTAGTTTTTGCCCGCTTTCTCCTGCCATAATTGCCGTGTTTCTCTACAATGTATTTTACAGCCATTTTATTGAACTGTTACTATAGCTTGTGTAATTACAGCCATTATCCTGTTGTTAAAACTGTGAGTTTAAACTTTGTCCTGATTCTTGCAACCTGGTCCCCCCTCTCCCTACTTTTCTCTACTTTACTGTCTCCTGAGGACTCGAATTTAAAACCTTCCTGCCTCATTAGACCTGCTGCTACCATCTCTTTCTCTCTCTCACTCTTTCTTGGCGCCAGGTACTGGAATATTCCATTGTTCCAAACTGTAGCCACCCCTTCTACCTAATCCTTAGACTTTTCTCTGTATGCCCCGATTTAGCCACTTTCCTTAAATCACCTGCCTTTGTCCTGCACTGCCTTATCTAATCCCCACCTTTCCTCTCTCCCCCTTAGATTCCAGCCCTTGACCGGGCCACCGGGTCCATTCTTTGGCATGGCCGTGGCTCCTGAAGTTAGCCACCCAAGCCGCCACCACCTGTCTGCCTTGCAGCTCCACCACTTGGGGAAAGATTCCTGCCTGGGGTCGGGGAAGCGCGGGCAGCTACCATTGGTCTAACATTTGCTGCCTTGCTCCCTGATTGGACTCCCGCTGACTACGCTGCTCCTGATTGGCTCCTGTCTCTCTATGCCTTTTGCTCTGCTCGCTGGGCTCTGCGACCATAGAAATCCATTGGACTTTGGCGTAGTTTTTGCCCGCTTTCTGTTGCCATAATTGCTGTGTTTCTCTACATTGTATTTGACAGCCATTTTATTGAACTGTTACTTTAGCTTGTGTAATTACAACCATTATCCTGTTGTTAAAACTGTGAGTTTAAACTTTGTCCTGATTCTTGCAATCTGTTCCCCCCCCCCCACTTTTCTCTACTTTACTGTCTCCTGTGGACTCGATTTTAAAACCTTTCTGCCTCACTAGACCTGCTGCTACCATCTCTTTCTCTCTCTCACTCTCTCCTGGTGCCAGGTACTGGAATATTCCATTGTTCCAAACCATAGCCGACCCACCCCTCTGCTTCTACTTACAATCTGCCAAACTTTTCTCTCGACCCACGCCTCCCGATTTAGCCTCTTTCCCTACGTCACCTGCCTTTGTCCTGCATTGCCTTATCTAATCCCCACCTTTCCTCTCTCTCCCCCTTTGACTCCAGCCCCTAACTGGGCTGCCAGGTCCATTCTTCAGCATGGCCATGGCTCCTGAAGTTAGCCGCCCAAGCCACCACCACCTGTCTGCCTTACAGCTCCAATACTTTGGGTAAGATTCCTGCCTGGGGTTGGGGAAGCGCGGACAGCTACCATTGGTCTAGCGTTTGCTGCCTTGCTCCCCAATTGGACTCCCGCTGACTACGCTGCTCCTGATTGACTCCCGTCTCTCTCTGCCTTTTGCTCTGCTCGCTGGGCTGTGCGCCCATAGAAATCCATTGGAATTTGCTGTAGTTTTTGCCTACTTTCTCCAGCCATAATTGCCGTGTTTCTCTACATTGTATTTTACAGCCATTTTATTGAACTGTTACTTTAGCTTGTGTAATTACAGCCATTATCCTGTTGTTAAAACTGTGAGTTTAAACTTTTTCCTGATTCTTGCAACCTGGTCCCCCCTCTCCCTACTTTTCTCTACTTTACTGTCTCCTGAGGACTCGAATTTAAAACCTTCCTGCCTCACTAGACCTGCTGCTACCATCTCTTTCTCTCTCTCTCTCTCTCTCTCACTCTCTCCTGGCACCAGGTACTGGAATATTCCATTGTTCCAAACTGTAGCCACCCTCCCCCCCTCCGCTTTACTTACAATCTGCCTAACTTTTCCCTCGCCCCACACCCCCCTGATTTAGCCTCTTTCCCTTCGTCACCTGCCTTTGTCCTGCACTTCCTTGTCTAATCCCCACCTTTCCTCTCTCTTCCCCTTAGATTCCAGCCCCTGAATGGGCCGCCAGGTCCATTCTTTGGCACGGCTGCGGCTCCTGAAGTTAGCCGCCGAAGTCACCACCACCTGTCCGCCTTACAGCTCCACCACTTGGGGTAAGATTCCTGCCTGGGGTTGGGGAAGCGCGGCAGCTACCATTGGTCTAGCGTTTGCTGCCTCAATCCCCGATTGGACGCCCGCTGACTACGCTGCTCCTGATTGGCTCCCATCTCTCTCTGCCTTTTGCTCTGCTCACTGGGCTGTGCGCCCATAGAAATCCATTGGACTTTGCTGTAGTTTTTGCCCCCTTTCTCCTGCCATAATTGCCGTGTTTCTCTACTGTGTATTTTACAGCCATTTTATTGAACTGTTACTTTAGCTTGTGTGATTACAGCCATTATCCTGTTTTTAAAACTGTGAGTTTAAACTTTGTCCTGATTCTTGCAACCTGGTCCCCCCCTCTCCCTACTTTTCCTTACTTTACTGTCTCCTGATGACTCAAATTTAAAACCTTCCTGCCTCACTAGACCTACTGCTACTGTCTCTTTCTCTCTCTCACTCTATCCTGGTGCCAGGTACTGGAATATTCCATTGTTCCAAACCGTAGCCACTCTCACCCCCTCCGCTTCTATTTACAATCTGCCTAAGTTTTCTCTCACCCCATTCCCCCTGATTTAGCCTCTTTCCCTATGTCACCTGCCTTTGTCCTGCACTGCCTTATCTAATCCCCACCTTTCCTCTCTCCCCCTTTGATTCCAGCCCCTGGCCGGGCCACCGGGTCTATTCTTCAGCGCGGCTGTGGCTCCTGAGATTAGCCGCCCAAGCCGCCACCACCTGCCCGCCTTACAGCTCCACCACTTGGGGTAAGATTCCTGCCTGGAGTCGGGGAAGAGCGGCAGCTACCATTGGTATAGCATTTGCTGCCTCACTCCCCGATTGGACTCCCACTGACTACTCTGCCCCTGATAGGCTCTCGTCTCTCTCTGTCTTCTGCTCTGCTCACTGGGCTCTGCACCCATAGAAATCCACTGGACTTTGCTGTAGTTTTTGCCCGCTTTCTCCTGCCATAATTGCCGTGTTTCTCTACATTGTATTTTACAGTCATTTTATTGAACTGTTACTTTAGCTTGTGTAATTACAGCCATTATCCTGTTGTTAAAACTGTGAGTTTAAACTTTGTCCTGATTCTTGCAACCTGGTCCCCCCTCTCCCTACTTTTCTCTACTTTACTGCCTCCTGAGGACTCAAATTTAAAACCTTCCTGCCTCACTAGACCTGCTGCTACCGTCTCTTTCTCTCTCTCTCTCACTCTCTCCTGGTGCCAGGTACTGGAATATTCCATTGTTCCAAACCGTAGCCACCCTCCCCCCCTCCGCTTCTACTTACAATCTGCCTAACTTTTCTTTTGCCCCACAACCCCCCCGATTTAGCCTCTTTCCCTACGTCACCTGCCTTTGTTCTGCACTGCCTTATCTAATCTCCGCCTTTCTTTTCTCTCCCCCTTAGATTCCAGCCACTGACTGGGCCGCTGGGTCCATTCTTCGGTGCGGCTGTGGCCCCTGAAGTTAGCCACCCTAGCTGCCACCACCTGCCTGCCTCACAGCTCCACCACTTGGGGTAAGATTCCTGCCTAGGGTTGGGGAAGCACGGGCAGCTACCATTGGTCTAGCGTTTGCTGCCTCACTCCTCGATTGGACTCCCGCTGACTACGCTGCTCCTGATTGGCTACCGTCTCTCTCTGCCTTTTGCTCTGCTCACTGGGCTCTGCGCCCGTAGAAATCCATTGGACTTTGCTGTAGTTTTTTGCCCGCCCCCCACCTCCGACCTTAAATTTATACATCTAAACCCCTCCCTCTCTCTCTCTTCCCTCAGCCCATTCGCTCACCTGCTTGGTCCTTCACACCAACCCTTCCCATTTTCGCCCCACACAGTGTCTGCCTTTACCAAACTCTCTCTCCTTCCTTGTAGCTTTCTCCACTGCCCTCTGATCTCCCTTTAACTGTTTCTGGCACAGTCCTCCCCCTTCCCCACCCCGATAACTCTATGCCTTCCTTGTGGTCACTCTCCTCCCTGTTTCCTACTCTCCTTCTTCTCCTTGTTATGCCCCCATCTCCTCCCTCCCTTATCCCTGTCTCCCTTGCCCACTCCCCCCAATCTACTGCCACATCACAACCTTCTGCTCCAAGGGAACCCTCCACTTCATGCCTCGTCCTCCTTGTGGCCCACCTATGACCAATACCTGACTACTGCTAAAGGAAACAAAGCCCTGTGGACTGGCCTGCCTATCCTTGCTAAAACTGATTGCATCGCCTGGCTTCTACTGACCGGAACCTGCCTACGACTCCCTCAGCAAACAGTGTCATAAATTAGGCCTTAAGGAGCTATGCCTTTACTCCTTAAAACTGCTTCTTCTCATCCTACTAATCTCAGGCAACGTACACCGGAACCCTGGACCATGCAGCCCAAGTTTCAAAACATTGGCTGGTGCTCTTCTCCTAGCAACCCTAAACATCTATAGCCTACTGTCAAAGTTCGACGCACTTCAAACCTTCATTAGGCACCACAACCCTGACATCCTAGCTGTGGTGGAAACCATGCAGTAACCCTCCAAGGCTACAATATTTTTAGACTGGATTGAGTCTCTAAGAAGGGTGGGGGTTGTGCCGTCTATGTCAAAGACACCTTAATGGTTCACCCCCTTGATACACCATGCCTGAGTCCTCGACCCAGATCCTACCCATCAAACTACTACTGGGTCCTAATCACAAAGTGCTCCAAATCATCACCATTTACATTCCACCCCAGACCAAGCCAACGGCCTCAACGATGTCCTCAAGTTTATCAACTCCCAACCTCCTGACTCTGAACTTATCCTCTTAGGAGACTTTAACATAAATTGGCTCGGATCTGATGCTGATGCTCGTAAAGATGCCATATCTGCTGCCAACCTCACACAGATGGTTAACACCCCTACTAGAACAAATTACAAGACCGGCACTAGCACCCTATTGGACTGGGTTCTTACAACTCACCCATCCCAGATCTCTCATACCTCCATACTCCCAGACTCCTTCAGTGACCACTCCCCAGTCGTTTGTGTTTGGTCCAACAAATTTCTCAAGCCTCCGCCCACTATCATACATAGTAGGGTCCTTCCTCATGGGAAGTTCTCCCATTTCAAACAATACATGAGTCTACAAGACTGGCAACACATCTACAATGCTACAGATGTTAATGTGGCCCTCGACTTCTTCATTGCCACCTTTAACAAGGTCTGTGATCTATTTGCACCTGCTACAAAACATAAAGTCAAAACAATCAGCAACCCCCTGGATAAACTCCAAGCTACTCTCACAACTGAAAGCTAGGGACCACCTCTGGGCAGTGGCCAAAGCCACTGGCAAGTCATCTGACATTCAGAACTATAAACAAGCCCGGAATGCCTGTACCAAAGTCATCCAGCTTACAAAAACCTCCTACTATAACGATGCTCTCACAAACACCTGGGGCAATGGTCGTGCTTTCTGGGACAACATCAAGGAAATCACAGGAAAACAACCTAAAAAAAAACAGCCATGCTGATTGTTGACAATGTCACTACACTTGACCCCACATCAATTGCTAACACCTTAAACTCAGCATTCACGGACTTTAGTGCAGTCCTACATTCTGATTTCTTTACTGACGACACCTGTTCTGCAAATGCCCGTGTCTCCCTGGCAAAAAAAAACAACTTCTACTTTCAGCAGATCAACCTGCGTAACGCGCGACGCTACTTCACAGCTGCCATCTCAAACTCCAGAGCTAGTGGTGACACCCTCGACCTCAAGTTACTGTTGCTTACTATAGATAAAGTTCTATGTCCCCTAACCAAAATCATGAATCTCTCTCTCTCAGCTCTAGTCAATTCCCGGACAGATGGAAAGCTGCTACAGCCTCCCCAGTTCACAAAAGTGGTGATAAGACTAACCATGCTAACTATCACCCAATTTCTATTCTGCCCCCTCTCTCCAAGGCACTTGAAACGTATCGTTGCAGACCAGCTAACCGACCATCTCATTAAATACAATCTACTGTGTGATCAACAGCATGGATTCAGAAAAGGACATAGTAAATCCACTGCCCTTCTTGAATTCACTGGTGCCGTACATAGTTCCCTAGACAAGTGCCTTCTTACTGGCGCAGTTTACGTTGACCTCTCCAAGGTGTTTGATACTGTTCACCATCGGCTACCAGTGAAACCAACTTCTAAATATTGGACTCTCTCCAGACTCAGCACAGTGGTTCAAAAACTACCTGGATAACTGCACACAAAGAGTAAAAATTGCCAATACTCTCTCTGATGCCTTACCAGTTCACTCTGGTGTTCCCCAAGGTTCTATACTTGGCTCGCTACTTTTCAGCCTATTTCTAAATTCCTTACCACAATCCTCCATGGAGAAAATCATCCTCTATGCTGACAATGCAGTCATCTTCTCATCCCACCGAGACCCCTTGGCATTACAACAGAATCTCCAGGTTGGCTTTAGTGCCATAGAAAAGAGGTTCTCTAATCACAAGCTCATCCTTAACCAAAAGAAAACAAAGTCTATGCTCTTCTGCAGCTCTCAAAATAGGCACAAGCTCCACCACCCAACTATCTCCACTGCACAAGGGAATATCCTCGACCAGGTCTATTCCTTCAAATACCTTGGGATACTGCTTGACACCAACCTCTCATACAAGGCTCACGTCGATACCATGGCTAAAGCAGTAAATACCTGCCTTGGCCTCCTCTACAGGCACAGGCAACATCTCACACCCCCAAGCGCTGAAGCTTGCCATTCAGAGTTCCGTGGTCTCGATTATTGATTACGGCCTTCTCATCTATGGCTCTGTCACTAGGTCTACCCTCAGACGCAGCACAACAACCCTCAATAAGTCATGTTGGCTAGACACTGGGGCACACAGACTTACACATACCTGTGAACTGAATGCACAAACCCGCTGGCTCCAACTCTCTGATTGCATAAAGTACTTGACCTGCATAATGGCAAGGAAATTCAGTCTTGGCCTTGCACCGCCTGGAGTCACTCCCTTGCTCCACAACAGCAGAAACAACCTGCAGATCACCAGGAGGTCTAAAACACAACTCCTGCAAATCCCCTGCTGCCACACTGCTCAGGGTCAACGTTCATTCACCTATACAGCTCCACTTTGGCTGAATAACCTTAACCCTGATATCTCCTCAGCTCCTACTCTCGGTACCTTCAAAACTCATCTACAGCTTCATCTTATTGACTCGAGCTCCTGCGACTGCTACGCCTATGCCTGAGCTAACGTGTCCAGCCATTGATACCACCACTTCCTTCCCCCTCCCTGCTGCTCTTACTCCATTTGCACTTATTAACTATCTACCCCTTTCTACCACCCTCCACTCCCCTCTCTCCATCATTCTCCCTGCCCCTCCTTCCCTTTCACCTGTGTTTCCTTTACCCCGTACCCCCTCCTCTGACAACTGCCTCTGACTACATCTTTGTGTCCCCTTCCTTCGTTTTCCTCCTTATCTCTGTTCTGTCTGCCTTCCTACCGAGGCCTCACTGTTCTTCCACTGGTCCACTACATGGCTCCTAACCTGAGTGTTCCATGAACCTGTCTCCAGTGGAAATGTCATTTTACCATGTCTTTTGTTCCTACCACTAATCACCAGATATTGTTGTACCATGACTGTGTTGTCCTTTTGTTTTGAGTGTCAACCCTGTTGTTGTATTTACCTCTGACGTGGAACCTTTGTAAAAGAGCCTTGGCTTAAAGGTCTTTGTAATCCTAGATTTAAATAAATAAATAGGATGTATTAAAAGAGCTTTTGTCACTCGGAACAGAAATTGTATTCTCCCATTGTATAGAGCATATGTACATACCCATCTGGATTATTGTTCGCCACTATGGAGTCCCTTTCTTAGGAGAGATATAAATGGTTTAGAGGTGATTCAGTGACGGGTTACCAATATGATTGATGGAATGCAAAACAAGACATATGAAACAAGAATTCATGAACTGGGCCTGTATTCTCGGGAACAGAGAAGAACAAGAGAAGATCTCTTGTTTATGTTTAACTTATCAAAGGATAAAGAACTTATGGCACTTCTTGGACTATCTTTTAATATCAGGGATGGTAACCTTAAAAGCCATAAGTATCAGTTACTATTAACATATCCCAGAAATGATATTAGATGCCATTTTTTTACTCAAAGGATTATAGCAGTTTGGAATTCACTACCAAAGGCCCTACTAGATACAGATAACCCCACCACCTTTAAAATAAATTTTGATAAATATTTACTATACAAAATGTAATCACTTCCAGATCTCTGGAGATGTACTTACATGGGCATCGCCTTTTGCACATCTATGATCGTTAGTATGAACCGTAGTATGAACATATGTGGTCTACATGGCAATATGTACATGTGGAAAATACAATGTGGGCAGGAAGAAAAGAAAATTCAAGGAGAGAATGGAGGAACATATTAGGGCTATTAGAAATGAGGATTTAGAATAAGCCCTAGCAGTACATATAAAAACAGTTTGAAACAGAGAAGAGCATTCCATCAGATATGTAGGGCTGGAACATATGAAACTGGGCCCCAGATGGGGAGATAGAGATTTGGCTATAAGTAAAGATGAGCAAAATTGCTGAATTTCATTATGCGAAATATTTTGCTTAATTCGGCTGTTTTGAGAAATCTTTTGCAGAAGCGAAATGCAGATTTTCGCCTGCAAAGTGTGAATTTTCACCCATGGACCACAAAATTTCACCCACGAAATGCCAAAGTTATCTCTTTTGTGGATAAAATTTTACTGTTTTCGGGTGAAATTTTGCAACTTTGTACCCTGCAAAATATTTCACGGAATGGCCGAATTATGCAAAATTGCCAATTTCGCAGGAATTTTGCCTGCAAAATTTAATTTTGCAACTTCTCTAGCTCTAAGTAAAAAGGAATCATACTGGATCTGCCATCTAGGAGCACACAACTCTAGGAATGGGTTAAATGAACACATAGAGATACTACCCTACCTGACTGATGGAAGTCACTAACTTTCTTTCTCTCCTTATCCACAATCCACTGGTCAAAACAGAAGATGTCGCCAGTCCCTGTCTGAGGGCTCCTTTGAAATCAGAGACTGGAAGATACTGATTTACAAAAGTTTGAAGGTGTTTTTTCTTCCCATCATACAACGCTGGGTTTGGAAATCATAACATTCAGGGCAGGGGGGGCCTGTTATATGCTGACTCTAATTCTCAATAATTGTTTTGGTAAACTTTGGTGTAACAAATAGAGGTGACTTCTTGCAACCCAGTTGAGCTCCCTATCTGTATATCTCAGGAAGCCTCTTTTTGAATGTGGCAATTTAAAATACATGTAATGTGTGTGTGTGTGTGTATATATAAATATATATATATATATATATATATACAGGTAAATCTATATATGGATGTGTAATTGTGTATGCCCTCCTGATGTCTCTGTATGATATTTTCCCACCCTGTCTCTTCTTCTCCCCTTCCCCACAGCCCTCCCCACCTTGGCAGGCGTAGAAACTTATACAGTAAGTATGTTAGAAACATAACAATGTAATAAATAATGATTACTCTGTTCTGACGTTTGCTCTCCCTCCATCCTTTAATTTGTAACTTTAATACCTACTGGTATACGAGTAATACTCGGGACAATACTCAAGATTTAGGACAACAGAAAGCTAATGCCCATTATTTGTCCAGGTCACTCCTGAAAAAGGGACCTCTGGTCTCAGTGAGCTTACCTGGTTATCAAAATCTAAATAATTAAATAATGTTGTCCCCACTTCACAGTGGAGGTAACAAGTTACCATCTTTAATGAACCCATCAAGTTTTGCCTTAAATGAATTAACACTAGAGGCATCAAGTACACCTGCTGGTAGGTAATTCCACGGTCTAGCTGCTCTAGAAATATAGCCCTGCCTCCAGGATTCTGTTTTAGCATGAGTCTCAATAATCTGATGACTATGCCCATTAAGTCATATCTAATGTCCTTATGGGCAAGATGTAAATCCCTTCTTTTTTTTTTTTTTTTACAATTCTGTTTGTAGTTCCTCTGGCACCGGAACTCTCTCGGGCCTCTCTGCACCCATGTGCTGCTCTACCGCCCATTGTGAACCCTGCCATCTTCAAGGTCATTACTTCCCCCTGAGCCCCTGGGAGGACATAGGGCACTAGGCAATCTAAGGGGCAGTGGCAGGGCTCCAGTGTTGGGCATGTGTTGGGACGGCACTGGGAGAGCCATCAACGATCCGGACTGGAGGGGATTTTACATGATGTTTACACCCCTGAAGTGGGACGTGCAGTGCTGCCCAGCCCACAACATGGGTGCTCCCACCCACATCTGGAAGGCAGCTGCCCCATGTCTTCCCCTCGCTTATGAGCCCCTGTGCATCACAGTGCCGCCAATCTCCACTGGGGGCCACTGCTGTGCCGGGCTACCCCTGGATCCCTTCCCGAGAGAGGAGAGCAGTCCTCCGGATGTTCAATCCTCTCTCTCTCCCCTGCTGACCCTCAGTGATCCGGGCTCATTCCCAAACCCGGGTTACTGGCGTGGCACGAAGTGTGGCATCCAGTGCCTCAACCCTCAGTGCCACCGGGCTGACTCCATAAGTCCCTTCTTAATACAGTACTTCATCATTTAGAATTTTGTACATCAACAGGATGTCCCCCCCAGCATGCCTAGTCTCAAGATGCCTTAGCCCCATACCAGACAGTCTTGTTTCATATGGTACATCCTTGTATTGTGATATTAATTTGGTAAATGACCTCTATGGTCTTTCAACCAAAATGTTGTCCTTCTTAAGATAAGGACTCCAACTTTGGGAGCAATAGTCCATATGTGGTCGTATAAAGGTTTAATACAACAGAAGTAGTACATGAATAAGAATACTCTAATATACATAGTACAGTATGTGATCAACAAATCTAGAGGAGAAGTATTTTAAAAATGTGTCTGTAATACAATACTCACACTGGGTATGTATTTATTTTAAATGGGGGCACTGTACTGTTTAAATTAAATGTACTGGGGATTGTCATGTGATGTAACTGATTGAATGGGAACACCTGTTTTTAACAGTATAAATGGATGCGGTGGCCCAGGGGGCACTATTCATTTGATAAAGCCTATTGGTGAAATGCCATGATTTTCCTGGCCACCAATGTGTTGGTGAATTATTCTGTCCACTGCTACTAAAAATAAATGGTTGGATTGCACTAACGTTTGTCTGCATATGGTTCTTTCCCTTTGGAGTGGAAAGCGGGATAGTGTGCCATGACTTTGTTCTCAGGCTTTGTGCAAAATATTCAGGTGATATATTATTACTGTATTTCCTTTGGCACTGTTTTATTCCACAGTGTGGTGCAATACAGTAAGGCATAGTGCAAACTGCCTGGGGCCGGTGTGACCCTCCCCCTCCACTTTCCTATTTGGGCTATTGTAAAAAAAAATCCCCCTCCACCCATCTCAGGCCTATCACCCTCACAGACCATGCCCCCTTACTGAGAAAACTCACCCACAACTTAACAAGTATTAAGAAAAAAAAATCAGCACATGGCTAGTCCCATCTTAACAGTCTCATGCCAGGTCCGCATGCCAATGATCTCTCCCTCAAGCTATACTGCAAAGCTCTATGGGGAGAGACTGCCGGCATTCAGGCCCAGCAGTTAGACTGTTAAAACTGGATCAGTGGCGTACTGTTTCAAGACCTTTTTATACTGGTACTTGTCACCTTGTGGGTGAGGTTTTGACTAAGCAGACATGGGTGGGGGGTGTGGTTGGGCTGAAATTGGTGGGAGAAGACTATTAATTATTGTTGGTGTTTTTTGCTGTATTGCAATTGCACAGATTAGACAGCAGTTTTTATTTATTTATTTAACAGTTTTACCAGGAAGGCACACTGAGCAGGGTAACGCTTGATTCCAGATGCGCCCTGGGTGTGGGGGGAGAGGGAGAAATACAGTAGAAATAACATATAGAAATACAATCGTATATACAGATTAGGCAACAGCAGAAAAAAATACAATGGAGTAAAAAATATATATTCTGAGCAACTTAGTTGTGCCCTAAAGAAGAAGACAATAATGCAACATGAACGACTAACGCAGTAGGAACAGTTGAGCAGAACCACTGGCTACTAGCTGAGGGGTCAGACTGCTTAGTAATTGGCTGACAAGGTGAGCAGAGGGTTTGTGCAAGTCACCATCAGGGACCAGGGTTGTGGTGTTGGGATGCTGTGGTGGGTAGGGGTGCCACGGTACAATACAGAATGTTTGGGGATAGGGAGAAGTAAGGGGTGTCACTGGACGCCAAGGAGAAATGAAGAGGATGAGGAGAGAGGGATGCCACTGGTAAGTGGATGATAACTGGAAAGGGATAAGGAGAGGAGGTTCTGTTTTTCTCCGCAGGAACATCTGTTACAGCTTAGGACCAGTTAAATCATATGAGGGCCAGTGCAAACATATGCCACTTTCCCAACTGGACCAGAGCAAAAAAAAGTTAAGCATGACCCCTGTTAATGGTTAGATTGCCTATGTGTCACAGATACATGGAACGTAGGCAACCCTAAGTCAGAATGTCATGCCCATGGGGTCCAGTGGACCTCTGGCAACATTCATGGAAGGGGCGTGCAGCCATTGCACACTCAATCCCCTGGCTATTGTGTAGCTACATGCATGGCTGGTCCAGGAACATGTCTGTGGGTGTACCTGCACTGCACACCATTCACAAAGATGAATAGTGCTAGGTGAGGGGGTGCTTGATATGGCAGCAGGGACCCTGACGTACCTTATGTGTGCCCCCCAGAGAGTTCCCTTGCAATCTGCGGGATGAAAGAATCCACATCTGTCATGTTGCTCCAGCTCTGTGGACAGATAAAGAGGGCTGTGGTCAGCCATTTGGGGACTTGCCCATACACTTTTGCAAGTTGCCATCCTGCACCTTCCCAGAATCCCCTGCTCATACAGAGTAGGGGATCCACTACAGGATCCAGGACAGGCATCTGATTGGATGCCTGCCTGTGTCCCTTGATCTGTCCCCTCTCCCCACAGTTGTGCGCCAGGGACAGGTCTGCAGGCAGGTACCCTGCATCTGTCCACAGGTGCACAGCTATGCAGGTTGGGTACACAAGAGTCACGCATGCCCAGCCTGCAATAGTGCATAATCCATATTGGTAGTATGACAATGTTTATTCTATTTTTAGGGAAAGATAAAAAGGGTTGAATTCAACAACTTTGCAGTACCACAGTATGTCTGGGTATATGGCTGTATTTTTGCATTTCTTGTTATAAGATACTATAACTAAACAAGGGAACTGAATATAGGACATAACAAAAATAACCAGAACAACATTGATCTGACTGCCATGTGGTGAACTACCATAATGGTTTTAATTAGACATGGGCTACCCAACAGGTAGCTTGGTCAGGTAGTTTGGGTATTGGAGATTTTTGGCTGGGTAAGGCAATTTGGGTAATGTACTATCCTTTCTGACATAACAGTGTGCTTCTCAGGTTGGGTAGTTTTGACACAGGTAACAGGTAATTAGAAACAGGCATTACAGGGCAGCCAAGGGCAGCTCGTGGGGTTCTGGAACTCCTGCCAGGGCTTCCAGGCTGGAAACAGATAATAAAAGGCAGCTGTTGTGTCCTTCTTGAGCTTACAGCACGAATTGGAGCACATAAAACTGGGCTGACAACCTGACTGGTCAGTGGTGTCTGTGCACCATGTTGTGCAGATAATAGCCGGCAGCAGTCTAGAGTGGAATCATGGTTGGGTGCTCACTCTGCAGTCTTCAGCAAAATCATGGTGATCATTTAACCAAAAGTTGAATTTAAAAAAAAATCATGAAATAAAAATAAAACCTCCATGAAGGAGCAAAGGGAGTGGGGGGCAGGGTTGGGGACTGAAACAATCTCAGGGAGGGGGGACTTGGGGGATCAGCCACAGTCGAGGAGGTGGAAGATGCGGTGCTGCAGAGAGAACAGAAAAGGAGCGGGAGGGACCAAAAAAACTCAGAACTCAGAAGGCAAGGCACTGGCAGCTGGTTTGAAGAAGTACTATTGTTTGTTAGGTGCCCTGAGTCCTGCCATTCAATTATTACTGTAAAGTCAGCTACACTGTGTGTGTCTGCAGCATAGTGAAAGCCTTGTACGGCTGTGTATTACACTGTTTGTTAGATGCCCTTGGCTGAGCCCTGTCATTTAGTACTGTGACAGTCAGCTACACTGTGTGTCTCTGCAGCATAGGGAAATTCATTTATGCTATATTACACTGTTTGTTAGGTGCCCCAAGCCCTGCCATTTATAACTGTGACATAGCTACACTCTGTGTCTCTACAGCATAGTGAAAGCCATTAGACTGTTTTACACTGTTTGTTAGGTGCCCCAGTACCCTGTCATTTATTACTATGACATAGCTCCTCACTGTGCATACCTGGCAGTCAGAGGGCAGTGAATGACACGGACTCTTGCATGAATGAGGCCGCAGATTCTGGAGGGGTATAAAATAAAATAAGTGCTTAATACTGGCACATGTACTGACTTCTGCTATGTTAATTTTTTTTATTAAAACCAAGGGCTATTTTCGACATAATTGTTACTTGAAAAGTGAAACCAGGACTCTGCACAAGAACGTGGGTGCCACACATGCACGGAGTCCTGGTTTCATTTTTCAAATAATAATTATGTTAAAAATAGCCCTCAATTTTATAAAACAACCACATAGCAGAAGTCAGTATATGCGCCAGTATTAAGTACATGTTTTGTTTCATACCCCCCCCAGAATCGGTGACCTCCTTCATGCATGAGTCCGTGTCATTCACTGCCCTCTGACTGTCAGGGATGCACAGTGAGGAGCGGATTGCTGAATTTCAGTCGGGATGACAAACAGTTATTTGTTTGTAGCTATATACATTAGAAAGGCACCTTTTGCACTTTTAGCAGAATCAGAGGAAACAACGAGTGAAGCTATGTTAAACTGGTACAGAGGTGAAATGGCACTAGAAACTGATGAAAAAGCTGACAGTGTCCTTTTTAAAAGAAAGTGTTGCAAGGACATTAAAATTTACCCACGAACATCCAACATGCCAGCTGTTAAACAGAGCCATTGCAGAGCTGTTGGCCGATTGTCAACTCCCTTTTGCTTTTGTTGTCCAAAAAGGTTTCCTCAAGTTCATGAACCAGATTGAATCATGGTACACCGTTCCCTGTTGAACATATTTCTCAAAAGAAGGCTGTTCCACAGTTGTATGACTTGGTGTGTACTGCAGACATTAAACAGTTGAAACTCTCTGAGATGAAGCAGGTTCACATAACCACAGATATATGGACCAGCAACCAATTGACTACATGAATGTTACAGTTCACTAGGCAAGTTTTCAGTCAGAAAGTAATAATCCCCACTCTCCCACAAGCAGTAGGAAGCAAATTGTATTATGGGATCTACCACTGCTCATCAAAAAAAATTTTGTTGAACGATGGTACAGGGAAAACTTTATGTCAACCGCATTTGCAGTCAGCATAAAAATAGACACTGCCTACCATGTTTTCTTTGGGGGGGGATGTGCCCCCCACACTCCCCACTTAATATAATCAACTCTGATTGGAGCTGATTAGGGGAGGGGGTGCAAGACCTCCAGATAACAGTGATGGGATCCAGCCCCTACACTACAGCAACCTGGTGCTGTTTTCCCTGTAGTGTCGGTTGACGTCGACATGCCGCTGTCGGGGCGGTGTACCGTATTATGTGTCACCACTCTTGAGGAAAACCACACTACTGTGAATATGTTGCAGGAGCAGGAACAACAATTCTAGAAATGACTTACTCCATATTCCTTATCTCCAGGGTTCATAGTGTCATATAATGGTGCCAATGTAGTCAAAGCTGTTTGAGATGGCAGTGACCAACACACACAATTGTTTTGCACATTGTTTAAATCTTTTCATCCATAGTTTCTTAAATGGAAACTGAAATTCTGAAAACATGTTAGGTCTTGCTAGGAAAATATGTGGGCATTTCAGCCACACTGTGAAAGCACAAAAAATCCTGAAGGGGCTGCAGAGGTCAAACAACTTACCACTGCATACATTAAAGCAAGAAGTTCCAACCCACTGTATTTCAATATTTTACACGTTGGAAAAGCTCTTTGAACAGAAAAAAACTGTACATGAACACACCATGCAGAATCAAATAGTTAAAGTAGACATCATGCTCAGTTCCAGCAGATGGACTCTACATGAATCTTTGGTCACCTTATTGGAGCCATTTGAGGCTGCCACACATGATGTTAGTGTGGATTGTGCAACTCTGAGTCAAATTCTTCTACAAATAAGATTCCTTCATATTTTCCTTAATGACATAAAAAGACTTTCATGCAAAAGAAGACACCACTGCTGTTATTCTGGCAGATAACTTGAGTCTCAGATTGTTGATTGATCAGAGAATAAATGCTGTGTTTAAGAATTACACCTATGTGTTGGCTACATTGCTAGATCCCCATTTTAAGGGGAACATTGAAGTCATCCTTCCTACAGGAGAAGACGTTGAGCATTGGAGGGATCTTCTGCTAACCAAATGTGACATTGCCCTACCAACACCATTAACTGAAGCACAGCACTGAAACCCTGCTTAACCATCAGAGTGCGCCTCTGGTGCACACAATAGCACATGTATAAATTTTTCACAATCACCAGCGTCATCAGCGAGGGAAAAGACATCTACAGCTATTTCTATATATCCTATGTTCAGGGTCAGAAGGGCAAATCACTTCTGAGTCGCCTGCAACAACGTGGACTAGTATCACGTAAAGAAAGTGCAGCAGGTTCACCTGCCAGGCTGGGAACTGTCTCACATAACACAATGATCCTGGAGCATTTTACAGACCATACTGTGATCGGTCTCGAGGATGATCCACTACTGGAAACAAAAGAGAACAATATGTCCAGATCTAGCAAATCTTTCAGTAATGTACCTCATTTATCCACTTTCAAGTGTATATTAAGAACACATATTTAGTGCAGCGGTAGGAATAGTCACTGACAAAAGAACACCTCTAAGTCCTGTAAATGTGGAACAGCTTACATTTCTAAGAATGAATGCTGACAATTTCCCAGTTGTGCTAAACACTGAATTATGCGATTCTGACCCTGAACATGAACAGCAGTCAGCAAACAGTGACACTGAATATGATGACAAGATTGTGCATGAAATGAATAGAACCATCACCACTGCCACCATGCGAGCCACATGCACCACACTACTCTTAGTTTTCTTTGGTCAATCCTCAGTTTTATATTACGTAACTCTGATGCCCACCATGGGTCTAATTTTTGGAAACAGCAGCAGCAGCCTCACTCAGAGCAGCTGCACCTCTCGTATCTACCTCAGCAATGCCCTCCATTGGTATAATTTTTGGAAACTGCATCAGGGTCACTCACAGCAGCTGTGCCTCTTGTAACTCACCCAAAATTTCACATGCAGATGCCTGTCCTAACCCATAATCTGAGCTTGACCCATCTTGCTCTACCCATCCCCCTCCCAACTCTGTAACCCCCTTATACCCTGTCTCCCTCCTCCACCGTTCTTCCTCCTCCTTCCTAACCTAATGGTATAAATTGTAATCTACCAATTTGTTAAAACCTTGTATTGAACATTTGTTTTATTATTGCTCTGGCAAATGCTCACCCGAGCTGCCTGTAACTAAAGTAATGAATGTATTGACAAATGCTCATTATGCTGCCTGTTTAGAAATTTGTTTGTTACAACATTTGACGTGGAACCTTTGCAAATGAGCACATAGCTCAAAGGTATTCTGCTGTACAAATAAAAAAAAAAATAATAAACTGTCTCAGGAATGCCCGCCATGGGTATAATTTTTGGAAACAGCAGCAGGCTTACTCTGAGCAGCTGCGCCTCTTGTACCTGCCTCAGCAATGCCCTCCATGAGTATAATTTTTGGAAACAGCAGCAGGCTCAATCAGAGCAGCTGCACCTCTCATACCTACCTCAGCAATGCCCACCATGAGCATAATTTTTGGAAACGGCAGCAGGCTCAATCAGAGCAGCTGCATCTCTCATACCTACCTCAGCAATGCCCGGCATGGGTATAATTTTTGGAAACAGCAGCAGGTTCACTAAGAGCAGCTATGCCTGTTGTACCTGCCTCAGCAAGGCCCACCAGGGGTATAACAGCTTGGAGCACATAACAAACAGTGGAATAGTCAGAAACAGTCTTTCACATGATTTTTGTTAGGGTCAGGATCAGGTAATAGGGCAGTAAAACGAATTGGGTAGTAACTACCCGACCTGAACCAACTACTCATTTTTCATTCGGGTATTTTTTGGGGTAATTTCAGATAGTTTACAGGTACCCACAGGTAGTCTTGAGGGTCAGGTATTTTAGTACCTGACCATGCCTAGTTTTAATAGTGTTTTTTTTTAGTTTAAATAGGCTACATAAAATTAAAATGGCACTGTTAAAAGTGAAAAGATCACATTACTGACAACAAGAACAGATAAACAAAATATAAGCTGTAAATCACTATAAATGTAAAAATAGATTCATTGTTGATTATTTTAATTTAGGACAGAGGATTAACTACAATACAATCTAATAACTGTATGCCCTGAGGAAGAGGAAGTTATCCTTGAAACACTGGCATTAATACAGTGCTGTTATCTGATTTGATACAATAAAATGTAAAAAAAACATACTGGGTGAGTGAGTCTCATTTCTCCAGATACTGATAGACAAACCATTTTTAGAGTAAAGGTAGTCCATAGGTGAAATGAGTATAAGTGGTTAAACTTGGAAGTCCTGAATACCTCTCAGAGTGGCACATAATTTCCTCTGTAAACACCTTAACAGTACAGTACAAACATTCCTGAGAGGTACCGTCAGGAGATTCAAAGCCTGTGAAATTGTTCAGTAGCATTTGACACAAGGCCTGTCTTCCACTTAAGAATTAGATAGTGATCAAGTTTGCTTTTCTGGCTTTCTAGTAGCAGGTATGTCTTAGAATGTCAAAGATAATTTTGTGATGTGTCCCCCCAGTACAGTGACTGTGCTGGTGCTTGGCTCTGGGTCCCAGTCTCCCTGCAACCCCCCTTCCCCCCCAACCCCTGCACTTCCAAGCAGTCCCTGAACCCAACCCTGGATCAGTTCAATCTACTTAAAGGAGGTCTGTAGTACTATTATGCCGGTACCTGTACATGCATATATTCATACATGTGGGAGGGGCCCACCGGCACCTGGATGATGCAGCCTCCCTCTGCCCCATGGCAGCTGTGTGCCTACAGTATCCAAGACGGTATGTCTGTATTCCCTTTCTTGGTGACATATTGTTCCCTGTGAAGCAGCATCGCCATTACTCACTCTGCAGACCAGCATCACCATTACTCACTCTGCAGATCAGCATCGCCAGTACTCCCTCTGCAGACCAGCATCACCATTACTCGCTCTGCAGATCAGCATTGCCAGTACTCCCTCTGCAGACCAGCATCGCCATTACTCACTCTGCAGACCAGCATCGCCAGTACTCGCTCTGCAGACCAGCATCGCCAGTACTCACTCTGCAGACCAGCATCGCCAGTACTCGCTCTGCAGACCAGCATTGCCATTACTCACTCTGCAGATCAGCATTGCCATTACTCGCTCTGCAGATCAGCATCGCCAGTACTCACTCTGCAGACCAGCATTGCCAGTACTCACTCTGCAGATCAGCATTGCCAGTACTCGCTCTGCAGATCAGCATTGCCAGTACTCACTCGGCTGACCAGCATTGCCATTACTCACTCTGCAGACCAGCATCGCCATTACTCGCTCTGCAGACCAGCATTGCCAGTACTCACTCTGCAGACCAGCATCGTCAGTACTCACTCTGCAGACCAGCATTGCCATTACTCGCTCTGAAGATCAGCATTGCCAGTACTCGCTCTGCAGATCAGCGTAGCCAGTACTCACTCTGCAGACCAGCATTGCCAGTACTCGCTCTGCAGATCAGCATTGCCAGTACTCGCTCTGCAGATCAGCGTAGCCAGTACTCACTCTGCAGACCAGCATTGCCAGTACTCACTCTGCAGACCAGCATCGTCAGTACTCACTCTGCAGACCAGCATTGCCATTACTCGCTCTGCAGATCAGTGTAGCCAGTACTCACTCTGCAGACCAGCATTGCCAGTACTCACTCTGCAGACCAGCATTGCCAGTACTAGCTCTTGGACTGCAACATCTGTACTGCTGACTGTGGAGATGCTTGTTGCAGAAGGCTGTAGTGCACAAGACCATGCCATGTGCATGCATTCAGCAGGGAGCAAGAACAGCCAGTCCTCTACTGATATTTTTTGCCACTACATGGGTTGGGGGGGCAGAATAGACCAAGCTGAAATGTGTCTGTGTCCCAGGCCCCACACAGTACCCCAGTTTTGTCTGGAGGATAAGAAGGCTGCCCAACATAAGGAATACCAGATCTGGAGCAGCTTCAGACTGTGGAGGGTAAGACGGGAGCACATCACCATATTAAGAGCAGCAATCCTGTATTATCAGGTACTGTACCTATGTAATGACCTCAGCTCCAAGATGGGGACCAGGGGAGACAGGAGACTATGGGGAGCTAGCAGGAGGCATCTAGCAGAAGGGGGAGGATCAGGGCAGAGAGAGAAGCAACTCTCCAGGAGCCACACCTATGTTAACCTTGTTGTACAGCCCTTCGGTTGTCCTGCTTGCTCCTGTCTGAGTTGCAGATTTGTGACAATTGGCTTAACAGCAGCTATTACATGCTGCCTCATCTGTTATTTGTTTTGAGCCTAGAGATGCAGGGCTAGTTTGAGAAAGAAGGATTTGGCAGGAGGCCCTCTTTCTGGGGAAGGACAGCATTAAGGTTCCTTCTGTTTAGTTCCTGAAGAGCAGTCTCTGCGAATTCAGAGGTTTGTGGACCCTCAGGGAAATGGGGCCCGATTCCAAGTCAGCTTATGCCGGCGCAAGCCGAGATCCGCCAACCCCTTGGCATAAGCCATGACTTGCACCAGGCATTACGCCAGCCCCAATTTCAAGAAGCACCTTGCGCCATGTCGACTGTGGGTTACGCCAACCATGGGTTACACCACCCACTACACCACAGCCCACAACAACATGGCACAAGGGCAGGTTATGGCAGCAACTGTGCCCTATTCTAAGAGGGTGGCTGCCGTAACCCGCTGCCGCAATTCCAGGAGCTGCACTGGCAGAGTGAACTTAGAGCAGCCTGGAGCTGCTCTAAGGGGCATCCGATGGTGCCAGCCATCGGATGCCCACTCTGCAGCACCGTGGCAGTGGTACCAATTTGCTCCCTGCCTCACAAACACAGCCATGCCCCCAACCCCTAAATGTCGGGGACCCCCAGGGTCAGTTCTGCATTGTGCCTCCGGACTCCTGTGCCACCTGTCTTGCCCCCCCAACCCCTGGTGCATGCCATTGTGTTCCAGTAGGGGGGGGCTCCAGGGGGGCCCTCAGTTGTGGGCTGCGACTTGCGACATGCGGGGCTATTATGCCATGCCAGTGGCATTCGCCTCCGCATAGCTCAACCCACATGTCATAAGTGCCAGGACCATGCTACTCTTGGAATCCAGTGCAGGGTCCCTCGTGTAGCGGCGAATGTTCAACTCGCCGGAGTATGCAAGTTGCGACATTCGTCCTGGAATCGGGCCCATGGATATTATCTTTCCATGGCATGGGATTCTGAATTTATGCTGGAGTTGGCATGAGGCTCTCATGACAGAGGTATACACCCTGTGGGCCATGATACCTGGGGAGATAGTCATTCTCAAAACACAGCTGCGTTTCTTTAAAAGTCACAGTTGTTTGTGTCCAAGCTGTGTGAAGGACCAGATCTTTCTCCTAGAAGCACAGAAATTTAAGGATGACTGACCATGGCTGTGCTCCGGGCTGGAGGATTTGGGGCCCAGCACATGATATATATGCTCTGTTTCAAGGGAGCAGGTGTCAAGGAGTGATATTTCAGTTTGAAGTAGCCCTTGAAGAAAGACAGACAGTTCAAGGTCTATTGATCCCCTCTGGTGAGCTGTAAATCTGGAAATTATTCCAACAATTGAAGCTCTCATCATCTTCAGCATGACCTTGTAAGATCTATACCTCCTGGTGGAGCTGCACGATAGCTTGTTTGGCCGTATTAAGGTGGCGGTCAGTGGCAGTAAGTTAAGTGTCTATAGTTTCCTGTTGCATTTCTAATTTATTGATGTCTGTTTTGAGGACTGCAGTGGTCATCTTCATTTTCTTTTGGAATTAGAAACATAGAAACATAGACTTTGATGGCAGATAAGGACCGCTTGGCCCACCCAGTCTGTCCATTTCCCTACCTGTTTGACAAGTTGCAGATCCTAGTTAACCAACAGCCTACTTCTTTCTAACCCCACTAGAACTGTCTTATGTCTCTCCCATGCATTCTTGAATTCCCCCACTGTTTCTGACCCCACAGCCTCCTCAGGAAGGTCATTCCATGTGTCCACCATCCTCTCTGCGAAAAAATATTTCCTCACGTTGCTCCTGAGCCGCCCCCCCCATCTTCAAATTGTGCCCCCTTGTTCTTGCACATCTCTTTTTCTGAAAGATGCTACCCTCTTGGACTTTGTTGATTCCCTTGAAGTGCTTTAAAGTTTCTATCATATCCCTTCCTCTCCCTCCTTTCCTCGAGGGTATATATATTAAGCTCCTTTAGTCACTCTTCATACGGCTTCTGGTGCAAACCCTGTACCAGTTTAGTTGCCCTCCTCTGGACTGCCTCTATCCTGTCTATGTCCTTGTGGAGATGCAATCTCCAAAACTGCTTGCAGTACTCCAGATGGGGTCTCACCAACTGTCTGTACAGAGGTATAACAACTTCCTGTTTTCTACTGGTGATGCCTCTCTCTATGCATCCCACTATCCCCCAGCTCTCCTTACTGCCTTCTCAAATTGCTTGCCTACCTTTAGGTCATCTGATACGACTACCCCCAGGTCTCTTTCCATTTTTGTTGTTGTTAGTACCTCCCCCCCATTGTGTACTCTTCCCCTGGGTTTTTGTTTCCCAGGTGCGTTACTTTGCACTTCTTTGCATTGAATCTAAGCTGCCATACTTTTGACCATTCCTCCAACCTTGCCAAGTCCCTTCTTATCCTTTTCACACACCTCCTTGTGTATCGACCCTGTTGCAGATCTTTGTGTCATCTACAAAGAGGCATACTATTGGTTGAAAATGGATTTAAAGTAGCAGTACATGAATGCAATGAAAATTTTGACCTGTACTTTTTTTATGCTATTTTAGATTGCCCTTTATCTCCTTACTTGTATGATACCCTTCTTTCTCCATTTTGAGTCTGCTTTAGTGCTTTTTTCACATTTGAAATAATAAAAGGAGCTCTCCTTTTAATATGGCTTGTACCAGGTTTTCATCAGTATTCTCAGCTGTTTTTGAACGCTTCTAGTTCCATAAGGTGAGGGAGCACTGCCTGCTGCATGATAATTCATTTTAGTCACAACAGAAGTGATTTTAAGCAACTGATGTACAAAAACGGCTGAGAATAGTGATGAATACCTGGTCCCAGTCATACTAAAAGGAGCGCTCCTTTTATTATTTCATATGTGAAAAAAAAGCACTAAAGCAGCCTCAAATTGTAGAAAGAAGGGTATCATACAAGTCAGTAGATAAGAGGCAATCTAAAATAGCATAAAAAAACATAGGTCAGAATGTTCACTGGATTCAGGCACTACTGCTTTAATAATTGACTACATGCTGCACTGTATGACTCATGCCACAAGCAACCCATTACAGTCTGGCAGGTGTACTGTCGAAACAAAATAAAATGAGCCATATGACTAATGCTGACTCTTTCGAATAGTGAGGACTTTCCCAGTAGAGTTTAGTGCTGGGTTACAACAACTTAGATGCTTTACTGTGATGACAGAATGGCTATGGATGGATGATTTCATATGTTCTTAGGAACAGGACACCCCCATTTGCATCACTAGATTCTCTCCCTTGTTTTCTTTCCATCTCTCTGACTGATAGAGCTATTTGACCTGTTGCAAGTGTTCTTCTTCTGCATATTTTAAATATATTTTTCAAAACAAAAAAAAAAAAGGCACATAACAGAAAATTAGCAGTCCCAGAATTCCCATCTTGCAGAATTTTCTCCATCATGATGGCTAGGCTAAAGGCCTGTGGTTTGGTGGATAGCTGATGGGCTTCATCAGCGCCTCCCACTAAGGCCACTACTTAAGGCCGAAAAAAACAGCTCTCTGGGTTGGTTGCATCATTTTCATGTCCCTGATCATCGCTTGTTGTTTTTTGGGGGGGATCCCTCTCAACACCCCATTGCCATGACACATTTGTCCATTTGCACTAGGGATGGGCGAACCTCAAACGGTTCAGAGGTTCTAAAAGGCTCGGATAAAGAAAAAAGGTTTGGATGCTTATCCAATCCTTATCCAAACTTTTAGAATAATATGCAGCTTTCAAGTTTTTTGGTTTTGCACTTTTCCCTGGTGTCTAGCAGACCCCCCTCCCTATCCTGGATCGATCCCCTGTAAGTGAAAAAAAAATGGTCCCAAAGCTTCCTGTTGAATCTGTGGACCAGAATCCCCTTCCCTATGCCTGATCCCTTTTGATTAAATTAAATAACTAAGTGTCCCCATATTAATTATTCTTCCCTGGCATCTCGTGGACTAACCCCAGCCCCCACCCTGGCAAGTACTGTTCCCACCCCACCCCCACCCCAACGGCAACTGGCCAGCCATCTGTCTCCATACAGCCAACTGCTCGTTCGACTGAGCTGACAATGAATGAGAGCATACTTGTACAAGCACACGCTCATTCATTGACAGCCAGCCAGCTCCACTCATTCCCTGAGGTCCTCTTGGGTGTAGCAGAGGTGAGTGGAGGGCAGTTTTGGTTGCTGTGGGGGGGGAAGCAGGATGGGGGAACGGTGTTGTGGAAACAGCCCTCCACTCATCTCTGCTGCACCCAAGAGGATCTCAAGGAATGAGCGGAAGCTGGCAATGAATGAGCGTGTGCTTGTACAAGTACGTGCTCATTCACTGTCAGCTTAGTCGGGTGGGCAGCCGGCCGTGGCAGAGAAGGAGGGCTGTGCCGGTTGTCTGCTCAGGGTCAGGTGGTGGGAGTGGTGGGACCAGTACCTGCCAGGGTGGGGGTTGGGGTCCACTAGATACCAGGGAAGAATAATAATTAATATGGGGACACTCAGTGATTTTATTTAATCAAAAGGGATAGGGATAGGGAGAGGGTTCCCGGTCCACAGATTCAACAGGAAGCTTTGAGACAGTTTTTTTTTTTTTTTTACAGGGGATTGATCGGGGATGGGGAGAGGGGCCACTAGACACTAGGGAAAAGGGAAACTGGGGGTGAGGGTCTATTCCGAGCCAATCTGAACAGCCGAAAATGTTTGGAAGCTGTTAGTTTCTGAACATTTTGGCTTGTTTGGGTCGGTTCAGATTTTTGCTGAACCGGGTCGCCCATCCCTAGTTTGCACAGTATCTCTTTTTTTCTCTCTCTATCTCTGACTAGACTGCAATGAAATTCCCCAATCTTCGGGGAAAAGGAGCTGGGAAAATCAGCAGAAAAAGGAAATCTTCCTGCTCCTTGGTACCTGTCTGCACTGGTGCTGGGCCTGCCACTGTCCAGCCTGGGACCGACCCCTGCTTGGACCACAGCCTCCACTCTTTTGAAGCTCCTACGTTTGGCAGACTGTTGACCCAACACCTGCCAAACATGGGTGTGCCATTGCTCCACTGCTTTCACTGCTTCCGCTTCGTTGTGTGGTTAGGGTTGTGGTGAGTAGGAGCCTTGTAATGCTTATGAAAGGGAGTCTTTCCCTCCTCCTCTGCTGTGCTGAGGACTTATAATGCTCTGCTCGGCTACAGCAGGATGCACCAATCAGATGACCTGTGGAAAGCTCTTGTGGGAGGAGAGGGGCTGAGAGGGTGTGACAGAGCAACTGGCTGCAGTGTGCTGACTAAGGGAGACCACAGGTTACGTGAGGGACTGAGAACAGCTTAGAATGGGCTGCCAGTGTACTGACCTGTAGCAGCCATAGGACATATGAGACAAGAGAAACTACCTTGGAGAATGAGCAAATTGGAACTTTACTGACAGTTCTGATGGTGCCAGATACAGGAGGATCAAAACATAAATAATGCAGCATGAATAATTGGTTGAAATTGCCTCTGATCTTAAACTCTAGGTTCTCAATGTATTTCTGTTACATAGAAGCACGTATTTCTATAGCAGTACCTTCTTGTGCTTCTGCTTCTCCCACAAATTGTCACGCCTGTAAATATACTTGAGCAACTGTAGGCATAAGCCTTCCTAGCCCTGCCTTGTGCAGTTGCAACAACTGACACTGTCAGATATTTTCTGAAATTTCTGTGACATCTTAGGCATAAACCTCCTCAGCCCATCCCTGCCCCCAGTCAGATCACATGCCTTTTAGGGAACAGTAACTGCTCTGTACAATTCCCACCTGTGCCAGTCTACTGACCTCCACTAGATACCCTCAGATATCTATTATTATATTGCATTACTCACACTCTATTTATTTAAAAGTTGGTGAGCAGGATAGAAAACTGACCCAGAACTCATTTCCAGGTGTGACCCTGGGGAAGGGATACAGCAGGGTGTGAAACAGCAATAAAAAGTAAAGTGACAGCAACAGGTGCATGCATCTGACTAATGAAAGAAAATTACGAGTTCAAGAAATAAAAAAATAAAATTATATGAAAAGTGTACAAAGTACATTGGTAGAGGTAGCCAGGATGAGAGCTAAGGGAGCTTGCTACCAGTGTTTGGCTAGATATTTGTAACAGAATCGTAGTGGTATAAAATTCAAATTACAGAGTACACTGAGTTTTTAGCTATACAGTAGAGTAGCAGGTAAAATTAGTAAATATTAGGGTGAGGGTGAATAGGGCATAGATTGTTGTAATGTGTAGAGAAAAAGAAGAAGGCTAGCTGCAGGTTAATTCTTATGGGTAGTGTGCCAGTAAAAGTGCTTTGAGAGAGTGCAGGGAGGAAGAGAGACAGATAAGCAGTGACCCGTTATTTTACAGTGTTGGAAGGAAGAAGGAGAAAGCAGACTGGCTTGCTACAGTTGTATTGTGACAGATACGAAAGAAATGAGCAGCTGACGATCAGTTGGACTAGGGAGTGGGAGGAGGAGATTGCAGGGCAAGGAGAGAGGAGAGGTAAGTGGAAAGTGAGGCAAGCCAGTATATGGACAGGAAGTAGGAACAGTGGGAGAGACATAGGACTTTAAAGGAGGAAAAAGAGACATTAGCATAGCAAGAGCAGTGACGAGTAAGAGCAGTGACGAGTAAGATGGATCACTAAGGGCAAAGCAGCAAAATGAATGGACAAGCACTGATCAACACCAACTATGTTTACTTGGTTGTATTTGCTGTGTAGTTGTTGAGTGTAGATAGTGCAACAGTAAAAATTAAATTTATCACGAGTTATAACAGTGAAAGTGTCATGACTGGGAAATGAAGAGGGTGGCAGCACCGGAGGAGGTGGGCACCCCAGTGTTGCATATTGTGTGTAGGGGGTTGGGGTTGTTAGCCAGCATGGGGGGTTGGGCATCCTGGTGTCAGATACTGGATGAGGGGTGTATTAGCCTGCACTGGGGTTTGGGCACTCCACTGTCAAATATTTTTTTATATTATAGATGGGTCGGGTATGGGGGATTCTGATGGTGGAACTGAACATCTGCCACTGTTCTTGTTGTATTGGCTGTGTTGGACTGGTAGGAGGGGGTAATAGAAGCAACAAGTTCGAGCACCTGCAACCAGTTTTCTTGCGCTGTGTGGGTTGGGTGGGAAGGTGGTAGTGACTCTTCTCTATATAACAAAAATTTCTTCCTTTCTCCTGTGTAAGTGGACTAATATCAGGGAAAATGTGAACTTTCATCAAGGGGGAATAGAGAGCACCTTCTGAACAAGCAGTTTTAACCACAGTTTCATGGTCTGTCTCAAATGCAAATGAAGAGATAATATTGTTAGCGTTAAAGAGCAACTGTCACAATTGAGGCAGGCAATCCATATTGAGAAGTTGCCTGCCCCGGGAGTTATTTCATTCATATTTCACCTCTTAGTTTTATTTTTAATAAAAATTATAGCCCTTGTAAACTCTGACTAATAATGCTGAGCCAGCCAGGGAACACTGCAGCCCAGCCCCTCAAAAGTGCAGTTTGATAATGCGATGTTGAGAAGGGGGCTGCAGGCACTACACAGATACAGTAATAGGATCAGAGAGGGGGAGCTGCCTAAAATATAGTTACATTATCTTTACAAGCAGGTATACACGTATGGGGCCTGTATGTTTGGGGTGGGCAGGCAGGAGGGGTGGTGGGGAGCAGAAGTAGAACTGGCAGTGCCGGTATGTCGGGGGGCAGGTGGGCAAGAGCAAAAGTGCCACAGAGCAGCTTTCTGAAAGAACTGGCAGTGCCTTCATGGTGGTGGTGGTAGGGGAGATAGCTGAAGTAGAACCAGCAGTGCTGGTGCATCTGGGACAGGTGGGAAGAGAGCTGAAGTGCCACAGACTGGCTTTATGAAAAAAAAAAGCAGTATCAGTATGTTCAAGGCAGATGGGTGGGTGGGGGGAGCTGAAAGAACCATCAGTGCCAGTATGTTGTGGGGGCATGGGAGAGGAGCTGAAATGCTGCAGAGTGGCTTAAGAAAGAACTGCCAGCATGCTGGGGGAGGGGAGAGCTGAAGTGCTACAAAGTGGCTTTATGAAAACATGCATTCACTTGGGTGTGAAGGAATGACACCAGCACAGGGATTAAGCTCCTGCTGCCAGTTTTGTGTAAGTGCAAGGTGGGTGGATACTGACATTGCATCAGGGGTTAAATTGGTCAGGAACTGACAGGAACTGAGTTCCACCTCCTCTTACACCTTTCTCTTTTGAATACTATTGGAGAGTTCAACCTCCCAGGAATGACAGTTCCACCTCCTACAAATGTAAATATTACAGTTTCACCTCATAAACATTTCCAATTTAAGCACTGTATTGCGACCATTGAGCAACAGCTCTACTGTCCCAAAGACAGTAGAGAAACAAAATACTGAACAGCATCAGTAAAGTGGAACCACTGCACATGAAACACTGGTGGTATAATGGACAAGCTGCACAAGCAGAACTCACTTCCACATTTTGCATTTTTCAGTGTTGTGATTAGGGCTGGGAGAACTCAGTGACGTTCTATCCCTTATTAAATAAGAACCGGAACATGGTGAAGTTCTGATTTATTCTGATTAGTTCTGATTTATTGGCAAATATTTGAAAAAAATTTGAAAAAAATGCATAAAATTGGCCAAAGTACCTGTAGGTCATGTTTAACACAGAGGCCCAAAGGAAATAGTTTAATACATGATTTGTATAAAAATTACAGTAAAACTGCTAAGTGAAAGCAATAACTGCTAGCTGCTTCACGTCTAGGCTATATTGGTGGCATATCCATCTCAGGCCCGTGACGTTGAGTGTGCCAGGAGAGAGAGAGAGAGAGAGAGAGAGAGATAGAGAGACAGAGACAGACAAATAGATGCAAATACTATTTTGCCTGCCTGACCTGTACACTAGAGTGTACGCACACTGCACAGCCACACTGAGGCCAAGTTTAATTTCTTTATTTGTGATTTCTGTGACTGTAAAATTTCTTGTTGGACCCAGTAGTCTAGTCTCTCTCTCTCTCTCTCTCTCTGTCTCCTCTTCTGGGTGTCACAAGTCAACATTTATTTTGCCATCATGCCCATGCCCTGGGCCTGTACACAGACAGCCACAGTGAAATCAAGAATGTACTTTATTTGTGATTTCTGTAACTATAATATTTTTCTTTAGGCCCCCCAGTAGTCTAGTTTCTTCTCTCTCTCTCTCTCTTCTTCTGGATGGCACAAGCCATCAACATTTATTCTGCCAGCATGCCCATGCCCTGGGCCTGTACACAGACAGCCACAGTGAAATCAAGAATGTACTTTATTTGTGATTTCTGTAACTATAATATTTTTCTTTAGCCCCCCCAGTAGTCTAGTTTCTCTCTCGCTCTGTCTCTTCTGGATGGCACAAGTCAACATTTATTTTGCCAGCATGCCCATGCCCTGGGCCTGTACACAGACAGCCACAGTGAAACCAAGAATACACTTTATTTGTAATTTCTGTGACTACAACATTACTCTTTGGTCCCACAGTAGTCTAGTCTAGTCTCTATCTCTCTTTTTCTCCTCTGGATGGCACAAGTCAACATTCATTTTGTCAGCATGCCCATACCTTGGGCCCACAGACAGCCACAATGAAACCAAGAATACACTTTATTTGTAATTTCTGTGACTACAACATTACTCTTTGGTCCCACAGTAGTCTAGTCTAGTCTCTCTCTCTCTCTTTCTCCTCTGGATGGCACAAGTCGACATTCATTTTGTCAGCATGCCCATGCCTTGGGCCCACAGACAGTCACAACGAAACCAAGAATGCACTTTATTTGTGATTTCTGGGACTGTAACATTACTCTTTGGCCCCCAGTAGTCTAGTCTTTCTTTCTGTCTCTCTCTTTCTCTTCTGGATGGCACACCTTAGTTAACATTTATTTTGCCAGCATGCCCATGCCCTGGGCCTGTACACAGACAGCCACAGTGAAACCAAGAACACACTTTAAACAAGTATATATTGAATGCCAGTACTTTACCACACAGCTGCCTTTTATCCTAGTTCCACATTCCGAGAACAGACCTATGAGTCTACTCAACGACACAGCCGACCGACCGACCACAGCAGCTGCAGCTCGCGCTCAGATTTCTCCACCACATGACTGTGACTGTGGTTCTCCAGCTCCTGGGCTTGGCTCCACCCTCCTCTACTCACTCTTTGTTCCACCTGGCACCTCCACCTACAACTACATGCAACTTAGGCATGCAGAAAAAATGCACTGCTGTCCACGGACCCGGTGAAGTCCGTATTTATCCGGGTCCATGGATTCAGGGTTCGATCGGGGGTCCAGATTTCAGATGGAACAGTTTGCCCAGCCCTAGTTGTGACTGGCCAAGCATTTCAGATGAAAACGGTGAAGAGTGGACAGAATTGGGCAGGGGATAGGGTATTCTGAAGCTGTAATATGTGGAGAAGGGGCACACTGCCAAAATCCCTCTCACAGCTCAGTCTGATACCAATATGTTGGCATGCTTTGCAAGCGAGCATAAAAATGGTGTCCAGCCTGACAACTATAGACTTTGAGGTAGTATTGTAGACAATATCTGCATAGTCAAACATAAGATGGGGAGAGGAAGGCATGATTTGTTTCAGTACAGCACATCAAGCTAAGGGAGAAGTTTATTATGCATGGCATCAGTGTAGGTGGAAAAGTTGAAATTCTGTTCCAACCACACCAGTAATTGCTTGAATTGGGATGTCTCTTCAAGCAGGTTGCCATCCAAAGTTTTGGTGCTTTGCTAGTTTCTGTGTAGTGCCAAAAGTCAGGGGGACAGTTTCCTTGGCACTTAGTTTGAGCTGAACCAACATCGGACATTGTCAAAGTCATGCTCTATTGACAAATCCTGATCAGGGACTGAGACACCAGAAGCAAATTGAACTGTGTCTTTAGCATATCTGTGCCTGTAATAAGAGACATAGGTAGAGAGGATTTCATTTAAGATGATGGAGAAATGGACTGATACAAGGATGGAGCCCTGGGGTGCACCAGACTAGATGGGCAGAGGGATTGATGGGCATCACCATCTTGGTCCGATTGGAGATGATCTGAAAGGTAGGAACAGAACCACCCAGCCGCCAGGTTAGATAGGCCTACAGCACCCACCTTATCCAAGAGAACTGGGTGGGACACAGTATTACAGACAAAAATGCAGGAATTTATAAAAAATGTGATTCAATGTGGTGAATGAGCCGGGGTAGAGCTTGCTGACTCTCTGATGTGATTATTAATTGGGAGAGGTATAGCCCTCTCTAATAGCAAGCTCCCCACACACCAGCCATAAGCTTCAAGGTACCTGCTCTCTTTACAGAAGTGAAGGGAAGCTCAAGAGGAGTCTCACAAGTAGCGAGGACTCTAACTCACATGAGTGAGTTATTTAAAATATTAGAGCAGTTCTCATCCAAGGGTTTCACCTTGCTAAGGGTGGATGAGCTCATCAAATATCAGCTGGCATTTGAAAACTAAGAAACCCTTTTTGAAAATCATGGAGTGACAAGAATGTGAGTAAGAAAGTACAAACTTTAAAGAATTGCTGACTCTTTTGAGGAGTTGGGAAGGGGACAGTACACCGACCACAGTATCAAAGGCCTTTGCTAGGTTTATGAAAATGGCTGTAGTGAACTGGCCCTGGACAATATCCTTTCAGCACAGACATAGTGATCCAGATGTAAGCCCCCCCCCCCATTTCAGGGCTTATTAAAATTACCTCTCTCTTCTCCCTTTTGCCCATTTAAGATTAGTAAGGGGGGAGCTGGTGTCTGCCTTTGGGCATGGTTTTGCCTGCCCCTGTAGAGATAAAAGGGTGAGCTTTTAGAAGTCAGGAAGGTGAGTGGGAAATTGATCACAAGTTGGGCCAGGGTCTCAATCCTAGGCCTGGGAGTACAGCCTAAACTCTACAGCAAATGGAACTGCTTGGATTTCTGGTGGGAGGTCTGTCAGGGAATACAGCTGGTGGGATGGGACCCCGCATTTAGGAGTGGAGCCACAGCCCAGAGGAATTTGGAAGTTTGACTCGCTTCATGCTCCGCAGCATGGTGGTGGGTCCAAGGCCACATCCTTCATTTGGAATAGGTGATGGGGTGCTTCAGCAGTAGCTGCGTTATGGCGTAGCCTGGTTGGTGGTGGCAGCACCGAAGGGCCATACCTGTTTGGCATGCCGTCATGGTTTGATGGCCTGCCAGGAGCAAGTAGTCTGGGGATCACTTTTCCCATGTTTTTTCTGGGTCTGGGACCAGGGTGGGTCCTGGCATAGGCCTGATGCAGCAGGTTGATGTGTTCATTCTGTTGGGGAGCTGCCTGCATTGTAAGAGCCCCTGTTTGCAGGATGGGCGAGCAGAATTATTTTTTGCAGCAAGTTATCGAATGACCCAATGGGTACCAGGGGTGAAGTCTGTAAGATAGCCCTGGTTTGTGAGGCATAGGTCGCTGCTTGAGTTCCTGAGCCCCCTGAATCAGCGTCAAGTGGAGCCCATTTGTTGGGTCTACTTAGGCCCCAAGTCTGTGCCACAGTCCTGTGCTGCAGAAGTAAAAGAAATTGGTGTCAACTCTGTGCCTGTCTCCAGTTGCCTCCAGCCTCATGGAGCTATTTGAATTTATGTTTTAAAAAATAAATTAATTTTTATTCTTTTCATCAAGTATGCCCCTGCTCTGTTTGGCGCTGCTTTTGCTAACTAGTTTACCCCCTAGAGAACCCCAGGACCGTACCTGTCTGCTGCCTTGCTGCTTGTTCCTTCCACCAGGGCCGCATCTTCTGAGGTGAGCAGCTCTTAAATCATTCAGGTAGGCCAAGCAAATTATTTATTTTTTTTAAACATAACTTAAACAGCACCTCACCAACTTATCCACTTGCAACTGCTTCAAGTAATACCTACTTCCCTATGGGAGATCCATCCCTTCATTTAGTAGCAGATCCATCCCTTCATGTAGTAGCAGCACTTAGCCTCTCACCCTGGCCACCCCTACAGTACTTATAGTAACAATCCCTACTCACAGCACTTACCTTGTGAGTCTCTAATCCCCCCAACCCCATCCATTCGTGTATCTGAGGACTAGGGATGGGCGGACCCGAAAAGGTTCTGACCCTTATTATCAGGATGAGGATCCTGGCCAGAGTCCTGATTAAGTTCTAATTAGTTCTGATTTAAATCAGAACCTTTAGGAAATGAAAGTCAGTTTGTGGAAACTATTACTTAATGCCCTAAAAAACAGAAAATAAAGTATTATGATAACCTGAATGTGTTGGTCTGTGATTCTGTCTCCATTTTGCCCATTTGTTTAGCTCAGTCTCCCATTTTTCTCTGATGAAGAGATGCTGCTTGTGCTCCACACTCTTGGATTTACTTACTAATCGAGGGATGCTATCCTCATCACAAACCATACATTCCTGTGATCTGCTGACACTCTGACTGACAACACATTCCTTCACCCAGCATAACTTACTATGCAAACCCCAGTCCCTTCCATGTAGTAGTGCTACTGTCTAGCCTGCCTTTATACAGTATGTAACTCCCTGACTCCTTTATGCAGAAATACCTTTGCCCCACTAAAAAAAATCCCTATCCACATCAGCTGACACCCACTCTGACCCAGTATACATATCTACCCCCATCTGCTAAAGTGCCCCCCATCCCAGAATACACAACCCTGTCCTGTTTCCCTATCTATGCTGACAGCCCCTTCCCCCAGTGCAGTGCTTAGGGAAATAAAAGTTTAATACTGGATCCAATTTTGACTCCTCTTTGCCACTGCCCCCGCTTCATTTGTTCTTCACAAAATGCATAATAATAGCAAACATATTATAGCTGGACTTGCTTTAATCATTCAAACAGAGCACAACCAAGGCTCCCCTTGTGGGTGCAGGTCATGAGGGTACGGCGCCCTCCCCTAAGCTAAGGACCCCCGCAGCATCTCGCCAGCATATCCAAGGCTCCCCTCGTGGGTGCAGGTTGCGAGGGCACGGGCACCCCCGAGCTAAGGACCCCACAGCATCTTCACCAGCATATCCAAGGCCCTCATGGGTGCAGGTTGTGAGGCATGGCGCCCTCCCCTGAGCTAAGGACCCCCACAGCATCTTGCCAGCATATCCAAGGCTCTCCTCGTGGGTGCAGGTTGTGAGGGTATGGCACCCTCCACCGAGCTAAGGACCCCCGCAGCATCTCGCTAGGTAATGTGCATCTCTGAAATAGCCTTCCAAGCATACAGTACTGCTGAAAACACAGCCCTGAATATTCTCCAAAGTCGGAGTAGGAGCAGGAGCCAAGGACTATTCTATCTTCTAATTTAAAGTTTATCAGACTGACTTAAAGGTTTTACTGACCCCACACATGTGGAGATAGTTATTTTTCTGAGTAATTTTCAGCGCCTAGTGATCATTTTTCTGAGTAATTTTCAGTGCCTAGTGATCATTTGAACTGGTTCCAGTGTGTGCCTTAAGAGCCGTTTTGGTGCCATTTTCCCAGTTTGAATTAAGTGGCTCTTACCCTATGCTGCCTATCGCATTGTATCTCTGTATAAAAAAAAAATTAAAAATCACTGTTTTCTGTTTGCTAATCAAAGCCAGGTTCCATTACTGCATGCTGCTGTTTTAAAATGAAATGTAAGGCTGTGCCTGGAGTTCAGTGGCCAAGCAGCCAGCCATTCCCACTTCCTGAGCTATATAAGCAGTTCCTCTAAGCCTCACTGTGAAGCATTTTTTCTTTGCAGCTGAAGGCTCTGCCGGTTTGTCCTCTGAGCTGGTTAGGTCTCCCTGGCTGGCTGAGGCCTGCACCCCCCCCCCCACTCCTGCTTGTCTCTGCTGGGCTTCTGTGCTTATTTTTCTACTTCTGGTTTGTATTTTGCCTTCGGCAGGGGTGTAGCCAGGGATTTCAGATCTGCACACCAAGTGGACTCACTGCTACCCCCTTGTTAGGTTGTGCTATTCCCGGATGTAGCCAGACATTATACAGATGTACACCAGGACTGTGTTTGTTGCCTCATTTGGCACAATAAATACAACTTTTGCATCTAATGGCAATGGTTGTTGCTATGCATGGATAAATATAAATGCCATACATTGCTCCCTAAGACGCCCACATACCAGCCCAGAGCCTGTAAAGTGGTATTGTCCTCGGGATGCAAAGACAGTATTAGTGACCAGTCCTTCTAGTTTTGACTCCTATGAATAAAATTACAGAAAGGTTCAACATTTTCTTTGTTAGCTTTCATGGAAAAAAGAAGTAATTCAGAGCCTATTTACTACCCACCTTAAATAAAATTGCACACCATGGAGTGCTTGGAGTATGCCTGGCTACACCCATGGCCTTCGGCTATGTGTGCTTCCTTCCCTTTTTGGGAGGGGGGGGCGTTGTTTCTCAGCTCCTAGCATACTGCTACTCCGGAGCTCATACTGCTTGCTTTTACTTACTCAGAACTCAAATTACTTGCACAGCAACTCCTAGCATTCTACTATGCAGAGCTCATGCTACTGCTTTCAGTTACCTACAACTACAGCCACTGTTAACTGCTTACTTTAATTACTATTGTACCCAGTGCCTGTGTTTTAACACTGTGCCCACCACACTCAGACTACTGCAATGCAACTGCATTCATTACCTGTGTGTTTCAGCTCAGCCATAGCTGCTTCATGTTGCATACTCAATTCTTTTCACCTGACACAGTTTTCTCTGACCCTACCTGTGCTTCTCATTTTACTTGCAGCTTCTCTGCACTGCCCGGCTATACCTGCTTTCAAGCATTGTCTCCCTGTTTTATTGCACTTATAACTCTGAGGTCAGCCAACTAGCTCCTGCTGAGGCTGTTAATATAGCTTGATATTAAAAATCTGTCTTCACTGCCGAAAATCCTCAGAGTCTGTCACCTTGATTTGGCTTTTTGCTGTCTGGCTGGCTTGCTCCCAATTCAGTTGTTTAATTGCTATACAAGTTTGATATGCTGGTTTACCTATCATGACTAATGCGTACTGACCTATGTGCAGGTCTACACTTGCTTACATAGCTGTTACTCCTTGCTTACACAATCCATTACTTCATGCATACTGCCATCCCTTTGGCTTCGGCCTGGGATTCTGCTGCACTCGATCTGCATTCGACCTTGCAAGGTCTCAGCACTCCATGCTCATTACGATCTCAGCACGCCGTGCTCATTCAGCTCACCAGCTTCAGCTCTCAATCAATTTCTGGGGCATGCCAACCATTCTGATCTGGTTCAGGGTTCCTGCAGCTGACGGTCTCACTCTGCATTTAGTCCGCATCATCGAGCGTGTCCAACTTGGGGCGGGATCCTTCTCACCTGGCCCATAGCTGGGAATGTCCTCACCCTGGGCTTGGCTTTAGCTGCCTGCTATGTGACAGCAGCTCCTGGAGTAGAATTTAAGACTAGCAGTGAGGGGTGGTTACGACGATTTCCTTTGGCTCTAGTGTTCCACTATAACGGTTGGCCATTGACTTCAGTGGTTTCCCTAGCAAGGCACTTTCTCCACATTCTCCCTATGACTACCTCTAGTTCACCTGGTTTGATTTAGGGTGGGTAAGCTAGGTGAGTGCCTCAGCAGTTGTTGTTCTTCTTCTGTGCCTTGGATGCACGTATTGTTACAGAGTTTTCTCACAACCTTCCATGATGTTCCCGCTAGAGAGTTTGAGTGAGAGCCTCCCTCCAAATTGGAATATTTTCCACCTCCCTTTAATTGGGTTTTCCAAATTGCAGCTGCAGAGCCGTCACTAAATAAATTTTCCCAAGCCTGGTGGGAAGGCGACCTAGGCCTTGGATTCCCAGAGATTTCCTCCTCATAGGGGTGTTTTTCTCTCCTCCATTGCCTCAGGTCATAACACTTAACATAGTTGTTTTCCCTAGTTTCTTTAGGTAGGTTCTGTTGTTGGATGGAGGTGGAGGATGTCCTGCCGTTCCCGTTAGGGGCTCCCCTTCTCTCAAGCAAGCCATCAGTATCATGCTACGCAAATCTGGGCTGTTACTATGACAACTGAGCATATCATTGCATTATCAAACTGCCTATGCTTCTCTACTACTACGTTACAGTTTCTACTTCTACGTCACTGTTACTGCTTGCATTATGCTTCATGTTGCCTCCTTTTTGGGGATGACAATACATTTTTTGGGGGGGATTCCTAAGGTACCTTTAGCCACAGGAACCGTCCCGTGCCACCTTTAGGGGTGGAACCCTCTCCAAGAGTTCCTTGCCGTTGTACCCCTACAGGGTGGTAATTCCTCTGGAATAGAGAGTGCAAATGGCCAAAACCAAACTAACACAGTTGCACAAGCATAACACTATACTGGCTGCATAGGTCAGTGAAATGTAAGGCTATGCCTGGACTTCAGTGGCCAAGCAGCCAGCCACTCCCACTTCCTGACCTATATAAGCAGTTCCTCTAAGCCTCACTGTGAAGCATTTTTTCTTTGCCCCATCATCCTCCCCTCCTCCTCCAGTGGCAGCACTCTCCTTAGGGGATTCCAAGGCCTTTAGTCATGGGAACCGTCCTGCAGCACTCTAGGGTGGAACCTCTCCGAGAGTTCCTTGTCACGCACTACAGGGTGGTAATTCCTCTGGAATAGAGAGTGTGAATGGCCAAAACCAAACTAACACAGTTGCACAAGTGTAACCCCCCAATGGCGCTATCCCAAGGGCTACTACCCCTGCCTGCTTAACCACTAACAAGTTGAGGGGCCCAGGTCCAATGGCGGGTGCCTCCACTCAGAGGTCAGGGTTAATACTGTCTGGTGTGACTTGGTCACAGCCCTCTGGGACACTGCAACCCCTCTTTCTTCCCACTAGTGGCCCACACAATATATCAGAAGTACCTTCACAGTATACACTTACCCCAAGGACTGGTTCGATCAGCTTGACTCTGGGGACCCCCTGTAAAGCAAGATGGTGTAATACAATAGCCACTGTATCATATTTCAACACCAACACATATATCAGGCAGTGTAACTTTGCTGAAACAACCAAATCTGATTTATTTAGGGGATAGTAACAAGGACAGGGGGAAATCAGGTTAATTGATTCAATCACACTAATGTTCAGAGTACTGTGCACATTATTAGAGTCCCTATAAGTCACTGTCACTGGGTACCCAGGATGGGGGGGGGCTAGCCAGGATCAGTGCAACTGGTTGGGGTCCTGAGCATGGAAAATACTTGCACAATACCCAATTTGTAATCCGGAGCCGGTGGGCTCAGTTCGTGTACCAAGAAAGAAAATCAGATGAAACACTTGCAATTCAACAGTACAGCTGGCAGGGAGCTACCCTGATTTTCACTCATGACTTTTGGCTGGACACCTTTCACACAGCAGGGGAACACGGGCCTGTGAACAGGACACACCCCACACATTTATATGTCAAAGAAGGTTACCATACCAGGCAGCTGCTTTCATATCCCGTTCGCACTTACTGCCAACCCGGGAATTCGCGATGCAGCTTCACTCTCCTGACAGACCGAGCGCAATGAAGCAGTTTCTCCAGTCCTCTACAGGGTAAGCCTGGTTTCTGGCTGCACAGCCTCTCATTTTCCTCCAAACACAGCGGATTCAGTCTGAATCACCACGGCAAATGCACAGACTGACTTTTCTGGCCTCCACCTTCCGGCGAAACTCTGCAGCGCAGAAGTCTGAGCTCCTTCCTCAGTCACGCCACACAACAGATCTGCCTTCTCGGCCACTGGGCAGGGAATTACAATCGGGCCACCGACTCAATTGGAGGGCTTCAGATGCCAGTCACTACAACTTCCCCATTGGTGCGAAAAGGCACCACAGTCCAGAATCTCACTTCCTGAATTATTGGCTATATCCCCATTGGCAGCCGGCTCCCAAGGGAGTCCTAATCCTGGTTGGTTGCTCAATACTCCATTTTAAGTGCCCCTCCCTCCTGATTGGATCCAGTTTGCAGTTCCGATCCAAAATGGAGGGGCAAAGCACACAAAGTCCCAGCTGCAAGAAAGGCAGTTAGACAAATTACATTTTTATTACCACTCGAACAGATTGCTAGCAAACAGTTACATCCCTTGGGAGTGCTCACTTTGCCCGCTTAGCAATGGCAGAAATGGAGCACCTTGTCAGCAGCTCGAGCAGGACTCGAGCAGGAAACCACACCCCCAAGTTCCAGACTTGCATGTAAAGCAAGCAGCTCTTAAAGAGACAGTACCAGAGGCTCTAGGAGCACTCACAAATAGGCTGCTTAACTGCTGAACACCATCCAGGCTGGGGCCTTTAGGCAAGCTACTAGGGGACTTGTGGGAACCCCCATTTGCAGGGGGGTTACACAAGCATAACACTATACTGGCTGTGTAGGTCAGTGAATGTATTTTCAAGCATCTTAACTTGCCTTTAAATGCTTAACTGAGGGATCTAAGCAAGCCCTGAACCAGACCCTGCCTTATTTTTTTACTTTAACTCACCCTCTAAATGTTGCAGCAAAGGCAGTAGTTAAAGTGAGCTGTTTATTTTTTGAGTTTAAAAAAGTTTGTAAAAAATCCTCAGAGTCCCAGTAGCCTAATCTCCACTTGATCCCAGTGAGTGCAAAAGGGCTATTTTTGGCACCATTCTCACTTTAAAATAATAAAGAAAAAAAAAAGAAGCTGCTCTCACCCCCACTCTGCCTAAAAACGGTATCTCTGTGATAAAAAGAAAACAAAACGCTATTTCTGCTCTAAATAAGCCCAAGACCTATTATTGCTTGCTGTTCCTGTTGCTTAATTTTAAGGTACTTTACAACACAATTGGCAGTTAAGGCATAGCCAGGGAGTGTTGAATTTAGCCAGAGCTGGAATGTACCTTGGTTTTCTATTCTCTATAGTCCCTTGATGCTGCAGCATGAAAAAAATAGTTAAAGCATCTCGGTTTCTTTATTCTAACACGTAGCCTGCTGAAATTGCAGTGTTCCCAACTTTATATAAAAAAAAAAAATCACACTGTAATTCGGATTACAACGCTCCTTCCTCCCCCACCTGCGTCTCTGTAATTTCACTGTTTGTTCTTAACTCCTTTCCTCTGTTCCTTCGGTAGCATATCCAAGGCTCCCCTTGTGGGTGCAGGTCGTGAGGGTATGGCGCCTTCCTCCGAGCTAAGGACCCCCACAGCATCTCGCCAAGTAATGTGCATCTCTGAAATAGCCTTCCAAGCATGCAGCACTGCTGAAAACACAGCCCTGAATATTCTCCGAAGTCAGAGTAGGAGCCCCCGTTGACACTCAAGCATTTCTCCCATTTCAGGTAATCAGCACCCCACTAGTGGCTGCTATTTCTACCAAAATCATCCTTGCACACTGCCTGGTGTGCGAAACTTAGAATACTCTTAATCCCAATTATCTCTGCTAGTCTTATATCTCCCCTTCCCTCACAGCAACAATAAACCCATTGTCTTTCTGTAATCATAGCATCTACACCTATATGTCCTGCTCTAAATATCATCCCACATACTGCTAAGCTACATTACTTTTCTCCCTCTCTCTCCCTCTCTCTCTCTCTCTCTCGCAGAATGATGACATCACTTTTTCTTCTCTCCATAACTCTCCCTCTCAGTGTCCCACCCCCTTGCACCTTACCTGCTAAACCCCACGCTACCCCTCCAGCCACAAAAACATCCTCCCTGCTGCCCTCCCTTGTGGTTACTCCTCCTTCACTAACCATGTTCTTCCCACCCCACCTCCCACTTGCTCCTAGCCATCTGCTCCCAGCAGCTGCAGCTGTCCCCTTTCTTTACAGCCAAGAAATACAGTGTTTCACCTGCTCTCATTTTGTCAACAATCTACCCCAACATGCAGTCCAAACACTGTGAAGTCATAAGCTGACCCTAAAAAGTGCCCTATCCAGGATCTCCATTATCTTATTGCTACTTATGGGCAATATACACCCCAATCCTGGCCCATCTACCCCCAACCCTTGCCTATCAATGCAATTCAAAGGGCTACGACTGGCCGCCATAAATATATGTAGCCTCCAAAAAAATCTCGCCCCACTTCAAGCATGGGTCTGCCTCCACTACCCTGATGCACTCGCTGTATCTGAAACATGGCTATCTCTAAACACCCCAGACTCGGCTGTTTACATACCGGGCTATACATTGTTCAGATCGGACAAGCTGGATAGACAGGGTGGTGGGTGTGTGCTGTAGCTTCGGAATCACATACAAGGTATTCAGATTCCTATGTTGAACCCCATGGCAGGTGCCCAGTCCCTCACCCTTAGGATAGCAGTTGGCAAATCAGGTAAATCTCGCTACCTAATGTCAGTCTACATACCCCCTCGCAACCAAAAGGAAGCCTTCTCATCCATCCTAAATATCCTTGCCCAACTACCAAAAAACTTGGAAATCATTGCTCTAGGAGATTTCAACACAAACTGGCTTGCCGCCCATACATCCTCTACCAGGGATGCAGCCGCAGCCCATAATCTCTCACAAATGGTCCTTAGCCCTACCACAGTAGACCAACGCTGGGGCACTAGTTCCCTTCTTGATCTCATCTTCACAAACCACCCTGAGCGCTTACTGGATGTCCAGGTCTTCCCGGACTCACTCAGCAATCACTCCCCTGTTACCTGCCGCTGGTCAAATAGCTGGAAGCTCCCAACCCCGAGGATCTCCTTGTATCGCCAGCTAAAGAAGGGGTCCCTGGCACATCTCTGAAACCATATTCTTAACCTCGACTGGTCCCCACTAGATCACCAGTCGTCGGTGGATGCCGCCCTATCCTTCTTCATTAGCTCCTTCCAAGCCGCCTGTGACATCTTTGCCCCCTTTGTTAAGGGAATTGAAAAAACTAAATCCTTCCCTTGGGTAAATTGGTCCTTCCTCGATCAAATGAAGGCCCACGATAACCTATGGCACCATGCCCTTGAGTCTGGTCACCTTTTGGATCGCCAACTGTATCGTGCTGCCCGTAACTCATGCACCTGGGCTATCCGCAAGGCTAAGACAGCTTTCTATCAGTCCAACCTTACTGCCACCTGGGGAGATGGGAAGAGGTTCTGGGAAAATAGGAAGGAACTTAGTGGCAAGTCCCCTTCCCCTCTTCATCCACGACTGTCATCGACGGTGTTTCCACCCAAGACCCAATAAGATAGCTAATGCCTTAAATGCGTCTTTCTCTGACCACAGCTCTATCCTCCCTCCTGACTTCTTTACTGCACCTACTGGACAGTTTCTGCCACCCCCCAGCACTCCACCTTTTTACTTCAAAACGATCTCCCCTAGTGTTGCTCGCACATATCTCGCCAAGTTCCTAGGAAAGATAGGGCAGAGTGGTGACTCTCTCGATGCAAAGCTGCTCTCCTTAACCCTTGATGCAGTCTTAACACCCCTAACAAAAATATTAAACATGTCCCTATGCCTCGGGCAGTTCTCTACCCTATGGAAAAGAGAGGTCAACACTCCAGTTCATAAAAATGGTGACCGTACCTCTAGTAGTAATTATAGGCCCATTTCTATACTTCCTCCCCTCTCTAATCACTGGAAAAAATAGTTGCAGATCAACTTAGTGACTATTTAGACTCACACCATCTACTGTGCCAGCAGCAGCATGGTTTTAGGAAAGGGGCACAACACAATCACTGCCCTGCTTGAGTTTACCTCCTTTATCCAAGAAGCCCTTGACCAGGGAGCCCTGGCTGGATCTGTCTACATTGATCTTTCAAAGGCTTTTGATACTGTCAGTCACAGTATGCTGATTAACTCCCTCCTCTCTGTTGGTGTCTCACAAGAGACTGCAGGCTGGTTCTCCAACTATCTCCATGGCCGTACCCAGCAAGTAAAAATAAATAGCACCCTTTCTACTAGCCTTCCAGTCCAATCGGGTGTCCCATAAGGGTCCATCCTTGGCCCTCTTCTCTTCTTCCTATACTTAAACTCCCTCCCTCTGGTCTCCACTGAGCGCCTGCTCCTTTATGCAGATGACGCTGTGATCTTCAGCTGGCACCCAGACCCTACCCAGCTCCCAAAAATTCTTGCAGGGCTCCTTCACTGCGATAGAATCATGGTTCACCTCCCACAGACTTGTCCACAACTACACAGAAACTAAGGTCATGCTAGTCACCCACCCTCAACATAAGCACAACATGGCCAAACTATCCATACTAAATTCCCAGGGTACCATGCTGGAAGCAGTTGCCAATTTTAAATATCTAGGGGTCACGCTAGACTCGGCCCTTACTTTCTGGGAACATATAGCATTGACTTGCTCTGCTATAAACATTAGAATCGGCATCCTGTACAAATATTTATTTATTTATTTAGTTTTTGTTGACCGGGTAAGTGCACTAGACAAATCCTGCCTATTTTCAGGCACGACCCGGGGGAGGGGGATACAGATGAATGCCAACTGACCTTGAACCAGATGAAGCTGTTGGTGGTATTTTTTTTTAGTGAAAGAGGGAAATTTGGCCAGGACACTGGGGAAATTCCTCTACTGTTTTCGATAAGTGCCATGGGATCTTTAACATCCACTTGAACTACCACCAGTCCAGTCAGATGGGACCTTGGTTTAACGTCTCATCCGAAAGACGGCACCTCAGAAGTGCAGCACCCCTCTCATGCTGCACTACAGTGTCAGTGTCAGTACTGGGATATTAACCCTATAGGCCCTATCTCACCCATGATGCCCTCCATTTAGCCATCTCTAGCTCCATCCTTTCCCTGGTAGACTATGGCATAGTCATATATGGTGCCGCCTCTGACACTGCCCTGTCCAACATTAAATGCACTCTTAACAAAGCATGCCGGCTGGCCACAGACTGTGATCGCCTCACACATACCTGTGACCTCTACTAATGGTCATCATGGCTAAACTTTCAGAGGCGCCTACTCTATCAGACCTGCTTATTGGCCAAAAAAATACAACTAGGGTTAGCTCCCCCTGGCTGTCTAATGCTCCTTCAAACGTGTTTGCTGACACGGGCCCCAAGACACTCTAACACTACTACCTTTCGCATCCCTTTTGCAAGGACCACTTCCAGCCAAAGGTCCTTTCGCTACAGGGTGCCACACTGGATGAACTTCCTCCCTGATACTGCCCTCTCTATTCCCAGGCTATGGCCTTTTAAACCTGTACTGTGCACCCATATTATATCCAACTGTTACTGTGATTGCACATAAACTCCTCTATAAGGGCTTAGGTTTTTTTTTCTTTTCTCTCTGTTGCTAAATAAACTCTGAGTCTAATATATACTTCACAGTTACGCACCTTTGGTGTTGCTCTGTACATGTATTTATCAAATTTTGTCTCTGTACTTAGTTACTGTAATTTATATTACTCTGTATTTGTCCTCATTCGATGTTTGACGCGGAGCCTTTGTAAATGAGTCCCTGACTCAAAGGGTTGTAATTCCTAGACTTTATATAAATAAATAAATAAAAACCATTTATTTCAAAACTGGTGACCATGAAGGAACACTGCAAGTCTAATTTTGTGGTGCCACCCAGCAGAGGGGGAACAAATGCATACCCTGGTGAAACACAGCAATTATAGTAAAAGGCAAAGTATAACTACACAGTCTAGTGCAGGTACAATCACAGATGCCCTACAAGGGGCATGCCTTAGACAACTAGTATTGGAGCCCACTCGAGAGGGAGCAATCTTAGACCTGGTTCTCTCAAATGGAGATGAAGAGAGGATCACAGATGTAGAAGTGGGTAGCCATCTGGGAACTAGCGACCATCGAACAGTATGGTTCACAATAAACACAGCAATAGAGTCAAGCCATACAAAGGCAAAAGTATTGGACTTTAGGAGGCTGACTTTGTTAAAATGGTGAGTGCCTAAGGAATGCACTAGCAAATGGGCGGAAGGAGGGGCAGAAGAACAATGGGAAATAATAAAACTGCCATCACAGAGGTAACAAGCCTTGTGTGAAGCAAATTAACAAAATGAAATGATGTAAGAAACCACTATGGTTCTCAAAGGAAGTGGCAGTGAAGGTTCAAGAGAAAAATAAAGCATTCAGGAAGTACAAGGAATCACAGAAGGAGCAGGACAGAGAACTGTATCAGTTAAAGCAAAAGGAAGCTGGGAAGGCAGTCAGAACAGCAAAAGCCCAAACCGAGGAAAAGATAGCCAACTCAGTTAAGAAGGGGGATAAAACCTTTTATAGGTACATCAGGGAGTGAAGGAAGACCAAGAGAGGGTTAGTGAGGCTTAATAAAGAGGAGGGAGGGTGGGCAGAGGGTGACTGTGAAAAGGCAGAGATACTAAACAAATATTTTTGCTCAGTATTTACAAAGGAAGTGGGGAGGTACCTAAAACAAACAGTAGAAACACTCTGGATACAGAAATTGATACCAGCCCATTTACAGAAGAAAGGGTTCTGAAAGAACTCTTAAAACTGAAGGTGGACAAAGCAATGGGGCCTGATGGGATTCATCCCAGAATTCTAAAAGAACTAAGGGTAGAACTAGTGACACCACTGACTACCCTCTTTAACAAATCATGGGAGGATGGGGTGGTACCCGAGGACTGGAGAAGGGCACATGTGATTCCCCTTCACAAAAGTGGGAGCAAGGCAGAAGCAGAAAACTACAGACCTGTTAGTTTAACCTCAGTGGTAGGGAAAATGATGGAATCACTTGAAGGAAAGAATTGTTAGTATCTAGAGGCCAGAGGGCTCAGGACCCAGGCAGCATGGATTCACAGCGGAAGGTCATGCCAGACAAATCTGATAGATTTCTTTGACTGGGTGACCAAAGTAGTAGATAAGGGAGGGGCTGTGGACATGGCCTACCTAGACTTTAGCAAAGCATTTGACACAGTCCCATACAAAAGATTAATATACAAGTTAGCCAGCCTGGGAGTGGGTCCCAAGATGACAGCCTGGGTAAAGAATTGGCTGGAGAATAGGACACAGAGAGTAATAGTAAATGGAGTCAACTCTGAAGAAAGGGGGGTTACTAGTGGGGTACCGCAGGGTTCAGTATTAGGACTGATCCTCTTCAATGTCTTTATAAGCAACATTGCAGAGGGACTGGAAGGAAAAGTATGTCTCTTTGCAGATGACACAAAGATCTGCAACAGAGTTGATGCGTAAGGTGGGGTGGAAAGGGTGAGAAGGGACTTGGCAAGGTTAGAGGAATGGTCAAATGTATGGCAGCTTAGATTCAATGCTAAGAAGTGCAAGGTAATGCACCTGGGAAACAAAAGCCCAGGGGAAGAGTACACAATGGGGGGTGAGTTACTAACAACAACAAAAATGGAAAGGGACCTGGGGATAGTCATATCAGATGACCTAAAGGTGGGCAAGCAATGTGAGAGGGCAGCAAGGAGGGCTGGGGGATACTGGGATGCATAGGAGGGCATCACCAGTAGAAAACAGAAAGTTATTATCCCTCTGTACAGACAGTTGGTGAGACCCCATTTGAGTACTCGTGCAGTTCTGGAGACCCAATCTCCAAAGACATAGACAGGATGGAGGCTGTCCAGAGGAGGGCAACTAAATGATGCAGGGTCTGCACCGAAGACATATAAGAAGAGAGACTTAAGGAGCTGAATATGTATAGCCTCGAGGAAAGGAGGGAGGGGGACATGATAGAAACTTTCAAGTACCTCAATGGAATCAACAAAGTCCAAGAGGGTAGCATCTTTCAAAAAAGAGGTGTGCAAGAACAAGGGGGCACAATTTGAAGATAGAAGGGGGCGGCTCAGAGGTAATTTAAGGAAGTATTTTTTCACACAGAGGGTTGTGGATGCATGGAACGGCCTTCTGGAGGAAGTTGTGGAGTCAAAAACAGTGGTGGAATTCTAGCATGCATGGGACAGTCATAAGGCAATTCTAGGGGGTTGGGGTAGGAAGAAGTAGGCTGCTGGTTAACTAGGATCTGCAGCTTATCCATTAAGTAGGGAAATGGGCAGATTGGGTGGGCCAAACGGTCCTTATCTGCCATCAAAATCTATGTTTCTATGTTTCTATGTTAAAGTATAACTACACAGTCTAGTGCAGGTACAATCACAGAAGTTGAAATCATATCATAACGTTTGTAGGGATGGGACTTGAGCAGTGGGAGCAACACAAATCTATGCCAAGGCCCACAATGCACCCCTGTAAATCAAGTTGCTCTTACACCCAGGCCTCTATGTTCTAAGTCAGTGCCATCCATACCTATCAACCTTTTGACAACAAAATACAGGATCCTGGTAAACAAAAATGTGATCAAATACAGAGCACATCATTAACCCTGAAAATGCAAGTTCAGAACACTGGAAATTTAATGTTTACTTTGCATTTTAAAGCACAGTATTATGATCATTTTGCTGTTTTAAAGTCAGTGTTTACAGCACTTTGGGCAGAAGCAGTACCTTATCCACTGTGAAACAGATGTAAGGCAAAGCAATTCTAAGGGGCAAAATGAAGAACATCCCCGCTCTCTCGTAATGTGGGACAGTTGAGAACTACAGTATGTTAAGGTATGGTATTACTGTACATGTATTATGGGACACAAATCTATTTGGCCAAACAATTTCATTTACCCTCTCCCACTCCCTAATTCCATCACATTTATCTTGCAGTCTTGTCTTGCACAAGATTGTTTAAATGCAAAATTTAAACTACAGACCTAATGCTGTCTGTCTTCTCTCGCTCACATGGTCACCCTCCCAAAACGCCTGCTTGCAAAGCTCACTCAGTCTCATCCTTACCTTCAGGCTAGTGTGTTCATCTTAGCATTAGCAGCCCAGTCGTCTGGCTGACCACGTGCCCGCATTCTTGATCGATCATCTGCCCCTGGATTCTCACAAAATCAGTGTCCACAAAATCTACTCACCTGAGCCCTCCTGCTGAACTGCCAGCATGCACAAGAGTGCTAACAAAACATTCCCACCAGACTTCAACTTCCTGCTTTTTCTGTCAATTGCTCCCTCATGTAGGTGTGACAGAGCGGAAGCAATGTCAGTGACTGAGTAGTGGCGGCATGCTAACCTGTCATAAAAATTTTTTTTTTTAAATGGGGCATTTTTGTTGTTGTCATTGCAGAAAAAGAATAGAATAGAAACAAACAAAAAAACAAAGCTGAACTGACACAAGGAAGAGAGACGGACCGGATAAAGGACTCCAGCTTAAAAGTCCTTATCTACCCGAGTCCGTCGGACTGTATTATATCTGGGGGGGGGGGTTCTGATTTAGAGTGGACTGGTCCGCCCATCCCTACTGAGGACCCCCACAATTAAGCCTAGGGCCTCACCACCTTTACCTGTGAGGCTGCTCCTCCCACTACCCTCTCCCTCCAGTTCACCCCACTTTTCCCTGGACACTTCTCCTCCCATGACACCACTGACTCCTCTTCCCCCCATCCCGATTAGCTATATCACTAATTAAGCTCTGACAAAGCCTTCCTCTGGCAGCACAGGGTTTTTCTTTCCATCTCTATAATCCTTTCTATTCTTTCCAATTCTTCTTTAATTAAGATCATATAGTAGTCTAAACTCTATATGTATTATGTCTCCGCTCATTACACTAGAATGTATAAACAACTCTAAAGTCTGTAACTGCGTGAAAGTATTGTTTAGAACCTTGCCAAGTGACCTTGTAGTTGATTTGTGTACCATTGCTATTTTCTGTATTATATGTCCTATCTAGACATGGAACCTTAGTAAATGAGCTTCCAGCTCAAAGGTTGTTTCTGAATCAATAAACTTGAAACTGTTTTTCCTTGTGGATGGATTCTCAGCTTGCGCCCCCCCTCCAGTATATTTTACATCTGGCCCCTAGACATGAGCCAGAGGGAGAATTACAAACATGGGGGCTCATCTGGGATCTTGCTTGGCTCAGCAGCAGTATAGCCTGGAGGTTTTGGGGGGTTTTGCAACCTTTTGGGGTCCATGGTATGGCATCCACATCACCTATGGGAGTGGCCATTTTGGGCAGTTCTTGCACCTTCAGTGACTTCTCCATCCTGGTCACGGTGAAGAATATTGCTGAATTTTATCCAAATAATCCAGTCTGGCTTTTGATTGACTGGGAGGAGAGAGTGGGCTTTCGGGGGAGCACTCTGTGAGGTTGCCATCTTGGACTGAGTCATGTAAGCAGGTAGTGTGTCACGAGTGCTGTCATGGCTGAGAAAACTGCTGGTGATGAGCCCCAGGCTCTGGTTCATGCATCCCTTTTATCATGGCTTTGGACAACTGTACGCCGTGGAACTGCTACCGACCATTGTGTGTGGTGCAGTTTCCAAGGAGCTGGGGTAGTTTGTCTGCCCTTGTGTTCATCCTGTGCCAGGGAGCCCCCCCTCCTAGCCTTTATTCTTTGCTGCCTTATTCAGCTACTTAGACTTGGCCATCAGTACCATCAGTGGGGATGGCTTCCTTGTTGTTTATTGGCAGTTTAGGCACTTGGGAGGAGACAAAAGAAGTGATCCCCATGCAGCCCTCTGCTCCTGTCCCTGATGTCCTGGTGGAATCCGTGGAGGAAACAAATTTATATGGCAAGGTAGAGCAATGAAGTCTTCTCAGCCCTTCCCTGCCACCACCTGCTCAGCCTCCCCATGGCAGAGGGAGGGGGCGAGGGAAACTTGACAAACCTGTTGACCCCTCAGGGCCCAGGGGGCCAGCCTGTGCTTCCTTGCCCACTAACAGTGGAAAGGTTCTAGCTGATTGTGAAGAGGTCTTGGGGACGAAGTCACCAGCTGTTGTGGAGGATACAGAAACCAATCGGAATGCTGAGTATGTTGAGCCACCTGTATTGCCCCCGGACAGGTCCCAGGCAGGCACATGTTTGCTGACCAAGAGATCTACAGGACCATACCCCAGCCATACTGCAGGCCCATTATCACCTTGCCAGATACCATCACCCACCTCACGGTGATGTCGAAGAGCCTAAGAGTAAAAATGGATGGACTGCTGAGTAATGATCCGAAGAATGTCCAGTACAGGACAGGAGTCTGGTTGTAGCCTGGTTAAGCCTGGTCGGACCAGTGTGAGAGAGATTCCTGAGTGGTCCAAGGTGGAACAGTGGGTATGGTGCAGAATCCATCTAGAATATCCCCATGAGAGCTACCCCATCATGTTGAAACGCTTGAGGGACATTAAGAGAAGAGGGCAGATTGGGTGTTTCAGGGGATGATTAACAAGCTGCAGATGAGGAATAATGAGTCTGGACCCGCCCCTCGGAGGAGATAATCCATCGTGCCCAATCACTGTGCCACTCAGTGGTGTGGGCTGGACTGACCATCTTTAAGTATTTTGTCCTGATATAAGATGTGACTGACAGTAGAATGAAATATTACATCATCTCTATGGATTCTTTCTCCAATGAGATGGCCAAGCCTTATCCAAACTACTACTACCCCTGCAGTGGTGGACCCTCTGTCTGAGCAGGAGTACCTGTGTGTTCTTTTGCCAGGACTGCTTTGTTTCAAGTCATTGAACTGTTGGTGAGTTAATTTGACTGTTATTGTTCTGGTTATTGATTCTACAAACAACCTGTACAAGTAAGCAAGCAAGAGCCCAGAAGTAAAGACTGAGGGGGCTGTGCCCATTATGGGCCTGGACTTTGGGACTGCTTCTAGACTGGACCTGTTATGGGTCAGAAGTAATCATTTATTCTAAATGTTTTTTTGGGAAAAAAAAAAGCAAAAAAAAAACAACAAAATATTCCATAGAGAACAAGTGGGCAGTGTATGAGGAATGAGTGAGGATGTTAGTAGTGTGTGTGTGTATGTGTGTGTCTGTGTACGGTGTGGAAGGTGTGTTGAGTGAGAGCATGGTGTAGTTACTGTTACAGTTTAAGTTCTGGCAAATCTGTTTATGAATTCTGTTGAGAACCTGTGGGGGGTGGTGGTGTGTGTGCTAAAAGTTTTGAATGGGCTCCACTTACCCCGTGTTTTATTTTATATTTTTTTGGATTCTGGGTCCCCTGTGGTAATCTTTTTGGCATTTCTTAATGGAGGAGGTTATCAGTGGGAGAGTGCGCATATCCTGCAGGTGCCTCTTTCCATGGTGGGCCAGGTGCCCCATTCCCCGGGGGAAATGCTTTAAAAGGGAGGGTGTAAGCCCCCTCCCCCATTTAGGGGCTTACTAAAGTTACCTCTTTCTTTCTCCCCCCCCTCTCTTTTTCCCATTTAAGGTTAGTAAGGGGGGACTGGTGTCTGCCCTTGGGCGTGGTTTGCTTGCCCCTGTAGAAATAAAAAGGTGAGCTTTTGGAAGTCTGGAAGACCATCGAGTGACTGATCATAAGTTGGGCCAGGGGTTTAAACCCCAGCCCAGAAGCACAGCCTAAGCTCTGCAGCTAATGGAACCACTTGGGTTTCTGGAGGGAGGTGATCAGGGTATGTGGCTGGTGGGATGGAACCACGTGTTTAGGAGGGGAGCCGTGGCTGGAAGGAATTTGGAAATGTGACCTGCCTCATGCTCCACGGCACAATGGCAGGTCTGGAGCCTCATCCTTCATTTGGAATAGGTGATGAGGGTGCTATGGCAGTAGCAGTACCTTGGCATGGCTTGGTTGGTGGTGGTAGCTCCCAAGGGCGGTACCCGTGTGGCACACTGTCATGGTTTTAGTGGCCTGCCAGGAGCGAGTAGTCTGGGGTCCACTTTTCCCAAATGTTTTCTAGGTCTGGGACTGGGGTTAGTCCTGTCATAGGCCTGACACAGCAGGTTGATGTGTTTGTTCAGTTGGGGAGCCACCTGCATTGTAAGAGTCCTTGTTTGCAGGATAACCAAGTGGAATTATTTTGTACAGCAGATTATCAAATGGCTAGTGGGTGACCAGAGGGGGAGTCTATAAGAGAGCCCTGGTTTGTGAGACCTTGGTCCCTGCTTGAGTTCCTGAGCCCCTGGCTCATAGTTAGGTGGAGCCCATTTGTTGTGTCTGCTTAGGCCCCAAGTTTGTGCCACAGTCCTGTACTGCAGAAGTAAAAGAAATTGGTCTCAACCTTGTGCCTGTCTCCAGTTGCCTCCAGCCCCATGGAGCTGCTGGAATTTACGTTTTTAAAATAAACTAATTTTTATTTTTTTAATTAAGTGTGCCCCTGCTCTGTTTTCATGCTGCTTTTGCTAAGTAGTTTGCACCCCAGAGAGCCCCAGGACCGTACCTGCCTGCTGTCTTGCTGCTTGTTCCTTCCACCTGGGTTGCATCTTCTGAGGTGAGCGGCTCCTAAATATCTTTTGGTCATCATTCAGGTAGGTCAAGCACATTATTATGTTTTTTCTTGTGGATGGATTCTTGACTTGTGCTCTCCTCCGGTATATTTTACATCAGGCCCTTAGACACGAGCCAGAGGGAGGGTTACACAGATAATGGAGGCAATATTGAAATGGTGTTTGTGGAAGCCGAACTGCAAAGGTTAGAGAAAAAGAGAGGAATCAAGAAAGTTGGATAGCTTGGAGACACCAAGTTTTTCCTGCACCTTAGCCAAGGCAAGGAGGAGCAAGATGGGCAGATTATTACCTGGGGAGGTAGAGTATTCCCCTTTGAAGAGTGGGGAGTACTTGAGTCTGCTTCCAGGACTAGAGATGGACCCAAGTTGGAAAAAGAAGGTTGAAAAGGGAGACAAGACAGGCAGTGATGGCTGGTGCAGAGAGATTAAGACGATTAGTACCCAATCCATCTATGCTGTGCTCTAGAGGACTTAAGAGGGAGTAAGGCAGTGAGGGTTGTCTCTGAGGAGACTGGGGAAAAGGAAAAGATGCTGGGGTAGAGGGTTGGGGGATGGGGGTATTTGGGGAGTAGAAAGGGCAGAAGGGAAGGGGAGGAGGAAAGGGAGGGGTTAGTAGGGAGATGACACATGTTGTGAAGAAATTGTTAAAGGTTTTAGCGATCTCAGTTGGGTAAGAGATAAACGAATTTCCTAGTTTTGAGGACGATGGAGTTACACTGGGTAGGGGGGTTGAGAAGGTAATGAATAACTTTCCAGAACCTGTCAGGGGATTTAAGATTGTTCTAAAATATTGTAGGGGAAATCAACTGATTTGGCCTCCTTGTTAGCTTTAGTGTTGACATTACTTAGTTGCTTGTATCTCAACAAGTCTTAAGGAGAATCTTAGGCTTCGTGGAGATGCCAGGCAGAATCATGAGCTTTGAGCAGGTCAATGAGATTAGCAGAGATAATGGGAAGCTGGAACACACAGACATGAGATCATGTTACAATGAATTTAAACATGAAAGAGGTTAGAACACTATATATATTGGTGGATAACATGAGTGCTGACCAGTCAGTGTCTTCAAGATTGTCAAGCGGGGGAAAGGAGGCCAAGGAACTTGTATGACCTAGACCAAATATACTTTGGTGGAGCTTCATTGTGGGAGAGCTTATGGGTGCAGTAAACCATACAGTGGTACAATGGAACAGAACTGGCTGAACACCTGGTAGGACTTTTCAAAAGCTCTTTACAGATGGGGGTAGTTCTGAAGGACTGGAGGGAGGGAGGCATATGTAGTTCCGCTCCATTGGGGGGGGGGTATAAGGAACAAGCGGGGAACTACAGGCCTGTCAGTGTTTCCTTTGTAGTAGGGAAGTTGATGGAGTCACTGGTTAATGAGGATCCTCGTGGACTACCTGGAGAGCAATGGTCTCCAGGATACTAAACAGCACGGGTTTGTGGGAGTAAAGTCTTGTCAGACTAACCTGATAGTTTTCTTTGACTGGGTGATGAGGACCTTTGATAGGGCCCATGCTGAGGATTTGCTCTACTTCGACTTAAGCAAGGCTGTTGACTCGGTGTCTCACAGACAATTCCTAAAGAAGATGAAGGATCTGGTTTCAGCTTAGGACATACTAAGATGGGGGTAACTGAGTAAAGGTGAGGCAGCAGAGGGTTGTGGTTAAATGGGTCAAATCAAAAGAGAGGGAGATGACAAGTGGGGTACCACATGAATCTGTCCTGGGCCCAGCCCTCTATGATTTGTTAATCTGCGACATTAGAAAAGGAATCTGGGGCAAGCTGTGTCTCTTTGCAGACGACACTAAGCTCTATGGGAGGGTGGATAGCGATGAGGGAATTGAAGAAATACAAAGAGACCTGCACAGACTAGAGAGGTGCTCTAAGATTTGGCAGTTGAAATTTGGTGTTAAAAATTGTAAGGTAATGGACCTAGGGAGCCAGAACCCCAGAATAGAGTACTGGAAGGGTGGGGTAAGACTTAGCATCACGGCTAAGGATGGGACCACGGAGTTATCATTAGAGACTCCCTCAATCAATCAAGCCAGTTCAACAAGGCTTATAGTAAATCAAATAGGATGCCAGGATATATTGGGAGAGGTATTGACAGGAGAAGAAAAGAGGTAACACTTCCTATTTATAGATCATTGGGGCCGAATTTTCAAAGGCCAGGAATGACACACTGTGCTTGCATCAAAACAAAATAATGCAAGGAGCAGGATGCATCAAAACTTGCATCAGTTCCAATTTTTTAATGGCGCTTGCGTCAAAAACACATCTTTATGTGTCAGACTAGCTTGCACCATGTTTGTGTCAAAAAAATGCCCGTGCCATGTCAGAAGTGAAGCCTGTATCACAGAAATGATGCACCATCCTTTCATTTGGGAGTTTCAAAGAATCTAGGTACTGTCCTTGTGCCTATGATGCATGCCGCTATTAGACCAGCCAAAGCTGGTCTAATTGACACTGAAGCATATAATGAGAGGATAAATCCTGTAGTGGTTTGGTTCTAGAGCTAATATTCCCTTGCAGGACTAGTGTAGAGCATTTTGGGGGCTGAAAATGCAATTGTCTACGCAATTTCACCTGCCATATTTTGACTAGGCTTGCACCATTCTCACGCCATGCACCAGTCATCTTTTAGACTCAGCTTACGTCATTCTTGCCCTATGCATCGTCTTTTTGACTCAGCTTGAGTTGTTCTCGGCCCATGCATTGTTTTTATGATTCAGCTTGAGTCAGTCTCGCCCAATGCATTTTTGACTCGGCTTGCGTCATTCTCTCCTAATGTGTCATTGATGCAGCGGACCTCTTGCATCATGTTGGGGGACTTTGCCACAGAGAACACATTTCTTGCAAAATATTGCACACAGTATTTGGCACACCTGGATTTGATGTAAAGTGGTGGTTTGACGCGCCTTGCATTAGTCTAAGGACCCTTTGAAAATCCTGCCCCTGGTGGGGCCACACGTGCAGTACTGTGCCCAGTTCTGGAGTCCTTACTGCAGGAAAGATTAGGAAAGGCTGGAGATGGTGCAGTGCAGGGTAACAAAGATGATTCAAGGCCAACAGGGCTGGTCTTACAAGGATTGCCTTGAGGCACTGAACAGGTACACACTGGAGACCAGACGAGAGAGGGGAGATACAGTATGATAGAGATCTTCAAGTTCCTGAAAGGAATAAAAAAAGGTGAACTGTGGGGAATTATTTAGCATGAATAAAGGTTCAAGGTCATGAGGGCACAGGTGGAGACTGATAGGAGGGAGGTTCAAGAGGGGTATGAGAAAGTATTATTTTACAGAAAGGATGAGAGAACCATGGAATAGATTACAGCCAAGGTGGTGGGTGCCCAAACCATTAATGGTTTCAAGTATGGCTGGGATAGAATGAAGGGTATAGTAGTTATTCAGGGCTTCAGTTACAGGAAGGGGAATATGAGGGTGGATTGTGAGGGCTAGAACCCTGAATGGACAATAGATCCCATGGTTTATAGGGAACCATGGGCAGATTGGAAGGACCATTGGCCTTTTTCTGCCATCATAGTCTGTGTTTCTAGGTTTCTGTGACACCATCCAGTAGGGTGTCAGCAGAAATAATGTGATGGGGGTATGAAGAAAGGACTCAGCCAATGAGGGGATGATCTGTGAAGTCAAGGGCCCTGGAGCTTGGGAAGTTTGTTACCAAAATGGTGCTCCCCAGTCTTCAACTATGCAGATGTAGTCTGTGGCACCACCCCCTCTTTCCTTGCAGCTTGGACACCTCTGTATTTTCTTTTGTTGCTTTGCTACCAACTCTCCCCCTCGAACTTACCACTGCTCCCTTTACTCCTCCCTATCCATCCTCCCCCTACCTTCACATCACCAGTCCCACTATACTGCCTTCATCTACAAATACAGGTTTAGGTCCCTTCCTTCTTACCTATCCTCACTCCTCTCTCCCATTCCCTCTGCCTCGTTCTCTCTCTCCAATCCAGAGATCCTTGCACCTTCTCCATTCTACATCATCACTTGTCTACTGGGCAGTTAGTCTTCTCCTATCACATTCTCTTTATCTGGAAACTGCTCCCCATTTCCCTCTGTCTCTCCCCCTTGCTCCCTCATGCACCAGCTAAAACTCCTTCTTATCCCCATCTGCTCCTGGTGAAGTGAGCTGAGTCCTTTTTGTTGTGTTGGTGATGACAGAGATGAGCCAACCTATCTGACACATCTGATATGATCTGCCAAGTATGCCAGGTGTAGTGAGCTAAGAACAGAGAGGGTGAGAGTCTGTCCCTCGGGTGGAAAAGAGATAGACCAACTTGTGGGTTAGGTGGTTCTTTGACTGTTTAGCTACATGATGGAAGTTTCACCAAAACTGGGAGGCAGGAGGCGTAACTTATGAAAAAGATCAGTTTATTAAGCAAGTGCTTACAACAAAATTCAGAACAAGAAAAAGGGGTGAACGACAAAATACTTTTGCTTTGTAACATTCTGTTAATACTGCTAAGATACTTAAAATCACTGCTAGTATAATTACTAAGATCGCCAGCACTGTAGATTATATTGAATTCTACTGTAAAACTTTTATAACTGGGTCTATCCACAGTAATAGGGGACATATGTGGGATATGACTGTGGAAAAATAAATGTTGTCAAGTCTTTCTTCTTTCACCATCAATACTTTACCCTTCATGCCCTTTACTAAACATGTAAACAGGAAGATAATATAACTTGTGGTTTTCTGAGTACAGTCCCTAATGTTTGGAAACAGTAACCAGGTAACGTACATAACAGGGACAGGGAATATATTAAGCTAGAAAAAAGTTATGTATAAATATTTTTGAGTCTCTACATGAATTTGCTGTACTTTAACTCATTTGGTTAATTCACTAAGCAACTCCAAAATATTTGCATGGAAAAGAATGTGATAACCATTAATCTAACACGTGGCAGAAAATTACTGGGCAAAGTAATTTCAAAGTTTTCCCTCACCAACATTTCTTGGGTAGTCACAGATTAAAATGCATTGGTACATAACTGGGGATAAGAGTAGATGATATTTAAAACTTTTTTTGATCACTAAAAATTAGACTCCAAAAATCTGTGAAAAAGTGTTTCATTAACGTATGTAACAGGACAGAGAAAAATTCAAAAACTTTGATCAGTCCCAGAAAACATTGTGGAAAAAAGAAACTCAGGCAGTTGGAGTCCTTTATTCTTTTCCACTTTATGTTTAATGTCTAAAGTTATGACTCAGTCAGCATAAAAGTTCTATGGTTGCATACCATCACCACAAAGGAAGTTCATAATACAACAAATTCACTATACTAACTAGAAATACCAGACACACTAAATAAAATTAACTAAAACCCTAACCATAACACCACAATGTACACACTATATACATTGCTTGTTACAGACCTAATACATCCAACAAATGTACATATGTACATCTGGCAGACCCCATGTGATAGAGTAACTGAACCCACCAGATATGAGCATGTGACTCACTCAAGCCGGTGTGCGCAGTACACCACTTGCAAATGCACCAACATCCCATGAGAGATTGACCAGGGACCTGGCACACCCCAGGTGACAGTATAACTGAATCCATCAGAGCAGAACATGGGTGCTTGCCTACAGTGACTCAATCCAGTAGGTGAGTGCAGTACACAAACTGCACACCCACCAGGGCCCCATGAAGTTTGATCAGGGACCTGGCAGACCCCAGGTGATGGCATAACTAAATCCACCAGACGAGAACCCTGGCACCGGTCCATTGTGACTCAAGTCAAGCTGCTGTGTGCAGTACGCCACTTGCATACCAATCAGGGCCCCATGAAGATTGATCAGGGACCTGGCAGACCCCAGGTGATAACATAACTGAGTCCACCAGATGAGAACAGATGACAATGTGGGCAACCCACTGGATTGGAAACAAAATGGAGGCAGACACGGACACAACCATTGAATTGCAAACAAAATGGAGGCATGCATGGACACCCATTGGCTTGCAAATCAAATGGAGGCACACATGACAGCAGCAATTGGCTTGTAAAGAAAATGGAGGTAAGCATGGACACCCACAGAATTGCAAACAAAAGGGAGGCATGCCCGGACACCCACAGGATTGCAAGCAAAATGGAGGCACTATTCCCACCCCCCTCCAGATCCATGTCAGCAGTCTCTGGGGCTTGGTAGACCATTCTACAATTCTCTAGCCCTATCAGTAGCCCCCTGGGACCCAAGATCAGTCCCAACCCCTCCCCATCAGCCCCGTGGTATGTGAGGTCAGTCCCATTTCCCTCCCCAGTTCTTGGAGCCTTGTGGCACACTTCTAATATGCTCCAGCCATGTAAGCAGTCCTATGGGACCCAAGGTCAGTAACACCCCCTCCCCATCAGCCCTCTGGCATGTGAGGTCAGTCCAATCTATCTCCCCAGTCCCTGGGGCCTGGTGGCAAACTCCTAAAATTCTCCAGCCCTGTTAGCAGTCCTTTGGGATCCAAGGGCAGTCCCAAACCTTCCTCGTCAACCCCTTGGCACATGAGGGAAATGCCATCCACATCCCCAGTCCATGGGGCCTGGTGGAACACTCCAACAAATCTGCAGTCTCATGGAACACAGAGTCAGTCCCAGCTTTTCCTCATTAGACCCCTGGCACATGAGTTCAGTCCCATTCCTCTACCATGTTCCTGGGGCCTGGCGGCACACTCCAACAAATCCACAGTCCCATGGAACCCATGGTAAGTCCCATCCTCCTCCCCATTAGCCCCCTGGCTTTGAAGGTCAGTATCATCCCCGTCCCCAGTCTCTGGGGTCTGGTGGCACACTCCTAAAACTCTCCAGCCCTGTCAGCAGTCCCATGGCATCCAAGGTCAGTTCCCCCCTTCCGATAAGTTGCCCTGGCACATGAGTTCAGTTCCACCCTCTTCACAGTCCCTGGGGTCTGGTGGTGAACTCCTAAATTTTCCAGCCCTGAAAGCAGTCCCATGTGACCCAAGTTTAGTCCCACCCTCATCTCCATCCCCATCAGCCCCCTGGCATGGAGGTCAGTCCCAGCCTCCTCCCCAGTCCATTGGGCCTGGTAGCACACTCCAGCAAATCCTTAGTCCCACTGGACAAAGGGCAGCCTTACAGCCCCAGGCATGTGAGGTCTATCCCATCCCCCTCCCCAGTCTCAGGGGCCTAATGGCACACACTGACAAATCTACAGTCCCATGGAACCGCAGGTCAGTCCCACCCCTTCCCATCAGCCCCCTTGCACATGAGGTCAGTCTCATCCCTCTTCCTAGTCCCTGGGGCCTGGTGGCACACTTTAACAAATTCACTGTCTCATGGAGCCCAAGGTAAGTCCCACCCTCCTCCAAGTCATCCCCTTGGCATGTAAGGTCAATCTCATCCCTCTTCCTAGTCCCTGGGGCCTGGTGGCACACTTTAACAAATTCACTGTCTCATGGAGCCCAAGGTAAGTCCCACCCTCCTCCAAGTCATCCCCTTGGCATGTAAGGTCAGTCTCATCCCTCTCCTCAGTCCCTGGGGCCTGGTGATTCACTCCTAAAACTCTCCAGCCCTGTCAGCAGTCCCATAGTACCCAAGGTCAGTGCCATGCCCTCACCATCAGCCCCCTGGGATGTATGGTTAGGCCCATCCCCCTTCCCAGTTCTGGGGTTTGCTGGTTCACTCCTAAAACTATCCAGACCTATCATCAGTCCCATGGTACTCAAGGTCAGTCCCACCCCCTTCTCATCAGCCCCCTGGCATGTGAGGTTAGCCCCATCCCCCTCCCCATCCCTGGGGCCTGTTGGCATGCTCTATCAAATCTGCAGTCCCATGGGATCCAAGGTCAATCCCACTGCCCTCCTTATCAGCCCCCTGGAATGTAAGGTCAATCCCACCTCTGTCAGCAATCTCAAGGATCTTAGTGGCGCACTCGTAAAATTATCTAGCCCTGTCAGCTGTACCATGGGACTTATGGTCAGTCCCATCCCTCTCCATATCTTGTCAGCAGTCTCAAGGGTACCTGGTGGCAACTGTCTCCCTTCCCACTGCCCTATTAGCCAAACCTTGGCCAGAACCATTTTGCAAATTTAATTGGTGCCATTGTGCTTCCAAGGAGCAAGTTATCACTGCAATCTTTATTTTTATAACATACAAAGGTCTTTAGTTGCAAAACTTTTTTGTTCTAAAATATTGCCACTGGCATTTGTCTACTTTAAATTTAGTAGAAAATGACTACAGCACCCAATATGTCTATTGTTTTTAATCTCAAACTTTGCAGGAAACATTCCATTTCTTTTTTTTTTTTTTTTTAACTTTTTGTTTATTATTTTACATAGTAAACATACAGTGCTATTTCTGATGTAGTACATGAGGATACAAATAATCTCCAGATGAGGGCACCACCCCTCTTAATACACGCAGATAAACACATCCGTCATACATCTATAAGATACAGCATGGGGGTATTCCATTATAAGAATATTCATGCAATTGATAGAACAACATTTATTGCTGTATGTAATGAGCCCAAGAGCTGCATGCTTAATAACTGTTAGTTCATAAAAATCCGTATTTTAAACTTCCTGTAAAAGGACAGTAAGAAAAGCAGCATGCTGAACCAAAAAGACTTATACCATTATGGTATTATATTGATAGGGATATTCAACCCTTACCTTAATAAACCTCAAGGAGCATGTATTCTTTAAGCAACAAAATAGCTCCAAATATAGGCGATCTGCTTAAAAATTATTACCAATGAGAGAAAAACAATTTACTTGTTTTAAGAAGAGGGGAATTCCCTTTTCCTCCCCAAAACCGATCCATATAACATCTCGCCCTTCCCACCATAATTACAGAGACAATTAGCTAACCCTTTCCCTTTATAAGCTGAAAGTCCAGTATTTAGGGGAAGCAAATATTGTCCCAGCCTTAATTATGGCTATCAAACTGGGGTCAGCTAAATAGAAGTGTCTCTCTAGAGCTCATTGTCCTCTTCATCTTCCGATTTGGATTGAGAAGACTCCCGTCATCTTCTGGGCAGTTTTGCGTGTTTTTGTGACCAAGTCAGAGCTCCATCAGGATCCGTAAATATATAGACTTTTCCAGCGTGCACAATTATAAGCCTTGCAGGGAACAACATGTTGTGTGTAATACCTACTTCCCGAAGCATAGCTCATATGCTGTCGAATCGTTTATTTTTTTGCCTTGTCGCATAACTTAAGACAGGATATATGGAGACTCTCTCTCTCCATCTTGAAGCCAGGTGCGCTTTTGTCTGGCAAGGGACAAAATGAGATCTCTGGTCCCCATACTATCCATCACTGCCACGATTGTCCTCGGGGTGTCCATAGTGCTAGGCCTTCCTTGGAAGGCAACTCTGTAAGCCTTTTGAATTGACCAGTTTCTGTTCAAAAGATGCTGACCCAACTGCTGTTCCAACCACTCTTTAAAAAATAAATTGAGATGGTCCCCTTCATTGCCTTCTGGTATTCCTAATATCCTGAGATTGGAGGCCCTGGCTTGGTTCTTTAAGCTCTCGAGCCGGGACCGAAGATGTTTATTCTCCTGCATCAGACTTGCCGCTGTACCCATCGCTGTCTCCGACTGTTTTTTAGCATCGGATGCCACAATTTTAATTGATCCTGTGTCTGTCTCCAGGAGAGTCATTCTGTTTGACAGGGCATCGAAACAGTCTGAAAGACCTGCCATGGATGCTAGCATGTGATTCATTTTTTGCCCCAATGTCTGTAAAGTCTCCTCATCTCCTTCTGTACCAGGATCCAAAGTAGAGTGGCCTTGCGCCGACCACGTGGGTAGTGGGCCTGCATTACTTTTGATTTTAGCACTCTCTCCTCCCGGTCTATCTTTCTTAGGATTCCCCACCTTTGGTCTACTGGATCTTCGATATCCAAAAATGTACTTTGTTGGTCTCGTATCGCACTCTTAACCTCCAAAAAAGAAGTTTTATCTTGAGGTATCTATTCTCTTTAATTCCCAGCGACCATATTGCTCGGGCTCCACAGCGCCCCCCCCCTCGAAACATTCCATTTCTAATTTACTTTTGGATCAGCTGGCAGCCCCCTTCCCCAAAGCATGTGGGTGACTATTTTAAAGCAAAAGTCCTTTGTTGCAGCCCCAAAACAAATGCTCAGTCAAAACAAGCAAGTCTTGTAGAATATCTTAATAATCACAATTAAAAAATAAGGTACAACTAGAAGTCCCATCCATTTGTATCAAGGACCACTGGTTTCCTGAGAACCATGTTACAAACATGACTGAAGTTGGTTGTGAGCTGTTAGGACAACTTTTGAAAATGATATAACAGATTCCAGGCTTTTTTCAATTTAAATGCATCAGTAAATGACTACAGCACCCAATACTTTTATGTTTTAATTTCAAACTTTGCAGCAAACATTCCATTTCTAATTTACTTTTGGATGAGCTGGCAGCCCCTACCCCCTAAAGCATGTGAGTGGCCATTTTAAAATAAAAATTCTTTGTTACACCCCCTAAACAAATGCTCACTCAAATCAAACCAAAAGGCATGTAACATCTCTTAATAATAACAATGAAAAAAAAGGCTCCACCAGATGTTTCGTTTGCAACAGGGACTGCTGGTTTCCTGAGGTCCCTGTTATAAACTTGATTGAACTTGGTTGTGGGCTGTTAGGACAACGTTTGAAAATACTGTTTTGGATTCCATGATTTTTTCACTTAAAATGCATCAGTAAATGACTACAGCACCCAGTGCTTTTATATTTTAATCCCAACCTTTGCAGAAAACATTCCACAAATAATTTACTTTCAGATGAGTTGGCAGCCTCCTCCCCCAACGCATGTGAAAGGCCATTTTAAAACAATCATTTGTTACACCCCTAAATAAATGCACACTAAAAGCAAACACAAATCTAATTAAAGCTCTTATAAATCACAATTCCAAAATAAGGTATACCAAAAGTCTTGTTTGTAACTGGGACAGAGATTTTTAGGAGGTCCCCATTACAAACATTAACATGCTGCCTCTGTCCCTGTTACAATCAGGACAGTACCATAAGACCATTAAAAAAAGATGTTTGGAAGCCTGCAAAAGTCATACATCCACAATGAATTACACAGCCTTACACACCTGTTTAGCACATTGCAAAACTATGAAATTCACAGCATGTCTGGCATAAAGAAGGCAGTTATTAGAGCCACAAAATAGATAACCTTGAAAAATATGTCAAATCCTTTCCATTTTCAGAAATAAATGGATACATTTAAACAGAAGTTATGAACCCCAGTAAAATACATTATAAATTCAAACTTTATTTAACATAATTAACCATGTCCAGTAGCTAAATCCTGTTGTAATAGGGACGAATGTATTAACTCTGTCCCTTGTTACAAACAGGACTGACCTTTTCTCTGTCTCCTGAGACCTTACTGAATGCCAGTCTGTGCACAGCATATTCCCATTTCAAATCCACCAACAAAATGCAGTCAGATTTACAGCAGACAGTATAAAAAAATAACTATTTCACTGCTATGCAACCCCATTCATATCTGCTTACATTTCTGACCAGTTTCCACATTCCTGTTTGTAACACAGTCACACGTTTGTAACAGCAAGTTTGGAGGAGACAGAGAATGTTCTCATTTGGTGTTTGGGAAGAAAATTGAATGATCCACAGGCAAAGCAAAGTTTAAAGGATTTAATCTGGTGTTATGATTGGCTAGAAATAAGCCAATGATACAGTGAAAAAAAAGTCATACTCTGCAGACATGATAAACAGCTGTTACATACGTACATAGGGGTGGGACAGAGACAGATAGCCCAGTTCTACTTTTAAAGGCAGCCAGAGCATCTCTGCAGTTTTGAAATGTTTTTTCAGCCAGAACAGCAAACTAACTGAGCCTCCTTCAGTTTCTGGCATCCTGTGCCCCGATTTTGCAGTTTCATATTTATACCAGTCAATCCCATATGTAACCTAGGGGGACAGAGAAGGCTACATACAAGATTGTCACTTTTTAACTCATTCTGGAAAAAACAAAAATAAATAAAGGCACACACATGGTGATGTTACAGGGCTCTTTATGTAAAATGCATAGGGAGACTTATTTTTTCAGCACAGCATTTTGGTAGGTAGAAGGAAAGCATACAACATGTGGTGTCTTGAAATGCCCCACCTAGCCAGTACAAAAACCAGGGGACAAATCTGTAAGTTAAAAAAAAACATTTTTTGTAAGTATTAGGTGGCTGAAGTTATTTGTTATCCCACTAACTTCTGTAGTAGACAGCAGAATAATTTTGAAATATATTTAAGCACTCTTTGCAGAGTTACTGAGTGTTAAAGTGTATGTGATGGAAATGTGCCCATTTAGTATGGACATGCCCAACTACAAGATTTGTTCCATTTTCAGCCACAGAGTTCAAGATGGGTGTTGCAGAGGAGTGCAAATAAAGAAACCCCTGTGCATGTGCTTTCCGTTGGCTGGCTTGCAGAGCAGATGAAGCAAAGAACTTGGTCACTGGGTACTGACAAAACCCAGGGGTATGAGCAAATAAAACACACTTGTATTCCACAAAGGACCCCCGGGTTGTCACAGCAGACTCTGGGAAAGAACAGAACACTTGTATTCCAAGGACTTGTGCACACTGAAGAACTTCTGGACTGTCACCACTGATCTAGGGTTACCACCTGTCCTGATTTTCGCAGGACAGTCCTAATTTGGGCAGCTGTGTCCTGCAAAAAAAAAAAAAAAACAGGAAAAATACTACATGTCCTGACTTTAAAGCAGAAAAAATGTTTTCTAACTTTCCACTAAATGTTGCAGAAAACTATAATACCTTAACTAAAACACCTTAAAATGATAATAAACAATAGAAGCAACTAAGAAACTGCAATACTAAGCCTTAATTCTGATTATATAGAGAAAAGAAGTCTGTTGCATTGGTCAAGGTTAAGTACTGTCCTGCCAAAAATCATGTTTCAGTAAGAAATGTCCCACTTTGGGCTTCTTAAAAGGTGGTAACCCTACACTGATCCCGGGAAAAGATTTGAAGAATTGTAGAACTGAAGCACTGGTAATCTGGACAACTCCAGGCTGTCACCAATGACACAGGAAGAGATCTGAAGAACTGAAGACTGAAAACTGGAATTCCTTCAGGCCGTCACCACTGACCATGGAACAAAATTCAATGAACTGAAGACTGAAAAACTGGAATGCCTCCAGGCTGTTAACACTGACCCTGGAAAAAGATTTGAAGCACTGAAAAACAGAAGCCTGGAATACTTCTGCTGGAGAACTTCTGGAGAGCTGGAGACCTGAAACAAAACCCCAACCCACTGGGTGTTGGATCCCTATCTGTGAACCGGTGCAGTTCCCTTCACTACCTAGCTCACTTTTGGGTAGGGGTTGTCCAGAAGAATCTGGTGAAAACAAGTGACAGGGAGTTCCTTAGCTAAGTACGCTATTCCTATTGTGATGACATGGCCCCAAATTGTCAGGATGTAAATGGGTGAAATCATCTGTGGATCATGCAGGAGAAGCTGTGAGCATGCAGTTAGGCAGAAGTCCAGTTCAGCCTTTACATGGATTATCTTTCACTTGGTGGTTGCTAACATTGGCAGTCTTTGATCGAGCAACCATCAAAAGGATAGTTAACAGTAGGGATTTCCCACCAATTCAGCGAATGCAGAATCAGTGAGGCACAAAGGACGACCAGAATACACAGCGATTGCCAAAATGGTGACCTAGGGCTTTCTCCCCCTCCCCAAGTTGTGTCCTCCACCCCAAAGTTAAGTTATCTAAAGTAAAGGGGATGTGGGGGGTGAAGTCCCCTGCAGAAACACACTTTCACCATTTTGGCGATCGCTGTGTATCCCGGTCTGTCTTTGTGCCTTGTTGTATTACTGTGAGCTGTTTTCCCAGCTGCAATTTTATGCTCACTGTTATGATGTGGAACCAACAATAGGCCGGGTAGTTCAGTAACATGCAAGGCAGTTCAGTAGCATGCAGGGCAGCTTTAGGGCAGTCTTTAGAGTAAACAGGGCAAATTCAAGGCAAGTGGGGCAAATTTGGGGCAATTACACAGTCTCAGGAATACATTAACCTTGGGCATTGTCCATTTAAATACAGTCTCAGACCAAATGCAGCTTTTGCCCTTCACACAGTTTAAAACATGAAGCATAGAAATTGTCAGCAGATAAGGACTGCTAGGCCCATCTAGTCTGCCTGTAAGCCCTGTACTTGATTACAAATTCTGACACTCCCTCTGCTTTACCTGTACGGGTTCATCTATGGTGCATTCAATTTAGCATCAACATTTTGAAATATTTATCACAGTCTATTCATATACCAAATGCACTGTGACTGATACTAAATAAAGGGAAACCTGACTAAGTGCTGGATATACCTAGCTATGCAGAGACCATGGACTACATCCTCCTTCCCACAGGCATTTGCTTGGGTTTACACAGTAATTCCACTCTATTGATTGAGGGGTGTCTGACTAGTCTATGTGCTATAGGTCCCACTTCAATTATCCCTCTCTTGCTAGGGGCCTGTGGGTCATATACACAGGTTACTAGCCCTTGACTAGGACTGGGGCAACTATGCTGCTGCGATGGCTCACTGGGATACCCAGTCAGATGAGCGCTACATTAATAGAGCCAGTCAAGAGAGTGCTAGTCCATATAGCGCTACCAGGGACAGGGAGCAGGGATTTACAGCGCTAGCCATATGTGCTCCACTGGTCACTGTCCATGGTACTGCTATATGGACAAGGGCAGCAGAATACTGGTGTCTGGCTGAGCTGCTCCTGTGGTATGGAGGGCTGGGGCACACAGCAGCTTGATTAGCAGCAGTAGAAACCAGGGTTCTAACCCTGGTCTTTAACATATTCGTACTTTTTTTTATGTTGATTGCGCGCATGCGCAAGAAACATGTTGGGACAGGTTTCTTGAGAAGCAGGTTGTGGAGGCGCGGCACTGTTGTGGCCAATGCCCCCACAGCCTGCAAAGGCTTGCCCGCTTCCCCCAATGTCATGGCATGCTGCTGCTGACATTAGTTCAGCCAGCGTGCCACAACTTTCTAAAAAATCAGCCGCTGCAATCAGGGGCCGCCTCATCATTGCAGTGACACTAATCCGCTGCAATGAGGGAGCGACCCATCATTACAGGGTGGTATGTAAAACCCCTGAGATTGTTTGTGAACATGGTGGTGGCTTGCCGCCGTGTTCACAAACAATATAACCCCCTCACACATGTTTAGTTGCCGACGGGGGCCCCAATCCCCGTCAGCTTTGTGGTCTTTTGTGCGCCGTAGGCATTCTATGCCCCCCCTGCTTTTGTTCCTGCCGACAAGGTGGCCAATCCCATCGGCTGTAGTGTTCCCCATTTGTTTTGTTGCTGACAGGGGAGCCCAATCCCCATCGGCATTCTGTTACCCCCTTTTGTTGCTGCTGACGGGTGCCCAGTCATCGTCGGCATACTGATACCTCCGCCCTGCCCGTTTGCCGATGGGGATGCCTCACCCCATCGGCTACTGCTGCCCGGTCCACAAAGCCTCTGCTGGCACAGGAGCCCCAGTGTGCTAGATGCCCTGCAACTAGAAATGGTCTTGCGACGCCCGTGTTTTTTTTCTTTTTATTAATCCTGGAAAAAGGAAACCCTCGGCGCCTTCACTTCTGCTTCCCACCCGCAACCCGCACCCACCCACTGCACGCCCTGCCTCCCCACACCCCTTGCCCCATACTTCACCTTAGGAGCTCGAGCCACTATCTTCGTGGACCGGACACGCCTGCACTCTTCAAAGCCGACTGCGAACTGAGGAAATGCCGGCAAGCTGTATAATGTAATACATAGGGTTTTTTCAACTTTACTGCATATCTCAGGCATTTTTGGGAATTTTTCAACCAAATTTTCAACATGGGGTTTTTGGGACCCTTCCTCATGAATTCTTGAACTGTCATGGCGTTAATCGGCCCGGAAAGGTGATTTCGCGGTCACGCGTGGAATCACCTTTTGGGATGATTAACAAAACGACAGTGCCAGTGTTCATAAGGTGGGCTCTCAAAAAGCCTATGGTGCAAATTTGGTGGAAAAAATCCAATAAATTACTGTTTTACGAGTGTGTGATGCGCAGTTGATATGCACGCTCGTAACTTCGTGACTTTGCAATATTTTCACGCCAGATTTTCAGCATTGGCATTTTGTCACACCTCCTTGTGAACAGTACAGCTGTCATTGTTCACATTCTGGTGGAAATGTGTTTTCGCACTTCCGGCACAGAATAGCGTGGTCACTGTGGGAAATCAGTGTTCAGGACAGATTAAAAAAATGACAGTGCCACTGTTCATGTGTAGAGGTCCTGAAATGGCTATGCTGAAAATTTGGTAACGATACCCCATAAAATGACTGTGTTGTGAGCATGCGTTGCGCAGTTTGCACACACGCTCGTAACAGCAAATTTATAATATTTTCACTCCAGATTTCCAACATTCCCATTTTCCCACACCTACTTATGAACAGTAAAGCTGTCATTTTTCCCATCCTGGCCAAAATGTGTTTTCGCCCTTCCAGTGCAGAATACAGCGGTCGCTGTGGGAAATCACTGTCCAGGACAGATTAAGAAAATGAGAGTGATACTGTTCACTAGCAGAGGTCATAAAAGGCCTATGTTGAAAATTTGGTGATAATAGACCTTCGAATGACTGTGTTACAAGTGTGCGTTGCACACTTTCCATGCATGCTTGTAACTTTGCAGATTTGTAATATTGACATGCCACATCTTCACCAGTGGAATTCTCCCACACCTCCTTATGAGCTGTGCAGCTGTCATTTTTCACATCCTGACCGAAATGTGTTTTCACAGTTCCGGCACAGAATAACGCGGTTGCTGTGGGAAATCACTGTTCGGGACAGATTAAGAAAATGACAATGGCGCTGTTCATGAGCAGAGGTCCTAAAATGCCCATGTTGAAAATCGGGTGACGAAACTCCATAACATGACTGTGTTACAAGCGAGCGTTGAACTGTTTCCATGCACCCTTGTAACGTCTCAATTTTGTAATATTTTCACCCCACATTTTCAACAGTGGCATTTTTCCACACCTCCTTATGAACAGTACAGCTGCCATTTTTCACATCGTAGCTAAAATGTGTTTTTGCACTCCTGCCGCAGAATAGCACGGTCACTGTGGGAAATCTGCGTGGGACACATTAAGATCAAACAAGTGAGAGGGGGGAGTGACCGCGCTCAACTGAGCTCTGTCGGGACTGCTGCGGATTTGTTTGTGGGCAGAGAAAGGGCCCAACACAAGAGCCCAGTACAAAAGGGCAGACTGCAGCACTGGGAGAAACAGAACGAAGAGTGAGTGAGGGAGAGAGGGGGAGTGAGCGAAGTCACCGGAGCTCTTTCAGGGCTGCTGCGGATTTCTTTGTGGGCAGGAAAAGGCATCAGTGCAGGCAGGGGCCCAGTGCAAAAGGCCAGCCTGCAGTGGTGGGAGAAACAGTATGAGCGAGTGAGAAAGGGGGACTGAGTGAGCTCAACGGAGCTCTTTCAGGACTGCTGCAGATTTCTTTGTGTGCAGACAAAGGAGTCAATGCAGGCAGGAGTCCTGTACAAAAGGACCACTTGCAGTGCCAGGACAAACAGAATCAGCGTGTGAGACAGGGAGACTGAGCGACCTCAACAGAGCTCTGTGGGGACAGCTGTGGATTTGTTTGTGGGCAGAGAAAGGGTGCAACATAAGAGCCCAGTACAAAAGGGCAGCCTGCAGCACTGGGAGAAACAGAATGAGAGAGCGAGTGATGGAGGGGGAGTGAGCGAATTCACCGGAGCTCTTTCAGGACCGCTGCAGATTTCTTTGTGGGCAGAAAAAGGCATCAATGCAGCCAGGGGCCCAGTACAAAAGGCCAGCCTGCAGCAGTGGGAGAAACAGTACGAGCAAGTGAGACAGGGGGACTGAGTGAGCTCAATGGAGCTCTGTCAGGACTGCTGCGGATTTCTTTGTGGGCAGAAAAAGGTGCCAATGCAGGCAGGAGTCCCATACAAAAGGGCCACTTGCAGCGCCAGGACAAACAGAATGAGCATGTGAGACAGGGAGGTTGAGCGACTTCAACAGAGCTCTGTCAGGACAGCTGCAGATTTGTTTGTGGACAGACAAAGGTGCCAGTGCATGCAGGGGCCCAGTACAAATGGACAGCCTGCACTGGCGGGGAACCCAGAATGAGCGAGTGAGAGAGGGGGAGTGAGCGAGCTCAACAGAGCTCTATTGTAACTGCTGCAAATTTCTTTGTGGACAGAAGAAGGCAGCAATGCAGGCAGGAGTCCAATAAAAAGGGCAGCCTGCAGTGCCAGCAGAAACGGAATGAGTGAGTGAGAGAAGAGGAGTGAGCGTGCTAAACGGAGCTTTGTTGGGACTGCTGCAGATTTCTTTGTGGGCACACAAAGGTGCCAACAGAGGCAGGAGCCCAGTACAAAAGGGCAGCCTGCAGTGCCAGGACAGACAGAATGAGTGAGTGACACAGGGAGAGTGAGCGACCTCAATGGAGCTCTGTCGTGACTGCTGCGGATTTCTTTGTTGGCAGAAAAAGGTGCCAATGCAGGCAGAAGCCCAGTACAAAAGGCCACCCTGCAGCACTGGCAGAAATGGAACGAGTGAGTGAGAAAGGGGAAGTCAGCAGGCTCAACAGACCTGTGTCGGGACTACTGCAGATTTCTTTGTGGGCAGAAAAAGCCACCAACAGAGGCAGGAGCCCAGTACAAAAGGGCAGCCCGCAGCACCAGGAGACACAGAATGAACGAGTGAGAGAGGGGGAGTGAGCCACCTCAACAGAGTTCTGTCGGGACAGCTGCAGAATTCTTAGTGGGCAGAACAAGGTGCCAACACAGGCAGGAGCCCCATACAAAACAGCAGCCTGCAGCACCGGACGAAACAGACTGAGCGACTGACAGAGGGCCAGTGAGCGTGCACAACACACCAACGCAATCAACATTCAGCGTTGACAAATGCTTGTTTTTTACATGGAGCCATGGAAACAGTATTCCACGGCCCCCAAATTTTAACTTTCACTGGGATCCGCTCCCCCTCGGAGTGAGGATCCTATAGCCTGGGGATGTGGGGGCAGAGCCCCCCATAAAAACAGAAATGGCACTATTTTCTCAGCATGCTCCTTGCCAACATTATTGTTGTCTGCTCTTTTTGGACCCAGTGCTGCTAACTGGTGGGTCCACTTCATTCCTCTTGCTCCTGGCTGGAGCCAATACACCAGCGTACTTAAAATAGGAAATTATTTACTTTTACATGTTCATCCTTAACTTGAGCTACTGGTAGCCATCTGGCTAATAGTCCACCCTTGTCACCTATGGGCACTACCTTTTTATGACTGGGGCTTGCTTTGCACTGCCTGACTCACCTGGTGCTGATTTATTCCACTCAAACAAAACAGAACACATTTTGGGCTTGTTATTCTTTGTTCACATAGCCCACCTATGCTCACTTTACTGTAAACGGGGGCTTTGCCTTGCCCCTGCTCCTGGCTGGTGCCCTTTTACTATTTAATTCAGAGTCTGCTTGCCCTCTGCTCCCATATTGGAGCCAGTTTGAATAAATTTGAATAACCCCACCCTTTTCCTTTGCTCCCTTGATGGAGTTTAATTTAAATAAATTTAAATAAACTTGAATAGGGACTGCCTTGCCCAATGCTCCCTAGCTAGAGCCAACTTTTAAATACATTTGTATAAACCTGCCTTTGGGCAATCCCTTGTTCTGGGGTCTGGCCTGACCCCTCAGACAGCCACAGCCATCCTTTACTGCACCCCCGAAAGCTTTCTTTTTTGTTTCTTTTATTTAAACAGTTCCGGCAGACAGCACCTGCCTGTTGGCGCTGCTGATGACTGACTGACTGCCCTGACCTGGAGAAACGTTATTGAAGGATGCAGATGTTTTGGCTGCTGGCAGGCTGGCTGGCTGACTGAGGTCTTCCTTTGTGGTCTTGCTGTGCCCTGACACTCCTCTGATGCTCTTTCTCTTCACAGAAGTGGTCCTGCTTGCCAATGCCACCAACGATGGACCAGAAACTTCTTTTTTTTTTTTTCTAAATGAATGAAAATTAAAAATGGGGTGGAACAGAGCCCACACCATGGCCAGCCAACTGCTGCTTCAAATTGCAATTGAACCGCTGTACTACACAGACCAGTGCAACACTGGGGACCCAACTGGCAAAGAGAGAAAAAGAGGAGAGCAGGTAACTTTCTCTTTACACTAACTCCCTGCATCCCCTCGCTCCATCAGGTCACAGCTCTTCTCTATTCCTTTTGTTTTCTTTGGAGTGCTTGAAAGTGCTCCTGACTGGGCTGCTCACTTTCCTGATGGCCGAACTGCTTCTCTCCACTGTAACAGCTGTTACTGGACACACTGAAGCCTCCCCGGCATTCGAGATACCAAGTCCCTAGCAACTAGGGGCAACAGTCCAGCATGAGCTGGTTGTTTAATAGTGGCTCTGGCTTGTGCCAATCTGCTAGGCTGAAAAAGGAAAGACAAGAAATGCTTTTTAGAACTGCAGGCAAGCAGTGTATTTTAGGGGACCCCTGCAACTACGTTTACCCCCTCTCTTGCCAAGCTAACATGATAGGGGCACCCGGGCTTGGGTACCCTTACTGGGGATACTGGGGTACCTGACTGGTTTTCCTGGGGCACCTGATTTGGGGTATTATACTGTAACCCTTCTCCCTGACCTTTCCCTGTTGGAGCCCCTACTTTCCATTATGTTGGGCCTCTTCCTGGGTTCTGCCTCAGCTTGTATCAGACTCCCTACCTCTGCACTGCCTTCATTGCTATGCCTTGGTCTCTCTGTTGGTATATGATTGCTGCTTTTATTTGCACTTGTACCGTGTTATATTGTACTTCACTTACACTTTATGTGTACCGAGTATCAGTACTGTGTATGTATTATTGCATCTCCTGATTCCTTCCTCGGGTTGCCCTTGGAAATGAGCCTTGGCTTAATGTGCCTTTCCCAGATGACAATTTTCAAATAAATAAAACAAATGAGGCTGAGTCGGGTCGACTCCATAATGAGCTGTGTGAGACTGAGGAACTCGATTTGGTGAGGAGTATTTTTTGCCATGGGGAAGGGCTCATTTGTAATTAGATTCTCAAGGAATAGGATGCCACGTAAAGCTGAAAGGGGAGAAATGGTTGAGAGGTGGCAATACAGGAGTCAGGCTTAGCTTTAGAGGAGGGGTAAATATCACCAATGAAAATTGGAAGTAAGTAGGGGACGAAAGCCTGCACAGGAGTGGGGACTGCAGAACAACACACAATGTCACAGTTAAAGCTATGACATACGTATGGAAGAACTCCACCACCACAATTCCCACAGTCCTGTCTGTGAACCACATAACCAGAGAGTCCAACTTCTACATCACTGATTTGGGAAGTCAGCCAAGTTTCCGTAGTGACCACATCAGGATTATATTGTATTACCCACAGCCTTAGCTGGCAACCTTGTGGAGTGGACTCCTGGGGCCTGCTATTTAAAAGGGTGCATAAGAGCCATGCAAAGGCTTTTGCTTGCTTGTAACTCGGCAGATGCTATATTGAGTTGAATAGCATGTGGTGCACTCCATCTGAATGTTGGGCCACTCTGGCGCAGTGGTCCCGACATGGACAAGGGTTGTTTATAACCCCTAGGGAATAGCGCTGCCTAAAACAGGATAGTGCCAAGACTCTAGTGGACTAAATTCAGACAGAACTAACAAATGAGTCCATTAGGCATGCAAGGCACTTAGGGGCCATTTACATGTCCATTATGTGCTCATTTGCATGGGGCGCAGCAGTCCCTTAGTACCATTGAAACAGGATGTTATGCCCTGGTGGCTAGTGTTATCCCATCACCTGTCCCTGTCTTATGCAACACCCTGGTGGACTAGTGGTCCCCCATCCTCCTGATCACCAACGAGACATGTGTACTGAAGATTCCTGGTGGCTAGTGGTATCCCTCCATCATCCATCCCTGTCTTTTACAACATGCTGGAGGTCTAGTGTTCTCCCACCCTCATGATTGCCAGCTAGACATGTGTACTGAAAATCCCTGGTGGCTAGTGGTACCCCATCACCTATCCATGTCTCATACAGCACCTTGGTTGTTTAGTGTCCCACCACCCTCCTGATCGCTGACCAGACATGTGTACTGAAGATTCCTGGTGGCAAGTGGTACACCCATTACCTATCCCTGCCTCCTACAACACCCTGGTAACCAAGTGTCCCCCCACCTGACCTGCCTGCTTGCATACAACCCCTCTTCACTCCTCTACTCCGGTGGCCAGTGATCATCATGGCCTGATGCTGTGAATTGCACAGCCCTCCTCTCACTTCTTTAGCTGGGTGCCATAAGAGCTATCAGTAAGCATGCATACAGTATCACACATTCACCAACACCTCATACGGTGGCCGGCCAAGGAGGTGAGAACAGGGCTGTGCCAATCACTGTATCATGCCATGGTGATTGCTGGCCACTGAGTTAGGAGTGTGTCCAGTGGTGGTATGTGAGTGGCTAGGTCAGGTGGGAGGACACTAGACCACTAGGGCATTGTACGAGATGGGAACGGGTGATGGGGAGTACTACTAGCCACAATCAAAGCTCCTGAAAAGCCACCCTTCCAGCTGCATGTGCAAATGAAGAAAGCACAACACACACACACAAAATTCCTGCACAACCCACCACAAAAGCAAACCATAGGCTCAAATGGCATCAATTCAAAAGTAATTTATTTAGATAAAAAAGTGCAAAGCCTCTGAAAGTGCAGATGCACGGACCGGGGAACAGTCAAGCTGGGGTACTAACACAGAAACATAGAATTTGATGGCAGATAAGGACCACTTGGCCCACCCAGTCTGCCCATTTCCCTACCTAATGGATAAGCTGCAAATCCTAGTTAACCAGCAGCCTACTTTTTCCTACCCCTTCCCAGAATTGCCTTATGACTGTCCCATGCATGCTTGAATTCCACCGTTTTTGACTCCACAACCTCCTCCGGAAGGCTGTTCCATGCATCCACAACCCTCTCTGTGAAAAAATACTTCCTTACATTACCTCTGAGTCACCCACCCCCTCTATCTTCAAATTGTGCCCGCTTGTTCTTGTACACCTCTTTTTCTGATGGATGCTACCCTCTTGGACTTTGTTGATTCCCTTGAGGTATTTGAAAGTTTCTATCATGTCCCCCCTCTCCCTCCTTTCCTCAAGGCTATATATATTAAGCTCCTTAAGTCTCTCTTCATATATCTTCCAGTGCAGACCCTGCACCATTTTAGTTGCCCTCCTCTGGACAGCTTCCATCCTGTCTATGTCTTTGGAGATTGGGTCTCCAGAACTGCACAAGTACTCAGATGGGGTCTCACCAGCTGTCTGTACAGAGGATAACAACTTCCTGTTTTCTACTGGTGATGCCTCTCCTATGCATCCAGTATCCCCCAACCCTCATTACTGCCCTCTCACATTGCTTGCCCACCTTTAGGTCATCTGATATGACTACCCCCAGGTCCCTTTCCATTTTTGTTGTTGTTAGTATCTCACCCCCATTGTACTCTTCCCTGGGTTTTGTTTCTCAGGTGCATTACCTTGCACTTCTTAGCATTGAATCTAAGCTGCCATACATTTGACCATTCCCTCTAACCTTGCCAAGTCCCTTCTCATCCTTTCCACCCACCTTGTGCATCAACTCTGTTGCAGATCTTTGTGTCATCTGCAAGAGACATACTTTCCTTCTAGTCCCTCTGCAATGTCGCTTATAAAGACATTGAAGAGGACCCGTCCTAATACTGAACCCCTTGCTGTACCCCACTAGTAACCCCTTTCTTCAGAGTGGACTCCATTTACTATTACCCTCTTGTTCCTATTCTCCAGCCAATTCTTTACCCAGGCTATCATCTTGGGACCCACTCCCAGGCTGGATAACTTGTATATTAATCTTTTATGTGGGACTGTGTCAAATGCCTTGCTAAAGTCTAGGTAGGCCATGTCCACAGCCCCCTCCCTGATCTACTACTTTGGTCACCCAGTCAAAGAAATCTATTAGATTCATCTGGCATGACCTTCCCACTGTGAATCCATGCTGCCTTTGGTCCCGTGCCCTTCTGACCTCTAGGTACTCGACAATTCTTTCCTTCAGAAGTGATTCCATCATTTTCCCTATCGCTGAGGTTAAACTAACAGGTCTGTAGTTTCCCGCTTCTGCCCTGCTCCCACTTTTGTGAAGTTGAATCACATCCGGCCCTCCTCCAGTCCTCAGGTACCACTCCATCCTCCCACGATTTGTTAAAGAGGGCAGTCAGTGGTGTCACTAAATAAATTACTTTTGAATTGATGCCATTTGAGCTTATGGTTTACTTTTGTGGTGGGTTGTGCAGGAAGTTTGTGTGTGTGGAGTACTAATAGCCACCAGAGATCTTCATTACACATGTCCAGCAGGTGACTGGTAGAGTGGGGGGACATTAGACCACTAGGGTGTTGTGTAAGAAGGGGATGGGTGATGGAGGGTACCACTAGCCACCAAGGATCTTCAGTGCACATGTCTGGCTGACAACTGGGAAGAGGAGGGGACACTAGACTGCCAGGGCATTGTACAAGATGGGGACAGGTGATGGAGCTACCACTAGCCACCAGGGATCTTCAGTATACATATCCAGCTGGGGATGGGGGGGCACTAGACCACCAGGGTGTTGCATGAGATGGGGACAGGTGATGGGGGTATCACTAGCCACCAGGGAGCTTCAGTACAAATGTCCAGCTGGTGACTGGAAGGATGGGGGACACTAGACCACGAGGGTATTTTACAAGACAGGGAGGGGAGATAGGAGGTGGTGGCTGCAGTACAGCTGCCCTGCCATTTCAGAGTTTGGGTGTGGGCTTAGCACCTCATTAAGACTTGGTTTTCAGCAACAGTAAACAGCTGTTTAAAATGCCATTGAGCCTGTATGCATGAGGGGACCCCTCATTTACATGGGCACAGTAGTATTTTAGTACCTGGGTACTGCTGGGCTTGGGGGTGCTAACTGGGCCTCTTAATATGGCCCCACCCCAGGTGAAAGCACAAACCCAGGTAGCACTGGCACAAACCACGTTAGCGCCAGCACTACCATTTGAATAGTGGGCTCCTGATGTTCATATGAAGAACACTCAGCCTTTTTGGGAAAGTGAAGATGGAAAGGAATTTAGGGACTAGGGTTTTAGCTCCACATTGCCCAACAGTAGTAGCATAAAGGTTGTGACGATCATAGGGGTGTGAGACCTTTGTCTACAAGCAGGTACTTTGGAAGAAGGAGGGTAGCGGGGTGAGTTTAGAGGGAAAAATTGCAGGGAAAATCAAGACTGATGGGGAGTAGAGGAGACCAAGGTGAATTAGTAAAGTGTGTGGGGATGAAAGGTGGGGAGAAACAGGAGAGGGGATAGAGGGGGAGATATGGAATAAGATGGATGGAACAGTGAAGGAGAGGAGTAGAAGGGACAGAACAGCCAAAATGACAAAGGGGAGCGGAAGTGAGTATAGTCAATAAAAGCTGGTGAGGTCTATTGTAGCATGCAAGTTATAACGGCTAAAAGACAGGAGTGATTGGGAAACCCTTGTCACATAGGTTTAGCAGTCATCACCAGTAATATTTAAATGTGGATACAAGGAGCAAATTTGGCTACCAATAAAGTGAATTAGTAGAGCAGATGTGACTGCATATTTGGCCAGTACAAACAAGCACAGTAGTCTACACCACCTAGTTAACAAAAATTTAAATAAACTGGACTCTTTCAAACTCTACTTCCTTTGGCAAAGTTATGAAAAGCCTAACATCCGCACTTGTAATGACTTAGCTTTTTATATTCAAAAAGTAGAAAAGAAAAAAAAGTAAACAACTGCATTTTGTCTCTTCTAGCCCATTTATGGAATCTGCATATGCAATTGCTAGGCAAAAGTTCTGTGCTTTCTGCACTCTGAAAGCCACACCTCCAACTCCTGCTTCCACTATGCTGCTGCTTGCTTTCACTGCCCTTTGCCATCATTTGAAGAAGCTGAGTTACACTACAGTACTATAAAACTGTATCTGTCAGGCGTTCAGCTTAGTATTCATTTATAACTGATTCACCAGAGAGCCTGTCCTTTGTGTCTCAAGCATCTGTTAAAACATTCCTTCAAGGTCAGCAATTAAAGAGCCCCACTGCACAACCCATAAGGAAACCTCAAACTATATAATCTAACAGCCTATAAACTTACTACCGAACAAGTTCTTTTCACTCAGGGTTGATCTTCTGCATTATACAGCTTCAACATTAACCTTCTTCAAATTCCTGTGGTCCATAAACTTCACAGTCGCACAACAGACATTTAATCCCAAAAGCATCTTAAATTCTCAGACTTAAAGAAAAGTTGCAGATGAACACATACTTTTGCCAGTTTCTTCCAAGATGTATAGAAATGCTACACAGACTTAAATATGTTATTTTGCAATGCAAAACAAATCAGATCCTATATCAACATTCGATAAATACCATGCAAGCCAAGGCCAACCCACACATCACCAACCCCTGTATAGAATAGATTCCAGTGCTTTATGCCTACAACATACTGTACATGATTCGTATCACACATGTGTGTTCTTTCTTTTCTAGGTTTCAACCCATCAGAATACTCTGGTCACTTCTTCAGCACAAGAATGCTATATCTGTCTCTGAAAGAAACATTCCAATGCACATCATTAAATGGCTTACAATTTGTTATCATCATGCTACGAGTCCTACAATCATAATAATTTACCCAACCTTAAGACTGATAACAGACAACTCTTTTTTCTTTTAAATTATTTGGTAACTGGCTAAAGCTCACTGGGCACAAGGCCTGTGTTCAGGGGCGACCCCGAGAGCAATGGGGAAGTAATGTGACTTGCTCAGAGTCACAGACACTTCATGTCTACCCTAAAAGGGGCAAACTTAAGACAGCTTGTAGCAGAACCAACCCACGAGGAGGCTATACTGGATCTGGTCCTGACTAACGGGGACAGGATCACAGATGTGGAGATGGGCAATCCCCTTGGTACCAGCAACCACAGGACAGTATGGTTTAATGTAACCACAGTGGTAGAGACAAGCCATACAAGGATAAAGCTCCTAGATTTCAGAAAGGCTAACTTTAAGTAGACGGGTAGCATTCTCAAAAGATTCCTAGCAGCGGAAGGTACAGGGGGAAATGTGGAAAAACAGTGGTCTAGACTCAAGAGAGTCAGAGAAACAGGACACTGTGTCAAAAGTCATAGCAAGAGTAAAATAAAGAAATGCCCATTATGATTCTCAAAGAGAGTGGCCAAGAAAGTAAGAGAAAAGAAAAGAGCCTTCAGGAGATACAAGGAAACGCAAAAGGACGAAGACAGAGAACAATATTTGGAGAAGCAGAGGGAATCTAGGAAAGCAGTTAGAAGAGCTAATGCACAGACAGAGGAAGGTATAGCCCAGGCTATTAAGAAAGGTAACATGACCTTCTTCAGATACATTTGTTAGACAAAAAAAGACCAGAAATGGGATTGGTAGGCTGAAGAAGGAAGGAGGAGGAAGGGTGGAGGACAACCTAGAAAAGGCTGAGATACTGAACAAGTATTTTTTGCTCAGTATTCACCAGGGAAGGGAAGGGGAGGGACTGTGACTCATTAGGAGAGGTATTCAGGGGAGGGAGGTAGACACCAGCCCATTCACGGTGGAAAGAGTCCTAGAAGAACTTGGGAAAATAAAAGCAGATAAGGCAATGGGGCCAGATGGGATTCACCCAGAGTACTAAAGGAACTCAGGGAAGTGCTGGCAGAACCACTGGCTGCCCTTTTCAATGCTTCTCCAGAAACAGGAGAGGTACCTGAAGACTGGAGGAGGGCAGATGTGGTCCCTCTCCACAAGAGTGGAAGCAGAGAGTAGGCAGGCAATTACAGGCCAGTAAGCCTGACCTCAGTAGTGGGGAAACTAATGGAGTCCTTACATAAGGATAGGACTGTGAGGTATCTGGAGGATAGTGGGGCACAATGTTCTAAGTAGGAAGGTCCTGTCAGACAAATCTCATAGATTTCTTTGACTGGGTGACCAGGGTGGTAGATCAGGGAGGAGAGGTGGATGTGGCCTACCTGGATTTCAGCAAGGCTTTCGACACGGTCCCACACAGGAGATTGCTAAATAAACTGGGGAACCTGGGAATGGGTCCTACAGTGGTAAAGTGGGTTGGGAAAAGGCTAAAGGACAGGACTCAGAGGGCGGTGGTAAATGGCATGAAATCTGAAGACATGGAGGTGACCAGTGGGGTGCCACAGGGGTCAGTGCTGGGGCCAGTCCTATTCAATGTCTTCATTAGCAACATTGCAGAGTATCTGGAGGGAAAGGTATGCCTCTTCGCAGATGACACCAAAATCGGCAACTGAGTGGACACACCAGAGGGGGTGTAAAAAATGAAAAAAGGACCTAAGCCTATTACAGGAGTGGTCAGATATCTGGCAATTGAGTTTCAATGCTATAAAAGTGTAAGATCGTGCACCTGGGTCACAGGAATCCAAGGGAGGAGTACAGGATGGATGTGGAGATTCTGGCCACCACAAGTCAGGAGAGAAACCTGGGTGTTATTTCTGATGACCTGAAGGCAACTAAACTGTGTGAAAAGGACATGGGAAAAGCAAACAGAATGTTGGGGTGCAACAAGAGGGGCATAACAAGCAGGAGGAAAGAGGTGGTGATGCCACTGTACAGATCACTGGTGAGGCCTCAGTTGGAGTACTATGTCCAGTTCTGGAGGCCACATATCCAGAAGGACATAGACAGAATAGAGGCAGTCCAGAGAAGGGCAATGAAGATGGTACATGGACTGCACTAGATGCCCTACAAGGAGAAACTTAAAGAACTTAACATCTATTCACTAGAGGAAAGAAGGGAGAGGGGAGATATGATAGAGACTTTCAAGTACCTTAGGGGAATAAACAGGGTGCAAGTGGAAAGCATATTCCAGAGAAAGATCTGCACAACAACAAGGGGGCATGATATGAGGCTGGAGGGAGTAAGACTCAGAGGTAATGTTAAGAAGTACTTTTCATAGAAAGGGTGGTAGAGACATGGAACAGCCTTCCAGTGCAGAAGTGGTGGGGGCAAAAACAATATGGGGGTTCAAGAGTGCATGGAATAGACATAAGGGTACCTAGAAATGTGCAAAGCAGGGCAGCTGCAGATCAAATAGGGTCTGGGGTGCCACAATGAGTAGGGAAATGGGCAGACTAAGTGGGCCGTATGATCCTTATCTGCTGATAGGTTCTATGTTTCTAAGTGGAGGTTGTGAGAATCAAACCCAGGTCATCTGGATGTATCATGATCATTCACAGATTGTTACTCTAACCTCTAGGGTATACTGCCATCCAAGCTTTTCTTAGCAGCCTTGAGAAAAGGCTAAAAAGGCCTAGGATCACAGAGGTTTTGTCCTTAGAAGGGGGTGTTTCCTTTTGCACGTAACTGTTGTGCCATTCTTTACCTTTATCATGAATTTTGGAATAAAACCAGTTACTTTGCAACTTAGCAATCTGGACTTAGTGGTATTTTTGACCACTTTCACTGGAGGGCTATCAGTCCTCCTGGCTCTGGAGTGCGTGGTGGTGTTTGGTTTTTTCTCTTCTCCATGCCGAGATTATTATGTCTGAGATCCTGATAATTTTTTCCAGTCTGACTTTTTTGGGTGGTCTAGTATCCTGTAGCCCAGGTCCATATGCGTGGGCACCTCCAACACCACAAAATATTATGTTGTGCAAGCATCCATACATTATGGGCCGCCCCAGTGAATGCTAAGACTAGAGGCTTGCGGTTCAATATGATAGCCAATGATGGGCTCCTCCCACCAAGACCACTACTTAAAGTCATCAAACCCTGACATTGCATAAGCATCCATACATCCTTAGGAGCTGCCGTAGTGAATGGTAACTATAGTGCATGCCTGACAGCTCAATTTTTGCTAAAAGTTCCATTCATAATAACAAAAAGAGGTCAGAGTTCATTAGATAAAGAGCACCAACCACCTAGAATAGCTCTGTCCCTCTATTAGAGCCCTGTCCTCTATCGACCTGTTCAGTATGGATCTCAAGGAATATTTGCTTGACTCTGTAAAATCCACTTGTTATTCATGTGACTTTCATAATTCATATAATGTATCCTCAACTGTGATTATTTTATCGGCAAAGTATTGTTCCTGCTCAATTGTTTATCCTCCACTTATGTGAATATGGGTTGCTATTGTTATATGTGCTGTGAAAAGTCTGAGTTGGTCCTGGAAAGGGAATTTGTTTCCGGAGAGTTCACCCAGTTATCAAAGTAAAACTGCAAATAGATGACTAAGAACGGGGACTACTTGCATAATTCTTCAGTTTTTTAATGTCTGGCTTAAATGATATTGTTGCATACTGTTTATTTATTGTCTGAGGTGATTTTGTTTTGCCTATTTATTTGTTTACACTTGTTCATTTCTGCTCAGTAACCCACACCCACATCATCGCACGTTGAAACATAGTTTTGCTCAGTGTGCCTCTCCCAGATAACAATTAATAAAATATAGGATAAAGTATGGGGTGGTGTGTGTAAAGTTTGAGTTTACACACCACCTCATATTTTATTTTTTATAATTGCTGGGTTTCCTTTTTTCACCTCAGCAATTATATAAAATAAAAATAAGTTGCTGTGCAGCCATGGTCTGGTGAGGTTATAGTATGTTGTCCACGGTTGCCTTTTACTATTTATTTAAAAGTTTTTTTTATTATTTTCTGACTATTGGAGAGTTCAGTCCTTGTTCTACATTTTTTTTTTTTTCAGTTACTTACCGCCAAGTCTGAGTGGTGGTTTTGTCCCCATTTGTGGCTGGGCAAGAAGGGAAGCAGAGAGCCTTCTATGTGGAGAGCAGCCAGGAAGCAAGGAACTCGGGGTGGGTGCATGCACAGAGTGAGGGAAACCATGCATGTGTTTGCCATAATAAACACTCCTTTATTATAACAAATTACACTATGGTTTCCCTATGGGAAAAAGGGGAAGCCAGTTATTATTAAGTCATAAAAAATGCAGTATTTATTGTCCTTTGTCCCTGACTCACAGGTGTAGCTGCAAATGGGCTTGACCCAGTTCACTTACTTGGCAAATGAATAAATGAAAACATTTCTTATGACTGATTCCAGAATAATCTGTTGCACAATAGACTGATTCATGCCAAATAGCCACTGCTTCATCTTTGACTTCCTCAAGTTGCTTTAGGAAAAAACAACAACAACACAACCTGTTCTTCTGCATTTGACTGTAATATTTCTTTGAAGAAAGGGAAGCATTATGTTACATGAATTGCCACCTGGCCTGTGCTGTTACAAAAGCAATCTAAAATGCTAAGGATTTGGGATCTGAAGATCTCTGATACCCACAAGAGAGGTGCTGTATGTGTGACCATGAAGCTTTATAATGTGTAAGAATGTCAAGTGATTTAATTGGTCAGAACACCAGTAAAGCTATGTAATTATGTACCCATAATTACACACCTGCACATCTTTCAAGCTGGCAGACTTTATACCTGTTAAAAAAGGATCAGTACACTACCGAGTGTAGATGCTGCAGCAGTCAGTTCTCCTCAACCCTGCAGTGTTACTCACCCAAAAAACAACAAGCGTTTGTCAATGCCGAATGTTTGCTTGCTGGCATTGGCAGTAGTAGTGTAGAAGTTACAGAGCTGCATAATAGGAATGGCAGTGAAGTATTGAACTGAAGCCAACCCCACCACCACCCTGCAGAGAGTGACAGGCATTGGGGTGTGCGTTTGGGTCGTCAGGCATAAGCGGCCACGCCATTTCACCCACACCCACCCTGCAGACACTGACAAGTGTCACGGTGTTCCTTGGGGTTCTATGCGCACTCCATCTCATTAGGAAATATGGTGAGATGGGTGCGATATAGGAGAATGGGGTGAACTTTGGGGCTGAAGAGTCCAAGGCATACCTCGATGCCTCTCACTGGCTGCAGGGTGTGGAATGGTATGAGCATTACAGGCAAGAATCCCAAGTCACACCCCTGATGCCAGTCATTCTCTATAGGGTTGGGCGTTATGGTTGGAAACCCTAATACCTCAGGCATTCGTTGGTATTTTCACTCCAATTTTTCAACATGTTTTTTTTTGTGACCCCACCTCATGAACAGGGGGAATATCAGTTTGTTAGCCGGAAGCTGCTTATGCACAGCGACTACGGCATTTAGCACCACAGGTGCAAAGACATTCCGAACAGGATGTAAAAAATGACAGCTGTACTGTTCATGGGGAGGTGTAAAAAATGGTAATGTTGCAAATCTGCAGTAAAAATATTTAAAAAAATGGTGAAGTCACAAGCGTACATAGAAACTGTGCAACGCACAGCCGTAATATAATTAGGTTGGGGATTTTTTACAGCAGTTTGTCAACTCAGGCATTTTGGTGCCTCCGATCATGAACAGTGTCACTGTGATTTTCTTTATCTGTGCCGAACAATGATTTCCCACAGCGACCACGCATCTCTGCACTGAAAGTGTGCAGCAATGTTGTGAAAAATGACAGCTGTACTGTTCATAAGGAAGTGTGGAAAAATGCCACTGGTGAAAATCTGGACTGAAAATATTACAAAGTCATGAACTTATGAGGGTGCGTGGAAACTGCGCAATGCTCACTCGTAGCACAGTCATTTTGTGGACTTTTGTCACCAAATTTTCAACATAGCCATTTTAAGACCTCTGCTCATGAACAGTGTAACTATGATTTTCTTAATCTGTCCTAAACATTGCTTTCACACACCAACAGCACCATTGTGCACATGTGCGAAAACACATTTTGGGCGACATATGAAAAATGGCAGCTGTACTGTTCATAAGGAAATATAATAAAATGGCAATGTTGAAAATCTGGAGTGAAAATATTAAATTCGCAAACTTACGAGCATGCATAGGAACTGCGCAACGACGTCAGAAACAGTCATTTTAGGAATTTTTTCACCAAATTTTCAACATAGCCATTTTAAGACCTCTGCTCATGAACAGTGTCACTGTGATTTTCTTAATGTCCCATACATTGATTTTGCACATCGACTCGCATCATTAATGGCTACATGAAGACACATTTTTTGGGCAAGATGTGAAAATGACAGCTGTACTACTCATAAGAAGGTGTGGTAAAATGGCAATGTTGAAAATCTGGAGTGAAAATATTGAAAATGCGCACTTACGGCGGTATAGGAACTGGCGCAACGACGCCAGAAACAGTCATTTTAGGAATTTTTTCACCAAATTTCAACATAGCCATTTTAAGACCTCTGCTCATGAATAGTGTCACTGTGATTTTCTTAGTTTGTCCTGTCGTTGATTTCGCATACCGACCGTCGCGCCATTGTGCGCTACATGGGCAGAAACGATTTTGGGTGAGATGTGAAATGACAGCTATACTACTCATAAGAAGGTGTGGTAAAATGGCAATGTTGAAAATCTGGAGTGAAAATATTGAAAATTCGCGAACTTACGAGCCTGCGTAGGAACTGCGCAACGCACCCTCATAAAACAGTCATTTTTTTGAATTTTTGCACCAAATTTTTCAATATGGGATTTTTGGGACCCCTTCTCATGAATGATGTCACTGTCATGGCATTATTCAGGCCTGAAGGGTGATTTCGCGCAGTGACTGCGCAGTGACTGCGAAATCACCCTTCGGGCCTGAATAACGCCATGACAGTGACATCATTCATGAGAAGGGGTCCCAAAAACCCCATGTTGAAAATTTGGTGCAAAACTTCCAAAAAATGCCTGAGATATGCAAAAAAGTTGAAAACCCCTGTCTAGCCCATTATACAGCTTACCGCTTTTTCCTTAGTTCAGTCGGCTTTGAAGAGTGCAGACGTGTTCCCGTCCACTCAAGATCATCGTGCCGAGCTCTGGAGATAAGTATGGGGTGAGGGGGTGTGGGAGGCAGTTGCGCAGTGGGTGGGTGCGGGTTGTGGGGAGGGCTGGGAGAGCGCCTGTGGGACGTTTTATTTTGCAGGTTAAAAAAAAAGACAACGTGGGGCGTTGCCCGCCTGGGGTGAGCTCCCAGCTTGGCACAAGGATGGCTGGGGGCTGTGAAGCGGCCGGGGTTGGGCACTCCGTTGGCCCATATGATCAGTTGCCACGCTGTGGGTGGGCTCCCAGCTGGCACCCAGCTCTGGGGAGGTGAGGACAGTGGAGCCGCCGGAGATTGGACACCCCCATCGGCTGTTCTGTGAGTTGCCACCAGAATTGGGCACCCAGCGTGGCATGTGGAAGGCTTTGGGGAAGCGCAGCACAAGCAGATGGGGATTGGGCACCCCTGCCGGCTATGCACGTGTGTGTATGGGGCAGCACGCAGTATGCGCATGCTTTCTGTGTGTGTGTGTGTGTGTGTGTGTGTGTAGGGGAGCTGCGCAGGGCAGGCGATATCTTATCGCTGCTCACTGAAGCGTAGCTCCCCCTTTCAACTGTATGCCCCTGCATTTTGGAGCTTGTCATAGTCAGCTCCAGCATGCATTGGCTTACAGGGGCTGCGCCTGCCAACACACTGACTGAATTGGAGGAGGAGGTAACAGACCTCCGAAATCTCGGATGATGGCACTACGTTTCTTGCACATGCGTGCAAGCAAACATAAAAACCCTGAGCCATTATCCTAGGGCTGCCATTTGCAAAAGTATTCTGTGCAGCTCCATTGATTACTTTATTCACTTGGGAGTTGTGCTAGCAAGGGAGCTGGTAGTGTTAAGGACATTGAGAGTGCCAGTCTATTGAGGGAGCTGCATGGTATGGAACGTTAACTTTTTATTTTACTTATGGCTCCAAATCCAGATTTTTTTTATTTATAACATTTGTAAAAATAATTAGTTGTGAGTTTTCATAAACGTTATAAGCACAGTAAAACACTTGAGGGACGTGTGATTATGGCTGACAATAACATTTCTCTCTCATGTGTTTAAAGGCACTCGGTGCAAGCACCTCACGCCTAACAACACTTTCGAGAGGTGTGTTTACTGAACCATAATCACACAGCCTGTTGTGCATGCTTACATACTCAGAGCCCCTCCGAAGCCCCCAGATGTGATTGTATCATGTAGTGATGTAGTCATGCAGTGATATAGTCATATAGTGATATAGATCTAGTAAATATTATATTGTATTGATACTCATGCAAAACTGCCTCCATTGCCTACCATTGTTTGTTGTGCTAAGCTAAGTCTTATTGCTCAGTACCACAGTACTTGTTTTTTTATATATATCACCATTTTGTGTTCTATGTGCTATGTGAGCTGTACTAACTTGCTGTAATTATTTATTTGCTATTATTTCTATGCCATCAAACTGTTTACTGTATGTGTTGTTATTCTTATGCTATCAAATTATTTACTGCATTTTGTCCTGTCCTACCCAGGACTTCCTTGTAAATGATCTTGACTTAATGAAGCTTTTTTCCTGGTAAACTAAATGACTACAAATACAAACTGGCCTTCTTTCTTAGCAGGTAGCCAGCTTAATAGTAGGATGCCCAAAACTTCTGCTAGCTGTGGTGCTTTTTCAATGGCTGGTTCTGCCATTTAGAAGTAATTGGCCCTTTCACTGTAGCTTTCAACTCCCTGCACTCTTATGACCATCACTGCAAAACCTCAGCTGCTAAGTCTGCCTTCTTTATCCATTTTCTTCACCTCTGGGACACTCTCCCCTTTCACATTCGAATCTTCTCCTCTCCTCTTTGCTCACTTTACCCCATCTAGTGCCAGACAACAGTCAGTGAAGTCTTCCATCTTTTTTCCACTTTTGCCCCTTCTTCTTCTTAGTGCCCTCTATTTGCCAGTTTGCTCTTCCTTCAGCTGCCCCTCTCCTGTCCTTTGCCACCCAGCTGTTGTTTGTTACATTGCAACCTTGTTGGGTCATGTTACATTTTAGCCTTAGATAGGATAGTTTCACACCTGGAAATTAGCTTTGCTTAGCATGCTGTTCCTGGTAACCAAACATTTTAAATCAGTCAATAATTAAATTAATCAATAAATATATTAATAACAAAATAAAAGTTCTCATGTGAAGAGGAGAGCAGGGACCACTATGCAAATTCCCAGTGTGGCAGTAATTTTTCAGACCTTGGTGACCTGGCCTCCACCTCATAGAACTTCTACTAGCAGGGTGGTAAGGAGAAGGTCATAGTGCTGCAACAGGAACCTAAGTGGAGGGTGAGAAAGGCATTTCCTAGGGGATGCAGTAGTCAAATCACTTTAGTGGACCACTGAGGCCAATAGGGTGCCCACTTGACAACAGGGTTTAGAAGGATTTCATGAAGGAGGTGGGGGCCACTGGACTGCCAATGTGATGGCCACCAGTCCTTTTGAATTTTAAATGAACTTGCCTAGAGGAAATTCAAAGATAAGGAGAGGGAAAGGGCTTCTGGGTGGCACTGCCTGGTTGCATTGGTTAACAGCATGCCATAGGACCATTTAATGGGTTTTGTGCCCTGCTGCACCTCTGTGTGACTGTCCACCCTGTATGTTAGTAGATGCAAATTCCATTTATACTCTACACAATCTGGGCATATAACTTGCATTGTGATGTAGTTGCAGGGGGGGATTCTGCCCTCATGTGACAATTGAGCTCTTTTGTGTACAGCACAAGGGGTGTCAGTGCAGTGGGGTGAAGATTCATCCACCATTTTGCACCATCACCACCACCATCCTTTGTGACTAAGAATGGGGACTTCTGTTGTTTCCAGGTAGCATGTTTGTTCCACTCTCATTGATCATATTACCTGCAGTGTTGAAATCATAGTCCTCTGAGTACAAATTAGTACAGAAGGATGCTTGGAACTAAAAGGGCCAACTAGCAAGCTACAGTCTAGTGCCTTGTTTGATCTTCGATTACAAGAACACATCTTTCTTTATCTACATCACTAACTACTACCAAAAGATAAGCCTTCTGCCATAGTATATAGTGGCTGGTTTGCTGTTTGCAAGCAGTATTCAGATAGTGACAAAGAAATATGAGACAAGCTTATCCTGATATACTGAGCACCAGCACCCACATTAGCAAGTAACCCTTGAGGCTTTTGAGAATTATTCCTTGACTGACTGATAATCAGGATCAGGCACAGTGATGCATGGTGCAGCTTTAGGGGGTGTATCCTTCTGTTCAGAGCAGGAGGAGGAGGAAGCACTAGATGAGCCAGCAACAGAGATAGCAGAAACGTAACTGAGTTTATCACAGTAAAGTACTATAATCACAGCCAGCATTTGTCAGTTCCTGTAGAAGATGTGTGACTCTAAATACGGATCCAAGAGGGTTGCCAGAGATGTGATGAACTGATTATGACATTTTGCTTTCATTTATGCCATTAGCATGCCTGTTATTCATTCCGTCTACAAGAGAAACTGTATCGGTTTACTCTATACTGTGCAAAATTAGTTTTCTGTCTAACCAGTGCCTGGCACATGTGAAGGCCTACAACTGGCTTTCTTGAAATCCAGGGAAGACAGTGTTACTTTTAGTGGGTTTGGATAATCAGGTGTCTGCTTTAAAAAAGAGCCTCAGGCTACCAATCTTCACAAAGTTTAGACTGACAACTGCTTACTGTCCCTCCATTGTGCTATCTCAAACCCTATCACTCATCCCGCTCCTATTTTCCCTCACCTGCTTCCCCCTACTGCCTATCCTTGCCTTCCTTCCTCAGTCTCCCTCACCACTTCTCTGATCCTGATTATGAGCCAGACACAGAACAATGCTTGACATCCTCAAGAGTTGCTAGTAGTGGGTGTTGGTGCTCAGTACATCAGGATAAGGCAGAGACTGGCTAGGCCTACCCTGCTCCCCTCCATCAATTCCCTTGATGGTGTGGTGACGAAGATGTCTCCTAATTCAAGTACCTTGGGGTTTGGTTGGACAGGCATCTCAATTTCTCTGAGCATGTAGATACTATCCACCAGATGCTTCACCCCAAACTTTGTGCACTTTACAGGAATAAATGGAGTATCCCACTTCCTCCATGAAGAGATATCATCTCAAAGATGATACCCCCACATCTTCGACTATGGTGACATAGTGTAAAGTGTTGCTCCCAAGTCCACCCTGGCCTGACTGGACCCCCTCTTTCACTCCTTTTGACAAGCTTCCCTTGACTATCCCCCCACACCCACCTTTTCCTGTACTCCTCCCTTTCCTTCCCCTCCCTTGAGTTCAGACGCCTTGCCCATTGTGCTTCTTTTATCTCCAAATACTGGCTTGGTTCCTTCCCCTACCTTGCCTCCCTCCTCACCTTCCTTGCTACCACTTCTAACTCCTTTGCAACTCTGGCTGTCACGGTCTTGCACTCCCCTAAAGGAAATCCACTGCTGGTCAAGTTGTCTTCTCCTTCTAGTTCCCCAAACTTTGGGGTTCTCTCCTCCCTACCATCTACTCTGCCCCCTTCCACCATTCACCTCTCTCCTCTGTAACTTCACTACTCACACCTGCAGTTGCCCCTGATACTGGGCCCTGTGCTGCTGCCCACCACCCTTCTACCCCTGCTCTGCCTTTGATCTGCACCCACAACCATTGTTCCTTCCCTGAAAACAGCATTGCCTGCTGCATATTGCAAATGTTATCAATCAGCACTTTATTGTACTGTCATGTATTTCACTTATACAGAACCTGTGTCCTAGCACAGTCTTATTTGTAATGATCATTCACCTATTTGCATTATTTGTATTTATTATTCTTTTATTTATTTATTTATTTTTTATTTATTAAACTCTAGGATTACAAATACCTTTGAGCAAGAACTGCTCATTTACAAAGGTTCCACATCAAAGGATGGAAGGTTAGCATACAAACAAAGGTAAACATTAATACAGAGTCTCAAAAAATAAAATACTGTATTTCAAGTGGAGAGACAGCAAAGGATAATAAGGCTAGATCAGCAACCAGTAGGGGTAGGGAGGTGGGTGGGATCAGGAAGGAGTGGGTAGGCTGAGAGCCATTGTCTGGGGGGGTTAGTATGAAGTGCAAGGTAGAGGGGACAGAAGTCTGAAGTGCTAAAAGATGGGAGGGTGTGCGTGAGGTAGAGGAGGAATGGAGGGAGGGGTAAAGTGAGAGTAAGGAACATGGAGGACAAGGATAATTGGCCAGAGGGAGTTTAGGGCCACACGATGCCAGGCATGAGTATAGAGGTTGACCAATTAGGAGAAGCAGTCACATTGGCTGGTTGTAGAGAGGTGAAGTCATAGTTGCATTTTAAATGGGCTGAGCATAGTAGCTGAAAGGGATTCCTTGTTGATTAAATTAAACCACTTGGGGGGCACTGTGGGTGAATGACCTCTGGCCCATAGTGGTCTGGCATCTGGGGACCTGGAAGGTTTGACTTAGCATTCTTTGGGTGTGTTGGGTACTGCAGTGGGCAGTCAGAAGCTTTTCAACCTCAGGTGGCATGAGCCTAAGAAGAACCTTTCTGGTTAAGAGGCAGGTCTGCTATTTGATCCTACAGATGAGAGGGAGCCACCCAGACTGGGCGTACAAGTCACAAGTATGTGTTAGGTGGGCATTGCCCATAAGAAGTCTGCATGCTTTGTTGAGCACCACAGATATCCTGCGGAGGGCTGTAGGAGAAGTGGAGCCTTAGATGATAAGCCCATAGTCTATGATGGAGGTGACAGAACTGTAGATAGCCAGTCTAAGGGCCTCTGTGGTCATACAGTGTTTGTGCCTGTGGAGCAGGCCAGTCCATATGTTAGCGGCCTTTGCAACATTGTCAATGTGCTGAGCATAGGAGAGGGAATAGTCCAGAGTAATGCCGAGGTATTTGAACTGAGGAACCTGCTCCAGTGTAACCCCAAAATGGTTAGTGATGATGAAGGGCAGAGAATTATTTTTGTTCCTTGTGTTGCAGAAAGTCATAACTTTTGTCTTGCTGTAGATCATGACAAGTTTGTGTGAACTGAACCATTCCTCAACGCGTATGAAGTTACGCTGTAGCCGCCCTTCTAGATGCTTGGTGTCACAATGGCTAGAAAACAGGACTGCATCATCCACGTAGAGAAGTATTTTCTGATGGCAGACACTACGGGGGCTATTCAGGAAGAGACTACAGAGTAGAGGTCCAAGGATGGACCCTACAGTACTTCTGGGAGGACCAGTTTCTTATCAGAGGTGACATCAGCATTCTTAACTCATTGGACCCTTCCCTCAAGGTAGCTTGTTATCCAGAGCAGGGCGTCCTTGGAGAGTCTGATAGCTGACAGTTGCCTGAGTAGGAGTGGATGATTCAAGGTATCAAATGCCTTTGTAAGGTCAATGAATATTGCACCCACAGTTTCCTTGGCCAAGGGTGGTGTGGATGAATCCCTTAAATTCCAGTAGTACAGTGGTAGTGCTGTGCCCTTTTCTAAATCCATGTTGTTCAGGGCACTGGATATCATATTTTACCAGATACTCGGTTAGCTGGTCCGATACTATTCGTTCAGGGCTTTAGATAAGGGGAGAGGATGGAGATGGGTTTGTAGGTGGTATGCAGTGACCTATCACGCTTTGTGTACAGGTGTAATGGTTGCCTGTTTCAAGAGAGATGGGAATTGGACCAGCCTTAGAGAGAGGTTGAAGATCTTTGTCAGGGGTTCAAGGATTTCATCTAGGACAAGTGCAATCAGCTTCAGGTCAAGGGAGTCACTGCTTTACCCTGAATTGTGGATGGCTTTGCGAAAATATGTATGGGTGAAGTGCATTGGGAGCACTTTGAAGTAGAATTTCGGGAGTGAGCAACCGTTGCCAGCAGTGTCATGGTGAGTACTGGTGGAAGGAGCATCAAAAAGGTCCGGTTGTAGTACACTGTCCAGGTTTGAAAACACATTGTTGAAGGTGTTGGTGATAGTACCAAGGTCAAACATAGGAGTTCCATTGATGTTTAGCATGGTGGGTGGAGATTTAAGGTATTTTCCTGTGAGGTCTCATGTTACTCCAGAATATTTTCCCATACCCCCATGTGCTGGAGAGTGCCTCCCTGAAATATTTGCTTTTCGTGTTCCTTATGGCATGTGTACATTCATTTTGAGCTGTTTTATATTTAATTATATCCTCAGGTGTAGATGTGGATTGAGCATGGAGCCCAAGGTGGTCCCTATGTTTGAGACATGTTATGAGCGTGGAGGTTATCCATGGATTGGACCTTCATTTGACCTTAAACTTCTTCACAGGTGCATATATGTTGCAGGCTGCCGTAAGCGGTTGATGAACATGTCCATGGCTTGGTTGATATCATTGCCTGAGTCAAGTGTGATCAATCCAGTCTGCGTAGATGGGTTTTTAGTAGCTCTAGGTTCCCATGCTTCATCACCCTGGTGTAGATTACCTTAGGAGGGGGCTTAGTGAATTTATTGGCCCAGGTACAGATAACAGGTGAGTGGTCACTTATGGTGTCAGGGAGCACCGAGACCTTGGAGATTTGTTCTGGACGATCTGACAGAATCCAGTCAATTAGCAAAAGTGACCCAATCCTATAATTGCACCTGGTGGGAGTGGAGACAAGTTGGGTGAGGTGCTGTGCCGTGACAGTGTACCTCTGTTTCTGCCTTCCCCCAGGACACATCTGAAATGAGCTGTTAGCAGCTCAGTATGTATTTCCTGGCAAAACATTTTGAAATAAGTAAATGAATTATCTTTGATGCTGCCTAGCTGATGTCTGGGTGGGGGGGGGAGAAAACTGGTTATAGTTCTTGATGAAAGTTTGGACCTGGAATCCTAGCTGTTGGCTGTAGTCAAGAGCTGCTTTTTCCACCTTAGGACTATAACCAGACTTCACCCCTTTCGAGAACCAGATGATATGGGGGCACTAGTGCAGGCATTTATTTCCTAATACTGTACCTTAATTATTGTATTGTACTCTACAAGGGCAAACTCTGGGGTCAGAGTCAATGCCTGCAGTACATACAGAATGTGCAGCTGATCTTTCAGTCTTTTTGAAGAGGTCTGATCACACCACCCCATCACCGTGTGAGCTGTGCTGGCTGCCAGTAAGGCAAGGCAAGGCAACTTTTATTTCTGTGGCACCCATTCCAGATTGCTCAGAGTACCTTACAGGGAGAATAAAACAATAAAATGGACAGAATAATAAATAAGGGATGTGGCATGGCCCTAGTAGAAATATTTGTGTTATTTTTCTCGAGTGCTGTTCTGCCTTATAACATCACAATTGGTGAAACCACCAGTGATGTCAAAGATCAAACTGCATGAGAGAAAATAACACACATGTTTCTGCCAGGGCCATGGCATATTCAAGTTATGCCATACCTGCCCTGATTCCATTGCTTTCCTTTTAAATTTGTGTTTCATTTGTGTTTTACAGAATGCCATTTTTGGATGATGGAGCAGTGTTTCAGGATGGCCAAGCCGAGCAGTATTTTGAACTGGATGCACATGATGCTCTAAATGTGTCAGTGCATCACCACGTTGGCCTGTTCCTGCATCCTAGTTCAATGAGAGATAGGGTATGGTCAGGAGCAGCCTGCTTTGGAACTGTGGAGATGCACACTGAGCGGGGCAACAGGCATCATGTTCCTGGTGACAGGGAATGCGAGTGCTGGTGGAGAACAAGTGACGGTACCTGTCTGGAAAAAAGGACAAAAATGATGGTAGGTGTGGTGTGGGAATGTGCCGCATCTCACAATTAGCTATGTGGAATTTGTGTGTGAAAAGCAGGCTGTTTCTTTACCTTGAAAATGGTAAAACACAATCACATTTGAAATGATGACAAAGCGAAGGTGTTTAGTGGCAGCCGGTACACGAATGAGCAATGGCGTTCTAAAACTAGAACCATGGGCCTCACTTTGCCAGAATTAGCCAGTCAGGAGCTACAGTGAGAATATGTTTGCCACTATGGACCTAGAGTATGAATATCATGATATTCTCATTCTAGATTCCCATAGTGGTAAAAATGTCACTGATATGTGCCACTATTTATCCTCACAGCTGTGGCATAAATAAACAATAAATGCAATAATAAATAACCATAACTAGGAACAGTAAGAAAGCTAAAAGTAATGTGTTTTCAAAGCTCCCTTGAAGGCATCCACTGTGTGAGCTGACTAAACACCAGGTGGAAGGAGGTTCCACAGAACGGGAACAGCAACTCTAAAGGTTCTGTCACCTGAAAGTTTTAATCAGGGGTGAGGAACTGTTAGAAGACCCAGATTAATGGAGTGGAGAGGGGCCACAGGGGTGTGAGGAAGCAGGAGCTCTTTTAGGTTGTCAGGACTCAGATTTTGTAGAGCCTTCCTTTCATGTAATCAAGCAAATCTTAAGTGTTGATAAGCCACTGAATTGGCAGCCAGTGCAGTCAGACTGTGCAACACCTGCATTATGTACTCAGTTCAAGATGCTCCAGCTACTAGCTTGGCTGCAACATTCTGGACCAACTACAGGTAGACCATCGTGCCTCCAGAAAACCCTAAGAATAGAACATTACAGTAACCTAATCCTGAGGTGACAAAAGCATGTACTATTGTCAGCAAGTCCTTGGGCACAAGATGTTGTTTGATCCAAGCAATATTTCTGCAGAGATGGAAAAAGCCACTCCAAACTACAGCTGACACCTGAGATTCTTTAGTCAGCTTGCAGTCCAGGGTGACACCCTGATTCTTTACAACATACACAGTTCAAAGTGTATTGCCATTTAAAGTTGGCAATATGGCATATATGTTTATCATTGCTGACCCACAGAGACCAGGTTCGACAAGCATTATCTTTGTCTTACCTGGGTTAAGACTCAGCTAGTTGGAGCTATCCAGTCATCAATTTCACCAAGGCATCACTCCACCACTGAGACCATGTTATTCCAGTTCTCAGGTGTACCAGGCAGGTACAGCTAAGTATCATCTGCACAGCTGTAAAACTTAACACCATATTTCTGATGATCTCACCCAATGGCAGAATGTACACCACAGACAGCATGGCAGCTAAGATTGAAGTTTGAGGCACTCCACAGTTGAGCACAGCATTACTAGAGATGAAATTATCTAGTACCACCTGTTGTGCTCTCCTGGTAAGGTAGGACTCAAACCAGACACAGGCAGTCCAATAGCACCTCATGGTCCACTGTGTCAAATGCCGACAAGAGATCTAGATGGATCATGATGATCTATGTCCTCTATCTCTCACAGTGAGGAGATCATGGAAGCACCTTGACAAGAGCAGTCTCAGTGCTGTGACAGGGCCTCAAAGCCTGACTATAGAAGTTCAGATGTCATATTGAACTGCGGGCTTCAAGTTACACCACTTCCACTTTCTCAATCACCTTCTAAAAAGGGAAGGTTTGAGACAGGTCTGAAATGCATGAAATGGTTACGGTCCAAATATATATTTTTTCAGAAGGGGTCTTATCACAGCCTTTTCAGAAAGGGAACACAATGATCTCAGTGAAAATAGGCTCCAGAGATTCCAGACATCCAATCAGCAGCCATATAGACCCGGGATGCATAGTACAGTAGATGGGGCACAACTGAAAGACAACTTAGACCACCTCTCTCTACAACTGAATAAATGTCTACCCAGGATGGCAGGATGTCTAAGTCCCTCACAGTTTGGCCACAGTTTACATATAACAGGCCACTTGATTTATCCCTATGGAGGACACATTGTCAACAAAGAATTGGTTGAACTCCTTGTACTTTACTCATTCAGATCGCAGACCGAGATAATTTATCAATCTGTCTATGGTATGGAAGAGCTGAGCAGGCTGATTGTTTGCTGCAACACTCATCCTTGAGAGGAACTCTGTCTTTTTCAGGGTGACTGCCCATTGATAGGCACAATAATGTAACCTCAGCATCAGTCTGTCCTCCTCTGAGTGGGATCTCTGCCAAGAATGTTCCAACTTTATCCCTTAGTCTTCAACCGCCACAGCTTATCACCATACCATGGTGAGCTGTAATGTGTTTTCAAGGAACAGACATGATAAGGTAACAGGGAGTCCAAAGAAGCCATAAGTGACATATTATAGTTCTCAACAGCTTTCTTGGCACTCATGACACAAGCTGACATCATGTCCGAGATGTCTAGTTCAGCTAGGAGTTTGCTAGTCTCCAAGCTGTGCTTCGAGCAGTACTAGATCATCTCCACAGATGGAATAATATTCCAGGGGCCCCTGAAGAGGAATGACATGGCATGATGATTCAACCATATAACCAGATCAACCTTCAGGGAGGCAGTATAGCGCAGTGGTTTAAGGCTCTAAGCTGCAAATCTGGTGACATCCAGCAGACCAGACCTGGGTTTGAATCCCACAGCTTCCACTTGCATACTGTGTGACACTGAGCTAGTCACTTAACTTCCCTGTGCTCCCAGGTCACACCTCTGCAAAAGCTTTCAGCTTAGTTTGGTACTCCTGGTTAAACAACTAAAAAAAAAAAACCTTGATGTTGCTTATATCAAGTCCCAATGAGAAAACTAGATGCATGGCAGTGCTGATGTTTACCAGAGAAACAACCTGTGCGAGGCCTAGTGATTACATCAATTAGAGGAAAAGTTGACCAAGTGCAATGGCCCCAAGTTTCTGCAGTGTCATGGGCTCCTGGTATGAATCATGTCTCTCATGGCCACCTGCCACTATCCCATCTACCCACTGCATCCTGAAATGCCAGACACCAAGCACTAATCTATGTGGATACTTATAACAAAAAAAGCCTTTAGCATTTATTTATAGCTTAACAGATGTGAAATTTTTAATTAGATGCAAGCACTCTGATTGGTGAAAGCGGAAGCTGTTCCCTCAAAGCTGCCTAATGCCTCAACTTCATGGAGCTACTGCTACAATACTTTTTTAAAATAAATGCTGTATACATAAAAACAAACACTTTCAGGCTAAAGAACTGGTGGTGGTAACCACCATCTTGCAGCTCAAGTCCTTGACTTTTGGCGTCACTCCCTGTTGCTCCTCAGCATACTCGTTCCAATGGTAGGTGGCAAACAAAAATTAGCCAGAAGGCAGGGGGAGCCTGGAAAGGGAAATTAACAAACAAACAAAAAAACAAAGAATAGCCCAAAGGGAAATAGAAAAAAGAGCAAGGGGATCATAGAAAAGGAAAGGAAGCAGCCCTTTGCATAGCACCATGGATCCTCTACCGGCAGAGACACACCAGGACTACTTTATATCAAACACAAAAAAACAACACTTTTAAACACCTTTAAATTGTTTTTAATTTGTTTAATTTAAATGTATATATTTTTGCAAACCCCATTTTATAAATGCAATAAGCCACTCCAAGGTGTGGGTTGTTGTCTGATAAATGCACTCCCAAGGTGCTGAATGCACTTGGAGCAAGTGTCTCATGCTTTTTACACACCTTGGGTCATGCTTCATTTTATTGATTGATTGATTGATTGATTCATTCATTCAACTATTCTTTTATTGACTAAAAATACTACTCAAAGGGACACTGTCAACAGCCTTATGCTTCAAAGTGTCTCTTGTTTAAAATAAACATTTATGAATGTTCACATTCTGTAGAAATTGTTGATGTAGCTGGTAGTTTAATTCTGATTGCTTTTTTCCTTTTAAAAGTGAAAAACAGACTCCAACCATACTGGTGTTACAACACAAAAACATTTGTTTACAATCCTTGATCAACTCCTGTTGCATCTTTCCTGGATTTGGGAACATCCCCAATGCAGTATAGCCACACATGATGTGGTGGGAAGAGAGGAGACTATTGCATAACAAGAAACTACCCTGTTTGGGGGTGTTCCTAATGTTCAGGAAGTGTGCAATAAGAGTTGGTCAAGAATTTGAAACAAAACAAAGTTGGTTATAATTACACCATTAGTTTGCATTTCAGTTCTACTAAGAAAGGAATTGGACAAAACAACTAGCAGCATCAATGAATTTTAGAGAAGGTATGCAATCATACAATGTATGTTTTCAACTAGAAATAATATGACGCCAAAGGTTGACAATGTCCCTTTAAATATATTTTATTGTGCAGTGTAAAGCTCTTCATGTTTAAAGAAGAGCGCCGTATAATTAAATAAAAACTAACCTATCCTAACCAGGGAAGGGGTGTTGTCTAAGAGCACTAATATGACTAGCAGTATCAGGGAATTGCCTCAAGTGACTGCTTTGAAGGGTCTCAGAATGCAGTGAAGGTGTTCTGTTAGTTAATAACATTTGAAGAGGAAACATTACATCTTTTTTGCACCATCATGCTCACAATATTGACTTCTGTGCAGTAGTAACTTTCTTCTGATCCACACTGTACTACAGCTGGAAATGTACAGTGCCCTCTGCGATCTACTGAACTCTCTTTCCCCTTCAAAAAAGTAAACTGAATAAAATTATCATGATTTAGATAATCCTACCAAAATCACCTGCAAGTAGGACGAAATATTTGCGTGGAACATGGTTGGGTATTTAAAATAAAATGATTGACACCATGTCTTTTGGTCAACTTTTTTTCTTTTGCTTTTCTTCAGATTTATTGTACATTTGAGGACTTAATCTGGTAAGGGTTTCAAAGCAAATCTACAATTATTATATTCTAGCCTGTTTTCAGGTTAGTGGAAGGAGGAATTCATAATTAATACTGCCCGCAACCCATTTTCAGAGCACTTGTCTTTTTAGGGTCATCACACAGATAATATCCTGGTCACGAGGTGTGGGTTCATGGAACTGGCAATGGAATTGGTTGCCTTTTAAGCACCAATGAAGTGAATCTTTTACCTATAAATGTGACCCTTCAACTATTACCCTCCTGAACCTATGCCTCACTGCCAGAGATGCAGAGTGTATCCGCACTAAGTGCTGCAGGAGACTGGCATCAGCCAACACACTTCTCAGAGTGGAAAGGGCCAATCCTGATCACCTTAAATGTAGTTTTCTGTATGGTCAGTATGCATGTCTTTACATACAGTAACTGTTCTCCCTGGAAACATGTTACCTACAAGCAGTAGAACTCAAAGATCGGTCTCACAAACATGGCTACTCTGTCATAGTGTTATACCAAGCCTATCACTGGGCCCTAATCTGAAAAGGAATGCATTCTTTTACTGAAACAATGCCAGGATGCTCCTGTTCCTGCTGTAACTTTATACAAACATACGACAAAGTCAGCAGAATAAGGCCATTAGGTCTATCTAGTCTGCTTGTATTTTAGGGCCTTCAACATAAGCTACTAACTTGACATCCTTTCCCCTCCACTGACCTAGCCCAGCCTCTCTTGAAGCTGCCAACTGTTTTCAATGCAACCACCTCCAGAAGTACATTCCAACCCGCCATCACCCTTTCAGTGAAGAAATGCCTGCTACCTCTTGTTCTAAAGCTCCCCTTCAATATAAGAATGCGTCCCCTCATGTTTTGGTTTTCTCTCAGCCTGAAGAGACCCTCTTGTCTACCATATTTATTCCTTTCAAATACTCAAAGGGCTCAATCATGTCTCCACTCTCTTCTCTCTTCCAGGGAGTACGTGTTCAGCGCCTTTAATCTGTCCTCATACATCCTACCCTGTTGACCCATAATCATTTTTGTTGCCCTCCTTTGGACTGTCTCGGCATTTTTGTCCTTTTTAATGTATGGGCACTAGAACTGCACTGTTTTCCAAATGTAGTCTCAATAATGACCTGTACAATAGCAGTATTACCTCTTCTCGCCTGCTGCTGATTCTTCTGGCAATACAGCCCGACATTTTATTTGCCTGTGCTGCAGCCCTTCTACATTGTGTGGAGTGCTTTAGATCACTAGTTATCACTCCTACATCCTTTGCCTCCCCTGATGTAGATATACAGACCCCTCCTAGGCTATACTTAGTCCTGGGGTTCTCGATTCCAATGTGTATAACTTTGCATTGCTTTGCATTGAAGACAGAAGAAGACTGACATACCATTGCATCTGCCCTTACTATATTATCTAACCCCACCGACTACTGTCCAGGTGGGCTTTTTCCCTCCCTCATCCACTACTTACCCCTCAAACCTGCCCCCATTGGGAACTATGAGTCCCCTTGCCCAGTCCCAACTGTGTTTAAACTGGTTAAAGGTACCTGCCCCCACCAGTCTGTTACACAGTTACACAATCCTCTCAGTTAAAAAGAACTTCCTTATGATTCTCCTGAACTTGCTCCCACCAACTTCCAGTCAATATGAAAACACAGAAACATAAACAATGATAGCAGAAAAAGACTGATGGTCCATTCAGTCTGCCTGCAGTTCCTATCAAACCGAGGACCAATTGTCCATAGGTACCATGTCAATATGTGGAAATGATAATGCCGCAGGCAAAACCATGCAGCATTAGCAGCACGTGGAACAACAGCTATAGGGTACAGAATGCTGCATAACAGAAACGTGTGAAATGGTAGCAGAAACCCTGTAGCTGTTCCCAGTAAGGCATTATTGCAGAGGATAAAAACTACTGGACAGGAAGTCACCAAGCAGCTGCCGTGGCTTAGAGGGTAGAGCCACAGGCAGTAGACCGCAATGAAATGTCTGTGGATTAGGGTTCCAGTCCCAGATTAGTTCACTTTTTTATTTTGTGATCTTGTACTCTGAATACTGCGTTGGCTTTCCATGAAGTTCACCTAGTCCCAGAGTTGTCCCTCCGGAGTAGGTTATTTTAGTGGGGGTCTGGGAGCACAACCTCCTGTAAGGGGGGTGCGGGGTGCAGCCTCCCATAAAAAAGCAGTAATTTAATGTTATGCCTTGTGTTTATTACTACTTGGTGTTTTCACCGAGCAGTGTAAATGTAGTCACTGTTTTGACAGCGCGGTATGTTGCTGCGCTGTTTTTGTTTGCCACAAGTTGACCCCGTGCCTTGTCCATAAAGGGTACTAGCCTTCACTGTCCACTTCCTATTCCCTTCCCTACTGCTACCCTCCAGAGTAACCCTAATACCCTTCTCACTCTGTCACAGCTGTACTTGAAACCATTTATGGTTTCAATGCCCACAGCATGGCTGGAAAACTGTTCCAAAGCTCTGTAACCAGAAATCTCACAATTCCTGCAGCAGACAACAGAGCGAGGCTGCAGCAATGGAAACACAATAGCCTGCAGTGCACTTTAGTATCACCACAAGCTCAGAACTTTTGCCCTCCAGTCCCACTGTACTCCACTGTTTAAGCACAGTCACAAATGACTGTATTTAGCCCAGGGAGAACAGTGGGAGTCTAGTGACTGCATCTCATATTTGTAAGTCATGTCCCCTAGTGACTGCATCCCTATTTTTTATAAAGACATCCTCACTCTACATCTTGTTTACACCACTGAGAAACTTACATGTCTCAGTCATGTCCCTGTTCTTCTTCCTGGCTTCTAGCAAGTACATGTTTAGGTCCTCCTGCTGTTCCTTATAGGATCTGCCCTGCTGACTAGGGATCATCTTGGTAACCCTTCACTGTACCATGCAAACATAATAATATAACATTTATCAACAGAAAAGTACCTATTGGCCCACCCAGTCTGCCTATGTGTTCCCAGCCTATTCTGCCCCTGCACACCCTATCTGGTCTTCAATTACCCTTCTGCCTCCATGTCTCTTTTCTACTATACCCCTATAACTACCCCATGCATGCTTCAAGTCCCCCACTGTTCTAGCCTCCATCACTTCTGCTGGCAGTCTGTTCCAAGCATCTACCACCCTTTCAGTGAAGAAATATTTCCTCACATCTCTCTTGAACTCCCGTCTCCAGCTTTATCACACATCCCCTGATCCTGGCGCTCTTACTCACTTGAAAGAGACTCTCCACCTGCACCCTGTTCACCCCTGTGAGGTACAGGTACTTGTAGGTTTCGATCATGTCACCTCTAGCTCTCCTTTCTTCCAGAGTATACCCCCACCCTATATACCTACTGAAATCATTCCTTAAAAGGCACGTAGTACAGGTAACTACTACTGCTTTCACTGGTTTGAACCTAGTAGGGGGGCACAACTGTGGACAGAAACAAGAAGGTTCTCCTTCAGCTGCTATTGTTTGCTCATTTGAAGTTGTTTGTAGCTTTTCTGTTGTTTGGCACATCTGTGCCATCTCAGTTGCAAGAGGGTCCCAACTCTTGGTATACCCCTATTGTGTAAACAGCAGTTGTTTTTTTTTTCTTCTTGTACCATACTGCTTATTAACCATAAGAGGTTTAGAATTTTTTATTTACTTTTGGAAAAAAATGTTGTAGGTGCCATACTGGTCCTCAAGAACAGATCCAGATATCTTTTATTGGACCAAAATGGATGTTACAGAAAAGAACAAAGTGCTCTAGCTTTCAAACCAACCAGGTCCTTCTTCAGAAGCTTTATGGCAGTTATCCGGATTTTGTCTCTCATTATCTGTTCTTTAATACACCAGGACACTTGGAATGTAAATTGTAAGCTCATCTTACATGTATTAGAGAGAATGCTATCCCAAGGTTTTTTTTATCACTAGAATGCTTTCTTAGCATACTGAGACATTTTAAAATTTATGTGAGAAGAACTCTCTGGTTGTTGAGAATTCTTGATAACCTTTGCTCTTCTGATGCTCCTCAGTTAAAAGCAGACTGGTGTTAATTAGCTTCTCTGACGTAATCTTCTGTTATGTTTTAAATGTATATGATAAACCAATGAGAATTATTTCTGTTTTTTCAACATAATCTGGTGTTAATAGTATGGGATTTTCAAAATAACTGCCATAAAGCTTCTGAAGAAGGACCTGGTTGGTTCGGAAGCTAGAGCACTTTGTTCTTTTCTGTAACATCCATGTTGGTCAAATAAAAGTTATCAAATCATTTGTTTCTGGATTATTTACTTTTAGGTTACTCTTCTTCTCCAAGGGGGACACATTTCAAAAGAGGCAGGTTTAAAGTAAACTGACTAATTATGGGTTAATCTGACAACCTTGAGTTCTCAGCTGTTGTTCGAGAAAGAAGTGACTGTCTGCAGTCCAGTCCACAGATTACAAGGATATTTATTGTGTTAAGTGCTCATTAAATAGAATTAATATCTACATGTAATTTGTATTATGTATTCATGATGTTTCTCTTGAAGTTTGTCTCTGTATTTTCTTGGGTCATGCCTGAAAATAGTCTTTCTGGCTAGTGTGCCTACCCGGTAAACAGAAAACTAAATAAATAAAAAAATATTCTGAAACTAACCTTTTAATTTCAGCATTTTTAAGTTTTAACATTTTATCACAAACACGATTCCCCTGTGTTATTATGCATACTTGGTCTGTAGTATGGAAATGACAATATGTTTGAAGGTGGGTCCTCCACCCCAAACCTTTGATTTGGTACTCCATACTGGAGTTTCTACATGTCTGGCAGTATAACAATTTCACTGCCTCAGATCGCACATCTCTTGTCTATGCTGTTTTGTTACAGTACATTATTTTTCTTGCCACTTCTGCAGTCTGTTGATTTTATGTTATATTGGATTACATGTTCAAAGCCAACTCCAAAAATCACTTCCTTTAGGAGCAGTGATGCCCAAGCCTGTCTCCTTGCAAAACAAGGAGCTCTTGGGGGGGGGGGGCACGGACCTTCTGTACACCTCCACAAGCTGTGCAGGCTTCACAGGAAAAACAAACCAAGCCCATTTACCTCAGCAGTCCATAGAAACATGATAAAGAATTGAGTAAGGTGGTAGCTGATTCCTATAGGCTTACTGTTTAAAAGGCATAAAAGAAATTGCAGTTATCATCCAGAGACTGGAATTCTGCTGTATGTAGGTCCATGAATTGATTTTGTCAGGACCTGATGTGCCCATGGATGGTGGTCAGATAGATAATAATTAGAGTATATTGTATGTATCTGAGCAGCCACTGACAAGTGATTTCATGTAAATCAGTTGAAATCATTTAACAATCACAGCCAACCTAACAATGAAGGAGGGGTCAAAGCCCTCCTCTTTGTTTTGTCTTTCAGAGATTAAGTGATATATGGCTGCAGCCACAGAACTTTAGTGACCATGCACAAACAAGTGGTGTCAGCATATGAAGAGATTCTGTTCTGCTATCTGTCACTTACATTCCAACCACCGTGGCACACTTGATATGGTGGCAGCACATGTCGGACAGTCTTGAACTTTAATGAGTGCCTTGCTGGCTTGTACTCAGGAGAAACCCACTCTACTCAACAACACTACCAAGAGCACATACTTCTGTATGAAAACAATGTGTTTTTGTTAACCAATTCAGTGCACAAATCTGATGCAAGCATTTATATAGGTGACTGCTATAGAGCCAGGAACAGCCAAAAATCTTGGACATGACATGGTGTGACATATCATATTATAATAATAATAATAATAAAAACTATTTTATGGCGCTGTTTCCAAAATCAAGGAGATGAACAGGTTTAAAACAAACAACATATTGCACAAATTATAGCAACTTAGTTAATACGCAAACATCTGAACAAACATATAACACTAAAATAAAAATAGCCAATCAGTCGCCAAATGCTTGGTGCCAAAGATGAGTTTTTAGGGCTCATTTAAATCCTTCCACAGTCACACACTCACATAACTGGCAGGGTAGGGAATTCCAAAGAGAAGGGGCTGCACGCATAAATGCCTGGGCCCCAGAAGATTTCAAGTACACTCTTGGAATCTCTAGCAACCCCTCGCCAGCTGAGTGGAGTGATCACCCGGGGCAGTAGGGAATCAGAAGCTATTTCAAGTAGTCAGGGCCCTGTCCATGTAGGGCTTTGTAAGTCACAAGACTGACTTTAAAAGTGATCCACCATTGTACTGGCAGCCAGTGTAGACCACGCAGCACCAGAGGAATATGACAGAACCAAGAGGTTCCCGCCAAGAGCCTAGCTGCTGCTCTGCACTAGCTGCAAATGGTGGATTTCTATCCCAGAAAGCCCTAGATACAGGGAGTTGCAATAATCCAAGCAGGAGGACACAAAGGCGTGAACCAGTATAGGAAGGTCACTGGATGGAACAAGGTGCTTAATCCTGGCAATATTTCTCAGATGGTAAAAAGAGATCTTGAAGACGGCTGACACCTGTGAATGTAGGGTCAGCCCCTTGTCAAACATTACCCCCAGGTTATGCACCTGTTCAGAGGCTGGGAGTGGTAAACCCCCAAGGAATAGTCCCGAGGGTGAACCTACCCCTGACCCCCCATCTGACATCCTGGGTTCATGACCAGCACTTCAGTCTTTTCTGAGTTCAACTTCAACCAGCTCAAATCCATCCACTTCTCGATTTCTGCCAGGCAGTTATTAAAGACTGAGACTGCTCCATTCTGGTCTAGTGCAAAAGAAAGGTATAGCTGGCTATCATCAGCATTACAATGAAACCTCAGCCCATACCTTCTTACAATGTCTCCGAGGGGCAGCATATACACTGCGAACAACATGGGGACAACACTGATCCCTGAGGAACCCCACAAGACAGAGGGATTAGGACCAAAGAATAAATCCCGGACACCACCTTCTGAGTTCTTCCGGTGAGGAAAGATGTAAACCACCTGAGGACTGTACCTGACAGGCCACAGATGAACCTCAGACAATCAAGCAGAACCCCATGGTCCACAGTGTCAAACACTGATGAGAGATCAAGAAGAACCAAGATAGAATGGTTCTTCCGATCTCCAGCCATCAGGAGATCATTTGAGCACCCGAACCAGGTCTGTCTCCGATTACTATGCTTCTTTCGGAAACTGGACTGGAGGGGTTCATAGATGTCATGGATAGTCAAATAGCTCTCCAGTTGTATGGGCACTACTTTTCAACCACCTTCCTAAAAAGGAAGGTTAGAGATTGGTCTGTAGTTCGATGGCAGTTTGGGTCCAAAGAAGCTTTCTTCAGGAGGGTGTTACCACTGCCTCCTTCAGGAGTCAGAAAACTCACCTGTTTCAAGGAGCACCAAACTATCCATGCAAGGATCAGACCGATGAAATCAATACAACCCAAAATCAGGAAGTTGGTCCTGGGTCCAAACTACAGTACATAGGGCACGCACCTGACAATCCTCATGACATCCATGAACTCCAGGTGGTCAAAGGTACTCAAGGGAAGCTGGAGGCTAGTGGCAAGCACTGGTCATTAGCAGCGCCCATAGAGTGTGCCGGCTGGAGAGCTGCCCTGATGTTGGCTACCTTATTCGCAAAACAATGAGCAAGTTCATCACCCTCTATTTGCGAAAACGTTTTCTGAACTTGTAGACAAGCCGGGTTGCACAGCCTGTCCACAGTTTGGAAAAGCTGAGCTGGTCAGTTCTGAGTGACTGCAATCTCCCTGGACAGGAACTCTGCCTTCTTACGGGTGATTGCAGATTGATAGGCTTGGTAATGGTCCATCAACCTAAGGTGGTCAGCATCAAGGGCAGATCTCCACCAGTAAAGTTCTAACCTTCGTCCTTGTCGCCACATCTCCCTCAAGGTCCCATCAAACCATGGAGACCGAGGGTGAAGGGAGAGAGGACAAACACAGACAGGAGCAACGGCATCCAGGGCCACCACAATGGCTGTATTATAGGCCACCACAAGGTCCTCTGGGTCACTGTTTGCAACCGGAGTGGACAATAGGTCAAGCACTGCCGTAAGGCCTTCAGAGTTAACAACTCATAAATAGCAGTACTTGACCATCTCCACAGGGGTAGGTCTTTGAGGGGGGACACAAAAATTGAACCGCACGGTGTAGTGATTGGACCATCTGACTGGGTCTACTCCCAGATCTGAGGCTTCGATCCCCAGGAGGAAAACTAAGTCAAGGGAGTGACCTGTGTAAGGCTCAGAGATGTCATCAACTGGAGGAAGTGTTGTCCAAATTGCAAGAGTTCGTCATCAACCCAGGCATTAAAGTCACCCAGGACCATCAACCTGGGAGACTCAAATGCCATGTTGATGACAAAGTCTGCCACTTACTGAAGGAACCGTTTCCCATCCCCGGGTGGATGGTATATGAGGATGATCCTACAACCTACACCTGCTACCACAGTACACTCAAATGACTCAGTCTCCTCAACTGGTACACTTGTGAGGCCCAATTCAGTCTTGAAACAGACCGCAACCCCCCCTCCCCTGTGATCCAATCTCGAGAGGTGAATCACTGAGTAACTGGCTGGAATTGCAGCCTCTAATACAGGGCCAGAGTTCTCATCCAGCCAGGTCTCGGTGATGCAAGCCAGATCCACCAAATTTACAAGATCTGCAATAATTGCAGTCTTGTTTTTAATGGATCTGCCATTGCATAATACCGCTTGAGCTGGATGAACTTCCGGGGCCGCCCGAATTACATGCCCACCCAATTTGGTGGTGCCCTTGGGTATGGAAACCAAACATGGAGGACTGCGATCTGGATTCCATTTCACCCCAGGGTGTCTTCTGGACCCTACAACCCCAATGTGATGGCCCCGCTCATTTAACCTCCACTGTTCACACCCCCGGCCCCTCCCCTTCCCCGACGCACAATACCCAGTGCTCTACAATGCTGGTAGATGGAGAAATGTAATGGGGAGACAAAGGGGTGGAGGTAGTGAAGGGCAGAGGATGAATAACACACGACCATGGGGGCAGGCCTCCAACACATTCCGACGACCACATTTAGCAAAACCTAAAACCATATAAGTTTAACACTAAACATAAAATAAACAAAACACACCCCCAACCAAAACCACAGTAATTAAAATAGGTAAAATATAAAGTCACAATCTTTAAATCCAGATCAGCTGGCAGTTTAAATAACAGGAACACACAGAGCAGAAAGTCCTCAGAGTTGCAAAGTCATAGTAATAGGAAAAGAAACCCAAATTTCCAGTCCCTGATGGATCTCTCATTTCCAGGAGACAAATAAAATTCCCAAGAACTCACACTTCCAGGGCAAGACAGATAGAAGGTCTTAATGGGTTCTTCAAACCCCTTAGTCACTCTCACAGAAAGAAAAGTTGGAACAAAATCCAATTACTTCCCAGTCCACAGTCACTCCCACTGCTCAGAGTTGGTAGAATAACAAGGCACTCTCACTGCCTTCTTGAAGTCAGGAAGAATCCTCTTCGGTGGGTCACTGGCAGCTCTGAAGCTAATGCAGACCCCGAAAAATCCACCACCGGGGGTCGACTGTGAAGTGCACAGCCAGTTCTACGGGTCTCCATCCAGGCCCACCTAAGCAGCGAGACTAATGGAAAAAAAACCTGGGGACCACCCACTCAGACCGCTGGCTACCCAGCGGAATAGAGCAGAAGGCCCCCACCCAGCTGCATACCCACAGTACAACCCACCAGGAAGATCGGGACCAGACAGTTATTACCTCAAATCAAACTGCTTCAGCCCACCAACCTGTACACTCTGCAGGGATCTGACAGGGCACCAACACTCCACATCTCCTCAAACAGTTAGGGTGCTTCTCCAAAAGTTCATCCTTCCTCAGAGCTTCAACTCCCACGCGGCAGCCGAACAAGACCACTGGCAGAAGATCACAACCACCAGCCAAACTGTTGTAAGCCCCACAAGTTAGGTTCAATCCAAAACAAAGTCTAGTCAATTCAGCTAGTGGAAAACAGTCAGTCTGAAGATTTGAATGTGTAGGGGTGATAACGGGATGATAACGGGCTGCAGCCAACTAACCCCAGTGCACACCACAAGGAGATCCCCTCGGCCAGCCGCATCACTCCTGGTCTCAGCACACACAGACTGCAGCTCACCAATGAATGTCAGTAGGAAGGGAGGCTCAGGAGAAGCAGCACTCCCAGACTGGATACCCCAAAAACAACACTTTGGTGGACAACCACAGAGATCCCAACAGAGTCCCAGGCAGGCAAACTAAACAAAATAAAATACAAAAGATAATTCTAAGAACAGCTCAATAATAAAACGAAACAAAGCAAACTAAAAAACAGACTAAAACAGACTAAAATGAACTAAAACAACCACTAAGTTGCCGAAACAGCTGACAGCATGCTCAGCCCGGCGGCCACCTTTCTTCATCTACACCGAGGGTCCGTAGACTGCCACTACTGGCTCCCAACGTTATGCATCCATTTGCATCAGAGACTCCTGTAGAGACTGAACTGTGCCCTGAAGTGGTACCAGGCCCACTCAGTGGTTTGACTGCTACTTCTGCTCGGGGGACTTTTTGAATAATGTACAGTTTATGCATAAACATGTTGTTTTAATCTGTGAATTTGCGTTTACTTTGGGATGTAATGGAATATGGGACTTATCTAGGAACATACTGTATATACCGCTGTTTTATATTTTTTTGCTTTTAGATGTGATTGCCACACATCAGGCAAAATGCTGTTGATGTTCTGTACTGGGAAAGTTTATGCATATTCCTGTGATTTTTAATTTTTTCTCATTGTAATATGTCTGAACTAAATCATTCTTGTGCTTCTACTTGTTTCTTTATTATACAATGCTTTGCTTTTAGATATGTTAGCTTCATAGCATTCTAGAGTTCAAGATCACATAGCTAGGCAAGAAAGAAAACCCCAGGATGAAGTATTTCGTACCAGACAGGTTCGAGATCTGGAAGGACTCACTGGCACCATCTCAGACCTATTTGCATGAAGCTTGTCCATGTGGAATAGGGCTGACATGGAGACAATAAAGGGGCACGTGCATTATTCTAAGCATCGAAATGCAGATAACGTTATCAAACCTCTGGATATGGGATTGATGGCCTAGTGCAAAAAGAAGAAAAGTTTACTATTTACAGTATGTATGATATTGCTATACTCTTTCAAGAAACTCAAGCTAAAATCAATGAACTGGTGGAAGTCAGTAACAAGAATGCCAAGTCCAAAATGTCAGGCCATGAAACTATTTGTTCTGTTTATGGAGCCTATGTCCTTACTACTATTACCAAGCTATTGGGAGATATTGATAAAGGAAGGGTACTTCATATTTTACAAGACAATAACCTGCTAAGGTGGTATTGTCCAAATTGTAAGGGTAGCTGGGAGTGTTTGGAAATGTGTCACTTAGAAGGAGACATTTATAAGGAAAGGTTCAATCTTCCTAGCATGGTGGTGTATCACCCAAAGTTAGATCAATGGATAGCACCTTATACAGCCTGCCGAGATGTTAGACATCATCAATACTTTTATCGTTGTGATGTGTTTGATATTATCACCCACTTATGTGGATACTTCAGTATTACTGGTCAGCTCTGCATGGCAACAGAGGGTCCAAGGACACTCTACAGCTTCACTTGCCCAGTACGCCTTATCAAATGGAGGGCACCACAAGCAATCTGTACCCTGTTGATTGCCATGCTTTGACCTTGTAATGTTTAACCTGTACCCAACTGTCTCTTGTTGAATGCCGTGCCTTGACCCTGTTCTGTTTTGCCTGTACCTTGTAATTTTCCTGGGTTGCACCTGAAAATAGGCACCTGACTGTCTAGTGTGCTTACCTGGTAAACAAAAGCTAAATAAATAAATAAAGGTAACATATAATATGGGAGGACAGTATTACATGGTTAGTAACCACAACTTTGTCCTATATGGCTCTTAGCTGTGTCCAATTTGTATGCCTAACTTTTGTTTTACTCCTACTTATAAATCCCTTTTAGGTACCACTGTCATCACTCCTGTGCCTCTGTACAAGGAAACCACTCCTTGGAGTGCCCCATCCTTTACCAATCTTGAAAAATATGTACCTGTTTTTGAGGTCTCCATAGCTAAGCTGTCTTTAAATTTAAAATCCTTCTTGATCACAAGGATCATCATATGATTATGATTATGATTAGTAATAGTATGCATGAAGCAAAACAAGTACTGGATCAGTTACTAAATGATAACGACTTGGACTTGGTTCTTCCAACACATGGCTAGAACTTATTTTTAAGGTATTTGCAATATTTCAAGATGTCTTAATTTTATTATGATTATAGTTCTTGCTGCTTATGGTGAGTGTCACCTTAATAACACCAGCAGTTGCATTTTTTACATGCTATGCAACAGATCAAATTGTCATTGTAAGCCAGCTATGCCAGCCAGTGAAGAATATAGGCAATATGATATTTAACATAAAAATTTATGTTTAAGGTGCTTCTTATAGACTGATTGGCAGTACTGTATCAGGTCATTGGACCATTTGAAGCACATATTAGATTATCATATTTGGATGGTGATACATGTGCTTTGCATGCATCAAGGGGGGAACTGTAGGAATGTGACAATTCGGTATAAGGAAAAACATTGTAAAGTGCTGGCAGGAGAAGGCAAAGGGGTTAATGAGAATATTTTCTGTACTAAAGGCTTTCTTATTTTCTTTCTAATGTCCTTGCTATTGCAAAAACAGAGTTGGTAGCTAGTGCTCTTTGCACATCTTGTGCAAAACGCTGAACATAAACAAAATTAGAGATAGCAAGAGCTATGTGTGTAAAATGTGCATTCTCAGACTGGAAAAATACAATAATGTACCTAGAGAAAGATTGCCTTGTATGGACATATGCTGGGTTCTCTACAGATAACAGCTATTGAAAGTGTATATAAGATGAATTGTGAGAGGTGGAAAGTGAGAAAGTATGAACACTGAAATGAAGTGATGAAGCCTTCATGACACCTGTCTGGTTCATCTCCCAAGGGAAAATGACCGACCATTACTAGTACCTTGTAAGCTGAGCTGCCAGGGCTAATGCAGTATATTGTGTTAGTTCAATAAACATTGCAGCTACTCATTTCCAGTATGATTATTGCCTCAATACCCCCAACACATGTCGAGATCCTTCAGGCTCTTCCTTTGCAAACCCTGTACCATTTTAGTTGCCCTCCTCTGGACTACCTCTACCTTGTCTATGCCCTGTCTGAAGTGTAGTCTCGAAAACTGGTCACAGTACTTCAGGTGAGGTCACACCAGTGAACAATACAGTGGCAACACCACCTCCCTCTTCCTGCTGGAGATACCATTTTCTATGCATTCCAGCATCCCACCAGCCCTGCCTAGTATCTTATCACACTGCCCTGTCATCTTCAGGTCCTCTGACATGATAACCACAAGGACCATTTCTGTCTATGGACTGTCAGTAACCTCCCTACCATCCTATACTCCTCACTGGGGTTCTAGGTGCATGATTGTGCACTTTTGGCACTGAACCCAAACTGACATTTTTTATTTACTCTGAGTTTCCCAAAATCTCCGTGTATTTTCTCCACTGCCTCCTGAATGTCCATCCTATTGCAGATGTTGATGTCATCTGCAAAAAGCATACCTTCCCTCCAGTTCTTCTGCAATTGAGTCTAGTTAGTTAATGTCTTTTCTCAGGTGAGTACTCCAGAACTGAGCACAGTACTCCAGATGAGACCTCACCAGGTATCTATACAGTGACAGACTCACCTCACATCACCTAGTGTCAGCCCCTCCTTGTAGAACCCAGTATCCTTGATACCTTGCTGTATGCAATATTACACTGATTTACATGCTTGAGGGAGTCATGGATTGTGACCTTCAGATCCTCTTCTCTGTTGAAGTGACCTGTCTAATTCCTTCTGTTCAGTATCCTGAGTGTGTATTCTGTCTACCTAAGTGCATACTTTGCACTTCTTGGCATTGAACTTCAACTGCCTGACATTAGACTATTTCTATAGTTTATCTAGGTCCTTCTGCAGCTTCCCAACCCCTTCCTCACGATCCATCCTACCACATAGCTTTGCCTTGTCAGTAAAGAGACACAACTTTCCCTGGATACTCTCTCCAAAGTCACTTATGGATGTATTAAATAGGAGAGGTCTCAGGATTGATCTCCTGCAGCACTCCACTCTTGCTCCCTGCCTCTTGATTTAGCCACAATAACCACTACACTTTGTTGTCTTCCTCTTAGTCAATTTCCTACCCACCTAATTAAACCCTTGCTCCACTCCCAAGTCCTCCAACATCTTCAGAAGCCTCCTGTGAGGTACCATATCAAAGGCCTTGCCAAAGTCGAAGTAAAATGCATTTACTGCCTATCCTCTGTGTATCACCTTAGTGGCTCAGTTAAAAAAAAACAGTATCAGGTTGGTCTGGCATGATCTCCTGTACACAAACCCAAACTCCTTCTCATCCTATAGTCCATTGTCTGCTAGTCAGGCCATAAAACTCTTCTTCACTGTTGTCTTCTTCAGCTTGCCTACAGTGGAGATAAGACTGTAGTCAGGCCTGTAGTTGCCTGAATCTCTCCCTGCCCTCATTGTTGAGTGGTACTATGTCAGTGGGTCTCCAGTCTCTGGCACCACTGTGGATTGCAGTGAGTACTTGACCAGATGGATTAAGGGTACTGCCAATTCAACAGTCAAGTCCCTTAGCACTTGTGGGTGGAGGCCATCCGGGCCTGGCACCTTGCCTACCCTGAGAGTTTCTAGTCCCTTTTGTACCCTGTCCACTACGATCTGTACTCTGTCCATTTCATGAACCCCTCCCCCTTGTGGTGGCCTTTATACCACTCTCCAGTGGGGACCATTTTTCTCTACTGTGAATAATGAGTAGAAGTAATTGTCACTGGACCAGAACTTGTTTCTCATTACCTTTCAGTGTTATCATGGGTAAAACAATTACTATTCCTTGAACATTTCTCAACAGCAATCCCTTTTGAGGAAATGGATCTTGTTTAGCACATTTCCCTGGCAAATCATGCCTTTTTTTCCAAAGCAGCCTACAACTGGGATATTTACCTCACTGAAATGCATTTTATAGACATTGTAACAGGTACGCTAGTAAATAAGACAGAAAGCCTGGGGTGAGGGGGCAGAAAATAACTAGGTGAGTGGAAAACTGGCTGAAGGATAGAAGTCAGAGGGTGGTGGTAAATGGTGTATTTTCTAGGATAATGAGGGTGACAAGCGGTGTTCCTCAAGGGTCAGTAGTGGGACCAATCTTTTTTAATATACAGGTATATCCGTGATATATCAGTGAGACTTGAAGGGAAAGTGTGTCCTTTTGCAGATGATGCAAAATTATATAATAGAGTTGACATAGCAGGAGGAGATGAGGCCATGAGGAGAGATCTGAGCACCCTAGAGAAGTGGTTGGACATTTGGCAGCTAAAATTCAGTGCTAAGAAGTGTGCAGTGGTGCATGTGGGGCATAAAAATCCACTGGCTGAGTACTCACTGGGAGGAGAACTGACAAAGCAAACAGAACAGGGAAGGGACCTGGGGATTATAGTCTGAAACAACCTTAAGATAGGAGACCAATGTAGTATGGTGGTAGGTAAAGCTAATAGAATGATGGTATACATAGGAAGGGGTATAACAAGTAGGAAGAGGGAGGTGTTGATGCCTTTGTATAAGACCATGGTCAGACCACACCTGGAGTATAGGGTGTCACAAACCCACTCAGCAGGTCAGTCCTCTACTCCCAAAGTGCCAACCTCCGAGCGTAGTCTTGTGAACAGTTAACAGAACAAGATAGCCCTCTTGTCTCTTTTTGTGGATTCAAATCAACCTTTAGTCTCAAGTTCTGGAGGGATTCAAACTGTGAACCTCTTGTTAGCGTACCCAATGTACAGGCTCAGATAATTATGACTTCGGGGGGCCAGATATCTTTGCCTATAGGCACCTAACTAGGTGTACAGAAATGAATCCTTAAAAACTGTAATAAAAGACCTCAGATTTAAAACGATTACCTTTTTCCAGTTTGGTATTACCATTCAAGCTTATATACAGTGTCTGCTTTAACTATATATATACGCTACTTGTAAAGGAAAGAAATCAAAGACAGACCAAGTAAGCTCTAAAAATAGAGTTTTACTAAAATAGATAAAACATATGTAAATAATAATATGTAATAATAAAATACAGAACTATTATATCACAAGACATACAAATCTCTTAAACAAATACAGGTTTTAACAGTGCAATTCCTACTACAGTACTTAGATTTGTCTCTCTCTCTCTCTAAATACCAGCTTAAAGAGCTCACAGATGTTTCTTTGTTAGAGTCTAGATAGAAGTGTCTCTGAAGGAAAACAGAATAATGTTTAAAAGCTGGTTCCCCCCCATTTGCATGAGGTCACCTAGCTCCTCCCTGTCAGAATATATATAAAAAAATCTATATAAAAACAGGATGTCTTTTCCAAGTATCAAATTCTGCAACCTCAGCATAACTCATGTTCTTGAAATGACTCTTTTTGATCTTATGATAAGCTTCCGCCTCCCAGGACATGAAAGCATCTTTTATGACTTCGCACTAAAATGTCACAACCTGCTCTTCTTCCTCTAAGCGTTATCAAAGTTTATGATTTTCCCTCTTAGCAACTTCAGCTATAATTAACTTAAAGTCTGTAATTAGCTTTGGGCCTTCCAGATAATACCTTGTATCTAAAACCTGTGTGTGTGTGTGTGTGTGTGTGTGTGTGTGTGTGTGTGTGTGTGTCATACTCACATGCTGTTTTAGCATTTCTCAAGACAGACAGTCCATAATGCATTTTTTATATTACAAAAAATGATACAGTGATCAGAACTAGCTGTCCACGTGTCACATGGGGTACAATCCTGGAGGCCTTATTTAAGAAAGGATATAGGTGGTCTGGAGACAAGGGCAGCAGGTTTTTAAAAATGTTGTGGGTTCTCATGGTTATTATAAAAGGCTGGGGGCCTAGGTGCATCCTAGGCTCCCAGAAGCTAGAGTTTTTCATGCTTTCTGGCACATTTTTTTTGAGGGGGGTATTTTGATACATTTTGGAATGAGTATGTTGCCATCACAACTACTCCACTTTAGAGGATGCCAGGGTGCCATTGGGGGTGCTTTGATGTCTGAGCAGGTGCTAAGATCAATAGGAGAGTGCCCTGGAGGTATCTTTCATTCTCTCAGTTTTGCAAGCATTTTAGATTACTGATTTTAGGTTGCAGTGCCACCACTCAACAGTATGCAAGAGTGCCTTGAAGGGCTCTTTGATGCCTCCAGTTAATGGAAGGACCCATGGAAGCATGCCCTGGTGGACTCTTTGATGCCACCATGTGCTTTAAGAATGTCCTTAGTGATGGTTACAGTACCACCACTCCACAGGGAGCAGGAGTGTCCTGGAGGGCTCTTTGATGCTTCCATGTGCTCCAAGAAGACATTGAAGAGTGCATTGGAGGTCTCTTTGATGCCTCCAGCCAGGTGCTGCAAGAAGACATGGAAGAGTGCCCTGGAGAACTCTTTGGTGCCCCGAGGTGCTGTAAGGATATCCTTTGTGATTTTATGTTGCAGTGCCACCACTCCACAGGGTGCAAAAGTGCTCTGCAGGGCTTTTTGATGCCTCATGGTGCTGAAAGAAGAAATGGAAGAGTGCCCTGAAGGGCTCTTTGAAGCTTCCAGGTTCTGCAAGAAGACATGGAAGAGTTCACTGGAGGGCTTTTTGATGCCTCCAGGTGGTGCAAGAAGACATGGAAGTTCCTTGTCTTCTTGAAGCACCTGGTGGAGGCAAATTAAAATCTCAAAGGGCATCCTTACAGCACCTGGAGGCATCAAAGAGCCCTTCAGGCCACTCATGCACACTGTGGAGTGGTGGCACTACAACCAAAAATCATAAAGGACATCCTTAGAGTACCTGGGGGCATGAAAGTACCCTCCAGGGCACTGTTCCATTTCTTCTTGCGACACCTGGAGGCATCAAAGAGCCCTCCAGGGCACTCTTCCATGTCTTCTTGCAGCATCTGGAGGCAAGAAAGAGCCCTCAAGGGCACTCTTTCACCCTGTGGAGTGGTGGCACTATACCCTAAAATCACAAAGGGCATTCTTAGAGCACTTGGGGGCATGAAAGTATCCTCCAGGGCACTGTTCCATGTCTTTTTGCACCACCTGGAGGCATCAAAGAGCCCTCCAGGGTACTGTTCCATGTCTTCTTGCAGCATCTGGAGGCAACAAAGAGCCTTCGAGGGAACTACTGCATCCTGTGGAGTGGTGGCACTGTACCCTAAAATCACAAAGGGTATCCTTAGAGCACCTGGGAATATCAAAGAGCCATCCATGGCACTCTTCCCTTGGAGGGCTCTTTATTGCCTCCAGGTGTTGCAAGAAGACATGGAAGAATGCTCTGGTGGGCTCTATGATGCCATCAGGTGCTGCAAGAAGACATGGAATAGGGTCCAGGAGGGCTCTTTGATGCCTCCAGGTGCTGCAAGAAGACACAGAAGGTCTATGCCTTCTTGCAGCACCTAGTGGAGGCAAACTAAAATCTCAAAGGGCATCCTTCAAGTTCCTGGAGGCATGAAAGAGCTCTTCAAGGGAAGAGTGCTCTGGAGGGCTCTTTGATGCCCATAGGTGCTCGAAGGATTCACTTAGTATATGTCAGTGCAATAATATTAACATTTTTTAGGAACAATCAGATCAAAAGCAGGAGTACTTATGAGTTGTTAGAGACAGTTTCTGATGATTTTCAACAGTAAGCATAACTGAAAATGCCATGAATTATTACACATTATTTGACCATATAGAAGGTGTTCTTGTGAACTGTTGCTCTGCCAATAAACTCATCAGCTATTTTGTCCATATCTAATGCATCAGTGTGTTCCTGATGAATGTGAATCAGAGCCACACTATCTAACCGTCTCTGTGACATTGTTGATTTAAGGCATGTTTTCAGTCTCCTTAGTCCCAAAAAAGAATACTCAGCTGTGCAAATTGATACCGGTACTGTCAGTAAGATCTGAATAAATTTTACAAACTCTTGCAAAAAATCATGAATGGATTGTCTTTCTGTGATGACACAGTACACATCTTGCAGTGAATCAACAGTTTTCCCACTAGCTTTTGCAATGTCAATGAACATGTCACGGTGTAGTTGCAGACACCCTGCATCTAAGTCATTGCCCTAAAAATCGGATATGGGATCTACTGGCCCTTGGCCTATCACAAATTTTTCTGTTTCTAACTTGAGCTTCTGAATTGGAGACTGAAATCTATTTTTGAGTGAAACAACAACCTGATCAATAACTTGTAAAAATATTCTCCTGACGTGGTCTTTTGGGGATGCGTGAGTAACTGATTCAAAGCCATCATCTATACGTCATAGAACTTTGCGTTGATGCAGAAGAACTAGTTCATCTAACTGTTCCGATCTTCCTTCCACTGTACTCCAGAAGTCAAACTGCCCTCTGTATTGTTGCATAGTATCACGAAGAGTTTGAATCATACCATTAGCTTTTAGAAATTGAAAAGAGCTTGCCTGAAGGGCTGTGTTTATGCTGTGAGAGAAAATTTTAAAGAGAAGACTCAAGAAGAAAAATCCTTTAAATGATCGTAGCTGTGCCAAGAACCCGCCTGCTTTTGCCCTGTATTCCTGAATATGCTCTGAGGACACACTGTCCAGAAATTCCAATAACACTGTAGTTTTCTAGAACTTAATTTAAGCTATTTGCCCTGACTGTCCACCTTGTTGGAGCAAATGGTCGTAAAGAGTCAGGCCGAGTGTCTTCCATATTACTTTGTATGTTTTCAAAAAAAGGTTAGCTGTTTTGGAGAGTCTCTAATGAAGGTTATGAGTTCCCTTAAGTGATTTAGCATGTCTTGACATTCATGTATTTTTGCTGATGCAGTCCTGTACTACGAGGTTCGGAAGAATGTGCCAAACAATGTATGAAAAGGCCCTGGGCTCAACAGCATTTAGCCTAGCCTGCACTCCAGGATGAATCCCAGCCATAGTAGCAGCCCCATCATAACACTGACCCCGACATTTATGTATATCCAAGTCAAAATGTAACAGAACATCTTTCAGGATACTGAACAGTGTAGCAGCGTCTACAGCTGGTGTTTCATGAAATCCAAAAAATGCTTCTTCAGTTCTGAAATCCTCACTGACAAATTGAAAACATATTGAGACTTGCTCATGAACAGTGATGTTCGTTGTCTCATCTATCATTACAACAAAACACTGAGCTGCTTTGATTTTGGAAACAAATTGGTTTTGCACATCCTTTCCCATAATGTCTAGCATTTTATTCATTATGTCATGAGACAACCACCTGTAGCTATCTCTTAGCAGCCACTGCTGCAACTGTGGACTATCAGTGGCTTGCACCTTTAGCAGTTGCATGTAATTTGTACTCTCATCTGTATGACCCTTAAATGCAAGTCCCTGTTTGGCCAAGAATCTTAAAGATGTGATCATTCTCAAAAGTGCAATCCTTGCATCTACTGCTTGCTTCCTACTGGCATCAGACATAATGTTGTATATGTTTTGTTTGACCTACGTTTTCATTACAGCCTCACTGTGACAGCCAGTTTTCTCATGAGATGCAAATCTTTCTATTGCCTTATGCCATGCACTATATATAACCAGTAACTGTGAATGGCACTATATATAACCAGTAACTGTGAATGCTTCATAAGCTTTTGTGGAAAATGCCAGCAGTTTTTTCTCTCTTGCCTCTTTACACACTGAACAGTAGGCCTTTTTTTGATTTGAGTCATGCATTAACCATTTGAACAGGTCACGCCACCTTTCTTGAAAGGTGCAGCCTTTTTCATGGAGATTTCTAAGGATTTCTGTCTGGATTTTTCTTTTACAGATGGAGTGCTGCTGCTGCTACATGGCTCCTCTACATTAACCTCCACATCCCTATCAACATGAACTTGTGCAGCTGGTGCTGCTGTACTGCCGCTTGCTTCACTTTAGCTCATTGTTTAATAAACTTGTCCATTTTAGGTTACAACGTGTGCTTTTCTTGTGTTGGCTCAGAACAGATTACACTGTTGGTTGCTGAACAGAATGTGATTAAAATATCACAGAGTCAGAGGGGGTCAGTATAACACTCAACAACCAGCTCAATTTACTTTTGACATAACTCACAGCTCTTGAATCCACAGTTTGACTTTATTTGTATTTTGTTGGTTTTTGAATGCACGGACACTTGTACGGACAGGACAGGAGGACTGTGACAGGCTGGATAAGACTCAGCTGCTTACCCTCACACAGAGTTCACAGGCACCCACAGACAGACCACTGCCTATTCACTTTAATTATGACACAACAGACCCCTTTGAAATTCACACTGTCTTTTTTTGTGTTTTGTTGGTTTTTGGACAGACGGACACTTGTACAGACTGGACAGGAGGACTCATGGTGGTTAAGACTCAACTGCTCACCCTCACAGAGGTCACAGGGAGCCACATACAGACCACTGCTGCTGGCAGGCTGCTTTAATTAAGGCTCAGCTGCTCACCCTCACATACACATGTGGTCACAGCCACAGACTAGGGAGCAGAAGAAGACAAATGCTGCTGCCTTTTTAAGGCTGTGGGCAGAGCCTACTGTCATCTTGCTGAAGCTCAGCTGGAAAAATGTCTTATTGTGCAACACATTTTTTGGAGTTGTCAGTGTATCCTTCTACAGTTGCAAATCACTATGGCATTTGAATTAAATACTCACTTTTTTCTATTTAAAGATCATGTATAATACTTTACTTTTTACTGCAAATCGTAGAGTTAATAAAGAAATACCTTTTAAACATAGCCCTAGTTGTTTTTTAACCCTTTGCTTAATAAATACTTTAATTGTGCTTTCATGTTCATTGCTCAATTTTCCTGTGAGTGCTGTAATTTGTTCCTGATGCTCTGCTAAGCTGGGCTGCCTGCATCTGCAGCATCATGATGTCAGTGGGTGATCTGTGAGCATTGCCATCTGTCAGATATGCTCTTCCAACTTAATATTTCCTGGTCAGCAACAGGCTGCAGTCAGGGCATTTTGGTTTGATTTCACACAATTCCCTTATCCTTATACTGACGCCTTTACAATTTCTTTTAAATTGTCAGATTGATGGATCATTATGGGGTCTATCAATTAGCAATCACCTGTAAGAGGTCAGAATTCCAGTCCAGGGAAATTGCTGCCGTGCAGAATTGCCTGGCCCAGCTTTTCGGACTGTGGACAGATTGTGCAATCCAATCTGCCTCCATCCTGGAAATGCTTTTCACAAGAGCAGTGTGAGGAGTCTGCTTGATTCTTCACTGATAAGGTTGCCACAATCAGATCTGGCCTCTGCTCGACGCTCTCTAATGGGAACTGTGGTGGTAGGCAGGAGATGTTAGGCACCCAGTTTGTGTGGTCTGACTTTGGCCTCCCCACAATCACTGATATTGTCATAGTCATCCAGTCATTGCTACCAATCAACTGTAGCTTGGATCCAGGCCCCATACGCCTCTTAGTAGGTTGTGTGGATAAAATTGGCCCAGTCCTTGCCAAAATAGTCCAGAAGTCTCTGGAAAAGGGGATCTTTCCAGATCCCCTGAAGGAGGCTGTAGTCCAGCCCCTTCTTAAAAAGCCCTCCTTGGACCCGGAACTGTTTGGCAGATTACAGGCCTGTCTCTAAACTGCACTTTGTGGGTAAGGTTATTGAGAAGGTGGCTGCGTCGCAGTTGGATGATCATTTGATTAGCCACAATGTCTATGATTCCCTCCAGTCTGGATTTAGGAAGAAACATAGTACTGAGATAGTCCTTGTCTGGGTACTAAATGACCTCCTAATAGTGAGAGATCAAAAGACCCGTTCCATCTTGGTCCTGTTAGATATCTCTGTGGTATTTAACACCATGGACCATGGTGTACTACTGGGAATACCTGCGGTTCATCTGTGGATTGTCTGGCATGGTCCTCAGATGGTTTCGATTATTTCTTGAGGGTAGTATTCAGAGAGTGGGTTCTGGGATTTTTCCTTGGCACCACTCCCCCTATCTTGCAGGGTGCCACAGGGTTCCATTCTGGTGCCCATGCTGTTTGCAGTGTATATACTGCCGTTAGGTGCGATTATTAGGCAGTACAGCTTGAGTTTTCACTGCTATGCAGAGGATACTCAGCTGTACATGTCCTTTGTGCCTGGGCAGGATGATGCTGTCATGGTCTTTAACAACTGTCTCTCCGCGATCCAGGACTGGATGAGTGTGAGTTGCCTTCAGTTAAACCTAGAAAAATCTGAGGTGTTGGTTGTGAACCCAGGTTGTCGGGGGGTGGGCTTGTCGGCTGGATCGCACTCAGGCCTATGGCTTGGAGGTGTCCGGCTGATTACCTCAGACCGGGTGCGGAACCTGGGTGTTATTTTTGATAATTGTCTGACTCTTAAATCTCAGGTGTTAGCAGTTGTCAATGCCTCTTTTTACCATCTGAGGAATATCGCCCGGGTAAAGCACCTGGTTCCCACCAATGATCTTCCAACTTTGGTCTACGCCTTTGTTACCTTCCGCCTTGACTACTGCAATGCCCTTTACCTAGGGCTACCGGGGGTTGTAATCCGCCACACTTGCAGCTAATGAGAATGCGGTGGTCAGACTACTGACTGGTGCTTCTAGGACCAGTTATATAATGCCTGTGCTCTGCGGACTGCACTGGCTGCCAGTACAGTGGCGGATCACCTTCAAGGTCAGTGTGCTGACCTATAAGGCCCTACATGACCAGAGACCTGGTTACCTGCAAGATCTCCTTCATCCCTACTGTCCCTCCCGCTCCCTCAGATCCACTGCCGAGGGTTTGCTACAGATTCCCAGGGTCTATTTAAAGACATCTGGGGCCAGGACATTTAGTTTTATGGCCCCGACCCTGTGGAATTCTTTACCTCATAAGGTGCGAGATTGCCCGACCGTCGAAAGCTTTAAAGGTACGCTTAAAACCTTCCCATTTAACTTAGTGTATCTTGATTTTTAAAGTTGTTATGGTATTTATTGTTTTAATTTGTCGAGTATTTGTATTTATGTAGTTTAATTATTGTGCTGTGCAAGTGTCATGATTTTAAGAATGGCGCTTTTTATAAACAAATTTGACTGATTGATTGATTGATTGCTTATGTATCTTTCTTTCCTCTTAGTATGAACTGAATTACTGTCAGGCAACATGATAAGTTATTTTTTGAGGTCATGCTTATATGTTGGACAGTCCATGCAGTCTGTGCTTTCCTCTGTTGCTGTCACCCTGTGATTTATTTTATTGCCATTTTCTTTATAAGACCTAATTTACTGCATTTCACATTACTGTGTGTAAGAAATTAAATCAGAGTTTGACTGATTAGCTCTGTTGTCCTCTTTGGCTCCTATCGGCTATGTTGTCATGCACTGACTCATCAACAGTATAGCAATTATGTTTTACTCTGTGCATTTATTAGATTCGGTGAGTTTCTACAATTGTCCTAAACAAATATTCTCTTACATCTGTGTGTGTGTGTGTGTGTTAGTTTGACAGCTCTGGACCAGGCCTTGCACTTCCCTACATTTCAGTCCTCATTATCACAGTTGCATCAGCTTTCATGCTAGGCCATAAATAGCTTTCCTTGCTATTTCATTTCTGTACCTTTGATTTTTTTTGTACAGTTTCTGTAATCAGTTTTATTTATTATATTTTTCCCTGTTTCTAATAGTCTATCATTGCAGTGTTTGTCTGTAATTGGAGTGCTGGAGTGGCATGTGGCAGTGTTTGACCTACTCTCTAAATGTATTGTTTCCTGACAGTTTAAATAGTACTTCTGACAGTGGCTTTGCAACTGTATGAGTTTTACTGCCCTACTATCCTGGTATTGTAGTCATTAAATTGTTTTATATTGTTTTGGGGGAATATTGTTTTTAGATTGTTTAGTTTTGAGTGTTGGATCAGGCTGTTGACTTTTGAGATGTGTCAGCCTGTCACCCCCGGGTCGTGTGCTACTCAGCCTCTGCTCTTCGCTCCCTCCACCCTTTTCATACCCCTCCTTTGTTTTTCTCGATCTACCAACAGTGTCGGGCTTTGGGTATTGCCTGCAGGAGGGGGGAAGGGGTGGGAGGTGAACAGTGGAGACTGGAGGAGCAGGTCGCTCTTATTAGGGTGGTTAAGCCCAGGAGACGCCCTGGGGTGAAGTGGAGCTTGGAGCGTGGACCATCTTGTTTGGTCCCCATACCCAAGGGCACCATCATTGGTGATGGACAGTTAGCCAGGGCAGCCCAGGAGTTTTGTCCAACCCTGGCGCTGTTGTGCAATGCCAGATCTGTCCGGAACAAGACTGCTGTGATTTCAGATCTTGTTGGTTCGACAGATCTGGCTTGCATCATCGAGACCTAGCTGGATGATAATGTGGGACCAATACCTGAGGCTGCAATTCCAGCTGGGTATACAACGATACATCACCCAAAGTTGGACCACGGGGGGGAAGGGTTGCGGTCTGTTTTAAGATCGAATTGGCACGCACTACTGTTCCAGTAGAGAGACCATCTCTTTTGAATGTGCTGTTGTGGCAGGTGTAGGCTATCGAATTGCTCTCATCTACTGTCCACCCAGTGATGGGAAGCAATTCCTTAAGGAAGTGGCAGACTTCGTCGTTGACATGGCTTTTGAGTCTCCCAGGCTGATGGTCCTGGGTGATTTTAATGCCTGGATCAATGACAAGCTCTCTCAATTTGGACAACACTTCCTCCAGTTAATGGATTCACTGGGCCTAACACAGGTGGTTACCACTGCCACACATAAAGGTGGCCACTCTCTTGATTTGGTCTTCCTCCTGGGGATCGAGGCCTCTGGACGGGGATGGAATCAGTTGGTTGGTCCGATCACTACACTGTGAGATTCAATTTTGGCACCCCACCTTGTAGGCCGACCCCTGTGGAAATGGTCAGGTACCGCCCTTTGCGGAATATTTCTTCCAATGGCCTTGCTGCGGTCCTTGACCTATCAAAATTTCCTGTGCATTGCAGTGATCCAGAGACATTGGTGGTGGCTTATAATAATGCCATTACCTCTGCCCTGGATTCTATTGCTCCAGTTCATGAGCGTCCTCTCTCGCTTGACCTAGGGCTCCATGGTTTGATTGGGCCTTGAGGGAGTTGCGGTGACTTGGACGCAGATTAGAACGTTGTTGGTGGAAATCTGGCCTGGATGCCAACCATCTTAGACTGTTAGAACATTATCAATTCTATCAGTCAGAAATTTCTCGTAAGAAGGCAGAGTTCTTGTCCGGGGACATTTCTGCTGCTCAGAACCGACCAGCTCAGCTGTTCAGAACTGTGAACAGATTGTGCAACCCAACCTGTCTACAGTTCCGTAGAGCATTTTCACAATTACAGTGTGATGAACTTGCTTGGTTCTTTGCTGATAAGGTGGCTGACATTAGGTCAGAGATCCATTCGACACATTCTATGCGGGTTGCTACCAGTCAGGAGTTGGTCACCACCCCTTCATTTTCTTGGAGTACATTCGACTACCTGGAAAGTGTGGATGTTATGTGGATTGTCCAAGGGTTGCACCCTACCTGCTGCAGTTTAGATCCAGGTCCTACCTCCCTAATTTTGGGGTGTGGGGAATCTATTCTCCTGGTTCTAGCACAGGTAGTCTGGTGCTCCTTGACTGGAGTGAATATCCCTGTTCCTTGAAAGAGGCAGTGGTGACACCCTTGTTGAAGAAAGCTTCTTTGCACCCAGACTGTCTTGCCAACTACAGGCCTATCTCAAACCTCCCCTTTGTGGGGAAGGTGATTGAGAAAGTAGTGGTGGCCCAGTTGGAGAACCACTTGACCATCCATAGCATCTACGAACCTCTCCAATCAGGTTTTCGAAAGAGGCATAGTACCAAGATCGTGCTGGTTCGGGTGCTCAATGATCTCATGATAGCGAGAGACCAGAGAAAAACCGTCCATTTTGGTACTATTAGATCTGTCATCAGCGTTTGACACCATTGACCATGGGGTTCTATTGGAGCACCTGAGATGTATTTGTGGGCTTTCTGGGACTGTTCTCAGATGGTTCACTTCATATCTCACTGGAAGAACACAAAGAGTGGTTTCAGGTTTTTTTCCTCGGATCCCATCTCTCTGTTTTGTGGGGCTCCTCAGGGCTCTATATTGTCCCCCATGTTGTTTGCAGTGTACATGCTTCCCCTCGGAGACATTGTGAGAAGGTATGGGCTGAGGTTTCATTGTTATGACGATGATACACAGCTATACCTGTCCTTTGCACCTGACCAGGAAGGAGCTGTCTCGGTATTTAACAGCTGCCTCAATGAAATCCAGGATTGGATGAGGTCCAGTTGGCTGAAGTTGAACTCTGGGAAGACGGAGGTGATGGTTTTGGATTCGGATCGCCGGATAGGGGACCCTGCGGCCGGCTCCCCATCTGGATTCTTTTTTGGAGATGTCAAGCTACAGGTCTCTGAATGGATGTAAGACCTGGGGTGATATTAGATGCGGGGCTGACTTTTCGGTCCCAGGTGTCAGCAGTGATTAAGTCATTTTTCTACCATCTAAGAAACATAGTCCAGGATCAAGCACCTTGTTCCGTCCAGTGATCTGCCAACCCTAATCCACGCCTTTGTAACCTCATGACTAGACTATTGCAACTCGCTTTACTTTGGACTTCTGGGGGTTGATATCCACCACTTGCAGCTGGTGCAGAATTCTGTAGCACGGTTGTTGGTGGATACTCCTAGATCTCACATTACACCAGTGCTGCAGGATCTGCACTGGCTCCAGGTTCAGTGGCGGATCACCTTCAAAGTTGGATTACTGAGTTTTAAAGCCCTGCACGATCTGGCCCTTGACTACCTTAAAGAACTCCTGATCCCTTACCACCCTGTGAGATCGCTCCGCTCAGCCGATGAGGGGTTGCTAGAGATTCCAAGGGTGACTTTAAAATCTGCTGGGGCCTGTGCTTTTATGCTTACGGCCCCGTACCTTTGGAATTCTCTACCCCATCGGATTAATGAGTGCATGACTGTTAGGAGTTTTAAACAGGCTTTGAAATCTTTCCTTTGGGAAAAAGCCTTTGGTGCTAAAGATTTCTGATTTGATTTGTCTGGTTTTATGATGCTGATTTTTGTATTTATATCTTATTGTAATGCGCCTTGAAATTTGAAAGGCGCACAATAAATTAAGTTTATTATTATTATTATTATTTACCAATATAATCATTTTATTTCCCTGCTTTTATAATGCTATCAACTTTTTAACAAAGTTTGTTATAGTATATTTTATTTTTTATCTGACTTTAATGTCTGTCTGTGTGGTTACTTTTTATTCAATAATTTTGTTGTTCTTGTGTTGTTTCATGTTTTAATTTTTTGCTGATATGACACACTGGTGTGCCACTGGTTGTAAGAATGGGAAAGGGTATGTACACAGTTTCTATCACTTTCCTAAAGATAACCATCGGTGCAAGCAGTGGGCACTTGATATTTCCTGGTCAGCAACAGGCTGCAGTCAGGGCATTTTGATTTGATTTGATACACTCTCCTTATCCCTATACTGACTCCTTCGTAATTTCATTTAAGTTATCAGATTTATGTGTCTTTCTTTCCTCTTAGTATGAACTGAGTTACTGTCAAGCAACGTGATGAGTTATTTTTTGAGGTCACGCTCATATATTCTACAGTCCATGCAGTCTGTGCTTTCCTCTGTTGCTGTCACCCTGTGATTTATTTTATTGCCATTTGCATTATAAGACCTAATTTACTGCATTTTCACATTTCTGTGTGTAAGAAATTAATTAGAGTTTGACTGATTAGCTCTGTTGTCCTCTTGGCTCCTATCAGCTATGTTGTCATGCACTGACTCATGAACAGTACAGCAATTATGTCTTACTCTGTGTATTTATTAGATTAGGTGAGTTTCTACAGTTGTCCTAAACAAATATTGTCATACATCTGTGTGTGTGTGTGTGTGTGGTGGGGAGTAAGTTTGACAGGCTTGGACCAGCCCTTGCAGTTCCCTACATTTCGGTCCTCATTATTACAGATGCATCAATTTTCATACTTGGCCATAAACAGTGTTGCTTGTTATTTCATTTCTTCATATCCTTACATTTTTTTGTAAAGTTTCTGTAATCAATTTTATTTATTATATTTTTTCCCTTTTTCTAATAGTCTGTCATTGCAGTGTTTGTCTGTAATCTGAGTACTGGAGTGGCCCATGCCAGTGTTTGACCTACTCTCTAAATTTATTGTTTCCTGACAGTTTAAATAGTACTTCTGACAGTGGCTTTGCAACTGTATAAGTTCTACTGCCCCATTTACCAATATAATCATTTTATTTCCCTGCTTTTATAATGCTATCAACTTGTTAACAAAGTTTGTTACAGTATATTTTATTTTTTAACTGACTTCAATGTCTGTCTGTGTGGTTACTTTTTGTTCAATAATTTTTTTGTTCTTTTGTTGTTTCCTGCTTTAATTTTTTGCTGATATAATGCACTGGTGTGCCACTGGTTATAAGAATGGGAAAGGGTATGCACACAGTTTCTATCACTTTCCTAAAGATAACCATCGCTGCAAGCAGTGGGCACTTGGTGTTAAATGTGCCTGCTAGAAACTGACTGTTCATAGTATTTTATGTGATGGCCACTTTACAGAAACTCAATTTACAATTTTTAGATACTATTGGTTTTACTCAAAGTCAGTGTTGCTTGAAACCAGATGCATGGCCCGCCATGTTTTTTTCATTTAAACGGGAAAAACTAAAATGCCAGAGTAACGTCATTAAGAATAGGAAAAGGACTGAGGCAACTGATAAATATGATAAGCCATATTACAACTGTCATACCTGAATTGCTGCTGAATGTTAACAGTGCGTCTGTAAAAGTGGTTGAAAGAGAAAGGTGTTTATTTTACTGTTACTGGCAATGTAGTGTCTGTGTTTACGGGTTCATGATAGTGCCACAAATGTGTGTATTGCTATCTGCTTTTGCTGGTTAATATTACATAGGTGTGTATGTTTGCAGTACATTATTATGTGCATGAATTTCTGTAACTGGTGCTCTTACCCTCTTGCAGGGTACTTTTAGATTACTTTTCAAAGTCAGTGACTCACTACTCTTACGTCGGTGTGTATGAGTGAATGATATGGCGATATGGGTGCATAACAGTTAAGCATGGTTTATAGTGCACTGCTCAATAATATATCTTTGTATAGTTGAAGTATTCTATTAATGAAGAGTGTATGGGTGAAGGGCAATAGTACAAATGTGTGTAAAGTTACAGGACACTTATCTGCACAGATTTTTGTGCATTCTTGTGAATGTCTGCATGGGTGCACAGTACTATTACAGGGCTGTGTATAGGTGCAAGGCAATGGTACGCATGTGCATATGCATGCAAGGCACTTATGTGCTGTTATTTTAGTTCGGGGTCATGGTTGCATATTGTTGTATTGATGCAGGGTACTGTTATGTGCGTCTGTAGGTGGAAGGCAATGGCACTAATGTGTGTATGGGCACAGCACACTTATGCCTGGTTACTGTAGTGCAGAACACAGTTACATATCTTTGTATGACTGTGGGTTACTGCTACATGACTGTGCATAGGTGAAAGGCCATGGTATTACTCTGTGTATGTGTTCAGGGCACTGCGATGACTAGGGATTTGTTGAAGCACATTGATATGTATCTATATAAGGGTTTTTGGTAATGGTGTGTTATTGTGCATGAGTGAGGGGAACTATAGAAACACAGAACTTGACTAAAGGGAGACTGAATATCAATCTACTCTGCCCTTGCTATACTAACTCACTCCACTGGCCTACTGTGCTGTTGTATGGTATCCCTTCCCCCCACTATCACACCTCAAACCCTTACTGACCCTCTTGGGGGGACAATGATTCCTCTGGCTCTGTCCCAGTCCCATTTAAACCTTTGAAGGGTATTTGCATCCTACCAGCCTCCATTCATGCTACTAGTGACTGTATCCCTATTTTGCACAACTAGGATATAACAGTTTACCTTCTTTATATCACAGAGAAACTTATATATTTCAATCATGTACCCACAGTCCCTTCTGGATTTCAGTGAATAGATGTTTAGAGTCATAGTCTGTCTAGGTCTTTCCTCAGGTGAGGTTTCAATGGCTGGTCATAGCACTCCAGTTGAAACCTCACTAGGGATCTGTGCAGTGATAGAATCATCTTGCTTTGCCTACTGTGAAAACCATTCCCTATAAAACCCATCATCTCCAGTGCCTTTTTGTATGCTTTATTGCATTGACTTGTTTGCTTCAGAGAGTCACTGATTATGGCCCTCATGTCTCTATTCTCTGTGGAAGTGGGCAGTCTAATGACTACCATCAAGTATTCTGTGCACTGATTATGCCAACCAAAGTGCACTTGTGCTCACAAATGGGGAGCATGTATAAAAAATAATGGTCTGGGAGTCATTGAGTGGGAGTGACCACTGCACAGTGTGGTTCCAATTAGATATGGGCAGGGAAGGCATCCTGACTAAGACCAAAATCTTGGATTTTAGAAGGGTGGACTTCAGGAAAATGGGTGAAGTACTAAGGAGGCAACTGGCAGGCATCAGACCAGATATGAGGGTGGAGCAAAGGTGGTTCATCATTAAGGAAAGAATACTGGTTGCCACAGAGCAGTGAGCTACCTTTGTTTTTACCAAGAGAGACACACTAAGCTGAAAGCTTGTTTACAGGTGCAACCTGGGAGCCCAAGGAAGTTAAGTGACTTGCTCAGGGTCACACAGTATGCAAGTGGGGCTGCGGGATTCAAACCCAGGTCTCCAGGTCTGCAGCACAGAGCCTTAAACCACTGCACTATACTGCCTTTCTGGTGTTAGGCTCAGGGGTAAGAACACAAAGGCCAAAGCACCCAGCTGGTTCAGTCCTGGTGGATAGGGAAATTACCTAAGGTTGGCTAAAATACAGATTTAGTATTTGCTGTATTGGTCCTTGTAAGCACAGATCCAGAAGCAAAAGATTTTATACCTTTTATTGGACCAACCTAGATGTAACAAAAATAACAAAGTGCTTTAGCTTCTGGACCAACAAGTCCTTCCTTGGAAGCTTAACCTAGTGAGGCAAGTAAGGCAGTCCTGCAAGCTAAAGCACAGAAGGAGCTGTGGATAGCTAAAGGAATTAAGAAAGGGGAGAAATCTTTCTTTCACTATATAAGTGAAAAAGAGACAAGAAGGAAGGGATTGTTAGGCTTAAGAAAGGGGATGAGTGGGTGGAGGATAATGGTGGAAAAGCAGAGATGCTAAATGAATACTTCTGTTCCATGTTCACCAGTAGAAGGATGGATCAGTGCCTTCAGGAAGGAGAAGAGGAGCAGGGGGAGAGGGGAACATAGATATAGTGATAAAGAATGAAAGAGTGAAGGATGGGCTGCTAGCATTAAAGGTGGACAATTCACCAGGCTGAGACAGAGTACATCCAAGGCTACTAAAAGAACTGGCCAAGAAGCTCGCAAGGCCACTGACAAACCAATTTAATAGTTCACTAGAGTCAGGTGTGGTACCACAGGACTGGAGAACAGGATATGTGGTGCCCCTTCACATAAGTGGTCCCAAGAATGACCCTGGGAATTACAGACCAGTCAGTCTGACCACAATTGTGGGTAGGTTCATGAAGACCATACTAAAGGAAAGGTTGGTGGAATATCTAGAGGACCATGGTCTCCAGGATTTGCGGCAGCATGGGTTCATGGGGGGAGATCATGTAAAACAAATCTGATTGACTTCTTTGACTGTGTCACTAAGACAGTACACAGGGGCCAAGCAGTAGACATCCTCTATCTGAAATTCAGCAAGGCCTTTGACTCTGTGCCCCACAAAAGGTTGATCAGGAAGTTGGTGAATCTTTGGGTTAGGGATAAGATGGCCAGATGGGTTGAAAACTGGCTGAGACACAGAATCAAGAGGGTGGTTGGGGGGAGAGTTATCTGGCACCAGAGAGGTCACCAGTGGGGTACCGCAGGGCTTGGTGCTGGGGCTAGTGTTGTTCAGTGTCTTCATCAATGACACTGGGGATGGTATAAAGGGCAAAATATGCCTATTTTCTGATGACACCAAGCTCTGAGGGAGAGTGGACACAGTTGAAGGGATACAGGACCTATATGATGACCTGAAAAAGCTGGGGAGGTGGTTCAGGATCTGGCAGCCTGGTTTCAATGCCAAGAAATGCAAAGTTATGCATATTGGAACCAAGAATCCCAAGACAGAGTACTGCCTCGGTGGAGTCCTGATATCTGCATCAGAGGAGGAGAAGAACCTGGAATGATGATCACTAGTGACCTGAAGCACTCCACACAGTGCAAGAAAGCAGCAGTAAGGGCAAACAAGATGCTGGGATGCATACAGTAGCTATGGGGATCAGTAGTAGGAGAGAGGAGTTTATGCTGCCCTTGTACAGGTCTCTGGTAAGGCCACATCTGGAGTATGGAGTTCAGTACTGGTGTCCACACCTCCTGGAGAAGGTCCAGAGGAGAGCTACAAAGATGACAGCAGATCAGCAAGGTAAGGTATATGAGGAGAGGTTGAGGGCACTGAACATGTACTCCATGGAGGACAGGAGAGGAGAGAGAGAGAGAGAGAGAGAGGGGACATGATTGGGACTTGAAGTACTTCAAAGATGTAAATAAGGTGGATAAGGAGGGTCCCTTTAAATTGAGTGGCAATCATAACACAAGGGGCACAGTCTTAAGATGGAGGATAGGAGGTTTAAGAGGGCGGACAGGAAGCATTTCTTCACAGAGAGGGTGGTGGACACTTGGAATGTGCTGCCAGAAGAGGTGATCTCATTGAACACAGTGGGAAGCTTCAAGAGAGGTTGGGATAGGCACAGGGGGAAGGTAAGGATCATGGGTAGGGAGGATGGGAGGAGTGGGGAGGGGGCAGGGACTGTAGCTCAAGTTCTGGACCCTGCAATACAAACAGACTAAATAGATCAAATGGCCTTCTTCTGCTGGCTTCTTAGTATGTTAGTATGACTCCTACTGTACTTCCAAACAGCCTTATTTTTTTTCTCTGAACAAACACATTAGGAGTCATGCCAAACATATGTAAATATCTCAGAAAGTATACAAGTTACACATACACCACTAGCATGTATGTTGTTCAGGACAAAAAGACATTTCAAATGAGGGTAGTCACAAAACTAAATTCATTATATTTTTTAAAATATAGCCATGCAAAAGGTGAAAATAGTGAAGAAAAATAAAAATGCAGGTAATCAGATGGCCATATTTAAAACAAATATAATTTTGTGCAGCTTAGTGAATCAGCGCATGTGAAAGATCTTTTTGTCCTGAACAATGTTCATGCTAGTTGTGTATGTGAAACTTTAATACTTTCTGAGAAAGTTACATTTGTTCTGCATGACTCCTACTGTGTTGGCTCAGAGAGACAAAAATATGGCTGTTTGGTAAGAAATTGGTTAGGAGATAGCTGACAGAAGCCGGTAGTAAATGGAGTTCACTCCAAGGAAGGGAGGGTGATGAGGATGGGTACCTCAGGGAGCAGTGCTGGACCTAATCTTCTTTAATGTCTTTATAAGTAAAATTGCAAAGAAACAGGAAGGGAAGGTTTGACTCTGCATGACGATACCAAGATCTGCAGCAGGATGGAAAAGTATGAGCAGAGACCTTAGAAGACTTGAACAGTGGTCAAGGGTATGGCAGCTAGGTTTCAACACAAAAATGTAAAATAATGCACTTGGGGCACAAAACTCCAGGGGCAGAGAACAAAATGGATGAAGTGGCATTGACACCATTAAGAAAGCACACATTCAAAAAAAAACAAGCTTTTACACACAGTTGATTACTGTTTAACGTATTTTGCATCTATGGTTGCCACTGTACATCTGATGCAAACCCATAATCACATTCCTTACTTGAAGTGAAAATGGGTGGGTGGAGGCCATAACTGATTCCTTGTATTTGTATTAAAGGGGTCAGATTTTTTTACAGCAAAAACAAGGAAAGGGGTCATTTCTAAAGTGTGCATACGAGCATGGGTACCACTTTGATTCAGACAGTGCTGCCACCGACAGCTACCACTTCAAGACTGCTACTACCCTGACATACTACAATCAGGGGAAACCAGAAGTAGTCTAGCAGCATTTAGATCAATATGGTTAAGGCACATTTACCAAAAATTACTGCTTAAGAATGAGAACATGACTGTGATGGCAAGCAAGCCCCGGATCAGATTTCCAGTTTAATAGTCTCCTCCTGAGTCTGATTTTTACGGCTGCATGGGCCAAGCTCCACAGATGTTACGCCATCATCAGATTTGTATAAGAGCACTTTGGAATCATGTGACCAGATTGCTGTCTGATGTGCTGCTATAGTGTTCCGGCATAATTTCCAATGATTCTGTTTATGCTGCTCTTACCCTCAGCAAGCTGCATAAACACACCTCCTTCCCGGTGCACTACTTCTCCTTTCCACAACTGTGGAAGTGATGACCGCTGAGGGCAACATGGCAGCACTGACTTAAATTGTGCATGCACGGGTATCGTGCATAAGTTGTCTTGTCAGTGCCTCCATGTTTCGTATGGCTGACTCCTAGGCAAACTGCGCATGCGCAAGTATCATGCGAGCACAGTACTGTAATTGCTGCAGTACTAGTTATGGGTGATTCCAGTGCGGCAAGAGCACCACATATTCTTTTCAATGCTCTTGTCATTCCTAAAAGCTCTCCACAGCCATATCGGCTCTAACCACAGTTTGGTTTCTTTTGCTTCCGGTGGCGACTGGAGTGGACACACTGCAGTGGAGAACTTGGACTGCAGTAAAAAGAACAAAACAGCTTGTTGCCCGCAATAAAGGGTGCACAGTATACACAATTAAGTAGAGCAAGTAAGTACCAGCATTCCTCAGGGAACTCCAAAATAGCAATACGTTTATTTAATCAGTAAAATACAGGCTGCCAAAATTGCAACAGCAGTCATGTAGCCCTCTGCCGGTTTCACACGTCCTTGTGCATCATCAGAAGTTGAAGACCAATCACATTACATGTCTTAAATACACACATCTCTTAAAGGCATATATCTAATAAGGTGTTCAACAAATAAAGAACTAATCATTATAACTAAAGCGCATTGTGACAAAATGCAGTTATATGCAGTCCCATGTACCAAAAGACACTCTACATATATATATGATATATATAATAGATGATGTCATATATCTGGTATATATAGATATATACACACAATAAGAATAAAAATTGTTAAAAAACAACATTATTGTTTCAGCAGCTCTGGGGGATAAAGGGGGGCAATTGACGTAAACAGTATAACCAATGTAAACAATATAGACAATGTATGTCATTGTAAATGCAAAGCCATCCATATTCAGAAATTATTTTGCACATATAATTTACATATACAGTATAACTTATTTGTAAGAGAATTGCAAACCCAAACTTTTGAATGTGTCAGTTCTCAGCTTGCTGAATCCTGGTGCTTATGGTACTAAGGAAAAAATTTCTCATGCCCCCATAAAAGAAAAGGAAAAGAATTAACAGTGGAAGAATCAAATAGTGCTAACATTATTGTAGTATACAGAACTGTATATACTGTACATATACATATATATATATATATATATATATACACACACACACACACACACACACACACACAAGCAATACTACTTCAGTATTTTATATCATTTTACTGATATGCACTACAACCTACTTTCTTTTCTTTCTGATGCAATGCATTAGAGCTATGCGTTCATTGAGGCCTGATGACTCCATGGCCCCCAGTGTATAGATCCATAATGATTCTCTGTACCACAGCTTGTCTTCCATGCTACCACCCCTTGGTCCCAATTGAACTTTTTCAGTTGCACAATATCTAAGATCATGTCTACTAGTACTGTTTGGTTTGACATGTTTTGCCAGTGCATTCTTCATGTCACCCCTTAGGATGGCTCACTGGTGTTCGCCTATTCTTTGTTTGAATGGTCTTGATATTTTCCCTATGTAAAAGCATCCACATATACAGGTAACCAGATATATGACATCATCTATTATACAACTGAAAAAATCATGTACCTTGTATGTCCTATTGCTATTGCATGCATTGAAAGTATGTATTCTCAGGATGACTGAGCAGAATTTGAGTTGCCACATGGGAAATTTCCTTGAGGCAAAGGAGGCAGTCAGTTACCAGTGTTTTCATTTTCTGTCATAGTTCTAGCTTGGTTGCTGTAGATCAATCGATCCTTAATGTTCCTACCCCTCCTGTATACCATCAAGGGCTGTTCTGCAGCATATTCTCTTAGTGGAGGTTCATTCTCCAGAATATGCCAGTTTTGATTAATGATCTGGTTGATCTTACCCAAATATCTTGTATAATTACTGATAAGGCACTTCCTAGTTCCTGAATTTCTAGGGGGTCTCTCCTGCATTAGAGTCTCCCTTGGGGTGGTAAGTACCTCCTCAAAAGCTGTTTGTACCAGGTTGGTATTGTAATCCCTATCACCAAAACGTGTACACATTTCAGTTCCCTGGGCCATGTAGTCTGCATCTTCAGTACAGTTTCCACGGACTCTCATCAGTTGGGCATTGGGTATATTTTCCACCATGTGTCTCAGGAGGCAGGCTAGATGGACCAAGGTGGTCCTTTTCTGCTGACACATTACTATGATGCTATGATATGATGATACAATCCTAGGCTACAGTGTAGATTTTTTCACTTATTATTTTTCCCTTCATCAACTCATGCTTTCAGCCCTTTCTCAGGTCTGCCACCTGCACCAACCCTGTTACCCTGCCTTCTCCGAAGGCCTATTTGCTCCATACAGTTGCCGCTTCCATGGTATCCCAACCCCATGGTGGAGGCCTACAGGTGACCAAATCCCTGCTGTAACCATTGGTTCTGTTTGGCACTGAAGGCTGCCTAGGCTAGCAGGTGCAGAGTCTGCATGCAGGGTGGCAGCCTTCACTCTGTGCGACTGTTTTTTTTCTCTGTTTTTCATCTCTCCAGGACACTGTCTGAGAGTGAAATAATGCAAGGTGTTAGCTTCCACTCCAGTGGGTGTCCCCTCCAATGCTTGTTTTGGTTCCTGCCTGCACTTCCGCCATGTTCCCTAGGTTGCAGTCTCACAGCGGACACCCTCCCTTCCCCAAGGAGGACAGCATCCTCTGGGACGCTTAATCCCCCTCTCCCCAGATGACCCCCAATGCCCTGGGCTCATTCCCAAACCCAGGTCACCGGCATGGCAGAAGGTAGGGCACAAGGCCCCTCAGCACCACCAGGCCATCTTGGAAACACCAATAACAGTAAGCAACAAGTAAACAGTTCTAAAGATAGCACCCTTAATAGCAAAAATGGAAATTGGAGAGGCCAGAGGTTTCAACAGTCACAGGGAGCTGTAGCAATAAATGTTTAGACTCACATTATTGCACTAAAAGAACATTTTCATGGCAGCCTCTTCTCAACCTTTCACTGGTGTCTACTGCTAATGTTTCCTGACACTCTCGAGGGAACACCTCAGATGGGCATCTGCACCTATGAACAGCTGCTAGTGCAGCTCTGCTTTTAAAGGAACTAGCTTAACCCCTAATAGATGGTGTCAGTGGCTGAGGAGTTTTCTTGCTACAGCTCCCCATCACACCAGACTGATGGTTGCAACATTTCAAGGGCAGCTAGCTCACCTTAGCTGGCAGGTCTTAGTTGGCTGGTGCCAAGTCTGATGGAGAATGCAACAGTTACATTTCAGGATCCCATAAGAACTGACTAAGCAGCTTCACTTTTAAAGGGACTCACCCCTTCCCCATGATGATATCAGCAGCTGAGGGGTTCTCTTGCTACCCCATCCCTCACACTGACCAATTAATCCAAACATTCTGTGGGGATAGTTAATCTGGTAGATCTTGGCTAACTGCTGCAAAGTCTGATGGAGAATGTAGCAAGTACACTTTAGGAGCTGGTAATGAGTATCCATGCAGTATTGCTTTTAAAGGAATGAGCCCTGCCCTCAGAGATTTTGTCAACAGCTGAGGGGTTTGCTGTTTACCTTCGATGGCAAGTCTCCACTGGCTGGTGTAAAGTCTAATGGAGACTACAGCAGGTATACCTCAGGAGCTGGTAAGGAGGGTCTTAGCAGCTCTGCTTTCAAAGAGACTAGCCCTGCCCACTGGAATGGTGTCAGCATCTGTGGGGGTTCTTCCACAACACCATTCCTCATGCTGACCAATGGATACAACAGTTCTAGGAGAGCTAACTCACCCTAGATGGCAGATTTTGGCTAGCTCATTCCAACTAATAAGAGAAGGCAGCAAGTACACTTTGGGAGATAAGCATATGAACCAGGGATGTAAAACACAGATATATCACTGGAGGTTCAAGTCATTTAAAACAGATGCCCTTGAAGCTGAAATAAGTCACATTAAGAGGCTGCAGTATGATGACACCATTAAGAAAATCATGGGAGGGAGGGGCATTGTAAAAAGATGTTTCTTTTTAATTTGCAGACTTCAGAAAGGATTTGTTAAAGGGCGGACAATGATGCGAAGGTTGATTTTCAACTTTGTCATAATCCTCCCATTTGTGTCAAAATTGTAGTGCCCTTGTTTTCAAAGGTGCTTGAGTTTTTGTTACAGTTTTCACGTTGTTTGCCAGCTTGCATGAAGAAATGGCACATGTCATTTTTTTTACATGAGTGATGCCATTCTTGGCGCAGTTGTGCAAAACTGCAAAAGAAGTTTGGAAATAGTTTGACTATATTTTAGGTAGCCTAAGCTTCTGCCACAATCCTGTACCATTTTTCTGCAAGCAGAATGCAGGTCTTTGAAAGTTCTGCCCATTATGTTCTGCATTATGTTTGCAAAATGCATACAAAACCACATTTACTGGAGAAGTATTCCTAAAAACACACGAAGATTTATAGAAAATGATCATTTAGAGGCCAGTGGAAGTTACTCACCAGTTCCCGGAGAGTTCTGAGGCTTGCCGATGTAATCTGTTAGACACTTTCGTGGAACTGTTACAGGAACATATTTTCAGCCGTGCCCATTAATTGAGGCACATTGCTTTTCATATGCACACACACACAAGCAATCCTTTCAGCCTCTCCCATATCAAGCATTTCAAAATATGTACTGTGGAAGTGCCTCAGGGAATGGGAGGGGAGAACATGTAAAGAAATTGATGTACTGTTGCTCGAAAGACACTGACGACTACTAGTGATGGTAAATATGGGAAGATTATACTGACCTACTGTAGGCTCCCCTACCATCCAAAATCTGACTAGACAAACTTACATTTTGTTTTCTCCCTCAGATTCTTCCTTAGAGTATCTCTCTATACTCCTTTTACCCTTTACTGTACAATTGTGGGGAACACTGCTTCCCAAGAGCTCCCAAGAAAGAAATTAAATGACTGGATGGTCCCAGATCTCACACCTACTATTGGTATCACCCCCCCCAACCCATAGTGACTTTTTAAAAAATGCAAATGTGGTGACGATTTGAAACCTGTAACTATCCTGTCCCAAAGATGATGCTTTTGTTGTTTTTGGAATTAAATATTTAAAACAGCAGTATTTTTTAGTCGGCAAACAATTTCATCATATAGTTTTCTTTTGCAAAAATGTGTTTCTGACACCCTTAGATTCATACTCATAGTATTTTTAATTTTCTCAGATGTTTTTAAAACATTTATAGTAAATTTTGTAATTAATGACTCGCATCATTAAAGATGTACCCCACTCATAATGTTTAAACATGTCTTCCATTGAGAATATCTATTGAATGTAAATACCAGAAGCAGCTGGTGACCCCAAGAAATTTGGGGCTCATGTTAAATCCCTCCTGGGAACTAACCAATCTCATCATAAAAATGACATGGTCCTTGATGGAGTACACTGCAATGACCCCCAAACTATTGCTAACTCCTTTAATAACCACTTTGCTGACCTATCAAAATACACAGCCTCCTTTCCATCAACTCTAAGCTTGCCACCTTTCTCTGGAACAAATACGCCAAAACACCCTCCTTTCTATTTTAAGGGTATATTCAAGGCTGTAGTCCTAAAACATCTCAGCTCTATCTCAGACAACACCAGCGCTGGCTCTGGTTGCCTTGAGCCCAAACTGCTGAAACTAGCCACTCCTCTCATTGTTGCTCCCCTAGCCAAAATCTTTACCATGTCTCTCTGTCATGGACATGTCCCATCCATTTGGAAAATTGGCAAAGTCACCCCTATTTTCAAGAAGGGGGACAAAAAGGACATTGCAAATTACAGGCCTAAAGCCATTCTATCAGTGCTCAATAAAATCTTAGAGAAAACAGTGACCACCCAGGTCACGGAATATCTCTCTAAGCATGATCTGTTATCACCCTCTCAGCATGGCTTCTGAAAAGGTCATAGCACTTCCACTGCACTGCTAAAACTCACATCATCCTGGCTGAAATGGATCAAGGTTGTATGACTGGGGCAGTGTTCATAGACCTCTCCAAGGCATTTGACCTGGTGGATCACCCTTTCCTGCTTGCATGCCTCTCTTCTCTTGGTTTCTCTTCTCAATCAGTCAAGTGGTTCCATAGCTACCTAGCTAACAGAAGCCAATGGGTGAATTTCAACTCTGCCATATCTGACTCAGCTCCTATAAATGTTGGTGTGCCACAGGGATCCATTTTTGGCCTCTTCTCTTCTCAGTCTTCATAAACAGTATCTCCCACAACCAACCATCGTGCCAGACAATTCTATATGCTGATGATCTTGTGCTATATACCTCATCAGTGGATATACAAGCTATAAACAGTTGTCTTGCCTCTGCGTTTATCTCCATCCAAGACTGGATCCATAAACACAGGCTTGTCCTAAACATCAACAAAACGCAGGGTATGCTCTTTGGATCCTTAGCCTAACTTAACTTAAACTGCAGCCTATATAATGTTTCCTGTGCTGATGGCTCATCCCTCATAATAGTAACCTCTTTTAGGTATCTAGGTGTCCTGTTTGATGAGACTCTCAGCTTTTATGAGCACATTATGGTCATGTGCTAGACTGTAAACATGAAACTTGACATCGCCTACAGGACCAGTCAAATGCTTACTCCCTCAGCCAGGCTGGCCATAACTAGGGGCATCCTCCTTCCATCTCTGGTGTATGGTGCTGTTACTTATATAAATGCCTCAAAGAGCATCCTAGGTAAATGGGACACAACATACAATAACATTTGCTGTTATGCCTCAGCCTCCCCTCGACTAAAGTAGCACTGTTTGCTATATGCCAACCTAAACTGGCCCTTCCCATCAGCCCATAGACATATTGCCTTTGGGTCTCTGCTCGACAATATTATTAGATCCAACCTACGTGCCTCCCTGGCCTCCATGATGGTGCCACAGTCCTCCAACTATGGCCTTCATTCAAATGAGCTGCCACTTCTTTGCACTCTGAGGTGTAGAACTCAGAAAGGAACCCTTGCTTTCTCTAGCTTGGCACCCAGATACTGGAACTCCCTCCCAGCTGAAGTTCGCTCTGCACCCACTCATGCTGCCTTCAGAAGATTGCATTATACTTGTCTCATCAATTGTACTCAATATACTTGCTTTAATCCCCCTTAGGTCACCCACAAACCCTCTTGCTATTTGCTCCCTCTTAAGCTGAAGCTAGTATCCACTGCGGTACTTATCATTAGACTGTAATGTGGAAACTCCGCTATCGCCATATGAATTTTGCATATTATTTATGCCTATATGTATCTGAATTGACTATGCTCATTATTAACTGTATGCTTTTCTTGTGATTTTTGTGTACATGCTTTTTTCTCTTGTTATCTGCAGTAGGTGTTTCCCTGATGCTGCTTGAAGCATTGTATTCCCTGACCTGTATGACAACATGTTTCATTGTATGTAACCTCCTGGGTCGTGCCTGAAAATAGTCACTTGGTGGCTATGGCACCTACCTGGTTAACAAAAACTAAATAAATAAAAAATAATACTGTGGATATATTATTATTTTTTTAAATTGTAGTCTTTGGTAACTGGTAAGGCCCACTAGGTACAAGTGGCTGTTTTCAGGGGCAATCTGGGAGCACTGGGAAGGTTAAGTGACTTTCTCAGAGTCACAGAGTACACAAGTGAAGGATGTGGGAATCAAACCCAGGTTTGCTGGCTGTACCGAGCTCATTCACAACCTGTAGGCTATACTGCCAGCCTGTTAGAATGTCTACTTGTGTGTCCTTAGGATGGTCCTATCACAGATATCTGTATCTGATAGTAAACAGCATATAGTAGCATCAGAATATTAGTTTTTCATGTCAGGCATGGCACGGGAGCAGGAACTTTAAAAAACTTTCAAATCCTGTATCTCAGTTCAGGAATGAAAGAAAATGAAAAGAAAAATTGGTATCTTGATGTTTTTGCCAGAAAAACATTATTACTGAAAAAAACTGTATGGTAACTAACAAATGCTGCTGCTTTTAAAATGAAAACAATATAAACATTTGAGAAATACAGTTTTTAAGTGCTTTTTTTAGAAAGTATTTTCATGTACTTGTAATATTTATAAAAGGAGAGGTAGGGCTGTTTCTGCCTGTTGGAGTGTGTACTTGTGTGTCCTTAGGATGCGAGAACAGCAAACATAAGGTGATTTATTTGTAACACTGGGAGCCTATGCCCAGCACCCCAACAGTCCACCCTCCACTCTAATCTGTGTTTCTAGGAGCTCATCTACAATGTTGCACTGTAGAAGACCCCCAATACATTAATTCCTGCATTAACAATCTATTCCCAGTGGTGGAACAAAAAAGAAACTCTTTGAAGACCTATCACCCCATGCCAACTTTTTTACAGCACTGGGGGTCCATCCCCAGTGTCGCACAATTCCTCTGTCTACCCTCACTCCAGTTCACTCTAGCTTAGCTCACCATTGATGTAACACTGAACAAGACCTTCTTCTGCACTGAATTCAAGAAAGGGAACACATCCCTAGTGTCAGGCAAATAAAAACAAATTATTTTAAAAATCATGCACACCACCCCAACTTTTTGTGGCACTGATAGCACATTCCAGGTGTTGGAGAAGACCCCCCACCCAAAAAAAAAACCGGTCCCCATCCCAGCTGGCACAACCCCTCTATGCACTTCTTTGGCTGGCCATCATCTGACTTCAATTATTGCAAACCACAGTTAAATAAATAGACACAGAAAATGGGCCTGTTCATTTTATTGGGGTTTGCAATAATGACATTCAGATGGCAGCCACTGTCTGAGGGAGGTGGTTAGGGTCACTAGACACCTGAATCTCTTCGGCATAGGGATGGTGTGAGGGAAAGGGTGTCACAGGACACCAGGGGCTATTTGGCATGAGGATGGGTTAAGGGCAGGGGTGCCACTGCATGCCAGAAACCACTTGGCATGGAAAAAGGGCGAAGGAGAGTATGTCATTGGATACCAAAGACTGCTTGGGAAAGGGGTGAGGGAGAGTATGCTATTGTATTCCAAAGACTGCTTGGGATGATTGTCTATTAAAAAAAAAATCTTGCATACCCTATTGTAAAAATGCACAATTGTCTTGACTGTATTAACTAATGTCCTTGACTACTGTATGTTGTATTGTAAACAATTACTTTTTATACTTTGTAAATGTCTATTGTATCTCTACAATACGTGTAATTAATTCCGGGTTGTCCCCCAAAAATTGACTGTAATGGTTCCAGTGGGCCCACCCAGTTATCAAAATTAAATAAATAAATAATAAATAAATGAAGTGATGAAAAGAGTAGCACTAGATTTTGGGGACTGGTTGGGATGGGATGGGGTGAGATGGGGTGCCACTGGACACCAGGGACTGTGCGGGAAAATGCAGGCATTGTAGCTATAAGTTAACAAGCATAGAAACATAGAATCTGTCAACAGATAAGGACCACTAGGTCCACCCAGCCTGCCCAATGGTTCCCTGCCTAGTGTACCTCTGCAGACCCTTACTTGATCTCCTGTAAACCCTCTCCCTCCCTGTTTCTGTACTAATATGCCCGTGTGTCTATCCCATGCATGCTTGAAGTCATCCACCATTCCAGTCTCCACAGCTTCATTTTGCAGTTGTTCCATTCTTCTACCAACCTTTCTGTGAACAAGTGTTTCCTCACATCCTTCCTGAAATTTCACCCTTTGAATTTCATTGCATGTCCCCTAATCCTGGAGCTCATTTTCTGTTGGAAAAGGCTCCCTCACTGCATTCTTTTCAGCTCTATGAGGTGCTTGAAGATCTTGGTCATGTCACCCCTTGCTTCTCTATCCTCCACATTCTACGTATTGAGATCCTTCAATCTCTCCTCAGAGGGCTTCACTAACGGCTCCTGCACCATCTTGGTTGCTCTTCTGTGGACTGCCTCCACCTTGTCTATGTCTTTTCTGAGGTGAGGACTCCAGAACTGGACACAGTACTCCAGGTGGCAGCATACCAGAGAGCGGTACAGCAGCACCACCTTCCTCTTCCTCCTCCTCCTCCTGCTGCTGATGCCCCTCTCTATGCACCCAGCATTCCACTAGTTCTGCCTATGGCCTCGTCACACTGTGCTGCCACCTTGAGATCTTCCGAAATAATAAACTCAAGGTCCCTTTCCTGCCTAGTGATTTCCAGCACCGTCCACCCAATACTCAGCATTGTGGTACCCGTGCCCTAGCCACAATATTTTGCACTTTTTGGCAAGAACCCTCTGCATCTTTTATTAAATTTAGTTTTGAAAAAGGATGGAAAATCATTGCCAAATTTTATGCTCACTGATCAGTTAGGGTTTATGCACAAAGCCACAAAAGTAGGGAAATGTGATGTTAGGGTAACAATTCCTTCAAGAAATGGTTAATGTATGGTGTGGGGTTCCTTGGCGTATGAATGATTTCTCAAAGACTCATAGGTATTTATTTATTCATTCATTTATTTATTTATTTGTTTGTTTGTTTGTTTGTTTATTTATTTATTTATTCTCATTTAACAGTTAAGTTCACTGAACTGCAAGACTCCATTTACAGGAACAAGCTGGTAAAGGTTGAGATGTAGATAAGCATCACAGGTAAGAATAAACAAATCACAAGTACAATGAACAGCAAAGCATGTTTGTACAAGCAATAGAAACTATGAATGTAAGCACAAGCAAAGCAGTATATATCAGTACAAGTAATACAACCCACATTTGTTACAAACATCCACATTTATTGCTGGCAAGTAAATATTCTTTTAACTGACACTTTAAGGCATTATGTGAAGTAATATTTCACAAGTAGAATTATATATTTTGCAGAGTTGGCTACAAAAGAGTTATGCCCCCTTTTTGGTCCTAGAAAGTGGAACATCAAGGAGATCTTTAGTGAGTTAAACTTACTATGATAAGGTTTTAGTAGGTCTCCCAAACAGGTAGGCGCATCACTATTTAAACGGTAATGCACAAAAGTCACAGCAGTGCATTTTTCCCCCCCAACTCTTTTTATCCCTCCTGCTCCATTGGCTGGAACTTCCTTTGGTCATCTTCCAGTGCTTGATCCTGCTCCACGGAGAGCCTCCCTGACCCATAACCCCAGTTTCCCCCATCCACCTGTGTCTTTCCTGCTTGGGCAGCCCCTTGCCCCCCCAGGAAGGGTCACCCTCAGCTACATGGTGCCCCTATACATTAATCTAGTTCCCCAGCAGGTAGAGGTAAAGGCCTGAGGAATTGTGAGGCCCAGGTGGGCAGGATCTGGTTGTAGGCATTGTGGCAGGGAGTGGCATCACTTCCCCAGCCAACAATGTTATCCATTTTTCTGGTTCCCCTGATGGGAGAGGATGTGCAATAATTTCCCAGAACATCATGCATGCTTCCTTTGTACTGTGCTGATGTCCGCCATGTCTCACTAGTCCCAGCACTTGCTGGAGATCCAGGCTCAGTGGCCCTGGACTGCTACCAGGTGGCACACTATTGCCAGAACCCTTCACTCTCCTGTGCCAGAGGAGGCACGCTGTCCATCAGATGATCAAGCCTCCTTCCCCCACTGGCCCTCTGACATTCCAGACTCATTCCCAAACCCTGATCATTGGCATCACAAGCAGTAGCACTACTGCTGCGCCAGTGAGCCAGTGCACAGCGGCGTATTTGGATTTTTAATCACATGGTAACCAGTTTAGTTCATGGTACAGCTTACAATGATATTTTGAGGGTTAGCAGAAAGTGCACACCTCTCAATCTTGTTGTGCAATATATGCTTTCTATTAAACTTGGGTAATGTAGTAGTCATAACAATATTTACTGTTTGACAGGATAAAAACTGTTCCGTCCAGAATAGTACTATTTTTAAAGTTGCCTTGTGTTGAGACATAGTGCATTAGTCACAATAGTGACAGGTTCAACATAAACAGGCAAGATGCATTATACTGGTTACAGTAGTAACACCATCAGTATGAGCATATAATGTACATTGGTCAAAGCAGTTTACAGTAGCAATATAAATAGTAAAGTATTTCAAACAGGTACCGATGCTATTAGTCTGGAGGGGTTTTGTCCCTGCAGGGAGACTGTACTGTCACTTTAGTAGCAGTCACATAACTCTGTGAGTTCTATAGTAGTTTTAAATTCAGTTGGGGATTTATTCCATCTAGATTTTGGGGACAGGGAATTCCTGGTCTTGGGAAAGAGATAATCTGGGCTCATTTTCCCATATGATTTTTACTCTCAAATTTACCCTTGCTCTGCAAAAGTTTACTGATGTTCCTCATAATGTTAGAGCTATTTCTGGAAACACAATAGAACTAACTTAACAGAAACATTCCTTAACAAGCATTTGTCAATGCCGGATGTTTGCATGGTGTGTGTGTGTTTTTGTTTGTATGTACTGGGAGGGTGGTCCTGCCTGCTTGTTCCTGTAATGTCAACTGTGTGACCACATGTGTTCATGGGCAGGGTCGAAACTGGCACCAGTCCACTAGCCAAATGCTGATATATTTTCTTTTGGGATAGTCAAAAATCTTTTTAAATAGCCAGGAAGGCTTGTACTGAAAAAGGTAATATTTCAATAAGTAGATCAGCTGGGCGAGTAGAAAAGTCTGGGGAGCTAGTGGATTTTGCAAGTCACTACCCTGCTGGCTAGTAGCAACAAAACTTAATCTGACTCCTGCATGGATCATTGCAGGCATAAGGCTGGCTGTCTGAAACTTAAACAGTGTTTATACTGCAGCAACTATAAAATAAAGGGATACTGCATGCTACCAGTAAGTATTAACCCGACAGACCGTGGGTCTACTGGGATTATGTATAGCTGGGGGTTGGACCATGAGGCTGAAGGCCGAGTGGTTCCAACCACCCAGCCATACATTAATCCCCAGTAGACCCACACTCTGGAGTAGGTTAATTCACTTGTGACATGAGGAAGAGAAAGGGGTTGGTTCTCTTTTTATATGTTTCTCTTCCCCATGTTACATTTGCGTAAAAGTAATTTTAAAGTGCAAAATAACAAATGTTCCAGGATGATTTTAGGTTCCTACCATGGGGAAGAGAAAGGGGCTTACACCTGGCTGAAGAAAGTACATGCTGAAAAGGTGAATTTCTTTTTAGTATTGTGGTGAACAGCCATTGAATTATTGATTACATGCAGATGTGATCAACATTTCAGAATATGTGCTCATTTTGGCCGACTTACTTTTGTGAACTGTGGAATTATCACAGTTTTTCTGCTATGTTTGTTGTTTGGGATTTGGCTACTGTGCATTATGGGAAATTCATATATTTAAGTACACAGGAAAGCTGACATCTGGTAGTTGTTCCTGCAATTCCGGGGCAGACCAGCAGATGGCTGTGAAACCTCTGGTAGTTGTTTCTACATAGAGCAATGCTCTACTAGAGCATATACTATTATTCTGTAGTTCACATGATAATCCATATTCTGCTGGTGAAATCCTGGCAATTCTTTTCTGACAGAATTACAAGGAATACATTGGCAATTTCAGAAATTCCACAGAATTCTGTCTCAGTGGAATATAGAGGATTGTATATGAGCAGTCAAACACAACAAGGATATTCTTGTATCGAGAGGTTTCCTTGGTAACAGATGACCTCGAGAGCGCAACTCAAGAGGTACTCTGTTACCAAGGGAACCTCGAGATACAAGAATATCCTTGTTTATGTATGACTGCTCATACACAATCTTTTATAGTGTATGGGCAGTCACAGCATAGAAAATCACACAAAACCATCTAGTGAAGACAACGGAGAATAGAAATTTAAACATTTTCTTTTTTTTTAAAACTGACACAGTGTGCTGCAGATGCTTCTGCAAGCTCAAGTTAAAAAAAAACAACTTCCAGCTTAACTGGATAGAAGAAAGCAACTATGTGGCAGCATTCCAAGTTGTTCTGCTGTAGTAGTGACATCACTACTGCAGCAGAACAACATAATGATGTCAGTACTGCAGCAGAACAAGTATATTCCAGGCATGGAATTCCATGCATAACAGCATTCCACCATACACTATATGATAGTTCCAAACAGCACTATGTATGGAACAGGGGGAACCACACAGAAAAAATTGGAGAATAAGAATAGAAAAATTCTTGCAGCAGAAAGAGTTTCTGGCTTACCACCTCTCACTTTTAGTCAGTTGTGTGGTATAGTAGTTGCCTTCTGGGTAGGAAAACATAAAAAGAAGGGAGATATTAGTACATTTGAGCTGTTCCATACTGCTGGAGTCACAGGCAGCAGTGTGTGTCGCTAACAACATAATCCATCTCTGTTCAGCTGCTCTGAAACAGAAACCAGCTACTGTAGATTAAAATGAACCACAGGTAATTATAGCCTATGTTTCATAATTATCCAACAGGATGCCACCTTATAGTTTGCAAACTGTTAAAAGATGGAATTTTGCTCAGTCAAACCACAGATTCCTTGACCTAGTAAAAGCCACTGCCATGCTGAGGCTTTTGTTCCAGAAATCAAGTGATGTTCGGCACGCTACTTTTTGCTCATTTTGGCTGACTTAGTTTTGTAAACTGTGAAATCATCTCCATTTTCTGCTATGTTTGATGTATTAGAAATAGGCTGCTGTAGTATAATGTTGCTTTTTAAACAGGCGGGTGTGCTTGCATTAGTTTTTTGACAAGGCCACTCTTCTTGGCTGCTCTAGTTAGTGAATGGGTATGTGTTTCTGAGCCAACAGATCAAGTAAAAAAAAAAAAAAAACGATATTATATAGTCATATAGATGTGTTCAAGCTACTTATGACAGAACTACCAGAAATTTCACTTAAGCATATCTGTTCTTGTTTGACAGCCATCTGTTGGCCAGCCATGAATTGCAGACTAGATGGCTGTCAAACAAGGATGGTATTACTGCATCTGTAAGAGGTTCTTGTGAGAGGGGGAAGTTAATGTTGGAGGACATGACCATACATTAATTGGGGATTAATGTATGGTCAGCTGTTGCAAGTTGACCAATCCTGCGCAACCCTTTCTCTTCCCCATGTTACAAGCTACAACTTGGAAGTGCATAAATGCTGTTACAAATATAAATATATAGCATGGATGTTAATGAGGCATGTAAAAACATAAAGGTTGCAAGTATAATCACCTTTACCAGTGAATAAATATCATTTGCCAACAGTGAGAGAGAGTGAAAGAGAGAGAGAGAGAGAGGAGAGTTCAGCATGTTGGGCAACTACATCAAAGAAAACCATAAACCCATGATTGGGTCTGCTTTTTGTTTTGAAATCCATTCAGTTTCCACCCATCAAGCTAAACCTCTGTCATAATTAGACTGGCTGATAATTGGTCTGCTACAGACCTGCCCATTAATTCATTCTCTGCATTGTAGGGACAGTATCATGCCCCTCAAAAGTCACTATCGTAGGGAGATGTTTGCTTGCTGTGTGCAAGCGCACATGGCAAACATAACAAGCATTTGTCAATGCCGAATGTTGTCTCGCTGGCATTGGCTTTGGTAGTGGCAGAGGTAGAGATGCATAATAGGAATGGCAGTGAAGTGTTGAAGTGATGCCAACCCCACCTTCACCCTGTAGAGAGCGACAGGCATTGGGGTGTTTACGAGCGTGCATGCAAACTGCGTAATGCACACTCGGAAAACACTCATTGTATGGACTTTTGTCACCAAATTTTCAACATAGGCATTTTAGGACCTCTGCTAATAAACAGTATCACTGTCATTTTCAAAATGTGTCTTGAACATGGATTTCCCACAGCGACCATGCTATTCTGAGCCGGAACTGCGAAAATACATTTCGGCCAGGATATGAAAATGACAGCTATGCTGTTTATAAGGAGAGTGCGAACAATGGCAATGTTGAAAATCTGGAGTGAAAATATTATAAATTGGTGAACTCACGAGCCGCATGCAACCGCGCAACGCACGTCAGAACAGTCATTTTTATGGAGTATCATCACCAAATTTTTAACATAGGTATTTTTGGACCTCTGCTCATGAACAGTGTCACTGCCATTTTGTAATCTGTCCCAAACACTGATTTCCCACAGCGACCTGCGTGATTCTGCGCGGAAGTGAAACACATTTCGCCAGGATGTGAAAAATGACAGCTATACTGTTCACAAAGAGGTGTGTAAAATGCTAGTGTTAAAAATCTGCCATGAAAATATTGCAATTATGAAGTTATGAGCATGCTTAAGCAACTGCGCAACACACGCCAGAAACAGTAATTTTGATGCTTCCACCAATTTGAACATAGGCTTTTTGAGAGCCCACCTCATGAACACTGGCACTGTCATTTCATTAATCAGTCCCTAAAGGTGATTCCACACAGTAACCGCAAAATCACCTTTTAGGGCGAATAACGCCATGACAATGACAGAATTCATGAGGAGGGGTCCAAACACTATTGAAAATTTGGTGCCAAAATTCCAAAAATGCCAGAGAGATGTGCATCAAAGTTGAAAAACCCTATTCATTCCATTATACAGCTTACCGGCATTTGCTCAGTTCGCGGTCGACTTTGAAGAGTGCAGATGTGTTCCTGGTCCACGAAGATCGTCACACTGGACTCCGGAGGTAAGTATGGGCTGAGGATGTGTGTGGGGAGGCAGGGTGCACAGTGGGTGGGTGCGGGTTGCGGGTGGGAGGGAGATCGCTGAGGACCGCTTTTGGTTTACATGTTTGTTTGTTTTTAAATCATCGCGGACGGTTTCATTTTCAGGTGGGATTTGGCATGCTAGGGTGGGCTCCCAGTGTGCCACTTCAGTGTTTTTGGGTGGGGGGCTCTCTAGCCGATGGGGGATTGGGCACCCTCATTGGCACATAACAAATGGGGGGGAAGTGCATGATGCCGAGGGGGATTGAGCACCCCCTCGGCAATCAACAAAAGGGGGGGAACATTATGCCAATGGGGAGTGGGCTCCCCCATCGGCATTGTGACAGGCAGCAGTGGTGGCAGTCACTGCCGCCATGTTGCCTGCACCGAGGGAGGTGTGTAATGGTCATGCAGCATGAGAGCTTCGCTCTCATTGCAGTGGACCTTTTCTTTGTTGTCATGGCCACATTAGGCATGCATGAGGTCAGTGCCTCCTGCTGCCTGATTGGGGAAGGAGGGACACCCTTCTGATGCGTGCTCTGCATTCGCCCAACAGTGACCGTGCTTCCAAATCTACTACTACCGCAATATGTTGGCCGAGCAAGCTAACATAAAAATCAGCACTTGGGGCCTGTTATTCTTTGACATAGTATTCTCTAAAACAAGAAAGGGCTACACATTCTGACAACTGACAATGAATTTTGAAGGCCAGTGCTATGCATTTTAATGCTGAGTGGTTGAGAGGTATGGTTTCAGCAACTATTTTCTTTTCAGTGGTTCAGCTGCTTTTAAACAGCATGAATGGTGCTCACAAAATATTCTTTGAGGTGGAATAAACATTCACATCGTGCATGTGTGCAGTGGCAGCTCCAGCTTCTGTTGGTTACCAGGGCACTGAGTGGGCACTACAGTTGGCAGCCAGGGCACCTATAGAAACTGGAATGGAAAGCATGCATGCATATTCATATGTGCCTGCCTCATGGTGTATCCACCCCCCACAGCTGGTCCCCCATGGACTGTTCACTGTAGCAGTGCTAGGAGATGCAGGGTCACCCCACCTGGTTTCATTTTCTTGAGGCAGTGGCAAGAGAACCACGCGGTCCCCTCTCCCCAGCAGGCATCCACCTTTCAGAGCTGGTCCCCATTACATTGCCTGCAGTGACATGGCCAGGAGAAGCAGGCCCTCCCCCTCCTGGCCCCACAATGTAGAGGTCAATCCATGGAAGGCCCTGGGGGTGACCCTGCTCTGGTAATATCCTGCCCACCCAGGCCAGAACACAAAAAAACTAATTAGAAAAAAAGTTTAACTCTGCCTTCTTGCTTTGTCCTCTACCCAAATCTAGATTGCAGCCATGCATTATCTCCCTTCCCAATCCTTGAGGATGTTGTGGGGGGGGCTACTGAAGGCCATGGTGCAGTTTTTAACAGAAAATTCACACACACATACACACACACACACACACACACACACACACACACACACACACCCACATTTGACTGGTTCATTTCACTCTCATTGCACCTATTTTGTCTTCAATACCATACTCCATTTTTGTGTTGTATTTTTTTTTTCTTTATTTTATTTACAGTTCAAACACAATGAACATTTAGGACTCAAAGCACACCAGCAGTGCATACATAATCTTGTTTTCTGCCCCTTGCCAACTTGTGACTTTTTTCTCTTGTCTCCAGTGCATGGTGCCAGCAGAGGTCCGGCAGCTTTAGCGATGGTCATGGAGTTAAGTGGGAGTTGGGTGGCTTCAGGAAGGTCAGCAGTTTCAGGGAGGTTAACAACTTCAGGGGGTCTAGCAGCTTCTCAGATGAAGATTCTGCAGCTTTAGCGGGGGTAGCATGGCAGTATCAGTAGATGAGCAGAAGCAGGGGGTGTGGTGGCTTGAGTTCAGTGGGGGGTTCGGCGGTTTTAGTGGGGTCACAACCTCAACAGATGAGCAATGAACGGGGTGCAAGTGGCAGCTTCAGCGGGAGGTTTGATGGCTTTAGCGGGGGTTGAAACATCAGCAGATGAGCAGGAGCAATTAGCAGCAAGCTAAACACAGAAATCCAAATACAGGCACTCTGATTTGGCACCTTAAGGAAGAAAAATTCTGTAAACTTTTACTGTTGGAAGAGATTTGAAATTACTGGCACACAATAGGGCAGACTAGTGGACTAGAAAGCAACCTGTGATTCGGCAGCTGCTGTCACCTTCTTTTCATTGGTCCTGTGATGGGTGACAATAAATGGGGGAAGTAGCCCGCTGCAGTGGTGAAAGGGGTCTCAGACTCAGAATCAGGACAAGTGCAGCTGGCTGGAAGGCAGCACTGTAGCAGGGATCCAGGTAGAGCACTGGGGCATGAACCAAGGCACAGCATTTTTGACCGGGGCATGTGCCCTGGTGTGCCCCGGTGTAATGCTGCCTATGCATGTGTGTACAGAGTGTCAGCTTATGTATCGGCCATAGTGTTAGGCAGGGCTCTGACATGAAGGGACACTGGACATAATAAAATAAACTCTGCTTCAATTAATGTAGGCAAAACGAAACATTTGCTGTCTGAGTGAAATGTGTTGCTTTTTTACTGCATCAAGGTGCAGTTCATGCTAACATGCATTTACTTTTTCATTTTGATGCCAAGCAATATTATTATTTTCCTGTGCTTTTGCAGGTAAATACAGTGGAGGCAAGGAAGGATAGGGGTTAATGCATTTAGTCATCGCTGGCTTTGGTTGTGGTAGCCCGCCAAAAGTACATTTGATCAATTTATTTGAAATCGAAAAATGGCCAATGCTTTTTTCAGCTCAAGTTCCAAAAGCATATCTAAATATGGCACGTGCAGTGTATTGTCTTATTTTCTGTCAGCCACTTACAAACTGTATCCTTTTGCAGAGAGTCATTATCACTCTGTCTTGCTTACTCATATAATTTTTCCTTTACCACATATCTATAGCCAAAGCTGATATTAATATCACTTAAAGAGGACTGGAAACAATTTCTAATTGGCAGCTATGAGTATTATTCTTGGGCTCAACAATGATATTCATGTTATCAACTGATCCCTGTTTAACTGTGTCTAAATAAAAGTTTATGTAACTGTATCTGTGCTGTTTTCCTTTTATGTCCAACTTTCTGTTCAGTTCCTTTCATGGAACAAGTAAGTTGGAATTTGAACTATGTCACGGTTTGAGTGCAGAACTCTAAACTCTATTCAAGCTAGGTCAGCAGCTCATGCTTAGCATTCTGTACACAAACCATGACATAGTCAAAACTCCAAATTTCTGGTTCCATGAAAGGAACTGTATAGAATGTTCACAAACAGAAAAATATACAACCAATTTTTCATATCAATGTTTACTCAGCTACAGTTACCTGTGGAGCAGTTGGTGATATGAATTTCCTCTCCGTAAATGTAAAGGAGAACATTATAAACAGTTGCAAAGCAGCCCACATTTCTGTCCTCTTTTAAAGGAAAGTCCTGTAGGTTATACCAGTCAATTAGACTGAGCATTTTGTAGCAAATGACAGCCATAGGGTTGAGAAGTAATGAGACGGACTCCTAGTAAGCTATTGTAATCTAGTACAATTTATATTTACTACTGTTATCCAGCAATTAATCATTCTCATGGTTTTAGCAACTACATTATTTTCTTTTCAGCAGTTAATTTGCTTTTAAACAGCATGAATGTCTCTCACAATATATTCTTCAAGGTGGAGTGGACACACGCATTGCAGGCATGTGTGCAATGTCAGCTTATGTATTGCCCATGGCCTTCACCAGAGCACTGACATGAAAGATTGCCGTCTGAGTCTTGAATGAAATGTGTTCTTTTTTTACTTCACTGAAGTGCAGTCCATTCTATCACGTATTTACTGTACTTTCATGTTGGTTCCAGTCAATAGCATTACTTTCTGATGCTTTTGCAGGAAAAGTCTGAGGAAGGAAGGAAGATTTAGGGTTTCAAGAAGGGAGAGTGAAATGCTTGCAGTGTGATTAAGGGCACAAGGTGAATGACAATAAGGTTGCAAACAACACATTTTTCTAATTAAATAATGTGTAGTATTACCAAAATTCCAAAATTCAGAAAAAAAAAAAAAATCTAACTTTTTAAAAAACATTATGTAATTTTATGTATCAATACAAAAAATATAATCAATTGTATCAATGCAAAGTGTTTCCTCTTTTTTTGGCTGTGCCACAACTAAAATATCATGTACCAATAATATACTCAACAAACTATGGTCAGAGCCAATACGGCTGTGGAGAGCTTTTAGGAGCAGCAAGAGTGGTAAAAGAATATGCGGTGCTCTCGCTGCACTGGAGTCTCCAGTAATACTGCAGCAATTACAGTACTGCGCATGTGTAATACTTGCACATGTGCAGTTTGCCCCGTAGTCAGCTTTGCACAACATGGCAGAACTGACATAACTAAGTGTAACAACCCAGTCCCTTCGGGTTACTACAATCCCATTAGTACTAGTCTTAGGAAGGTAGGAAAAGGCAGCTGGTGGGGAGCTCAATAGGAGCTTTCTACATAATGACATCATTGTTTACTCAGCTAACCCGAGAGAAGGATAATTATGTCATTTAGAACTCTCACAACAGCATAAGAATTTTAGAGTCAGCTGCTCTCGGGGAGCTTAGAATGTTCACCAGTAAATTCAAGTGTGGCAGTCAGAGTGTCAGGAGGTCTGCCATTGGGGCTCTGTCAAAGGGAGCCCTGGTATTTCTCACTCTAGTTTGGTAAAATCTTCAGTTTGCCTGCAGGACTCTTTAGTTTCACTTCAGGGGGAGTGAGAGTGAATGCAGTTCTTGAGGATCCCAGGGGCAATCCCATTAAGTTCCTGAAGTTCACAGCTGCCTTAATGAAAAACAATGAGTAGAGTCTGACAGCTACCAGAGAAAGAAAGGTGCCTTTTGTCCTTTCCGTGACTGGGAGGAAGGAACAACTAATCTGTGAGTACAGAATTTGAGACTGTTCTCTGAGGGAGTTATCTGAGATGTGTGTGCAACAGATAAGGCTAGATCACACCAGTCAAGACCCCTTTCACCACAACTGTGCTGAATTTAAAATTAAAGTTGGGAGTCTTTAGCAAGTCCATGGGTATTGGAGACTCATTTGGTGTAACCCTGAAGGAATGGCAGAGGCTGTTTGGGGTAAAGCGTGGGAGGAACACCACCTGGAGTTTCAGGCAGGGCTAAGTGGTTCGTGGATGAGCACCACTGTTCCCTGGGCAAAGACCATGCACCAGGAGGATTTTAAAGTGTGTGGCACATCCCACAGATATACACTTTGGAAATGGAAATGTGTGGAAAATGTTTTAGGTATGTGGCACATCCCACAGATATACACTTTGGAAGAGAGATAGAGAAGTTTTTGTAGAAAACAGTACTGCGTAGCAAAGTGTCCTGCAAAAGAGAGTGTGTCTGTATTGCAGTGACAAACCTTTGGGGAACCACCCTTACTTAAAGTAACATCTGTAAATAAAGCCATACTGCAAAATCCTAGTTACTGCTTTGGACATTCACTTGTTGCTTCTAGTGTGAACATTATTTAGGGCCCCTCAGCAGTTAGGTCTAACATTTGCCTAGCATCCTCTCCTTTGGACCTAGTTGTAAATAAAAAGGTTCATTGTAATATGTACCCCTGTAACGCTTGTACAGCTGGTTCTGATTAATGTACGCTTTTTGTACAAATAAAAATGTGTTATTGAGTGTCTCTCATGAGACACGCTGAAACAGCCTGTGGAATTACACCGCCCCCCAACAGGTTTTAGCTACAAGGTGTTACCTGGAAGGCCAGGAGATAATTACAGGCTAGAAAAGACCTAAATTAGGATCTCCTGTTTATCTAGCTTAATTGTAGCCTGCCAGCTGCTTGGATGGGAAATCATAAACTTTTATAACGTTTAGAGGAAGAGAGCAGGTTATGACGCTTTAGTGCGAAGTCATAAAATATTCTTTGAAGTGTCCTGGGAAGAAGAGCTACTTGAGATCAAAGAGGGGATGTTATTTAAAGAGTGTCATAATTTGTGAAATGATTTTGCTGAAATGTCACTTATTTTACATCCTGAGTGATAAGACATCCTGGGTGTATAATTTTTTTTATATTATGACAGGGAGGAGCTAGGTGACCTCATGCAAAGAGGTTGTCAAAGCCAGTTTTAAAACAGTATTCTGTTTTCCACTGACACACATGTTTGGATGCTGAAAAAAGCAACATCAGGCACTGTTAGGAGACAAGTATACATTAGAAAAGACAATTTTAAGTGTACTGTGGTAGGAGATTTTGTCTGCACTTTCAAACCTGTTTTTTTAAGTGATCTGTATGTTTTGTGATATATGGTTCTGTGTTTTACATTTTACATTTTTTTCTATTTTAAGTAAACCTCTATGTTTAGAGACTACCTGGTGTGCCTTTGAAATTCTTTCTTTGCTAAGGGAAGCATATATGGTTAAAGCTGACACTGTACAAAGCTTACTGGTTTTACCAAACTGGGAAATAGTAAGAGTTTATTCTGAGGTCTTTAATAGAGTTTTAAGGGTTCATGTTGTACACCTGGATAGGTGCCCATAGGTGAAAGATATCTGCCCCTCCTGAAGAGCAGAATTATCTGAACCTGTACATTGGGTATGCTAGCAAGAGGTTCACAGTTTGAATCCCTCCAGAACTTGAGACCAAAGTTTGATTCAAACCCACAAAACAGACAGGAAGGTTACCCTGTTTCTGTTTCTTGTTCACAAGACTGGCTTGGAGGTTGGCACTGTGTGAGGAGAGGGCCTGACCTGCTGAGTGGGTTTGTGACAACCCTCACCTCCCATCCTCTAGATAATGAGCCTGATATACACTCCAATGCTAGGGGTGGTACAATGAGTGTAGTTCTTCCAAAAGAAAATTGTATGCCATGTAGTTGGCAGTAGTTCTTTTAAGGGGAGTGTTAGCTAACCAAAGGTGGTATAGGGGTTACATACATATGCACAATACTCATGCATGCACACTTTAAGTCAGTGCCACCATGTTGCACATGGTGGTTGTCACTTCCACAGTTGTGGAAAGGAAAAGTAGTGTGCCAGGAAGTGGGTATGTTTATTCAGCCTGCAGAGGGGAAGGGCTGCATAAACAGAAACACTAGAAACTATGCTGGAGCACTGTGGCATAACATCAGACAGCGGTCCAGTTACGTGCTTCCACAGTGCTCGTATACAAATCTGATGATGGCATAACATCTGTAGAGCTTGGCCCACACAGCCATAAAAGTCAGACTCAGGAGAAGACTATTAACAAACTAGTGATCTGGTCTGGGATTTGCTCATCATCACAGTCACTTTCTCATTCTTTTCTAAGCAGTAATTCCTGGTAAATGTGCCTTAACCATATTGATCTCAGTGCTGGTAGACTGCTTCTGGTTTTCCCCTGATTGTATTAGGTGGGGGTAGTAGCAGTCTTGAAGTGGTAGCTGCCACTGGTGGCATGCTCTGAAAAAAAGTGGTCCCCATGCTTGTCTGCACAGTTTAGAAATGACCCCTTTCCTTGTTTTTGCTGTAAAAAAACTGATCCCTTTAATACAAAAGAAGAAGCCAGTTATGGCCTCTATCCTCATCCCTTTTTGCTTCAAGTGAGGAACGTGATTATGGGTTTGCATCAGATGTACAGTGGCAACCATAGATGCATAACATTGTTAAACAGTAATCAACTGTATTTAAAAGTTTTTTTTGAATGTATTCTTTCTTAATGTTGTCAATACCACTCCACCCATTTTGTACTTTGCCCCTGGATTTCTGTTCCCCAAGTGCATTATTTTACATTTTTGTATTCAGGACAAAAAGACTTTTCAAATGAGGGTAGTCACTAATCTAAATTCTTTATAGTTTTTTTTTTAATTGCCATCAGAAATGTGAATTTTGTAAAAGCAAAAATGGAAATACAGCTAATAAGATGATCATACTATACAAAATATAAGGAATTCAGATTAGTGACTACCCTTATTTGAATGATCTTTTTGTCCTAAACAACTTTCAGACTGGTTGTTTTTGTGCACCTGGAATAGTTTTAAAGATATTTAGATTTGTTTGGAATGTGTGCACATTTGCTAAGAATTCTGCACAGTGCCTTAGGAAGGTTCTCATTGAAAAGCAGTTTGGAGTTCTGTGTCCAATGTTCTAAACACATAGTGGGTCTGAATGAGTCAAGGGTGACAGGAATTAATTACTTATGTGCAGATGTTTGAAATGTCTCTATTTCCATAAATTATATCCATACCTCTGAAGGATCCCTGTTTAACTGTGCCTGAATAAAAGCTGAAGCTGTCAGTTGTGTTTTGTTTTGGTTTTAGATATATAGAACTGTTATTTAATACAACAGCAGATTAGGTACATATGGACACATGTTGATACATGGACATATTAGGATAACAGTATCTCAGTTACAAGGGGGTCTGTGTTAGGTTTGGGTTTTGAATATATACGTACAGTAGTCACTTGTTACAGAATTGCAGATATATCATGTTTAAGACAGTATACGTTTGACTATTCATGAGTAATATGGACTTATTGTACACAGCGTTTAAGAAAAATGTATCTGAACAGTACACTGTGTAAAATTTGATTGACACCACCATGTGAAACAGCTGGTGAATGCTTAATTTACATGAGGGCAAGTTGTTTTCTTACCTATTTTTTACTTAACACATATATATTTTCATATGTATAAGACTTTTAACATTATTTACTATTTATTGCTGAAAGAGCTACTGACGCCTGAAAGAAAACTTTGAAAAACATAATAAGTAGATAAAAGTCTGCTTGTATTCCATATAGTCTAGATTTCTCCTCCCCATTATTTATTATTGAGGACATGTGTATGAATATATTATTTTTTATCCCTTACAGTTATTTTAAAGTTAATCTGCCTCTATAGCTTACTCCCTACTTCAAGTCATAATGCACTGTTGTGACATCATCACCATCTGTTACCATGAGAGTAACTGTAATATCACAAGTAGTGCATTATGACCTCAGGTAGGGAGACAGCAACAGAAATAAATGAACCCTTTAGCAGCAGAAATCCTTTTTTTCATGCAAATGACCTCAGCAATAAATAATGGGGTGGAGGAATAAAGAACTAATGTGAAATACAAGCTGAATGTTATCCAATTATGTTTTGTTAATGTTCTCCTGAAGTTATCAGCTGCACTTTAAGATTATTTTTCCTTGTGGTGTTTAATCATTATCATTTACTAATGCTAGTACAGATACACAGAGGCCCAGATATTCAAAGGGGTTGCGCATGGTGCAACAGAGTTGCACTGACGCAACCCCGCATTGCACCCCAGTGGGATATTGAAAAGGTTGCCCAGTGCAGCACAAATCCCAATGCTCTGGGGCACAATGTAATTGTATGCGGCGCAGATGCAGGTGGTCTGTCCATGCATATGTGGCACATCCAATATTCAGCCCGGGATGTGTGGTGCATATGCTGGTGCAACCCTGCATTGTGCCGCATTGGGGGGGCTCAAAGTTGAGCCCATGGAAAGTGGGAATAAATCCCGGCCACCCACAGGTGGGCTGCTGTATTGCAGGGTGCAACACAGCAGCCACCAGCCGTGGGTGGCCACCCGCCCACCCAGAACACCATCCACAAGCACCCACATCTCCCTGGTGGTTGAGTGGCACCCCCTTCCCCATGATCACCAGTAATGGTAGAAAGAATCATTCCCTGGTAGTCTAGTGGACCCCCCTCTCTCGATCACCGGTAATGGTAGAAAGAATCATTCCTGGGTAGTCTAGGACCCCCTCCTCCTGATCACTGGCAATGGTAGAAAGAATCATACACTGGTTGTCTAGTGGGACCCCACCCTCATGTCCCCGATCACTGGAGATCCACTGTATTAATAGTCCTAGTGTCAGTGGTACCCCCTGCCTGTTGTCATGATTGCAGTAAAACCCTGTAATACAATTCTCTGGTGATCCAGTAGCACCACCATCCCACCCACAGACCCTTTGCCCACCCACTTCCCTCCATCATCAGCGGGCGGCTGCAGCAGCCCACATACCGCCCGCCACCTGCCGAATGACAAGTACAGTATGGACTATAAGCCCATTGGTTCACAGTGTGGATTAATGGGCTTGCAGTGCATACTGTACTAGACAGTCCCAAATATGTGAATGACTTCATTCACATACTTGGGATTGTCTAGTACTATATGCCGTGCAAGCCCATACCGTACCTGTCATTTGGCGGATGGCTGAGCAGTATGCAGATGGGTTGCAGCTGCCCATCAATGATGGGGGGGAGCGGGGTGGACAAGGAGGTCTGTGGGCGTGAGGGGTGGGGGTGCCACTGGATCACCAGGGAATTGTATTACAGGGCTTTACCGCGATCGTGGCAATGGGCGGGTGGTACCACCAGACTACCATGGACTATTACTAAGGTGGATCACTGGTGATCAGGGACACAGGAGAGTGGGGGGGGTTCCATTAGACTACCAGGGAATGATTCTTTCTACATTTACCGGTGATTAGGTGATCGGGGAGTAGGGGGGTCCACTAGATCGCCAGGGTGTGTTGACATTTACATGTATCATTGACTCGGGGAAGGAGGGGAGTACCACTGGACTGCCAGAAACTTACATTATGGAGCTGTACCATGATCACAGTTAAAGAGCAGGATGCCCTTGACCCCATTGTACATATGTCATGCAGTGCATTCACCAGAAACAAGTCACCGGGCTGCTCTCTAAGGCATGCAATGGGGCTATAATGACATGCAAATGGCCCCATTTGTGCCTTGCATATATCATGGCCTCATTTGCATGCCCCCTGCTGAATATCACGGGTGATGTTCCTAGCGCACCTGCATTTGTGTTGGCGCATCCCTGTGCTCCCTACCTGTGGCTTGCACCGGTGCAGTAGCACTGCACCATGCACAGTATGTGCACTATCTGTGCCATATTCAGTGGTGCTGCACCATGGCACATCCTTGTTGAATATCACCTGGACCTGGACCTGACGCATCACAGTTGCACTGAGACCAGGCTTGCGCCACTGCCTGGCCCAGTCTGAATATCTGGGTCAGAGGGTTTTAAAATGAAGCTTCAGTCAGTTTATGGCTTTTCTCAGGGAGTGAACTTTAAGTCAGTGTCATTTGACCTTGGGATAGCTTTCTTTTGATGGAACTTTTGCTGTCTTTATATGGGTATGTTTTTTTTTTTAATGCTGTTTTAACCAGTGGGGTCCTTAACAACTTTACATCTGTTTTTATGTTTGCTATGCGCACGTGGATGCAGCAAGCAAACATACTGTCCCTCCAATGCAGAGCAGTGTTTAATGGCAAGTCTGTAGCAGACCAATTATCAGCCAGTCTAAATATGACTGAGTTTTAGCTTGGTGGGTGGAAACTGCATCTTGTTCAAAACAAAAAGCCAACCCAATTGTGGGTTTGTTGTCTCCTTTGATGTAGCTGCTCAGCATGCTGACCTCTCCTTATCAGACTGGCTAATGTATTCCAGGCATCTACAGACACCAACTGTTAAACATAATGTGTATGTGTATTTTCTTTCTTTCTCTCACTGCTGGCAAGTGGTATTTACTCACTGGTAAAGGTGGTTATCCTTGCAACCTTTGTGTTTCACATGCCTCAGTGACATCCATGCTATATATTTATATTTGTAACAGCATTTATGCACTTCAAGTTGTAGCTAGTAGCAGCCTTATGTCTGCAATGATCTCATATCGCTCTATCCCAGCTCTGATTGGTGCTGGAGTAAGTCAGTGTTTTTTTTTGTACAGTGGAAGTTTAAAGTGGACTGCTCATATGTGTTTTCATCTTGAAACATGTCATGCTGTTAGATTTTCTTTTGGGATAGTCAAAAGCTCTTTAAGTAGCCATGAGGGCTTGTACCAGAAAAGGTAATAGTTCAGTAAGTACATCAGCTAGCCAGCAGAAATGTCTTTGGGGCTAGTTGATTTTCCAAGTCACTAGCCCTGTTGGCTAGTGGCTGCTAAACATAAAGAGCTAGTGGAGCCAAAGCAGACAGACAGGATGATGATACAAATTTTAAGAAGTAGTCAGTTTTAGCTTTTCATTTCTGAAGCATTTTTCTATTTTTTTTTTTGCTCATTAGAGTCTTCTATGTGATAATATTGTGCAGGATGTGTGGAACAGCTCTAAGCCTGTCAGCTGACTTATCTATCTGTATCACCCCTCACTATGTCATCAGCATGGTGATCTTACTGAAAGTGACATCACAAGTGAATGACCTGGCAGTCATTGAAGGGCTGTTCCTAAGCAACAGTGATGTCACAGTCAGTGAGGTAACAATGCTGATGATGTAGTGGGGGGGTAGAGCTAGATTTGTCAGCTGCCAGGCTAAGAGCTGTTCCACATATCACACCTTCTAACTTCAGGTTAACAATCTTCTAATTAAATAAAGGGAAAAGGAAAAATACCTCAGATATAAAAGGTGATGGCTGGTTGATTTTAAAATCTAATATTAGTTTTAGGCAGTACACTAGCTGTTTAATTTCAATCCCTGCATAGATCAGCCTGAGATGGTATTTCTCTGTTTTCGTTCTATTTATTCTCCCCCAGCTGGCAGTTCTTTGCCACCTGGTCCCCAGATATATCAGCCCTCTGCACCACTTGGTGGGAGACAGCTTTAACCTGTACAGTGGGGCCCCTTATGGGGGATCATGACAGGTCGTAGAGAGAATATACATATGTATACAGAGAACAATGTACTCCAAATCCCTGTCATGTTGGTTGTGTTCCATTTCTGTGCCATCATCTTGGTGACCACATGTCATGATGCAGGAGTCAGTATGACAAGTTGATGTTTTGTTGTTACCTGTTGTCGACAGGGTGCATCAGGTACACACAATGATGTTGTGTGTTTGTTGTTTTTTTTTCTTCCTGTTAATTTTCTTAATTCTCCTTTACCAGACAGCCCTGACATACAATGGCACCTACTGCCAGCCAGTATTCACCAAGGTTCCCCACCTCCATCAGGGTAGTCGTGTTTCCTCAACTTCCACCAGGTATGACTAAATATAAGCTTGTGGAATTATGGCGAGACTGTAGTAAAAAAATTGTCAAACAGCAATTTCATTAGGACATGACAGATGGTGCCACTTTTGTTGCATCACATGTTATACATACTCTTTGTGGCTGATGGTTTTGCTTCTATGTGTACTTTGACAGCATGTTTACTTCTTTCCATTACCCCGTTTTTGTTTATATAGGGCTCCTGCAATCGTTATGCTATTATGGACACAGCACTAGAATGTTTGCTGGGTGAATGCTATATTGGCAGAATCTATGTACCGAACATATGAAACTGCCAGCAGAAAAGGCCACAATGGTGTATTGAGTCGGTTTGAGTGTGCAGCTCAGTTACTTCCTTGAACTGCCCCCTGCTCAACTCCACCCAGAGTTATCTCTCACCTTCCCATTCCCTTTCCTAACCTCTTCCAAGTAGAGCCCCTTCAGTCCTAATCCTCTTCATCACCCTATCCTACCCCTCTTTAAACTGGCCACCGCCTTTGCTGCCCACCTCCTCCTGTAGCTGATTCCTCTGTTTCACACCAATTCAGTGAAAAATGCCACATTTCCTTCTTGAATCTACCACCCACCTATTTAAGGTTATGTCCCTTATTGTCCCCTCCTTTCTTAAGTTAAAGATGCCTTCTGTACCAATCCTGTTTATATCCTTAAGGTACTTGAAGGTTTCGATCATATCCCCCCCTCTCCCTTCTGTCATCCAGGGTGTACATGTTCAGTTACCTCAGCCTCTCCTCACATCTTTGTTTACATACAAATCACCCTGGGCCAAGGAAAGAAACTTACCATGGGCTGTGTCTAATTCCCCCAAATCCCCCATCCATCTCTCTTCCCCTTCCTTATTTCCTCTTGGTCTAGCCCCCCCGACTTAGTGTTATCGTGGGATTTCAATATCAGTTGATTGGTGTCAGGAGCAGGCACCACTCATAACTCTGTATCTGAAGCCCATCTATCTCAATTAATAACTGAACCCACTGGGCTCAATATTAAATTTGGCAATCATTTCCTTTTAGACTGGGTCCTTACCAATAGCCAGCTTGGGGAGAATAAATATAATAAAATCCCATCTCAGGCTGATCCATGCAGGGGTCAGATTAAGTTTTGTAGCTACTAGCCAGCAGGGTAGTGACTTGCAAAATTTGCTAGCCCCACAGACTTTTCTACTGGCCCAGCTGATCTATTTCTTGAAATATTACCTTTTCCAGTACAAGCCCTCCTGGCTACTTAAAAAGATGTTTGATTATCCTGAAAGAAACTCTGACAGCATTTGGCTACTGGACTGGTGCCAGTTTCGACCCTGTCCATGAACATCCACATGTGGTCACACAGTTGACAGTACAGGAATGGCAGACAGCCAGGACCACCCTCCAAGTACACACACACACGCACACACGCCGCGCACACACACACACACACACACACACACACACACATATGTGCGCACACAGACACCATGGCAAACATCCGGCATTGACAAATGTTTTTTTTTTATGATCTGGGTTTTGAGAAAGTATGTTCTTCTAAAACAACTGCCAGTGTTTTCTGACAAAGGATTCTGTGTAATCCAAAAGCTTAAAGCACCTGTGTTCTTTTGTAACAAATCTGTTGGTCCAATAAAAGGTATCAAATCATCTGTTTCTGTGGCTTTTGTGTTACAAGGACAAATACGACTACAAGTTTTTCTGTGGCTTCAAGGTTTCAGAAATGTTAGCAACCATGCTACTGAGCAGATTGAACTGATTCTGACTTCTCACTGTGGACTGAAGTTTGAGACAGACATGTGTTATGCCCTCTATAACTTGTGGAGTAAGTTAGAGAAGCAGGGAGACTTTCACTCTAAAATTTCTTATGTAAGGTATGCCACCTACTCCTAAAAGTTTGTCTCCTTCCAGATGATCTTATTGCATTCCTCTGATGTGTGGGACTGTGGTGTTCTGGTTCTCTTTCCCCTGCAGGAGGAAGGCCCAGTGGGGCCTGGGAGTTTTTCCTGAGGTGGAGCGGGATTGCAGGAGGAGGAGGATGATGGCCCTTCAGGATAGTTACAGGAGCACTGGAGATAACCGCACCCTTTACACTGAAAGTTCCTCAGGCTGGAGTATTGATTTTTGGGACGGTCAGGGGTATAGTTTCCTCAGAACTTGATGATGAAGACCAGGAGTTGACATTAGAACAAGGACATCTTATTTTAGCAGAATTATATATTTATTTGTTTTAATGCTCCATTTGTGTGTTTGTGTTCTGTATTTTCCGCTTGTTAGTGTTACAGCTGGTAGCGCAACAACGCTAAGATTTGTACCAGTTACCAATTTACTGTAACTTATGCCAGCTGCCTTCTATAAGTTATACCTCTTTCATAGCTACTAGATTTCTTAGAGATTTTAAAGTTTTAAAAGTTATTTTAAAAGCCCATAAACATTCAATATTGAAAAAGGAGATTTGGGCTGATATTCTCCCTGTGAGGAGACATCAGTCAATAATATTTAGTTGCATAAAGTAAGTTTACTTTCTTAAACTGGCTCTCGCACCAAAAGGTTTTAGTGTAATTAATAACTAGATATTTTTTAATACTGAAATTCAGCTTTGTTATTTTAAATTTTTAAAACATAGGATGCAGGACGCTTTGCCCATAATGTAGTTCGATTGCTTGACGCCACCTACATTTAAGCATACTACTTAAATGCACACGTGTGGTGTCTGAAAACTCAGAGGTGCCATTTTCCCTAGCACAGCTGTGGTGTGCATTGTCAGCTATGAGCTATCTTTCTCAGGCAGAGCGAAAAGAGAGTTCTCAGAGATCAAGTGATAAGAATATTTATTCTGCTCGTAAATTACAACATACAGCAAAAATGGTAATGGAGCTCAGAGAATAGAACAGAGGACAGAATTGGAGGTAACAGTTACACATTCAAGAAATTAATCTCAGTTCTATGAAGGCTGGTATGATAATGACTGTAGAAAAGCTAAAAAAATCAGGCAAATGTACCAGTCCCACAAAGCTGAAAAATATCCCACCACTCTGAAAGAACTAAATAATAGTAAAAAAAGAATATAAACTGTTAATTATCCCAAAAAAGGATAGGTATTATTAAAAACAACGGCAAGAAATGCTGGATGCTATAAACATGAATAACTTAAACAAATTCTGGAATCTGGTAGCAAGAGGTATTGGCAACATAAAATTGAATATAGATGTATACATAAATGAAGAAAAATGGATTCAGCCCTTTAAAGAAATATTTTGGGATCCAGTTATCCAGGAAGAAATAAGTAGCCCACTCCAAGGACATTCAAATCCGATTATGATCAACCAAGAATAGGTATTAAGATCGATAAACACTTTAAAATTAAACAAAGTCCAGGGCCAGACAGTATTCCTGCTGAGGTATATCTGAATAACCCCACTTTATGGGGTAAGATATTCACAATGTACTTTAATAAGTGTATTAAGGAAAACAAATATCTTGGAAAGGTGTGTTGATAGTACCTAGTCACAAAGAAAGAAGTATTGCAGACCCTGCAATGTACCGTCCCATAAGCTTGTTGGATGTAAGTCTAAAAATCTTTTCTAGAATTATCTTAGGAAAATTAAGGCAAAAATAGAGTGAACAGGGAGCTATCTACATTTCAAGCAGGCTTCCAGAAAAATGATTCCACTATTGATAACATCTATGTTTTCTGCCACTTTGTAGAAAAATACATTATCTCTGTAAACAAAATGCTACATTATATTTCTAGACCACTCAGCAGCATTTGACACATTCTCAAGCAATACTCTGTGGCAACTAATGTTAACTAAAGGAACAGAAAAAATCTGATTCATATCATACGAAACTCATGCTCTCAGATAGGGGCAAAAGTTAAAACAGGTTATTCAGGTGGTATATCAGTTTCATTCAATATTAATAAATGAGTAAAGCAGGGCTGTGTCCTGGCCCCCACCCTGTTTTCTTTATATGTAAACATATTATTGACTGTCTTATTGTCGTATCGTTGATTCACCAACAATTTATGAAATAGCCTATCCTGCTTTAGCCTACATGAATGATTTTGTATTATTTTCACTTACTAAATCTTGATTACAAAAAATTTGGTATATAAAGAACACAGAATTACAGTTAAAGGTTAATCTACAAAATCTCAAAATTGTTATACTGGGTCCTTCAACTAAACATACAAAGTCATTGACATTATATAATAAAATAATAGAAATAGTCAATAACTATAATTATCTTGGGTGACACTTCAAAGTAATTGCACATGGAATTTTCATAGCAATAGTCTTAAAGAAAACTGAATAAGACAGCTAGAGGTTTGGACAGATTTAATTATAAATATGGGGAACAAACTATCAAATCACTGATATGTACCATTAAAACAAAATATTATGCACAATTTTTATATGGAACAGAAGTATGGGAAACTAGAACAATGGAAAATGTAACTATACTGTTTTTTAATTATTTAGGAAAACATTAGGAGTGGGGTTCTCATGTCCAGCTATGTATATTAGAAAAGAATAAGCTATCAATAATATAAGGGCATTTGTACATTCCATAAAGATATGTTTCTGGTTAAGGGTTATGAGGCTACCAGAAGGCCATCTTACTTATGAATGCTTAAAAGAAAAAGAAAATAGCTTGATTTAGGTTATACAAATACAAAATTCTGGTATCCAAACATATTGGACATTTTAAAGACCCACAGCCTCCTAAAACTAAAATCATTTACAGACAAGGGAAAGCATTAGTCTCAAGTATAAAGAATATATAAATAAACAAATCATAAATTGGAGGAATCAAAAGGATTTGGTTACAGTTGGAAACACATTATTCCAGATGTTTTGCCAAGAATAATATCTGTTTCGGGTATAAACCATATCTTGATATTTTAACAGACCCAGATCACCATAGAATATTCATCACTTATAAATTTGAAAGGTTCCCAAATAATGTGCTTAACACTAGATATAAAAAAACTTACACTAGAAAATGAAAAATGCACATGTGCAGTAGGAGGAACAGAAGACCTAAAACACATCTTCTGGGAATGCTCCTGGTATTTTCATGAAAGGAACTATTGGTTAAGCCACTTTCTTGATGCTAGATACACAGTGAGTTATGAAGATTTAACATTAATTTTAATACACATAGCTGATCAGTGAACTGTGAACAGAATTGCCAAATTCTTCTCAACAATAAACAAACAAACAAAAAAAAGAAAATAATATTAGTAATGTAAATAAATCCTTGCGTTTCTGGTTTGCATTATTCTAATGATGAGCTAATTCAGAAAAACTGAATGAGAGTTAAAATCTATCCTCAGAGGATAAGTAATGAATGAAACATAAGCATAATTACAGTGATTAGTCCTGCAATTCTCAATGATAAGCTTGGATAATGCTGCTATATTTATATTTTATCATTTCTAACAGGGATTTGGCCCTCAATTATTCTATATGTACCAATGTTTCTACAATGTTTTTATGATGTGAATATATTTATATATTTGTGTATAGCTTTTAAGCTCAATAAACATTTTGATGATGAACTAATGAGCAGATTTTAATGCATATGTACTGTACCACCACTCATTTCTGTACACATTAAAGAGCATTCTGAGAAATGTTAGCTGGAACTTATCAATAATGTGCCCAGAGTTCTGAAACCATAAAGTGACATAGTCAAAACTCCAAATTCTAGGCTCCATGAAAGGAACTGCACAGAATGTTGTCCATACAAAGAAAACAATACAAAACACAAATGACAGCTTCAGCTTTGATTCTGCACATGGATCCTTTAGAGGTATAAATGTAGTTTATGAAAGTAGAGACATGTCAAACAGCTGCACATAAGTAATCAATTCCTGTCCACTTTAAATTAGGAATGACAAGAGATTAACAAGGTGGTCTGGCTTATAATTTCACTTAACTGGTGTAGTAATTTGCAAAACTGAGGCTGCTTAGAAGTGCAATAGGAGTTATGCTAAACAAATGTAAATATCTCTAAACTTGTACAAGTTACAAATACGAAAACAGTATGAAAACTGTTCAGGACATAAAGACCTTTCAAATGAGCCTATTCAATAAGCTGCACTAATTGTATATTTTTAAACTATGGCCATCTGATTACCTCAATTTTCATTTTTTAATAGGAGTTATGCCAAACAAATGTAAATATATCTAAAAGTATACTCGTTACACATAAACCATCATATGAAAGTTGTTCAGGACAAAAATACCTTTCTAATGAGCCTATTCATTAAGCTGCATTTATTATATTTTAAACTATGGCCATCTGATTACCTCAATTTTCATTTTTCATAGGAGTTATGTCAACAAATGTAAATATCTCTAAAGTATACATGTACACATAAACCATCAGTATGAAAGTTGTTCAGGACAAAAATAGCTTTCCAATGAGCCTATTCACTAAGCAGCACTAAATATATCTTTTAAACTATGGCTATCTGATTACCTGAAGTTTTCATTTTTCTTTATAATTTTCAACTTTTGGATGGCAATATTTAAAAAAAATCTAATGAATTCAGATTAGTGACTACTCTAATTTGAAAGGTAATTTTGTCCTGTACAGCTTTCATGTTGGTTGTATATTGGTAACTTGAATACTTTATGAGATATTTACATTTGTTTGGCGTGACTCCTACTGCATTCACCAGAGAGAAAAAAATGAGGTTGTTTGAAGACCATATTTTACAAAATATGAAGAATTCTTATTAGTGACTACCCTGATGTGAAAGGTCTTTTGACCTGAACAACTTCCACTCTGGTTGTTTTTGTGCACCTTTAACAGTTTTAAAGATATTTAGATTTGTTTGGAAGGTGTGCACATTTGCTCTGAGAAAAGCAGCTTGGAGTTCTGTGTCCATCATTCTAAAAAGAAAGAAGGGAGTATTTTTTAACTGCCATAAGGATTTGCAGTGTTATGGAAGGATACACTGAAAACTACTAAAAAATATGTTCCCCAGAAACCCCTTTTCAAGCTAAAGCAACATGGCTGTAGTCTCCACCCACAGCCATAAAAAGTTGTTTTGACTATCAGCTGGAATGATTCTTAACTTCCTGACTTCAAGTTTTTTATGTAGACTTTTCTAAAGATCATTGGTTTAAAATGGAATAACTCTGAAACTGTCAGGGCTAGGTTTTAATTTTCTATTACATGAAATGTTAGAACCAGATAAGTTGACATAGCAACACTCAATTATGCTACATCTTCTATTTATTGACATATAGACACATGAAATGGTTCAAACCAGTCTGAATATCTCATTATTTTTAACAACATATATTGAAATTTATAGACATGGTAAACCGAGGTCCCATCTGCCTGGATTGATGGTAGTTCAGGTGGATGTTAAAAGATCCCATGGCACTTATCGAAAAGAGTAAGGGATTTCCCCGGTGTCCTGGCCTAATTTCCCCATTTCACTAAAACTACCACCAACAGCTTAATATGGTTCAATTTCAGTTGCTTACCATCTATATCCGCCTCCTGGTGCCGAAAAGGGACTTCTAGTCCCAGTGGGCCCACGGTCAACAAAATTCAATAAATAAATAAATAAATAAATAAATAAATGTATCAACACATGAAAACTGTATCATTATTATCTTCTTATGCTTTTGCAGCTGAAGGCTGTGAAAGAATAGAATTGGTACTACTCTGGGTAAAAGTGAAATGTTCATTACAAGATCTAAAGAATATGATAACTGTCTATGGGTACTATAGTTACATACAGTAAATGCAAACCAAATTACATGTACTACTACTACCAAAATTCAGAAAAAGGTAGTAAAATTTTATTTTTAAAGATGTTTTAAATCATCATGAATTTTAATTTGTCGATATTAAAAAGGGATATTGATATAGTGTGTCATTATGGAAAAAGTATAATGCAGTACGGTATATAGTGTATGGTGGAATGCTGTACAGCATGGAAATCCATACTCAGAACAGCATTGTTGTGCTGCCTTGACTACATCACAATGTTTTTATGCTGCACTAAGTATGTCACCAGTGCAGCATAACAACATCGAACATAGTCACACATGCGTGATGAAGGGGCCATGGTGGTGACAGCTTGATGCGAAGTAAACAGCGCCTACAGAACCGCACCTCAGTAAGTTTATTTTCTGCCTTCTGCAGGACATCAGAGGCATTGTGTGACTACCCATACACTATAAAAGATTGTGTATGGATAATCACACACAAACAAGGCTGTTTTGGGATCTCGAGGTTTCCTTTGGTAACTGACCTCTCAAGCTACGCTCCCGAGGTCATAGGTTACCACAGAAACCTCTCGATCCCACAACAGCCTTGTTGTTATCATATTCCATACGCAATCCTCTACATTTTACAGATACAAATATTTGAAACCCTATTTATCTAAACATTTGCATTGCCTCCCAGCACATTTGGATAAAAGAGGTTAGATTGTAAATCCATCTGTCATGATGAAAAATACTATCAATATAGAATGAGAAAAGCAGCTGTTTTGTTATTGATAATCCAACTTATAAATGTGTTCAATAACGATACTATGTCGATGACATATTTATTTATTTATTTATTGAATTTTGTTGACCTAGTAAGCCCACTCGCCTAGAAGTCCCTTTTTCAGGGGTGACCGGCGGAGGGGGAATACAGATGGTAAGCAACTGAAATTGAACCAGATTAAGCTGTTGGGGGTATTTTTTTTTTAATGAATGGGAGAAATTTGGCCAGGACACTGGTGAAATTCCCCTACTGAAAGATAGGGGGACCAGCTACTATGTTTGGATGGCAGATGACTCTGGGTCACCGATGGAGCAACAGGTTGGACCTAATGTGCAGTCTGGGCTCACTTCCCCTGTTATGGCTAATGTAGGGGAAGACATGAGCACTTTAGGTGCACCTATGGAGTTTTGTGGAGTTTTGCATGGTAGCAACCATGAGACAAGAGAATTGGGCTCAACGGTTGGGTCCCGAATGTCTTTACCTCCTTTACCATAGAGCACCTCTGAAATAAAAACTCAGGCTGAGGCTCAGGATTTACCTGAAGATGTTTCGTGAAAACCACAGATTTTCCTTTAGTGACACCGTGAACACTGTGGTTTATGAGGAGCAGGGCTTGCCAGATACAGCTGGGTTGATTCACCCTGATGATGCACATGCTGCAGGAATGCAGAAGGGAACTGCACGAAAGGACTCTTTCCCGAGTCGAAAGTGGTGGAAAGAAAGTGTTCTGTCAGATGCAGGCTGGAATCTGCAGGATGGTAGATGGATTCTGGAATCAAACTGGGAGACTTTTTTGCAGGACATGTCGCAATCTAGATCGGGGGCCCCCGTGGACTCAATGCCAGGTTAGAACTCTGTTTTGGATACTGCTACAGCTCCTGAGGGAGGGGGAAATTCTGATAATACTGCTAATAATCTTGGAGCAGAGATTCCTGAGGGTTCTCAGCATCATTCCCCTCCTGTATCTCCACCTCGGGAGCAGCGACATCCTGGGTCTCATTTCTCTGACCTGTTTCATAATAATAAGTTGGAGCAAGCACCCAGGAGAAATACTGTCTGCCTTTGATATCGAGGGGGTCTTGAGGAACATCCTGATAGACTTTTTGTTGCCAGAAAATTGTTAAAAGATTCAATGAACTTCCAGGCAAATGACATTTATGCTTTGATAAACACTAGAGGTGAAGACACCTTTGACATTAGTTTCAAAACTTTTGCAGGTTCAGATAAATTCTGGCATCAGTATGAAAATTGTAAATCACAGCCTTTGTGGTTGTCTTTTTGGGCAATTCCTATCACAAAACCCCTCTATAAGATGGTTAATGTCATGTTCAGGAATGAAGGAGTAAATGTGGGAGATATTCTCTTTTGGTTGGCACAAAAATGTACAGTGTTGGGGCCTCCAGAAGCAATCACTGATGGGGAGGGTATCTGGACTGGGAGCTGGAAATTTAAGGTTAAATTGCATATTATGGGGAATGAAATAGTTCATATATCCAACATTTTTGGGGGGAAAGAGATAGGGGTGTGTGTTTTTATCCTAGGCAGCCAAAGGCCTGCTACAAATGTAGCAGCAGGAGATATCTCAGCAGTGCCTGTGACAAGGTGAAATGTGCTCTATGTGGAGAGCTTGACCATGATAGTGGGGCCTGTAGGAACACGTTTCGTTATAATCTTTGTGATGAACTGGGCCATGCTGATCATCAGTGACCCTGGGCTGGACAAAATAAGCAGGGTTCTATTAAGAAGGAGGATTTAATCAACTCTGCACAAGGTAGACATCAGAACAGGGACATGCCCCGTGCAGGCCCTGATCATTCAGCTACCCCGTCTGGTGCAGGCCCCACTACATCAACTTCTACTTCTACTGCAGGTCCAGTATTTTCAGAGCATACACAGGCCTCAGGGCATCATTCAGGAGAATGCTCTCCTGACACTATTCCTACTGTGTTTCCACATGGGTCAGCTAATGCATGTTCTGAGATCCCTCCCCCCATTTCTAAGCCCCAAAGTAAGCATGACAATATGCCACCACTCCCTTCCACATCAGAGTTTCAAACCCCCCACCCAAGAAGGGTGACCAGGGCCTCTAGTTGGCAAGTTAGTCAGACTTTAAACATTCCTACAGGTAACTCCTTTCACATATTGCTGTATCAGGAGGGTGGTTCAGAATCTGATGTTTCCACAAAATCTGCTTTTGTTTCTGAAATGGATTGTGAGGTAGAAGGGGAGGGGTTTGGGAAGTTAAGAAAAAGAAAGGAAAACAGATAAAAGATGTTCAGAAACCATAAAGATAGTGTCCTACACTACAACTCATGGCAGAAATTAAACTTGTTTCCTTGAATACTTGTAGTATCAAGAATTGTAAAACAGATTATATGGGAGGGTGACATGAACTGTAGTTTAGATGTAAACTTAAGGATCAAGTACAGAAAAAGTGTACTGTGATACTCATGCTTTGCAAAATGTTTTACAACAAGCTTCTTAAGGATGCTTATAAAGAACTCTATAAGGATGTGAGGGCTACTTATAGGCATAGTACCTTTCATTACAGGATAGATTTTATTTTTTGTCAAAATTTCTTTTTGCATGTGCATTCCTTTAAGACCTTGTGAATTCTCAGACCACTTGGTACTACTCTGTACTATCAATATGTCATGTTTTCCAACTCGGTTTTCAGCGATTGTATCAAGGTGGAAATTAAATTCCTCTTTGTTGCAAGATTTGGATGTGCAGTATAGATTAACCTCCCTCCTTGTTGCTAGGAAAGCAACAGGGATATTTTATGATTCCTGGGCACACTGGTGGGTAGATACTAAGACAGACATTCAGAGTGTATTTACTTCTTTTGGGAGGGATAAAAGTAATAAGGAGTAATTAACTTATTTAGACTTTCGGAATCAGTATTATAAGCTGACTTCTTCACCCAATGTCTGAGATATTAGAGTAAAGAACATCTTGATATCATAAAGGCCACATGAGGCACTATCAATATGATCGTGCAGTATACTTGCAGGCAGAAATGCAGTATGGCACCATGAAAACGCTGACTGACCTCATATGTAAACATCGGACAGATACCAAATTGATGGAGGGTCTTATGGATAAAGCTGGATTTTGAAAACTACTAACATAGAGCTGTTGGACATTGTTAAAGAGTCTTTGCAGGATCATCAGGGAACTGCTTTTACAACAATGGTGCAGTGGAAGACATTATTACTTGTGAGTTACCAGCACCATCAGAGGAGGAGAGCAGTGACTGGTCAAACCCATTTCTAAAGAGCAAATTAAGTAAGAAATAAATAGGTTGGCTTTTAGGCATCTCACCAGGGGTGGATGGCCTCACGAATGAGTTTTATAAATTCTTAGTGGACAATATGTGTGAGATTCTGTATAATGTTTATAATGAGATCTTGGAAACAGGGAAGATGCATAGTAACTTCTCAGCTGCTATAATTATTTATTTGTTTTAAAAAGGGATAAGACAGATTTAGGTAATTGAGGCCTATTAGTTTGTTAAATATGGACTACAAATATTATCAGCCATTTTATGTCATAGATTACAAAAGGTTACTTCTAAACTAATTCACCCAGTTCAAACTTGTTCTATTCCAGGGAGGAACATTCAACAAAATCTGGCTCTTTATGAACATTTGTGAATTTGGAAAACAGTGATGATTGTTGGGCTACTTATTGGCTTTGGATCAAACTAAGGCCTTTGATAGGGTGTCTCATGACTTTCTCTTGCAGGTTCTTGAAAAGTATGGGATATCTCTCAGGTTTAGGTCCTGGATCTGTCTTTTATATAATGAGGCCATATTGCTACCTACAGTCAATTGGGTTATGGTAGAGGCATTATTCTTGAAAAGGGGGGTACAGCAGGGTTTTCCAATTAGCCCCCTGTTGTATACATTCATATTGGATCCCATTGTGGGGGAAATATTTCAAGGTGATAATGTAAGAGGTTTATCTCCACATTTGTCTCCTAGGGGACTTGTCTTCTATTAGAGTTAAAGTGAGAAGGTTTCATATTTCATGATAGCGTTATCTGTCAAGAAGCTTATCTTATGCCACTGGAAAGACAAGTCCACTCCAACTTTTCAGGAATGGGTGAATGAAATTCTTGCCAACTTGCATACAGAAAAGTGATTGGCAGCCTCCACAACAGATTGTCTATTTATACACAAATATGGGATCCCTTTACCTCTAATTCCAGCTGCTCAGACTTAGTTGTGTTCTAGGACAAATTGCCCTGTAGGCTCCTGTGTAATGACTTTGCACTTATGGGACACATGGATATGTTATTGCTGTATGGGAGGGAGGGAGGGTGGGGCAGTTTTATCATAATAAGTTGCTGTATTCTTGCTTCATTCTCATGGTAACTGCCTTTTATTGTGGAAAATCTCTTAATAAAGTTTGAATTGAAAAAAATAAGAGGTTTATCTCCATCGCCATTGTTGGAGCCTCAAAAATTGGCAGTCTATGCAGAAGATTCAGTTGTCATATTTCAGGACTCAGTGTCACACATAAATGCCTTAAAGGTATTAGGTAGGTATGCAAGCCTAGCAGGGGCCGCAATTAATTATACTAAGAATACAGGGGTTTATGTTGGAGGAGGAGGAGTACATGAGTCTAGGGTTGGGCGAATTACTATATCAGGTGACACTATTAAGATTCTAGGTTGTCATTTTGGAAATGGACACCTGGCATATATAAATTGGGAAGAGAAAATAAGAGTGGAGAGCAGAAAGTCAAGTTTGAAGACATGGGCTCTTTCTAAAACAAAGAGGGTATTGATTGTTAAAAATTTTTGGCTTCCTATCTTTTTGTATGTCTGTATCATTTTTCCTATTCCAGGAACCTTGGAGAAGAGATTGTTTAATATCTTTTTTCAGATGTTGTGGAGGAGTCGTCTCAACCCGGTTAAACAGGATTTTACTTATCTACCAGTTAAGCAAGGGGAACTAGGAATGATACACCCTTTGTTTTTTTATTTTTCTTTTTTCTTTAAAACCATGCTTCCAAGAGTGGTGGGACAAGAACATCAATGGGATGCTTGGACGGAACTATTGTTTCAGCCTTTTTACAGAAATGGGGTACTCCATACCCAAACTACAGGCCACTTTAGAAGTCCCAGAATTTGCAATAGCTGCAATTAGAAAACTTAAGCAGTGGGAAGTTACAAAAGGGCATCTTGTGGATTTACAGAGGAAACCCTTATATGCTGATATTATGAGTTGAAATTCTGCTTCTCAGGTAGACTTCCCCAAATGTGTACCTACAAAATTAGGAAATGCTTTACGTACACTTGTTGATAAAATAATCCCGGTTAAAATGTAGGATATACAGTGGCTTTGTTATCATGGAAGGCTAGGGGTAAAGGGGAATCTTAAACGTAACCCTATATTGGAACGACAATGTATTAGAATGGAGTGTAGTGGTCAGGAAGAAACCATGGAACATTTTTTCTTTAATTGCGTGCGTGCTCAACAGTTTTGGATAGATTTTTCCACTAAATGGCGATGGGGATTGGCAACACATAATACTTATGAGAGTTTAGTTTTGGGGGATTACACTGGGATTTTATCACAATATCATCCCAGCACTCTGAATTTGTTGTTTGCTTGTGTAAAGTTTTATATGTGGCAAGCTCAGTGTCAATATTCCATACAGCATTTGAATATGCCTACTCAGCTTTTGATTATACCAATTGAAGATGCAGTTAGTAAACAGAAGGAATTGGAACAAACACCTCTTATTCTACCAACATTTTGAATTTTATGGAAACATACATTGGTTGTGATTTTACATGTTTTATGTAGTTTTCGGGATGGCAGGTAGTCCTTATTTGCTTACAGTAGCACAGGATTTATTTTCAAAACCTGCTGTCATTCTTTGAGTGATCATTTGATTGTATATTGATAATTTTTGGGGATGGGGTTGGTGGGAAGTAGTGACTCATATGAACTGTATGTGCTTTATTGTATGATTTCCTCTGATTTGTTTTTTTCTATTTTGTATATGTGTTTTTATTGTACTGATGTATTGTTTTTCTTTTTCATTAAAAACTCCCCTACTCTTTTTCAATAAGTGCCATGGGATCTTTAGCATCCACCTGAACTACCACCAATCCAGGCAGATGGGACCTCGGTTTAACGTCTCATTTGAAAGACAGCACCTCAGAAGTGCAGCACCCCCCATGCTGAACTACAGTGTCAGTATTGGGATATTAACCCAAGTGCCAGATGTGGGAACTGAACCCACAGCCCTCTGATCTCCCAGCCTCAGAGGTGAGTGTGCTACCTACTGAGTCACTGACACTGACAATTAAATAACTCAAATATTTGATTTTGTACAATTAATACTATGATCAGATAAACTAAGAGTAATATAAAACATGTGTTCTAACTTGCAAACTACTCATTTTTTAACAGATTATATAGTGATAATCTATTGATATATTTGTCAGTCAAATAACTATTTAACAACATTTTAAAGTTAGATTTTATGAACATTGTATGTCCATTTATTATTATCAAAATATACTATTAACTTACACTGTCATCTTACAATATATCAACAAGTTTCATTAGACATTGATTTATGTTAGGGTATATAACAGTAGCAACTGAAACATATAAACATAGAATTTGTTAGTAGAAAAGGACCAGTGGACCCATCTAGTCTGCCCTATTTTTCCCTGCCTGTTACTACACCCTGGGCCCTATTTGTTTGCCAGTGTTCCTTCCCCTTTCCTCTATGCCCTCTATTTCATCCAGGATCGGGGATCCAAGATGGCTGCATGCTAAGTAACTGTGGAGGAGTCTCATAAGCAGGAGCAGAGAGAAGCCTAAATGTTTTTAGCAAAGGTATGCCACCATTGCCTTAATAGATTTTATACTCGCTGCACTTTTCAGCTTATCTTGTGCTGTCTGGTTCTTGTGTTTTCCCCCTTCTTTTGCTGGTCTTTCCTGCAGTGGAACTGGAGAGGAGTCCCAGTGGTGGGTAGGGAGCCCAGGTAGCTGCGGTGGACAAGCCACCCTGTGGAGCATTGTGGCACTGGAGAAACACCTTGTGGAAAATATCCAGAAGCCTTTTGGAGCTGTTGTTGAATGACTGCATTAATTGCTGCACGCAGAGCACTTGATCAGTTGAATTTTGCATCAGAGCAATGCAGCGTGTGTTTTTGAGACCTGTGGGACCTTTTATCCTCAGTTTATTATGTACTGAGTTTTAAAATTAACTAATGTGTAATTTAATGTTGTTTATTTTATGAGCTTTATGAGCCTTCAGTGTGTTTTTAGTGTGTTACCTCTTGCTATAGGAGGCTGTGGGGGGAAGGGTTCAAAAACTGGTGGAATTCTGGAGAGAGCAATTAATTTAAATGTGTCTGGACATTTTTAAATATAATCTTATATATAAAGTCAAGCTCCCCCCTTTTTTTCACGCAGTAACGCATCGCATAACTGGGTAGTATATAATATGCATGTGCATTTGAAGTGGGTACATTTGGATTGTTGGAGCAAGGACGGGCATCGGAAGTCAGGGTTGTGAAGTGGAGACCATATTGAGAACAAATCTTTATTTGGTTATACCGGTGTATTAGTACTGGTGCCAGTATTGCAAGTCGTTTATTGCTTCTATTGCTTCCTCGCCATTTTTACCACAACGCTAAGTCGTGTTTGTAATGATTTGTAATGATTCTGACCCATCCTGGTTCACCTTGGCCTAGTTTTCTTATCTGCATCTGCATCGGGCAGTCCTAAGTGAAGGCACCTCGATACTTGCTGTAAGTTGTAAGCTAACTGTGGAGGTTTCAGGCCTATCCGGCCTACCTGAAAAAAACACTGCTATACCCTGAACTCAATCCTGATTTAAATCCAATCACTGGTGGCACAAGTAAGCATTCCTTTTGTATTATTTGGTGTTAATTTGACACTTGTCAGTGACAGTGATAGTGAATATTTATGGTTGTCCCTGTTGCTGCAAGCTGTTTGAATATTTATTAAGCATCCTTCTCATCAACACAAATAAAAACTTTATTTAGCAACAGACGGTTGTGAGGGAAAAAGAGGGGTAAAGGTCTTAACCCGATAAACATCTTATAAAAATAAAACACAAGAGGTGATCTAGGGATACTGATGTTGCTTGTCTAGTGGATATTTGTATCAGCTCTGTTGACTTTGCTGATACTGCTGATATTGCTGATACTGTTGATATCATGTGATCTATCCACCAGCTATTGAACCTTTTAGTGAGTTTTTGTGTTTTTTTTCCCTTTAGTGGAGACCTGGTTCCTTCCTTCATCTCCTGCATGGCTGTATAATTTTTTATCTTATGGAACATTTGAGAATCCACCTTTGCAAATTAAAAGTGGCTGAAAAAAGAGGAAACTGATTGTTTGATCATGCTTGGCAGACTTATAGACCCTCTTTTTCTTGGTTCTGAACATTCCAGTGGAAGAGAATTATTAAGGCATAGAATGTGGTGCAAAAGGAAAAACAATCAACAGGCGTTACTAAACAAATTATTCTAATTTTTAGGTAAATCAACGGACTGGGATACACTTATGGTTTAATCCTTTACTCTGTTTATCAGAATTGTGTATAAATATTGTTTGAACATGCCAGCTATAGCCAGAAGCAAGAACTGAGGCCCTTTTAACATATCTGGTAGAAAGAGCCCGAGTTTCTCAGACTTAAATGAGGGGGAAGGGGGAGTTAAGTCCAAGGGGCTTCTTTCTTTAAAATCTTTAGCAATGAAACAACTGGGCAAACATCAAAAGAAAATGAATAACAAGGGATGTGGCCTGAAAAAGAATAGTAAATATCTAACAGATGAAATGGTTATCAGAAACAAAGATATACAGTTGGTTTTTGCACCTAATTTGGTCTCCAAAATGGGGTGACATCTGAAAGTTTTTGTCCTTTAGCTCCAGGACCAGCACTTAGTACCCTTAAAAGGAATAATACCAAGCCAAAAGAAATTATCGATGCTAAAGGAAAAGGTGCATTTAGCTTAGACTTGACTGATGGTCATAGGCTAAAAGTAGCTGAGTCAATGTGAATTTAATGGATATAATGAAGGGGCCAGCAGGGATGCGAAAATTGATTTCTCTAAAATATTTCCTAATCTTTCAGTGCTGTATATGGAAGTCCAGACTATGAAAGAATCCCTGCAAATAGAGGAGGTTGGTGGAGAGAATACTGGAACTGATGTAAAATCAACTCATAACATTCTGGAAAGATCTGAGCATCACAGGGACATCTTTAGCTGTGATAAAATCACTCAGCTAAATTTAATCCAAAATCATAAGCAGACATCTGGGGTCAACAATAGTTCTTGTAGTGGGGGAGCGACAAAGTGAGATTTCAGAATGACCTTCAGGGACAATCTTTCAGGAATTACAGCACGAACTCTTGGATGATGAGCCCTGAGGGTCAGGAAAACTCAGTTTTTAGGGACAAGGAGGGTATTTCAAGGGAAGTATTAGCAGCATTAAGGGACCCAGTTAAAGTTAATGTCTTGCTGTTTAAGATTTAATGGAACTTAAGCAGGATGTCTCATTCATTAAAGGGGTGTGTTTAGAAAATAGGTTAAAATTGGATTCAATTGATGGTAAAAGGGCAACTAGAGAGTATAGAACTGTCACTCTGAATAAAGAATCAGATAACCAATATATGTACCCTGGCAGTACTGGTCAGGCTCTTAAACAGATAGGGACTTTATCTGTTAACAGGGAGGCGACAAGTCGAACTGCTCATCCCAATCTATGGAACATGAAGTTGCAACTCTGTGGACTCTTTAAGGGTAGATCACAGCCTTTTAAGCTGTGAGTCTGAATGTATTATGCTCCCAGCAGGGGAACTAAGATATAGCAGTATCTGTAGGGAATTAGCCCCAAATCATGCATTTTTGTGGCAAAAGGGGGTGTTACAGGAAGCTCTTGTCAGTGATGATGGAAGTACTAAAGAGATCAATACTTCTAAGAAGAATTTGGGAAGTGTTAAAAAGGATTTGGCCCTGGAAACCCCTTACCCCCTTACAAAAAAAAAGGGACAGAAATAAGAGCATAAGGAAAACTGATTAATGAAGTATCGGTGGATAAGAGTGAGAAGATTATCACTATGCAATCTAAACTTAAATAAGTTATACCACCACAAATCGGAAGACAATGGGAAAAAATTGAGAAGAGTAGAAAACCCAAGAAAAAAGAGCCCAGAGTTTTAAAAATTAGGAAAACAAAAACTGAGGAAACTCTGAAATGGTAAATACAGAAAATCTAAAAAGTGTAATGATACGGATCCAGTGGGTTTAAGAAATGGATGCATTGGTACTGAACAATAACGAGCAGTATTAGTAAAAGTGATTGCTCTAAGAATAAGAATAGAGAGAAATTTTCTAATCACAATGTTCATTTTGATCCTTTTAGCAAAAACATTAGGCTCTGACTTTGTATTGCTTCTTTTGTAACACTTGCCAAATGAAATGCAAGAAAGTTTAATGGAAATTTATCTGCATTATTGTCTTCCCTATTGAATGGTTGTATAATCTTGAAAGATTTAATCAGTATTATCAGACCTCTGAAGGAAACTGAGCTGGTCCTGGTGGTAACCGACTAATTTTATTTCTTAAAAGCTATAGCACTTAAGGCAAAAAACTTAGGGGTAGGGGTATCATGGTGGGCGAGGTTACCACACTGACGGATCTTTCCAGAATTTTATATGAATCAAAATCGCCTGGCATTAGCAAAAAGGATTTAGCAATTTCTGTCTTTGGGTTGAAGCAATTCCCAAAGAATCTAAAACAACTTAAGGGTAAGCGGATTGATTTTCTTAATATCTGTCTTGATACGCATATAAGCAACCATAGTCTAGGGAAAACAATAAGGCTGGAGTTTGATGGACTAATTCTGTTTTATTTAAATCAAGTCTCTATAATTAAGGATTTAATGAAGAAGCAGGTATTTTGGACACACTTGGAATTCATTTTCATATTGAAAGTGAGGATGTTTATGTTCAGTCAGATTCTAGTAGAACTTACATAAATTCAAAGAAATGGGAATCCTTGGTTGAGACATCAAACAAGTTTGAGATTTAGCAACCTCAGATCTATGACAGCTTAAGCTGGTTAGTTTAGGGGGGTGTCCATGGATTTATGGTGGGATCCGGATGGCTGAAGGGGAAGGTTATAATAATGATGGTTTTGTAGATGCAATACCTTTGTATAATGTTTCATTTATAATTTTTATCTTGGATCTCTTCAGGGTTGGGTCTAAAAATTGGTGACCCAGAAGTATGTAATTATCTGAACCAATTTCATATAACTGGTACCCAGGAAACTTGGGCATTGGGTGATCTCCTTTTAACTGGTTACACTGCTTTGCTACAAAAAATAAAAGTTTGGGAGGGTATAGGAGGATTGATGATATTCATTAGGCTGAACAATAACATTATAACTGAAGAAATTATACGCCCAGCTACAGTATCTTAGCTGTGAAGCTAATAGGAAACTATCCAAACAAATATGGTTCATGATAAATGTTTATTCTCATCCACTGGGAAGTCAACATGGAGATCCTAATTATTTGTGTTCATTAGAAGAACTAATTGGTAGTATCCTAACTGATTATCCAATTGCCAATATAGTGATTTTGGAAACTTCAATGCAAGATTAGGTACTTTGCAAGGATGTTCGGAAGACATGTTAGAAGCCTTGATGGCCCTTCCCTTTACATTGTTGAAAATAAAAGAATTCTAAAGATCACTTTATTAATAAAAGGGAGTAGTGTTACATAGGACACTGTGTAGGAATAACATGTTGATCTTGAATGGTTGGTCAATTTTGACTCTGAGGAGAATATTCCTTCATAGGTGTCAATGGGTCATTCTTAATTGATTACATTTGGATTAATCCTAATTTGCTTAATAAGTGTATATTGTTTCAATTAGTGTTTAGAGCAGAAAGCCAGCACAAGGCCCTGGAACTAGAAATCAGGCATGGGATTTTATTCCTGACAAAGCTATCAGGCCCTAAGTGATAACAAAAGAAGGGGCATTGAATGGAGTACAATTGGGAGTGAAAATTTTGTGGATTTACTAGAGAGCAGAGGGATACTATTCAAATTAGCCTTATTGACTGATCAACCTATGGGTCCTCACATGATCCTTGAATTTAACTCTATTATAAATATGATTGCCTATATAAATACAAAAGAGGTAGTCATTAAAGAGCTAAAGGGTCAAAGATGGTACAATAAGGATTGTCAGGATGCAAGGAAAATATTAAACAAAAGTTCAGAATTTTAAAACAGTACCCAAGTAAGAGCAATAATAAACTAATGAACAAAGCCAGAAAGGAATATAGGAGATTTTAGCTAGGAATAAGTGTGAGTATTCCAAGCAATTATGGATGGAATTACACAATGCGGTTCTTACAAAGGACAATAAAACATTTTGGGGATTGTTAGCAATTTATTTGTATTCGGATGATACCTTTGAGCAGAGGGCTCTTTACAGAGGTTCCACGTCAAGGCAATAAGGACAATAAGGTACAAAACATAACATGATCATTACAATGGAGCTTCGAAAAAAAAGACAAGTAAGGTTACAATAATAGCAGCAAAGGCATTGTCAAGATTGTGTTGCGAGTTAATTATACAGTACAAGTCATAGGTGGCTCAGTGAAGCTTTGCTAGGAGTGGGTTAGTGGGAAAGAGAAAGAAGAGTGGTGGTGAGGGATGGTATGGGAGAGGGAGAGAGAGAGGGGACGGAGGAGGGAGAAATGGGAGGGCATTGCAATGGGTATGTGGTAGATGGAAAAGAGCAAGGGAGGAGGAAAGGGGGATGAAAAAGAAAAGGAGACAGATTCATCCTATACCCAGTAATGGGGGGTAGGAGAAGAGGAGGAGCTGAGGCAGTGAGGAGGGATGCTTGAGGGTAGTATGCCTGGAAGGGATTATAAGAAGCAATCACAGAAGGCACTAGCCATGAGTAATGGAGTGGGTTATCATACCAGAATTAATACACACATTGAACCGGATATATGGGTAAAACATTACAAGCAAAGCAAAAAGACTAGAGCACACCCTCCCCCACATAGCATTACATTTAAACTTTCAAATGCCAAAAATGGCTATATTTACTTTCAAGCTCCATGTGAGGAAAGGGTCCTCTTAGTTTCAGACTGGAATTCCAATTTGAGTAAGCTAAATCACCAATGTCAAGGTGGGGCCTACGATTTAGTCCCTATCTTTCCAATGCCTCAATGGCTACTAGCTAACCTTTTATACTGTGCTCCCAGCTGAGATTTTGCACAGGTGATTTAACTTCCAAGTGCCTAAATGGCTACCAATTGACTCACTTTGTACTGTGCTCCCAGAAGGGATATAACACAGGCATTTTAAAGGGAGCATGCTGAAGGGAGCACCATAAACTCCCCAAATTCAAGTAAAGCCATAAAACCAAAAATAGCAGCTCAAACCTTTAAATTACTACACACTGGAATTCACATTTCTTATAAGGGTGCTGCTAGATGGTGACAAATAACAAACAAAGCAAAAAGACTAGCACACCCTCTTCCCCCCACTTAGCATAACATTTAAACTTCAAATGCCAAAATGGCTATATTTTACTTTCAAGCCCCATATGAGGAGAGGTCCTCTTAGTTTCAGACTGGAATTCCAATTTGAGTAAGCTAAATCATCAACATCAAGGTGGGGCCCTTCGATTTAGTCCCCAACTTTCCAGTGCCTCAATGGCTACTAGCTAACTGCGTTTATACTGTGCTCCCAGCTGGGAACACAGTATAAAAGCAGTTATCTAGCACCTGTGTTATATCCCTTCTGGGAGCACAGTATAAAGTGAGTCAATTGGTAGCCATTTAGGCACTTGAAAGTTAAATCACCTGTGCAAAATCCCTGCTGCGAATTCCAGTGTGTAGTAATTTAAAGGTTTGAGCAGCTATTTTTGGTTTTATGGTTTTACTTGAATTTGGGGAGTTTATGGTGCTTCTCTATAGCATGCTCCCTTTAAAATGCCTGTGTTATATCCCTTCTGGGAGCACAGTATAAAGTGAGTCAATTGGTAGCCATTTAGGCACTTGGAAGTTAAATCACCTGTGCAAAATCCCAGCTGGGAGCACAGTATAAAAGCAGTTAGCTAGTAGCCATTGAGGCATTGGAAAGTTAGGGACTAAATCGTAGGGTCCCACCTTGACGTTGGTGATTTAGCTTACTCAAATTGGAATTCCAGTCTGAAACTAAGAGGACCTCTCCTCACATGGAGCTTGAAAGTAAATATAGCCATTTTGGCATTTGAAAGTTTACATGTTATGCTATGTGGGGAGGAGTGCTAGTCTTTTGTTTTGTTTGTTATTTGTCACCATCTAGCAGCACCCCTTATAAGAAATGTGAATTCCAGTGTGTAGTAATTTAAAGGTTTGAGCAGCTATTTTGGTTTAATGGTAAAACATTACAAGCATCTGTTTTATAATCGAAGATCCTGACTATCAATTGGGACTGACAGAATATAAATATTTGGAAGAAAACATTACTAAGATGCTAAGATCACACAATTTGAGTTGAGGAGCCTTAAATTCATTCAGCAAAAAAAAAAAGCACCAGGGCCAGATGGGGTCCCACTGGATGTAATAATCAGAAACAAATCATTCTGGATCCCTTTTTTAGTCAATTTTTTTAATTATGTATGGAGATCAGGGGGACATCCCCAAAAGCTGGAAGTTAAACATTATTGTACCAATTTATAAGAAAGGGGACAAGAAGGATCCTAGGTGTTACAGACCTATCAGCCTTTTGGACACCCTGGGAAAGGTGTTCATTAGAATTCTGAATAATAGGCTGATGATATGGGGCAAGAGTCAACAGAAAGTTGTGAACCCAGGCAGGATTTCGTAGAAACCATTCCACAATCGACCACATTTTTGTTTTGTCTCATCTGATTTATTAATATAGGACAGTTAAAAACAAAAAAATATTTTGCACTTTATTGATCTTAAAGCGCTTTTGATCTGGTTAAAGGCCATTATTATGGGATATACTCTGTGAAATAGGATTGATCCATCCTTATTAGAGAGGATTAGACTTATGTATCAAGATAACTACACTAGTATCAGGTATGGTGACTCTGGGGAATTAAGTTCCTGGTTTAAAAATAATGTTGGGGTTAAACAGGGATGCACTCTGGCCCCATTATTATTTAATTTCTATTTTGGCACTGTTTTGAAAGATACGTATAATTCTGATTTCCATTTACCAAGAATTGAGTCGAGAGTGGTTTTGTTTCTAGCCTATGCAGATGATGTTGTATTATTCTCACTTAGTCATTTGGGAATGTGCAGGAGTATTGGAAAATTCTATCTTGAATGCAAAAATGCTGATTTGTTGGTTAATTACGATAAAACCAAGGTACTTGTTCTTGGGGGCAATAAGAAAGGTTACAATTATTATCTGACGCCTCTAAGCTTGAGGTGGTAAAAGAATTTTGCTACCTAGGATTAGTGGTGAGCCAGACAGGATCTGGAAAGCTCACCTGAAAAGTGTCAAATATAAGCTGGATGTTTTTTTCCATTTATTCAGGCATTTTCATATAAATATGGGGAGGTCAGTTGAAGGAAATCTAAGAGTTATAAGAGCAAAAATCAAAGTCATATCCTTTATGGAGCCGAATTATGGTGCTGGGAATTTAAGGGTCTTTAGAACATGGTTTAAATAAATATCACAAAAGATATTGGGACTCCCAAATAGTGCCCCTTCCGCTTTGGTCATAGCGACATTGGAGAATTACCGATAGAGTGTGCTTGTGTGCAGAGGCAAATTAACTATTGGGTCAGGATCTTTAGGATGTCCTCAGACAGATTCCCATGCTTATGTTTGAAAGCCATTCTTTACTCTCCTCTAACATTTTTTTCCTTGTATGAGGGTTTGGAGAAACTCATCAAATCTTATGGATTGTTACATGCAGTTACTGATTGTTTAAGGCTCCCTATTGATCATATCAAATCAATAACAAACAACAAAATAAAGGACAGTTTTGTTCAAAAAGACTTAGACGCCTGTCGACTATCTAAAGCCTGCAGCTGGCTGGCTAAAAATAAAAGGGAACATAAACTTGAAAGATATCTTTATATCCTTCCCAATCCTGGGCAGAGGACTCTTTTAACTAGATTTCACTTTGAGGTTTTGAGAGTAATAGGAAAACAGGATTATTTTTGGGGAAAAAAATAAGGCTTATATGTGTAATTGTGGTTTGGGTGAAGATAATCTGCTGTACCTAGTGCTTTTGTGCCCTCTTTATAAGAAACATAGGACCTTTCCATTGGGAAATATATTAAGTCAACAAAATTATCAGCCTATGCAGCTGTTGATATATTTATTCACGACAGCTGACCCCACGATATTAAGATCTGTGGTCTCCCTTCTTAAGATAATTGAACAAAGAAGGTTGCATCTAACTGGATAGCATTTGACTAATGGATGAATTAATCTGTTTTTAAGTATAGAGTCTGTTGTACATCTAGAATTGGTTTAATTCTGACATGTGTGATGCTTATTTATGACATGAACACTAATGTTTGTAATGACCATTTGTTTGATCAATAGAGCAACTCTATTATTGGGTATTGACCCTAAGAACACATTTTGCTAAAACCACTTTTCATAGGGTCATATTGAAAATAAGAAATGGTCAATTCATCCTGTGAATCTAGTACTATGTGAATGTTTGTGTAATTTAAATTTATTATATTACTATTTGTCTTGTGATAATCCTGTTAGTATCTATTCAATGTGCAATAAGTCCTTATGAAATGCTGTACATGGAACTTTTAATTGTGTTTATTATTTAATGTTTTAAAACTTTCGTTCTCTATTGTAATGGCTATATTGTTGAACAATAAACTTAAACTTGAAAACACTATGCCCATGTACCTATCCCACACATGCTTGAAGCTCCTCACTGTCTTCACCCCACCACCTCTTCTGACAGGCTGTTCATGGTGTCCACCATCCTTTCAGTGAAGAAGTAGTTCCTCACATCCCTCTTGAACCCCCGCAGCTTCATTGTATGCCCTCCATTCTGGTGCTTCTCTTCTTCTGAAAGAGACTATCCTTCTGCACCTTGTTCTCTCCATGAGATACTCGTAGGTGTCAGTCATGTCCGTTCTCACTCTCCACTCCTCCAGGGAGTACATGTTGTGCTCCCTCAGCCTCTACTTGTATAGCTTCTCAGGTAACCCCCACACCATTTTGGTAGCCCTCCTCTGGACTGCTTCCACCTTGTCAATGTCCTTGTGGAGGTGTTGCCTCCAGAACTGGACACAGTACTCCAGTTGGGGTCTAACTACTGAGCGATACAGTGGCAACACCACCTCCCATCTCCTACCAGAAATCCTCCTCCCTATTTATTTATTTGAAAATTGGCAACCAGGAGAGGCACACTGAGCCAAGGCTCGTTTCCAGGTGCAACTCGAGGAGGGGGATAGAGGAAGAATGGCAGTACAATATACAACATCAATTCAATTGAATAACACTTGTAAAATAAGTTGGTACAAAAGTAGATGAATGCAAAATAGTTGGTACAGAACATGAAGTGTGGTCACAGTTCAATAAAAAGCATAGACAAGTGCAGTGATACAAGTGGCAGCAATACACACCATGCAAATACAGTACTGACAACAGAGGAGAGACCTGTTGGATGAGCCTATGCCTGGCCTCATGGTGGAGGGAAGAACAGAGGTAGTGATGAAGTGAAACCAGTAGGCAGGTAGCGGGGACCCAGCTGGAGGCCTTTCCATGGATGATGGAGGTTCAGGCAAGGGAGAAATCAAGAGGAAGGGTGAAATGAACAGTTTGGGTGGAGCTGAAGTTTCAACTGATGCCTGGGGGAGTCAGGGGAGGAGAAGTGGAGAAGGGACCAGTGTAGTCAGTTCCAGAATGAGGGAAGTTGATAGGAGAAGGCAGATTACCCAGTGGAGGTCTACGGGTGAGGAGGGGTGAAAGTGTGATGGTCCGTAGAATGAAGGGAACAGGAAACAGGAGGTAGTTGGGAGAAGAGAGAGGAGAGGAGAGGCAAGAGGGGAGGGAACCAAACTAGTATTTGGATATGAAGGAGGTACAGTAAGTCTGGTGATATTAGGGTAGAGACAAGATGGATAGGGAGGAACAGAGGGAGCAATGATGGGTACCAGGGGAGTTTGTAGCAAAGCAGCAGAAGGACTTACAGATGGTGTCCAGTATGATAAGAGAGAAGTGGAGGGGCAGTGCTGTAGACCATATTTGTGTAGTCAAATACAGGGAGCACCATTCTGGCAATCAGCTCCCTGTGGACCAGAGATAAACAGTCTTTATAGCGGTACAGAGCACCAAACTTGGGATGGAGTTTTGCATGGATGACATCAATGTGGGTTGAGAAGTCAAGCTTACTGTCAAGCCACACACTGAGATACATGAAGTACTGAACTGCTTCAGGGGAGTGCCATCCAGTGTGGTGAAAACTGGGGCATGAGTTTGGCCAGCTTCTGACTGTTACCAAAGGTCATGGACACAGTTTTTCTAGTGTTGACTCTAAGTTAGTTGGATTGGAACCAGTGCAGAACAATGTTGATGTCCTGCTGGAGCAGGTCTTCCACAGCTGCATTGGAGGGACTGGAGGTCAAGATGACTGTGTCATCAGCATACATGTGAACATGCGAGTTGGTACAGATAGAAGAGAGGTCATTCAGGAAAGTGGAGAAGAGGATAGAACTACAGATGGAGCCCTGTGGGACCCCAGCCTGAATGGGTAGTGGAGGTGCTAGGATACCTCCTACCTGTACTGATTGCTGACAGCCTGTGATGTCAGAATGGAACCAATCAACAACATGAACTGAAAGGCCAGCAGAGCTTAACTTATCCAGAAGGAGAGGATGGGACACTAGAATTGAAGGCTTTGGCCAGATTAATGAAATTGGCCACCATTATGTCCCTATTTCCATCCTGGAGAAAATGAAATCAGTGACATACACTAGGAAGGAGATGGTGGAATGGTGCTGCCAAATGCCAAACTGGAAGGGTGATAGGGAGTTGGAGGATGAAAGGAAGTTGAGGAACAGATCAATTTTCCTTGCAGCTTAGAGAGGGAATGGAGGAGGGAGATAGGTCAGAAGTTGCCAGGAGCTTCTTTATGAAGTGGAATAACTTTGCTTAACTTTCAGAACTGAGGAACAGTGCAGAAGGAGAAGGAAAGGTTGAGTAGGTGATTAAGGGGAGCGGAAATGGTAGGACATGAGAGGTGGCGAAGCCTGGGGTCCAGATTGACAAGACTGGACTTAGATGGGTTGAAGGAGGAAAGGGCAAGTAGGGTTTCCTGGATGGTGGCAGGGGAAATAGAACCCCTGGGAGGGGTGGGGAGAGGAGGAAGGGAGAATGGGGAAGTAGAGGAACTAGTAGGAAGAGAAAAAGGGAGGGCATAGGTTGTGAAGAACACATTGAATTGAGTAGCAACAGAGGTAGGGCCAGGCACAGGTAAACCATTAAACATGAGGATTGGGGGAGATGACTGAGCAGAGTGGTTGAAAAGGGAATGGATCACCTTGCAGAATTTTGCTGTGGAGTTAGAGTTCTTCTGGAGTTTGGCCTTGAAATAATGAGATTTTGCAGCCTGGGCAGCCTTTTTACAGTTGTTCTTTAGAGCCCTGCAAGAGATGAGGTCAGGAAAGGAGTGGGATAATTTATAGCAGGCCCAGGCAAGATCACGGGACTTGCAAAGTATGATAATTTCAGAGGTAATCTAGGGGTGGTGGGAAGTTTTGACTCTGGATTTCCTGAGAGGGGTGTGCTTGTCCCAGACAGAGAATTTGGAGTGGAATAGGGAAAAAGCCATGTCAATATCAGAGACAGAGAGGATGGCTAACCAGTCGGTTGCAGTGAAGTCACTCAGTAGAGCATTGATATTAAGTGACCAGAGAGACCTGGACCAGATGTATTTTGGGAAGGAAGGGGGACACCATATTGTTCTGACACAGAACATCATGTAGTGGTCACTCAATAAGTCCAGCTGCAACAATGTGGTGGAGTGGGAGGTTCAAACCCAGTTCAAAAGGTATGGTTGGTGGCATGGGGGTTGAGCCAAGTGGCTTCTGAAATAATCTGGGAAGGAGTAAGGGACTCAATCCTATGAATGGTAGATTTGGAGGAAGTGGCAAGCCAGTTTACATTAAAATCCCCAAGGAAGATGTCACCTGAGGAGGAATGGGAGGTGATGGAGGAAAGAGAGTCAACAAGGAAGAGTGTGAGATCTTAGGAGAAGCATAGAAAGCCCCAATGTATATAATGTAGGTACAGAGGACAGAAATGAGAGCCTGACTAGGAGAAATTCATGGGAGGAGTATATGACCTCCCTATTCACCCCAGCATCTCACTAACCTTACCTACTGTCTTGCCACACTGATCTGCTACATTGAGATCATGAGGTGTGATTATCCCAAGGTTCCTTTCCTGCTTGTTGAATGTTAGTACTTCTCCCCATCTGTTACACAGCCCCAAGGTTCTCTTACCCCAGGTGCATGACTTGGCACTTTTTGATACTGAAACCCAGCTGTCACACCCTGGCTCAATCCTCCAGTTTTCCCAAATCCTTTGCATTCTCCACCTTCCAGGGTGCTTACCCTGTTGCAGATTTTTGTGTCATCTGCAAAGAGACATGCCTTCCCCTTCAGTTCCTCAACAATGTCACTTATGAAGACACTGAAGAGACAGGCCTAGCTGATCCCTTTGGCACTCCTCTGGTCACTCTCCCAGCTGCCAAGTGACTGCCATTTACAATCAGTCTCTACCTTCTATATTTCAATGAGATTGATGCCCAGATGACCACCTTTTCTCCACCCCCTAGGATGCCAAGTTACTTGATTAGCCTCTTGTGTGGCACAGTGTCAAAGGCCTTATTGAATCCAGATAGGCCACATCCACTGCCCTCCCCTGACCCACCTCCCTAGTCACTCAGTTAATGAAATCTATGAGATTTGTTTGACATGATCTCCCTCCTGTGAAACCATGCTGCCAGGGATCCTGTGGCCCAGTAGCCTCCAGGTACTCCATCAGCCTCTCCTTCAGCAGAGTCTCCATTCATTTCCCCGCCACTGATGAGAGACTGACTTTCCTGTAATTGCTTACCTCCTCCCTTCTTCTGCTCTTATACAGAGGCCCACATCAGCCGTTCTCAGTCCTCTGGAACCCTCCTGTCTCCAATGAGGGTTGAACAGTGTTGCCAGAGGCGGCTAGTATCATGCTCAGTTCTTTTAGAACATTGTGTTCCTTTAGAGCTTCTAATGCCCTTTTGACTCTGCCTCTAAAGTGGACTTGTGTCCCACCTCCCTGTGCTTGCTGATACATCCTGGTCCTCCCTCCCTCCCACATTGTGAAGACTGTGCAGAATTACTCATTTAAAATGCAACTTTCTCTAGATCTTCTTCTATAAAAAAAAAAAACACTCTTCTAATCTTCACTATCCCACCCTTATATTCCTCTTTTTCACTCACGTATCTGAAGAAAGTCTTATCCTTTTTCAACCTCCTTGGTGATCCTCTCCTCTGTTTGTACCCCAGCTGCTCTCACCCTCCTTCCTGCCTGCTTTTGTTCATCAAGATATACTTCCTGTCCCCTTGTCTGGGTCTCCTTGTACTTTCTAATAGCTGCTTTTTCTCCCTTACCACCTTAGCCATCTCTTTCTGCTCTTTCTTACCGTATATACTAGCATATAAGTCGGTCCACATACAAGTTGGGGACCCTTGTTCATGCAACAAATTTGTTCCTCAGCTTGTGACCCATGTAAAGTCAAGTGGTCTTTTATCCACTGCCACTTCCCACTGTTACCAACTGTTATCCCAGCACCACCAACAAAAAGACAGCACATGCCATCAAGAAGAAATTTTGTTAAGCTAAATAATAATTTATAAAATCATTTAAAATGCTGCATTAAATAGTTTAAATTCAGCATAAATGGGCAGAAGTGTTTTGTTTGGTGGCGACATGTTAACATCAGGGTGAAGAGGCTGTGTAAGAAACTTCAGTGAGGGGAACAACAGTTATCTCATGCTAAACTGATAAATAATCATTTGCAAATGTGGCTTGTTAAGAGAGAGGCGATAAAGAACAACAGACAATAGACTGGCATGTAGTAGGTGTAGCTGGTGTTAATCGGCTAGCGAGGTGTCAATTTTAAGTTGGTTAGCTGTCAAATAAGGTGTCAACACTCAGTACTGTGTGGACAGTGCAGACAAAGAGCAAAACTTGCTTTTGTTTTACTGACCTTTTTACCAGATACTACGCATATAAGTCAGGACTTGCAGTTTGCAAGGGTAAAAACTCCCCAAAAAACAACTTATCCGCAGTACATACGGTACTTTCCTCAAACATCTTTGCCTTAGCTACCCCTCCTTGATCTTTTTCTTTTGGGCCTCCTCCTCCTGGCCATTCTCCTGTCAAAGTAATTACTGAGGCAGTCTCCAGTTTCTTTAAAGTCTGCTCTCCTGAAGTACTGGACTCTCATCCTACTGCGGTTTCTCTTGCCCAGTCCATATGCTAAACTACACCATATGGTCATCACTTGTACCCAGGGGACTACCCACTGTGATGTCTGTAATGCTGTCCCTGTTCATAACAACCAGGTTCAGCACTGCCCCGGGAATGTATTGCACAGTATTTCAGTTTGTGATTATTGATATGTACACAGCACCTACATAATGACCAGTTTTGAAACTAACAACAGCTGTTATGACCATTAAAAGTTACTATATGTGTCCTTGTGCTATTTGTTATTATCAAAACAGATATGAAGTAAGCAATAAGACATGATGGGGTGTGCATTATGGTGTGATAAGTGCACCCCTAAGTAAATAGTTAGGCCACGAGGGCGAAGACCCAGTGCCCGGTCGTTCTAGGATTGCGTTATCACACTTGTACACAACCCAGTGTCTTATCTACTTCTCAAATGTCCTTTATTTTTAGAAGCATCTTTTTTTATTTTTAAACACATTTTTAAATAAGTAAAAATGTAAATGAATCTGTGCTTTTAACATAAAATAGTCCTTCCGCCTGTTGGTGCTAGATTAAAGTAGTGTTATACAGTGTGTGCCACCCTGCCCACTTAAGCTTCATATTCCCCTGCCAGCCACAACAATTCACAAATGCTGTTTTTTTCATTCTAAGTATGACACAGAGCCCCCTTATTTTATTTCCTTCTCCTCACTCTGTAGATAAAACTAAAGGAAACCATAACCGAGGCTTCTTAGTTCCCCAGTGCTGCAAGCATGAGCATGGTTCAAAACTGCCACACTCACTGACAGCATCATGAACTGCTCACTCTGTCCTAAAAGATAAACAGCAGGGTGAGTCATTAACCACATTTTCTCTTTGTTTATATAGTATTATTGCTTTCTTTCTTCATTCTGTTTTTTTCCCTCTGTGTTTCCCCACATTCAAGAAATGGAATGTTTATCATGGAATGTTTACCATGGAACACAGGGATTCAAAATTCTGCTCAGTTCAACCAGCAGAATGTTCCTGTACTAACACACTGTACACACAGACAACATAGATGATAATGGCTGGGGATCAGGTGATAACCACGTTGTAATCACCTCGAGTGGTTGCTAGGGCAACATGGTAAACCTTGAGGCGCAGCTCGAGAGGTTTCTGTAACTAGCAACCCACGGCTGTTCATAGTTGTCTGTCTAACCATCATCTTTATAGTGTATGGTCAAAAAAACACTGTTTGCATTCTATGTGTGAGAGTTATGGAACTCTGGTGCATTCTTTTTTGTTATGCCATTGTTTGGAAGTTCCGAAGTGTGGTTAACAACTTTTAAAATTCTAAACAGTGCATAACAAAGCTGTGTGACTGCTGATTATGGTGGTTAATAGGCACTTACCATACATTATAAAGGCTTGTTTTAGAGCCAGAGACTCAATTATCTCACTTGTCAGGGAAAGCAGAAGAGATTTCCCTGATAAGCAGGTAAAGATAGAAGGGGGATTGTTCACAGTTGGCAAATGAACAGTTGTAATGAAAACTATAAACAATACTTAATGTTTCTAATTTGTTTACGTGTGTAAGGAGAGTGTGACAATCTGGTAAACAACATTTAATTAATTTGTTTTATTTATATTTAAGATCATTTTGATTTTAGGGCCCAGTTGAGGGTTTCTACAGTGTAAAGGTAGTAGCCATGTCTGTGGTGGAAGATCAGTTCTGGTTGCAGGAGACTGATGGAAGATCATTCTGGTTGTAGAAGGACTGATCTGCTCATTAATATGATGATGGTTTAGGACCAGGATGACTGTGCATATACAGAGAATTAATGTAACGGTCAGTTGATCTGTCTTGGCCAATGAGATTTCTAGATTTTTCTTGTCATTTTATAACAGTTAGTAACCTATATTGATAATAATAAATGGATCTAATTATACATCAATATGTGTGTTGGGAATGCTCGATAGCCATGTGTCTGTATTGTACAGTATCTCTGTTTGTTATTTTTGATACATATGTGTATATAGTAATCATTATCAATAATAAAAATAGCTGTTATGAATGTTAACAGACAGTATGTCTGTCCTCATGCCATTTCAAAATATTTACCGTTGCGATACATTTTTTGATGGTCTATAATTGTTGACATACACTATATTTTTTACTTTATCATCACACCACATATCAATAAGAAAGCAATCTTGCTATCACAGCAAGGAGGCAGCTGACTAAGGAGCTAGAACTTTACTACTAGAACAGTTCTGACTCAGCAAGTGTCAAAGTCTGTTACAGGGTCTGGAAGGCAAATTAGGACCTTCATATAGGGTAAAAAAAACACAAGAGTTTGTGTGCTTGTCCGAGTTGGAGGAAGGGAACTGTATCATCTTTGCAGTTAGCTAAGTGAGGAGGAGAGCTGTAAATGGGGGAAGGGGGCTTAGGCAGAAATAAACCAGGTGTCTGTATTTAGACTTCTCTGTTGCTAACTTTTGGCAAAGAGCAATCTTGCTATCACAACAAAGAGGCAGCTGACTAAGGAGCTAGAACTTTATTACTAGAACACTTCTGACTCAGCAAAAGTGTCAGAGCCTGTAACAGCACACAGCACAGCTGCAACACACTTCCCAACCTCCCATCCCTCCACCCACCCATCGGAGAAGCCCTGTTTTATAGGCACAAAAGTAATTGACAGCAGGCAGTTCCTGGGCAGGAACAGGAAGTAAGGGAGCAAAAGTACACAGCAGGAACCTCCCCATCACTCTCTCTCACACACACACACTTGGGTTTTCAGGATGGAGATGGTAAGTTGCAGGGGGCTGTGGGGCACTTGTCTTCGAGTCTGCTCTGGAGGATGGGTCAGTGTCCTAATTGCAGGAGTTTGAATTACCTTCAGGCTCAGCTGGAAGCAGCATTGAGGAGATAGCCAGTCTGTATCACCAGCTAATGTGAGTCAAGCCAACCTTGTCTTCTTCCCCAGAGGCGCTCTGGTCCTGGGAGTTGGAGGATAGTGGGTCAGAGGAGGGGAAGATTTCAAGGATGGACCACACAGCATCTGTTCAGACCAATACCATTCCAACAAAGAACTGTTTTTCACCACTGGAGAAGATGAAGGATCCTGACTCAGCAAGAGGTGACCCTGACCTCATTGACGGGACCAGGTGTAGTAGAGAGATGGCTTCCAAAGGTGACAAGAAAACATGTGGTGGATCCAGGAGTAAGCAATTTCTTGTTCTGGGGGACTCAATGATCAGGGGAGGTTGAGTTCCACCTGAGTAAAGGTACGCAACCTAAGGTGATGGTTAAATGCCTCCCTGGAGCTTCAGGACAGAGTGACACTGAATGCATCAGGAGGTTGGTAGACAAAGCAGAGAAAGGAACCAATGTTCTGATTCATCTCAATACTAATGACCTGTCTGCTATAACAGTGGAAGAAACCAAGCAAAATTTCATTAAGCTGGGGTATTGGCTGGTGGCTAGAATGACTGCCCTGACATTCTCAAAGATCCTTCCAGTTTGGGGCAAAGGGGATTGCAAAGAAAAAATCAGGAATAAGGACATTGAGGAATTCAATGCTTGGCTACATAGATGGTGTTGTGAAAAAGGATATCCTGTTACAGGTTCATGAGGGAGCTTCTGGGAGAGGAAGCTATTCAGGTTTGATGGACTTGATCTAACGAAGGAGTGAGTGCTCTTGGGCAGAAATTCAATGTCCATCTCAACAATTTAAACTAGGTGAGGGGGAGTCTAATGCTAGGGAACGTATCAGAAAATATACTTCTGATTAAAACTTAGTCGTCACTCCCTAACAAGCAGGAATTTCTCTCCTACAACCTAAGAAAACATGAAAACAGTTGGAAACTCTCAGGAACTGAAATCTGAGCCAGGCATCCACAGGCCCAAGAAAAGAACCAATAGTAGCAAATAACAACAGGGTACTGGACTATTGAAATGGATATGCATCAATGCCAGAAGCCTGGGAGACAAAACAAGCATCCTGTAGGAATGATGGCAAATTTCCAAGTGGACCTAGTGGCTGTCATGGAGACTTGGGCCTCAGAGAAAAATGACTGGGACCTTTCAGTCCCAGGCTATGCCCTGTTCAGACAGGATAAAAGGGAGGGCAAGTGGGGAGTGGTAGCATTATATATAAAGGATGGGGTGAATGCCATCTCAGTAGATAGCATCAAAAAGGAGGATGTAGAATCCTTATGGATGCTACTCAGCTCAGCAACAGGGGAAATAATCCACATAGGTGTAGTATACCAGTCTCCGGGACAGGTTGAGGGCAGGGTTGAACAGCCCCTAAAGGAGATCAGAGGTGTGTCACAAAAAGGGGATACAGTGGTGGTAGGAGACCTGAATATGCCCGATGTTAACTGGAGCATCCCAGTGACAGGTTCTACTAGGAGCCAAAAGGTGACTGATGCCCTACAAGACTACCTACTTACACAACTCGTTAGTGCCCTGAATAGGCTGGACACCATCATGGATGTGGTCCTCATTAACTCAGAGGTAGTAAGGGCTACAGGGGTTGGGGAAGCACTGGCAAACAATGACCACAACTCTGTGTGGTTTGAGTTAGCCCTAGGGGTAGAAAAATCGCAATCCAAGACAGAGGTTTTAAACTTTAGAGGAGCCAGTTTTGACAAAATGAGGGATGCAGCCAGAAGCAAGCTGTTAAGGATCCAGGAGCATTTAGATGTGGAAGAAATATGATGGCTGGTTGAGAGTTAGCCATTTTTGAGGCTACCAGGATGTGCATAAGAACAGTGACCAAAAGAACAAACGCAAAAAATATGGTTCAGTAACCAGGTAAGGTCTGCAATCAGAACCAAAGGAGGCCTATTGGAACTATAAAAAACTCAGGAAGACAGCACATGGGAAGCTTACATTTAGAAGAACAAAGAAGCAAAGAGTATGGTGAAATCAGCTAAGGCCACAATGGAGTTCTGGCTTGCAGAAGAGGTTAAAGAAGGGAGCAAACCCTTTTTCAATATATACAAGAAAAGAAAGAAAGGTGAGGAATAGTTAGATTTAAAGGTGGTGACAGGATAGTGGAGGAGGATAGGCAGAAGGCCACTGTTCTGAACAACTTTTTTGCTCAGTGTTCGTCAAGGAACACAAAGGCCCAGTACCAGTACCAGACAAGCGGCATCAAGGCTGCTGACAAAGATGTTTCACAAATAGAAGCACCATCAATCACCAACAGTAGGGTTAGAGAGGCCCTGGATCAACTCAGGTAGGACAAGTCTCCAGGGCCTGATGGAATACACCCGAGGCTGCTAAAGGAGCTAGCAAGTGAATTGTCAGGTCCATTAGCACATTTATTTAGCAGATCACTTCCAGATGGGGGTAGTGCCAGCAGACTGGAGAAGAGTGGATGTGTTACCTCTCCACAAGGGAGGGAGTTGAAAGGAAGCAGGCAGCTACTGACCGGTCAGCCTTACATTGGTAGTGGGGAAACTGATGGAAACCTTAATAAAACAAGACTTACTGTAGTAGAGTACCAAGATAAGAACGGTCTGCAGGATGACAGGCAACCTGGGTTCCTGGCAGGAAGGTCATGCCAAACAAACCTAATCACATTTTTTGACTGAGTCACTAGAGAACCAAACAGAGGCCACCCCGTGGACCTCCTCTACTTTGATTTCAGTAAGGAAGGCACTTTGATTTGGTGCTGCACAGCCACCTGCTGAAAAAGTTGAAGGACCTGGGCACAGCCAAGTGCATAGTCAGTTGGGTAGGTAATTGACATTGGGACAGAAAACAGAGAGTAGTGATCAACAGGGTGAGGTCTTATGAAGGGGCAGTCACTAGAGGCTCAGTGTTGGGGCCAGTCCTGTTTAATGCCTTTATCAGTGACATTAGCATAGGTATTCAGGGCAAAATTGCCCTATTTGCTGATGATATCAAGCTAGGAGAAAGGGTTGACAGTGAGGAGGCAGTTAAGGACCTACAAAAGACCTACAGAGACTGGAAAGATGGTCCAATGTCTGGCAGCTGAAGTCCAACACAAAAAATGTAAGGTGATGCATTTGGGTACTAGGGAACCCAAGGACAGAGTACCATCTCAACGAGTCCAGCTCAGCGCCACACAGGAAGAACAGGACTTAGGTGTCATCATAAGCAGCACCCTTAAACAGACAAGCCAATGCAACAAAGTTGATAGCAAGGCCAACAAAATGCTAGGGTGCATAGGAAGGGGATTCGACATCAGGAGGAAGGAGATAATTCTGCCACTCTACAGGTCCCTGGTAAGGCCCCATCTGGAGTACTGTGTCCAGTTTTGGAGTCCACATCTGAAAAAAGATACAAACAGGTTGAAGGCTGTTTAGAGAAGAGTGACCAAAATGATCCAGGGCCTTCAAGGGCACTTGTATGAAAAGCATCTGGAAGCATTAAATATGTTCTAACTGAAGACAAGGAGGTAGAGGAGATATGATTGAAACATACAAGTTCCTGAGAGGAATAAATAAGGTGCCATCCTCGGACCTGTTCAACGGAGTCTCCAACTTTAACACTAGAGGGCATAAGTGGAAGTTGGGGGGGGGGCTTTAAGAGGGAGCTTAGGAAACACTATTTTATAGAAAAGGTCATGGAACCATTGAATAAACTGCCAGCTGAGGTAGCGGAAGCAACATCCATGACATCATTCAAGCTGGGGTTGGACAAGGCTAAAGCATGATCAAAAGCAACAGGAGCAGTAGGAGGCATTAGGCAGAAGGGGGGTTAGGTCCTGGGATCTGAAAAGGTTCAAGGAACACATGGGCAGACTAGCTAGACACTTGGCCTCCTTCTGCTGTCTTTTTTCTATGTTTCCATAATTGTTATTGGAGATCAATATATGTGAGGGAATTAATGATAGCAATATTATTATTGTGCAGTATGTCTTTTTGCTATAATTGATACTTATGTGAACATAATAAGTATTATCGATAAGAAAAAATAACCCTTATGACTATTAACAGTTATTAGATGTGTCCTCATGCTGTTTCAAAATATTTACCATGACAATACCTAGTTATATCAATAACAGAAATAGACAATATTGTATATTTTACATTCATATCATTAATGTTAGCAACATTCGATGTTTGCTGTTATATGCATCAATACTATAATTTTATAGAGATCCGACCAATTGTGTGCTTCAATACTTAATAAAAATACTGTATAAATGTATAACTATAGTAAATAGACTGAAATGGCATGAGGATACATGTAATAACTGTAAACAGTTGTAATGGCAGTTTGTTATTATGGATACCTATAATTATAAATTTAGCTTTATTGATAATATTAATTTTAAATACTAAAGGCCCAATTCTAGAAACCAACCCTATGCATAATAGCAAACTGTGTCCGAAGGTCCAGATGCTGACTATGGACACTGCACCCAATTCTGTAAGGGGCAGGGTCCCCACGGCAAAATACTGTGACTTTGACAAACCCACATATACGCCAAATGAAGGGCATATCTGAAAGCTTGTCACAAGTCACAACCCCAGACTGTGAAGGGCGCATGCCCCCAAGCCCGATCCCTAAATTGCGTTATGTATAGCCCATGAGTCTAACCACATTAAAGCCCGATCGATGCCAGCCACTGCAAATGGCACATCCTGTAAAATAGACATACAGAAATAAAAATACAAAAACCCTAACCTGTAATCCCTGGTAGTCTAGTATTTACCCCCTGCCAGACCACCCATCCCTACCCAACCGGTGGTGCACAGCTGCCTCTCACCACCATGGCCAGCCGCCGACTGAGGCTCCATCTGAGTCACGTGCTGTATATTGTATGTGCTCAATGAATGAAATGATAGTTCATTCACTGAGCTCATACTATACAATACATGCTCTGACAGAGCTCAGTGGTAACATGTGAGGAAAGGCGACTGCGGTGCTGGTTAAGGTGAGAGAGTCAGGAGTGGTCTGGCATTGCCAGTGGGGGCTACTAAACTACCAGGGAGATGCAGTTGAGGTTTACTGCTGTTGTTTCTATGTATCTAATACAGAATAATGCCATGAGCAGCCAGCTGATCGGGATCGACAGGTGAGGCGCCGTGAATCAGCTCTGCGGGGCTTTACATACTGCATTTGAGATTGGGGCTCAGGAGACAGAGTAGCCCTGCAGGGCTATTTACAAGGCACTGGGGTCGGGGCATGCTAGCCATGCGGGCTATTTTGCAAGTACTGGGGGTCGGGGGAGTGCTCCAGCCCTGCGAGGCTATTGTACAAGTACTTGGGATCTGGGGCATGCTGCAGCCCTGTGGGGCCTTTTGGTGTTGGTGGGGCATGGCTAGCCCTACGGGGCATTACCATGTTGTTTCTGGGTCACAGCATTGGGGGGGACAGAATAACCCCATGGAGCTTTTGTGTTTTGGGCTCAGGGCAGTGTTGGGGGGGTGGCATACCATCAGGGAGATCGGTGGCCTGCACAAGCAGGCAACCTCCGAGGGCGTATGTACAGTTATGCCAGCTATATGCTGGTGTAATTTATGTTGATAGTTTTCCTCCGGGGGTTGTTGGAGAATAGTGCTCTGGGGGCTGTTGCTGCCCTTCAGAATTGGCCTCAACTGCTGCCGTCAACCCCTGGCGTCATGTCGCGGGGGGGTTTGAGTGTAGTGGAGGCATAAGTCCACTTTGGCACAAGCAGCCTGCAGCATGTTGCAGGCTGCTTTGCAGAATACTGTATGTTGCAATCACTGGCATAACTTGCTACTTGCACCATTTTTTTTGGTGCAAGTTAAGTTACGCCAGATGTACCCTTTTGAGAATCGGGCCCAAATGTGTCATCATGGTGTTTGAACCTATGTGCGGTAATGACACATACAGTTTTATCAATACATGTGAGTGATCAGTGGAATATTAATGATAGCTATGGGAATAAATAGCATACTGTTTAGATATCCATATTAAAAATAGTCTGTTTTACCTGTTTTTATACATTGTTTTATATATGATTGATATAGTTATATATTGACATACCATCCAATTTATTTTGTACCATTTGTACCTACAAAGATTACAATTTAACAATGTTGTTCTTCAGCAAACACAAATCAACACAAATTACTTAACCAAGATACATATTTATTGATGTGTTACATGAAAACATTACTTTTTTATGTTTACAAATACATGAGGCACGTGGAGAAACAAACAAAAAAAAAAAAATATTCAATACGAGAAATATGAAGGTGTTAAAAGCACACCATGGATTGGACAATAGAAACAAACAAAAAAGTTCTACAACACACTAAGAATTGGGGTTCTCGAGATAAAGTAGTGTCAAAACACATTTAAGAAGGTGGCTAATGAAAAGAAAAACAAAACACCATAAAGTGATATAATTTCCTAAGGATGGGGGTTCATGAAAAACAAACAAAAAAACATAAACAGCACTAAATCTTTAAGATGTTAAAGCACATCCTGTGGTGGGAGGGATGGGATAATGGAAAATAAAATAAAACAGTGTTCCCTCTCACTAAGGATCAGGGGCCCGATTTACAAAAACTCACAAAGGCAACACAAATTTTGCGTTGCGCTTTGAGGTTGCCCATGCATCCAGAATTGCTATTCAGTCAGATAGCGCTCTGCTAGGGGTAGCCCGAGGCAGCGATAACCCCAGTACTGCCAGCACTACCCCAGCAGCACTGCCCCAACATGCAGCCAGAAGACATAGCCCTGCAAGAAATAGCATAGGGGGTGCTATTTTCTATTCACAAAGGAAGCCATGCAAATGAGCCCATTGGGCATGCAAGGCACTAGGTGTCCATTTGCATGCCTGTTATGAGCCCATTTGCATAGGCTGGGTGAGTGGTGTGTGCCCCCATTGTCAATTGCCATCCCAAGAAATAAATAACTGAACAGTCCATGGTGGCTAGTGGCCCCATCATCACCACTGGTCACTGGCCTCTTGTTGAAAAAAAAAAAAGCTCCCTGGTGGTCTAGTGGTCCCTCCCCGATTGCCAGTCACAGTCCCATTAGTAATAAAAAATATGTCCCTGGTGGTCTAGTGGTCCCTCCTCTCCCCCAATGATTTCTGTCCCATGGATAGTTAAAGAAATGTCCCTAGTGGTCTAGTGGTCCCTCCTCTCCCCAATGATTGCTGTCCATGGATAGTTAAAAATGTCCTAGTGGTCTGGTGGTCCTCCTCTCCCCAATGATTTCTGTCCCGTGGATAGTTAAAAAATGTCCCTAGTGGTCTAACGGTCCTTCTCTCCCCAATGATTGCTGTCCCGTGGACAGTTAAAAAATGTCCCTAGTGGTCTAGTGGTCCCTCCTCTCCCCCGATGATTGCTGTCCCATGGATAGTAAAAAAATGTCCCTAGTGGTCTAGTGGTCCCTCCTCTCCCCCAATGATTGCTGTCCCGTGGATAGTTAAAGAAATGTCCCTAGTGGTCTAGTGGTCCCTCCTCTCCCCCAATGATTGCTGTCCCATGGATAGTAAAAAAATGTCCCTAGTGGTCTAGTGGTCCCTCCTCTCCCCCGATGATTGCTGTCCCATGGATAGTAAAAAATGTCCCTAGTGGTCTAGTGGTCCCTCCTCTCCCCCAATGATTGCTGTCCCATGGATAGTTAAAAATGTCCCTAGTGGTCTAGTGGTCCCTCCTCTCCCCAATGATTGCTGTCCATGGATAGTAAAAAATGTCCCTAGTGGTCTAGTGGTCCCTCCTCTCCCCCGATGATTGCTGTCCCATGGATAGTTAAAAAATGTCCCTAGTGGTCTAGTGGTCCCTCCTCTCCCCCAATGATTGCTGTCCCATGGATAGTTAAAAAATGTCCCTAGTGGTCTAGTGGTCCCTCCTCTCCCCCGATGATTGCTGCCCCATGGATAGTTAAAAATATGTCCCTGGTGGTCTAGTGGTCCCTCCTCTCCCCCAATGATTGCTGTCCCATGGATAGTTAAAAAATGTCCCTAGTGGTCTAGTGGTCCCTCCTCTCCCCCAATGATTGCTGTCCCGTGGATAGTTAAAAAAATGTCCCTAGTGGTCTAGTGGTCCCTTCACCTCCTTGATCACAGATTGTCATACCACTGGTAACAAAAATATGTCCTAGTGGTCTTTTGGTCCCTCCCAATCTCTCTTTTTTTTAAACTATTTATTTATTGGTTCACAGGGTGAGAGCAACTCATTATTATGTATCACATTTATGATAACATTGAGATAATAAATCAATTCATATACACAGAAAAAATACGTATTTTTTACAGCAGTTTACAGTCTTAGCAACCATCAATATGTGAGATAAGAAAGTAATAGATAAGTCTGTAGATGGGGGGGGGGACCATCCCAAGGATCCCTCTGAAGGTTGAATTAAATGAACGAATGTTGGGTCTATTTGGGAGATATAGAACACCCAGGGCTTCCAGGTCAGCTCAAATCGGGGCAGTCGGCCCAAGTAATGTGCAATACTCTGTTCCAAATAATTAATTTCATTAACTATATGTTGCTATTGGAGTAACGTGAGGGGTGTTTGAGTGTGCCAAAGGCATGTAAGATCCTTTTTTGCAGCCGTAAGTATATACATAACATGTTTTTCTTCCAAGGGACGCCCCCATCATCTAGTAGAAATAAAAGAACCAGTTAAGGAGAAAGCTTCAATTCCACATCAATTAACTGTGCCAAAGCAGAGTTTATATCCTTCAATATGAGGAGAGGCCAGACAGCTCAAAAAAATATGAACTGTATTGGCCCGTACCTCCCCATAACGATGCCAGCAGGCCCCATATGACAGCGGCAGGTACTTGATATGTTTATCTGGGGTATTAAAATATTGTATGGGACATTTCCAAATTAATTCTCACCAATATGGAACCTGTGAGATCATCATCGAAGGGATAATAACTTCCAGCCACTTCTCATAAGAAATTTCTATTGAGAGCTCTTCATCAGCTCGAAGAACTGAGTGGGTAGTCTCTGGCCAGAGATCCCTCAGAGCCTTGTATGTCAACCCTATCAAGTGTGGATAATTCACTCCTTCATAGCATCTATTAGTAATTTTAACAGAGAGGCGGGAGCAGATTAGGGAGGGCATTCCAAGGGGCCCTTCTGCATCAAAAGGTATGGACTTGTAAATGCGAAAATGATCTTGATGGGAAAGTTGGCAGTTAGTCTGAAGGTGGGTAGTGGGACAACTCCATGAGAATCTAAAAATTGATAAATAAAAGACAGACCCAGTCGATGCCATTGTTGAAATGCAAGATCTACCTGGGTTGGTAAAAAACTCTGTTCCGACCGTAAAAGTCATACAAAGTAGAAAATCAAGGATAGGGTGGGAGAATTTTGTATTTTATACCAGATACGAAGGGTGTCCCCTGTACCAAAGGTAAAAGACTTCTAGTCCAGAGGTCCCCATAAGAGGTGCAAACAGTATAGAATGTGTATCAAACAAATCATTCAACACAAACTCTATGTATTTCCAGATAGCATTATAAGTGGGATTTAACCATAGCAAAACAGTTTTGAGAACAACTGCTCTGTAATATTCTGCCAAGTTAGGTAGGTTTAAGCCTCCTCTATCCACCGGTAATTGTAATAGTGACCAGCGGAGTCAAAGGCACTTCCCTGCCCATATAAATCTAGAAAATATTTTATTAAAGGATGTGAAAAAATACGAAGAGGGAGGCACCAGTAAGGTCTGAAATAAATAGAGGAGTCTAGGAAACACTGTTGACCTTAAAGCATCAATTCTTGATAAAAAGGATAAATGTAGCTGGGCCCACCTACTCAGGTCTCCCTCAATAGCTTGAGTTAGGGGTTAATAATTTATTACTTCCAAATGCAAAAAGTTTTGGGGTAAATAGACTCCTAAATATTTTATTTTAGTGCAACACCAACGGGACAGGAATAACCTCTTCAGTCGCTGTGATGGGGAAAAGTTTAAGGTCAAAATTTCAGTTTTCTGCACATTAATAATGTATCCTGATAATTTTGAAAACGTCTGAATAATGTCCAAAACCAATGGGATTGATTGTTCAGGGTCTAAAACAGTTAACAGAACATCGTCTGCATAAACAGAGATTTTGAAAGTCTGCCCCAGTAGGATACCCTTGTCCCCTTCCAGAGCTTGAATTGCCGCAGCTAACGTTCTATATATACTGCAAACAAAAGGGGGGAGAGGGGGCAACCCTAGAGGGTTCCATGTGTTAAAAGGATATGAGCAGATAGATGACAGTTTACTTTAATGTGTGCCTAAGGGGCCGTGTAAATAGACTGAATCATAACAATAAAATCTTTGGAGAAACCAAATCTGTCCACGGTTTTCCACAGAAATATCTATGAGACACGACTGAAGGCCTTGTCAGCATCTAAGCTGATCATAGCCGCTGGGATCAATCTTTGGTTTAAATGGTCAATAAAAGTACTGTTCTTCGTATATGATCCATCATCTGTCATGTACAAATACAACCAGACTGGTCTGGATGAATAATGGATGGAAAAATCCAGGTACCCGTGATTAAGGCACTGGGGAAATGGTGCTGACAATAATGGTGACCTGCTCCCCAGCTCATCCCTGGAGGGCTAGGGTAGGGTAGGGCAGCTGGATTGGGGGGGTCAGTGAATATAGCAACAGGATGTCACAATACGTACACATGTGTGGAGGGAGTGAGCATGCACAGTGAGGGGCAGGAGGTGATGTGAGGGGTTGTGCCATGGTCAATTGCCATGCCGACCCCGTGGCATGGTGGGTGTGTTGCTGGCGTGGGTTAGCGGGGTACTGGGTCCGGGTGCTGGTGTGTTTTTGTTGTGCCCAGCCCAAATCTTTTATTTTTTTACTGTTTTCACTCCCCCGACATGCACCCCCATGGAGTTGAGAATCCTTTAGTAAGAGGATGCCATAAAACAGTAAAAAAGTAAGTTCCCCGGTGCCATTGTGCTGTGCACTGGGGTGACAGAGCGGTGAAAAAAAATTTCGGCACTCTGACTTCTTGATAACGGCGATCGCCTTTAGGCTTTCGCCGTTACCACATAGATTCCAAAATCCCCTCCATTCGATGAGCCAATATTGACATAAAAATGTTATAATCCATGTTCAAGATGGATATAGGTCTGTATGAAGAAGGTAAATTTGGGTTCTTATTAGGTTTAAGAATAGGGGATAAAATGGCATAGGACCAGGACGGTGAGGGAACCCATCCTCCCTGAACCTCACAAAAAGTGGCCAGCAGAGTAGGCAATAATTTCTTTAAAAATGTTTTATACCATTCAGAGGGTAACCCATGCAGGCCTGGACACTTCTGTGTTTTACAGTTAGAAATTGCCATCTTGATCATGGCAGAGATCAGGCGAGCATGGAAGCAGTGTATGGCCATTTCCCATACAACACATGGAGCTCAGAGTCCCCCGACACGGTACACCCCTATTTGGCACAATAAGAGCATATCCATTGAGGGGCGCCCGGTGTACTGGCCCAGCTAGGCCTCCAGTGGCATCAGGATTCTTTTTTTTTGAAATTCAAGATGCTTTATTTGTTTATAGGCATATACACAGAACAGGACAACATACAAGACATTACAATACACAACCCCTCAAACTCCCCAACCCCATCCCTCTCCATGGCATCAGCTTCTCTAATTGTTATAAGTGCATTCCAATACCCTATATAGGGATGTTCAAACAGAGTACAGGGTTTGCAGTTTGCTTCAAAACCTGTCAAATTTGGGCAAACAATTATTCACACTAGCAATGATCTTTTCCACAGATAGGTTAAACAGTAGTTCTTGTAGCCACTCGGAATAAGATATGTCATCCCCATCTAGCCAGTGCCTAAGTACCAATTTATTCACTGACATGGCTATCATGACTAGGTGATACTTCCTCTCTGTGACAGGTATGAGAGAGTAGTCCCCCACTAGACAGGCTAATGGCCCTATATGGTCTGCTAGGCCCAGTAAGGGGTCTACTCTCTGTTTAATGAGAGACCAGAGTGGTGCTATCTTAGGGCAGTCCCAAAAAATGTGGTACAAAGAACCAATGCCTTGCATGCAATGGCTGCAGGATGCATTGGGGGCCCTACTCATTTTAGCCAGCTTTGCTGGAGTATAGTACATGTTGTGAATAATTTGGAATTGCGTTAGTCACAATCTGTCCCAAGTTATAAACCTGTGAGTATCTTGCCAGATTTTGGTCCAGTTGAGCGTATTCTCCCGAAACTGAACGGCCCAATATTTAGATGACCCATCCAGATGTGGGAAAGCCCTCTCCAAAAGACTGGAGTAGATTCTGGAAATTGCATGTGATTCTGTGGCAAGTGAACTTATGTGCCGCAGAAACCTTCCCTCTTCCCCTGCTTCCTGCTTTAACTGTGAGTTAGCTATCATATGCCTAATTTGAAACACTTTAAAGTTCGAGTAGGGTCCTAAGTTACTATCTCTAATAATAACCCTTGTTGCATGGACCTGTCCATTCTCCCACAGGTCTGTTATTAGTTTCCCAGCCAGCTGTGGAAGCCAGGAGACTTTAACCATTTGCCCTCCTATCTTGAAATTTGGGTTGCCCATTAAAGGTTGTTTCGGATCATGGGTATGTCTATAAGCTAGGAAGGTACACATCTGAGCATGAACTTTCACCAAAACTCATACTGGATTGTCTTTCAGAGCTAAAGGAAGCAGTTTAGGGGGATATATGCAAGAGAGCAGTGGGGGATAAGTCCCGAGCCTTTATGAGGACCTTCTCCAGTAGTAACCATAGGGGACTGTACTGGCTCAGACCTAAATCTTCAGTGTGACCTAACCATCTCAGGTATTTTGCAGTGGCTCGCCCAATAGTAAAGTTTAAAATGAAGTCTCAGCCCCTTTAAGATTAGGAAGTAGTTAGTCTGCCGTAAGCCATATGGGCCTGCCTGTTTTTCCATATAAATGTGGTGATCAGGGTGTAACTAGAGAACCATGACTGTGGCAACCACAAATTCAACATGTTGAGGATAGAATATATGAGGAGTATATTCATTTTGACTAATTTATTCTGCCCCAGAGCTACAACGGCAACTTCATCCATCTGTCTAAGTCCTGTTTGATGACCTGAGTCAAGCCTCTAAGTTATAGTCTCTGGAGGATTTTGCATCTCTTGTTAGAATAATACCTAGATATTTCAATTTTTTTGTACTCCCACTGCACACCTAGGCCTTCCACTTCACTTTTGTGGGTGACCATATTTAAGGGGAAAACTCTAGATTTCTCCAGATTCAGTTTGTAATTTGATAATACTCCAAATTCCTGGATCAATTGTAGTGTTCTGCTCACTGAAGCTCTTGGGCTCGACAGATGGAGGAGTATATCATCAGCATATGCTGACAGTTTGAACTCTCAAGAGCCAATGGTTATTTCCTGGATTTCAAGGTCTGTTTTGAGCCAAGCTAGGAGGGGTTCCAAGTACAGGTTAAATAAACGAGGAGATAGCGGGCATCCTTGTCTGGTGCCCTAGAAGAAGAATCTTAATAAAGGTTGTATTGCAATATATATGGGCACTAGGTGTAGTATATAAAGATTGGATCCATTGCACAAGAGGCGAGGAAGCCAAACCTATGTAGTGTTCTGAAAAGAAAATTCCAGTCCACTCTATCGAAAGGTTTTTCTGCATCCAGAGACATCAATACAACAGCAGATGCATTGTCCCAGGATGCAGAGAATATATGATCCAAGTTCCTCAGGTGGTCTGAGGAAGACCTGCCTGCCATGAAGCCCACTTGGTCTGCTCAAACCAAAAAAGGCATAATCTGACTCAATCTGGTAGCTAAGATTTTTGCTAGTATCTTAAGATCATAATTCAGGAGTGATATTGGTCTGTAGTTCGAGACTAGCTCCGGGTCCCTCCACTCTTTGTGCAATATGATTATCAGGGCTTCAAAGGGGTGAGGATCACAGCCTCTCCTGTTAATATGGATTGAAACAAATGGAGCAGCCATGGAGATAGTTCCTCTTCCAGTTCCTTATAGAAATTAGGAGAGAATCTGTCTGGGCCAGGGGATTTATCCAGTGGTAAGGTGCGGATCGCTGAGCGAATCTCTGCCTATGTGAGAGGAGAGATCAGCAGGGTCTGTTGTTCTTTGGAAAGACTGGGTAGAGGCAGTTCCTCCAGGTATGCATCAACTCGGTCTACCGAGGGGGGAGGTCAGGCCTGGCACTGTATAAATCTGTATAGAACTCTTGGAATTCTGCCATGATATCCCCAGGGCTTGTTCTGAGGGTATCATCCACCTGCGATTTAATTGCATTTACCAATCTTGAGCTTCCTGATGCTTGACCCTTAGTGCTTAACAACCTCCCCGCCTTCTCTCCTTGATCTATGTATGTAGAGCTCATTTTAAGAATTGCGTACTCAGCCTTTTTCCCCAGCAAATCATAATTAGCGAATAAGTGAATAAGCTCTTGCCGTTATGTCTCACTAGTGGAAGGAGAGAGATTTTTTTCTAGTTCTCTAATACTCCTCAATAGCTCTTGCAACTGTTGTTCCCTATTTTTCTTTTGCCAAGAGGCAATCTTTGTGAGTTCACCCCTTAGGAAGCACTTCAAACCCACCCACTCCATATCTGCCTGGCCTGTAGTATTCAGGTTGTCGTCTGTGTAGTGTTTAATACAGGACTTTAACCTTTCCACTATCTATCTGTCTTTTAGTAGACAATTGTTAATTTTCAGATTGTCTCAATCTTCTGGTTAGGATTTAGAGACAGGGTGCAGGTCACTAAGGAGTGGTCTGAAATGACTTCTGGAGAGATATGGCATTCCATGAGGACTAGGAGGAGCTGTTTACTAATTAAGAAATATTCTTTGCAGGAGGAGGTCCCATGCACTAGGGATTGAAATGTGTATTCCCTCAGCTCGGATGTAATACCCTCCAGGGATCACTTAACCCCAGTTTGTCTGTCAGGTCCCTAATGGCCCGCTGCACTGGGGACAGTCCGACCTATGTCTTGCCTGTTCTGTCTGCAACTGGGGAAAAGGTAAGTTCAGTCATCACCTAGTAGAACAGGTGCAGACAGGAAAGGCAGCAGAATATTAAGCAACTCCAGAAAAAGAGAGAATGTCTGTATTAGGTCCCTAAATGGGCGAAGGACTATGCTAGTCCTCTCTAGTGTACCGATAATAAATACATATCTTCCCAAGGGATCTCGAATACATTGACTGCATTGAAACCCTAAATTTCTTGTCAATAAAATAGCAACACCTCTGCTCTGGGTGGACAACCCAGCTGCATAAACCTGACCTATATAGTTTCTGCAGCACATTTGCTTCTGTGTGCAAGTAAGTGTGTATCCTGAAGGAAGAAGATTTGCCTTTGACCAATTGCAGATGTTTAAAAATTCTATACAGCTTGTTTTTGCTGTGCATCCCTTTCACATTCAAGAAATTGCCCTATAACTTTAGCCATGTAATTCTAACTCAGCTGACCTTGGTTGACCAAATATAAGTAGGATAACAAGAACTCCTTTGCTGATGCCATGGCGCCCACCCACCCCCCCTTTCCCCAATACAAAACAATATATATCCTCCAGGCCTTCCCCTCATCCCTCCCTTCCAAACTTGTTGTGAGTACATCTTGTACTTAAGCTTGCCCATATCTGACCACCCCCAATCCCCCTGTTAACACTGGACCAGCTAAATTGACCAGGTGGCAGTAGGGCCTTCTCCTTGATATGGTGCGTGATGCTGCTAGCCTCAGTTTCCACCATCCCCCGCCTCTCCCCACTAGTAAACTGGAGAGTGTTAACTCATCCCCAGCAAATAGCTGATCCTAGAGTCCCTGGGGGAAAATTAGCTCTTATACTAAACCAAACTGTATACAGCAGATAACAATCCCTACAGGGAACAGCATGAGGGGCATCTCCCCACTCCTGAAATGCCGCAGCATGGGATTTCTTTGCCCTGGCCCTTGGTCAGGCCGGATTAAAGTACTGTCCATGGGTCACTCAGACTGCACAAGGAGAAAACTACTGGATTGTCCCTTTCCCACCCTCATGGTACCCATAATAGTGTTTTCCCTTATCCCATATTGGTATCCAGTTTAATAGCCCTGATCAATGCCCAGGAATTGCTAGGAGAAGAGAACCTTAAATCAGTAACCTTAGGAATAGCAAACTTCGTGGAAACAATTATGAAATTCTTCCCAGTCCAAATAGGCAAAACACAGTAATTTAAGTAGAAAAATAAACTGTATGAATGCTATATAACTCCTGCAACTGAGAGCACAACAGGTGCACTCTAAACTTCATTGTCAGTAAAATTAAAATACATATATTCAGGCTGGAGGACTGATCATATCACCACCTTTCTGCAACCTTGCGAGGGTGTGCACTTGCAAGCAGGCCTCATGCCTGCAGTAATGCCGTGGCTGCACCAGGATGGTTGTGTGCATCAATGAGGTGCAAGGAAGCCGACAATGTCACTGAGCGTTGACGCACAAACTGTAAATGCACAGTCCACATTATTCTGCCAATTCTATCTTCCTGACCGATGTAGAACCAATACATTTCGGGGTGGGAATAGGAAACAGCCGAGATCGTACACAATCCATTCCGGCAGTGAATTGCTTCTACAGATCGACCCCACTGGACTGTAGTCAGTCAGAGCCAGGCCTCCCTGGGCTACGAAATTTAGTTCTATCAGCCCATTCTCAGTCCCTTGTTCAGCAGTAAAATATGTTGCAAACCCCTTAGCAGAAGCTTCCACACAAACAGACTCACCCTCTATAAAGAGACTTCACTTCTTGAACACATCTGGCAGTAAACGCTGTAGCTCTTGAACTGCCTGCTCATTTGATTCAAACATGTGCCACTTGTCTTGTACCCTGACTTGGAGCTGGGCCGAGTACATCATTTGGAAGTGCACCCCAGCCGGGATGAGGTGGGAGACAGTGGAGTGGAAAGACCCCATTTCTGGCATACTGATGCTGGCAGGTCTTGTGATATGAGAGTTTTGTGGCCTTCCCATTACGCTTGTATCTCTTGTAACTTCATCTGGATGTGCTGTTTATCCAGAAATTCAGCAGACATAAAATAAATGGGCAGGGGTGAGCCTGAATCTGGCCTGGAGCGAGAGTGCGATGGGCGCGCTCCACTATAGAAGGCCCATTAGGAGAGGGCCTGCTATTTTTCAGTAGCTTTTGAGTGAATAGAGTGGGAGGGGACCTCTTCATCTTCCGGGAGGCCAATGATTGCCAAGTTATACGATGACTGCATCCCTCTGTCCTCCAGCTTCAATTCCATCTTGGACATTTGCCTTTTAATAGCTACAATTTCAGGGTCCGTAACTGTTTTCCACTTTTCAAGTGAAATTGCCATTGTTTCCGTGTCCCTCGCTTGCCAGGACATGTCAACTAGATCTCTTTTCAGTGAGGATACCTCGGATGTTAGTAGGGCAAGTGCATCTTGGAGTGGCTTCATTTCCAGCAGAAAGCGTTCCTCTGAAAGAGGCATGATTGCCGTTTGCTTGGTGGAACGGAGCTGTTTTGGAAGTCAGCTGTCTTGCTTTCTTTGCAGCCTTGTCCGGGAAGGTGGAGGAGTATGGCGTGGGAGCTCCTGCTTCATAGTTTCCTTCATTCTGCAGGGACGGTGCATTTTCCAACAATCGGTACCCAGATAGGATGTTTAGGTGTTGTCTTCTATTGTTATCGCTGATACAGATGGTGATTTTAAACCAAAAATAGGAGAGGAAGAGTGGGAGAAAGGTAGAGACACTGCTTACTCTTGCCAGACATTGCGTGACTGTGGCATCAGGATTCTGCAAGACATCCTCATGCCAGACACCAATGACCTGATGTCTTTTGAGCAAGTGTGGACATGCTACCATATCCCTGCCAAGGACTTCTGGAGATTTTTGCAGCTCCGGAGCATGGTCAAGGCCTACCTAGCTCAACGGGGGGAGGACTCATATTGGCAATGGCCCGACTCCTTACATAAGGCTGACTCACAACACGGCCTTGCAGGTGGCTTCTAAAAAACAATACAAGAGGCACAAGCAGACCCTACTGAATCATCTCAAAAGAGGTGGGAGGCCGAGCCTGGTATCTCCCTTCTCCAAGACAGCTGGGAAAGCACCTTAAACTTGCACATACTGCCTGTAGAGATGCCAAGAGCCAGATCATGCAACTGAAAATACTACTTCATTGGTACAGAACCCCAGCGGCCCTCCAATCCATGGGCCTCTCCTCCTCCACTCCTGTTGTAGATGCCAACAACCTTCCACCCACCTGTTGCACATCCTCTGGCTCTGCCCAGTGCTTGCCCCTTTTTGGCAAGCTGTGCTGGATGACTGTACTAAGGTGGCAGGTCACCCAGTCAGGCACTCGAATGTGATGCTCCTCCTGGGGGATGCAACCTCCCTAGACCTATTATCACACTCACTGCAGGTGTGGGTATTAGTCACAGTACTCGAAGCAAAGCGTGAAATTTTAATGAGCTGGTGGAAACCTCATCCCCCATCTCTCCAGATCTGAAGGGTGGCCCTAGCTCAGGCTGCCACCCTGGAGAGACTCTCGTACTCATAACTGGGACAATTTGCTAAATATCAGAAAAAATGGGGCCCTTATCTGCAATCGCACTTGTGCTTAGTCCCTCCTCCTTCTCCGGCCAACCCCCCAATAAAGAGAATCTTCTCAGGCTGACCACCAAATGATGCTCCACCTTATAATTTCCTGGAAGTGTTTGTTGCAGACTACAGTCTCATGCATATAAGACTTGTTGTATGCATTGTAGGACTGCTGAATACACTTATAGCTAGTCTTCACTTATATATAGTGTTATTCTGCCTTGTGCATTTTAAGGAGTTATTTATTTAACTTGCATATTATACTGGTTCGCCCTAATGTCTTCATGTGTATGTTCTGATAGATCATCCATTTTGAAGCAGTGAATGTGGGTATTGTTGCTTTCTGTGTCACTTGTGATGCTGAGCTGTGTACTTTGGAAAACCAATAAAATTTTCTATGTTAAAAAAGAAATTGCCATCTTCACCTCTGACTCAGTGATTGGGGCCTGTAAAAGGTCCACATGGGATTGGGATATATTAGGTAGGGAAAGGCTAGAAAGAAATAACTTGACCCATCGTCACCCGGAGAGGCTTGGTGCAGTTAGGCAAAATAAGACTGAAAGCTCTCAATAAGAAGGTATGAAAAACTGAGCAGCCATGCTGTGGGTGAATCAGTTGGGTGATACAGAAGTCACTCTGTGACCTCGCTAAGGTCTGCATGCCTTTAGGGTCACCTATATAGCAATATTTTTTTAAAAGAAAAGAGCTTGTTGGACTTTTTCATCTAAACTTCTCTGAGCTCGACTTTCAGATAAAAAATACAAGCAGAGGCTTCAGGAGTTAACAGACATAGATTGTTGGAGTTGTTGCAACTCTGTCTGCAATTTAATATAATAAGCCTCTCAGCTGGACCGGTGACGCAGAGGGCTGAGGCACTGGTGCCTTACCTCTTCCCACTCCGATGACCCAGGGTCGGGAACGACCTTGAGTCTCAGAGGGTTGGCCAGGGGGAGGAGAAATAACCATCCCCTGGACTGCTCTCCTCCTCCCTGGAGGGAGGGTGGGGAGAATCGTGGAGGCACTGGTGCCTTACCTCTTCCCACTCCAATAACCCAGAGTCGGGAACGACCTCGAGTCTCAGAGGGTCGGCCTGGAGGGAGGAGAATTGAGCATCCCCTGGACTGCTCTCCTCCTCCCTGAAGGGAGGGTGGGGAGAATCGTGGAGGCACTGGTGTCTTACCTCTTTCCACTCCAATGACCCAGGGTTGGGAACGACCTCGAGTCTCAGAGGGCCTGGAGGGATGGTGGGAGAATCGTGGAGCACTGGCTCCTGGTGGTGGCCAGGGATGGTGCAGGTTTGGTGATTAATGTGTGGGTTGGTGAGGGCTGGCATCAGATGTACTGTGTGCGGAGCACATGCAGCAATGTCCTGATGCCATTGCATGCACACACCATGGGGGACTGAGGGACAAAAAGAAAATTACCAACCCTCTGGTGCGAGTGATGGCGGGTTTCAATGACACCGAAGAGGAAAATATACATTTACCAGAGTGACTATTTGGCCACACAAGATACCTGCTAATATAACGTAGCACTCCGAGGGATCTAGATATTGCTTTTGGAGCTGGAACAGTGTGGAAGCCAGCACTAGGACAGCCACTCCCCTTCATTTACCCTCGGAGTAGGAGGAAGCATATACCTGGTATCGACCCCCCAAGCAAGTTTTTGATGCTCTGCTGAAGTCAGGTGGGTCTCTTGCAGGTATATTATATCTAATTTTTGTTTACAGAAATATTGAAATACCCTAGACCTATTAATCAGATCATTTAGCCCATTTATATTAAGGGAAAATAATTGAAATGGGGAGATAGCCATTATGTGAAATATTAGGATTGTGGACCTAACTGGCGAATCCCAAATTCCTCCATCTTTACCCTAATCAGCCCCCCAATGGCAGAAAACCCCCAAAAGGCTCTTTCTATCAAGATGTTTCAAAAACATAGCCCAGTACCCAGCATTATTAATTGATTATGTCCTTCTTGGTTGTCACCCCTCATAGTTACCTGTTGAAACCATTGACATAGATTAATAAAATTAGTTGTAGATACTCCCCCGTGACGTTTTATGAGTTTTAACATACAAAATGCAATTTTACAGCATATTTCTATAACAACAATAGTCAAACTGTAAATCAACAGGTTAAATAATCAGTGAGGTGAAGGTAATGTAATAACCTTCACTCCTGTCTCAACTATATACAAGCAAAAATGCACCCCCAAAAGTGGTGCAATTATAAACCCAACCATCAAAATATATACATTTGATCTAGAACTTCAAGGTAAGGAGTCCATTTTCAGTCCCATTATGAGCTCAACCTTTAAATCTAGGAAAACCAGGAAATTACCTCCTGGGCCTCAGTGGGACAAAAGACTCCATTAAAATTAGAAAGACTATGGTAACTGAGACACTGGAAAAATAATATTTGAAACAAAATGTGCATCCCAAGGTTATATAAATAATAAGGCATCTTCAGGAAGACAGTCGTCCCCTCCCCCCATCATAGTTTAAGTATCAATATAAGCGTGATAATATCGATATCAAAGAAGAAAAAAAATTATCTGTATGAGGAGTATCCAGGAGAGTAATATCCAACCATTAACACTACTGGTGAGGAAATATACATATATATATATATATATATATATACAGAGAAAAAATTAAATAGTTGAATAAATAAATACCCTCCAATGAACCATCTAATGGAAAGGGTTTGTTCCCCTCCATGTCAATATAACAAATGATGGTCAAGTATGGTGATCTAAAGCAAGAAGCAATCATAAGCATAACATTGTGTGAGGGTTCCTCCAAATCCAACGTAGTTCCGAGATCTCACGATTATACTAATTTTTAGAAGTACAGGACATCTTTGCTAAGTAATTTTGCTCATTCTAGAAAGGAAAGAGGGTATTCTTTCCCTCAGACTTATGTCCATGCCCATAGAGACAATTAACAATAAATGTAAGAAATGGCATAAATGATATGTGTCCCTATTATCAGGGTCTTATTTATTTATTTAGCTTTTGTTGACCGGGTAAGTGCACTAGACAAATCCTGCCTATTTTCAGGCACGACCCGGGGGAGGGGGATACAGATGAATGCCAACTGACCTTGAACCAGATTAAGCTGTTGGTGGTATTTTTAGTGAATGAGGGAAATTTGGCCAGGACACGGAAATTCCCCTCTTTCGATAAGTGCCATGGGATCTTTAACATCCACCTGAACTACCACCACCAATCCAGGCAGATGGGACCTCAGTTTAACGTCTCATCTGAAGCGGCACTAAGTGCAGCACCCCTCTCTGCTGCACTACAGTGTCAGTACTGGGATATTAACCCAAGTGCCAGATGTGGGAACTGAACCCACAGCCCTCTGATCTCCCGGCCTCAGAGGTGAGTGTGCTACCTACTGAGCCACTGACACTGCTAAGTCAAAGACACTTATAAGTAATTCGAAAGAGTTCAACAAGAAATAGCTGCTCCATAGCCATCACGAGCATTGCAGCAAGAGTGTCCCAGTATTTTGTCTCTCTCTATCCCGGCTGATGCATTTACAAAACAAGTAAAATAATGGATTAAGTCTAACTGGTCTTCAGAGTGTAGACCCAGAACTAAAATAAAAAAAATTAGAACTCAACATCCTCTTGAATACCAGAACTACGCTCCAAAAGTCCTCCATGTAAATACTGTCAGTCTGGGCATGATAGGCAGTATGCAGACAGATGTGAGGAACAGCATATCCAGGATGAATCAAGAATTCAGACTGGGTGGTGAAAAATGACTTACAATATCTCTCATGGAAACTCAGTCTGAAAATCTTCAGCGATCCTCAGAACTAGTCAATTCTCTATTATAATGCCACCTCCTAGATATAAAAGAACAAAGTACTTACAGAAGCATTCAGTCTTAGAAGGCACATCAAAGGCATTAATCGAGCTATGCCAAACTGGGTCTCTCTCAGATCTACGGCGCAGTGACATAGCAATAATTAAGAGTCCAACAGAGTATTTCACGGGTTCCCACGGGCTGATCATTGAAAGCCTGCTAGATACTCGGAGATCCATTTAGTAGATTGGGAACCCATCTCCAGTGATTTCTCAACACGTTGTATCGTCTGCCAATGGGAAGGCATTGGACCAGGCATTGTAGTGAGAGGGTCCCATTGTTTGAACTGCAGGCCTTGTTTTAATAGTTCCTTCCATGGCTCCTTAGCTGTCTCAAACTCCTTTTGGCCTCCTGGAAGCTGTACCACCAACTGGGCAGGGTATGGAGTTGAACATTTGTACCCTTCTCCTTCAAAATAGGGAGAATGTCTGAGTAAGCCCATCTACTTTTCATTGTTTCTGGGGCAAAATCGTTGTCGAGGAAAATTTGGGTCTGTCCATAAAAAAACATTTGTCTACACCATGCAGTCAGCAAAACCTATTCTTTAACAGCATAGCTCATGAAATGGGCTATTATAGATCTAGGACGGGCATTAGCTCTTGCCGGTTTAGGGCCCAGGGCTCGATGTATTCTCTTGAAGTCAAAAGACACTTCAGGTGGTAACTCTAGGGCTGTACGAAAGAGAGTTATAACAAACTCTGTGATATCTTGGCCCTACGAACCCTCGAGGACACAGTAAATTTAAATATTTTTTGTCGGGCTCTGTTCTCTACATCAATCTGATGGGCGGAAGTTTGAGCTTGTTGTTCTTGCAAAATGTTTACTGTCTCTTCCAAATCATCAACACAGTTTTCCAGTTGTTATCTGCTGCTCCGAATCATCCACTCTTTGCTCAAGGACCATCACGTCTGGTGAAGCTCCATATACAATTGTTTAACTTTGGATCTGAAAGATAGTAATTCCTTGTAGAATGTTTCTAATTTTACTCTTTTGTTTTTTGGTCTGTTACGTGGAGTCTTCACACCATCTGGACAGTCCTTCACATCTGCTGAGGCCTGGGAAAGCTCTGAATCCGACTTGGCGCCATGCAGGATAAGTTGGTTGTCGCTCATTTTTATGTTCAAAGAGCAGTATTTTCCCCATTCTTCAACAAAAATGGTTCACCGTAATGATCTATCCCCATTCATAATATAGTGCTGTAGTTAAACCAAGAATGATAAGTTGTAGCTGGGGATCTTTGGTGGGGGGAGCGAGGAGCTCAGGAATTAGGCTGCCAACATGGAGAAGCCTCAACCAGAAGTCTGGTCCCTCCCAATCTATGATCTAAATACATAAAAAAATGCAATAACAGGGTGCAATTAACAATTATTTTTGCAATTTACAGGGTCTATTAATTAATTAAATTAACATTAATAGAAAAATGGGGCAATTAAATGAAGCATTAAATTAATAATTAACAATTAACCAACTCTGCTGATCACTGATCGTCGTCCCAATGATCATAAAACATATTTTCCTGGTGATCTAGTGGTCCCTCCCACTTTCTGATCACCGATTGCCATCCCATTAACCATAAAACATATTTTCCTGGTGGTCTAGTGGTCCCTCCCCTTCCCCAATTGCAATTGTCATCCCCATGATAAAATTAAAAACACCTCCCTGGTGGCTAGTGGTTCCCAATCCCTGATTCACTGGTTTGTATGAGGAAGTAACTGTTCCTAGTGGTCTAGTGGACTCCCACCCCACCAGGCAGGTTGCCCACCACCTGCTCCTCCCATCCTGAAACTGAGCAGGCAACTGGCACAGCCCTCATCCCTCCACCACAGCTGTCATGGAGTGTGTACTTCCTACAGTACGTGCCAATTGATTGACAGCTGAGCTGTCAGTCAAGGGGAGCATACTGTTTAAAGTACATGCTCCAAGACAGCTCAGTCAGCTGCTGGCCATGGTGGAGAAAGGAGTGCTGTGCTGATCGCCAGCTTGGTTTTGGGATGGGGGGACAGTGAGGTGGTAGGGCACTAATTTCCAGGGTTGGGAGTCCACTACCCCAGCAGGGGCAATTACTTTTCATACAATCAGTAGATCAGGGATGGGGGGGGTGGATCCACTAGCCACCAATGAGATGCTTTTAGTTTTATCATGAAGACGGCGACTGGGTAAGGGGAGGGACCACTAGACCACTGGGATATATTTTTTATTAATGATGGGATGCAATCATCGATCATCAGGGAGAGAGGACCACTAGACCATCAGGGACATATTTTTATTACCAATGGGACTGCGATTGGGAAAGGAGAGGGATGACTAGACCACCAGGGGCATATTTTTTTATTATCAACTGGATGGCGATTGGTGATGGGGATGCTGCTGTTGCATAGAATTAAAGCAAGCTCTCAGCCAGAGGCATTTGCTCCATGGAAGGGGACCTGAAAAAGGCCCTTGCATGGAGCAAATGCATTGTGAGTGGGACAGCGCTGATATTCAGGTCCTGTTCACCTCATTTGAACTGTGGCCCCTCCTCACTTTGCCCCAGTGCAAAACCAGTTTCTGCGTGTAAACCTGGCTTTTGTGAATACCACCTCAGTGCAAAACTCAGTTTGTGCCATGTACACTGGGTTAGCGCCAGGGCAACGTTTTGTGAATCAGGCCCCAGGTTTTGTTAAAAAAACAAAAACACTACAGACAATGTTAGAATTATCTCGTATGTACAATATACAAAAACACACTAAAAGTAAAATAAAACAAGTGTTAAGCCACATTTCCTGATAAATCTTTGGTGTTTACCTACTACACACAACTCCCCCTGCAGCCCCCTTCTTTATTTAATAGTATTTCCTTAGGCTTATCCTATACATGTGTTAAACAGCACCTAGTATTATACTAACTGTGGTATCAGGCTTTTCCATACGTGCACACCTCTATACAGGTAGTCTGACTACATGTTACCTGTGTATTCTGTCATTATACTACCTAACTGGTCTTCAGCAACTCCATCCCACTTTCCCTCCTGCATCGTTATTTAGCATTATTCCCTTACACCTATTCTATGGGTGTGTGAAACACCACTCTCTATTTTTCTAATGGTGATGCTAGACTGCTCCATGTGTGCAGAATTATTTCAGTGAAAGTTCCATTCACCACTTTTTCCACTTTGATCATTGTTTTTTTATCACATGTCATCTTTCATTTTATATCAAAATCATCAAAAATAAATTGTGAAATCCTGTAACTGCTTTCATGCAATATTTTCATACTTATTGGATTATCCTTTCTTTTGTGACAGTGTCTTGCTCAAACAAGACTTCCACAATTTTCTGCGCTGGATCCAGCCCAACCAACTTTAGGCTAGCACTAAAAAACAGTGTCCAAGACATCTGACTCCAGTCATAAATTGGCCAGGCTCCCCCCCGCCTTTTTCAGCTTGGATGGCACACATCTTGAAGTGATTCTCTTCTTCAAGTATCTCGCCATGTGACTTAACTGGAGACTTGACTTCTCTGCCCACTCCAAAGCCATCTACTCCAAGCTCCACCTCAAGTTTGTAGCCTTGTATTTAACAATGACTGCCTCTCCCCAAAGGTCTACCAGGAATTGGTTACCAAAATGGTGCTCCTGGTCTTTCACTATGTGGATGTGGTGTACGGTACTTCCCTCTCCTCTTCACTTGCCAGATTAGACACCCAATGTAACACCTTTGGTCATTTTGCTACCAACTCTCCCACCTCTTGCACTCACCACTGCTTCCTTTACTCCTCCCTATCTATCCTCCCCTACCCTCATGTCTCCAGTCCCACTGTGCCTCCTTCATCTCCAAATACTGGTGTGGGTCCTTCATATTACCTAGTGCACTCCTTTCACCCATTCCCTCTGCATCATACTCTCTCCACTCCAGGGATCCTCACACCTTCTCCCTCTCCCACCCTCTTTCTTCTGCTGGGCAATCAGCTTTCTCCTATTGCCTTCTCTCTCTCTAGAACCTGCTCCCTCCTCTCCATCTCTCACTCTCCTCCCCCCTCTTCATCTCTCATCTTCCCCCATTTCCCTTAGGCAGCAGAACCAGATAAAGCTCCTCCCCTCTACCTCCTGCTCCTGTCAGCTCCCTACATGACCTACTCATGGTGTCTTTCCCACCCCCACTATGTATGCCCCCCTGGAGTCAGTTCATGTTGCTAGAGCTACTGCACTGAATTGTTTCAACCTGTTTTATACATTGGCTGTGCTTTTGCACCCAACATTAAGTGGCAATGATAGGGATTTTGGAGGGAAGTGTCACTGTCGAGCACATTGCAGTTTACAAAAGCAGGGACTTGGCAGTTACACCAATGACCACTGACTGTGGTCCTGACATCAGTCCTGCCTGCTGGTTGAAAACTTTGTGTACTTCAAAGGACTGAAGCCACTCAATCAGACATAGCTTTGGTCCTTTGATTTGCATGAAGCCAGTCAGCAAACAGCTGAGTGGCTATCAATGTCAAAACCCTCCCGCTGCCTCCTCTGTGTGCATTCCCACCCCACCCTCCATTCCAGTCCCCCATGTAAATAAAATGAAAACCCTCCCACTTCCTTGCTCTGTGTGCTATCCCACCCCGCCATTCATTCCCATCCCTGCTTAAACAAAACAACCCCCACTCTGTCCCTCTGTGTTCTGTCCCACCCCTCACCCTCTGTTCCCATCCCGCTCATAAGCAAAATGAAAACCCTCCACTGCCTCCTTCTTTGTGTTGTACCACCCCACCCTCCATTCCCATCCTCCACATAAATACAAAATGAAAACTCTCCCCCTCCCTTTGTATGCTGTCCCATCCCCACCCTCCATTCCCATCCTCCATATAAACATGGAGCTGCTGTTCACTCCAAATAAATGCAGTTTACAAGCCCCCCTTCCCCCAGCAGTTTTGGGCACTGGGGATCCCATTCCCAGTGTCCTGAAATAATTTATTTAATTCCTGTAGCCTGAAAGAAAAAGACAGTCCCCCAATGTCTTTTTTTAACCTGAAAAAAAGAAAACAGTCCCTCGTCGTTGCCGCCGTGCCCCTGCCCCATCCCGACCCTTCCACTGAGCACCCACCACCCCACCACCTTATCTTATATTTACCACCAGAGGTCATACAATGTCATCTTGTAGGGACCAAGACACATCTGCACTCTTCAAAGCTGAACCATGAACTCGTAATCAAGGTAAGTGCTGTGTAATGTATTTCAATGGCATTTTGAACTTATGTTGATAACTTTGCCATTTTTTGGATTTTTTGACAAATTTTCAACCTGTCCTTTTGGGACCCCACCTCATGAACACTGGCACTGTCATTTCATTAATCAAGCCGGAAGATGATTTCCGGTTGCTGTGCAAAATCACCTTTCAGGACCGAATAAAAAATGTCACCATCAGTGCTCATGAGATGGAATCCAAAAGACCATGTTAATTTGGTGATATTCCTTCAAATGGCGAGTTATGCACATTCATTAAATTGTTCTATGCACGAGCATAACTTAGGTAATTTTCAATAATTTGACTCAAATTTTCCACATAGCCATTTTCATACCACCTCATGAACAGTACAACTGTCATTTTCACATCTTGTCTGAAACATGTTTTCGAACCTGTGACATGGAATGGCGTTTCAGCTGGGATTTGAGAATTTTCACCTATGGGGTTTATGAGGTGGGGTCATAAGAAGACTATGTTGAAAGTTTTGGGTCCAAATACTAAAAAAAAAAATTTATTAAGTAATGTTGTTTGCAGGGATTTGTCTGTTGCACCACTGGGGAATGGGCTGCCTTTCTGTGCCAGTGAGCTGAGTTCAGGTGTGAACTCAGTGTGTTAGTTACTGGAAAAGGCTGATGGGGAAGGTGCTGTAGCATTTGGCACCAGCCCCAGCCTGGGTAAGGAAGGAGCAGTATGTTGGCACAGACACCACACCCTGTGGTGGGTTGGGGAACCTCACCCATAAGGTATCAATATGTGTGCTGGGTCCTGCTGGTGTTTTTGCACGTGTGGCATGGAATGACGTTTTGCTGGGGTTTTAACATTTTTTACCTAATGTGTTCATTAGGTGGGGGTAATAAGAAGACTATGCTGAAAACATGGTGTGTAAATATGATAATATGCATAGGTTATGACTGAACATTAAACTATTTTAATGTTTATTCATAACATCACAAATTTTCTATATTTTGACTCCAGCCTTTCAACATAGCCATTTTCCACACTGCCTCATAAATGTGACGTGTCATTTTTAAAATCCTGGATGAGATATGTTTTTGTACCTCTGGTGCAAAATGACATTTTGGCCAATATACTATAAATGGCACATGTCATGTCTATAAGGTGAATCTTAAAACAAGTAGCTTCAAAATTTGGGGCCAGAATTGTAAACTTCAAATTGTTTAACAAGCAGTCAACGCTCAGCAATGACAAATGCTTGTTCTTAATTTAATTTAATTTAATTTAGCATTGATGCTGCCCATAGAACCAACATCTGTTCACCCTTTATTGTTATTTGTGTTGTATCATGTTGAATCATGTTGAATTATCCACTTTTGCACTATTTGCTTGGAATGCTTCTTTAATGTATTATGTAAATTAATGTGAGCCTTTTCCCATTTCCCCAGGTCACACCTGGAAACTAGCCTTATCTCAGTGTGCCTTTCCCAGTTACCTTACCAATTTTCAAACAATTAATTAAAACAATTTTTACAGACATGTGAAGAGATCTTCTGAACTAAAGCATCATTTAAATTCTGTTTATAGATTTACACATTGAATTTTATGTTACCTTTCTTTTATTGTTCTATGCAGAATGCACTGTTATTATCAGTAAAGATTGTTTACAGAAAGAATTATGCACATACACTTCTTATTTTACCACCTTACCTTGTTATCCCCTACAGAAGTAATTGTAGGAAATGTTTTCATGCTGCACACATAAAACTATCCAAGTGATATGCATGCTGCAAGAATGATTTAAATTGGACCGATTGCATACATATGGTACGTGTGCAGCAAGCAAGTGTGGAAACCATGATTTTTATTTTAAAGTGGGAAAGACTGCATGCATGTGGCATGCGTGCAAAAAGCAAGTGGTCACTGATAACTGCACACGTAAAAGTTAAGTGACTTGCTCAGGATCACACCATACACAAGTTGGGGTTGATGAGCTTCAAACCCTGGTCTTCATGCCTCCAAGTGTCCTGGCTTGCAGTTCAGTACATTTAACCACTCAGCCATACTGTCTGCACACATATGGCTTGCTTGTACTTCAATACATACTGTATCTGATTACACCTGCACACATGCGGCATGCTTGTAGCTACTGTTATGCTTTTCAGTTTTCTTCTCTTACTCATTTCAGTTTCACAGTTGAACTGTAGCAGACATACCAATGGAAACACACTTGTTTTTCCACCTCCAATACACAAACTTACCCACAAAGCTACTTAATTACTTGTGCCTGGCCTGTACTCCTACTATTTTCTCTCCGAAGTTTTGAATGCTTCCATGCAAACAGAATTTAAGGTGCAAACACAAAAGTAGCAATAACTCAACATACACCCACATGGCCAGCCCCCCCCCATGCACACACACTGTAGCAGGTATGGCCATGCTGCTACAGACAACCCACCAAGTATAGATATAAGTAAAAAGTCTCTTACTTGAGTACTAGGGTGCCAGAGACAGGAGTATTTAAGAGAAGATGTCCATGGGTCAAAGTGCTGGGGCATACCCCCTTGACATTAATGGAGTTATTTTTAATTACTATTTTATACATTATGATGGTGAGTTGGAGAATAATGAAGGCCACTGTTCTACTAATACGCCCTTTTCTAGTCAACCGGTGACCTTCATTAATCTCCAACTCTCCATCAATAATGTACAAAATAGTAATAAAAAAACTTCCATTTATTTCAACTGTGAACACCCCTGCAGTCTCCTTTGCCCTTTGTCATGATGTACCTGAGTGTGGGAATATGGAGGTCAGCTTCACTGGTGGGGGGGTCATAAGCCTAACTATAGTGGGGCTCCAATAGTCTGTGCATACCATACCGGTCAACTGTTCTTGAATGCAAGGGACAGCCCTAAAATGTCTATTACATATCTAAAAGGTACAACTTATTTGTTTTGACTTAAAAGTGATATGCAAATCAGGAAAAATTCAACTGTATAAGATTCATCTGGGTATACCCCAGAGCAGTGCATCAGATTTGGGCTTAAACTCACCCAGTTACTAACCAATTGTTTTCCTGGCTGAAGTTCTGCCCCCCCAAAAGAACTTAGTCTCGATTTTTCTCCCCAACTCCAGTCCATTCAATACCCATCCCCTATGGATCACGAAGTTGCCCAAATGTGAAGAAACGTGAAAAACACATCAATATTTCAGTCCTTCTTCCTTCCCCAATCCTTCTGCAAAAAAAAAAAAAAATATTTACTTTTATTTACCCAACCATATGGCCAGAACCTGCAGCCTGGCACAGTGTACCACCAGTCCAGTTTTCAGTCCACTCCCCCTCTCTCCTTCCGCCAGAAGCTGGATGCTAGAATCAACCATCACAGGTCTCCAACAAGGTCTGTGACCAAGTCATCTCACCAACCAAACCCACCCAACCTGGGTTGCTTGCTTCTTGCTTGGTTGCTGCTGTGGCTGCTGCTGCACTGCACTGATCAAGGCCATTGAAGGCCACCCACACTGGTGTCACCACTGCTGCTAAGACTAGCTTGCTGCTGTGAGTGTCTGTGCTGTTTGTTTTTTTTTTTTTGCAATTTGAGCCTAGTAGAGAAAGTAGGTAGCCTAGTCTTCACTTAGTTTCTAGCTCACCCTCTGCCCCTTCAGCCACCAGGGGAGATGGAGACTCACTAAGAGTAGAGCAACAAAGATATGCTGCCACAACACTGCTATTGAGAGTTCAGTGCTCACCAACTCCTCCAAGCTGTAGTATGCAGTCTGTCTACTCAGTGGCAGGAAAGACAGTGTTGCACTTGCAAGACTCATGTGCTCTTTCTTGGCTGGAGCTCATCCACATCACATGTGATTGTGCTGTCACTAATAGGTGGAGAAAGTGCACAGTACAATACAGACACAGTCGAGTTTGGAGAGTACCTGCAGCATGAGCATATATAGGCCAGATGGGCACTTATTGTGCAAAAGATAAAATCACAGTTTAATGCCATTATTGTTACACCATAAGAACAACCTGGGCACAAATACTAGGGGGGGGGGAACTGCCCCATTCCACGCTACCTAAATGGCACCCCTGCTTAATGGTAGAAATTCAATCTTAGGTGCTAATGCAATGGTTTCCACTGTGTTCTGAGGTACTGTATCTCCATGTTTCATGATGTGTCCTGATTATCATGTGGGTTAGTGTCCCTCATTGTCTCTCATTTTGAGTGTCCACATCCCTCATTTCAGTGACAAAATGTGAGGTATGGTGCATGCTTCCAAGACTCTACTCAGCACAAAGAGTGCTAAACATGGCCATAGTGTATATATGCTCAATACAGAATGACAAAGGGAAAGTAAGTGAGATGAAACAGTCATGGAGAAAACACATTTGTAGCACTAAATACTGTATGCATAAGGGATTTGCATGGTCCAAAACAAAAAGGATAGGCTTCATAACACAGAGGCCCCTCTTCGTACATCTGGAATGGATGACGTTGGCTGACTATATACTAGGCATTTAATGCAGTAAGCAAACAATACTTTACAAATTAATGGCGATTTAATGACAAAAATCAAAAGCTATTAAACAACTTGCAAAAGGATCAGAATTAATGAGTTTACCTAATTTTTATGGGAATTCAAATAAAAATGTATTTAATGACTCTAATTGCTAGCAGTAGTATAAGAAATAGAAACTGATGTGTTTTTTCAGATGAGATTTGTACCAGCTTAGCTGCTGCACACATGGCAAGCGTGCAGCATGTGAACCTGATGTGTTGTTTAAATGATGTTCACACCAGCTTAACTGTTGTAGTCATGTCAAGCATGCAACACGTGAACCTGATGTAATTTTTAGAAGATGTTCACACCAGCTTACCTTCTGTGCACATGTCAAGCTTGCAGCATGCAAACCTGATTTGCTTTTTAGACCTGGTTCACTTAGGATCACTTTGTGTATGTGAACTGCATGCAAACATTGCACAGTTAAGCATGTGGAAAGCATTCTGCATGTACACAGCACACCTATATTTCTTCTTTCATCCTGTTCCCATTGCTGGACCTCAGCTTGGCTGCCAAATACACTGACATGCTCTATGGATGTTGCTTATATGGAATAAAAGAAAATAACACCAAAAATAAAACTATGTAAGTATATTTTAAAGGTATATGACATACTACTTCTCAGAATTACTCTACGATCTTTATATTTTAATATATTTATGGATTCATTTGTAATTTTGTTTTGTACATCATTGTTACAGGTGTTAAATATTCATCATATTCATCACCTGGATGCTCATCATCTGATGCTTGATAACTTTGAACCGGCACAGACTCCTCCACAGTCTCAGGTACTAATAACTTCTGGTTGTCTTGTTTAATTACTTCTTTTATGTCATTATACTCTGGCATTTCTGGTGGCCAGTGGTACTTTCCCTTCAATGTTTGAATTCCTTAAAGCAGTTTGATTTCAGGACTTTCCATTTTGACCTGATTTGTTGCAGGGTATAGGTGGTGTCCTTCACTACCAAAGCAGCTTAAAGTTCTTTATAGAGAGTCTGAGTTTCATTGTGCTGCCTAATTTTACAAAGCTCCCACTCATGTTCCTTAATTTCATCAAGGAGCATCTTCACATGTGCCCATGTCCAAATAGACTTACCTGTATGTGAGATGGTCTCTGTTGCCATCACGTTCTTTCTTCAAGCTACAAAACAAAAATACATTAATGTTAACTTTTTGTACAAATATGTTCATTGATACTATTTCAAAACTATAAATTTATAATATAGCTGGTAAATACTGATTAAAGACATTTTATGATCACTGGCTCATATATATTATAGGGTTGCGGCTACACCCCTATAATCAGGGTTTTATGTTAAACCTCAAATTTGGCACTTTAATAACTTTGCAACCATTCACCAGATTTACATGAAATTTTGCATGCACAGTCTTGTGTGGTAGGTCTCTTAATGTGCCAAGATTCGGTTTGGTCAGATTTGTGAATTTCAAGCTGCCCATAGTGCAAAAAAACTTTAAAATTTGCCTTTTTTTGCATTTTTTTGTCATCACACTGCACTTTGATGTTTTAGAATGTTGGTCTGAAATTTTAAGGGTACAAAGGTCTTGACTCACAGAAGTGCCTTTCACTGGTTAGGTGAAAAAATATTAACCGGTTCCAAAGTTATTTAAATTTAAAGTTTGGGATCATGATCATGCTCAATACAGTCTTTTGGATAGCTTCCTGGAAAGTCAAAGGAATTTGGTCTCATGAAAAAGGGATTCTTTTTCTTGAGGGTTCAATCCTTTTCCATGAGAAAAAATTCCTTTTTTATGAGCTGCCATCTTGTTTTCTAGTTTTTCAAATAAAATGCTTCTGGAATGCAACAAAATGATGTCTTTCAAAGACACCAAAACATGTATCCTGCTCATGGGGACTTCATTAGCTGTATTCTTTAATTTTTTTAATAGTAAAATGCTCCAGGAACTTTTTTTACTATTTAAAATATTTTCCCCGAATCGTTTACTTTCTTTTTCGTGAATCCTTTTTTGTTCTTGCAAAAAAAGAAACTGCTCTTGAAAAATGATTAAAAAAAAATCTAAGTCTTAAATCCTTTTCTAAGAGCCAATTTCTTTTTCACAAGAATGAACAAGAATTTGCAAAACAGGATTCGATTCATGAAAAAAGGATTTGAAAGAAAAAAATAAGTCCAAAATCCTTTTTTGCGAGACAGTATCCTTTTCTGCCAGCACAGCAAAGTATTTGCGAAAAAGAATTCCGACTGGTGATAAAGGAAATTAATTTATTTTTCAGTGGCACATACAGCATTTGCATTGGTGTCAGTGGTACCCCACCACCTTGCAATGTTATACTCCCTCCTGTAGTGTACATCCTTGGTGTCTACTGACACCCTTCACCGTGATATTTATTTTTTATTTTCAGTTTTTTATTATTATTTTTTTACATATATATCTTTTTCTTTATAAATAATAAGCCCTGGTGTCTAGTGCCCCCCACCCTCTGATCGCTGTCCCCATTATTTCTTTAATGAACCCTTGTGTCTAGTGCCACCCCACCACCCTCCAATCACCATCCACATTATTTGTTTAATTAGCCCTGGTGTCTAGTGGAACTCCCCCACTCCCCGATCACCACCCCCATTATGTGTTTAATTATCCTTGGTGTCTAGTGGCACCCCCAAACCTCCAATCGCTATTGCCATAATTTTTATAACTATCCCTAGTGTCTAGTGGTACTCCCCCCACTCTCACATACAGGTTTCAAACTGAAAAAAAATGGTCCTTTTATTTTTGTTTAACCTGTAAGGAAAAAGAACTGTGCCTCACCGATCTGCCCCTTGCTCCTACCTCCCACTCACCACCCACCACACCGCAACCCCAGTACACCCCCACACACCCTCACTCACCTAAACTTGTGACTGGAGAAAGATCCACTCTGTGACAGAAGACACATCGTGCTGCTGGAACCAGTGACTGCAATATGAGAAAGAAGTAAATGCAGTTCAATGAATTTCAATGGGGTTTTCAACTTTGATGCATAACTTGGCTATTTTCACAGATTTAGGCACCAAATTTTCAACACAGTCTTTTTGGGACCCCACCTCATGGGCAATGTCACTTATATTTTAGAAATCCATCCCAAAAGGTGAGTTTATGGTTGGTAGGTGAAATCACCTTTCTGGCATGATTTAAACATTTTTACTGCATTTGTTCATGAGGTGGAGTCATAAGAAGACTATGTTGAAAATTTGGGTTCAAAATATGTAAAAATGGTGAAGTTATGCACATGTATTTAAATTCAACTATGCTCACTCATAGCTTCAGTAATTTTTCAATATTGTCACCCAGATTTTCAACATAGACATATTTTTACATCACCTCATGAACCTGACAGCTGTAATTTTCAAATCCTGGCCGAAATGTGTTTTTGCACCTGTGGCATGGAATAGCACTGCAGTGGTGCAGAATCATGTTTCTGCAGGGATTTGAGAATTTTCAGTCTAGTGTTCATTAGGTGGGGTAATAAGAAGGCTATGTTGATAATTTGGTTGCTGCTTTGGCTGAAATGCTTCCATGGCAACATACATGTAGATGTCTATGGGGGGATGGGAGCAAATAACAATATGATTAAAGAGTGATGGGAACACATAGCTCCCACAGCGAAATAAGGATATCATCATCATCATCATCCTTTTATTTATAATAAGGCACCCTTCCAAAGCTGAGGGCACCTGCACAATATTCATAAAAACATTATAACAATATCAGCAGTCAATAAATAGCAGGAAATCAAGACCCATTAAAAGCTTGATGGAACAAATGCATTTTAAGGCTAGACTTAAAACCCTCGATGGTCAGGCTATCTCATATCCGGTGAGGTATGATTATAGTATCTTAACAATTATGGATGGATGGGACCACAGGGCCCAGAAGGACCTGCATTCCCACATGTAAATAACTATATGGTTATGGAATGATTGGAGCACAGGGCCAGGCCCTGCGCTCCCACAGGGAAATAAGGATAGGATTACACTATCTCAAAAATTATGGATGGGTGGGAGCTCCCACAGGCTAATAAGAATATGATTATACTTTCTCAAAAAGTAGGAAAATTCTTTGCAAAAACTTCACTAATGCACTAGTTAGAGTTAAAGTGACAAAAGTAAGGAAATGTGGCATTAGAGTTTCCAAACCTAACACCTGTCCCCCATCCTGCAGGCAGCAACAGGCATGGGGTGTGCCTTGTCCTTGTCAGCCCTAATAAAATTGATTTATGTTGGGTGTATATCAACTTTTATCTATCTATCTATCTATCTGTCTATCTATCTATCTATCTATCTATCTGTCTAAATTGCAAAAACATTTCATTAATGCTCTACTCAGAGTTAAAGTGACAAAAGTAGGGAAATGTGGCATTAGGGTTTCTAACCCTAACACTCCACCCCCCACCCTGCACACACCAACTGGCATCAGGGTGTTCCTTGGGGTCCTCAACCCTAATGATCACCCCGTTCCATAAGTAAATAAGCTGAGATGAGTACAGTATAGTATAGGAGAATGAGGTGAGCATTAGGGCTGATGACCCCAAGGCACACCCCTGATGCCTGTTGGTATGTGCAGGGTGGTGGTGGGGTGTTAGGGTTGGAAATCATAATGCCACACTTACCTACTTTTGTTTCTTTTTATTTATTTAGTTATTTATTTAAATGTATTGGAATTACAATCCTTTAAGTCAGTGACTCCTTTAGAAAGGCTCCACGTCAGATAACAAACAGTGTACATAATACATAGGGAGTACAGAACATGGTGACATGAAATAGATAGTAGTTACAGGCATGAAACAGAGCATTGGTTGAAGCTTATGCAGAATTAAATACTGATTTACATACATTATGCAGAAGTAAACACTAGTATATATATGCGGATAAGGTGTGCAACTTTCTAAAGGTAGGCAGGATTGAGGTCCTTTGTCATGAGAGTATAGGTCGCAGTTGAGGCTTATGAGGATAAAAATCCAGGGTCAAGGGATATGGAAAGTGGGGGGAGGGGTCATGACAGACAGGAGGGGTGGGTTAGTAGCAGTCACAGGCTCCAAGGGAATGGAGATGTTCCCTGAGAAGGGTTTTGAAGTGGCCTAGCTTATTTTCTAAAGTGATGGAGTTGGGAAGAGCATTCATCCAGAGAGGGCCCTGTAGCAGAAGGATCTCTGCCCCAGGATAGTTCTGCAGTGGGGAATCAGGAGGGAGGATTTGGAGGAGCTGCGGGTGGCTTTCACCATGGATGCAGGCTGCAGAAGGGTGGAAAGGCCAGGGAGAGCTAGTCCATTGGTGAACCTTTTATCAGGAAGGCATGTCTGGTTCCTAAGTCTCTGATCAAAATTGTGCCAGTTGGTGAGACTATACAGCAAGCAGGTGTGTGCCATCCTGTCACTACCCATGACAAGGCAGTAGGCTTTATTTACAGATACTCTGATTCTGCGGAGGGCACAGTTGTCAGCTGCACCATAGACCAGGATCCCGTAGTCTATGAGGGACAGGATAGAAGCTGAGACAGCAAGATGGAGGGCCTCCAGGGGAGACTACATTTGTACCTGTAGAGCAAACCAATTCTGGCATTGACAGCAGTACTAAGGAGGTGGATATGCTCATGGTGGATGAGTGCTGTGCCTAGGGTGACCCCGAGGTATTCAAAAGTATCAACCTGCTCAAGGGGTAACAGTTGGGAGTTGAGGATTTGCAGTGGGAAGCCTTTGTGTTTGCTCTGGTTGTGAGCGAACATCATAACTTTGTTTTTTTTTTAGTTAGCACTAACTGGTGGTCAGCAAACCAGGATTCCACCTCATTGAAGGATTTCTGGAGGGATAGCTGTAGTGAGTGGGGGTCAGGGTGGGTGGAGAAGAGAACTGCATCATCAGCATATAAGAGCAATTGCCCGGAGCAGGCCTTAGGTAGGGTGTTCAGAAATAGACTAAAAAGAAGGGGCCCCAGGATAGAACCATGGGGCACCCCAAATTTAACTGGAAGACTGGTAGAAAGCATGTTGTTTATTCTGACTTGCTGAGACCTAACGGTTAGGTAGTCAGCAAAGCACTTGATGGCATCCTGGGAGAAACCTGTGGGGTTGAGGGTAGATAGGAGGAGGGAGTGATTAACATTGTCAAAGGCTTTTGATAGGTCCACATAGACCGAACCAGCCAGACACCCTTTGTCAAGAGCAGAGTGGATAGTGCTGGTGAACTCAAGTAGTGCTGTGGTGGTGCTGTGCCCTTTTTGAAAACCATGTTGTTCCCTGCAGAGTAGGTCATATTTAATGAGGTGGTCAGTGAGTTGTTCTGAGATTACTTTTTCCAGAGCCTTAGAGAGGGTGCTGGTATGGAGATGGGGCGGTAATTCCCCCGGGTGGTACAGTTGCCACTTTTGTGGTTGAGGGTAATAACAGCCACTTTCCATTTGGATGGGAATTTACTGAGGCAGATGGAGTGAATAAGTATGCTAATTAGGGGGGAGAGGACTTCATCCAAGGTCATGTGAAGGAGTATAAGGTCCAGAGTATCACTACTGTAACAAGACTTACCTGAGGCTTTTAAGAGGTAGGACTTTGCCTCCCACAGGGTCAGGGTTCTGAAATGAAAAGGGGGAGGAGTGAGTTGGGGGTAGGGGAGAGGTATGGGGATCAAAGAAGTTGGGGTAGCACACTACTGAGGTCTGAGAAGGAGAAGTTGAAGGTGTCAGCGATAAGCTGGGGGTCAGTGGAAATACAGTCATTGATGTTGAGTTGAGGGGGCAGACACAGTTTTCCCATTGAGTTCCTTCAAGTTATCCCAAAACATATGGCCTGAGCCTCAGCAGGAGGTGAGGGACACCCTGTAATGCTCAGCTTTGGCCTTTTATATGTCCCAGGTACATTTATTCCTTGTGGCTTGATAGCACTGTCTATCAAACAATTTGTCTGATTCAAGAACAAGGTGCCAGAGGGTGTCTCTGTGACGCATTTGGTCTAGGAGTGTCTGAGAGATCCAGGGGGTGTCTGGGCCTTTTACAACATGTTTGAAGAAGGGGGAAAATATATCACAGGCTGAGTTGAAAGAGCAAATAAAGTAGTCAAGGGCTAAGTCTATGTCAGGGGTGTGGTCGAGGGGAAACTACTCCCAGTGAACAAGGTGATTTTTTAATTGTCCCAGTTTACCCAGTTTAAGCTGGTGCTGGAAAACAGTTTTTGGGGCCATTTTTTTTTGCCTTACATGACCAGGTACAATGCACTTGTGAGTGGTCGCTCAGGGCATTAGGAAGCATTGAGACACCAGTGATTTTATTAGGGAGATTGGTAAGTACGAGATCAAGTAGGTTGGAGGAGCCATTTTTGGGGTTTAAATGAGTAGGGGATGTAACGACTTGAAAGAGATCCATAGCAGCTATAGCATCCTTGTAAGAGGTGGCAGTGTTAGAGTACCAATTAATATTGTAGTCCCCAAGTGCAAAGAGCTCTGACTTGGGGGGCAGGCGTGAGATGAAGTTCAGAACAGACTGAAACACTGATTTTTGGTTCTGAGGGGGAATGTAGATGGAGGTAATAATGAGGGGGTTCCTGGCTGTGCCAGCAGCAATTTTCAAGGAGAGTGCTTGGGCACCATGTTCCTGCTGGGTGGGGGGTGCCTGATCCTGGAAGGAGTCACAGAAATAAATCACACAGCCTCCTCCACATTTCCTGACTCTGTCCTCCCAGAAGATGGAATACCCGGTAATAGATACAGCCGAGTCTGGGATATCCTTTGAAAACCAAGTTTCTACTACTGATAGAATATCAGGCTGGTGTTGGGCCATCCATCCCTGGAGAATATCACATTTTTTCTGTAGGCTACAGATATTAATGGACGTGATACGAAGTCCATCAACAGTGGCACAGTTCAGGTTGGGAGCAGAAGGTGGCCCAGGGTTAGGGTGTACATTCCCTGACATCAGTAACAGGAGAAGAAGGGTCCTGAGAAGGGTATACTTAAGTTGTTTGCATTGGCTGGCACCTGGATAAGAGAGACGGGTTGGCTTAGTGCAAACTACCGGGATGAGAAGGGCTCATAGGTGAGGTATGGAAAGGAAGGGGGGCTGGGGGTCAGGTCCGGAGAAGGCATGGTGAGGGTGGGGGCCAGGGGTGGTGGAGGGGCGGAGGAGAGGCAACTGCGGAGATAGTGTGGGTATACTGAGGAGTGGGAGTGGGGGGTGTCTAATCAAGGCTGGTAGGGACCAAGGGAGGGGTAATTACGGAGAGGAGAAGTAATCAGAAAGAGGAGCGGAAGGTTGGGAGGTGACCTAAGTATGGAGTTGCCATAATCAAACTAAATACCAGTGAAGAGAGACTTCACAAAGTAGGGAAAGCTGATAGTAGAGGGTGTAGGAAGAGAGGAAGTAATACTAAAGGACACCAAATAACATGGCAGTCCACCTGGCGCAGTGATAGTGTCATGGACTGAGGTGCAGAAGGTGCAGGATTCAAGTCTGGGGGGGACTTGACAGTTTAATCAGAGGGGTAAGGGGAGAGGAGGAGGGAGCAGAGCTAGAGTGGCCAAGGATGGAGGAAAGTGGTGCAAAGGGAGGTACAACACTGTCTCCTGGTGGCTGAGAATGATAACTGACTAAGAGAAGAACAGGCACTTAGAAAAAGGTAGAACAGTCACGTGACCTCATGAGGTCAATAAATTAAGGGACTTACCGAGTTAATTAAAGAGGGAGTAAATCCTGATGTTTCAGCAACTGTGGTGACAAGAGCTCAGGCAAAGAAAATCTCAGATGGTAGGGACTCTTTTCTGTTCGCTGATTTTGATTCTGACTTGTTTGAGCACAGCTCTAAGATCTGGAAATCCAGGAAAGAAAGATGACGCCTGAAGAAACAGTGGCAACAAAAGAGTGATGGTCATGAGGAGTTAACATATGAAAATGCTGAATCTAAACTAATCACTGATTGCAATTTTCTTTCAGAACAAGCTAATGATGTTTCTCTCCAGGGTTATTTTAGGCAGCTGAGGGTGAAACCAAAACAAAGTGAACCTATGTTTAAAAAATGTAATGGGCTATTGTGCAGAGTTTGGGTTAAGTCTGAGACACAAGGCCAAATAGAACAATTGGTTATATCACAAAAGTATAGATCTGAGTTGCTACAGATAGCACATAATAGTCCTACAGCTGGTAACTCAGGGAGGGATCGCACCCTGGCCAGATCGCTGTACAGATTTTACTGGCCTGGAATTCATGAAGATGTTGCTACATATTGCAGTTCTTGTGCTGAGTGTCAGAAAGTAGCCCCAGTGACTAAAAAAGACAAGGTGCCCCTGCTGCCCCTACCCTTGATTGATGTGCCTTTTGAGAGAATTGCAATGGATGTGGTTGACCCCTTAGACAAAAATAAAAAGGGCAATTAATTCATTTTGGTAGTACGTGACTATGCTAGTCAATACCCAGAGGCAGTTCCTATGCGTACTGTCACAGCTCCAAAAGCGGAAGCAGAACTTGCAAAAATTTTCAGCAGGATGGGCCTACCTAAATAGATTATTACTGATCAGGGTAGTCATTTTGGTGCTGCATTACTGAAGAAGCTGTACAGACTACTAGGTATCACTGCCATAAGAATCTCCCCTTATCACCCTCAGACAGACAGACAGACTTGTTGAGTGTTTTAATCAAACCCTAAAACACATGTTAAAAAGATTTGTAAAAGGGGAAGGGAAGGACTGGGACCAATACTTACCATACCTGCTTTTTGCTTACAGAGAAGTGCCCCAGGCATCAACAGTTTTTTCACCATTTAAAATGCTGTATGGCAGACAAGCTAGAGGGCCACTAGATGTAATAAAACAAACATGGGAAGATAACCTCAATCAGAAACCATGTATTGCATGTTATATGTATGCCCTGAGAAAGAAACTGGCAAAATATGTTGAAATTGTCCACAGTGATCAGGAAGATGCCCAAAACCAGCAGAAGGTGTATTATGATCATGCGGTAAAAGAAAAAGTTTCTGAGCCAGGTGAAAAGGTCTTGCTACTGTCACCCACTACAGAAAATAAGCTGTTAATGATGTGGCAAGGGCCTTATAAGGTTCTTAGATGTACTGGCACAGTTATCTATGCAACTGAGACCCCAGATAAGAAAAACCCTAGTAAGATATACAATGCTAACCTCCTCAAGAAATGGGTTGAAAAAACACCAAAAGCTGTTTTGCTAGTTTTACCAGAAACTGATGAAGAAGATATTGATATAGCTTATGATAAACTGGAACAAACTGTAACTGCTGATGCTGTAAAGGTGACTGTTTCCTTAACCTCTGAACAAACTGCAGAAATTCATAACTTGCTAAAGACATTTAACAGTACTTTTATCACAGTAATAGTGACAAGGACTGCTCGCCCTATTAGACAAAAGACATACAGTTTAACAGAGCGATTAAGAGCAGACGTGGTTATGGAAATACAAAAAATGAAAGAACTGGGTATCACAGAAGAGTCGAGAAGTGCTTGGTTATCACCAATGGTGACTGTAAACAAAAAAAGAAGGGGATGTAAGAATCTGCCTTGATTTTAGGAAACTTAATCAAGTGTCAGAATTTGACAGTTATCCTATGGCCAGAATAGAAGATTTGGTGGACAGACTGGGGAGTGTCAAGTATATCAGTACCCTCAATCTCATCGAGGGTTACTAGCAAATTTCCCAACTAAAGAATCCAGAGACAAAACTACAATTGCCACTCCTATCAGTTTACCACTATGCTGTTTGGTTTGCATGGCGCACCCGCTACATTCCAGCAGTATATGGATGTAATTTTATCCTCTCACACTGGTTATTGTTCTGCGTACCAAGATGATGTTGTGGTGTACAGTCCAGATTAGAAAAGCCACCTGGAACACCTACGAGCAGTTATCCAATCAATTAAAATGGCAAGTCTGACAATTAATCCTACCAAATGTACACTGGGTATGCAGGAAACCAAATATTTGGGTTATGTTTTGGGTATTGGAGAAGTCAAGTCAGAGATTTCCAAGATAGAAGCTGTAGCTAACAGCCTTGTCCCCAAAAGCCAGAAACATGTCAGGTCATTTTTAGGGCTGGCTAGTTACTATCAGAGATGTGTTCCCAACTTTTCCAAGTTAGCTACTTCCCTCACTGAACTCACAAAGAAATGGTTCCCGAATAATGTGAAATAGACCCCAGAGTGTGACGAGGCATTTCAGGCCATTAAGGCTGCATTATGTTCAGCCCCTGTTTTAAGAAGCCCAGATATTGAGAAACAATTTCTGTTACAGACTGATGCATCAGAGGTAGGCCTAGGTGCAGTCCTGAGTCAAACTATAGATGGGACAGACCATCTTATTCTATACATAAGTAGGAAGTTGCATGACAGAGAGAAAAGGTACTTCACCATTGAAAAGGAATGCTTTGCGGCAAAGTGGGCTATGGAGTCCCTTTAGTTTTACTTGCTAGGAGCAAACATTGTACTTGTAACAGATCACAATCCTCTCTGTTGGTTTAACCAAATGAAGGATAACAATTCTAGAATCACATGGTGATACCTGGCACTACAGCCATTTAAATTTACAGTGATGCACAAATCTGTGAAAGAGAATGTCAGTGCTGATTTTCTGTCAAGATATGGATCAGGAATTGAGAATTCAAAAGGTTGAAAATGTGAATTGACACTTCTTTGTTTGCTATGCTGCATATGCACTGAACTGTAAAGGCAATAAGCTAATGTTAGACAGGAATTTAATAGAACATTTTGGAAACTTTTTTTTGTAAAACAGGTTCCCTCTTAAAGAGGGGGTATGTGACAGGAATGAGTAAGGCCCTGCTCCATTTGTTGTGCAGAAATAGTTTAAACACAAGGGTCTGTTCTATCCTCTCCTTTTCTGTCTCTTCTCTGTCTGGTGGCACAACCAAATTTTCTTGTGAGACCTAAGAACTGATCACTCTGACGGTCTTGCGATTCTTCAACTCTTGCTATCTCTCTACCTTCACTTGTTGTTCTGTCTTTTCTTCCCCCTAGCATATCTGCAATTATAAAAAATATATGTGAATCTCTGTGTAAAACTGTATGTGATACTGGGATCCCTTTGTTTAAAACTGTCTATAGTTATACTGTTGAAATGATTGCAAAGCTATTTGGAACTCAAAGGGTTAACCTGAGATACAGTTTTTAAGCAGCCTTTTACAGAGCTGTAAACAAGAGGTCAGTTCTGGGACTCCATGTACTCTTTTGCTGCACCTGCAAGGAATGAAACTGACAAGAACATTCTGTAAAATGATAAGAACATTCTGAGAGAAGCAGGATGTCAACGAGGCAAATACGTGTTATTTATTTATTTATTTAAGAGTTTAACCAGGAGAGCATGCTGTGTGGGGGACCGCTTGATTCCAGATGCATCCTGAGGGTAAGGGGATAGGTCACAAAATATAATACAAGCATACAAAAGTAAGCAAATTACAGTTCATGCAGTTGAACAGTTACATTGTTGAGAGAATACAGTAATTACATAACATACACTTGATATAGTTACATTGATTAGAGGGAATACAGTTGGCCGCAAGGGATAGTGGCCTTAGTAGACTATACTAGCAAAGTTAGGGGTGAGAACAAAGCCATGGGGCCTATGTATCAGTAACAGAGATGGGAGGAAGTCCGCAGTGTGATACCCGTGTGTACAGGAGCAGCCAGGCCTGAACCTGTAAGTACGGTGTCAACCAAGGCCCCATTAGAGAGGCCAAGTGGTCATATAGTGTATGAATCAGGTGATCTGACAACTTACTAGAGCTAGGTGCATGTACAACTGATGGAGAAATGGGCATTGAGGAGGAGGTTGAGATGCTGAGAGTTTGTGGTATGTCTAATGTCGGTAGGCAAAGCATTCCAAAGTTTGGGCATTCAGTATTTGAAAGCAGCTTGACCTTTGGATGAGCCCATGAATGGGACATGAAAAAGCCTGGAATCAGCACTTCTGAGGGAGTATGCTGGTGGTGGCTGTGTTGAGAGGGCAAACTCGAGGTATGGGGAAGGGACTGAGTCCAGTATTTAGCTATAGACCTAGCACAGTGGACCTGCCTATGGGCCTGGAGTGAGGGCAGGGCTAGGGAGCTGTAGAGGTCACAGTGGTGAGTCATTTGTGGACATTCCAGGATGAAACAACAAAAGGAATGGAAGAGTGTGTCCAGACTGGCTAGAGAGGAGGGGGAAGCAGAGCCATAGACTATATCGCCATAGTCAAGTAGTGGAAGAATCATCTTTTGAACAATTTCCTTCCGGGACAATGTGGGGATACATCCCTTGTTGTGATATAAGGCACCAAGTTTAGGGTGCAGTTTCTTGTGAATTGATTCAATAGATGTGGAGAAATCAAGGTGCTGGTCGAGCCAGATCCCTAGGTATCTGAAGGAGGTACATACCTGTAGGGGGGTCCCATCCATGGTTTGGTATGTGGGGTGAGTGGCTAGATGGGAGAGTCTTGCCTGCGAGCCAAAAGTTAGTGAGATGGTTTTCTTGGTGTTCAGAAACAATTGGTTGGAGTGTTATAAAAACAGCAGCAATGCTTTTGCTAGAGAGACAAACAGAGTGAGAGACTGAGAGACTGAAACTTGGAATTAAGAGATACCCACAGAAGAAGGACAAAGTTTTCTCTGTTTGTACTGCCTTTGTAAATGGTTATACTGAATATTTTTTTTTGCTGTTCTTGAGAAAATTAAAATGCTATTAGTGAATTTTGAAACTGTTCCTGGTTTTCTTATGCTTCCTTACCTGTGCCTCGATGGCAGTCTAAAGGTGAAGAACTGTCAGCTTCCTTGCCTGTACCGGTTGTTCCACAAGAGGTAAATAAGGGTGTATTATGAATTATTGCTATAGATAAAAACTCAAGAGTTGCCTTTGTCAGCTGCAGTGGGTCTCGGCTCACAAGTATAAAAAACATGTAAATATGAGACTAAAATGGAACACGGGAAAATTAATAAAAATACAAATTAGCTATTTAGATTATATCATCTTCGAAGAGATCTCTTTCATCATGCCACACCAATGGAACTATAAGCCGCCAGGCGCTAGGAGCACACCAAAACTTTTGCAAGCAGTCAATCAGGGACCACCCATGATGATGTCACACATCGGCTCTCATATTACCATGGGCTTCCCCTCCTCTCATCAGTTCTATTCCTGCCATTGACCATACTCGTTGGTCAGCTGACAGAAATTCTTCTGCAAAAGTCATCATTTTATTTTTTTCTTTTGTGGGAAAGAAATCACTTTTAAAGTGATTTTCAATGATCTGCATGTCATCAAAGTAACTGTTGAAACTATTCTGGTACTACAAGTGCAGTGAGAAATTCTACACTGATGACTCCAATGATGTCTGTGTCTGCTGCCTAGGCCTGGACCACAATGTGAAAGCCTGCCAGATCTGCCAGGGTTTTAATTCTTGAACCAGGTGATGCCAAAAAGGGGCACTAGAAAAGCACCTTATGAAACAACAACTAGCCCACATGGAGAAGGAGCTTCAGCAGAAGAGCACTGCCATGTTCCCAGCCCAGTCTATTGGGTTCAGGTCCTCTAAATCCTGGGACAAGTGATCAGGGAGTCACAAACATAAGCACTGGGATAAGGAGAAGAAGAAAACTTCCCCATTGCATTCCAGGTCACCCCTCCACACAGCAGGTATGACCTCCTCTGTGCTGTTGACCGCTACTGCTGAGATGCCGCTCACCCAATGACCATCAGCATAACACCAAGGTCGAGGCATGACACAGGCACTACCAGGCCTAATATGGCAGGTATGTTGCCATTGCAACTGGGGACTCAGCCTCCCCCTTTGACTATTCCTGGTGCACCTGTCGACCATACATGCACTGATCTTCAGGCTATTCTGTCTTCTTTTACACACATGCTCAGATGCTTGCTTCCTACACCCCCTGTTCCAGGGGGGTCCATCGAAAGGACTCCTACCAATCTCCCCTCAACAACGGAAGGTAGATCCTTGCCTCAGCTGACTCCTAGGGTGACACTGAAGTCGCAGGCACATTCTCTATTGCCCATTGACCCACTGGATGACAATTATGGGTATAATCCTGACTTAATAATGCAGGATGAGGAGGAAGATGCTGAGGATTATGCTGAGAGCCATTATGAGAGGGGCACAGCTCTACAGTGTCGATCTGCAGTGAGGACTTGGTGGTCCATACTTCAAGGTCCCCAGCAGAGGACCCAACATTCCTTACCATGATGCAGCAGTTACAGGCTGCCATGGGCTTTAACCTAGAGGAGCAGGACACTACCATGAAAAATTTAATAGACTTTCTGGAGTTGCCTGACTCTCCTTCTATTGTGGTGCCATCTCTTCTCCCTTCTTTGGAGGATGCCATCTTTGCTGCCTGGTATAGGCCAAATGTTATTGCAGCCATACCAAGAAGGCAGATAAAATGTACATGGCCCCATCTGGGAAGCCATTTTTTGCCACCCATCCTGAGGCAGATTCTGTGGTCAATAATGCTGCCCATGGTAGGTCAAGGGCAAATAAGTGCCTGCATTCCCTCCCTCCTGATAAAGAGTCCAGGAGGTTGGATTTGTTAGGCAAAAGGACTTCTGGGTCTTCATACTGCTAGCTACCAGGCCCATATGATTAAGTGCCAGAACACCCTCTGGAGAACGGCCAAAGCAGCTGCACAAGCCTTACAAGAGGGTACCCCGAAACAAGAGCTTCTTAAGGCTCTTACTGTTGGGGCTGATGTGGGCAAGCATTTTCTTTACATGGCCTATGATGTCTCAGATGCTTCTATCAGGGATGCTGCCTCTGGCATCTGCCTCAGGAGGTACACATGGCTCAGGGTGGCAGGGTTTGCAAATGATGTGCAACAGTCTATTTTCAATGCCCCTTTTAGAGGACATACACTGTTTTGTTCTGAGGTCCAAGACATTCTTTTTACCCTTCAAACCTCAGGCAGGACCCTGAAGTCAGTGCATTCCCTCTACTATACCCAACCAAGGGGTAGGCACAGGGTGCCTTTTCATCCAGCTGATGCTAGGCAGTGCCCAGCAACCAAACAGCAGGAGCCTTGGCCACTCCCAGCACCACCCCAGGTGCCCATTCAAAAGCACCTAGAGGTGGTGGCACAGGTGGAGCTACCACAACTGGCTCTACCTGACACCTTGTACACCCCTGATCCACCATTACCTCCATGGGTGGTCATAGGAGGTCATCTCTACCTCACATTAACTCAGTGGACAGAAGTGACCATGGATGGCTGAATTTTGGAAACTTCTGGAACTTTTGGACACACCTCCAAATCATCCAACAGTGCCATTCCACTATCCTCCAGAACATCTTCCTCTTCTCCTAGAGGAAATTCAGACTTTGCTCTAAAAAGAAGGCCAAAGAACCTGTGCCTTTCTTGCACAGACACACAGGGTTCTACTCTTAGTACTTCCTAGTCCCAAAGTGGACAGGAGATCTGCAGACTATTCTGGATCTCAGGGAACTGAACTTCTTTACAGAGTACAACAAGTTTAGCATGGTCACCCTGCAAGGCCAACTCCTACTGCTGCAGAAAGGGGATTGGATCTGATCCCCAGACAAGAAGGATGCCTACACAATCTTCAGGAAAGACAAGGAGGACAAAAAGGGAGGTGGGGTGGCAATATACATCAGAGAGGGATCAAAGCAACTGAAGAAAGCAGGAAGGGGAGGAGGCACTGTGACTCACATTGGAGCTAGGGAATGGTACCACTATTCACACTGGGGTTATCTACAGACCTATAGCGACAAAACCCTTGCTGGAAAAAAGATTTTATTTTTATCTTCAAGAATTGATTTTTAATTATTATTTTATCTGATTTTTATATGGGACTAATTTCTGGTTAAGAGTATTGTTTGCATAAATTCCTACGAGAAAACAAAAAGTGTTAGTTATTTAAACCTTAAGACAAGGTATCTGGCTTTAATACTTTAAAGGAAAATATTTCTGTTATATAAGTAGCACTTTGCCAAACACTAGAGGAGGTCTAAGGGAATAGAGATGAAACTCCATTTTGTTTTTAAGCCATGATATAAGTGGATACCTTCCAGGCTAAGCATGTAATGCAATGTTGTTCTAAGGGGGCCTGCCATGTTTCAGGAACATCTCTGTGATGTCCAAGCCTTGCATGACAGAGTTATAGGTCAATTTATAGGAAAAGCCTTACATGGAGCTAGGTATCCATGGCTATGATCAAGATAACTGATCATATGACTGGTAGCAAAAAAAAATGGTCTTAGACTTTGGAAGTCCCATTACCCTGTATAGAAATAAGAAGTCTTATTCATAGTTTAAAGATGCAATGTACTGCCGCTATGAAAATTGGAAAGTTATAGGACAATAGTATGATAAATAAGCTTACCAAGTTTTATAGCTGCAGAATGAAGCATTCAAAAGTTATGAATATAATTTATTTAATATCATTTTCTTATTAGAAAACTAGACAAATCTAGTATCCTGTGATAGCTCACATCTTAGGAAGTCTAACAAGATGAATATTAAATCTGTAGTTTGTTGCTGTAGAGAGAAAGGCCGTCTAAAAGTTTATAGTGAATTAACTTTTCTGACAGTGAGTGATGTCTTTAAGAAAAGAACAAAGGAAATCCCTGTCTTAAAGAAGTTTGCTAAATATATACAGTTCCTAATTATAGCAGGTATGCCAAAGTAACATCATTTTAAACAGGAAAAAATGTACTTCTGAAATGTGTAAATACTTTTTTGATATCTATAAAGGAAAATGTTTTATAATGATTTTATAAATTATAGATTTTATATTAGAATTGACACCATCATGTTTGGTCTCAAAAGAATCCTCTCCTTTAGTTGCATCTAAGAATGTGAGTCTTATATATGTACGGAGGTGCACATAGATGCAAGAAAAAAGTTGCTTTATACCAAAAATAGTTTTTCAGGATGAGGTCATATTGAAAAAAAAAATGGCTTAGGAGGGGCTAACAGTAACACCCTCAAAGAGTGCTCAGACCAATCATAACTTGATGGTGATGTCACCCAGTAAGTGGGGCATAAATGGGATGTTTTTTAATTTTTATTTATTGAATGTTCAGAAATTACCTTTGAGTCAGAGACTCCTTCACAAAGGTTCCACGTCACATAGTTCACATACAGAGACATACAGGATATATAGCAGTACATCAGTACATAGTCAGGTTGTTACAGTAGCAGATTGTGAGGCTAACAGTGAGAAAACTAGGTTAGATCACACCAACATATAGGACATGAACTAAGGACTAGGCTAGTTGGACACAGATTGGGGGGGTAGGGTTTGAGAGGCCAGCCAGCGACCTAGCCAGACCAAATAGTGGAGGTGATTCAAAGGCAGTCACAGTGGTTTAAAGACTGTAACAGGTCCTTAAGAGAGGTTTTGAAGGGTCCAAGTCTTATCTCTTTAGCAAGTGGAGTGGGTAGGCTGTTTAACCAGACAGGGGCTCTATAGCTGAAGGATCTTTGAAATTGGGAGGTGCAACCATAGGGGACTGAGAGGAGTTGCTTTCTAGAGCCACGGGTTATCTTGTGTGTCAGGGCCGGTCGAACTAGAGGGGTAAGTCCTGTGGGGGAGAGCACTAGGGCAATTTTTTTTTGCCATGAGACAGGTGTGAAACATTACCCTGTTGTCAAGGTTCAGCCAGTTGGTGTCATTATATAGGGAGAAAGTATGAGTTAGGTGGTCGCACCCCAGTGTGAGGTGACAGGCTTTATTTAGGGAGACACAAAGTCTTTGAAGGGCTGAGGTGTTCGCTGCCCCATAAATGATTATGCTATAGTCAAGCAGGGAGAGTACAGAGGAGGAGACAGCTAGTCTCATTGCGTTAGGGGTAAAGCAGTGTTTGAGGCAATACAGGAGTCCGATCCGTACATTAAGGGCATTAGACAGAAGGTGGATATGTTGGTGGAAAGTAAGGGCAGGGTCAAGGGTAACGCCCAGGTATTTGTAAGAGTCCACTTGCTCCAGAGGGGTCTGGTTGGCAGTGCGTATTTGAGGGCAGAGATTCTTTCTGGCATTGAGCGGGTGGGAAAAGAGCATAACCTTGGTTTTGCTATAGTTCAGGATAAGACGTTGTGAGGTGAACCATTTTTCGACTCCATTAAAGGAGGATTGCAGGGATAGGTGTAATTGCAAAGGGTCAGAGTTGAAGGTATACAGGACAGCATCGTCTGCATAGAGGAGTAGGTTCCCTGAACAAGAACTGGGGAGGGAGTTAAGAAAGAGGCTGAACAATAATGGGCCAAGAACGGACTCCTGCGGGACACCGGAGAGGACAGGTAGCTTATTTGAGAGGGTGTTACTAATTTTAACCTGCTGGGAATGATTGGACAGGTAATCAGTGAACCAGCCAAGGGCATCCTGGGAGAATTCGGTGTTGATCAGCGTGGATATGAGGAGCAGGTGGTTAACGGTGTCAAACGCTTTTGTGAGGTCTATGAAGACAGCCCCAGAGATTTGACCGTTATCTAATGTGGAGTGAATGTGTGTGGTGAGTTCCAAGAGTGCGGTTGTGGTGCTATGCCCCTTCCGGAAGCCATGTTGCTGCTTGTTAAGCAGTTTGTATTTGTTGAGGTGGTCTGTGAGTTGATCCGCAATGATCCTCTCAAGGGCCTTAGATAGGGGAAGGAGGATGGAGATAGGGTGGTAGTTGTTAGTAAGGGTGTGGTCCCCATTTTTAAATACTGGAGTGATGTGGGCAGCTTTCCAGTGAGAGAGGAATTTTCCATGGCATAAGGAGTGATTTAGTATATGAGTAAGAGGGTTGAGCAACTTAGGGAGCGAGAGGTGAAGGAGTTTCAGGTCTAAGGTGTCACTACTGTATCATGACTGACTTAGTGCCATTCTGAGATATGGTTCTGTGCCTTTGGGCGAAATACAGGGCAGATGAAAGGGAGGGGATAATGGGGGGAGGCAGGGGTGATGGGGGGTGGGTCAAAGAAGTAGTGGGGAGGACCCTGCTGAGGTTAGAGAAGGCGACATTTAATGCAGTGGCCATTTGGGCTGGATCCGAGGACAGGCACCCATCAACCATAATCTGGTTGGGGTAGTGTTGGGAACGTTGCCACATAGGTCCTTAATATTAGCCCAAAACTTTTGACCTGATCCCCAGGTGTTGGTTAGGGAGGTCTTGTAGTACTGTCCTTTTGCTTTGCATAAGGACCAGGTGCATTTATTCCAGGCCTCTCTATATTTCTGTCTATGGGCGGGTAGGCCAGTCTCGTTAGAGAAGTGCCATAAAGAATCTCTGGTCCACATGAGGTCCAGGAGTTTATCAGTGATCCACGGGGCAGGGTTACCTTTGGCCACCCTTTTGGTGATGACGGCAAATTTGTCACATGAGGTGTTGAAAGCAAGAATGAAGAGGTCGAGTGCTCTGTCTGGGTATAGGAGCGTAGTAAGGTTGGACCTGTCTATTGTTCTGAGATGCGTTTTGAGTTGAGCAAGTTTACCCGGTCCAAGCTTGCGCTGATAGATTATTTTGGGGAGGACTTAGGCGGTTTGCACGTCCAGTAGCAGAGGACCAGGGAGTGGTCACTAAGGGCATTTGGGAGGACAGTAGTACTAGTGATTTTATGGGGAAGGTTGGTGAATACTAGGTCCATCAAGGAGGAGGATCCGGTGTGCAGGTTCAGTCGGGTAGGGGATAATACGACTTGCGTCAGGTCTTGGGCAGTGGCCGCATCTTTGAATGGTGCGGCAGCTTTGTCCAGCCAGTTAATGTTAAAGTCACCAAGTACAATTTTCTCTGCACATGGCGGGAGCGTGGTCAGGTAGGACAGTACGGAGTGGAAGGCTGCCTTCTGGTCTCTGGGGGGAATGTAGACTGCAGTGATGGTGGGGGGGATTTGGAGTTGCCCAGTATGACTTTGATTGTGAGGGTTTGTGGACCAGGATGAAGTAGAGGGGTGGGAAGTAGCGGTCCACGTAAGGTAGCTTTGGTATATACGGCACAGTCCCTCCTCGCTTACCTTGATGATCAGTGCAGTATAAGTTATACCCCGTGAGGGTTAGCGAAGAGTCTGGGATCATAGGATAGAGCCAGGTTTCCCCAACCATTATGATATCGGGCTGGTGCTGGAGGACCCAGCCCTGAAAGGAGTCCCACTTTTTTAGGAGGCTACAGATATTGATGGAGGCAATACGTAGTATGCTAGTTGGAGGGTGGTCAGACATTGGAGGATGGGCAGATGCAGGGCCAGGGTTTGGGTGCACATTTCCTGATGTGAGTAATAGCAGGAGGAGGAAGATCCTGTGGATAGGGTGCCATTTTGATGTTTTGTGAGAATATACACTGTGGCCCAGATGCCCTTTTACAGCAGGGAGTGAGGGGATGGGGAGGTTAGTGATGTGCAGTGTGGCCAGTAATAGGAGCCGTGGTGAGGGGACAGGAGGTAAGGGCTGGAGTCGAGGGTGGCATGGCTGGCAGTCCTTGCTGGGGGAGCAGGAAGTGCTGTGTGTGGAGTGGTGTGCTTGGGAGAAAAGAGGTGGCGGAAGGGTTGTGAGGAGAGTCCAGTCTGTACTGAAGAGGTAGGAGGCAAAGGATTCATTTCTAGGGATGTTATCAGGAGTTGCAGTTTGCTGTCACTTCCAGTCAGGAGTTGCAGTTTGCTGCCACTTCCAGTCAGGCAGCCGTAGGGGACCAAAGAGAGGAGAGTTGTCCAGGAGGTTGGCTGGGGGAGTTATTAGATAGGGTAGTTGAAAGTGTAGTAGGAGGAGTGATCGTGTCATAGAAGCCATGACGTGATGCAGAGCCAAGGGAATACAGTACTTGGTGAGAAGATTCAGCATTACCCCTACTGGCAGCTGAGTATAACCTGCAGATGGAGAAATTGGCTGATTGGTTCCTGGAGACTATAAAAGGGAGTGCTCACCAAGGGTGGTGGTGGGGGCGGCGGGGCCTTCACACACACAGGTACTCCTCTCCTGCTTAGAGGGCTGGTGCTCCACAACGTGCCGATAAAGCACAATCCGTACCTGATAGCGCTGATTCAGGGGGGTGGGTAGGGTACTTCCGCGACCCTCGCGACCTCCAATTTGGACCCTCAAGTTCTGGATCCTGGCAACTGAGGAGGAAAGGAGAGAGGTACGTTTAAATACTGGAACAAGTCAATTGGGGGCGGGGGCACAGAGAGCAGAAGTGGCCTGTATCTTGTCCTTATTCTAAAAGTGCAGCTTTAAAGTGCAGCTTTGAGCTTTGTTATAACAAACTACTCTGACTGCAAATTATTTGACTCTCTGAGGGAACATAGGCTGCCATTTTACTTAGTTTTTAAGGTTCATCTGCATAACATTTAATTCTAAAATAGCAGCTTTAAAGTGCAGCTTTGAGCTTTGTTGTAACAAACTACTCCGACTGCAAATTGTTTGACTCTCTGAAGGAACATAGGCTGCCATTTTACTTCATAATTAAAGAGTATCTGCATAAATAGGCTGCCGTTTTACTTCGTAGTTAAAGTGTATCTGCATAACATATAAAAGTCCCTGAATTTGGCAAAAAACTTGAGCAAAAAACAGTCTCACATCTACACCAACTGCAAACTTTTGAAAATGGTACCTTCACACACAGAGTACTCCTCTCCTGCTCAGAGGGCTGGTGCTCACAGTGTGCAATAAAGCACAATCCGTACCTGATAGCGCTGAGGCTGGGGAGGAGGGTACTTCCGCCGACCCTCGCTGACTGGCATTTGGACCCTCAAGTTCTGGATCCTGGCAACTGATAGCGCTGATTCGGGGGTGAGGGAGGGTACTTTCACGACCAGCATGCCTCCGATTTGGACCCTCAGTTCTGGATCCTGGCAACTGATAGCACTGATTCGGGGTGGGAAAGGTATCCCCACCCTCGTAGACTGATTTGACCATCAAGGGCAAAGCCAGCCCAGAACTGCTTGATTCTTTGGTGTGTGAAGACCTGTGTTGGCTGTCCTGACAATTTTGGATGAGCTTGGACTTGTACCAAAAGCCTGAAGCCACACCTGCTTGGAACATTATTTGGGCTTTGACATCGCCACCACAAGGGGGTGATAAACCAGCTGCTGCAACTGACTGTTACTGAAAGGACTTTTTTCCAATATTGGATCAAGCAAGGCCTATGTTTTGCATACTGAGAATTTGGACTAAAAGTAATGTTTTGGAATTTCTGTTAAAAGCCTGAACAAGAGACTGACTTTGGAATGTACCAGCCAGCAAGCTTGCAGTGCAGTTAAATAGCAGTGAGTTCAGAGTTGCAGGTTCAAAAGCAGAAATGAACTGAAACAGAAAAGAGCCACAGAGTCCAGTTACCCAAAACAACATTGCTGTCCACAGGGAGAGATCTTTCTACAGTCTGTGCTGAAATGCTGAAATCTTGTTGTCTAATTTCTCCCATTAAATCCTAAAGTGACTTTTGATGATTTGTGATGTCAAGCAAGAAGGATCTAGGATGCATTGCTTCATTGATGTCAAAAGACTCTATAGTTCCAGGTTCAAGGGAAAAAGACAGCAGACTAAAGCCAAACTCACCACCAAGGACATTTGTCATCCAAAACCAAAAGTTCTCACCAAGACTTTGAAAGCTAAAAAGTAGAAGACCACATCTACAGATAACTAAAACATAAGTATTCCTTTATCTTACTATTAATACTTATTTGGCTATCTGGGGTGATAACTTGGTGCATTTTAGCTCCAAACCTTGGGTTTATGGTTAAGCTAGAATTTAAATATAAAGAAAATACCTTTTACACACTATAAAGTTTAAACAAGTATCATACCAAGTAATCTGAAACACAAGTGTAATGAGTTGCAAGTTCTCATAGTAAAAAGAAAAGGTCATGCTATTTATAAGTATGCTAAAAAGAAACAGTATAAACTGTAATTTAGTATGCAAAATGTTGCTTGTTTATTTACATTGCTTATTGCTGAAATTTGTTTTATTTGTTTTATATTATTTACTTGATTTTCTAAAATCTGTTTTGTTTACATTACAGTTTATGTTTACATTACTTTTATTATGCTTGATATTTATGCTAGTTATGAATATTTAGCACTTGTACATATGTGAATAAAATATATGTGTCTCTTATATAATCCAAAGTGTGGCAACAGTGTTTTTCACCATCATTTTTGAATCTGGAGAGCATAGGATAATATCACATGTGAATATTTATTTCTGGGAATTTATGAAATAATTTTTGGGTAAGGCCTGAGGTGAATCCAAGTGCATCATTATAAAAAGTGATATTATAAGCCTTTGTTCTGACAGATCTCAAGCACAGGCGGAGGAAACAGACAGGGTATTAGTGGAAACCATCCCCAAAATGGCAGATGGTAGGGGACCTAAATATGCCAAATGTTAACTGGGGCACCTATGCTGCAGCCACAACCAGGAGCAGAGACATCCTGGATGCCCTGCATGGAGCATGCCTCAGACAGCTTAGTGGTGGAATCCACCCGAGACGGAGCAATATTAGACCTGGTTCTCACCAATTGTGACAGAATAGCAGATGTACTGGTGGGCAGCCATCTAGGGACCAGCAATCACCATACAGTGCAGTTCAAGGTAAAGACAGTAGAATAGTCAAGCCACATGAAGAAAGCAAGAGTCCTGGATTTCAAGAGGGCTGAGTTTAAAAAAAAATGAGGGAATGCCTCAAGAAAACTCTGGCAAAGGAGGGGGGAAGGAAGGGGGTAGAAGAGCAGTGAGAGATCATTAAAGGAGCCAGAGCAGAGGCATCAAGCCTTCGTGTGAAGCTAGTAAACAAAGCAAAAAGAAAGGAAAAAAAAACACAATTTTTTTAAAACAATTGTCAAGGAAGGTTAGAGAAAAAAAATGGCATTCAGGAAGTACAAAGAAACACAGAGGGAGGGAGGGAGACGGGGAACCGTATCAGGCAAAGCTGAGGGAAGTGGGGAAAGCAGTCAGGAGTGCAAAGGCACAAACAGAGGAAAGAATATCCCAGACAGTAAAAGGAGATAAAACCTTCTTTAAGTATATTAGTGTAAGAAAAAAGGCCAAGGGAGGGATTGTGCGACTAAATAAAGGAGGGGGGTGCAGAGGGGGACCTAGAAAAAGCAGAAATTCTGAATGAATACTTCTGCCCAATATGCACAAAAGAAGGGGAAGGGGAGGGACCACAATTAAGTGAAAAAAAACCTCATGGAAAGGAGATGGACACCAGTCCATTCACAGAGGAGAGAGTACTAAAGGAACTCTAGAAACTGAAAGTGGACAAGGCAATTGGGCTAGACAGGACACATCCCAGAATATTAAAAGAATTCAAAGAGGTGCTAGTGGCACCACTGACAGCCCAATTCAACAAATCACTGGAGGAGGGAATGGTACCATAGGACTGGAGGAGGGCAAATGTGGTGCCCCTCCACAAGAGTGGGAGAAAGGTGGAGGCGTGAAATTACAGGCTGGTCAGTTTGACCTCAGTGGTGGAGAAAATAATGGAATCAATGTTAAAAGAAAGGATCATGGTAAATCTTGAGGCTAGTGGGGCACAATATCCAAGGCAACATGGATTCACAGCAGGAAGGTCATGTCAAACAAATCTGATTGATTTCTTTGACTGCGTGACCAGGGTAGTTGATCAGGGAGGTGGGGGGTAGAAATGGCCTACCTAGATTGTAGCAAGGCATTTGACTCCATCACACACAAGAGACTAGTAAACAAGTTGGGCAGTCTGGGAGTGGGACCAAAGGTGATAAAATGGGCCAGAAATTGGCTGAGCAATAGGACACAGAGGGTGGTGGTAAACAGAGTTCAGTCTGATCTGCGATAGCATTAACACTCCGGGGGAGGCGGAAAGAATGAGAAGAGACCTAGGCAAGTTGGAGGAGTGGTCAAGAGTGTGGCAGCTTGGATTCAATGCAAAAAAGTGCAAAATCATGCACTTGGGCACTAAAATCCAGGTGAGGAATACATGATGGGAGGGGAGGTACTAACAACAACCAAACTGGAAACAGACCTGGGGTAATCATAATAGATGACCTGAAGGTAGCCACACAATGTGAGAAGACTGTGAGGAGAGCCAGAGGGATGCTGGGGTGCATAGAGAGAGGTATCACCAGTAGAAAACAGGAGGTGGTAATACTACTGTGCAGACAGTTGGTGAGATATCATCTAGGGCACTGTGTTCAGTTCTGGAGACCACATCTCTGAAAGGACAGAGAGTGGAGGCAGTCCGGAGAAGGACAACAAAAAATAGTACATGGACTGCACCAGAAAATATGGAAGGAGAGACTGAAAGACCTCAATATGTGTACCCTTGAGGAAAGGAGGGACGGGGGATATGATACAGACATTCAAGTACTTCAAGGGGATACACAAAGTTCAAGAGGGCAGCACCTTTCAGAAAAAAAGATGTGCAAGAACAAGGGGTCATAATATGAAGCTGGAGGGGGGAGACTCGGGCAACGTGGGGAGGTATTTTTTCACTGAAAGAATAGCAGATGCTTGGAACAGCCTCCCTGCAGAGGTCATGGGGCAAAAGTGATAGGGGAATTTAAGAATGCATGGGATAGATAGAAGGCTACCCTAGTGGTAGGAAAGAGAATGTGAGCTGCAGATCAATTAGAATCTGGAGTCTATGCAGTAGGTAGGAAATGGGCAGACTGGGTGGACCAAACAGTCCTTATTTGCCATCAAATTCTGTTTCTATGTTCCTATTCCATGAGCGGACGTTTTGCCACCGGTCAATTCATCGCGGACAAAATGGAATGGAGAAATGGCAGCATGGACAAAATGTAGCCGGATAAAAAGCCGATATGTAATGTGGCCATGAACAAGACAAGGCGAATATGAAAACGGCGAACAACGGACAAATAGACGTGGTGTAATCAATAAATGTCTTTATTATTCAACAGAGATACAAAACATTTAAAAACTGGTTTCACCGACTTGTGAAATTCTGTAATATGTGCAAATAAATCAAGTAACAGTGGCATTTAATAAATATTAATCGGAAACACTAATCATTTAAAAACTGGTTTCACTTGAATTTATCTAGTAACACTGGCGTTTAATAAATATTTAACAGAAACGCTAAACTTGGTTTCTTTGACTTGTGAATGTGCAAAATTATGTAGTAAAAAATAATTTCACAGCAGTGTTATGTGCAAGTGTGTCCAAATAAGTGCAACTACATTTTGGGTGATACAGTAACACTGCCATCTACTGTTCATAGCAGGTATTTAATAATGAATTTCAATAGCAGTGTTATGTGCAACTACAATCATTTAGGCTATGTTTATTTCTATTACTGTAGCAATGTCCTTTACATACTGCATCCAAGATCGATTTTCAAAGTCCGCACAAATAGTTGAAAAAATTTTTAATAACGTGCTGGTATTTCAAATGCTTTCTTGGGGGATGTTGTCTAAGCTCCACCTGCCTTCTTTGAAGGGACACAGCGTGCTGCTCCTGGCATAGTTTTCGTGTGAGTTTTGCACAGGTGGGGTGTGCAATCGAGACAGTCCTAGCAGAAGCACAATGCCATGCCTCCAGAGCGTTATTGCTTCGTGGTAAGTCTGCAATAACATCCGTATTGGTCCCAGAATTTCACTGGGAACCTAGGCTGATGCCGTTTTTTCTTATTTTGTGTTAGGCACCCTATGTAGGTGTCCTCAAGTGTAGTCTAGAAGACACTCTACATCCTCGAATCTGGGTCATCTTGAAGCATCTCAAACACAGACTCCAAATGATGTTCAGGCACAAAAGCAAGTGCCAGAATGCAACGTATCTTGGGCGCAAAAGTCTCTTCCGAAATGTAGCGGCTCTGCATCCCCTCCTGTTGAACCCTACACCACATTGCTTGACCCAAATGAAAATTGCAACCTAGTAATTCTGCATTTGGTACCACTTCTTTTAGTACATTGACCGCTGCCAATTCAAAGTCAGTCAAAATAGTACTGGCATTGAGTTTTTCACCCAGCAAGTTTCCCAAGTTAATGAAGAACTTGCGGTACACGCTCTCACTTCTACCTGGCAGAAGTGCGTAAACACAGGGTCTCTTAACACTGTTCACTAGTGCATGCACAGTGTACAGCTGGTCATCTTCACTCGGGGCAACCGCAAATGTCCCATCACAGAACCAGTGCTTTGAATGTTTCAGCACTGCAAGATCGGTATCGCTAGCAAAGATAAGCATATCATCATCATTAACACGCACAAATGGTTCTCCGCTAACTGTGAATGCATATTGCATCACATCAACATCATTGTGCCTACCTTGTTGACATTGACGGCGAACATCACGCCGCAGTGTCTTTTGAGAGGGTAACAGATGGGCATGGCTTAAAGAAACTTGCTGCAATCACTGGTGCACAACGTTTCTTGTAGGCTCCTCAGATTCTGTGGCTCACTGTTTAATGACAGCGCGAGCCGCTAACACCTCAACGCAACCATGAACGGGCGCATGATTGTGTTCAGAAGGTGGCAGTGTTATAGAATCCCCCAATGTATGCAGATGGGCTCTGCAAGCGCTTTGTTCACATCTCCAAATAATCTTGCCACTCGCGCCGTCTTTCTCTTTGGTGTAAAGATAATTATCCAAGGCAAGCTTTTGCTTGCCTTTCTGAGTCAGCACAAACTCCATCATTAACTTTTGGAATGAATGGCAAGATGCAGAGACATCTGAATTTATAACCCATTACTCAGTCCAGAAAATACTGGGTGCAGATACTGGCCGAAGCAAGATCGTTGCTATCTTTTTAAAATTATGTTGCTGTGGGGGCAAATTCAAGGCTGCACATATCTGCCAGGAAGGACGTAGACATGGATTAATGGGACACTGAGGATACAACACAGAGCACAGTACAGCTGGGGAATGGTGAGTACATTTTTAAAAGTAGGGGATGCATATTTTGATGTGTGAAATGTTGTAAAAATGTTGTCGTCAGATAATTAATATGCATATAGGACGAAATGTCCGTGACTACAGATCCGGTGATGGCAAGACAGTTTGACCTTTTATAGCTCAACTAATTGACAGCACCAATTTAAACTGCGATGATTTGACCGTGTGCCTTCTATTCATATCTAAATTCAGATGTCTCGAAGAAAATACTTAAGGTTCCCTTTCCAAGGGGAACATTACCAATTCAGAGTGTTTGCCCTTTGGCTTGTCTTCTGCACCATGGGTCTTTACTGAACGCTTAGCAGTAGTGGCAGCAGCCCTTCGCAGGGAAAGTCTGTATGTTTTCCCCTACCTGGATGACTGGCTCGTAAAAGCCCACTCCAGGGATCAGCTTCTGCTTACATTAGCTCAAACCAGGCAAATTGTTCGATGCTCTGGAGGATACTGTCAACATACCCAAATCATCGATGACCCCCTGTCAACTACTGCAATACACAGGAGCAGTCATGGACACCGCTGAGATCTCAGCCTTCCTGCCCTGGAGAAGACCTAATGCCTGATTGCCCAGGCACAGCTGGTATACAACGTCTGATATGTCTCAACCAGAACATTCTTATGGCTCCTGGGACCAATAGCAGTGGCCATTGTCACAGTCCCACTGGCTACTGACTGCACATGAGAATACCCCAGTGGACCCTAAGAGTCCAGTGAGATCAGCTCACAGATGATTTAGAACAAATGGTTCTAGTCACTTCTCCTGTGCAGAAAGTGCTCAAGTGGTGGATGGAACCCAGCAATCAGTTAAAGGAAGTTCCCTTCCTGATACCCTCCCGTCTCCAGATTCTCATACCAAATGCCTTGGGGATGGACTGGGGTGCACACTAGGGGTCCCCATCAGACACAGGGCACATTAACCTTAGTTTCGTATATCAAAAAACAATAAATAAATATTATATAAAGAAGAAATGGCTAGCAGCTAATGGTAGTTCTGTCCAAGAATACACACATTTGTTTGTATTTTCAGTTTTTTTGAATAGTTTGTTTGAGAACATCCAGTCCCAGCACTAAAGTCAGATTCATGAATAGTATTGCTATAAGTAATAGATTTTTAATAGAGGAACTCGTCTGTAGTGAACTTGGTAATCAATTAACAAAGATGATGTCTCAAAACTGAACCCTATGGTGTGCCATTTTAGTGTCAAATGAAGATGAAATTGCACCATTAAATTCAACAATCTGGGAGAGTGTGTGCATGTGTGTGTGTGTTCATTTTTTTATTGAAATGTTAAACAGAACATACAACAACGAAGTATCAGCAAATAGTTTCATAACGGGGCAGAATTTTGGAAAGTCATAAAATGGATGTTACTACTGGTTACGATAATGCCAGGAACTGCCCTGGTATGTCTAGAACATGTTCCATCTTATTAGAACTGTTCTCAGTGGCTGGACTAATCTGCAACATTTCATGCTGTTTTATGGTGCTCCACATCAGTTTTGGATAGAAAATGGCTAAACATAGATGTGGATGATAGATGAGATTACACTTTGTCTGACAGTTGTGCCCAGGCATAACTATAGCTGAACTTTGCAAACTGGACAGAACTAAATCAGAGATTTTTAAATTGGGCTTATCTATGTTTCAGCTTTAAAAATTGTATATAGGGACATTTCATGCTTATGTCCAAATGTGTATACAATTGAAAATTACATCTACAGATATGTTTTAAAATTCACCCCGGGTGTGGAATATTATCAAGCATTTACACCTAACTTGAGGGCTTTAGATCTCTTTACAGCATAGTATACCTTACAGCCTTCATTACTTTCCAATTTCATTATATCAGAGCCGTAATACCTGTTTGTATTCATGTTGTATTTTCCCCTTCTCCAGGCATGGCTGAAAATGGGTCTTGGATCCAGTCCACTTTCAGTGTAAATCAAGTCAAATAAATAAATAACAAATACCTGGTACATCAAACTTCCTAAAGGTTGAAAATCAAAAAAAGCCAAACTGTTGAATGGCAAGTTTGCTTCCCTGCTGACCAATGTGATAGTAGACCAGGGAGAGGCTGTGGACATGGCTTACCTAGACTTTAGCAAGGCATTTGACACAGTCCCACACAAAAGATTATTAGTCAAATTAACCAGCCTGGGAGTGGGTCCCAAGGTGGTAGCCTGGGTAAAACATTGGCTGAACAACAGGACACAGAAGGTAATTGTAAATGGAGTCCACTCTGAAGAAAGAGGGGTTACTAGTGGGGTACGGCAGGGTTCATTACTGGGTCCAGTCCTTTTTAATGTCTTTATAAGTGACATTGCAGAGGGACTGGAAGGAAAAGTATGCCTCTTTGCAGATGACACAAAGATCTGCAACAGGGTTGATACACAAGGAGGTGTGGAAAGAATGAGAAGGGACTTGGCAAGGTTGGAGGAATGGTCAGAACTATGGCAGCTTGGATTCAATGCAAAGAAGTACAAAGTAATGCACCTGGGAAACAAAAACCCAGGGGAAGATTACACAATGGGGGAGGTAGTAACAACAACAAAAATGGAAAGAGACCTTGGGGTAATCATATCAGATGACCTTAAGGTTGGCAAGCAATGCGAGAAGGCGGTAGGGAGGTCTGGGGGGATACTGGGATGTATAGAGAGAGGTATCACCAGCAGAAAACAGGAAGTTGTTATCCTCCTATATAGAGAGTTGGTGAGACCCCATCTGGAGTACTGCATCCAGTTCTGAAGACCCCATCTCCGCAAGGACATAGACAGGATAGAGGCAGTTCAGAGGAGGGCAACTAAAATGGTGCAGGGTCTGCAAGAGAAGCCATATGAGGAGAGACTAAAGGAGCTTAATATGCATACCCTTGAGGAAAGGAGGGAGAGGGGGGACATGATAGAAATGTTTAAGTACCTCCGTGGAATCAACAAAGTCCAAGAGGGTAGCATCTTTCAGAAAAAGAGATGTGCAAGAACAAGGGGACACAATTTGAAGATGGGGGACGGCTCAGGGGCAATGTGAGGAAGTATTTTTCACAGAGAGGGTGGTGGATGCATGGAACAGCCTTCCTGAGGAGGCTGTGGGGTCTAAAACTGTGGGAGAATTCAAGAATACATGGGACAAACATAAGGCAATTTTTGTGGGGGGTAGGAAGAAATAGGTTGTTGGTTAAATAGGATCTGCAGCTTATCCTCTAAGTAGGGAAATAAGCAGACTAGGTGGGCCAAGCGGTCCTTATCTGCCGTCAAAGCCTATGTTTCTGTGTTTCTATAGTTTTTCATATTCAGCAAGTTTTTTTATAACTAAAAAAAGGTCAAAAAATGTAGGCTGTGTTGTCTGTCTCCACTTCAAAAGACTCTGCCCTTTGACCTCTAGTATCACAGGGATTAGCCAAAGGGTTGAGCTTCAAGTTGGTACAGAATGGACTAAGACGTCAGTCAATAATCAGAGCTGGGTCACCGGGGAATGTTAAGTAAGCAATAATACCCGACAGGGTGGGCATTATTGGGAAATACCGGGCCGCCCAGGGGTGTAATGAGGCCCGCCGCTGCCTGGAGGGTATTATTGCGCTTAGAAAATGGCCACTGTAAAAGAAAAAAAATGTAATAAAATAATGTATATAAACTTGTTTACAATCATTTTTGTGGTAAAATAGTTCCTCCACCTGCAAGACAATGCTTTTTTTTGTGAGGTACCTACCCCCCCCCATTTGTCTGTGGTAGGAGAGAAAAATGACAAGGGCAAAGGACATTAGTCATCTTTGGCACTTGCTTCTCTGTGGTAAAGCAGAGACTGTGATATCTCCAGCACTGCTGCTGTGCATGAGAACACCGGTATTTTCTTAATTTTTTGTACCGCAGATGGACGTCCGTGTGCGGTATGAAAACCAAGGAGATACCGCTGTTGTCGTGCTCAGTGGTTGTTTCGGCAATAACACTCTTTCTATGACAGTACAGCGAGCAGGTTTACAATCGGACTGAAGCATTTACGATGCAGTGCCATTTAATGGCAAAAGAGTTGTTTTTTTTTTTTACCTGGGTCGTGGGAGGAGAGCGGCCATCAACGCTGAAGGCAGTACTGTTGGGGGTAGCTGTGCTTCTCGCTAAGCGAGAGAAAAAAACATGGCGGGTTTTTCAAATTTTCTACGGTGCTTTCAGCCAATTAGAAAGCAGGCTGGGCACCTCTGGAAAATGCTACACTGTTAAGTGGTACTTGAACTGGCTCTTATTTTTAGCTGTGCATTTATTGAAAAATAAATGCCCAGCTTGGAGCCTGTCTGAGCCAATCAGCTTTCACAATTGATTCTTGTCATTTTCTAATACCTAATATTTGTTTGCAGTACGTGATGATAGCTCCCTAATATGAAGATAAGGATATCCAGTCAACAAGGTGACTGAAATTGGGCACCTACAAAAATGGCAACTCAATTACGGTGCCTGTGTTTACGGCTACCTAGCAGGGGGGTGACCGGATACTGGGGTGGGAGACATATGGCAACGGAAAGTATGCATGTATATGTATGCGCACACACACGTTGGGGGGAGGAGAGGCAAGGGAGGGATGGTATGTGGGAGGGGGTGTGCTGGTCTGCTAGTATGGTGAGGAGGGTGGTTGGCTGGGTAGTGCAGGGTTCGAGGTCACATAGCTTTTTTTTGCCCGGCAGGCGACTTTCCAATTTTGTAAAGTTTTCACCCTCCCAACATGCACCCCCTGGAGTTGAGAATCCAAGTAGGTGGGCACGGGGGCAATGGGAGGGTGCATGTGGCACAGCCCCCCGCATTAAAAACAAAACCCATAGATCTCGGGCACAGTTTTTCTCCTCGCTGCAAGTGTGCATTGCCGAAATTCATTTTCAGCGATGTGCGATCGCTGTTATGACATGGAACTGAAGATAGGCTCAGGAGATAGGCTTGGGCATGACCACAGGATAGGGGTAAAGGTTTCTGTCTGAAATGTACATTTTCAACACGTTATTATGAAAGATCCTACATTTCGTACAGTATTGAACTTTCTGTAACCACTGTGTTGTATTTTCTTTTGAAATAGTTGGGGCAGGATTCACAAAAGAGATGCACCCAGCACAACTCAGATGCACCGGCGCAAGCCAGAAATGCACCTTAAAATGATTCAGAAACAGGATGAATGTGCCAGCACAACCAAGATGCCCTGCACCGAATGACATGCGCCATAGGTGCAATGTAATGACATGCAGCGCATATACAGGGGGCGTACCCATGCATACACAGTGCAACCCGATTCACAGTGCATATCCATGGCGCATCTATGGGGCATCCCCAGCGCAAAGCCAAGATGTGCCATAGAAAGATAAGTACAAAAGAAGGAGACTTAAGTCTAGCCCACCTGCAGGTTGTTAACGGAATAACTGCAGCAGCACACTGCCAGTGCCAGAGGGGGAGAGGAAGACAGAGCGAGAGAGACAGAGACAGCCAGCCCGCAGGCCAGTCAGCACACCAAGCCAGAGGGCCATACAGACAACCCCACGGCCAAATGAACCCAGCAGCAAATGCCATAGCAGGTGCACTAATGAGGAGGAGGAGGCAGGGTGCTGGAAGGCACCGTAGGCGGCCAACCTGACAGCAGTATCGTGCCAGGCTGTCCTTCGAGCAGCTCAAAGAGGTGGAGACAGTAGGGTGATACCACCTGAACAGGGCCATGATGAGGCAGCTCTGTGAGCTGTGCCATGATGTGATACAGGCACCCACTGCACGAGGTCACGCCATCTCGGTGGAGACCAAGGTGACAACGGTCATGTGCTTGCTCACCACAGGAACCTTCCAGAGGCCTACTGGGGATTTCACTGGCATAATACAGTTCCTCACCACACTGCTATCGCATGCTTCGGAATACATCCATTTCCCAAGCACTCAGGCAGAGTGGACAGAAGCCATGCAGGGGTTCTACAGGATGGCACGCATGCCAGGTGTCATAGGGGCCATTGACTGCACTCATGTGGTGATCTGTGCACCACCTGGTGATGATGCCATCACATACATCAACCAAAAGGGGTACTATTCCATGAATTGCCAGGTGGTGTGCAATGACACAGGCCGCATCACCAGTGTCTGCGCCACACACCCTGGGAGTGCACATGATGCATACATATAGCACCAGTCGGCACTGTGCATGAGATTCAAGGATGGGGAAATACCAAGTGGCCATCTGATAGGTATATTGTATATTGTGACAGGGCACCAACAGCACAGGAGGGCACCAAGGCTGGGACACATGGGGTGGGCCATGGGCAGTGTGAAGCAGTCGCATGGGCCCTGGGACAGCAGGAGTGTGCAAGAGTACACAGGAGGACAAAGGGTGGCACGCAAGCACCGTGCACCACACGACATGCAGGTACAGCTGGGGTAGGGATGCAGGACTGCCAGGAATGCGGATACATGGGCGGTAGAGCAGGACAGGTGCACACACCACTGAGGCCAGGTTTGAGGACAGGACACATGTCACAGTGGAACCCAATGTACTAACGGACACATGTCTACCCCCACAGGAGACGCTGCATATCTACTGAGGCCCTGGCTCCTCACCCCCTTCCAATGACCTGGAACAGTGGCAGAGGAGTGGTACAATGAGGCACACATCGTGACACGCGCCATCATAGAGCGTGTCTTCAGCATGTTGAAGATGCGATTCCGGTGCCTGTGTTGGTCAGGTGGTGCCCTACAGTATAACTCTGAGAAGGCCTGTGGCATATTCCTGGCCTGTTGTATGCTACACAACATGGCCTTAGACTGTGGGATACATGTCGAGGCCAGTGAGGGTGACAGTTCCAGGAAGGAGGAGGACTGGGGGAGAGGGTGGACAGGACACCCCCTGAGGGCCAGGGAGGCGAAGCCAGGCAGGGCTGGAGAGACCTGAGGTTGGAGGACAGAGCACAGGACTACCGTAGGCGTGTGGTAGAGGAACAATTTGGGCCATGCAGGTGAGTATGCAGGTATGCATGTATGCGTGCAGGTGTGTGCACCAAGGTGTAGGGAATGCATGTCATGGGCACAGTGGACACCGGACGCCACACAGTGGTGCACACACAGGTGCACACACACGATGGGAGACACACAGACACAGACACACACACACACACACCAGGCATGCAACAACCATGAAAACCCAGGCCATGTTGCAGACGTCACGGGTCAGTGTGCACTGCAGCCTGCACACGGGCATAGCAGACACCAGAATGCACTCATCATTCCCATGACACATGGCACAACAGTGGTGCACACAGACATGCAGGACATCCTGCACAGGTAGTACAGAGTGGTGCCAGGACAGCTGTGGGGCAGGTGACTGCCACACACACCGCCACTGGCACCACCTGCAGGGAATCCAGTACACACAGGTGTGCCATCCCGCCACCACTGGCCCGGGGGCATGGGCAGCACAGAGTGGCCCTCCAGCCACCATGGACATGGTGGTGGCCTCTACCATGGCTGGTGGTGGCGGTTGTGCCATCACTGGCCAAAGGGGGTGTTCCCTGTGACCCTGCAGGGGTGCTGCACTGATACCGTGAAGGGTGCCCAGTGGAGTGGCCATCCCATGGCCACCAGCTGAGCCATGGATGGTGAGCATGGAGGCCAGTGGTGATGGAGTCAGCAGCAGGGGGTTCACCTGACTCCACTGCTGGGGCATGTGGAACGTGCTCCTGGGTGTCCTACTGGATGCACAATGTCCACGGCATGTTGTGGATGCAGCCACTGCCTCTGCAGCTGCTGCAATCTGCTCCAGAGCTGTGGTCATGCCCACCTGCATGATGCATATCTCTGCCAGCATCTGTGCATGTCAAGCAGCCATGGAATCATGCTCCTGGAACATCACAGCCCTGTGGCTATGGAACTCTGCATGGAGGGCCTCCTGCCCCTCCACAGTCACCCGCAGGAAAGCAAGGTAGGCCTCCATGTCGTCGGTGGGTGATGCGTCATGGTGGCATCGCCGATGAGCAGGGGATGTATCAGCATGTCCCGGTGCATCCACAGGTGGTGGTTGCACCCTGGCAGGCTATGACATGGGTGGTGCTTGGCTGGGCACCACCACTGACTGCCCATGGGTGATGTCCTCCAGGGCTACTGAAGTGGGTGCGTGCACCGAGGCACCCTGCCCGGATGACACCGACATTGCTGGCACTGCACTGGGCAGTGGTGCAGGGAACACAGAACCCACAGCTGCAGGCAGCTGTGCTGCATCTGGACCTGTACCCAGCACAGTGGGAACATCAGTGGCACCCAGGGCCACATGCACAGGCAACCTCGTGATGTGTACACCCCTGTCAGCCATGTCTGTGTTGGTGGTGTCGATGATGCATGCGGTGGTGCCAAGACCCTCCCCCTGCATGCCACTGGTGAGCACAAGGAGGGCATAGCAATGTCCACTGCATCATCTGGGTTGGCATCAGACAATCCGGACAGGCTCCCTAACCAAGCGATGTACCCACCGGCTGTCCCGCCAGTGCTGGCTGAGGGGCCTGTAGGGCCCGCCTGCACTGGGGCCATGACCGGTGTTACTCGGGACTTGGATGGTGCTGGTGCAGAGTCATCCACAGTGGTGTCATTGGCCCCATGTGATGGGCCTGCATCATCGCCCGCGAGGGCATCACGTGCAGCCATGGCCATGGCCACACCTTGGAGGCATGACGGTGCTGTGGAGAGAGGAAGGGAGAACATGGTTAATGCACAGTACACATATGTCACATTGGTAATGCACAACAGAACATGGCCATCCACGCAGTGCCAGGGCCACAGGCCTGACCACCCCAGGGCCATGGCATGACAGTGCTATGCAGGCCATGGAATGGTCGCGTCTGTCACTGTCCCATTGTGCACACTGCTTGGCAGCGGTGTCACATGCCACACAGATGCACCGTGGACATGTACCCTCTGGTGCTGCAGCATAGCACCTGCAGCACCATGGGGCATGTCATGTCAGTCCAGGGGTGACCGTCCCTGGGAAGCTGTGCCTGGGTATACAGTGACAGTGCATGCCAAGCAGGGACAGGTGTGGCAACTGTGGCACAAGGTTGGGTGAGCCTGTCTAGGACACACAGCTACTCACCATGCTGTGACGGGCTGCCACCAGTCTGGAATCCACCACCTGGAACACCCTGCATGGCTGTCTGGGACACACTGGCAGCCAGGAGGGTCTTGTTCCGGCTGAGCTGTTCCGCTGTGCTTTGGCCACCCCCTGTCCACCACAGGGAGGCCTGGATGTTGGCCACCTTCTCCTTGGCCCTCCTGCACCCATCATTCCAGTGCTTACAGCACTCTTGGACCGTACGATTGTACAATGCCATGGCATTCACCAGCTGGGCCACCTCCTCCCAGCCTGCTCCCCGCACCATCTGGCTGCCTCCCCTGCCGGTGAGGATGTCCAGGCATAGGTGGCATGCCTCTATGAGTGCCCTCTCCTCATCCTTGGTGAAGTTTGGTCACTGTCTAATGGTGGCACCTGCTTCCTCTGACATACTGGCTACTGTGGGGAGAAGCATCCAGGTGTTAGTCATGCCTGTGGGTACACATGTTTCCGCACCCATCTGCCTCTGTTTGTTGCCCTCCCAGGTTCTGTGCCACTGGTGTTCTGGGTGGTGGTCTGCAGGTGGTTGTCCTGGCACAGGTGGCCATGCCCCATGGTACATGGTCCACTGGGGATTGTGCACATGCCATGTATGGCCACCAGTCCACGGCTGGGGCAAGATTGCAACTGCCCCAGGGGGGGCACACTGTGCAGTCCACCATGGACATGTCCTGGTGCCTCTGCAGCATGTGCGTTGCTGCCGTGGCACCATGTCCATCCTGGGTGCCACCCTTGCTACATCTGCGGGGTGGGGGCACAGGACATGTGGCTACAGCCATGGTGTAGTGGGCTGCAGTGTTTGGCATGGCAACACTGTCATTGTGCCTGCACAGGCACTGCTGTGTGCCTCAGACAGACCTGTGGCACGTCGCTGCATCCACCACACATTGCCAGTGCCACCCAGTCACACATACCTCTCATGTGTCCTACTATACAGGGAACAGGTCCTCTGTTTACGTTGCATAACCTCCCTGTTCCACATTGCAAGGCCTTGTCCCACTGGCAACCGTATCATTGTTCAGCAGTACTGTATCGTACATGCTGACATGTTTACATCATGGTTCACAAACAGCCTTTCTGGACATGACAGGTAACAGACTATCGGTGATCTATGCATCTTATGTACTGCTCTGATGGAGCATTCCACATTATGACCATTTGTTCCAAATATTGGGAGGCAATGTTCCACATATGGGGGACATAATCATTGAGAGGTATGCATGCACATGTTCAGTCCCCCCCCAGTATGTTCTGTAGACCCTGTGAATATAGCTGTGTACTCACCTTCAAGGCTCTGTCTCTTCTCAGTCACCTGGTCTTGGCCTGCTGAATTGGGAGCATTTATGGCTCAGGGCATGAAAATGAGGCCTGGGCCTCCGGTAATGAGATGCTAATCAGCTAAGATGCCCATGCATGTGGGATGAGGCTGTTTTGGGCACATTATCTGTGAATTGCACAATTGCCCCCAGCTTATCTCACTTTACAAGGAGCATCTCAGAGTTGCACCAATGCCAGAACAGTGCATCTCTGGCGCATGCGCGTAGCATTGGGTGCATGTTCCTGTATCCGGGGCAGTCTACACAGCGGCATCTGTCATGCATGCACGGTCGCCGTGTCCAATGGTGCATCTTCCATGATGCACCGCTACACTGCTTACCCTATGCACTGCTGCGGGGCTGCTGTCCATTACGCTGTGTACTCTATTGCTCAGTGTGATCCCACATGCGCGGTCCATGCTGCACTGTGTTTGTAGTGCCCATGGGTCGCACGCGGCATGTAGTAGGTGTATGTAGCACGTGCCATGCACAACATGGCATCCACATGCACATCACACATGCGTGAGCTGGCCATGGCCTTGCCACGCCATTGTGGTCTCCATTGCGCATGTGCGAGTTTTTTGCCTTTGGCCTATCATGCTTCATGCACAGTGCGCGCTGTACTGCACATGCCTCAGTGTTCCACGTGGCGCATATCGACCACTCGGCTGTGCATTGCCATGTTGCATCTTGATGCTGTGACCTGGTTTTACAATATGCCTAGGGCAGGGAGACAGACACCAAAGACCATGAACTGGTCCCAGGTGGAACTGCTGCATCTGGTGGCTCTTGTCCTATCTGTGGAGGGGCAGCTGTTTGGGCAGGATGACCTACATGTGCCCAGGGCTGAGGTGTGAGCCTCCATTGCTCATAGGCTTGTGCAACGCACCGGGATGCCACACGCTGGGGAGCAGTGCAGGCATCGGTTTGGCGACCTCCAGAGGCAGGGTCCGGAGAGACTGGCGCAGCTGTGTCACCATGCATGCAGGGGTGCACTGCCAAGGTCAGGTAGGTGTTGCTCATCTAGCTCCTTTTGTGGCACATGCTGGGTGTGTGTGTGTGTTGAGGCCCTCATGGGGCACCCACATGGGTCACAGGTGTCCTGCACACACAGCAGTGGCTGCACCTGTCCAGTGCAACCATATCATGTGTGCCATGGAGGGGGGCACTGGGTGGTGCTGTGTCTGCATGCAGGCTGCTGGGGGCTGCACAGCTGGTTTCCACTGTCTGCTGCATGGACACAGGCTGGTGATGGTGGGGGGCACTGTAGCAGTGCACCTTGCACAGTGGCAGTGTCTGGCTGTCCCTACATCACCTGTGCATGTCAGTGTTGTGGTGTGTTTCTGGCACCGCTGTGTTGACTCATGGTACTGTCTGTTGTGTTTTGCAGGACCAGAAGCCAGGCAGAGGGTCACAGATGCCATTGAGGTAAGGAGGAGGAGGAGGATCATGGGTGTCTGGCCTGGTACCCTTTCAGGGGCAGGTGAGCAGTGCATTCTGCTATTGCTGCATTTCAGTTGCTGTGGGTTACTGCTGGGTGGGGGTGTTGTCCACATTCAGGCCCTCAGTGTGTGTTCTCTCTATCATTGCTGTAGGTCTCTAGGATCACCATGCTGTGGCTGGGAGAGGTGCACCTCTGAACGTGGACCGAAGGCTCCATGTGGCTATCCAGGTGGCCCTGCACCATTGTTCAGGACTGTTCAGCGCCTGTCGGCTGCCCTGCAGGTCATCCTGCTGTGGCTCCCATTATGTGGCCATGCCAGGGTGTTGCGTGGCAGGGCACAGTGTCAGTGGTGGCTCCCTGCCTCTTCTTGGGGCCGTCCTATGTAAATAGTCAATGTACATAGCCCCCCGTTACTGTCCCCTTCCTGCCCTCCTTCCCATCCCTGCCATTCCCTTTCTCTTTTTGGTGTTGTTCCAGTTGTTTGTTGTTCTACTTTTGTGTTGCACAGTTTTTTATCTGATGCTTCACTTTTATAAACATGTTGCTCTCAGCATTTGTGTCCATGGGTTTCATTGTTCCAGCTTTGTGGTTGCTCCTGCTGGCTTACTCCACTTGCTCTGAATAGCTCCCCTGTGTGACTCATGGCATCCAGCGTGCCCTGGTGCATCTCCAGTTGCACTGGCACATCTCCAGTTGCATTGTACTGTTTCTGGATGATTCACAGAGGGGCTGCGCTTGGCGCATCCCATTGCACATGCCTCTGTGAATCGCTCTGTCTGTGCTTGGTGCATCTACTTTATGCTGGCACATTTGTGATGCATGCAGAGCAACTTTTTTGTGAATCCTGCCCTTGATATCTTATGCTATGAAATGCAGGATGAGCTCCACGGGCATGTGACTGCCAGAGGGGGCAGTAGGGGTGATTATGTTCTTTATTCCATTGATCTATAAGAAGATCCAGTGAGGGGGGCACCTGGAAGAGGGCACACTATATTTGCCTTCATCCCTTTTTAAGAAGTTTATGATATTCAGAGAGAAGGTTTTTGAATTCACCCTAGATCATCTTGTTATTCAACTCTAGCATAAAGCCCAGGCCATGTCATAGCTGCAAATACTTCCAGGAACCTTTTCCTGGAAGTTGAAATTTCTCTTCTAAAGATAGGGCTGTTTTTTAACAATCTAGGATTGAGTCCCTTAACCTCTGTAATCCTGGGCCGCCTATTTCCCATGTTGGCCAGCATCCCTTTAGGGCAATCACCTCCCCCCTCCTACCTCCCCCCCTTCTCATCAATTAGCTTCGAAGGGGGCCTCATTCTATTAGGCTGCCCTATTTTCCCTCTCTACTATGTATCTGATACCCTTTCTTCCCACTGCCTTTCTCTATGTACCTCCTTCCTCTCCTCACTTGTACTCTATAAGCTACAACCTGTATATGCTGCACTTTAAATGCCTACATTTGCACTTGCTTTACATGTCTTATTCATTCAAGTACTGATTTTGTATATTGTAACTGCCTGTACCGATGTCTACTTTTGTATGAAGTGTTGTCTACTGTAAGCAAAAGTGTCCTCTGTGTCCAGGACCATCTTGAAAATGAGCTTGTTCAATGATGTAACTGCCTGGTTAAATAAAGTTTGATTGATTGTTTGGTTAGTTATTACCTTAAATTTAGCACCTGTTCTCAAATCATTGGTCTATGAGTAAATGCCCATGCCTTGAAAGACAGCATTAAAGTTAAGGCACCAAACCTGCTTTGAGCTATCTTTCAAACCCTGAAGGACTGTACACAACACCATACATTCACCAAGATTCTGAGGAATTTTTATTTGGATTGTTCATGATTTGAACCCGGTACGATGGGAAAAATGTTCTGCTGCTAACCAGCTGAGCGACCAAGAGGGCAAAAGAGAAGCAAAGCATGCTCTGCAGTGCTAAGCTAGGTGCTAGCACTGGGTTTAACCAAAACCGCTGTTTCCATGCAAACAAGGTAAAGGTGCTGCACTCATGAGAACAGAGGGCATTCACTATGTATGATGTTCAGCAAAAAGGAGTCAGCTGCAGAGATTTCAGATAAATTGCTGATTTATTGAATGGTGACAGGTGAAACTTGAATCCCAGCTGTGGACCAATAGCCCTGGAAACCTGGGAATTCTATAGAAAATTGTCTGTCTTCATGCACAGCATGTAGCCACAGGACACAGATTAAAATGCATATTATATAGAAGAGTGCATTTTGCATATATTTGAACTATAATTTTAGAAGTGAGAAAGAAGTAAGTTCAGTAGCTAGGATCTGAACCCAGGCCTACAAAGAATACAATTCTACCACTCTAACCAGTTGAAACTGGGACTCCCATGAACACTCATCTTTCTCAATGCACAACCAGGAGCAACACAAATTGGATTACATTGTATTTAAAAGAGTGCAATGTGCATATATTTAAACTATAAATTTAGAAGTGAGAAAGAAGTAAGGGCCCTAGCTGGGATTTTAATATAGGTCTCATCAACTACCACTCTATGGTTCTAACCCACGAGCTACCAGGACTACTGGAAACCTATGACTCTTACCAACAGTCACATTTCACATTGCCACATACAGAGCTACACAAGCTGGATTACATTTTATTTAGAAGAGTTCGATGTGCATACTTGAAATGCAATTGTAGGAATGAGAAGGAAACAGATGCCCTAGCTGGGATTTAAAACTGTGTGCTTAAAATACCAGTCTAACCCACTGAGGTATTGCGTCAAATGAGCGAATGTATTTGAGCGACTCAATTTGACCGACAAAAGAATAGTGTGTGTTATTTGAGTGAGTTGTCCTTAATAGCGAATGTAATTTCAGTGAGGGGGACTTGTGTTGGGATAGTATATAACCCACTGTAGTAATTAGTGCAGTCTCGGAGATGGTCATTTACTGTAAGGGGGGTTTTTGTGGGGCAAAACTCCCAATGGGGAGTGCAGCCACCCCCCCGCAGAAAATATACTGTAGCGTTATATCAATGTGTCAGATAGTGTGTGGTTATTTTCTGTTTTCCGTCGTGAGCTGTTTTGATGTTCACCGAATTTGATATTCGCTGTATTTGATATTCGCTGTATTTGATATTCACTGTATTTGATATTCACTGTGTTTGATATTCGCTGTATTTGTTGGTGCTCATTTGTGTTCGCTTATATGGTCAGTGCTGGGTTTTTTTTCACTCTTTTGACATGGAACCACCAGCTGAGCTACCAGTTCAGCTGGAAAGTTAGGATTCCCATAGAAGCTTATCTTTCCCACTGCATAACCTGGAGCTACACACCTTGGATTTCGTTTTATTTAGAAGAGTGTGGTGTTCATACAGTGGCAGCCAGTGAAAAGTTGTGGTATATCTACTGTAGATATGTCACTGTCAAATACCCATTAATGTCTATGGGATTTCACAGTTGTATAGCTAGATACACTGTAGCTACTGAAGTGATATAGTGCAACTTATCACTGGCTGCAACTATATATCTGAAACATAAATTTAGATGTGAGAAAGAAATACTCCTTTGAGGGGATTTTAACCCAGGTCTGATCAGAATACCACTCTGCTGCTCTTACCAGTTACGGTACAGTACAAGGACAGATGGAAACCTGGGGTCACAGAGACTTTCATTTTTCTAATTGCACAGTCTGGAGCTACACAACATGGATTTCATTATATTTAGAAGAGTGTAGTGTGAATACAGTGGTAGTCACTGAAAAGCTGTGGTGAATTCATTTCAGTGGGATTTCGCAGATTTTGTTCATTTATTTATTTATACTAATAGGACCATGGGCCAAAAAATGACCCGTTTTCATGAGCGATCAGTGTACAAATAAGAGTTACATACAATATAAAATACATACAACTTAAAAAGAAAAGAAAACAAATAACAAAAAAGAAATATAAATAGACAAATACATATAAATATGTCTCAACATTATCATTCAATAACATTTACACGTACACTCTGTAAAAAGATACTCTTTCAACCTATGCCTGAAAGAGCAAAGGGAAGAGTTCATACAGTCAAAAACAGACTGTATTGTATTAAGAAAAGTAGGTAACATATAAGATAATGCCTTTTGTCCGAGGGAAGTACGCATTCTTGGAATGCAAAGAGAAACATTATCTGTTGACCGTGTATTTACCCTAGAGTTCTATTTTTTAAAGATTAAAGAGAAACAATCAGGGACTCTGTTAAGTATCACCTTTTTTGCCCAAATACCCAATTGAAGTTTATATCTTCCAACTAAAGGAAGCCAGCCCACTTGCTCTAGAAGATTACAATGATGGACCCTTTGTGGGGATTTCACCACAAATCTAGCAACTGAATTACGTAACACTTTTACCTTAGATAACAGTCCCTTCCTTGCAGAATAATAAAACAAACCCTCAAAACCAATTAACGGCAGTAAAAACTTTGAGCCAACAAAAGATGTGTAGTGTCAGTGAGTAAAGAAGAAGCTATATAAGGCCCCTAGTCGCTGGTGAGTCACCTTCACCATATGAAGAATATGAGGTTCAAAAGAAAGATTCTCATCCATCAATAGGCCCAGGTACTTAAATTGTTTAACTTGTTCAATCAAAGTACCAGAAACAGTATACAATGACAATATAGGATCCAATTTCAATCTTTTTTTGGTATTTACACAACCATAGATTTAGTTTGTTTCTCATTTAAAACCAATCCATGAACTCTGTACCAATTCTGTACCTCTAAACAATCATCAGCTAAATCTTTCTGAACATTTTCAAAAAGGGGGCCACTTGTGAAGACCACTGCATCATCAGCATATAAATTTTTTCTAGTACAGACAGAAGGTAAAGTATTAAGAAAAAGACTAAGTAAAAGGGGACCCAAAATAGAACCTTGGGGAACACCCAGTGAAACCATAGCAGGAGAAGAAAGTTGACCACTAACTCTTGTGACCTGTGTACGATCAGCCAGGTAATTACCTAGCCAATCCCCAACATCCTTAGAGATTCCCAAATTAACTAAAGAAGACAACACAAGGGAATGATCGACCAGATCAAATGCCTTGGTGAGGTCCACAAACACGGCCCCAGTAAAGTGGCCCTTATCAAGGGCCTAGTGCACCGTGCTCGTGAACCCCACCAAGGCAGTCGTGGTACTATATCCTGGCCTAAAGCCATGCTGCGTAGATGTTAAAATATTATATTTAGACAAGTACTCCATAATCTGGTCAAAAATAACCCTCTCCAAAACTTTTGAGAGAGGAGCCAATAAAGAAATAGGACGATAGTTAGATTTATCAGAAACATCACCTGCTTTGAAAATAGAGAATGATAGTAGAATCTTTCCAAATCTTGGGAAAACTAGACCCACATAAAGATAAATTAAAAATAGCAGAAAGAGGAAAACAAAGAAGATCAGTAGTCGTCCTCACAAGTCTATACCGTCCTTACCCACAGACGGATGAGGGTCCATTGATAGGAGGTATTTCAAAACATCACCTGGTGACAAAAATTGAAAGTAAAACATTGGAATATTCAAAGCCAAATCCTTCTGAGACACCCTATCTTGCGGCATCGTATTCCCAAGTAAATACTTGGAATAATCAGAAAAATTATCATTAAGTTCCTGGGCTATTTCTGATGGATCAATAATAATACTGTTCTTAGTTTGTAGGCATTGAATAGCTGAAGTATTCTTTTTCCCAGTAAGTTTATGTATTAACTTCCAGGTTTCAGAAACATTCCTTCCCTGAAAGTCCTTCTGCCTTTCAAGAAAGTAATTTCTTTTTAGTCGTCTAACCATGGCTTTATATTTATTTCTAGCCTGTTTATATAAAACTAGACTAGTATGACTAGGGGTCCTCCTATAAGCCTTACACAGTCTATCTAGGATTCTAATTTGCTCCATTAATTCTGATGATATCCAGGCCTGTTTATTACCTCTAATCCTAAGCTTCTATAAGGATGCAAATTTGTCACAAACTAAATTAAATAAATCAATAAAATTCCCTAATGCTATATCCACATTCAGGCACTGAGTAACCCTAGACCAGTCTAAATTAGCAACAGCCTGCCTGAAAGCAACCAAATCAAGTGTCTTTATATTATGTGAAAACACAAAAACAGGAAGGACAGTTTTTCTCTTTGCAGACCAACTACTGTACAATAGACTGGGCTATGGTCACTGACACTATCAGGGAGAACCCCATATTGTACAATTTTATTAGTGTCAGAGACCAGTACTCAGTCTAGCAATGAAGAAGTTCCAGATCTGTAATTAATCCTAGTTGGAACATCTATTATCTGTACTAAGCCATGATTAATAACCGTATCTTTACATTTTATATTATCCTTCCCCAGCCAGTTAATGTTCATGGCACCCATGATAATCAGCTCTTTACTTCTAGGCAGAGACCCTCTTATATTCTCTAATAACCAAAGTCCATCCCCCTGGGAACAGGGTGGAACATAAATAACCACCACGATCAGCATTTTTTGTTTACCTAAGACAATTGTTCAAGGTAAATATTCACAGGTGGGAGGACCTTCGAGAACTACACTGGGCAATACTTTCAAATGTTTTTTTGCATAAAAGAGACATCCCCTCTTGATACTCTATCGTGTCTAAAAATCCTGTAACCCTCGATAGAGATTGATCTATCTGAGACCCTACCAGTGAGCCAGGTCTCCGATACTCCAATCACATCAAATTGATGGCAGTCCATCTAAACAGTAAAATCATCCTATTTTGCAAGCAAGCTCTGCACATTCAAATGAGCAAAGTTCAGAGCATGCTTATAGCTATATATACAGTATAGGGGATATGCAATGGCCTGACTCAATATATGTGATTTATTTTCAAGCGTGAGGGGCAGAACCATAGCTTATGTGTGCTGGAGCCATCAGCAAGTTATACAGGACCTGCATATTCAGAAGTGTGGTTTGCAAACATAATGGCTGAGATATTCAGACTGCGCCAGGCTGGGGCGCAAGCCTGGACGCAGCACAACTGGGATGCGCCAGGGCATGGTCTGTGCAATATTCAATGGTGCTGCACCATGGCCCAGCACTGTTGAATATGGCACTGTGGCCACCCGCATTGCACATGGCGCAGTGGCACTGTGCCAGCGCAAGTGGCAGGTGAGGGGCAGGGGGATGTGCCAGCGCAAGTACGGTTGTGCAAGGTGCAGGAACCACGATATTCAGTGGTGTGTATGCAAATAGGGCCATTATGCATGCAAAGCACAAATGGGTCCATTTGCATATCATTATGGCCCCATTTGCATGCAGGTTCGCCGATCCCCGGCGACTTGCACTTGGCACCCTGCCAGGCTGCAGCCATCTGGGACCGACGCCCCTGCTCCTCGGCGGCAAAGCGCCCCAATGCCCGATTGTGGGCTTTGTAGAAAGAGATATCCCTGGTGGTCCAGTGCACCGAATCCAGCCCGACTGCGAGCTATGTAATAAACATCACATCCCTGGTGGTCCAGTGGACCCACTCGCAAGCCCGATCACGGGCTTTGTAATAATGTTTATATCCCTGGTGGTCCAGTGGACCCACCTGCAAGCCTGATCATGGGCTTTGTAATGGAGAAACCCTGGTGGCCCAGTGGTACCCCCCTCCCCACCTGCCCACTCAGACCCACCACCCCACTTCCCCCTGCTGTGGACCAGTGGGCATACAGCCAGACTGTACGCTGTCAGTCGGTGGGCAGCCAGGTGGCTTGTGGGTGGGGAGCTGCCCACCACTGACCGGAGGGTGGGGTGTTGGATCTGAGTGGGCGGGTGGGGAGGGGTACCATTGGGCCACCAGGGTTTCTCCATTACAAAGCCCACAATTGGGCTTGCAAGCAGGTCCACTGGACCACCAGGGATATAAATATTATTACAAAGCCCGTGATCGGGCTGGATTCGGTCCACTGGACCACCAGGAATAACTTTTACTACAAAGCCCGTGATCAGGCGCGTGGGGGGGTGATGCCCGGCCTGTGGCTCGGGTGGCCACCCACAGCAGGCAGCTGCCATGTTGCTCCCAGCAATACGGTGGCCAGCCTGAGGGTGTTCCCTGACTTGTTCCTCTTTTTGTCGGGCACATCTTTGTGCCCCCCCCCCCGTGCAGTGCAAGGCGGGCTTGTGCCTGCATATGTGCTGCACATCCCGGGCTGAATATCGGGATGTGCTGCATATGCATGGGCATGCCCGCACTGCACCACATACAGTACTGGTGCACCACGGCTCATTCGGGATTTGCGCAGCGCAACATCCTCACTAGAATATCATGCCGGGGTGCATCAGTGGGTTGCGCAAGGTGCAATCCTGTTGCGCCATGCACAACCCCTTTGAATATCCTGGCCATTATATCATGAGAATTATTAAATTAATTGAATACGAGTTGTAAATATAAATCAAACTACATTATGATATCTACTGTAGCTTACCAGGAGAAAATATTATCATTTAACAAACTATGTAAAACCCTATAGCTGGCATTTACTACAAAATGCTCAGTCTAATTGACTGGTATAACCTAGGAGACCTTCTTTTAAGTTACATTAATATCAGTTTTGCTTATAAAGGAAACATTTTATGAGTTGGTAAGACAGACTGATACTGACGCCTATAAAAGGATACATTTTGTAAATGCTTGGTAGAAAATATGACAATACACTGCACATAGCCATATTTAGATATCCTGATAGAACCTGAGCTGAAAAAAGTAGTGACAATTTTTTGATTTGATACAAATTGATCAAATGTATTTTTGGCTGGAAACCAGAACACACAGTGTATGCCTATCATGTGATGTCAAATAAATTGCGCTGTCACCTGTGACTATGGAAAACCACATCTTGTGCATTTAGTACCATCAAAGCACATCACACGCACAGTACGAATGACAGATATTTTTTGAAGTAGAATGATTTGTTCCAAAACAACATTACTACCCTTGTGTACATTGTACACATGACTACACAGAATGGCCCCCCACCCACCAAAGTCATTTATGTTCACCTCTTAATCACGTTTGTTAATGTGGCATCAAGGTAAAAATCATCATGTACTTCAAAAAGTTTAGTGTTTTGCATGTGTGCATGTGACAACCATTTTTTCAACTGTTTAAATGTTCACTAATTTGACACATGCATACATGATTTTTCATAAAAGTAGTGACATTCATGAGCATTGTGCCATGGAAAGATATGCCCACTAAGACTGCACATACCATGGTCTGTAATACCACATAAAACTACTGGGGCCTGATATTCAAAAGTTTGCCCGGGCGAAAATCCTGGTTTGCGCACACAGACTGGGCTTTGTGTGGATTTTCTATATTCAAAGGCCTGGTTTGTGCTTGCAAACAGGGTTTGTGTCTGGGCAAACTGTGGAGGGGGGTGCAATGCAAATGTAGGGGTGGGGACCTTAATATTGGTGCAGTCCAATATTTAGAGTATTTGTGCCGCACCAGGGCATTTTGCATGTTTCTTTTGCGTGGTGCAAATACTGTCAATGGAGACGGGGCCAGGCCTGTGTTGTTTTGGGGGGGCATTACTTGCACCAATGTCACCAGTAATCATATGGGGGGAATGACCACTGGACACCAGGAAGAATATTATTTTAGTACATGAGCAGGGCATTGGGTGGAGGGGACCACTAGACACCAAGGACTGAACTACTGACCATCAGGCATAGGTGCGGGTGGAGGGAGAGACCACTAGACACCAGGGAAAATGTTGGCATTTACCGGGTGAGGGATCGAGTGGGAGGAGGGACCACTGGACACCAGGGAGGGGTTGTGTTAGTATGGGACAGAGGATCAGGGGGGATATTGGACACTAAGGAATTGTTTTGAAATTATGGGGATGGAATCAGAGGGTGGGAGGGGACTATTATCACTAGGGAATTGTATAGAAAATATGGGGATGGCATCAGAGTGAATAGGCACCACTAGCACCAGGGAAATGCTGTATACTTTATGGGTGTGGGATCGGGGGGAACCACTACCACCAGGGATAACTTCTCCCTGGGTCTGGGCAACTGGGGGGCAGTGCCACACAAACATTCATTTCTACCCATGCAAATGAGCCCATAATGGGCATGCAAATGGCCCCTTAGCACCTTGCATACCCAACGGGCTCATTTGCATGGGTCCATCTGAATATAGCAAATTGCACTCTGGTGCTATCCATTGTGGCATCGTACTGTACTTCAGAAGCCATGTGAGGGCAGTGCTAGGTTCCTATATTCAGTCGAATAGCACCAGTGTGCTATTCCACTAAATACAGCATCTTCAGGAACCCAGGCAGTTGCAAGGCAGAGAGCACATGTTTGCACTCTACATTGTGCAATTTTGAATATCAGGTCCCTGGTGTGTTGTTTTGTGTTCTTATGACAAACAGAAACATCTCTCAGTCTAGGTTCCCATCAGTTGTTGTATAAATCATTATCCACTTTCACTGTCATGTTTCAACCTATTTATGGCATGTGACACAGGTATTTTTCTTATTAAACTATTTGTGGCTTCACCACCCTCTCGGTGAAGTATGTGATGTGGACAGCCAGTTCTGAGTGCTGCAGTATCATTTTTTGTACTATCAAAATGGGTTATGGACTGTCTGTCATTAAACATGCTGAAAATCTGTCGCTCACCCTCCCCACCACCAGGTTTCAGCTGAAAAGATGAAAGCCATGAGAAAATGCTGAAACAGCATGTGAGATCACACACACACTCACACAGGTTTTAGATACCAGGTGTTACATGGCAGGCCTGAAGCTAATGACAGAGTAGAACTGACCTTGATCAAGGATATCCTGTTTTGTCTAAAGTTAATTACAGGCTGGAAGAGGCCTGAGTTGAGAATATCCCTTTTATGGTGTTAGAAGAGGAAACCAGGTTTAGTAAACTAGTGCGAAATCATAAAGATGCTTTCATGTCCAGGAAGGGGGACGCTTATCATGAGATCAAAGAAATGTAATTTGGAGGACATGAGTCATGCTGATGTTGCAGAATTTAATACTTGGAAAAAATATCCTGTTTTTATATAATTATTTTTTTATATATTCTGACAGGGAGGAGCTAGGTGACCTCATGCAAGTAGGTGGGGAAAACCAGATTTTAAACATTATTCTGTTTGACTTCACAGAGACACTTTTATCTAGACTCTGAAAAAGAAACATCTGTGAGCACTTTTAAGCAGGTATTTAGAGACTAAGTACTATAGTAGGAATTGTACTGTTAAAACCTGTTTTGTTCTTTTAATAGATTTGTATGTCTTGTGATATAGTAGTTCTGTATTGTATGTTTTACGTATTATTATCTATTTTAGTAAAAACTCTTTTTAAAGCTTACTTGGTCTGTCTTTGAATTTCTTTCATTTGTAAGAAAAGTATATATGGTTATAGCAGACACTAGGCATAAGCTTGAATGGTGATACCAAACTGGAAAGAGAAGCATTTTAAATCTGAGGTCTTTATTAAAGTTTTTAAGGGTTCATTTCTGTACACCTGGTTAGGTGCCAGTAGGCAAAGATATCTAGCCCCCCAAAGACAGAAATATCTGAGCCTGTGTATTGGGTATGCTAGCAAGAGGTTCAAAGTTTGAATCCCTCCAGAACTTGAGACCAAAGGTTGATCCAAACTCACAAAACAGACAAAAGGATTACCTTGTTCTGTTAAACTGTTCACAAGACTGCACACGGAGGTTGGCACTTTAGGAGTAGAGGGCCTGACCTGCTGAGTGGGTTTGTGACAAAGTACACCTTTGTGACTTGCACCATGAATTCCTATTGTGAACCACAAGTAACATGTAACCTAGCTAAAGTTTTTTTACCACACTACTATTCATAAGTAGTCAGTTTTCACTCATTACTTTGTACCTGTCTGTCATGTCCGTACTCTTGTCTGTGTCTGCCATTAAGTACTTGTTTATGTCCACCACCATCCATATAAATATTTTACTTTCTGTCACAGTATCATGTTTTTCATCTTTATATGTACAGAATCCTGATGCTGAATCCTGACTGTTTATTTCATTCTCAGGTGATGTGTCCAGACCATTAACAGTATTCAAGGTGCACCTTGAGCAGACATCAGCATAATCACAGCATCATCACTCCACACATACTTCCCTATCTGGCCTGTGACTTCTTGACCATAACCATGTTTGTTCCTCCAGGTCTACCCACTGCCCCACTACATAGTGCTGCTGAATGCAAGAACCACTGCACCCTCCACTTTGTAACACCTATGCTTGAAACAACCTTCTGTCTTGGCTCACACCACTTCCTCCTGCATACTGTTCCACGTCTCATCACACTTTCCTTAAAATAAAATCTAGTGATATCTCTCTATTTTTTAGTATTTTTTTTCTTATGATCATGTTAGGTGGGCTCTCATACATGTTCCTGCCCAGTCTGTCGGGCAACCACCTCACCTGCACTCACCAGACCAGAAAACAACCAGTGATTGACCACCATACCTGTTTCGGGAAGGTGAAGGCCATCCTAAAGCCCCCCCCCACAAAGTGACTGTCAGGTATTGATGGTCCCATGTTCCATGCAGCTGTTCTGTAATGGGAAAGGCAGACACCAGTGAGTAAGGAGGCAAGTTGACCACAACATAAGCCCTATGCATAACAGGGTCGGCAACTCGCATATTCCTCTTCAACCTTCCATATGCATGTTTCCACTTGTGACCTATGCTTTTTGATTATGACCTCCAGTTAAATAATACCTCTAATTTCACCTTGTTTATTCCCTTTCTGAACCATCATGTCTGTATCAGCCACTGACCAGTGTGTGGCTACTTGTTGAGGCATCACTGATTTTCACCAATGCTTCCCTGTCTTTGTGAATTTTGTACAGCCAATGTCCACACTTCATGTTCAGCCATTTTAATATACCTATTTATATTGTGCTGATACTATGTTTAGTATTTAACTTTCTCCCTTTTTTCCACAGATCCTCATAATCCGATGAAATGTCTAAATTAAGTTGCTGTACCATCAATCATGTGTCTCACATTCTTCAGAATGTCCAGAGTTGCTCAATAATTTTAACAAGGTATACTGATTTATGTTTGTCCTCAAACTGTATGCAATTGTTGAACTAATTACAGAATTAATGTTTTTATTAATATTATTTAATTTTATGTATTGCAGTGTAAGAGGATTGATGATCCTACTATCTCAACTGAGTACCATTTAGAGGAATCTTCTGTTGTATTGGGATGTAACATTGAGGAACCTGTTTCTGTGACTCCACAGTGTAAACCATCCATGCAAGATTGTGCATGCCAGTGGCCAGAAACACCTGAATCTGTATACAAAGATCATGTGTATTCCAAATTATATTCAGTATCACAGTCTTTGACTGATCTGGAGAGTACAAGTAAATATAGCAACCTGTGCAATGATGCGTCAAAGACAGGCAGCATTGCAGTGTCCAAGCCAACATTTACTTCAATGCCAAAGACATAAACACAGGAAACAGTCATGTGTTGAACATTCTTCTTCAGTATTGTCATCTGCAGCAAGCACAGTGGAGGAAACTGACATCTCCATGTTTTCGCCCAGCTCTTCCAATGATTCCAATGATGACGATGATGATTTTCTCTCTGACAAAGACTCCTTCATTCAGCCTGAAAACACACTTGTTACTGTAGCAAAATATTTAGTTTTCCAATCCTCACTTTTTTCCCTATTTCAGCTACTGTTATGCCAAATATGCTAATTGCCATTACTAATCAGTAAAACATATACCCATAGTACAGTAGAAACTGTTTAATTGGGATGCCCTGGTGGCAGGCTTTTTGTCTCAATTAAATGGCCTTCCCATTTATCAGAGACCATTAGAATGGATTATGTCTTGCACACACTACAGCTTTCTTTATTGACTGCTCTTCCCTTATCACTCTCTCTCTCTGCATTAACATTAAGAGTCAGAGGAGAGAACAGTGGCCGAAGTTTGGATACATGAAAAAGTCTGGACAGTAAACAGCCATTGCTAGCATCCGCCTAGGAAGGCATGGGACTCATACTTTCTCTCTCTCTTCTGCTCTGGCATTGAGTGAAAAGTCACAGTCTGAGCTGCTCCCCGCTCCCACCACCGCCATGCCTTGCAGGCTCACTGTGTCTCTTCAATCACTTAAAACACTCTTCCGTGCTGGCATTAAGTCCCCTACTGCCCCTGTACTTTGCAGACTCATTGATTCGAGTGAACACTGCTAGCTTCCAGTCCAGAAGGCATGAGGCTCTCACTGTTTCTTTCTCACACTGGCATTAGCAATAAGTGAACATCCACACACTCAAAGGAGAGAACAGTGGCCAAAGTTTGTTTACGTGAAGAAGTCTGAACATTAAACAGCTGCTGCTAGCATCTGCCTAGGAAGGCATGGGGCCCACACTCTCTCTCTCTTCCTTGCCATCACAGTCTGAGCTGACCCTCCCCCCACTGCCCCTGTGCCATGCAGGCTTGCTGAGTCTCTTCAATTATTTAAAATGAAAAGAAAGGTGATAAAAATGATTAAAATGATTAACGCAAAAGATTAGCAGGGAATAGCATGAGGGGAAAAGTCAGGGCATGTACGTCAGGACAAAATTTGTCCCAATAAAATGGCAGAGATGTCCCATTTAATCCATGGCTGCTTCCATAGGATAACATAGCCACTTAATCGTTGCCAGTGGGACATCCCAATAAAATGAAAGTCTCAGTTATCCACATCCTGATTAAGTGGTTTCTACTGTACAATGATCATTGCTGATTTCTGCTGTGCAGAGTCATACACACTCTTTTGGTGGTCATAGCCCATGGAGTATACTGTTGTTTCCGTGACACCATAACAGCAAAACCATTATAGCGACACAATCTGTTCAACATCCGCAGTGTCAAATGGGTTGTTGGAGTGCTGTATGGATGCAGGGACTCCCAGAACTGGCCAGTCTCCTCAGTAATCTGCCCCCCCCAGCTGATATTGTATAAGTCCGGGGGGCCAAGCCCCCTGCAAACAGTTGGAATGTACCCCGGTGTATGGGGTGCCACTGCAACTGGTCACACATTTGCTCGGGAATGTAATCATTGTCAGCAAATTTGTGTTGCTCTAGTGTCCATCAACAACTTTGTTGTCGATGAGACTTAGTGGAACCAGCCCATGGTGTGTAAAAGGTGTGCTGGAAATCTCTTGCTAAGCAGCTGCATAATCTTTTTCTGTAGAAACACCTACCATCATATTTCATAGTTTCTCCAATTTCTATGAGTGCCATTGCTGTCAGAGACATAGTATAATGATGTACGGAAGAATACTTGTTTCCAGTAGTCAATCATACATAGCACACATGCAAACAAGAAATGTAAAAATATAGAAGTTGTCAGCAGATAAGTACCTCTTGGCCCAATAAATCTGTCCAGTTTTCCCTGCATACTGTGCTACTTCAGACCCTACTAGATCTCTGGTTGTCTCCTCCTGTTGCCTAACTACCAAAGTCCCCTTGTGTCTGTCCCATGCATGCTTGAATCCTGTCACAGTTTTGGCACCCAACACCTCCACTGGAAGGCTTTTACAGGTGTACACCACACACTCCGTGAAGAAATATTTCCTCATATTTCCTCTGAGCCTCTTCCCCTCCAACTTTATAGCATGACCCCTTCTCCTTGAGCTTCTTTTTCTCTGGAAGATATTACCTTTCTGTACCTTATGAATACCTATTAGGTATTTGAATGTTTGTATCATATACCCCCCTTTCCCTCCTCTCCTCCAGAGAGTACATATTCAGTTCCTTGAGTATCTCCTCATAGGGCTTTTGATGCAGGCCCTGCACCATTTTAGTAGCCCTCTTTTGTACCACCTGCACTTTATCAATGTCCTTCTGGAGGTGGGGCCTCCAGAACTGGACACAGTACTTGAGGTGGGGTCTTACCAGTGATCTGTATAGGGGTAATATTACCTCCTTCTTCCTACTGGTAATACCCCTTCCTGTGCACTCAAGCATCCTGCTAGCCTTCCCCACTGCCTTATCACACTTCTTGGCTACCTTCAGGTCATCAGAAATGCTAACCCACTAACTGATCCACATTATATGGCAAGAAACTGACCAGGCATGCCTAAAGGGGGCATGCCTCAGACAGCTAGTGTTGGAACCCACTCAGGAGGGAGTAGTCTTAGACCTGGTACTCTCAAATGGGGATGGAGAGAGAGGATCTCAGATTTATAAGTGGGTAATCATCTGGGAATGAGTGACCACCAATCGGTGCGGTTCATGATAAACACAGCTGAAGAGTCAAGCCACACAACTGTGAGGGTACTGGACTTTAGTAGGGCTGACTTTGGTAAAATGGGAGAGTGCCTCAAGAAGCACTAGTAAATGGGCAAGAAGGAGGGGTGGAAGAACAATGGGGAAACATCAAAACTGCCATCACAGAGGCAACAAGCCTTTGTGTGAAGCAAATAAACAAATCAAAACAAAGGAAAAAAATCACTGTGGTTCTCAAAAGAGGTGGCAGGAAAGGTTAGGGAGAAAATGATAGCATTCAGGTAGTATAAGGAAACACTGAAGGAGCATGATAGAGAACTGCACCAGTTAAAGCAGAAGGAAGCAGGGAAGGCAGTCAGAATAGCAAAGGCCCAAACTGAGGAAAATTATAAGATTTGGATTCCGATTTATATTAATTATTGTATGTCTTGTGTTTTTGAATTCACTGTGAGTTAATTAGAACATATATTTCCTTATTCTACATAAATGTTTTAAAGAATTCAGTAATATTTTGTATGAGATACATATCCAGATAGGAATTTTTATCTATATGTGTTGGAAGTTGGTGTTCACTTGGAATGTGATGATTGTATAATTGTTAACATATGTGATGTGGGGGTATTTAAGTAAGGGATTGTGTCTATGTCAGCCTCCCTGAGGAAGTGTGCATGCACGAAACCAGTCGGGGCTTGTGAGTCTGCCTTTATTGCCACTGCTTCTTTACAGGCATGTAATACAATAAATGTTGTTTTTTTCATAAATTGAGACGGATGCTGGTGCTGCCTTTTTTTGGATTTGACTACCTAGACTTTAGCAAGGCATTTGACACAGTCCCACACAAAAGATTAATAAACATGTTAGCCAGCCTTGGAATGGGTCCAAGGATGGTAGCCTGGGTAAAAACTTGGCTTGACAACAGGACACAGAGGGCAATAGTAAACAGAATTTATTCTGAAGAAAGGGGGGTTACTAGCAGGGTACCACAGGGTTCAGTACTGGGACCGATCCTTTTTAATGTCTTTATAAGTGACATTGCAGAGGGACTAGAAGGAAAAGTATGCCTCTTTGCAGATGACACAAAGATCTGCAACAGGTTGATACACAAGGGGGGATGGAAAGTTCAATGCAAAGAAGTGCAAAGTAATGCACCTGGGAAACTAAAACCCAGGGGAAGACACAATGGGGGTACTAACAACAACAAAAATGGAAAGGGACCTGTGGTAGTCACATCAGATGAACTAAAAGTAAGCAAGCAATGTGAGAAAGCACTAAGGAGGGCTGGGGGGATACAGGGATGTATAGGGAGAGGAATCACCAATAGAAAACAGGCAATTGTTATCCCTCTGTACAGACAGTTGGTGAGACCCCATCTGGAGTACTGCATGCAGTTCTGGAGACCCCATCTCCACTAGGACATAGACAGGACAGAGGCAGTCCAGAGGAGGGCAATTAAAATGGTGCAGGGTCTGCAACATTAGTCATTTGAAGAGAGACTAAAGAAGCTTAATACGTATACCCTCGAGGAAAGGAGGGAGAAGGGGACATGATAGAAACTTTCAAGTACCTCAAGGGACTCAACGAAGTCCAAGAGGGTAGCATCTTTCAGAAAAAGAGATGTGCAAGAACAAGGTGGACACAATTTGAAGACAGAGGGGGGACAGCTCAGGGGCAAGGTGAGGAAGTATTTTTTCAAGGAGAGGGTGGTGAACACATGGAATGGCCTTCCTGAGGAGGTTGTGGGGTCCAAAGTATTGGGGGAATTCAAGAATGCATGGGACAGACATAAGGCAATTCTGGTGGGGGTTAGAAAGAAGTAGGCTGTTGGTTAACTAGGATCTGCAGCTTATCCAATAAGTAGAAAAATGGGAAGATTGGGTGGGCCAAGTGGTCCTTATCTGCCATCAAAGTCAATGTTTCAATGTTTCTATAATGGGTGATGGCAGGTGTGAGTCATCTGGTCATTTAGCTAAGTACTGTATGCACACTATCATGGGTTGCGATTCTAAGAAAATTCTCAAATCAAAGCTGCTAGAGGTGTCCAAAGTTGAGAATTTGAATGTCATAGAGAAGGAGGATTTATTAGAGCCATGAATAGAATAGTTGATCATGGCCTACGCATTACGATTATAGCAACAGATCACCATTCCCAGATTTCTTGTCTGATGGCTGAAGGTGAAATGTTTCCAAATGTAGAACATCCGTTTGATGAGTGGCACATCACTAAATCTATTATCAAGAAACTGACTGCAAAATCTAAACAAAAAAAGTCAGATTTACTGATACCTTGGATACGATCCATTGTGAATCAATTGTGGTGGTCTGGTGCAACATGTTCAGGAAATGAAGTGATGCTGAGGGAGAGGTGGATATCAGTGTTGTTGCGTACCACAAACATCCATCCAGAGATGGACTGTGGGATTAGTTTGTTGCAAGTGTGAACATCCACCACTGTCCTGAGAGTATGTAAAAGACACAGTATGGCTGAAAAACGGAGTACTGGCAAATGAGGCCTTGGGAGGATTGTGATGGATGCCTAGCTCATGAATGACATATATAACATCAGCAAATTTGATAAAATGGGAAACCCATGAGGTATTCCATTCTCTCCTCAATAAATACTGCCCCGAGAGACAGCATTTCTCTTACATAGCAATGCAATATTGCAGTTAATTGGCCTTGCTGCATTATAGCGAGAACTGTAACCTCGTAGTCCAAGATCAATTCTTAGAGCGAGTACTACAAGTTTTCATACAAGTGAGTCAGAAAGTGAGGATTTAGAAGAAGCGTCTCAGATAAAAGAAGTTCGGGGTCTGAGACGCAGCAATCAGCTGGTCCATTTCGAAAACGACGAACACGGCGTGGTGGAAATAGATGGCAGAAGAAGTATAGACCAGCAGGGACCCAGGTTTCAACAAAGAGGAATGAGGAGGGGCAGAGGGAGAGGTCGGAGCAGGAGTCGAGATTGGGATCTGAAATTTATTTTTATTTATTTATTTGTGAAATTAGTTTACAACCTTTGAGCCAGAGGCTCGTTTCCAAAGGTACCTCATCACATTAAAGACATACATAGAGTTTTAGGTTACATAGTATAGGTTTGTTGAATGTAATAAATCTGTCTAGTGTGGAACTGACACAGGTACAGATTCAGGTACTTGATAAAGGATTGATATTTGTACCTACGGTAATACAGAGACCATTTGAAGTACATGTGGATATTAAGAAGTTAACAAGGAAATTGAATCTGAAAGCTTTCTTTGCATCAAGTGGAGAATTTACATCAGTTGGGGATGATAGTACTGTTTCTACATCACATCAACATTTATCTGGACTTAAAATACCATCGACATTTCTCCCTCCAAGTAATCCTACTGTTCAAGTCTTTGAAAGAGCATGTTTGAAGGACCTGGATATTCTCCATACGAAAAATGAAAATTTCTTTATTAATATGTCTAGTGATGAACGTGCTGCGTTAAATGAGCTGGTGAGTAATGATTTAATTACTATAAAACCAGCAGATAAAGGGGGGTCTGTTGTTGTCATGGACACTGCGAAATATGTGCAAGAAGTCCATCGTCAACTGTTTAATGATAAGTTCTATGTGAGATTGAATAAGGACCCTACATTTTCTATACAGAAAGAGATTATAGATGTTGTTGATAGTGCTAGTAGAAGGAACATTATTGATGTTAAAATTGCTAATTTTTTGAAAGTAAAATCTCCAGTCCGTAGTACTATATATGTATTGCCTAAAGTACATAAAACAATGGTGGACCCACCTGGGAGACCAATTGTCTCTGGCATAGGGTCAGTAATAGAGCCTTTGTCCCAATATGTGGATACATTTATAAGGGAGCCTGTTAAGTGCATACCTTCATACATCAAGGACTCTACTGATGTGTTGAATACTCTAAAAGATGTGAGAATGGAAAGAGATTGGGTTTTGTGCACTATGGATGTTGATTCCCTGTATACAAACATTCCACATATTGAAGGACTAGATGCATTATGGCAATGTTTAGGTAATAATAATGAATTAAATATGGAATTGAGAGAATTTATTGTCACTCGTGTGAGGATAGTACTTGAATATAATGTATTCTTATTTCAGCATGTGTTTTATCGGCAAATTAAGGGTACGGCAATGGGAACTACTTTTGGCCCTAATTATGCAAATATTTATTTGGGAGTTTGGGAGCAAGATATAGTATTATCTCAACATGAAAATCCTTTTTTTGGTAAAATTGTTCTATGGAAGCGCTTTATTGATGACATCTTATTGCTTTGGTCTGGCACCATGGAAGAACTTGAAGAATTTGTGTTATTTTTAGAACTAACAAATCCAAATTTGAGGTTTAAAATGGATAGTAGCACCATGAGTGTACATTTTTTGGATTTAAATATAATCTTGATGCCAGATGGTACACTTGGAATGGATTTGTTAAGAAAAGACAGCATCAGGAATATGATATTATTACCCTCGAGTTGCCATCCTAGACATATTGTGGAAAATATCCCAGATGCACAGTTTTTGAGGATTAGAAGAAATTGCTCTGATATAGAAGATTATAAGATTAGGGCATTTGAAATGGAGAAACGATTTCTCGAGAGGGGCTATAAGCCAGAAAAAATTCAACAGGCTAATAAAATGGCTCTTGAAAAAACAGGGAAGGGCTTATGAGATATAAAACAAAAAAGCATGTAGATGATAGTGGCATTTTGAATTTCGTGAGTACATATACTAAAAAATCAGGACAAGTGAGAGATATTTTACGAAAGCATTGGAGGATATTGCAAACTGAACCATTATTGACACCATGGGTACAGACGATGCCACGCATGGTATATAGACGTGCTAGTAATCTATGGGATAGACTAGTGAATAGTTTACAGCCCGTTTTGAGAGTAGAAACATGTTTTCCACCACCTTTGCCAAAAGGTACATTTAAATGTGGACATTGTAAGTTTTGTCAGGTGGTAAAGAAGACTGACAGATTTTGTTCTCCAAAATCCCCAAAAGAATATAAAATTGAACAGTTTATTAATTGTTCAACAGGGGGTATTGAGTATTTGGCAACATGTGTTTGTGGTGCATTTTATGTGGGTAAGACTAGTCGACCATTTAAGGTTCAGATTGGCGAACATTTGGGAGCAGTAAGAAACTTAGATTTGAAGAATGCACTAGCTAAACACATAATAACACAGTCTGGAAGTGGGGAACATGTTTTTTATTTTATAGGAATAGAGAAAGTGACTGTTGGTGAAAGGGGGGGGGATCTAGACAACTTTCTATTAGAAAGGGAAGCTTTTTGGATTTTTACGTTAAAAGGTGTTGAAACACCAGGATTAAATGAGGGCATCTCTGTCTTACCGTTTTTAAAGAAAAGATAAAAATGTGGTGGTTTTCTGATTTTCCAGTTTTTTAAATACACATTTTTTTCCCTTATTTATAGTTTAGCATCATTATATGGATATGTTTAAATGGTAGAATATAGAAGAAATGGTAAAAAAAATTTTTAGTGTGCATATTAGTAATTGACCTTTGTGACCTTCTGGTTGTCTTGCTGCTTATATGAAGTTAGAGTACTGGGATTGATTTTTTTGATTCCTTTTAGAGATGACTAAGGAAATATCATACATGATGTGTTTAGAAGATGAGCATGTTATGTTGACCTTGTTGACCTTCTGTATTTTGATTTCTGGATGTTTTTTGATTTTGAATCAATTATGGGTCAACTAGAATATAATTTCCTCAGTCTTTATAAATATTTTAATAACTTTGTATGAGATATCAGTGAAATATAGAAGAAATGGTATATAAAAAAAAAAAATTTTAATGTGCATACTAGTAATTGACCTTTATGACCTTCGAGTTGTTAGTTGTTTATATGTAGTTAAAAATCTGTATTTGTTTTTTGTTTTTTGATTATTTAAAGATGATTAAGGAAAGATTATATATGATGTCTATTGTAGATGAGCATATTATGTTGACCTTGTTGACCTCCTATATATAAAAAAATTACGGAATAATGATATTTTGGGCTCCGATAAGTATTGATAAGGGGGTTTTCTATTTTGAATAAGTTATATGCTGACTAAAATGATAACATTATATAAAAAGGTTTAGGTCTGAGCATATTAGTAGGTGACCCTTTTGACCTTCGGGTCGTGACCCATCCTTATAGATTTTAGAGTGGGTTGAGTATTTTATTTAATTCTTATGAGAAAAAACAAATGTTTTTTATAAAACTATGAGATTTGGATTCTGATTTATATTGATTATTGGATGTCTTATGTTTTTGAATTCACTGTGAGTTAATTAGAACATATATTTCCTTATTCTACATAAATGTTTTAAAGAATTCAGTAATATTTTGTATGAGATACATATCCAGATAGGAATTTTTAGTGATATATAATGTTTTTTTATCTATATGTGTTGGAAGTTGGTGTTCACTTGGAATGTGATGATTGTATAATTGTTAACATATGTGATGGGGTATTTAAGTAAGGGATTGTGTCTATGTCAGCCTCCCTGAGGAAGTGCGCATGCACGAAACCGGTTGGGGCTTGTGAGTCTGCCTTTATTGCCACTTCTTCTTTACAGGCATGTAATACAATAAATGTTGTTTTTTTCATAAATTGAGACGGATGCTGGTGCTGCCTTTTTTTGGATTTGACTAAAAGGCATTTGACACAGTCCCACACAAAAGATTAATAAACATGTTAGCCAGCCTTGGAATGGGTCCAAGGATGGTAGCCTGGGTAAAAAATTGGCTTGACAACAGGACACAGAGGGCAATAGTAAACAGAATTTATTCTGAAGAAAGGGGGGCTACTAGCAGGGTACCACAGGGTTCAGTACTGGGACCGGTCCTTTTTAATGTCTTTATAAGTGACATTGCGGAGGGACTAGAAGGAAAAGTATGCCTCTTTGCAGATGACACAAAGATCTGCAACAGGTTGATACACAAGGGAGGATGGAAAGTTCAATGCAAAGAAGTGCAAAGTAATGCACCTGGGAAACTAAAACCCAGGGGAAGACACAATGGGGGGGTACTAACAACAACAAAAATGGAAAGGGACCTGTGGTAGTCACATCAGATGAACTAAAAGTAAGCAAGCAATGTGAGAAAGCACTAAGGAGGGCTGGGGGGATACAGGGATGTATAGGGAGAGGCATCACCAGTAGAAAACAGGACATTGTTATCCCTCTGTACAGACAGTTGGTGAGACCCCATCTGGAGTACTGCATGCAGTTCTGGAGACCCCATCTCCACTAGGACATAGACAGGACAGAGGCAGTCTAGAGGAGGGAAATTAAAATGGTGCAGGGTCTGCAACATTAGCCATTTGAAGAGAGACTAAAGGAGCTTAATACATATACCCCCGAGGAAAGGGGGGGGACATGATAGAAACTTTCAAGTACCTCAAGGGACTCAACAAAGTCCAAGAGGGTAGCATCTTTCAGAAAAAGAGATGTGCAAGAACAAGGTGGACACAATTTGAAGACAGAGGGGGGACGGCTCAGGGGCAAGGTGAGGAAGTATTTTTTCATGGAGAGGGTGGTGGACACATGGAATGGCCTTCCTGAGAAAGTTGTGGGGTCCAAAATATTGGGGGAATTCAAGAATGCATGGGACAGACATAAGGCAATTCTGGTGGGGGTTAGAAAGAAGTAGGCTGTTGGTTAACTAGGATCTGCAGCTTATCCAATAAGTAGAGAAATGGGAAGATTGGGTGGGCCAAGTGGTCCTTATCTGCCATCAAAGTCAATGTTTCAATGTTTCTATAATGGGTGATGGCAGGTGTGAGTCATCTGGTCATTTAGCTAAGTACTGTATGCACACTATCATGGGTTGCGATTCTAAGAAAATTCTCAAATCAAAGCTGCTAGAGGTGTCCAAAGTTGAAATTTGAATGTCATAGAGAAGGAGGATTTATTAGAGCCATGAATAGAATAGTTGATCATGGCCTCGCATTACGATTATAGCAACAGATCACCATTCCCAGATTTCTTGTCTGATGGCTGAAGGTGAAATGTTTCCAAATGTAGAACATCCGTTTGATGAGTGGCACATCACTAAATCTATTATCAAGAAACTGATTACAAAATCTAAACAAAAAAAGTCAGATTTACTGATATCTTGGATACGACCCATTGTGAATCATTTGTGGTGGTCTGGTGCAACATGTTCAGGAAATGAAGTGATGCTGAGGGAGAGGTGGATATCAGTGTTGTTGCGTACCACAAACATCCATCCAGACATGGACTGTGGGATTAGTTTGTCACAAGTGTGAACATCCACCACTGTCCTGAGAGTATGTAAAAGACACAGTATGGCTGAAAAACGGAGTACTGGCAAATGAGGCCTTGGGAAGTGATGGATGCCTAGCTCATGAATGACATATATAACATCAGTTAATTCTGTAAAATGGGAAACCCATGAGGTATTCCATTCTTTCCTCAATAAATACTGCCCCGGGAGACAGCATTTCTCTTACATGGGAATGCAATATTGCAGTTAATTGGCCTTGCCACATTATAGCGAGAAGTGTAATTTGAAGCAGGCAGTTATCAAAAGCTGTGAATGCAAGGAAGAATCATGTTATTGTTGTGCATTCTCAAAGCACAGTAAACAATGTCTTGCCAAGCTAATAGTAGAGAACAAAACAGATGGATTTGTCAATGGTATGTTGCAGTCAGTGACTGATGTGAAAGAGGGACATCTGCAAAATATGGTTCTGCTTGAAATTCCCAACATACCCCAAATTATCGTACCAGTAGATCCACCAAGGAAAGGGGATCTGTTAGTGACTCAATATACCAGAATCAAGCATCAGTAGACTCAATGTATGCTCACTGACAACACAGGCAAACTTATACAGAGCAAATCTCTATAGCAGTGACTATAAGAAGCTTAACTGACAGATAGTCTGGACTCTGGCAATGTGCCAGTCATGGTAATGAGTGTAGTCTTGTTTGTGATAACTCAGCTGTTGAAAACACAAACAGTGTTGACTTCCACCAGTTCAGTTACAAATTGATGATGTGATTCAATCATCCTTTCACTGAAATGTTTTATTACATCCGTCTTGAATTACCCACAGTGAAGATTCACTACATGGGCTGTAGTCCTAGTGCTGGCTCTCATTTGAAAGCAATGCCACACCTGCACTTTATTCATTACTTTCTGGTATTTTTAATTCTCTGTCATACCCACTCTCCATATTATCTCTGTGCTTCTGTACCTGTTTAGTAGTTGTAAACAGTTTTCGTGGCTCATTGTTTGTGTGCAAACACCTGTTGCTTGTCTCTACTTGGTCAAAGTCCTTTCTGATGTGTGGGCCTCTAATTCGAAAACAGTACTGCATGCCCTGGCTGCACCCATGACACATGATGGCAGAACTACCCCTCTTATCTGCCAGGACATAACAGTCCCCATGATGTCCCACCCCCATTCCACTATCCTGGCCAAATGCCATTTAACATTGCACTGCAACCCAACCTTTACTTCTTCTGATATGAAAACTGCCCATTTCATTTTGTGTGTAATGACCATCAGTACTTCTCCACCACCATCACATATATTCAGCACCAGTGTGTGTATGTCATAGGTGGATGGTTTGTAACTGTTAGGGACAGAACTGTAAGTGGCATCTATCATCAACTCATCAAGTTGCTAAAGGTCACTGCAAATGTTCTCCACACATTGCTGAGTGTCCACCCTGTTGCTGAATTTGACAACATCTGCAAAAAGGCACACATTAATTTACATAGATTGACATAACTAAGTGCATGTTATGTGTGGCATCTCAATTTTGACTGTGGTTACAGTCTTGGGTGTCTCGTTAAATGACTATTGTTTGCTTTGGTCCTTCAATGTGCCATTTGGCTAAGTTTGTTGGAACAAACAGTAAACTGAAAATTTCTTCAACTGCAAAGATAAATATGTATTGAAAAAAGTTTTGTTCATCAAGGAACGGTATTTTGACACTTCTGACTTTAAAAATCAAAATTCTGACTGAAACAATTAAACATGGTCAGTGTGCAGAGTTATACAGTTTCCACTGCTGTTACTATTGAAATTGTTAGGCAATATGCTAAGTTTGATGCAGTGTTGTTGCAGTAAAACTTTTAATGGACCAAATATTGTTCTGTCTTTCTTCAGTGCAGCACCACTTAAGTGGTGGTTCAGGTGGAATTCAGTCCTGAACATCCATGTTCCTGAATCAGTGGCTCTGGTGGGAATCATGCCTGAATAACCATGTTCCTGAATCAGTGGTTCTGGTGGGAATCACGCCTGAATGTCCATGTTCCTGAATCAGTGATTCTGGTGGGAATCACGCCTGAATGTCCATGTTCCTGAATCAGTGGTTCTGGTGGGAATCACGCCTGAATGTATATGTTCCTGAATCAGTGGTTCTGGTGGGAATCACGCCTGAATGTCCATGTTCCTGGATCACTGGTTCTGGTAAGAATCACACCTGAATGTCCATGTTCCTGAATCAATGGCTCTGGTGGGAATCACGCTTGAATGTCCATGTCACTAAATCAGTGAATCTGGTGGGAATCAGGCCTGAATGTCCATGTTACTGAATCAGTGGTTCGGGTGGGAATCAGGCCTGAATGTCCATGTTACTGAATCAGTGAATCTGGTGGGAATCAGGCCTGAATGTCCATGTTCCTGAATCAGTGGCTCTGGTGGGAATCATACCTGAATGTCCATGTCACTAAATCAGTGGTTCTGGTGGGAATCAGGTCTGAATGTCCATGTTACTGAATCAGTGGTTCTGGTGGGAATTAGGCCTAAATGACCATGTTACTGAATCAGTGGTTCTGGTGAGAATTAGGCCTAAATGACCATGTTACTGAATCACTGGCTCTGGTGGGAATCAGGTCTGAATGTCCATGTTACTGAATCAGTGGTTCTGGTGGGAATTAGGCCTAAATGACTATGTTACTGAATCACTGGCTCTGGTGGGAATCTGGTCTGAATGTCCATGTTACTGAATCAGTGGTTTTGGTGGGAATTAGGCCTAAATGACCATGTTACTGAATCAGTGGTTCTGGTGGGAATCAGGCCTAAATGACCATGTTACTGAATCAGTGGTTCTGATGAGAATCAGGTCTGAATGACCATGTTACTGAATCAGTGAATCTGGTGGGAATTAGGCCTAAATGACCATGTTACTGAATCAGTGGTTCTGATGAGAATCAGGTCTGAATGACCATGTTACTGAATCACTGGCTCTGGTGGGAATCAGGCCTAAATGACCATGTTACTGAATCAGTGGTTCTGATGAGAATCAGGTCTGAATGACCATGTTACTGAATCAATGGCTCTGGTGGGAATCAGGTCTGAATTACCACGTTACTAAATCAGTGAATCTGGTGGGAATCAGGCCTAAATGACCATGTTACTGAATCAATGGCTATGGTGAGAATCAGGCCTGAATGACCATGTTACTGAATCAGTGGATCTGCTGGGAATCAGGCCTGAATGACCATGTTACTGAATCAGTGGATCTGCTGGGAATCAGGCCTGAATGACCATGTTACTGAATCAGTCGATCTGGGGGGAATCATGCCTGAAACACTATGTTTCTGAATCAGTAGATCTAGTGGGAATCAGGCCTGAATGACCCATGTTTCTGAATCAGTAGATGTGGTGGGAATCTGGCCTGATTGACTATGTTTCTGAATCAGTAGATCTGGGGGGAATCATGCCTGAAACACTACGTTTCTGAATCAGTAGATCTAGTGGGAATCAGGCCTGAATGACCCATGTTTCTGAATCAGTAGATCTGGTGGGAATCTGGCCTGATTGACCATGTTTCTAAATCAGTAGATCTGGTGGGAATCAGGCCTAAATGACCATGTTACTGAATCAGTCGATCTGGGGGGAATCATGCCTGAAACACTACGTTTCTGAATCAGTAGATCTAGTGGGAATCAGGCCTGAATGACCCATGTTTCTGAATCAGTAGATATGGTGGGAATCTGGCCTGATTGACCATGTTTCTGAATCAGTAGATCTCGGGGAATCATGCCTGAAACACTACGTTTCTGAATCAGTAGATTTAGTGGGAATCAGGCCTGAATGACCCATGTTTCTGAATCAGTAGATGTGGTGGGAATCCGGCCTGATTGACCATGTTTCTGAATCAGTAGATCTGGTGGGAATCAGGCCTGAACGACCACGTTTCTCAGTCAGTAGCTCTGGTGGTAATCAGGCCTGAATGACCATGTTACTGAATCAGTGGATATGGTGGGAATGACGCCTGAATGACCATGTTTCTGAATCAGTAGATCTAATGGGAATCAGGCCTGCATGTCCATGTTATTGAATCAGTAGATCTGGTGGTAATCTTGCCTGAATGTCCATGTTACTGAATCAGTAGATCTGGTGGGAGTGAGGCATGAATGACCATGTTTCTGAAGCAGTAGATCTGGTGGTAATCTTGCCTGAATGACCGTGTTACTGAATCAGTGTCTCTGATGGGAATCAGGCCTGAATGTCCATGTTACTGAAGCAGTGGCTCTGGTGGGAATCATGCCAGAACTGACATGTTACTGAATCAGTAGATCTGGTGAAATTCAGTCCTGCAATGCAATGCCTGTCAATCAGTGGTCCTGGTGGGACTCAGGCTTGGAGTACCATGGTAGTCAGTCAATGGCTATGGTGGAATTTAAACCTGTAATACCATGACAGTGAATCAGTGGCTCTGGTGGGATTCAAGCCTGTAATATCATAATACTGAATCTGAGTGTTGTGATGATATTCAGGTATTAACCAGCATGGTAACCAATTAAGGGCTCTGGTGGGATTCAAACCTGGAGTGGCATGGTAGTTAATAATGGTCTGGGTGGGATTCAGGCATCGACTAACATGGTTGTGAAGCAGTGATTTTGGTGGGATTCAGGTATTGTCTCCCGAGGCAGTCAAGCAATGGTTATGGCATGATTCGTGCCCTGTGTGGTGTTGCTTAAGCAGGGGACAAATATATCTGTCCTAAGACTACAGTGTGACTCAGTATGACTCGGTCACAGGAAAAAAGTCTTTCCACATTGTTTTCATGCTCCATGCCTTTTACTGATGGTGGCAGGAACAAGATTTTTTTTTAGTGGCAAATGTGGGATTCCTTTTGCATCTTTCACATACACAGGACCAATGACAGATGAGCATAAAACAGTGTATCACACCACTTGTGCCACACATTGGTGTAAACATTGGGTAGTAGCACATTACCTCTGTTGGAGTGGAACCACCAACCACTGACACTGCTGTGTCCCCCCTCCCGAGACAGGCAGATGGTATCATGTCAAGTTCTGACAACACTTGCTGCCCCCCACCATACATAACACACACCATTATGCACTGCAGTGTCACCCTTTGAATGTTATTGATCACTGTTTGGAGGACAGAAGTCAGTATAAGATTTGAAACAGGGCTTGGTAAGTTGTGTGGGGTCATAACTTGCCAGGATATAGATCTCTATGACAGTTTCAGATTTATGGTTTCGCAGTTATACTACCATAAGCAGAGGCAAGCTCTGAACCGGAAAGTCGAACCAACTACACTCTTGACTATTGTAAGGCAGAGCTTAACACTGACAATCACAGTTACAAGTAATACATTGTGAGGATAAATCCAGAACTGTCATGATCTGTCTTCTACCAGCTGCTGAACACCAGATCTATTAATGCAGATCTGAAATGTTAAACTGACTTTGACTATCCAAAAACTGATCACTAACATCCAAGGGGTGACACGCAGTGCAGTATAGTATGTGGTATATGGGAGAGGGGGTGTAAGCTACCGAGGTGTGGGGGGGGGGTTACTTTTTTAGTATTTCATTATCCAAAGTATTTCAAATATGGCACATTGACAGTAATTAGCTTGCAAAAAACACTCATGCAAGTCAGAGGCAAAGGGGGAAGGGGGTGTGAGAAGCAGTGTGAAGGCACGGATGCTTTCACTAAATAAAATCACACCATACACTGCAAATGGAACAACACAAAAAAAATCATGAAGCATTCAGGATGAAAAGGGTGCTTTGTGCATAAGAAGGCTGTCAACAGATCACCTTTACGATGCGTTGCATTCTAGGTGGTTTGGTGGGGAACTGTTTATTGAATCAGTAGTTCTGTCATGTACCCGAAGCACCACGAGTACTCCATTGTATGGCAGGATGTGAGAATGGGAGCAAGCTTCATGCAAGTGCGAGGGGTCACGAACACTGTAAACAGAGTCATGGTAACGTCAGTGCACTGTAGCAATTGTGCTGAAAGCACACAACACGGATTGGGGACCGCCAGTGTTGGTGTTATGTTAGGGGGGGTGCGGAGTGGGATGGTTGCGTGGAGGGACTGTAATGGCAGTGGCAGCAACAGACATCAATGAACGGTTTTCTTGGTTACAGGGTCAGCCTTCTGCTCCAAAACTTTGACCTTCCCCAACGTCAGTGCACTACATTTGAATGCCAATATTAGATCATCTGTTGGGTGAGTTAGAGTCAGGATTTAAATTACAGCTGAGTGCAATTACATGAGCAATTAGCAAGTCTCACACCTTCATTTATTTATTTACGTCTTTAGTAACTAGGTAGGTGCACTGATACAAAAGACCATTTTCAGGCATGACCCGGGCCACAGGGTGGCAGAAACAGGAACCCAAAACAGACGAACTGTACATACAGAGTCAGGGAAATACACACTCTGAGCATGAGGTGGTGTGGAAAACAAAAAAAAAATATTCACGTGTATAAAATATACAGCTGATGACATTCTTTACAAATAACAATATACAAGTGTAAAATGCTCTATGCAGTCAAACAAATGTACAAGTGTATTAATATACAATTGATGAGGCTTATTCATTGACACAGTAAAGTTATTCAAGAGGAAGATGTGGTGGGTGTGGTGAGGGGGTGGGCCATAGGTGAGTCAAGTGGGGGGTTAAGGATCAGTTGCAGTTGCACGTGGCCTCAGACAGGAAGCAGACGGAGGTTGGATTTAAAGGACAGGTGAGAGGGGGATATCCTGACAGATGGAGGGAGATGCTTCCAGAGAGTAGGGCAGAGACAGAGAAGGCTTTGATGCCCATGGCTGTAGAGGTACGAGGAATTTCTATTTGGGGGATGGAGGAGTCCCTAAGGCATCTGGGAACCCCCCTATGAGCCAAGAGGGTGGAGTAGGGTGACTTCTGCAAGTTTCTAAGTGAGGAATCAACTAAATTACCCATGGCGAGGTCAAAGTAACCTTGAAGAGGGAGACAGTTTAGGGACTGATACAGCAAGCAGTGGTGAGTCCCAGTTTTTGGTAGATTTTCTTTATAATGGTGGTAGTGTGCTTGCTGAAGGTAAGGGATGGGTCAAGTGTCACACCTAGATGTAACCCCTAGGTGGCGATAGATCAAGGGCTACTACCCCTGCCTGCTGGGCAACCAGTAGGTTGAGGGCCTGAATTCTGAAACGGGTGCCTCCACCCAGAGGTCAGGGTTATTAGTGGTCATACTAGTTTGGGCCCAGCCCTCTGGAACACTGTAACTCCACTCAGTTCCTGTAAGTGGCCCACACAGAGTACAACAATGACCTTCAGAGTACCCCTGATATGCTTTACCTGTATCCAAACCTTTGGCACTCACCATCAGGATTTGTTTCTCCAACTCGACCCTGGGGAGCCCCTGTAAAACAAGGTTAAACAGAGCAAATGGCATGCAACGCAATACTTCACGCATAAACAGGATCCACAGACTGTTTGAAAGGCAGAAAAAGTAGATCTTAATTTATTTAGGGGTTTTTGAACAAGGACAGGGGGCAATCAGGTTAATTAGCTTACTTTCCCTAACAATCACACAGTTATGTAAGCAGTCAGAGTCCCTAGCACAGTCACACTTCTGGGTACCCAGGTGAATGGGGGTTGGGCTAGCCAGGACCGTTGCCCAGGGTAGGCCGACGTTGCAACTGGTAGGGGCCCTGTGATGGGAAAAACACACTTTGCACAACACAATATTTGTAATCCGGAACCAGAGGGCTCAGTTTGTGAAGAAAAAGATAACAAGACAATTAGGTAACACACTTTTGATTTAGCTATCTGTTGCAGGGAGCTACCCTGGATACTACTCATGGTACCCAAGACTGGACACAGGATGGATGAAACTGAGACAGCAGATGAACTCCCTGGAGTGCCCGGAGAAGCAGGGCCCACCCGATCCGCTGAGGCATCATTTCTGTTCAGGCGTGGAGAAGGGGAGATGCTCCCCTGGAAGGTCTCTCGTCGATGGCTCTTCTCTGTGCAGCAGGGTGATCTGGCAGGGCCCTCATGGCAAGGCCTAGCCACATGGAGCTAACAGCGGGTTTAGTCCATTTTGTGCTGGATACACCTTCCAGTGATCAGCACACCGTTCACACAAATGGGGACTTAAACCACGACCCTCATTCAGTACACAGCGCATTTATATGTAACAGCAAGCAGCACACAGTTCGCACAGTGGAGAAATACAGCATGACCCACTGTCTTCAAACAGCACATTTATATGCACATGGTTCTGCAATACCAAGTGCACTGATCCCTGGTCCCAATCGCAAAGTCACTGCTCTAAGCGGGAGCTCAGAATGTAGCTGGAGTTCCTGACAGGCCGATCACATTCAGCAAAATCTTCAGTCTTCTACAGGGTAAGCCTGGTCCCACTTTAGTAGCTTGCCTAAAGCACACAGCTTGGAATTAGTCTGAAACAATTCTCTCTCTCTCTCTCTGTCTCTCCTCTCAGGGTTACAGCATACGTGCAGGCCTTAAATCAGGCCTCTCCACAATTCTCCCACTCGAACTACGCAGTTTACTGCTCGAATATCACGAGCTGCCCCTCTCTCAGCTTCCAACTCAGATCTGGCTTGCCAGCAGACGGCTCGTGGTATTTCCCTCAGATCCAAATGATTCAGTTGGCCGGCACAACTGTCAATCACACAAGAGCTTCCCCTTTCAGTAGCAAAAGGCACCAACAGTCCAGAACTACGAATCCCATGGATTTGGGTCCATGCAGCCCCTATGAGAAAACTCCATTTTAGAGTCCCCAAGTACTGATTAGTCCAATTTGGCAGTTTGGGACCAAAATGGTAGCGTTAAACAGAACAGTCCTCACTGCAAAGAAGGCAGGTTAGAACAAACTATATTATCACTACTACTCTAGCTGATTACCAGCAATTAGTTATATCCTCCCACAGAACTCCCTTTGTGCAACTAGCGATGGCAGAAACCGAGCAATTAAAAGGCAGACCGGGTGGGACCCGAGCATGGAAACACTCAGTCCCCCTCCCACATTAATTATTACTGCACACAGGCAGCCCTTAAAGTGACAGTACAAGGAGGCCACACAGGCACTCGCTGATAACACATTTAAACAGCTACGGCACCGAAAACCAGCCAGGCAGCAAGCAATTAGGCAAGCTTGTGGAAGACTTTTCGGGAACCCCCATCGATAGGGGGTGTTACATAGATATTTAAAAGTAGGTACTGTTTCAAGAGGAGGGTCAGCAGGGGTGGAAATCAATAGTGAGGTGTCTGATTTTGATACTTTAGCTAGGAATAGCTTGGAACCAAAGAGCATTGCTTTAGTTTTTTTCTCATTAACGAGAAGTTTCTTTGAAAGGAACCAACTCTGGGCAGCTCCATAGTTAGTTGAGAGGGTGGCAGATAAGGATATCAAGGATTTGCCACTATGGTAGATGATGAGGTCATCAGCATAGACGAGTGCCTTGCAGCTTAAGCTATCTGCAGCGGGGTCATTTATAAACATAGAAAATAGCAGTGGCCTAAGTATTGAGCCCTGCGGTATGCCTGCTCGGATGGACAAGGCAATGGAGGAGTTGTATCCTATCAGTACGGACTGGGACTGATTAGAGAGGTAGCTGTGGCACAAAGTAGCAGTATCCGATGAGCAGCCAAAGTTTAGTAGGGTTGAGTAGAGGAGATGGTGATTGACGAGGTCAAAGGCCTTCGATAGGTCCACAAACACTGTGCCAGTGGCATTGCCCCATCCATGTTTCCGAGGACATGATTGGTGAGAAGCGCAAGGGCAGAGGAAGTACTGTGGAGTTTATGAAAACCATGCTGGTGAGAGCTGACGAGGTGATATTTCTCTAGGTGACTGGATAACTGATGGTGAACTATTTTCTCAAGTAGTTTACTCAAGTGAGGGAGGAGAAAGATGGATCTGTAGTTCTCAGGGGCATGGGGGTCACTATCCTTATGAATGGGTCCAACGACAGTGTGCTTCAAGGAGTTGCGTGCCGCTGACGTTGAAAGGGCAAGGTTGAAGATATAGGTTAGGGGTTGAACAATGGCTGGGGAGAGCAGTCTCAATAGGCCATTAAGAACCAACTCAGGTGTCCAGTCACACTAATCCACAATATCCATATATTTTTTTAACTGCAGTCAATTAGAGGGGCATCTGGCAACAGGGAATTATCCAGTAGATGTGTGCCTGCTATAAGTGGGTTTCACTGCAATATACCTTTACAAATATACTGCCCGGACAACAAAGTAAATGAGTCAACTATTACATTGCTTGGGTACAGAATGTACAGGAGGATACAAAATCTACGGGAAATAATGTAACTAGATAAGGGGTTGGGTAACTATTTATACATGAGATACTTTAGTCTGTAGAAGCCTGAGGAACTGTATTGGCTAACTCTTGAGAATTTCAGTTTCTTAAGCAAAACCAGAAAAGAAGAAAGAAAATGGCTGTAGGCTGTATCTACAGTACAAGTCACCCAATGTCAGCCATACGTTCCTAAACAGTGTACGTAAGGGTTGGGAACTGATTACAGTGAGTCATAAAGTGATTATAATTACCTAGTAGTGCTTTTTCCCATATGGAAACCCGGGTATAATTTGCCGTTATAACCAGCTGGTTATTACGGCAAATTATAACTGGGTTTCCCTCAGATTGTGCATGTGCCAGTCATGAGATCTTCCTTCAATGTGTGACTTTTGGAACATTGCCCCGTCGCAGCTGGCATCGAATGTTTTTTTTTTTTATGGTTAATAAGTTTTATTGATTTGACTTATTAAGATGATATAAACATTAAAACAGTTGGATACATTGCAAAGATCTTACAGAATGTTACATATGTCTGTAGAAGCAGAGAACGGAACATGTTGGCCAAATAGTAACAAACTCAATACACTAGCTGGGTAAGCAGTAGGATAATACTCTGTGCCTGGATGTACAACACCTATCCAGCTGGAGATTAACTTTGAAAGTATTAGCAGTTGGTGCATTGCATTATGGCTAACTCATACAAACATATCTTACCTGGCCCCATCCTGCTAGTTTCTGCAGTATTTGACAAAGCATTAGAAATTATGAGAGGTCCAGGGCCACTGTCCTCTACTTTATGCCTACAAAATACAAGAGATCACACACACAAAGCTAACAGGTCTTCATTGCCAGAGAAGATACTATCCTTTACTGATATTATACCATGTCATCCATAGAGCAGGGTCCCCTATAACTCAATAACAATCTCTCCAGCACTTGCCCCTAAATGCACCATGAGAGGAGACCATTATAGTAGCATGTTTGTGCCTATTCAGCCGATTCCCTCCCTAGGTTTCAAAAACAGAAGGAAGGGAGTCCAGAGGGCAGTATATTTAAAGAGGGTATTGGCCACAGTATGTGATATTCTGGCCCAGCTGGCAACTTGAGCCATGGAGGTAAGTACCTCCCCCAAGGAGGGGATTATCTGGGGCCACCATTTACACAGTAAGAGTCTTTTAACCTGCATACTGAATGTCAGAAGTAGTTTCAACTCGAAGAGATGAAGGTGAGGGGCCGGGGGCCGGAGTCCTAATAACAGCAACTTGGGACTGAGGCACAGGCTTCCTAAGTATTTTGGACCCCATTTCACAGGTAGCCAGCCATAGGGGCTGGATCAGCCTGCAGGACCAAAGTATATGGAACAGGTCACCTGGAATGGTTTTTTTTTTAATTAAATTTGGTTTCCCTGACAGCACACAAGAGCCAACAGATCTCCCAACCTCTTCCTACCGGAAGCACACCACAGCTCCGCAACCGCCATTCACCGGTAAGTTTGAAAAAAAAAAAAGAAACATATGCATACTTGCTCCACATAAATAACTGGATCTCGGTAAGTTAGCAGACCATGGACTGGGACAGCACAGAATCCTGACTAGTCTGTGGCTGCCTGAATGCCAGTCTATTTCCTAATTTTATATAATTGCCGAGGCAAAAAAGTGCACACCAGCAATTATAAAAAATAAAATATGGGGTGGTGTGTGTAAAACTCGATTTTACACACACCCTCATTGTGGGATGCATTTTATAAACCCCTCGGGCTTTGCCCTCATGGTTTATGTAGCATCCCACAACTTGAGTGTCCGTAAAATCTCGTTACACACACCACCCCATATATTATTCTCTATGTGGTAGGAAGATTTGTCACTGACAGACAGATCAATCAGCTGACAATATATAGAAACAAATGGAGGAGTTATGACTAAATCAATTGACTCACTGCGTAGAATGAATTCCAAATGAATCAATAATTACTATAAGTAATAGGACAATTACCTCCCAGATCATGCCAGATCTGATGTACTGCATGAGGCATTCAGTGATTACTCAATCACCTTCTGAACTAGCAAAACAAAAAAAAGGTGTCTCCTTGGTTTTCAAAATTCAGTCGACTATGTTATTTATTTCAAGGGAGACCAGACATTGAACATGCCTAATTTTCCCTCATTACCGAATTCAGCAAAACTGGTAAATAGCACGCTCCGCGGAAGCTAACTGAAGGGGAAGGAAGCTGGACTGTTTATCCATAGTTGAGCCATGAATTGTTCAAGTTCTTCAAAGAGATACTTCATAGCAACAATCTATTTATCTAAATCACCATCAGACTAGATACTATATCAATACCCAGGAACCTTAAGTAAGGCTGAAACCTTACCAGATCAGGTTATTATTTTTACAATTTTCACTAATACCAACAATCATAGAAAATTCTCAAGGGGTATAGATGTAATGTTTTTCAATATCTCTTTTTGGCCCCTAAGCCGCTGCCTCCTCCAGCCATTTTGGTATTTCTTGCTGTGTTATCGATGACCCCTCAGTCCGTCAGCCACTCCCCCCACCATTCAGCCTGGGAGGATCTGCACAGAGCAGGGCCAAAGGGCACCAACAACCATTCTATAGACAACTCAGTGCTCATTCTTTTTGTTCCCCATTTTTTTCCCCAAAGCCCCTCCCTCTACCCCATGGCATGTGCAATGCCTACGTCAGCCTCAGAGATCACAGCATCCCCACAGCATGGGGCAAGCTCCTGGGTACATCTGCAGGGGGTCACTGTGGCACCAGAACTCCTCATCAGACCTCCCTGACTGAGGCGCACTGCTGAGCAGCGGCTACCTCAACCTGACCTTCCTCCTATTACAGTGCACTGAGTCTGCTCTGGAATTTGGATCACCCACATGTTAGCATTATGTGCTACCATCAGCCCATCTGGATAGCCTTAGAGAACTTTTTATCTGGAATCCCTACATGCAACACCGATTAAAACTTTGTGAAAATGAACAAATAAATGAGATGTCCAAGATAGTATTAGCCTTCAATAATAATTGCATTAAAACTGGAGTCCTACAGTACAAGCCATCAAGTTAGGCTCTGCCTTATCAAAGGCACCTTGAGCTAGGCATGTGGCTAACATGTACCATTCCATTAGTCACCTGTACAATGAAGACCATATCTGACAAAATGCGGTCTACACCAAGCTCAAAAACATCACCCCTAGGGAAATAGCTGGGCTTAATGGTTGTGACCTGCTGCTACCAAAAGAGCAAAACCAGGGCCGGCCCAGTGGCATGGAGGGCTGAGGTGCTGGACGTGACATCTGATGCCACACCTGCCACCACACCAGCAACCCTAGTTTCAGAGGGGACCAGGGTTGCTGGGGGTTGGCCGAGAAGTAAGAGGATTGAGCATCCAGAGGACAGTTCTCCTCTTCACAGACACAGTCCCACACAAAAGATTAATAAACAAGTTAGCCACCCTGGGAGTGGGTCCCAGGGTGCTAGCCTGGGTAAAAAATTGGCTGGACAACAGGACACAGAGGGTAATAGTAAACAGAGTCCACTCTGAATAAAGGAGGGTTACTAGTGGTGTACTGCAGGATTCAGTACTGGGACCAGTCCTTTTTAATGTTTTTGTAAGTGACATTGCAGAGGGACCGGAAGGAAAAGTATGCCTCTTTACAGATGACACAAAGATCTGCAACAGGGTTGATACACATGGTGGGTGGAAAGGATGAGATGGGATTTGGCAAGGTTGGAGGAATGGTCAAAAGTGTGGCAGCTTAAATTCAATGCAAATAAGTGCAAAGTAATGCACCTGGGAAACAAAAAACCTGGGGAAGAGTACACAATGGGGGGGGGTACTGACAACAAAAATGGAAAGGGACCTGGGGGTAGTCATAGCAGATGACCTAAAGGTAAGCAAGCAATGTGAGAATGCAGTGGGGGGCTGGGGGATACTGGAATATATAGGAAGAGGCATCACTAGTAGAAAACAGGAAGTTGTTATCCCTCTGTACAGAGAGTTGGTGAGACCCCATTTGGAGTACTGCATGCAGTTCTGGAGACCCCATCTCTGCAAGGACATAGACAGGATGGTGGCAGTCCAGAGGAGGGCAACTAAAATAGTGCAAGGTCTGCACCACAAGCCATACGAAGAAAGACTAAAGGAGCTTAATATGCATACCCTCGAGGAAAGGAGGGAGAGGGGGACATGATGGAAACATTCAAGTACCTCAAGGGAATCAACAAAGTCCAAGACGGTAGCATCTTTCAGAAAAAGAGATGTGTAAGAACAAGGGGGCACAATTTGAAGATGGGAGGAGGACTCAGGGGCAATGTGAGGAAGTATTTTTTCACGGACAGGGTGGTGGACGCATTGAACCACCTTCCTGAGGAGGTCGCGGTGTCAGAAACAGTGGGGGAATTCAAGAATGCATGGGACAGACATAAGGCAATTCTAGTGGAGGTTAGGAAGAAGTAGGCTGTTGGTTAACTTGGATCTGCAGCCTATCCAATAGGTAGGAAATGGGCAGACTGGGTGGGCCAAGTGGTCCTTATCTTCCGTCAAAGTTTATGTTTCTATGTTTCCAAGAAGGGGGGAGGGTATGGCACCCAGTGCAGTCCTAGCCCATATCGATGGCTGGGGGCAAGGCAGCCAGGGACCATCACATCAGGGACAAGGGGGAGTGGTGGCTGCCAATGTCCTGTGCATGGGAGCATTTGTAGGGCAGCCTTAGGTGGCATTGCATGCCCACTCTGCTGGGGGAGAAAAATTAAGGAAAAAGGCAGTCTCTGGTATGGCATGCCATCTCCAGCCACCCGCAGGCCTGGCACCTGGAGAGCACCTAGGCTATGCTGTAGAAACATAATCATAAATCCTGGCAGAAAGCTGGGGTAATGAGGCTTGGGTTGCAGAAGCATTCAGCCTCTTAGTGGACTGGTAACAAGCAAAAGAAATTAACTACAAAAAAAAAATCAAAACAGAGCAAAACTGTGGCTCACCTGCCAAACATAAGCTTTCTTTGAAGCTGGTGCTTCCAGGTACGCAGTGGATTGAGACCATTACTAATCCAGTTGGAATGCAGTGGAATTACCCAAGCAGACAGACTTCAGTCCTATTAATTCTAATAGTGATGTCATGGAAAAAATTAAACATTTCACCAAACGTGCCTTTGTCAACACAAAATAAAATGCCACAAGCTCCCCCTGTGTTTTTTAAATTTTTTTATATTTCTTTATTCCCTATTGTGATTGCCTTCAGTTTATGCTTCTGCTTACCTGGCCTATTTTTTCCCTCCCTTCAGATGACATCTTGCCCCCAGCTTGACTGTCAAGGTGGGTTGTCCTTTTTCCAGCCTGAGCCTTAATTGATGGCATACTTCTGCCCCTGCAATGTGCATGCAGAAGAAAAGTTGGAAGCATTTAAAATGGTGACGATAGACTCGGCAAATAGTACAATTCTGAAGGTATCCAAGGGAAAAAGGGCTAAGGATCAACTGTGGTTCATAGTCAATGTAAAGGCAGCAGTAAGAACCAAAAGAAGGACATTTTCTATGTATAAGGGAAGTCAATGGAAAGCAGGATGAAGTACCTGGAAGCAACAAGAGGAACCACCAGGAAGGTGAGGGAGGCCAATGCAGAGATAGAGCTCTGGTTGACAATGGCAATGAAGAATGGGGATGAGGTATTCTTCCAGTACATCTGAGAGAAGTGCAAAGTCAAAGGGTGATTGATTGATTGATTGAAAAGTGGGAGGTGGGGGAGGAGAGGGACAAGAAGGCAGAGATACTGACAAATATTTTTGCTAAGTATACACTGAGGAGAAGGATTTATCACTGCCAGATTATGGGGTTAGGAAGGTAGGAGCAAAGACTCTGAGAAAAGGTCCATATAACAGAGAAAAGGGTGCTGGAAAAGCTAGCAGGACAGAATGTAGAGAAATCTATGGGACCTAATGACTTACGCCCAAGGATGTTTCATGATGTAGCAGGGGTTATAGCATGGCCACTAGCATACATTTTCAATTGCTCTCTAAACACAGGAGTGGTCCCTAGGGACTGGAGGACAGTGAATGTCATACTGCTTTATAAGAGTTGGAAAAGGGATGAGCCAGGAACCACAGTCCAGTCTGCTAGATGTCTATAATGTGGAAAAGCATGGAGTCTCTACTAACGGAAGACCTGGTGGGCTTCCTGGAAGGGAACGGACTGCAGGACCCCACCCAACATGGGTTCACATGGGGAAGGTCTTGCCAGCCTAACATGCCTGAGTTCTTCAACTGGGTGATGACAGCAACAAGAAAGGAGCAGACAATTGATATAGTATACCTCGACTTAAGCAAGGCCTGTGACTCAGTCCCCTACAGGAGGCTGGCAACACGGATTAGGGACCTAGGAGTAAAGGATAGGATGGCAAATTGGGTAGAAAGCTGGTTGAGGAGTAGAACACAGAGCAGGGTAGTCAGTGGAGAGTTTTTAGACATGAGGGAAATGACTAGCGGGGTATCTCAGGGATCAGTACTTGAACTGGTCCTCTTCAGTACTCTCATCTGTGAAATTGGTGATGGTATCAGGGGTAAGATCTGCCTCTTTGCAGATGATACAAAGATCTGCACATGGGTAGGCGGTAGGCACAGAGGCTGGGAGAAGGGAGCTAAGACAGGCTCTGGGCAGGATGTTGAAGTGGTTCATGATTTGGTAGCTGAACTTTAATGCTAAAAAATGTAAAGTAATGAACAATGGGAGAAAGGAACCAAAGGGTGCAATATAAGATGGGGTGGTGGTGCTTGATAGCACAACAGATGAAAAGGATTTAGGAGTTATGATATTAGAGATCCTTAAACGTCTGCCGACAGCAACGGGGTGGTGAGTAAAGCAAACAAAATGCTGGGTTGCATAGGTAGGAGAATAATCAGCAGTGGGCTAGAAGTGATCCTGCTACTGTAAAGGTCACTAGTGTGGCCACACCTAGAATACTATGTGAGGTACTGGAGCCCATACCTGAGGAAGGACTGCAACAAGGTGGAGGCAGTACAATACAGAACAACAAGATGACCTATGGCCTTGGAGATAAGATGTACAAGGAGCTGCTAAAGGACTTAAAAATGTATTCCCTGGAGAAAAGGGGAGAAAGCGGTGACATGACTGAGACTTAAATCTACTGCATAGGTTGAGTAGGGTGGACATCAAAAAGCTATTCTCCTTGAGTTCCAACACAGGTAAGAGAGGGAATTCCCCGAAGCTGGCAGGGGGAGATTCAAAAAAACATCTGTAAGCACTTCTTCATGGAAATGGTGGTGGATGAATGGAATAAATTACTTGAAGAAGTGGTACAGGCCAAATTGGTCAGCAGTTTCTAGCAGGGATGGGACAGGTTGGTTGGTTTAGTTGGAGGGGAAGGCAGTAGGATGGGGGAGGATTGCCACAAGGGCAAGGCAGCATAGTTCAGTAGGGTGGGAAGATTGGATGGGCCAACAGTATTTTATTCTGTACATAGCTTCTATGTATCCATGTAGTGAGAGTCTGGTATACAGAGGTGAGTGGCAGTGAATCAGTAATAGCGGATGGGTGGACATTGTAAGTTGCCATAATTGTGTGATGTCCGTATAGGATTGAGTTTGTATTTGGCAAGTCCACTGTACAGTGGTAGAATGTTACAGAGCCTTGAGTCTAGTCAAAAGCCCACAAAAATATTATACCACTCTCTCAACATTAGCATTAGATACAGGATGGCACAAGGGGTTTTAGTGTGCTTGACCAAATTCAGAAATAAAAATGAGTGAAACTCCCCAGAAATAAACTATGGCCAATTCTCAGAACCTGTAAACAGCAACTACATTTAGCAATACATCTATTTATGTGCTTGCGTGGCAAGGCAACAAACACACTGGCAGTATAGAGGAGTCAGTAGGTGTGTAAGTCTTTTCATCCAGTGAGTGATGGAGAAGACAACCACTCCCACTTTTCAGTCAGTGGTGTAGTGTGTGCCTGTCTTGATTTGAATATCAACATGTGACACTTTTTTACACGTTGCTGCCTGATGTTCTATTCATACTTAAGAGAATGTTACTTGTCAGTGTAGCTGTCAGTTCCTCTGTAAGGGCCCATGATTCACTGGTTAAGCTACCAATTTCTGTGTGGGCTGTTTGGAGAAGCCTGCAGCCTGGTACTTTCCTGACACTCCACCCTTTTGTTTTTGTCTTGTTTTTGCTGGCAGCAGGCTTCTTTGGACCCATTTGTCCATACCAAGCCAGGAATTAGGCATGTAGGAAAAAGTGCACTCCAAGGCAGAATTAATAACTAATTCTCGTCTACCTTACTTACATTAAAATATGTACTGATGTTCTTGTTTAAGTTGAATCCAGAAACAATAAAGTAATTCAATGCTGGTCTTTTACACACACTACAGCCTTGACTGTTTTGATGTAGCAGTTTCAGGATGCACAGGCTAACATGTTACAGGTCAGTTGGCTGTGTTTTTCTTTGCTTGCTATCTAGCCATCAACATCCAGCCATCGTCTTCATTATTTTAACAGCCCACTATAAAGAGACTAACACTTAACATAAAATGTACTTTTTCCCCCAATCAAAGGCATCAAATAAAAATGTTATAATAAAATAGCTGAGATACTGAGTGTTTTAACAAATTGGGTGTGTGTCCTACTGAAAGTTTGTTTTCAAACCAGCTATTTTATTCTGTACATAGCTCCTATGTATAGGCAATGAAAAAGGAATAGAAACTCCTGCTGCAATAGTTGTATTCACCTGAACACCACTCTTTAATGCAGGCCAAGCAAAGTTTATAATTTATTAATTTTCCAATCCCAACTTACACTTTCTTAGCACACGGTTAAAGTCACCTTGCTTCTGCCTCTCATTCTCCCCCTTTATAACCTTTCTTGCTTCTAACCCCGCTCTTTCTGCTGCCCCCTTTACATTTTGTTGCTGCTGTTATCATTTATGTCTTTAACTCACTAACCCTGCCCATTGCACTACTAACACATGCAAGCAAACACTAAGGCACTGGCCAGAGTTTTTTTTTTTTTTTTGCTGTTATCATAGCTGGCATCAGTAACGGTTCTGGCCATCTTGAACATACATCAATTAGTATTAAAGACGTTCTGTGATGTTTCAGATTTGCATTTTCCTGATGTACCTGAAAATGTTTCCAAGGCTGTTTTCTGGAACATATATGTTCTTATACATATGGCACCATTATATGAATACCAACATACAAATAGGTCAACAGAAGAAGGGCTTGTGGCCTAATGAGTCTACCCAATGTGGAGCCCATACAGTATATCCTTCTTTACATGTCACTCAACCCCTCACCTGGGCACTCTTACCCTCCCCCTGACTTTATCCCAACCCCTCTTGAAGCCTTCAACTGTTTTCTTGTTCGCTACCTCTTTTCTGTTAGACTGTTCCACCCTGCTTCCGCACTCTCTGTGAAGAAGTGCCTCCTTATCATCTTCCGGAACCTTCCTTCAGTGAATTTGTAACAGTGCTGCTCATGTTATTGTTATCACCGATCTTGAAAAGTTCACTGGGGTCAAACTTGTTAATACCATTGAGATACTTACAGGTCTCTATCATGTCCTCACATTCCCTTCAGCCCTTGAGTGAGTACATATTCAGTATCTCCAGCCTCTGCTTGAACGAGAGCCCCTCCTGCCTCTGAACTGAGTCCCTTCTCTGCTGGCTGATGTCATTTTTGTGATACAATAAGCAAATTAAAACTAACATTTTAAAACAATGAAATGAAAACAGTTTTCACCCAGTGTATACAGAGCATATGGAACTCCCTGCCAGGTTATGTAGTAACAGTGATAATACTGATACTTTCAAGTTGAAGTTGGACAAATACATGGATGGGGTTCTATTTTTTGGGGAGGGGGGCAGGGACAGGATGGCACAGTGGATTGGTGGTGGGTTGAGGATCCTTTCACCTCTAGGTCATTGGTTCAAATCCAGCATAGGTTGGTAGTGGCTGAAAGCCATTATCAACTGAGGGTTGTTTAGTGGTCTATTTGAAATGAGTTGTGGTGGTCTCATTCCAACTCCAGGTGGGCAAGTGTCCACATCACAACACCACTAACACAACTGGCACTAATTGACACTCTTGTTTGCAGTCTCACATGAGAGGCCAAGGACTGAACTGGCATGGATTCTGACTTGCCCTCTCACCTTTGTGGTGGTCCCTCAATGGCAGGGTTGTGGCACACTGGAGGGAAGTGTGGGGAAGCTTACACTGTGATCGCCCATGCTGTCCGTGTAAAGTGGAGAAGCAGAGGTCTTCAAATTTCACTGCTGTCAATCCAGCACCTTTCACAAGCACGAAAAGTACCCCACACAGAGAAAAAAATTGTTTGGGATTCTAATTCAGGACTATTAGCACTGAACAGTAGTGGGGTAGGTACATAGATACATAGAAATTGTCGGCAGACAGGAACCACTAGGCCCATCTAATCTGCCCATAAACCCTAAACTTGTATGCAGTCACTGACCCTAAGTGATCAATGTTTTTTCATCACTCCCTCCTCAACCAATGTTCCCTTGTGCCTGTCCCAGGCATGTTTAAACTCCTCCACTGTGCTTGCCCCCACCACCTCTGGTGGTAGACTGTTCCAAGTGTCCAACACCCTCTCGGTGTAGAAAACCTTCCTCATGTTACCTCTTAATCTACCCACCTCTAATTTCATATTATGTCCCCTTGTTCTGATATCTTTTCTACATTGGAAAAGATCCCCCACCTACACATTGTTTATACCCTAGACGTACTTGAACATTTCTATCATGTCCCCCCTTTCTTTCCCCTCCTCCAGTAAGCACACATTGAGGACTCTTAGTCTCTCCTCATATGTTTTGTGATGCAAGTCATGCACCATCTTTGTTTCCATTCTCTGGATAGCCTCCACCCAGTCTATGTCCTTACACATGTGTGGTCTCCAGTACTGCTTGCAGTACTCTAGGTGAGGCCTTATCAGTGTTTTCTACTATGGTAGCAACACCTCCTGTCTCCTGCTAGTAATGCCTCTGCCTATGCACCCCCAGCATGCCACTGGCTCTCCCAGAAACCTTTGCACACTGCTTTGCTACCTTAAGGTCATCAGATATGATAACCTCTAGGTCCCTTTCCTCTTTGGTGACTGTCAGCACCCCTCCCTATTCTGTAGCTCTCCCCAGGGTTCCCCTACTGAGGTGCATTATCTTGCACTTTGTTAAATTAAACCTCATTTGCCACACCTCTGACCATCGTTCAAGCTTCTCCAGGTCCCTCTTCATTTTCTGCACCCCTTCTGGAGTATCCACTCTGTTGCAGATCTTGGTGTCATCTGCAAATAGGCAGACCTTTCCTTCCGGCTCCTCTGCTTTATCACTAATGAAGACATTGAACAGAACTGGTCCCAGAACTGATCCCTCTGGTACTCCACTGGTCACACCTCTCTCTCCCTAGATTGGATCCCATTTACTACCGTCCTCTGTCTTCTGTCCATCAGCCAGTTTCTAACCCAATGTATCACCTTATGCCCCATGTCCAGACTACTCATCTTGTTAACCAGCCTTCTGTGTGGGATGGTATCAAAGACTTTGCTGAAATCTAGGTAGGCGATGTCTACCGCCCTTCTCTGATACACTTCCCGAGTTACCCAATCAAAGAAATCTATCAGATTTGTTTGACAAGACCTTTCTGCTGTGAATCTGCATTGTTTCAGATCCTGGGCACCACTGGATTCCAGGTGTGCCACTATCCTTTCTTTCAGCAGTGTCTCCATGATCTTCCCCACCACTGAGACGAGGCTGACTGGCCTGTATTTCCTCGCATCCTCCCTACTGCCACTTTTGTGCAGTGCGACTGCATGTGCCCTCCTCTAGTCCTCTGGAACCATGCCTGTGTTGAGTGACTCTGTAAACATGGTGGGCAGAGGCACTGCTAGTTCTCTTTTTTAGCTCCCCTTAATATCCTCGGGTGTATGTGGTCTGGCCCCATGGCTTTATCCCCGTTCAGCTTTGTGAGTTCCACTAGAACTCTCTCCACTGTGAATGGACTGGTGCTCACTTCTCCCCCCATTGCCTCTTCTCCCCAGCTGTGGTCCTTGACCCTCTCCCTCCTTAGTGAATACTGAACAGAAATATTTGTTCAGCATTACTGCTTTGTCTAGATCCCCCTCCTTACACTCTCCCTCCTCTTCTTTGAGCCTCACAACCCCCCCCCATTTTTCTTCTATCACTGATGTACCTATCGAATGTCTTGTCTCCTTTTTCACAGTCCATGCTAAACCGTCCTCTTTCTGTGCCTTGGCTTTCCTAACAGCTTTCCCTGCTTCCCTTAGACATTTAATGTACACATCCCTGTCCTCCTCCCTTTGGGTTGCCTTATACTTCCTGAAACTTGCTCTTTTTAGCCCTTAAATCCTGCTTGTAACTACTTTGTCCACTATCAATTCATCCATTACAACCGGCGTCCGCTACATAAATTTATCCGAAAAAACAACCATATTTTAATTTCATTCATCTCTAACGCGGTCAGCATAGCGCGTAGTAGTGATTACAGTTCTTTCAAACTTTGTAGCCTTTTTTTTTGGCAAGCCACACCAAACAATGAAAAGAATAAATAAAACCCCCAAAAATAAAAAATGCTGGTGAACTGTACCATGCTCTTGTTGGCTCTCTGTGCTGTACAGTTAGTATTCAGATTGTTCAAAGTGCTTTACCTGAGATTCCTGAGAAGGGCTAAAGTACTCCACAATGCTCATTTGCTTTGTGCATTTCAAAGTGTCAGTACATATTGGAGGTCTGTATAGAAACATAGAATTTGATGGCAGATAAGGACTGCTTGGTCCACCCAGTCTGCCCATTTCCCTACCTAATGGATAAGCTGCAGATCCTAATTAACCAGCAGCCTACTTCTTTCTACCTCCACCCCCTAGAACTGCCTTATGGCTGTCCCATGCATGCTTGAATTGAACCACTGTTTTGACTCCACAACCTCCTCAGAAGGCTGTTCCATGCATCCACAACCCTCTCTGGGAAAAAATACTTCCTTACATTAACTCAGGCCGCCCCCATCTTCAAATTGTGCCCCTTGTTCTTGCACACCTTTTTGAAAGATGCTACCCTCTTGGACTTTGTTGATTCCTTGAGGTACTTGGCGTTTCTATCATGTCCCTCTCTCCCTCCTTTCCTCGAGGCTATACATATTAAGCTCCTTTAGTCTCTCTTCATATGTCTTCCGGTGCAGACCCTGCACCATTTTAGTTGCCCTCCTCTAGACAGCTTCCATCTTGTCTATGTCCTTGCGGGAGATTGGGTCTCCAGAACTGCACACAGTACTCCAGATGGGGTCTCACCAGCTGTCTGTACAGAGGGATAACAACTTCCTGTTTTCTACTGGTGATGCCTCTCCCCTATGCATCCCAGTATCCCCCCAGCCCTCCTTACTGGCCTCTCACATTGCTTGCCCACCTTTAAGTCATCTGATATGACTACCCCCAGGTCCCTTTCCATTTTTGTTGTTGTTAGTATCTCACCCCCCATTGTGTACTCTTCCCCTGGGTTTTTGTTTCCCAGGTGCATTACCTTGCACTTCTTAGCATTAAATCTAAGCTGCCATACATTTGACCATTCCTCTAACCTTGCCAAGTCCCTTCTCATCCTTTCCACCCCACCTTGTGCATCAACTCTGTTGCAGATCTTTGTGTCATCTGCAAAGAGATATACTTTTCCTTCCAGTCCCTCTGCAATGCCGCTTACAAAGACATTGAAGAGGACTGGTCCTTAATACTGAACCCTGAATGGACAGTGTTTCAGAGTTAATGGATTGAAGTTAAGACATTCAAGATCAGTTGATGAAATAGCAAAACCCTCACTACACATACAGTATGTGAAAACTAATATTTTGTGAACACGGGGAATGTCTTCAGTAACCTGTGGTAGAATGAGGGTGTTTAAGTAGGGAGAATGATTGATTGCTTAATTGCCCTGTGGAGTTCATAATGAGCTCGAGTAAACTAGGTGATAACTGCCCTCTGGCTGCCTTAGACGGCTGTTACAAGTGGAATTACAGGTCCATTTAAACCATTAGTTTTTAACATGGGATTAATAGAAAATGGCATTTGGAAACATGAATTTGTGCATTACATCGAATGTCCATTTAAACCGAGTCTGTTACAAGTGGAATATACTGTACCTCTTTAGAGAATCATAGTGGTTTCCTTCTTTTCCCTTTGGCCACTATCCTAAGGCATTGGTTAGTAACCTCCTCTATGGCTCCTTTTAGTTCCCCCCACTGTTCTTCCACTCGCTCCATTACCTGTCCCTTCTCCAGGGCTGCTCTTAAACATCTACCCATTTCACTGAAATCTGCCCTCCTGAAATCTAATACTTTTGTCCTTGAGTGACTTAACTGAGTCCCTTTCTCCATGCCAAACCACACCATGTGGTGGTCACTGGATCCCAGCTGCCCTTCCACCTGGACTCCTTCGACTCTGTTTCCATTGGTCCATACCAGGTCCAGAATAGATTTGTCTCTGGTTGGCTCATGCACCAGCTGTCTGAGCCCAACCCCCTGCAGGGATTCCAGGATGGCCATGCTTCTGATTGAAGCAGCTGCCTGGGTGGTCCAATCTACATCTGACATATTGAAATCCCCCATCAGCAGGATTTCATCTTTAGCTGCCATGTTGTGAATTTCTCTCCATTAGTACCATGTCCACTTCCTCCCTCTGTGCCAGAGGTCTGTACATCACCCCAGTACGTATTGCTGTGTCATTCCCTGGCTCAAGGGTGACCCACATTGCCTTGGCCTCCCCCTGTCTTCCCTGTACTTCCTGTGGATAGCAGCAAATGGAGACATGTCTTCTGCTGTCTCACTGTTCCTAGTATAAATCCTAGTATAGGGGTTTCCATACTGTATGCAGTACTCCAGGTGTGGTGGCACCTTTAAGTACTCCAGGTGTGGTGATCTCCTTTGCCCCATTGCCCCTCCCACCCACTTTGCTCCACCAACGAGGGATTGCTAGAGATTCCCAGGGTGTGTTGGAAGACATCTGGGGCCTGTTCTTTTGCTTATGTAGCCCTTACCCTGTGGAATTCTCTGCCTCATTGGGTAAGAGAGTGCCTGACCATCTCGAGTTTAAATCAGCTCTTAAGAATCATCTTTTCAGTCTAGTATTTCTGGATGAATTTAGATGATGGGTTAGCCATATTTTTAGCTGTTATACAGTAAATATCCAATGTTTTTAATGATTTTATGTGTTTGATTTTTATGTTTATTTATGTTTATGTATTTGTACAGTGCCTTGATCCCTGGAAAGGTGCTTTTATAAATACATTTTTGATTGATTGAGTGGCACCCCGGATCTATACAACATTAGTAAGACCTCTTTTTTTCTGCTGTTGGACTCCCTGCTTATGAATATGAGCATCCTATTAGCCAACACCACTGTCTTGCTGAATTGCATAGTGTGGTTTTGGTTGTTTGTGATTGCAGTCACCAGGCCTTTCTTCTCCTCAGATGCCATAACTATTACTCACTCTAGTCTGTACTTGGCCCTTTGGTTTTTACTACCTATGTGCACGACCTTGCACGTCTTTGCACTGAAACCTAGCTGCTACATTGTGGACCATTTCTGCAGCTTTGTAAAGTCCTCCCTCAAGTCTCTGACCCCCTCCTCTGTGTCCTTCCTCTCACAGACCTTTGTGTCATCCATGAAGAGGCAAATGTTGCCTTTAACTGTGTTCTCAATATCATTTATTAACATGTTAGCACCAGTTTGAGCACCAGCACCTGTGGTACTCTGCTGCTAACCTCCCTCATCCCTTAGTAGTCTTCCCTGACCACCATCTTCTGCATTCTCCCTTCTAATCAGTTCACCACCCACCTAGTCATTTTGCTACCACCCCCACATCTTCCAACTTCTTGATCAGTCTCTTATAGGGGACTGATTCAATGGCCTTGCTGAAATATAGGTACAGTATGTTCACTGCCTAGCCTCTATCCATTGCCTTTGTTACCCAGTTGAAGAAGTTAATCAAGTTCATTTGATATGACTGCCCTGCCATAAACCCATGCTGCCTCTTGTCTTGGAACCTGTTTACCTCAAGGAACTGGACTAGTCTTTTTTGAGAATGGTTTTCATCAGCTTGCCAACTATCGATGTCAAGCTGACAGGTCTACAGTTTGTCAGTTCATCCCTTGCCCACCTTTTATGCAAGGGCACTACATCTGTACTTCTATACTTCTGTGGCACCATGCCTGTGTCTAGAGCACTATTGAACAGATCAGACAGCAGAGCATGTATTATATCCCTCCTTGATTACGCAGACTTCCTATATGGCCACTGCTCCCTGTCCTACTTAAATAAACTGGATACCCTGTACCATAGAGCTCTAAGGTTCATCACTGACCTTCCTTTCAGTACCCACCACTGTTCTCTCTATGCTGCAGTTGGCTGGACATCCCTACATCACAGAAGGAACAAAAATGCTGCTCTTTGGATATACAAAGCTCTGACAAATAAACTACCATCCTACATTTCTGATTGCTCTCTCTTGTTACTCCAAGGCCATATGCCCTAAGAAGCAATAACCTCATCTTGCTGAATCTACCTAAGGCATGTACCCGACATGGAAGGGCTGCAATCAACTACTTTCTAGCACACATCTGGAACTCTCTACAGAAGACCCTGTACAGAAGACCCTGAAGCTGAACACTTTCATTCCTGTAGTCTCCTTCAAAAAGCTGTACCTAAATCGTTTCCCAGAGATATGCAACTGCTTCCACAATTCCTAGCCTCTTCAGACCCCTTTTCACCCCTGCCCCCATTAGATTCCCCTCCCTTATCTGTTCATGCATTCATCCATTAACTTCTATATTATCTACCTCCTAAACCCCTACTCATTACTTTTCTATATTTGCTCTGGTGCCCAATACCACTGTTTACTTGCCTTGTATATATGTGTATATTATTGCATTTGCTCATTCTTTGTTGTTTATTCTTAAAAAGTCTTTGTTACTGTACTCATTCTATATTTGTATATTTGTGAGTTTAAACCATTTTGTTGTTTATGACCAATCAGGTCCATCTTGTAAATGAGCTATGCTCAATGATGTTCACCTGAATAAATAAAGATTTTGATTGATTGATTGATTGAGCAGCTGGAACTACTGCCAGCTCTCTCCTCACTCTTGTGTGCATACCATCTGAACAGGGAGATTTATACACTTTATGGGCCATAAATCCTTTAACAACCCCATCCTCCTTGATCAGCTTCTCACACATCCACACCCCTTGCTGTCTATTTCTATTCTACCGTGAGGTACTGGTCCATCCTTCTCCTTGGTAAATACTGAGCAGAACTATTCCTTCAATACTCTTGCCTTTCCTGTACTGCCCCCCAATCTGTCTCTTGTCTCAGTTTGATAATATCTTCCTGTCACCATAATTTTTTCCTGGATGTACCAAAAAAGGGTCTAACCACCATCCTTGACTCCCTCCACTATTCTCAGCTCAGCCGTAGCTATGGCCTTTCTTACCTCCGTACTTGTTTTCCTGAGTTTTTCCAGGTAACCTACTCTATCTTCTTCCCTCTGGGTCATCCTGTATTTCTTGTAGGAATCTCATTCTCCCCCATAGCAGATACCACCTCCCCATGAGCTAGAAGCTCTTATATTTGTTCTTCTTGCTGTCTGCTTCAGACAGGTGTTTGTGACTTCCTGGACCTATCCCAAATTATAGACCATTTTTCTTCCACCCCTAGCCCCCCCCCCCAAGTTTGATCAGGTGTCTGCACAGATTTCCCTGCCAATTTTGGCAATGTCAAACCTTTTTTTTAACTTTCTTCTCTTTATTAGAAGATTTTTAAACTTATAGCAGAAAATCCACTCCAATATCAAATATCATATAACAGAGAAAGAAATCTTAATATTACTTATCATTGCCAAATCACATTTCCTAATCTGTCTAATTTTACCTCCAAATCCCCTCCTTCCAACCCCCTCCCCATCTCCACAAACCAAAGTGGCATTCCTAAAAAAGATCAGCTATATTACCTGCCTATAATGTCAATAAAGATTTTCAAAACATGTAAGTTAAATGTCACCCTAAAAACATTCTTGAGCTTATCACAGAGTCATAAAGTTTCTGTTAAAAGAACTAGGATAGATGCCAGTAAGTCAGAATAATAAATCATATAGTTTACCCCATCTTTTACAAGATGAAACAAGGTTGTTATTAAATGAATAGATCATTTTAGTAATTTGGAGAATAAACATAGTATTAGAAGTCCGTTCCCTTAAAGTTAAGTTTTCTTTATCTATCTAGTGTCTGATAATCAGTTGTTTCATTGAGATAGCTATTAAAGACATGGTGAATTTGTCTGAAGACTCCCTTATTGCATCTAAATTACCTAATAAACAAGGTTCAAAGTTAAAAGTGTTATGTAAGTTTAATTTCCTGCCAATGGTATTCCTGACTAGCTTCTAAATTGAGCATTCCTTGGGGCACTTCCAAAGAATATGACTCAATGGGCCTTGCTCTGCTTGACATTTAGTGCAGTAATCTGAGTTTGTTAAACCAAACTTACAGAGTTTGTAAGGTGTCATATAGGTGTTATGCAAAATCTTAAATTGTATCTATCTTACGTTATCCATCAGTATATAAAGGTGGTAATTTTTCCACAATTTGGACCACTCTTGTGGACTTACTTTGATTTTATTGCCCCAACAGGAATGAATTATAGGTTCTGAGTTGTATTTGAGTAATAGCATGATAGAATACAAATTGGCAATAGGATGAGGCCTTGTTACACATTTTATCAATTTCAGTGTCAACTCTTGTGAGTCATAAACCCATGATGTAGTCCCAAAATGAGATTTCATTGTTATTTTGATTAACAATACGTGCATCAGAAATCTTTTGCTTAGTTGTAATTTCTCCAAGATTAGATTAGACAGGAGCATGAAACCATCTCTCTCAAAAAGGAATTGACTGTCAGTTCCATGATTCCAGGAAACCAGTTTGAGGAAATTGTTTTCCCATTGTTCTTAAAGTTCATATTAATATAGGCTGGTTAATGTCCAGGTATAGAGGAAGGTTTAGAAAAGAACAAAGTTGTTGGTGCACCTTCACCAATATTCCACTCATCGGATTTCTTAATTTTGGGTGAAGATTCTTAAATTTAGAGTACAAAATAGCTTGGGACTGAATTTTAAACTTCTTTATAAGGTTTAATTCCAGGTCTAACCAAATGGGGATATAGTAATTATGAAATTCCATTGTGTCCAGCCATTTAAAGTATTTATTTACTTGAAAAACTGGTTGTTTGTGAAAATGGGATTGTGCCACAGACTTACCAGTATAAAAATAAACAAATGAAAAATGAAAATTAAATGAGTGGCCATGTAATATCAGTTAAAATTTGGCAATTTTATACCACCCTGGTTCTTGGGACAAAAAAATGTTCTCAGTGCTATTATGGACATCTTTCCATACCATTTAAATTTGTTAATACAGTATAGGAGTGAATTTTGTTGAACCAACTCAGGGGTAGAAATATGTTTAACATATTAATTGGATGAAATAGTCTCAGAAAGATATGCATTTTTATGTTTGCTTGCATGCATGTGCAAGAAACATAGTGCCATCATCAGAGTTTTTGGAGGTGTGTCAGCCCTCTTCCAATTCAGGCAGTGTGTTTGCAGGCACAGCCGCAGTTCTCCAATGCCTGCTGGAGCTGTCTATGACAGCTCCAATATGCAGTGGCATACAGTTGAAAGGGGGAGCTACGCTTCAGTGAGCAGCGATCAGATATCGCCTACTCATGCGCGCTCCCGCTACACACACATGCTGCTGCTGCAGCTCCCCCTTCCCGACACACGCACTGTATAACCAATGGGGGTGCCCAATTCCCTGTCGGCTGTGATGCCCCCCCCGGAACACAGTTTCCTATGCCACACTGGGTGCTCACCCCAGCGTGGCTATGTCGTATAGCCGATGGGGGTGCCCAATCCCCTGTCATCTCCACTGTGTCTCCCCACTGAGTACAGGGTGCCATGCTGGGAGCCCACCCGAGCGTGGCAACAGATGCCATGGCCGATGGGGGTGCCCAGTCCCCCATTGGCTCCACGCCCCCCCCAGCCATACTTCTGCCATGCTGGGAGCTCACTCCAGCATGGCAAACATCCTGCGTCGTCTTTTAAAACAAAAAAAAACCTGTAAAGAAAAAAACGGTCCTTCGCAGTCTCCCTGTCCCCCCACAACCTGCACCCACCCACTGTGCACCCTGCCTCCCCCCCCCCTCACCCCATACTTACCTCCGGAGTCTGGCGTGACAATCTTCGGTGGACCGGGAACAGGTCTGCACTCTTCAAAGCTGACTGCGAACTGAGGAAATGCCGGTAAGCTGTATAATGGGATAGACAGAGTTTTTTCAACTTTGTTGCATATCTCAGGCATTTTTTTTGGAATTTTTGCACCAAATTTTCAACATGGGATTTTTGGGACCCCTCCTCATGAATTCTTGCACTGTCATGACGTTACTCGGGCCCAAAGGGTGATTTTGCATCCACTGTGCAAAATTACCTTTCTGGAATGATTAACAAAATGACACTGCCAGTGTTCATAAGGTGGGCTCTCAAAAAGCCTATTTTGAAAATTTAGTGGAAAAATTCCTCAAAATGACTGTTTTATGAGCGTGCGTTGCGCAGTTCCTACACACGCTCATAAGTGCATGAATTTTCAATATTTTCACTCCAGATTTTCAACTTTGCCATTTTACCACACTTTCTTATGAGCAGTATAGCTGTCATTTTTCACATCTCACCCAAAATGTGTTTCCGCTCATGTAGCGCCCAATGGCCCAGTCAGTGTGCGAAATCAATGTACGGGAAACATTAAGAAAATCACAGTGACACAGTTCATGAGCAGAGGTCTTAAAATGGCTATGCTGAAAATTTGGTGAAAAAATTCCTAAAAATGACTGTTTTACGAGCATGCGTTGCAGAGTTCCTACGCACGCTCGTAAGTTCACAAATTTTCAATATTTTCACTCCAGATTTTCAACATTGCCATTTTACCACTCCTCCTTATGAGCAGTACAGTTGTCATTTTTCACATCTTGCCCACAACGTGTTTGTGCCCATGTAGCGCCCAATGGTGCAGTCGGTGTGTGAAATCAATGTATGGGACACGTTAAGAAAGTCACAGTGACACTGGTCATGAGCAGAGGTGTTAAAATGGCCATGCTGAAAATTTGGTGAAAAAATTCCCCAAAATGACTGTTTTAGGAGCGCATGTTGCACAGTTCCTACACATGCTAGCAAGTTTACGAATTTGTAATATTTGCACACCAGATTTTCAACAGTGCCATTTTACCACACTTCCTTATGAGAAGTACAGCTACCATTTTTCACATCTCACCCAAAATGTGTTTCCGCACATGTAGCGCACAATGGTACAGTAGGTGTGCGAAAACAATGTTTGGGACAGATTAAGAAAATCACAGTGACACTGGTCATGAGCAGAGGTCTTAAAATGGCTATGTTGAAAATTTGGTGACAAAACTCCATAAAATGACTGTGTTACGAGTGAGCATTGCACAGTTTCCACATACCCTCATAAGTTCATGAATTTGTAATATTTTCAGTCCAGATTTTCACCAGTGGCATTTTTCCACACCTCCTTATGAACAGTACAGCTGTCATTTTCCACAACATGGCCAAAATGTGTTTTCACACTTTCAGCACAGAAATGCGTGGTCGCTGTGGGAAATCATTGTTCGGGACAGATAAAGAAAATCACACTGACACTGTTCATGATCGGAGGTCCCAAAATGCCTGTGTTAACAATCTGCTGCAAAAAATTCCCAAACTAGTTACATTACGGTGTGTGTTGCACAGTTTCTACGCACACTGTGACTTCACCAGTTTTTTTAATATTTTCACAGCAGATTTTCAACATTGCCATTTTTTACACCTCCCATGAACAGTACCGCTGTCATTTTTCACATTCTGTTCGAAATGTGTTTTTGCATCTGTGGTGCCAAATGCCATAGTCACTGTGCAAAAGCAGTTTTCGGCTAACAAACTGATATTGCCACTTCATGAGGTGGGGGTCACAAAAAAAACATGTTGAAAATTTGGAGTGAAAATACCATTGAATGCCTGAGGTGTAGGGTTTCTGACCATAACGCCCCACCCTGTAGAGAATGACAGGCATCAGGGGTGTGACTTGGGATTCTTGCCTGTCATGCTCATACCATTCCACCCCCACCCACACCCTGCAGCCAGTGAGAGGCATTAAGGTGTGCCTCGGACTCTTCGGGCCCAAACTTCACCCCATTCTCCTATACCGCACCCATCTCACTGTATTTCCTGATGGAATGGGGTTCACATAAGGGCCAAAGACCCCAAGGCACACCGTGACACTTGTCAGTGTCTGCAGGGTAGGTCGTAGTGAAATGGCATGGTCATTATGCCTGACGACCCAAAGGCACACCCCAATGCCTGTCACTCTCTGCAGGGTGGTGGTGGGGTTGGCTTCAGTTCAGTACTCCGCTGCCATTCCTATTATGCAACTCTGTAACTTCTACACTACCAATGCCAATGCCAGCAAGCAAACATTCGGCATTGACAAATGCTTGTTACTATATTTACCCTACCCCAGAATGATAGGGGAAGTTTTTTCTATCTTCCCATGTCTTGTTTTAGAGATAAAATTACATTATCTAAGTTAAGTTTAATCAATTGGCTCTGATTAGGTGTTAATTACTGTATATGCCTAGGTATTTGAACTTATTAGGTGTCCAGGTAAAGCCCATTTCAGTGATCTGATTTTTTAGAGGAAAATTATTTAAAGGCAATACTTCAGTTTTTCCAATATTTAATTTATAGTTAGAGAGGGATCTAAACTCCTGTATGTTTTTTAGGACTGCTTTTATGGAAGTAATCTGGTTAGAAATATGTAATAAGATATCGCCAGTGAAGGCCAACAATTTAAAAGACAAATAAACAGCCCTTTTTTTTTTTAATATTTCTCTTACCCTAAGCGATCACATTGTAGTCTATTGTGAAGGCATGGCATAGGGGACTTCAAATCTTTGAATTTAGGCATGTTTCTGTGGTAGTGATGTTTAAAAAATCATTGTTTTGCTCCCTGTGTACACATCCTTGTTTACTAGCTTTCTGACGTTGCATGACTTGTGCATGAGCATCAGGTGCCAATGACGTCATTGTAGTGAGACTGTTGGCATTACCAGCATGGCTGAGGGCGATATCCCTGACTTGAGCAAGGAGTTTCACTTGCTCTCAGTAGCCCAGCCTTACTGCATATGTTTGAGCCACTGAGGAGCAATAGAACCGTAGAAGTCACCGGAGATGATGCAAATTCCTCCGAACAGGAAACGGAACAGTCACAAGATGTGGAGGGAGACAGGACTGCACAGCCAACTAGCGAGTGGTGGGTATCTTCAGATGTTTTCCTGGTATTCCACAGTACCTATATGGTTACCCAGATTGCTGATGTGTTGTGGCATAATGTAAAGGAAGAGTTCACTGCTGATTGAGTGTATGTTGCGATTTACCATCCCATTTAATGCCTGTTTTCCCACTAATGCTGCTGCTTCCACTGATGATGTTTCATCGTTCACCATGTTGTATAATTGCTGTTGTGTTTTCAACTGTATGCTCCCCTGTTCTGCTGTTGTGACCTATTTATACCTTTCACACCACTTAATGCTTCTCACCACAGAGCTGAAAGTGCATGGCCCTACAGAGAGAGCAGTGGATGTTGTGTTATTTTTTTTTTGCAGTTGTCATTCCCTATTGCTGTTAGTGTGTGGTTTCCCCATGGTAAGTCTTGGTAGGTAAGGTCTTATCAGTGTTTACTACAATGGCATCACACTTCCCACCAGATGCTAGTGACTCCTTTGCCTGTACACCACAGCATAGCCATTACCCCCCCACACACACACAGACACAGCACCATGCTTTTATGTTGCTTGCACACATGTGCAAGAAACATAGTGCCATCATCCGAGTTTTCAGAGGTGTGGTAACCGTCTTCCAATTGAGTCAGTGTGTTTGCAGGTACAGCCCCAGTTCCCCAATCACTGCTGCAGCTGTCTATGACAGCAGTTGAAAATGCAGTGGCATACAGTTGAAAGGGAGAGCTCCGCTTCAGTGAGCAGAGCTCTCCCCCCACACACACACATGCGTACAAGCATGCATATTGTGTGCTGATATGCTCCCTCCCCCCATGCACACACTGTGGCCGACGAAGTGCTCAATCCCCATTGGCTCCTTGTCTCCCCAAAAGCTGTCCAGGTGCCATGCTGGAAACCCACCCCAGCGTGGCAAAAATTGTTATACCGACGGGGTGCCCAATCCCCATCGGCTCCACGGCTGCATGCCCTCCCCAAAAGCTTTCCAGGTGCCACGCTGGGAGCCCACCCCAGCGTGGCAAAGCTTCTATGGCGCCGGGGGTGCCCAATCCCCGTTGGCTCCAGCCCCAAACAGCCTTTACAGCTGCCACGCTGGGAGCCCACCCCAGCATGGCAAACGCCCCAGGCCGCCTTAATAAAAAGAACCTGTAAAGAAAACAACGCCCTCGCTGTCTCCCACCCCCCACAACCTACACCCACCCACTGCGCACCTGCCTCTCCATACCCCCTCACCCCATACTTACCTCTGGAGCTTGGCGCGACGATCATCGGTGGACCGGGAACACGTCTGCACTCTTCAAAGCCGACTGCAAACTGAGGAAATGCCGGCAAGCTGTATAATGGAATAAATAGGGTTTTTCAACTTTGTTGCATATCTCAGGCATTTTTGGGAATTTTGGGCCCAAATTTTCAACATAGGGTTTTTGGGATACCTCCTCAAGAATTCTTGCACTGTCATGGCGTTAATCTGGCCTGAAGGGTGATTTCTCGGTCACTGCGTGAAATCACCTTTCGGGACCCAATAAGGAAATGACACTGATAGTGTTCATAAGGTGGGCTCTCAAAAAGCCTATGTTGAGAATTTGGTGAAAAAATTCCTAAAAATGACTGTTTTAAGAGCGTGCATTGTGCAGTTCCTATGCACGCTCGTAAGTTCGCGAATTTTCAATATTTTCACTCCAGATTTTCAACATTGCCATTTTACCACACCTCCTTATGAGCAGTACAGCTGTCATTTTTCACATCCTGCCCAAAACATGTTTCCGCCATGTAGCGCACAATGGCGCAGTCGGTGTGCGAAATCAATGTATGGGACACATTAAGAAAATCACAGTGACACTGTTCATGAGCAGAGGTCTTAAAATGGCTATGTTGAAAATTTGGTGAAAAAATTCCTAAAAATGACTGTTTTACGAGTGTGCGTTGCGCAGTTCCTATGCATGCTCGTACGTTCACGAATTTTCAATATTTGCACTCCAATGACTTCCAAATACCTAAACAGCACATACTAGCAAGCAACGTTCGGCATTACAAATGCTTATTTGTTCTGTATTTATAAGTTCATGTCTTCCTAAATTATAACCCCTATATCCCTTTCTTTTTTGGTGATAGACAGCACCTTCCATTACATCCTACAGCTGTTCTCACTGTTCCCTGTTGTCATGCGAATTTGTTTGCAGTACTTTTCATTCCATTTAAGTTTCCACACATCTGAATACTTGTCCATCATCCCCATGTGTTTCAGCATTATAGCATGGCAGTATAGCCTTCAGACTAAAGTAATGAGCTGTGAACAAGCTTGGTACATCCAGGGAACCATACCTTGGTTTGTCTCTCACAACCTCCACTTGCATACTGTGTGACTGTGATCAAGTTACTTCACCATCCAGTGCACCCCTAAAAACAGACATTTGTGCCTAGTGTGCTTTACCCTGTTACCAAACTGTATAAAATAATTAACGACAGCCCTTCTTGATTATCCACCCTGTTTCACATTTTTGTGTATTGTGCTAACAGACCTTGCCATCAATCCGTTCTGGAATGCACTAAGTAATAAATAGAATATGACTGTTCCCATGAATGATACATGAGGTGGACTGCATCCTAAATCCCATTTCTCATTTACCATCTCCCTCTGTCTCCTATCTGTCTATCCTGTAGTATGTAATGCAGCGGTTCGATTTTGGTCCGCTGACCATACTACCTGTCTTGTGAAGCAGTGTTGTGTGTGCCCCAGTGTCAAAGTCTGTGCCGAAATGTAGTTTTGCATTATCCAGTGCCACACTGTGATTTACTTATTCTGTTACCCACTGAAGTAATATATAAGTCTGACTGTTTGCTCTGCCACCACCATGTCAACAACACCACTTGTTCACGTACGTGTTTCTGGTGCCACAGCTTAGGTGTCACAACAGTCACTGTGTGCCTCTTGCTGTCATGAGTTACTGGCAGTTATACCACATGTCAGTAACCTTTTGTTCACCCAAATACAGGCTGGCTGAGTTGATAGACCCCAGGTGGCTCCCTTATCCATCCTTAATTGTCCATATAATGTTGATAGGAAATTGTAATCAATCCCACCCAAAAAAGTGCACTGTGACCCAGTGTTTAGGCACTATGCTGTTATGTCATCAAACAAGGCTTGGGAACAGCTCAGGGTCTAGGTTTAGCCTGCATGTGCGTGGAGGTAGTAGCAGGTAGCTCTCCTCGCCTGTGTGGCCTTCCCCACCCCTCCAGGATTAAATCCATCACTTTTAGTTGGTCCATTGTCAGTGCAGGATGTAGTGGGCAGCAAGTAGTGATGTGGTGCCCCAGAATTCACCGTGCACGTGACTCTACATGTGTGTGAGTGCTTTTGATTCCAGACATGTAGAAGCAGTGTGGTTAACAGTGGTGGTGTACATACTTGATATAAATAACTTATAAAAGAACAACAGTTGCAATGTCAAACAGCACCTTACTTGTGACTGTTATTTTACCACACAACATTTTCCTATGATTTATCAGTGCAATACAGACATCACTCCTCCATATGTGACAAGGCACAGACTAAACGTCCCCCATATCAGTAAATAAGAATTGTATATGTTGGTGTCAACAGTGAGTGCCGCATGTAGTTGTACCACACCACTTAATGTGGTGTTTCTGTTTTCCTTTTGCAGGTGTGAGTGTGGAAATTGCACTGAAATGGAGATGGCCATGGAATGCATCTGTTGCCAGGAGGTGTCACCTGTACTAGCCCAATGTGAGGAGAAACATGTGTGCAGCATCACTGAAGCAGACTGCTTCCGGGAAAATTGTCTTAGCCGCAACGTCATTTTGGTGTTATACTACGGGTATGAATTTACGGAAGGACCCTTAGATGATGCCATACCTCTCAAATGAGTGAGTATGACAAAAAGTTTTTTAAATTCCACCTGACTAAATATTTTTTCAGTCACAGATATAGTTATGGAAAATTGCAAAAAATATATGTAGTTATGAAGTAGGTTCATCGTTACCATTTTACCCTGCCAAGGAGCATAAGGGTGAGATCTGTGCATGTGTCACTGTCCTCTGTAGTAATGGTGAGTAGGTGGCCTTACTTCCTTAGGACTAGTTAATTAATTGTGTTAGGGATCTTGATTCCCAGATATTTCATTAAGTCGACTACTGTGATTCCCAAATGCTTCACTGTGATGTCTTGTCTGTGTAACTTTCCAACTGGCATGATTTCATGGTTCGCCCATTAGTTTTTGTGATGTGATATGGCTCTATATTCAGCCAGCAGGGAAGGGACATTTTGAAGGCCCTGTGCTGGGGTTTGCAGGTAAAGCAGAACTCCATCTGCAAATACTGCATTTGTGTGTTCATCACTAAATTCACGGGCGGTTTCAAATGGCATCTCAAGGGTCTCTAATGTCGCTTTATACTAAAAAGGAGAGTGGACAGCCATGTCTACTCCCCCAGTAATGATGAAGGAAGGAGGCAGTGAACCATTAATTGATATTTGTGTGGTTGTGGAAGCATACAGACTCCGGCTCCACATGATAAGCCTGTATCCTAAGCCAAAGTCTTGCAGTGTGGCAAACATGTACCCCCATTGCCACAGTTAAACGCCTTCGCTGCATTTACTGCAAGGACCACTGCCAAGAACTGTGTTATTATTCCATGAATAATAATGAATCATATTTAGGGTTGTATGAATGTGCTTTCCTTGTCTTCAATAAACAATGTCCCCTGGTCCTGATGAATACAGTGGTGCAACACGGCCTCCAACTAGGCTGCAATGTTGGGGCTATTATTTTATAATTGCCAGTTAGCACAGACATAAGATGGCATGAGGCGCAGATGCTCAGGTCTTTGCCCTACATTTGGAGCACAGTGATAATGACAGACCACATGGGGGGGAGGGAACTCACCACACCCCATACTCTCCTCAGTCATATCTTGCAATGCATCGGTGTATAGTGGGTAAAATGATGGTATGAATTCATTAGGCAGCTTGTACATCCCAGGATCCCTAGCCACTCCCCCCACACTGTTGACTTTCTTTCACCCGTAGGAGCTCCTCACATTTTTTTTAATCACATCTCTTTTTTTCACCAATTGCAGCCACACTTCTGCAATGAATCCAGCCACTGCTCCTCCTTTCACTGCCAACCCCAAAGCTTGACATGCCCAGCTGGCATATGCTGCTACATCCATCGAGAGGGGCCCCCTAAGCCCCAATGCCTGGCGAGGATCCAATACCAGCATACACCTGGTTCCAGGCATCATCGGCTGGTGAAACGTGCAGCCATCAAGCTGCCGTGGACTGTGCTGCTGTTTTCCATTTTCTCCCCAATGGGAGCACGGATGTGCAATGACATCCATGCACAACGTATGGATATCTGCCGTGCTCCCCCCTTACTTAACATTTATGCACTGAAGTTCCTCCAGGCATCTCCAGGGACTGCCAGAGCACAACATGTACCCACCCCTTTTCCCCAGGACTAGGAGAGCTGTCGTTGGATGCTCGATCCTAGTCCTCCTCTACCGACCCCCGACTACCCGAGTTCGTTCCCAAACCTGGGTCACTGGCGTGAAGTGAGGTGTGGCATCCAGCACCTCAACCCTCAGCGCCAGTGGGCCAGCGTAGCTCTTCGCATTGTAACAGGTGGTCCAGTGACTGGGGTGCCTCAGCACAGATGGAAAAAAATATTGTTACTTTGAAAAGTAGAGCAGCAGGTCTGGGGTTGGGGACATCTATGTGGTATATAATGTCAAGTAGAAGTAATTATAATACTACCCCATGCCTTCTCTGTCTGCTACAAGCCCCCCTCCATCACTCTGCATGTGTAACATAGGTTGCTGCTCCTTTTTTTTATTTCCCAGCAAAAAATCTAGTCCCCTCTATCCAAATCAAAATAGGACCATACCAACCAGCCTGGTGGTGCTGAGGGTTGAGGAGCTGGATGCCACACCTCAAGGTATGCCGATGACCCTAGTACTGGATCAAGCTTGGGCACGTGGTTTGGGGGTGTTGTCATGGGAGGGAGAGTATTGAGCATCTGATGGACTGCTCTCCTGTCCCGGGGGGAGTGTAACATGATGTCCATTGTCCCAGCCACACTCGATGGACATTGGGGGTGCAATACAGGATGTGGACCAAACACGTGGGTGAGCACGACAGACGGCGGCAGTGTTGCCATGCACCATGGTGTCATTGCACACCACACCCAAGAGGGGGCGCTCGTGAGAACAAAGAAACAGAAGACTCTGCGGGGTAGTTGATGGCACATGACCCCCATGCCCACCATCCAATCCCACCCACCTGGCCTTCCACTTCCTCCACCCAGGCCCTCACATGTAGCTTGGCCAGACTGTAACAGTGCCCAAAGTAGGAGGGGCAGCCACACCATGGAGGGGTTAAGCCTGGGGTACTGGCTGCAGGATTGTGGGTGGTAGGGAGGAGGCTTGGGATGGGGGGGACCTCAGGTAGGCAGGATCGGACCAGGATGCATGAGAGAGGCCCCGCAGGCCACGACTGGATGGAAAAAGAAATTAAAAAAAAAAAGCAATACAAAATTAAAATAGGAGCCTACCTGCCTGAGTAGGACATCTCTTCCCAGTTGTGTAGTACTAATGGTATTAATCTTCCATTTTAATTTCTGGAGTCAATTAGAGTATGTTTGTATTTTATCATATGGCACATTCACATGCCTACACTTTATTCTTCAATTGTTTATGGCCAGCATGTGTTGTGCCGAGTACTGCTATTTGTCCTCTTTTTTCTCCCCTGCACCTTCACCCAATGCAATCAGTGCTGCAGCCATTTCCACCTCCATGGAGGCAGCCAAGCTCCCTGGTCGTGGCCCATACCCATATTGTTATGCTGACGCACGTAGCACAAACCCCCCACCCAGAGGAAGGTCCACTGTCCTTCTGATGCTGAGTCCTCACCTCCCCAGCCAACCCCTGAATGACCCACACAATGGGCACCATGCACAATGTGTGCAGTGTCCCCAACACACACCAGGTGCACCACATAATGGGCACCATGCACAATGTGTGCAGTGTCCCCAACACACACCAGGTGCACCACACAATGGGCACCATGCACAATGTGTGCAGTGTCCCCAACACACACCAGGTGCACCACACAATGGGCACCATGCACAATGTGTGCAGTGTCCCCAACACACACCAGGTGCACCACACAATGGGCACCATGCACAATGTTTGCAGTGTCCCCAACACACACCAGGTGCACCACATAATGCAGGTCTGTCAGTGGAGGACTGTTGGACATGGGCGAGTGTCCAATTGTGAACCTGAGCAAGGTCCAGCAGTGGATACCTTGTACCTGTAGGTGCATGTCTGGGTCCTGCATAGCACATGGGGGTGCACAGACCATCACACGGATGCCCTGTCCCCCCTACATGTTTCCATTACTGAATGTTGGCTGCCACACCCTCAAGGTCTGCCTTGTGGAATTGGACAGCACTGTGACATGTTTGTCAGTCTCCCTGTTACTGGATGGCAATGTCCAATTTTGCTCGCAGTGAGTTTCCATTGTAGGCTTACAGCTGTGGTAACCTGTTCCCATATCCACATCCGTACTGTCAGTTCTATGCGATTTACTGCATACTGCTTTGTGCTGTTATGCAACCTGAACGCCAGCTGCACTGTGCGATCCATGGATGCAGATGGTGTGGTGCACTGTGTGTGTGCGTGCCCCCTCCTTTTGGCATCCTGTGCGTGGCGTGTAATGACTGTGTAAATAATAACAAGTGCCTTAACCATGTAAGGCCCACTAGGCACAAGTGCCTGTTTTCTGTGGCGACCTGGGAGTACTGGACGGGTAAGTGACTTGCTCACAGACACAAAGTTTGCAAGTGGAGGTTGTGAGAATCAAACCCAGGTCTGGTTTGCTGGATGTACCAAACTCGTTCACATAGGACATTACTGTAACCTATAGCATATACTGCCAGGCCAATGTAATACAGTATCTACATTTCACATATGTGATCTGTCAGTTAAAAATTTTTTTATGTTTGCATAACTATTGACTATTTTGTCTTACTGTTTTGAACAGATCCTTTCGGATTGTGTCATATCGTAAATTTGTGTGGTGGATCTGGCGGCATCTGGGAAGACATAACAGAAGTGTACTTCCTGCATACGTTGTTTCCACTATTTGTTCTGCCTTCCCATTAGACGAATACAGGGGATTTAGAGAAGCACAACAGGCACCAAGCCAGTAACTGTTACATGTGTGGACAGAAAACATATGACGTGAAATGGAGTCTCATATCCATTGGCTTTTATATGTGTTTAATTCTGACACTTCAACAGTGTGAAGTTTTATTGCAAACAAATGTCATGGTATGTGTAACCTGTTGTTATGCCTAACCCAGTCTGTTGTAATTGTCACACTTTCAATGTTTGTATGAAGATGAGTTTGTCTTCTTAATATGGTTTCTTGCAATGAACAAAAAATAATGGCATAGTGTATGCGACTGCTGTATTTTATGCAATTTTGTCTCAAAACACAGGCCTGTTTTATCATCGATGTGACATTGGGATGCTGTTGTGCCATCGTGTGTGCATCACCACGAGGGCACAACAGGATGCAATGCCACCGCATGCCACAGCATCTGCGATTGTTTGTTTGGCTCACACAACATTTAAAATTAATCATGCAGTTGTCTGTGATCCGCAGTGAGCAATTTCGATGTTGTGAATATTTTCGTAGTACAGATTTCAAAAGGTTTTTGACCTTCTGAGCTCGTACTTCTTTGTAAGGTAAGGAGTAACAAGCATGACCCAAGGTGGGGTGTGGCAGATAGCACATGAAGTTCAGATGTTGTTTTATTGTTTGTTTCAAAGGTGTTTCTCTTTGTAACTGGTACCGTGTTTTGAACCATACACTATACAAGATAATGTATGTTCAACAGTTAGCAACCTCATTGAGTACACTTCTCGAGGTTGCCAAGACAAACTTAGAGGTCTATCACATTGTCGTGGCAAACTCTTGAGGTGTACTCAGTGTTGTTAACTGTTGGCCATACATTATCCTTTACATTGTGTATAGATATGCAAGCAATAATGCCAGCCACTGTGGGCATGTCATGGTTTGTTGTGGCCCTATCCCCATTGCTCGCCAGAGAAGCATAACAAACATTGTGTGGTGTATGCCATCACCCACTGTGCAGCACTACAGTTTTAAAATAATAATACTGACAATCCCTGTTCTGTGAATTTCCCCTTCCACACATTCAGATAAAAGGTATCACCGAAAAATATACCATGATTCAATGGCAGCCAGTGCCCCCCCCCACCCACAACACCCCCTATGAACACCGACAGTGTAGACAAAAAGTGCCTGGCTGTGTAGTCCACAAACAGCAGCCTATTGCCCCTCAATATAACAAAATCAAATATTACATGCTCATTGCCTGGTGTACGGTGGTCCCCCACCAACAGCACCATAGCAGGTACTCCCTCACCATCTCCAGTATCCCAACTATGAAGGGGTGACCTTCGAGGATGGTCGCACAGTTGGCAGATTGAAGAGCACACACGCTGATCCATTGATGGGCACAGCCATGTTACAGCTTACGTTTCAGGGGATACATAAAGTGAATGTGCTGTTCCCATCACCCATGTTCCATGATGCCCACCCCCACTTCACACCCTCATTCCAACCCGAGGCACTTGTCCCCCACAGGTGAACGTAACAGTACTATCACATTATCTACACACTGAATGCTTTACTGCACTGGTTTGCTGCAGCATTGGTTTTCTTAACTGAACTAATTCTGTGACAAACATATGTATCTGATTAAAAACTGTTTTACAATACTACTTTGTTGTTTCGTATTACTTGACAACTGCAATTTAATAAGTAATGGCTTCATATGCCAACATATCCATGAGTTATACACAGTGCTGTCACATTAGTAAAGTAGGTCACACACGTACGTCCAGCCCAAAGGGCAAGCACTGCACTAACAATGAGGATTCTGCAGTTTAATGGATGGATGGTTATGTGGACTCCAGAAAAAAGGCTATCTGTTGTTTAGGAGGGTGGGCGGTGAACTGTGAGGTCAGCAGTGTATATGGTAAAGATACAGTACAGTTCAATGAAGATGGGGAGAAAGCACTGAAGCACAACCTTGGTGCATATATTGGGCTGGATATTCAAACTGCGCTATTTTGTGGCGCAAGCCCTTGCGCTGCACAAAATAGTTGCGCGGGGTGTGGCCGGAGTGATATTCAAAGGAGTTGCACTATTGAGCAACTCCTTTGAATATCACCACCCAGCCACAGCCACTGTGCATGGCGTAGTGGAACTTGCGCCACCGCAAGTAGTCAGAGTGGAGCATTCAACTTGGCGTGGCGCAAGTATCATTCGCCATCCCAAAATCCCGATATTCAAAGGTGACATGCAAATGGGGCCATAATTCATGCAAAGGTGCAGGGGGCCATTTGCATCTGATTCTCACTCCATTGCATGCCATTAGCATGCAGGTGCGCTAATCCCTGAGGACTTGCGCCTGGTGCCCTGCCAGGAAGCAGCCGTCGGGGACCGACGCCCCCCTGCAGCCCGATTGCGGGCAAAACAGTGTAAAATCCCCCACCACCCCCACTGGCTGATCGCGGGCATGGTTTAATTCCCCCACCAGCCCGATCGCGGGCAGCAGTAGTATCTCCCCAACACATCCCTGGTGGTCCAGTGGACCGTAAATCCCGATCGCGGGATGGAGTAAAAATCCCCAACACATCCCTGGTGGTCAGTGGACCATAAATCCTAATCGCGGGATGGGTAAAGAAATCCCCCAACACATCCCTGGTGGTCCAGTGGACGTAAATCGACGTCGCGGGATATGGTGAAAAACACCCCAACACATCCCTGGTGCCTGAGTGTCCCCACCCCACCCACCACGAAGCCTCACCACCTCCCCCGGCAGCCAGGTGGCAGCATCCACCACCTGCCGCCCGCGCCCGCCCGACTGACTGCCGGTAGGGCTGCCGCCATTGGTGCAGAGCAAAGAGCCAATGGGCGTGCAGCCCACACCGATAAGACAGTCCAGTTTTTGTGAATGAATACATTCATTCACAAATTGATCAGTCTTAGATGGCGGGCTGCACGCCCATTGGCTCTTGCTCTGCACCAATGGGCGTGCAGCCCATACCGTACAAGACAGTCCAGTTTTGTGAATGAATACGGAAAATGGATTTTATGAATGGCAAACCAACATCATCAGTAAGAGTGGTAAACATGAAACACTACCTGTATCAAGTTGATATCACTACCGTGTTTGTTTGTAGATCCATCAATGTGTATAGGCCATACTTGGCTGAATGTCCAGGAGAATCACAGCACGCATCTCCCCCCAGAATCAATGGCTTTTCACCAATGTCCTGAATAATATGCTCTTGATGTCGATGCCAGACATTCTGTACAGCAGGCATTATGTAACTTTTTTGAACCTTGTGGTAGGTGACTAGTGAAAGTTCTGGCATGCGCATCTGACTGAACAGCCGAAGGGCTTTACTTGGTGGTATTCCAGAAGTGAACACAGATGTACAACACACAAGGTTTCCCATAGGCATTCCTCCATGCATCTGCTGACTCTTCCATGTTCGCACATGACCGCGGGCACAGGTGGACACAAAATCGATCATCATGCTAACCATTTGTTTGATGACGGTGCTTGTTACAGCCCTACATATATAATAGGTCTGGAAAAGCAATTGCAGGCATGTCTCTGACACCAAGAAGTACTTGTCATCTGAAGGTGTGGTGTTGCTTCCAAGTGAAACTGATTTGTCTGTATCTAGGCTAGGTTTCCTTCTGTTGTGCTTTGTGCACATGCTGGGGTCATAGTCATCATCATTGTTGCTCGACTCGATATCCAATGATGAGTCAGTGTCACTGGTTGAATATTCGTAATCAATATCAGTGCCATGATGTTTTCTTGCAGTGTCTTGTTCCATGACCTGTTGAATGTCACACTGTGTTCCCACTGACACCATGGTGCAAGTCTGTTTCTTTGCAATACGTGGCAATGATGTCTCTGTTCTTCTTGTATGCTGTAACGTTTTATCCGTCTGTGTCTTGACACTTTCCACGGATTTTGCACTTTTACTGACTTCACAAACTGGTGTTGGAACCACAGTGGTAGTGGACATATCATGATTGCTTGTCAATATGCTGCTGTCACACAGCACAACAGAGCTGTCATTTAAAATGTATGAAATATTCCACTGGTCAGACACCATGACACTCTGTACACCATCTGCGTCTTTGTTGTACTGTGCCCGATTCTCATCAGTGTACATTTCTGTACACCATCTGAGTCTTCATTGTACTGTGCCCGATTCTCATCAGTGTACATTTCCATGGTGTCCATTGCAGATACTGAGATGTCAACACCAATGTGGGCATTGTCCACATCAGAGTTCTGTGTGACACATTGTTGTATGAACTGCTGAAGGTGGTACAGAAGTACTTGGACCTTCCTCGTGGGTATCCAACGTTTGGATTTTTGAAAGTACAGATTCAATAAACTATTAAAAAAAAGGCAGAAAAGGGATGCAAAAATGGGTACAATGACTGACTGTGCAACATATATAACAGAGACAATAAATGATCATATCATTCCACAGTGTGCCACAATATCTCAATGGTGTTGTGGTACATTGCAATAATATGAGAAACGGTGGATGACATACAAACCATCGCACTCAACTAATTCAATTGTATCTTGCTCTGTGACACTTCATCCGCAGACAAAAGCTAGTAATTTTATTGGCCTATAAATGGGACACCAGCCTCTACATCAGTATGGCATCGCTCAACTTAGACGTGTTAATGGAATGCAGTGGGACAAAGACATCAGAAAGTTCCATAAGGTCAGCAGGGAAGGTAGTAAGACAGGAAAAGGAAGAAAACAAGGAAACACTAGCAGAAACAGTAAAAGAAGGGGACAAGACTTTCTATATATACATTACTGAAACAAGAAAGTCAAAAGGGGGTATTGCAAAGATCAAAGGGGATAAGGGAGAGTGTGTAGAAGTGAAGGAAGGAAGGAAGGAAAAGCTTCAATCCAAAACAGATACTTTGGCTCAATATTTACTGTGGCGAAGTAAGGGCAGGGCCCACAGCTCTGCACCATGTACACAGGGTGGAGGGAGGTGTGCACTTGTCCCTTCATCAAATACAGGGTTCCACAACAGCTCGTTAAGCTCATGGTGAACAAGCCAATGGGACATGATGGCATATATCAAAGGGTACTGAGGCAGTGGCTAACTGCTGGGTGGGAAGAAAACAAGAGTGGTGGTAAATGGTATTCAGTCAGAAGGCATGCAATACACAAGTGTGGAATCTGATGTGTAAGTACTAGGGGCAGTATTCTTCAATATCTTTACCAGTGACATGTCAGGTGGCCTTGAGGCTAAGGATGGTCAGTTTGAACATCACACCAAGATCTGCTAAACACTAGATGACACAAATGGGTTGTGCAGAATGAGACAGAGGGATACAGATAAGGAACACATTGGTGGGAGATGAAAGGTTGATTAGAAGGTGGTAGTATTCGGAGTAAACGGTGTTGTTGGTGTGTAGGTGTAAGGGGTTTGGCAGAGGGTTCATGGAGTGGTGAAGGTAAGGGTAATGTTGCAGTGGTATGTTGAGTGAGTGTATGGGTTTGGTGGAGTAAGTACTACATATGGCTAACAAAGTGCCTGGAGCAAGGACAGTAAGTGCAGTTGCAACACCTCTTGTTGCACATTGATACAAAGTCATATCCATGAAGCCAGCATGTATATCAGTGAAACATACAGATATGTAGAAAAATAGTTTGATGTCACATAAGGACTGCTTTTCCAACTTAGTGTACTAATTTCACGACCTAATGGATAAGCTGCAAATCAAACTTAACCAACATCCCACTTCCTCCTATCCTCCTCCCACTACAATTGCCTTATATGTTTACCATGCATTACTGAATTCCACAACTGTTTTTGACTCCACCACATACTCAATATGGCTGTTCCATGCATCCACAACCCTCTCGGAGAAAAAATACTTCCTCACATTACCTACGAGCCTTCTCCCCTCTATCTTCAGAATGTGCCCCCTTGTTCTTGCACATCCCTTTCTCTGAAATATGCTACCCTCGTGGACTTTGTTGATTGTCTTGAGGGTTCGATGTCAGTAGGCTGATTGCATAACAGCTTCACAAGAAAGTCTTGTTGCTTCTATGACATATGTTGTGATATTTTGCCATTGTTGCTCCGCACCCTATTTCTTAACTGTTTGCTACTGGGGTTATGAGGCACTGTCCCATTTTGAGAAAATCAGCACTCTTGAAATGCAGTACCTTCACTTTTGTAGGACTTGACTGTACAGCATAGTGCATTGTGAACCCATTTCTATATGTGAGATCTTGTCTCCGTACACATTTCAGAGTACCAGGTCTAACATTGCTCCTTCTTGAGTGGGTTGAAACAGGAGCTGTCTGAGGCCTGCACCCTGTAGGGCAGCAAGAATGGCCCTGCTCAGGGATGTGGCTGCACCAAAAGTGCTCCACTTAACATATGGCATATTTAGGTCCACCATCAGCAATATCTCCCATTTCTCTGCCATTCCAAAAATGCATTCTATCATTTCATTGTCCGTTGCCTATCCTTGAGCTGGGGCTCTGAATACAACCCCTTGTGAATTGTGGAGCTAATTACTGTCTCCAGTGTGACCCACAGTGCCTCCCCTACTCCCTTATGACCCTTAACTTCTGTTACTTTACTCCATTCCCTTTCCTACAGAGGTGCTCCTCCAACGCTTTTCACTTCCCTTTACCTCCTGTATATTGTGTATCCTGGTATGTTGACATAAAAGTCATGGTTCTTTGTGTACCATGTTTCTACTCATGCACCCTTGACTTATTTTACACATAATAACATACTATTTGCCAGCAGATTACACATTATGCTCTCTACAGTGCTCTGGACCCTCAGAACCATGGGTGTGTACCGAGGCCATGAACTAGTAATGCATCAATATGTCTCCTGACCTTCATTCCATTCCAAAAAACCTAGGGGCAAGCCATCCTCTGATTCCTCACCATTCTGTACCTGTCCCACCCTGTGTTGAACCACACCACCTACAAGCCAGAGCCAAATCACCAGGCAGTACGTTCCACGATTCCACAACTACGTCACTCAAATACCTCCTCCTCCTTTCCACCATTATCCTTCCCCCTTCCAGCTTTCATCTGTGTCTGCTGGTGATTCCACCCTCCTTTGGCCTAAACATCAACTCCTGATTTACCCTATTTATTCCATTGTGGTACTTGAACACCTCAGTCATGTCCTCCCGGTCCATCCTCTCCTCCAGTGACAATAGGCTAAACTACTTTAGTCTCTCCTCATACGTGCAATCCTCCAGCACTCGGATCATGAATGTTGCCCTCCTCTCAACCATTTCTATGACCTGGATGTCCCTCCTCAGGTACGGCCCACACTACTTCACACAGTACTCAAGGTATGATCTAACCAGGCCATTGTACATTTCACTTTTGCACAGGTCATGGTGGACTCATAAAGTCCACGTTTTATGAACTCCCATCTCCCTTCTACATCCATCCTATGTGTAATCCCCCTCAAGTGCTCCTTGAGAATCTCTTCCATGCCCCTGAAGTCCGCCCAACTTAAACCAATGGCCATTGTCCTGTTCCTATCCCCCTACCCCCAAAAAACTTATCCTCAACCAGACAATATCATAGACACTCCCTGCCAGGGGATTATACACTGTCACATCCACTACAAGATCACCGTCAGCCAGAACAATGTCCAATACATGAACATCTCTTGTACGCTGACACACCTGCTGATTGAGGATAACAGCCAGGAGATCATCCAGCAACCTCTGCCCCTTTGCCACCATGGAATTCATGGTTCCCCAGTCAGTAGCTGGCATATTTAGATCCCTATCAACACCACTACCTCAATGCTGAGTTCCCTGCATCTCCCAGCCTAAATAAGGTGAAGGCTGTAACCTAAATCAGAATGGATACTGGTCATACCACTTCTTTTAAAAAGTATAGTTGTTGATTATGTTAGAATAAGAATAGGTAAAACTCATTTATCTATTAGCTATATTCAAATTACATGGAGCATGTCTATAATCTACACTATACTATACTATACTATACTATACTATACTATACTATACTATAAGGCAGAGGGCCCCTTAATTGTTAATCCACTTACCCAAAGGTATTTAAGTAAATAATAATCAGTCTAGGTTTAAAGTCACCTAGTAGGTGGATTGATTATCAATGTAATGGTATATTCCAAAAGGGAAAAAAGAAAAAAACAAATCTGATTGTCTGTCAGTGCCCCTCTTTCAGAATCATAATTTAAAGACAAATTAAGATAGCATTATCTCAGTAACAAAGTTTATTGTTGACCATAAAAAGTCTTACAATATTCAAAACACACACATAGTATAAATTAACAGACTCTGTATAAATAGGACATCTATTACATAGTGAATCAAGAAGTTAAGAACAATAGTTGCTATTTAGAGGAAAGGAATTCATTGTAACTGTAGTAAAGCAAAATAGGTATCTATGCAATCATGTATGTAGATAAAGTGTGACCTGTCTCCAGGGAAGAATTAAGATATAGTTAAAATATTCATTTAACTCAGTAATTAAACACTAGCCGTTATCCCCCTATTCATTAAAATATTTTAGCTAATTGACATGCTCCAAAACTGTAAGCAAGGCCAACAGTAGTGCAAGCTACTTTGCATAAAGAAATTATGAAGTGTCTTAAAATATGCTCTTCAAATATGTATCTGATCCTGGGGACAAGGTTACCTCATAAAAGTTGCAATTTGGGGCTTGTAATCATTTGTAGCAGATAGAGGAAGTTATCCTGCTACATCTGTTCATACAATATAAAATTTTATAGCACAATTGAGAAATGATAAGCTATAATTATTGAGCTTCTAGGAAAGATCACATTCTTGTGAGTTTTTCCAACTCATGTTCATTCAACTATGATAAACCAATTAGACACATCTTATAAACACTTATGCCCCATGTGTTAAAAATACAACAACCCCGAAAGTCCCTGTAAATGTGTCCTACTATTTCCGAAACACAGTAAAACGGTAACATAGACTTTAGATCAATTGTATATGTCTCTTTGGTCCAAGTCCAAAACATTTGTAGTTATATATTGTACCCCTATAAAGCTGATTTTGACCCAGTCTATGTCCACTTGGGTGTGCAAATCTTTATAATTGCGCAGTGTGAATTCTGCATGAAAAACTGACTCTGTAAAAGATGCCATTCCGCATGTCACAAAACCCTCAGTAAATTTACAAACAAAACTAGCTTCTTTGTAGAGAAACAAGGTATTATCTCTCAAAAGTCAATCAATCTCTCCCCAGCACATCAAGTCTTTAAACATTTACTTCTATTGCGAAACAATCCAGTGGTGAGCAGACCCATCTCCATCCAAAAAACTAATGAATACGTGAGTATACTCAGAAGGACCTTGGAGAGACAGCAGCTCTTAAAGTAATTCAGTCAATTTTTTTCAAAATCTATTCTCCAATTTTGATGTTGCCTAAATAAAAAGGACTCGTGACTCTTTCTCTTTGTGGTCAAGTAGACATGAGAAAAAATTAAAAAGACACACCCACTAAAACCATAGGAGGAAGCGGATGGAGGCAAACATCCTCTTTACAGCACTTGAGTGTAGACTCCAAAGTAAAAGACCGGTTGTTATGCTGAAATTTTAATAATTATTTTCTTTTGCCATTTGAAGAAAGTCAGATTATCTGACCCCAGTTTGAAAACAATTTAACTTGTTCACTCTACCCTCGCTTTGCAGCTGTGCATTCTGGTCTGAGTAGTTAGATCTGTCCGATCACCCAGATTTTAATAACTTGGGGTACATTTGTACCAGCTGGCTCCTATCTTGTTCCACAGAGTCATAAGTGTAAGATCTACCTTCCATTACGACAATTATTTATTTATTTATTAGCTTTTGGTAACCGGGTAAGTGCACTAGGCGACAGTCCTGCCTATTTTCAGGCATGACCCGGGAGAGTACAACAAAAAGAATACAGTGATGACATCTGGACAATACAGTAACAATAAAAAGAAAAATAGGTACAGACACTAACAGTCTGGGTGGACATATATGATATAAATAATAAACAGTACAAATTATACTGTACAATAACAATATCTTGATACACCAAGATAGATAATTCCCAGAACTCTACGAAAATAGGAGAAATAGGGAGGGGCCTCCCAGTTATTTGCAGTTTTCCTAGTGCATAGAGGTGAGAGAACAGCGAACGCTTAAAGGAGAGGTGGGAGGGGGAGTGTTTAACTGGCGGGGGAGTGAGTTCCAGAATTTAGGGGCAAAATATGAGAAGGCCTGTTCCCCCATTTTTGTAGTGCATGGCCGAACTGATAGCATGGGGATGGATGAGGACCTGAGCATGTGGACACATAAGACCGGGGTAAGCAAGTCTCTCAGGGAGGACGGACTGGGTGGTCTGGTGAGGGAGTCTACAAAGCATCCTAGGGAGTAAGAATGGAGGTCTTTGGGAGACAGCCAGTGTAAGCCAGAGTAGAGCAGGCAATGATGCATAAGTCGAGGAGCTGATAAGGTAAACCTACAGATGCTGTTGTAGGAAGTGTCCCACTTGCTGAGCACGCTAGTATTGATATTGAAGAGAACTGGGAGGGCATAAAGGACTTGAGGGAGTAGCATGCCTCTAGCTACTGCTATCCTAGCAGAAGGGGTGAGTGAGTGGCGTACACGATAGGCTGCACCAATTCTGTTATTAATGACCCAACAAGCCTCATTGACATGCAAGGAAAAATTGAGGGCAGGGTCAAGCGTAATCCCAAGGTATTTGAAAGTCCCAGTGTTAGTGACAGCTTTGCCTTCCCAACTGTGGACAAGGAGTTTAGAGGATTCCGAGAGCACTTTTTTAGATGATCTGAACAGCGCAGCCTGAGTCTTACCTATGTTAAGGATTTTCTGGTTAGCCGAGAGCCAGGATTGGAGGGATTGAAAGTTGTGTGAGAGGTTTAGGTTAATGTCAGCAATAGACTTGGCATAATGGTAAAACACTAGATCATCAGCATACATGAGGTGGCTGCTGTGAAGGAAAGTACTAGGAATATCATTTAGGAAGAGGGAGAAGAGAAGAGGACCAAGTATAGAACCATGAGGAACACCATGGGTAATAGAGATAGGGGAGGAGAGAACCTTGCAGTAGGAAACAGTCTGGGAGCGGTTGTCCAGGTTGCTACCAAATCAAGATAGGGTGGAGTCAGAGGCACCCATGTCTTGTAACTTGGACAGTAGGAGTGGGTGGTGAACCATATCAAAAGTTTTGGATAGGTCAATGAACACAGCAACTGTGAGCAGGCCCTTATCCATATTACTTTTGATATCACTTGTAAGCAGGGTCAGTGCGGTGGTAGTACTGTGCCCTACCCTAAAGCCATGTTGGGAGGGGGATTGAAGATTAAACTTTCAGAGGTGCTCAGAGACCTGATGATGGATGAGTTTTTCCAGAAACTTTTGTAAGAGTGGGGAGTAGAGAGATAGGGTGGTAATTGGACAGTAGTTTAGCGTCACCCTTCTTAAAGACTGGGATAGTTCCAGCCAATTTCCAGATCAAAGGGACAGTGGCAGTGCTAATAGAAAGGTTGAAAAGCCTAGTTATAGGTCTAGCAAGCCATGCTGCAAACAGCCTGATAATCCCTGGGTGTAATCCATCAGGGCCAGGGCTGCCGCTTGCAGGAACAGTTTTGAGTAGGTCCAGAACATCCAGGTAGGTGACCTGAGACAGCTCTAGAGTAGGTGGAGTAGGGGAACTTGGAGAAGGGGCAGATCCATACTTGGGGAGCACAAGGGGGGCAAAAGTAGGTATTGAGGAGAAGAGGGAGTTGAAAGCATTGGTAATGGTGAGAGGGTGGTTGCAGTGGACATCATTTATGTTCATATTAGTGGGAGTAGTAGGCTTGTTGTTCCCATGAATTTTCTTGATTTGAGACCAATACTTTTTAGGACATGTAATGGAGGAGCTTAGGAGGTTCCTGTAGTAGGAGCTTTTAGCCAGATGAATCTCCTTTTTGCATTTGTTGTGTAATGATCTATAGACATCGAAATCAGTAGGAAGGCGGGAGGTCTTCCAGACGGACCACATTTTATCCCTGAGTTTCAGAAGGTGGAGCAGGGGACGTTTTAGCCATTTGGTAATTTTCTTCTCATGGTAACAGGGACATGTATATTTTGTAGCGAGAGAAGAGAACTGTTAAAATAGTTTGTGGCAATGTTTATGTCATCAGTGTTGTAAAGTGGGGACCAGTCAACTAAGTTAAGATCGTGAACAAAGTTATCTATATTTAGGTTAGAGAAATTGGAGAAAGTTAACACTTTAGAAGGGAAGGAGGGGGCAGAGGTATCCCATATACAGAACACAGGGTAATGATCGCTAATGGTATCTGGAATAACACAGACAGAGGTAAAGGCGTCCTTTCTATTAGTCAGGATCCAGTCAAGAAGAGTAGCACTAGTACCTCCGTGGGAGATCCTAGTGGGCTCCTGAACAAGCTGTGACAGATTAGCCTTACTAGTCAATGAGGATAGGAGGCCAGAGCAGGGGCTGAGCCAGTCCAGATTGAAATGCCCAAGACAGATTATATCATTTTTCTCAGTCACGGATAGTAGATAATCCATGAACTCCTCAAACCCAAGCCTGGAGTTTCTGGGAGGAATATATGTACAGAATATGTGAAGTTTCTTTATACCCCCAAGCAGTAGGAGGGAATGGAGTACTTCACAGTTGGTGAGAGGGGAAGCATGCAATAAAGTGATGTTAAGTTGTGGTTTATAGTAGAGAGCAAGTCCACCGCCTCTTTTGGAAGTAGAGAAATCAACCCGTAACAGGCTATAACCTAGGAGGGAGCACTGGGAGTCATCTTTGGAAGGCTTTAGTCAAGTCTCAGAAATGGCTAGGTTGTCTGGGTTGTTGGCACTAGTCCATGCTTCCAGGTCAGGGAGGTTGGCCAGTAGGCTCCTAGCATTAATGTGAGCAAAAGAGAGGCCAGAAGATTGGGGCAGACGATGAGAGTGGAGAGACTGGGAGGGATTATTAGCCAGAGTAGGACCCAGATTTGTCTCAACATCCCCGGCAAGAGTAAGGGATAGGGTAATGATCCAGAGAGACACAGTAATATAGGCCCAAGTTGCACGTCCAGGGGAAATAGAGAACCTGCCCAGGATGTATTTGAGAAAGAACCCCAGTTATTTGAGGACAAGCTCGTATTTAGGGGGAGAATTATGTATAGGTATTGGGTCAGATAGGAGGTTAGAGAAGTGGAAGTTATCCAGAGAGTTAGATGAGCAGGGTACAACATTCTAAATTTGATCCTTGCAGCTATTAATTTTGTAACTAAAGGTGAAAAGTCTCTCCTCCTTTGCCTCACTGCATGAGGAAGGTCCTGTGATATGCAAATTTTTGTTGTTGTCCCATTTTAATGAGTGTGCTTTTTTAGCACAGTTAACCACATGGACCCTATCTAAATAGTTGAGGAATTTAACAATCAGAGATCTAAGGGGATCTGATTTTGCAGTCATTGGACATAGCTCTCTGTGGGCCCTTTCAATAATGTTACCTGGGCCATTCGGTGAATTGCCTGCCACATTCTCATAGATGACTTGTGCAAAATGAATCAGGTCATTTCACTCAGTCAGTTCAGGAATTCCATAAATCACAATATTATTTCATCTTGATCTTCCCTCAAGATCCTCAAGCTTCATCTTTAGTTTGGATATTTTCTGTCACAGTAGTGGTGTCTCCGGATCGACTCTCACCCTCCAGTCTTCCATTGATAACATTCTGGCCTTTGCATCAGTAAGTCTTCTGTTAAAAAAAAAAAAATCTTTATTTATTCAGGCTAACATCATTGAGCATAGCTCATTTACAAGATGGACCTGATTGGTCAGAAACAACATAAGGGTATAAATTCACATATATACAAATACAGATTGAGTACAATAACAAAGACTTTAAAAATGAACAGATACAATAATATACACATATATACAAGTTGGTTAACCAGTGATATTGGGCACCAAAGCAAAAGGAGAAAAGAAGGTAATGTATTGGGGTTTAGCAGAAAAATTGTAATGATGTTAGTGGATGAATGCCTAAACAGATAAGGGAGGGGGAATCTAACGGGGGCAGGGGTGAGAAGGGGTCTGAAGGGACTAGGACCTGTGGAAGCAGTTGCATATCTCTGGGAAAAGACTTAGGTACAGCTTTTTGAAGGAGGCTATAGGAATGAAAGTGTTCAGCTTCAGGGTCTTTTCCAGATGAGTGCTAGATAGTAGTTGATTGCAGCCCTTCCGTGCCGGGTACTGGCCTTTGGTAACTTCAAGGTGATGAGGCTATTGCTTCTTAGGGCATACGGCCTTGGTGTAACAAGAGAGAAGCAATCTGAGATGTAGGATGGTAGTTTGTTTGTCAGAGCTTTGTAGATCCATAGAGCAGCATTTTTGTTCCTTCTGTGATGTAGGGATGTCCAGCCAACTGCAGCATAGAGAGAACAGCGGTTGGTGCTGAAAGGAAGGTCAGTGATGAATCTTAGAGCTCTATGGTACAAGGTATCCAGTTTATTTAAGTAGGACAGGGAGCAGTGGCCATATAGGAAGTCTGCATAGTCGAGGAGGGATAGAAATGAGGCTTGAATAAGTCTCTGCTTGGATTCTCTGTTTAGAAAATGTTTGATCCTAAAGAATAGGCCAAGTCTTTGTCTGAGTTTTTTCAGGAGCTCTTCAATGTGCTGGGTGAAATCAAGCCTGTTATCAATCCAAACCCCCAGATATTTGAATTTATCTACATACTCAAGGCTCTCTCCAAGGATGGTAGAAAGTTGGGGAAGAATGTTCGGTGAGAGAGTGGTAGAATAAGTATTGGTGGAGAGGAACATAGCTTTTGTCTTCTTGGCATTTAATAGAAGCTTCTTTTCAAGTAATTTGTGTTACAGCAGGGAGAATTCAGATTGTAGTAGATCATAGGCCTTTATTGGTGATGGATTGCTTACATAAAGGACAGTATCATCCGCAAAAAGGTGAACATTAGATTTTGTGAGGCTTGAATCAATGTTGTTGATGTAGATGGCAAAGAGGATAGGGCCCAGGATGGAACCTTGAGGAACTCCTCTTAAGAGTGGTTTTGAGGAAGAAAGGTTGCCTTCACTTTTTACCTGCTGTGTTCTACCAGAGAGGTAGCATCTGAATCATTTAAGAGAGATTGGGTCAAGGCCTAGGGAATGCAGTGAGGAGATTAGTAGATCATGATCCACAGTATCGAAGGCTTTACTTAAGTCCAGAAATACAGCACAGATATTAATTTTTTTATCTAATTCAGTCTGCCAGTCATTTGTAACTTTTGCTAAGGCAGAAATGGTGCTGTGCATGGCTCTAAACCCAGATTGAGTAGGATTAAGGAGGCTGTTAGCATTGAGGTAGTCATCTAGTTGGATGCTTACCAGTTTTTCTAACATTTTGGACAGCACTGGTAAGATGGAAATAGGCCTATAGTTGTTGGGATCCATGGGGTCCCATGCTTTAAGGAGGGGAAACACTTGTGCTGTCTTCCACAATGAAGGAATAGAACCAGTAGATAAGGACAAGTTGAAGAGGCGAGTTAGGGGGGCTGCAATGGCATGCAGTGCAATTTTTAGAAAGAAGGGGTCCAGAGAGTCTGCACCAGCGCTTTTAGTGGTATCCAGATGGAGCAATAGGTCTTCTACTTGTTTTAATAATATTGGCTTGAAGAGAATGTAGAGACAGCCTTCTGAACTTCAGTAGAAGGAGAGTAAGTTGTGGCGCATGATTAGATTTGCTGGAGAGGACTCAAAAGCTAGGCCTGCTGTAGTAAAGTGATTGTTGAAAGCATCTAAAATCTCATACTTGTCAGTGATAACCACATTATTAAGGTTCACTTGGGATGGTAAAGAGGTGCTAGAGTCTTGCCCTAGGATTCCCTTGATAGTGCCCCAGAATCTGTCTGGGTTATGGTAGGAGGCATCCAGCTCTGCTGTATAGAAGGCAGCCTTGGCATCTCTCACTTTTTTTGTGCAGCTGTTTCTGGCTTTTCTGAATTGTAACCAGTCATTTGGGTCCTTGGTCTTCCTTGCCCTTTTCCAGAGCTTATCTCTAGCAAGCAGTGCAGATTTAAGGTCAGCAGAGAACCAGGGACAAGATTTGCGTTTTATTCTGACACTGGTGACTGGTGCATGTGTATTGAGGGGCCCCTAAGATTATATCATTTAGCACCTGCAGTGCTAATTCCACAGAAGCTGTGAGGTAGAATTCTTGCCAGCGTATAGAGTGACACAGATCTTGGAGATATTCTACAATATTAAGGTTCTTTTTTGACCTTCTTGGGAGGAATTTTGCAGGGTTAGATGGCTTGATTGAAGATCTTATACCAGCTATGAGGCAGTGATCACTTATATCACTGAATAGCACTCCAGCGTGTGAATACAGATGGGGCTTATTAACCAACATAACATCAAGTAAGGTGCTATTACTTTTGTTTTTTTGGGTTAATCCGTGTCGGTTCATTTATTAGTTGAGTGAAACCATGTGAGTCACAGAAAGATACTAGGGGTGCAGAAACAATGGATAGCCAGTTAAAGTTCAGATCGCCTAGAATAATGGTATCCTCAGGACCCAGTTTAGTTATATTCCCCAGATGGGTAAGAAGTTTAAGGCCGGCAGAGGGGGGCCTGTAGCAGCCAACCAGTTGAAAAGCTGTCATGTTGGGAAGGGATATTTTAAGGGATAGGCATTCGAATTCTTTAGGCTGAGATGAAATATTAAGGCAAGAAGCAGTGATATTTGACTTAATATAAATGGCCACCCCACCACCCCTGGATGGACGGTCTGATCTGAAAAGCTGGTAATTAGGTAGATTTAATTCCCTGTCATTTGTTGCTGGTTTAAGCCATGTCTCAGAGATTACTAGAAAGTCTGGCAGGGTGTGGGCAACCCAGGCCTGTAATAGTGAGAACTTTTTTAAAAGGCTGCATACATTGATGTGGAGAAAACTTAGGCCTTTCATGGAGACTAGATCTGTTGGTGAGGTGAAGCCTTCTGGGGGTCCAGGATTGATTTCAACAGTGCCAGCACAGAAAAGCAGAAAGAATATTAGTTTAGTGAGTGCTTCAAGTGATAGGAGGAAGGAACAGACCCCTCCATTGTGGTTTGCATCAGTTTTGACTCCTTTACTAAGTTCAAAATTGCTTCTTTTAGTGGAATCAGTTCAGTGAGGATTTTCTCTTCTATTTTTTTACTTGCCGGCTCCCACAGCTTTAAGAGGAGGCATCGTACCTCCTCCTACTCCGTTTGCCAGGGCAATCCCCAAGGTATCCCATTCCTAGTTTCATCTTGCCGTAGGGCTGGGGTTTTTGCATTTTTCCCTGATTTTCTCCTTCAATCCCAGCCCCCTAGGACGCCGGCACTTAGAACAAATGTCCAGAGAGGCAGTGTGTGAGTGCACATCATCCTCTCATGCACTGTATGATGTCCCCCCTCCCTGACTCCGGTATATCGGAGCCACCAGTCCCTTCAAGGGTTGGTGCTTCCGCCGACACTCTCTGTGGGGGTGTCAGACGCTACTGCATCCCTGGTATCCCACCCCTGAGGGAGGAGAGCATCCACTGGAATGCTTGATCCTCCATCCCCCCGGCGACCCCCGGCAAACCGAGTCCATTCCTAAACCCGGGTTGCTGGCGTAGGGCGAGGTGTGACGTCCAGCGCCTCAACCCTCAGTGCCACCAGGCCGGCAGGAATTTCTCTTCTGTTAGAAAATTATTTCCCAAATTAGTAGGAGCGTTCTTTTGTGAGGCCTTTTCTGAGTGCTTAGATCCTTCTGCTCTGTCCAGTGTTGGCAGTGGAGTGTGCTTAATTGGAGGGTTTTTCATCTCAATCTCCATTATTTAGTGATCAAGTGGTTTTGTAAGATTGGTGATGTGAATTATCAAGCAAGAAATAGTGTTAAAGTAGAAATTTCAGCCCGTATCAGCCCAGAAATATAGTTAATATTGAGGCAGACTCAGAGCTACGCAGGAGGGCTTCCTAACTTGCTCGAGCCATCACCAGAAGTCAACGACATCAGCGCTTTTGAAGTCCAAAAAACATGTATTAGTGTTTAGGACTCCCTTCCCCATATTGATCTGAAACCATACTAACAGGTAATCACTGTGCTGCAGCGGCTCAGTCATGATGATGCCCTTGACTTGGTCATTTTTTGTCAGTACTAGGTACAAGATAACCCCATCCCTAGTCGGTTCTGTCACCCCCTCGGTTAAGATGCCATTTTGGACTATGTCCAGGAGCGACTGGCTTCTGCTTTTGCTGGCTTGAGGGATACTCTAATCTATGACCAGTAGGTTGATGTCACCCACTATTACCACCTCTCCTGCACTGAAGCCTTCCTGATCTTTTTTCCTAGCTCCTGGTCTGCAGCTTCATTCTGATTCAGAGGTCTGTAACACCACCCCATCCTAATCCTCTCTGTTGTCTTTCTTTTTACTGCATTTTTCTTTTCTTTTTGGTTTAGTATTTTTCAGTTCAAGTTGTTACATGCTGCACAGGCTGTGAGACCCCAACTTCTCACTGCCACACAGTAGCGTAGCAAATTCCCAGAGGGCCTGGGTGCAAGGCGATGTTACAGGGCCCCTCCCCAGTTTTGAATAAACATCAAAATTATGATTTGGGCCCCTCAAACCTCATGTGCCCATGTGCCACTGTACCTCCTGCACCCTAGTAGCTATGCTTCTGCTGCCACACTATCGCTCTCCCTTGTCTTTTTACTGTATGTATATTTCTTTTCTTTTGGTTTACATTGCTTGTTTCCTTAGGTCTTCAAGTGCTGCTTGTTCCTGTGGCACAGGCTGTGAGTTCCCCCAAACCACTACCCCCACACTATCTCTCTCTCTCTCTCCCTTGTCTTTTTATGTTGTCTTGCTTGTGCAGCGCAGACAACATATTGTGGCTGCTTCAGTGGAGAAGCGGGTTTTGGAGGTGCAGTCCTGCTGCAGCCAATGGTGCCACTGCTTTTTCTGGCTGGGCTCTGTGATGCCAATGGCATAGCACGCTGTCTATGACAGCAGTTAAGAAACATGCCACCAACTTGAAAGAAATTTGCCGCTGCAGTCAAGGAGCACCATGGGGTGCTCCCTAATTGCAGCAGCAGATTACTGCTTGCCTTGTCTGGTTTCCCCTTCCAAGAAAGATGGCGGTGGCTTCCCCATCACTTCTCACAGTGCCCACAGAAGCTGACGGACAACTGCCACCTCTCATAGTGCCCCTGAAAGGTGACGGGGGTGACCAATCCCCCTGTCGGCATTCCCCCTCCCAAATTAATTTGCCAATGGGGGTGCCCAATCCCCATCAGCATAATGCACCCCCATTTCTTGTGTGCCGAGTGGGGTGCCCAAATCCCTTGGCTCATGCACCCCCCCACCCTGTATGTGCTGGAGGGGGTGCCCAATCCCCATCGGCTACAGACCCCCCCATCAAACAGTTAGGTGGCACACTGGGAGCCAACCCCAGTGTGCAAAAGTACGTGCAAAACAGAAAACCTTCCTACAACGTTTTTTTAATTTTAACCTGTAAAATTAAAAAATGGCCGCTTGTTGAGTTTGGTGTCCCTCTCCCAACCCATGCCCACCCTCTGCAAACCTCACCTCCTCATACCCCCCCACCTCATACTTACCTCCAGAGCCCGGCACGATGATCTTCGATGGACTGGAAACACATCTGCACTCTTCAAAGTGAACAGCTAACAAAAGAAATGCCGGTAAGCTGTATAATGGCATAAATGTTTTTTCTTCAACTTATGTGCATATCTCGGCAATTTTTTTGACTTTTGGCACAAAAGTTTCAACATAGGGTTTTTGGAACCCCTCCTCATGAATTCAGTGACTGTCATGGCATTATTCGGTCCCAAAAGGTGATTTTGCGGTTACTGTGCAAATCACCTTTCCGGACCGAGTAATGAAACAACAGTGTCACTGTTCATGAGGTAGCCTCCTAAAAAGCCTATGTTGAAAACTTGGTGAAGAAATTCCAAAAAATGACTGTGTTACGAGCGTGCATTGAGCAGTTTCCACACGCACTCGTAGTTTCACAAATTTTAATATTTTCACTCCAGATTTTCAACATTGGCATTTTTTCATACCTCGTTAGGAACAGTACAGCTGTCATTTTTCTCATCTTGGCCAAAATGTGTAATTTTGCACTACCAGCACAGAATAGCGCGGTCAATGTGGGAAATCAGTGTTTGGGACAGATTAAGAAAATCACAGTGATAGTGTTCATGAGTAGAGGTCCTAAAATGCCTATGTTGAAAATTTGGTGACAAAAGTCCACAAAATGAGTATGCTACAAGCATGCGTTGTGCAGTTTCCCCGTGCACTCGTAACTTCGAGTTTTTGTAATATTTTCACTCAACATTTTCAGCATTGTCAATTTTGCACACCTCCTTATGAAATGTACAGCTATCATTTTCCATATCCTGCCCGAAATGTGTTTTCGAACAACTGGCCCACAATGGCGGGTCGCTGTGGGAAATCAACGTTCAGGACAGATGAAGAAAATCATAGTGACAGTGTTCATGAGCAGAGGTCCCAAAATGCCTATATTGAAAATTTAGTGAAATAATACCACTAAATGACTGTGTTACGAGTGTGCATTGCACAGTTTCCACATATGCTCGTAAATTCGAGCATTTTTAATATTTTCACTCAATATTTTCAACACTGCCATCTCTTCACACCTACCTATGAATGGTACAGCTGTCATTTTTTTCACATCCTGCTTGAACAATGTTTTCCCACATCTGGCTCAGAATGGTGCGGTCACTGTGAGAACGTTGGGGACAGATTAACAAAATCACAGTGCCACTATTTATGAGCAGAGGTCCCAAAAACTTTCATGAAGTGGGGGTCACAAAAAGGCCATGTTGCAAATTTGTGTGCCTTTGCATTGCCAGCTGTAATGCTCACACCATTCCATCCCCCCCTCCCTCAAGCCACTGACAGGCATCGAGGTGTGCCTTGGACTCTTTGGCCCCACAGCTCACCCCATTCTCCTATGCTGCACCCATTTCAGCGTATGTCCCTACGAAATGGGGTGACTGTAAAGTCGAACACCCCAAGGCACACTTCAGCACTTGTCAGTGTCTGCAGGATAGGGTGAGGTAAAATGCCATGAATGTTATGGTCAAATGGGGTGAGCATAAGGCCTGAGGACCCTAAGGCATAACGTGATATTTGCTGCACTCAGCAGGGTAGGGTGAGCAGAAATGCCATAAACGTTATGGCCGCCTCCCAAAGGCACACCTCAGTGCCTGTCAGTGTCTATAGGCTGATGTGGAGTTGACATCACTTTCACGGTTCATTGCCATTCGTATTATGCATCTGTAGAACTCCTGCGCTACCGACTCCAATCTCAGCAAGACAACATTTGGCACTGACAAATGCTTGTTTATTTATTTGTCTTTTCTTATTTGGTTTAAATTTTTTTTCAGTCCACGTTGTTTGTGTGGCACAGGCTCTGAGACCATAAATCTCCACCTCACCCTGTACCTCATCCCAAATTGTCTTTGTAGCTTGATTTATTTTTCTTGTCATTCTGGTTTAAAATGGTGTTTGATTTTCAGTCCACGTTGTTCATGTGGCACAGACTGAGACTCCAGCAAACCCAACACTGTCTGTCTCCCACACTGTCTTTCTCTCTTGTCTCTTCTCTCTTACTTTTTTTTTGCTTAATTTTTCTTTGCTTTTTGTTTAAAATTGTTTCCTTATGTCCTCCATGTCCACTTATAGTTTTGTTTTTTAGTTTGTCTATGACCTCCCTGTCACTGTCACCCAAAACATTCACCAGCCAGTCTGTAACCCCCCCTACAAATGGGGGTTCCTGAAAAGTCTTCCTTGAGCTTGCCTAAATGCTCACTGCCAGGCTGGTGTTCTGTGTTTTAGCAGTTTAAATGTATTGCCAGAGAGTGCCTGTATAGCCTCTGTGTACTGTCTCTTTAAGAGCTACCTGGATTGCAGTTATAATTAATCTGGGAGGGGGCTGAGTGTCTCTATTCTCGAGCACCACCCGGGCTGCCAGATACTTGCTCCGTTCTGCCATCGCTATTTGGGCAGAGGGAGCTCTGTTATAAGATAGAAACATAGACTTTGACGGCAGATAAGGACCGCTTGGCCCATCTAGTCTGCCCATTTCCCTACCTACAGGATAGGCCGCAGATCCTAGTTAACCAACAGCCTAGTTCTTCCTACCACCCACAAGAATTGCCTTATGTCTGTCCCATGCATTCTTGAATTGTCCCACAGTTTTAGACCCCACAACCTCCTCAGGAAGGCTGTTCCATGCATCCACTACCCTCTCTGTGAAATAATACTTCCTCACATTGCCCCTGAACCGCCCTCCTTCTATCTTTAAATTGTGTCCCTTGTTCTTGCACGTCTCTTTTTCTGAAAGATGCTACTCTCTTGGACTTTGTTGATTCCACTGAGGTACTTAAAAGTTTCTATCATGTCCCCCCTCTCCCTTTTTTCCTCAAGGGTATACATATTAAGCTCCTTTAGTCTCTCCTCATACGGCTTCTCTTGCAGACCCTGCACCATTTAGTTGCCCTCCTCTGGACTACCTCTATTCTGTCTATGTCCTCATGGAGATGGGGTCTCCAGAACTGGACACAGTACTCAGATGGGGTCTCACCAACTGTCTGTACAGAGGATAACAACTTCCTGTTTTCTGCTGCTGTTGCCTCTCCTATACATCCCAGTATACCCCAGTCCTTCCTGCTGCCTTCTCATTGCTTGCTAACCTTAAGGTCATCTGTTATGATTACCCCAGGTCCCTTTCCTTTTGTTGTTGTTACTACCTCCCCACCCATTGTGTATTCTTCCCTGGGTTCTTGTTTCCCAGGTGCATTATTTGCACTTCTTTGCATTGAATCCTAACTGCCATACTTCTGACCATTTGTCCAACCTTGCCAGAGTCCCTTTTCATCCTTTCCATGCCTCCTTGTGTATCAACCCTGTTGCAGATCTTTGTGTCATCTGCAAAAAGGCATACTTTTCCTTCCAGTCCCTCTGCAATGTCACTGATGAAGACATTAAAAAGGACTGGACCCAATACTGAACCCTGTGGTACCCCACTAGTAACCTCTTTCTTCAGAGTGGACTCCATTTACAATTACCTTCTGTGTCCTGTTGTGCAGCCAATGTTTTACCCAGGCTACCACCCTGGGACCCACTCCCAAGCTGGTTAATTTGACTATTAATCTTTTGTGTGGGACTGTGTCAAATGCCTTGCTAAAGTCTAGGTAGGTCATGTCCACAGCCCCTTCCTGGTCTACTACTTTGGTCACCCAGTCAAAGAAATCTATTAGATTCATCTGACATGACCTTCCCGCTGTGAACCCATGCTGCCTTGGGTCCTGTGCTCCACTGGCCTCTAGGTACTCAACTATTCTTTCCTTCAAAAGTGACTCCATCACTTTCCCTACCACAGAGGTCAGACTGACAGGTCTGTAGTTTCCTGCCTCTGTCTTGGTCCCACTTTTGTGAAGGGGAATCACATCTGCTTATTTGCTGAATATCTATTAGAGTGATAATAATATTGCAGTTTGTTCTGACCTGTTTTCTTTCAGCAAGGACTGTTCTGTTTATCTCCACCAACTTAGCCCGGAACTGTCAGAATGGGCCAATCAGTACTGTTGGGACTCTAAAATGGAGCCTGCCTACAGGGTCTTGGTGGGGTCAAAACTTGTAGGAATTGTAGTTTTTGCATTTTGGCGCCTAAAAGAACCTGAAGGGGGAGCCCTTGTTGTAACTGACAGACAGATCAGCCAACCAAACCTTTTGGATCTTGGGGAAATTCCCAGACTGCTTGCAGTTTTCAGTCAGTTCTAAGTTGGGAAGTGAAATGAGTAACAGCTCAAGTGATTTGAGCAGCAGTTCTGTGTAGTTTTGTGTGGGAGAACTGTGAAAGGGCTGAGTTTTGGCCTGCCTGTCTGCCTGCTGTCCCTGAGAGGGAAAATAGAGATTATTCAGACTGGATCCGAGTTGTTAGGACTATTTAAACCACTGGACTATGACCAGGCTATAACCTGAAGACCGAAGATTTACTGAATGTGATCGTCCTGTCAGGATTTCTAGAGACCTCTGAACTCCCGGTTTGTGCAGAGACTCTGTAATTATGACTGGATAGCAATCTGCCTGGTATAGTGGAATTTCTTACATGTAAATGTGCTGTGTGCTGTTAGTGGGTCATGATTTGGTTCCCCACTGTGTGTTGAACTGTGTTCTGCTCGCTGGAGGCTGCATCCAGCTCCAACGGACTGAATCTGAATTCATTGCCATTTTGCCTGGGCCTTGCCACACTGGCGCATCCAGACTACCCATTGCATGGAGAAAGCCATCGACAAGAGACCTGCCTGGGGATCAGCCCCCTGTTCAACGCCTGAACAGGAACGATGCCTCGGTGATTTGTGTGGGCCCTGCTTCTCCTGGTACTCCAGCTCAACAACCTGCAGTCTCAATTTCATCCTGCCTGTGTCCTGTACTGGGTTTCATGAGTAAACATCAGGATAGCTCCCTGCAACAACAGCTAAATCTAAAGTGTTGTCATCTGATTGTCTTGTTGCTTTTTCTTTCATGAACTGAGCCCTCCAGCTCTGGATTACAAGTAGTGTGCGTTGTGCATGTTGCTTTCTTCCATCACAGGGCCCCAACCAGCTGCAATGTTCCTGGCTAACCCACCATTTTCCTACCTGGGTACCCAGAGTGTGTGACTGTGTGGGGACTTAAAGCGCATGCATAACTGTTTGATTAATATAGCCTTTAAGCCAATCAACCTGATTATACCCCTTCCTTGTTTAAGTCCCCTGAATAAATCAGATCTGACTTTTTTTGCTGCATTTAACCTGACTTTGGTTCCAGTTTGTGCCAAGAGTACTGTACTGTTGTTATTTACTGTGCATAACCTTGTTTTACAGGGGGTCCCCAGGGTCGAGCCAGAGGAACCAGCCCTGGTGGTAAGTGCAAACAGTGTGGGTGCTGGTATGGTGTACAAGGGGTACTGTGAAAGTGATTATCGTATATTGCTCAGGCCACTAGAAGGGAAAGAAGGGGGTTACAGTGTCCCAGAGGGCTGTGCCCAGGTTAGTTTGACCACTGCCAACCCTGACCTCTGGGTGGAGGCACCCGTTTCAGAACTCAGGCCCCTTAACCTGCTACTAGCCACGCAAGCAGGGGTAGTAGCCTTTGGGATACTGCCACCTAGAAGCTACAAGTCCATTCCCCTTGTCCTTCCTTATCACTTAGCATTCTGCCCAATCAGAGTGCTTCTTTCCTGTCACTGTCTCAATAGGAAATGGTACTGAAGCAGCTGTGTGATCCCCTTTTATACCCTGGTTTGAGCTTGTGCAAATTAGGGTATGTGATGCAGCGCAGGTTCTGCTCAGTACTCTTTCATCTCTCCCTCACCCTTCCAAGCTAGTCACATGGCAGGCATACAGGCTGGGAGGCTGAGGAGAGAACAAACAGTAAAATGTTAAAGATCCCAGTCCAACAGGCAGTGTTCAGCCTGGGCCCTGCTGTAACTGAGCTTCATGAGCTTCAAATGGCTCAGTTTCAGGAGGATGGCTTTGGCCCGTCCCTATTTTCCCTATTTATTTATTTTTTGGTTAATTTTAATGGGTAATGTATGTATTCACTGCATGTATGTACTTATTGTATTTGTTTCTGTCTTATGTGTTGTAACGTCATCTTGGTTTCCCTTTGAAAATGGGAATTTATTTTCTTGGGTTCACACCCAAGCAACACATTTTAAATAATAATAAAAAAATCTGTTGTATTTTCACTACTCATTCCTCTTTCCTGTCTATTTGTATGGATGTGTGATTTTGCCAAATAAAGGAATCACATAGAGTAAAAAGGTATTGGTTTCTAGTATCTTCTTCTGTGCATATCCAGTGATGTTGAATTTACCTAGCTCTAAATTACTGATTTTTTTGTGTGATTAAGATAGACGCTTGTAATGTGTAGGTATCAGTGTCAATCTGTGTTCTTTTAGAATGCAATTTCTAAAGTCCCATTGTCTCTGATATTTACTGTGGTGTCCAGGAAGTTTCATTTGGTGGTAAAGTATTCAGTGGTAAGGTTATCAAAGGGTGGAAGTTGTTGAAGACATGGTGAAACTGTTTTTGTTCACATTTTGTCAGTACTGTGACATTTTACAGGATTTTTGCAAACAGAGGGGGTTCGCCGACAAGCAGTAAACAAAATAAGTAAGACCTCAAAAAGACCCTCTAGAAAAATAACCTTGAGAACAGTGAGATGAGTGTCTCAGAGGAGGCTGACCACAGTCATGAGACAGACACAGAGGCCAGTGAGCATGAGCTCTAGTCCAGTTTTTGGAGACTATTCAAACTGATCAGATTGAGATGATGAGTCTTTAGCTTGCCTTAGAAAAGGCAGATGCAGACCTGCAGCAGGCAAAGCTCCACCATGCAGAGCAGACAGCCAAGCTTGAGGCGGAGCAGCAAGAAAGGCGGCACCAGCATGACATCCAGATGCAAGGGGGTAACAGAAAGAGTGCCAGGAGAGATAGAGAGAACATGAACATGAGATAGAGATGGAGATCTGCAACAGAAGGCACCACCACAAAACATAAGTACTGGCATGGGAGGTCCACCCAAGCAGACAAAACTAATCCTAAAATGTTTCCGCATCACAAGGAAGGGGATGATATTGACCTTTTTCTGCAGTTTTTGAAGGATTGTCTGGGCAGATAAAATTGGACAAGGCACTTGGATGACTCATCTTACATCATCACTCAAGGGCAAAGCCTCACAGGCATTGGCCAGAATGGACAATGCAGATTGCATGAACTTTGTAAAAGTGAAAATTGTTTTATTGAAACATTCTGAATTGACTCCTGAATCATATAGGCTCAAATTTAGGGGGCTACAGATAGCAGCCAGGGACTGTCACACTGAACTGTATGTTCGGTTGTGCAATATATGAGAAAGATGGTTGAAAGGTGCTAGAGCAGTCACTGTAGAACAAGTAACAAATATGTTTTTCGTGTAGCAATTTCTTCAGACCGTGCCTGAAGAGTTGCACGTCTTGCACCTGGACTGAATGCTCTGCAGTGTTCATTGATTTATTTTAAAAGTTTTACCAGGAAAGACATACTAAGCTGGTGACAGCTCATTTCCAGATGTGTCATGACTATGAAGGAGCTGGCTTTCAAAGCTGATCTGTTTGCATTTCAGCAGGCCATACATCCAGTGCAAACACAATGGGGGAGGGACTTTGGGTGGTTTAAGGGGCGGGGGGCAGGGAAAGTTAAATCAGCTAGAACCTGAACCCAAAGAAGAAAATCATGCTCCCCAAACTTAGGAGTCAGGGAAGTGTGGGTGTTATATATACCAGAAACCTGGGCATTTATTGTGCAATTGCCTGAAGTATAGAAATAAGGGGCAAAGTGCAGAGGAAGAGTAGGGAACATCACCTAGTGACTTGGGTGGGGAATGCTGACTCTGCTAATTCCTCTATTCATATTTCTGTTGTCTTAGTTAATAGTAATTATAACATAGGTTGCCTGAGGAAGAAGAATAATTGGTCAAGCAGCAGCAGGTGACCATTGATTAAATCCCTGTACCCGCAGTTAGGGTGATAGGTCCCTGAGGTGTATCAGTGAGCCTTGTGGACCTTGTTAACTGTGCAACAGATGTAAATTGAACAGCTGCTACTGAAAGTGATGGCTAAGTAAATGGCAGGTCCCGCATTATAAGGGTGTCAGTGTGGCTCAGTTGGTAGCACATCCGCCTCTGGACCAGAAGGTCGTGGGTTCTCGTCCCACACCAGTATGGATTTGCACCTAATAATCGCTGGCATCTGAGTGCAGTATTGGGGGGTGCTGTACTGCTGAGGTGTGCTGTACTTCGGATGAGACGTTAAACCGAGGTCCCTTCTGCCCATCCTGGTGCTGTCCTGGTGGGTGTCCAGGTGGAAGTAAAAGAACCAGGGTACTCTTCATAAAGAGGAGGGAAGATTCCTGGTGTCCTGGCCAACATTCCCTTCCCATAAACCGGTTCATGCAATTATCCAGGCTGTGTGTGGGTGATGATGTGCAATATGGCCGCCACCACACATTCAGTCACTTCACTACCAGTCTAGCATTGCTTGTAAAGTGCTTTGGGATACTGTGTATGAAAAGCGCTATATAAATGCTGATTCTTCTTCTTCTTCTATAACCCGCTAACAGAACCATGAGGTCAGCAGCTGCTGCAGTATGTGCGGTGTGGCACAGCAAGAGCTGAGCTTTGTCAGGGGACAAAGGTTGGATATGGGAGAACTGCAAGATGTTTTCAGCCACATAGTGGCAGAGACAGATACTGTCCTAGTCGGCAGCGGTCTTCCTTTCTAGCTGCAAACACAGTGTCAGAATGGCAGTAAAGCCAATATTCCCTCACCAGCACCCCCCCAAACAAGCGTCTCAGATGAGTATTTCCAAGTGCATTCAGGTTGCTGGTATGACTGTGTGACTTTATATGTCACAGTGTTGCAGCACAGCCATAGAGAGCATTAAACCTGTGTGCCCTGTGAGTAGCACTCGCTGTCCTGCTGAACGACTCCTTATTGTGTCACCTGACATGTGTGACTGTTCCCCGCTGCAGTCTGCACAGTGCTGTGGTGAAACCGAACAGCAGGTCCTTGCCTCAGTTCTTGTCTCACCCCCCACAAGGTAGTGTTTAGTCCAGTCTGAAATCACTGGCCGCGTGCTGAAGTCAGAAAATAGCCATGATGTACAGTACCTCCTTGGAGCATCATTCCACTGCCTCTGCACCATCCCTTCAGTGTGTGCAGCTGTAGAATGTCATGTCGGTGTACCCCATACATCACTGATATGCATTCAGCACGACACACAGAGCCCCTCCCTTTACCAGCATATGATTCCAATCATGCACTGAATGCGTGCAGCTGTGAGTGGGTGGGTGCCATTTTCAGTAGTGATGAAATTAGGTGCTATAAAATGTATTTATGTCGCACAGTGCTACTGCTTCTATATGAATACCTCCTTACTACTTTTCCATTTGTCCAGTAGTACGCATGCACTGACACCAGCAATCACATCTCAGTTGTCCACACAAGTTGTGCAGATGCTGACAACAATCCCATATTAAGTATGCTGCGGCAGCGGGCATCACTTATAAGCTGTGTGCACACACAGCAGATGTCACTGGAGCTGGGACTGGTCCGCCGCCCATCACATCAGGTGTTGTAATCCACTATGCGGTGGGCGAGTATGGTGGCCTGAGTTCTGCACACAGAGATCAGATGTCAGTGGAGGTGGTCCAGGTCTGCGGACAGTGAGCACAGCAAGCAGTGTCAGCAGACAGCTTGTAATGAAGGACTGTGAAAGCAGTATTCAGTGGTTGACTGTCTTTAGCCAGAGTTGTGCTTGCCTGTAAGCTTACAGACACTGTCACTCCATTCCATGCCTTACTTGCCAAGAAGAGACAGCAGAGAGTGAGCAAGAGAGAGAGAGAGAGAGAGACAGAGAGAGAGAGAGAGAGAGACAGAGAGAGAGAGACAGAGACAGAGAGACAGCTGTGCCTTGGGGTGGGGGGGGCAGTGCTTTGCTCTTTTGTGCCAGCACACAGCACAGTGGATAAGGATTTGCTGGTGATGGCTAAACCTCATGGCTGCCCCCCCCACACAGACAGTACTGTGTGTATGTCTGTGTGTTTCTGGTCAAAAGTAAGGCAGCTTGGATTCAATGCAAAGAAGTGCAAAATAATGCACCTGGGAAACAAAAACCCAGGGTAAGAGTACACAATGAAGGGGGAGGTAGTAACAATAACAAAAATGGAAAGGAACCTGGGGGTAATCATTTCAGATGACCTTAAGGTTAGCAAGCAATGTGAGAAAGCAGTAGGGAGGGCTGGGGGGATACTGGGATGTATAGGGAGGCACATCTCCAGCAGAAAACAGGAAGTTGTTATCCCTCTGTACAGACAGTTGGTGAGACCCCATCTGGAGTACTGCATGCAGTTCTGGAGACCCCATCTCTGCAAGGACATAGACAGGATGGAGGCAGTCCAGAGGAGGGCAACTAAGATGGTGCAGGGTCTGCAAGAGAAGTCATATGAGGAGAGACTAAAGGAGCTTAATATGTATACCCTTGAGGAAAGGAGGGAGAGGGGGGACATGATAGAAACTTCTAAGTACCTCAGTGGAATCAACAAAGTCCAAGAGGGTAGCATCTTTCAGAAAAAGAGATGTGCAAGAACAAGGGGACACAATTTGAAGATGGGGGGTTCAGGGGCAATGTGAGGAAGTATTTTTTCACAGAGAGGGCGGTGGACGCATGGAACAGCCTTCCTGAGGAGGTTGTGGGGTCTAAAACTGTGGGAGAATTCAAGAATGCATGGGACAGACATAAGGCAATTTTTGTGGGGGAGTAGGAAGAAATAGGCTGTTGGTTAACTAGGATCTGCAGCTTATCCTGTAGGTAGGGATCTGAGCAGACTAGGTTAGCCAAGCGGTCCTTATCTGCCTTCAAAGTCTATGTTTCTGTGTTTCTCACTGAGCAGGTCCCTGTGTGCAGCAAGATGCACATGCTTTCTTTGGGGGGGGGGTGGAAGGAAGTCCTGTATGCACAGTACCTGAGCATATCATGCACAAGCAATATCACACATCATCTAAGGACTGTGTGAAATTTTTAAGTGCACACCAGCAGTGCAATGCATGTTTTTTGTGGGAATATTTTACAGAGTGGAAGGATACAGTACCTTGTTTTCTGTTTAAACATGGGAAAAATCCCTTTTTTGGGGGGTGTTTCCCTCTTTTTTGCATAACCCATGTTATTAGTGCAATAACCCACTCCAGGGTGTGGGGTTATAGGCATTTAATCCATGCCTGAGGTGCTGCGAGGGCACTCAGCCTGCGGCCCATGCCTTACAATGCACCCCAAGCTTGGATTAAATGCCTATAACCCCACACCCTGTCATTGGTTATTGCTAACATAACAATGGGGTTACGAGACACAGGTGCTTCCCTTTCTACGGTGAAGCAATATTTAAAGGGAACATAAATAATGCTGTTTACATTTTTTAATGTAATTGTGAATTTGGACATGTGTAAAGTCTGTTTTATCACCCATGGGTATTGTTTTGTGTTATTGCTTTGACATAGTTCTATTTTTTCCTTATTTAGGGCCCCATATTAATGCAGCATTTTTGATGTCCAGTATTCATTTCTTTATTACTTAGTAGTTCCAGAACCCAGTGACATCAGTGGAGCTGAAGACTGCAATGAAGTGGGACAAAGTGACATGGGCTGAGCTTATGGCACTGTCTTTTGCTTCATTGTAGTTTTCAGCTCCCCTGATGTCACTGGACTCTGAAACTGCTAAGCAATTAAAAAATGAAGACTGGCATGAAAAAGGTTGTCTTACTATGGGTCCCTAAATAAGGAGCAAATAGAACTATGTCAAAATTATAACAAAAAACAGTATAATGGGGTGACAAAACAGACTTAGAAAATGCCCAGATTTAGAATGATACTAAAGCATTTAAACAACATTGTTTATACTTCCTTTAATAAATTAGGAACAGATTCTGCGAAGTCAGTTTACCAGAATTTGGGGAGTGACCATCATTAGAAAATGGATAAAAGAAATCCTCCTCTGACTGGCTAAAAACCTTGGCACAGAATAGATCTATGTGGCAACAGAGCCCAGTGAAAAACGAGTGCCAGTGCCAACTGCCCTATCACAACATATATCAGTCAGCTTCCTGTCAAAACGATAGACTTTTAAACTCCTTCTGTGGCCAAAGAAAATCAACTGTGAAACATTAAAATGTCTGACAACCTACCTGTCAACTTCAGCCTGGTTGAAAATCTGCAGCTGTCACAACTCCTGGGAGAAGATGAAAGTCCAGCACCTGAGATGCCACCTTCAAAAACACAACAAAAAGAAAATCCTGTCAGTGACTGCTCTGAGAAGCACGTAAGTGTAACGAGATAACAGCTGGATGCCATGGAAATAGATAGGGAGGAAAACAATACAAGGAAAAACACAGCTTGGGCACTAGAGGGTTTTAATGATTAGGCTGCAAAAAGAAACTTGACAATTAACCTAAACGAGGAAACAGCAGAAAACTTAAACAACATATTCAGGCAGTTCTACGCCAAAGCTCGAACTGCCACAGTAGATGAATACTCCATGTCAGGACTCTGCATGATTAGAGAAGGCTTGAACAGATACCTAAACAGCCCATTAATCATGTGATCCCTCAACATTATAGGAGACCCCAGATTTAAAGGTGCCTATTACATCGTTATTAGTATCTTAAAAAAGATACTGAAAACAGAACAAAGATAAAGCCACCCACCATCCTGCCTTGACAGACACAGACCTCCAGAAGCTCCATGCATTTGTGGCTCTCAGTCCTGACACTGCCCTGGGCCTAGTGAAGTGCCTGTGGCTAGAGATATAGCTGCACATGTCCCATTTCGGTCGGGAGAGGTTAAGAGAGCTCACGCCACAATCCTTTGAGGTAAAGGTGGACGAAAACAGAACCAGATATATCACCCTAGTACATGATGCTCATTCAAAAAATCATGCCAATCCTTTAGAAATCAACAAGGAAAATACTAGAGAATGGATATTTGAAGAGCCAGAAAACCATAACTGCCCTGTGAAACTGTTCGAAAAATATATATCTAAAATACCATCTGATGCAACAGCATTCTGTCTACACCTAAGATGGTCCCCACAGGCATTTCTTGATACCCAAGACATATGGTATTCCAAAGAGCCTATGGGCAAAAACTATCTGGGGTCTCTCACGGCAAAACTTAGTCAAGAAGCAGGACTAAGTAAAAGGTACACAAATCATAGTATAAAGAGCTACCTCTGTACCTCTCCCCTTACCAATCTGGCTTCTGAAAAAACACTCAATAGTATCTTCACTTCAATCAAAATCAATCAATCAAAATTTTATTTATAAAAAGGCACCTTTCTAAAAACCAAGGAGCCTGTACATCACATAATAAAACAATATTAATAAAACAATAAATTAATCACACTAATAAAACATTAAAATCATTATATGTTTGTTTAAAGAGATATGTTTTAAGTGCTCCCTTAAAAGTTTCAACGGTCGGGCAATCTCGTACCTGACGAGGTAGAGAATTCCACAGGGTCGGGGCCACAAAGCTAAAAGATCTGGCCCCAGAGGTCTTCAAACGAACCCTGGGAATCTCTAGCAATCCCTCATCAGTGGATTGGAGAGGCGGGGGACAGTAGGATAGAAACATAGAAGTTGACAGATAAGGACACCAAGGCCCATACAGTCTGCCCATTATGATGCAGAAGATCTTTCAGGTAACTAGGTCCCTGATCATGTAGGGCCTTATAGGTCAGCAAACCGACCTTGAAGGTGATACGCCAGCATATTGGCAGCCAGTGCAGTCCGCGAAGCACAGGCGTTATATGACTGGTCCTAGAAGAACCTGTCAATAGTCTGGCTGCCGCGTTCTGCACTAGCTGCAAGCAGCGAATATCAACCCCCGGTAGCCCAAGATACAGGGAATTGCAGTAGTCAAGACGGGAGGTAACGAAGGCATGGACCAAAGTAGGAAGATCATCAGGAGGAACCAGGTGCTTCACCTGGGCAATGTTCCTCAGATGGTAAAAAGAGGCTTTGACAACTGCCAACACCTGTGATTTAAGTGTCAAACAGCTGTCAAAACCAACGCCCAGATTTCGCACCTGATCTGAGGTAGTTAGCTGGACACCCCCGAGCCATAAGTCCGAGGGAAATCCAGCCGACAGACCCACCTCCCGGCGACCTGGGTCCACGACCAACACCTCAGTTTTTCTTGGATTCAACCGCAGCCAACTCACATTCATCCAGTCCTGGATTTCGGCAAGACAGTTATTAAAAACCGAGAAAACAGCATCTTGGCCAGGTACAAAGGACATGTACAGTTGAGTATCATCTGCATAGCAGTGAAAACTCAAACCGTACCGCCTAATGATCGATCCCAATGGCAGCATGTACACAGCAAACAACATGGGTGCCAAAATGGAGCCCTGTGGTACCCCACAGGATAGGGGAAATTATGTCGAGGAAAAAATTCCAGACACCACCCTCTGAGTCCTACCCTCGAGGAAAGATCGAAACCAACTGAAGACTGTACCAGACAGTCCACAGATAAACCGCAGGCGTTCCAGCAGCACACCATGGTCCACCGTGTCAAATGCCATAGAGAGATCAAGAAGCACCAAGATAGAATGGGTCCTTTGATCTCTCGCTATCAGGAGATCATTTAGTACCCGAACCAGAGCCGTCTTGGTGCTATGTCTCTTCCTAAATCTGGACTGGAGAGAATCATAGACATCGTGGCTGGTTAAATGATCATCCAACTGCGTCGCAACCACCTTCTCACTAACCTTTCCCACAAAGGGTAGGTTAGAGATAGGTCTATAATTAGCCAGACAGTCCGGGTCCAAGGAGGGCTTCTTAACAAGGGGCTGAACCAAAGCCTCCTTCAGAGGATTTGGAAAAATCCCCTTCTCCAAAGACCTCCAGACTATCTCAGCCAAAACCGGACTGATTTTATCTACACAGCTCACTAGGAGACGTGTAGGGCCCGGATCCAGACCACAGTTGGTCGGACGCAGTAGTCGGATGACCATCACAATGTCATTGATTGTGGGAAGGCTGAAGTCGGACTACACAAAACTGGTGTCCGACATCTCCTGTCGACCACCACTACTCCCACTAGAGAGAGTCAGGCAGACGTCAGACCTGATCTTGGCAACCTTAACTGAAAAGAATTGAGCAAGCTCCTCACACCATTCTTGAGAAAAGGCTCTTCCGGGCTGAAGACAGATTGGATTGCACAATCTGTCCACGGTCCAGAAAAGCTGAGCTGGTTTATTCTGAGCAGCAGCAATCTCTCTGGACAGGAATTCTGCCTTCTTATGAGAGATTGCTGATTGATAAACCATGTAATGGTCCATCAATCTAAGTTTGTCACAATCCAAGCCCGACCTCCGCCAACATCTCTCTAATCTTCGTCCAACTCTCCTCAACTCCCTTAGAGTCTCATCAAACCAAGGAGACCTAGGGCGAAGAGTGAGAGGACATACACAAACAGGTGCAATGGAATCCAGGGCCCCTGTCACTGCCTTATTATAGGCAAGTACCAAGTCCCCTGGATCCATGCAATCACTCGGAAAACCCGATAGGTCCAGCACCGCCATCAGACCATCTGGGGAAACACCCCTCAAAGGGGCGGTACCGTACCATCTCCATAGGGGCTGGCCTACTAGGGGTGGCCTCAAAACTGAACCCAATGGAATGATGGTCAGACCATCCGACTGGTTCCACCACCAAATCGGATATCTCCATCCCCAGTAGGAACACCAAGTACAATGAATGACCTCCAATATGGGTCGGGGAGGAAATAACCTGTGTGAAGCCCAGTGAAATCATTAACTGGTGGAAGTCTTGACCAAACTGCGAGAGTTCATCATCAACCAGGCACTGAAATCACCCAGAACCAACCATCTGGGGGATCCCAATGTCAGGTCGACAATGAAGTCTGCGACTTCCTGCAGGAAAACATTCCCATCACCTGGTGGATGGTAGACGAGAAGAATCCTGCGCCCCACACCCTTACCCATAATACATTCAAAGGAATTGGTATTACCCACTGGTATTTCCACTAGGACCAATTCTGATCTAAAACAGATGGCAACACCCCCGCCCCTACGATCCATCCTAGGGCGGTGTATCACCGAGTACCCGGCTGGAATTGCTGAAGCCAAAACCAGGCCAGCATTTTCATCCAGCCAGGTCTCGGTGATGCACGCCAGGTCAGATGTTTCAACAAGATCCGCTATAATAGCAGTCTTGTTTTTAATAGACCTGGCGTTACATAACACCACCCAAGTAGGATGAGCATCCGAGGATGACCGTGCTACCTGCTAACTACCAGCAGAACCCTTGGGTATGGGAACCAGCCAGGGGGAACCCCTTTCCTGGACCCATTTCGCCCCAGGGCGTCTCCTTGTCCCCACTATCCCTATCCGCCCACTCCTCTCCAGGCCCAGCCCTCATCCTCCCCCTTTTTCTGGTAATCCCCAGATCCCTTCTTCAGGTTACTGATGCCATCCTCACTGGTATGGACCATGGGCACCTTACCTCTGCCATTTTTATCGACCTAGGAAAGGCCTTTGTCTCTGTCTCTCACCCTCTTCTACTCTCTAAATTTTGATCTGCAGGCCATTCTCCCTCTACAGTCCACAGCGAGAAAGGAGCACTCCAGACAAAATATTGCAAAAAATATATGCTGTAATAGCTTTTGTTGCATGCCAGAAATAGGACTAGGAACCTCTGCACTTTGGCGTTCATGCCTTCAAAGGGGGTATGGCTTTACAGTCAACTGGTTCATTTCCAATCTGTCTTTTCACAACCAACGTGTCTTAGCTGGGTATGCCGTTCCCCCCTCCCTATTCTGGCTGGAGTTCCCCAAGGCTCTATCCTTGGCTCCATTCTCTTCTCTATCTTCTTCAATGTCTTCCCTTCTGTCTGCTCCTCTTCCCAAATTCACCTCTACACTGATGACACCATTCTCTACACCTCAGGCCCCTCTGCCTCCTTGGTGGCTGCACAACTGCAAAGCAAATTCACCCAAGTTTTGCACTGGTTCCATGCCAACAAACTTAAAGTTAATGCAAAGAAACAGTGTCCATGACCTTCAAGACCTCTCAACAACTCTCTAAGCTTTCATCATCCCCTCCTTCTCCTCTCATGATGGCACCATTCTGGACACAGTCTCTGCTTATAAGTACCTAGGTGTCAGACTGGACAGCCAACTCGACTACTCAACCCACATCAACTATATCCACTCTCGTTTCTGCCCGAGGCTCAGCACCATGTATAGGAACAAAGATGCCCTCTCTCTCCATGTCCACCACAAACTGCTCACAAAAACTCTCCTTCCTATATTTGCCTATGCAGATGTTGTTTATGGGTCTGCCTCCACCACCTCCCTCTCCAGGCTGGATTTGCTCTTCAATGCCTTCGGCCATTTGGCCACTAATGCCCCCCCGCACTCATCACTGCACCCATTACTCCTTCCTCTCTCTCCCCTCCCTTTCCTCCTGCTGACAGCTCCATGCCTCCATATTTTTCTCCAAATATTGGTTTGGAACCCTCATCCCTTACCTCTCCTCTCTCCTTTTCCGTTTCTCCCACTCTACGTACCATTTTTGCTCCAGAGATCCTTACATTTTTGACCTTTCCCATCCCCACTCTAACTCCAGGCAGGCTGCGTTCTCTTACCGCCTTCCCCATATTTAAAACTCTCTCCACTCCACCCTCCATCTATCACCCTCTCTACACTCCTTTAAACATGCCTTTTCCCACCACTCCATCCTCCTGTGCATGCTACCCACCTCTCTAGCTTCTCCCCTGATTCTGTCCTCTTCCCCCTCCCCGTTTCCCCTCTAGCCATTTCTATGAGCTCTAGCCTGATTACGCATCCTTGTAGACTGTTGATTTTCCTCCGCACTGTACTGTAATGACTAGTACTACCTACGTTCCATGGAACACTACTTTTAACTATTTTTATATTAGTTGTATTAAGTGTATTATATCTTATGTATTGATCTTGCTGTCATTTGTCTGTATCTCAACTATTGTGCACTGCCTGAATTTTCTTTTCGTATTTTGCCTCCTTTACTCCCCTTTCCCCAGGTTGCACCTGGAAATGAGCCCCGGCTAAGTGTGCCTCTCCCGGTCATGAACTTTAAATAAATAAATAAATCCTTTCCAATGTACCCTTACAGAAATAATTATATGAACTGTTTTCATGCTGTGCACATAAAACTACCCATGTGATATGCGTGCTGCAAGCATGATTTAAATGCTAAATTGGAACTGACTGCATGCGTGTGGCATGCATGCAGCAAGCAAGTGTGGAAAGCATGCTTTTTATGTTAAATTGGAACAGACTATATGCATGTGGCATGCGTGCAAAAAGCAAGTGGTCACTGATAACTGCACACATAAAAGTTAAGTGACTTGTTCAGGATCACACAGTATACAAGTAGGGGTTGATGAGATTTGAACCCAGGTCTTCAGGTTTGTAGTTCAGTGCCTTTAACCACTAAGCTATACTGCCTGCATACATATGGCTCACTTGTATGCATACATCTGCACACATGCATAAAGCTACCAATTTTCCGAAGCCTAAAACTGGGACAGGCCCCCCCCCATGTCACTCACTCCCTCAGGTGTTGCCACAAACAGTGTTGCACACACTCAAGTCAATTGCATTTTGCTGCTTGCTCTGGCCACACCACCCCACAGTAACACCAGTAGCAAACATCCGGATTAAAACAGTATATCATTCTGCTACAACAAGTTCTGAATTGTGACATTTGGAAAGTTAATCAGAAGCAACTTGCTTTAAATTGTGTTTAGACATTTGAGCTGCATGCATTGCTCCTCCTGACAGTTCCATCCCAACCCATTCACACTCACCTCCTTTGCTGAGCAAACTTCATTTCGGTGACTCCCACCACCACACCAGATTGTTGTCACACTTCCCCTGCAGCTGATCAGATTCAGGTACCTTAGATCACTGCTGCAAGTCTCTTCTCTGTCTGGAATCCCCCTTAGCTGCTGGCAGGCAGACAACTGCATGTGCTTGCTCGTACTACTACCCAGTCTAGTCTAACAGGAAGGAACATGCCTTACAGTGCTCTCGCTGACCTGCTTGCCATCTGACTACCTGAGCATTTTCACATTCACGGTGCAACGTAGGCGCAGGGATGGAAGGTTGCAAATTGCTCTAGAGCTCAAGCAGCAGCACCACAGTGATGCTGAAATACTGTAAATGTCACTTGTAGATCAGCAGTCAGCAAAAAAAAAAGGGGCAAAAACAAAACAAGTAAGCAAAAACCAGGACAAAAGTGACATTTTGGAAAACTTGTGGTGACACCGGGACATGCTGCCTAAAATAGGGACTGTCCTGGGAAAATTAGGATGGCTGGTAGCTTTATGCATACGGCATGCTTATAGCCACTGATATACTTTTTAGTTTTCTTGTCTTTCCTAATTTCAGCTGCACAGCTGAACTGTAGCACGCATACCAATGGAAACACATGTGGTTCATCCCACCCCCAATACACACACTTACCCACAAAACTACTTCATTACTCTGACTGGCCTGTACTATTTTCTTTCCATAGTTTTGAATACTTCCACACAAGCAGACCTTAAGGGGCAAACACAAAAGTAGCAATAACTCAACACCCACCCACATGGACAGCCCCCCCCATATACACACTGTAGTGGGTGAGACCACACTGCTACAGACAACCCACCAAGTATAGATATAAGTCAAGAGTCTCTTATCTGAGTACTAGGAAGACAGAGGTAGGACTCTTTAAGAGATGATGTCCATTGGTCAGAGTGCTGGTGTGTACTCCCATGAAATTAATGGAGTTATTTTTTATTACTATTTTATACATTATGGTGGTGAGCTGGTGAATAATGAAGGCCACTGTTCTACAAACAAGGCCCTTGTTAGTCTCCAACTCTCCATCGATAATGTATAAAATAGTAATAAAAAATACGCTCATTCATTTCAATAGGGCACAGCCCTGCATGCTCCCCTGCCTATGTCATAATGTGCCTGAGTGTGGGGATGTGGAGGTCAGCTTCACTGGGGGGGGCATAAGCCTGACTATAGTGGAACTCTAATAGTCTATGCATACCATACCACTCAACTGTCCCTGAATGCAAGGGACAGCCCTCATTTTAACCCTGAAAACTACTCTGGCCCTCATCCATCCCTCATGGAAAACGTACTGCTCACACAGAGGATGTCCTGTAAATTTAGACTTTATGGCAGGGGCACCATTTCAGATTTGACGGGGGACAACCAGAGGAGACCAGATGCTAGTTAGTCTCTAGGTGGCAAGCTCTGGAATGTCTTGAACATCTCTAAAAGGTAAAACTTATCTGTTGTGACTGAAAAGTGATATGCAAATCAGGAAAAATTCAAATGTATGAGATTCATATGTCTATACCCATAAGCAGTGCATCAGATTTGGGCTTAAACCCATCCAGTTACTAACCAATTTTTTTCCTGGCCGAAGTTCTGAACGCCCCTCCCCCCCAGAAAAGTTGTCCCAATTTCTCTACCCAACTTCATTCCATTCAATACCCATCCCATATGGGTCATAAAGCAGCCCAAAGGCATATAAATGTGAAAAGCACATCAGTATTTTAGCCATTCCTCCTCCCCCAATCCCCCTACAAAAAAAATATTTAGTTTTACTTACCCAGCTATCTGGCCAGAACCTGCAGCCTAGTCAAGTGTGCCACCAGCCCAGTTTTCAGTCTGCTCCTCCTCCAACCTTCTGCCAAAAGCTGGATGCTTTAACTGACCATCCCAGGTCCCCAATGTGGCCTGCGACCAAGTCACCTCACCAACCGGACCCACCCAACCTGTGTTGCTTGCCTTTTTCTTGGCTGCTGTCATGGCTGCTGATGCACTGCAGTGATCAAGGCCTATCAGTGGCCACTCACACCACTGCCACTACTGCTGCAAGGCTTAGCTTGCTGCTGCAGGGGGCCCACACTGTTTTTTTTGCAAGGTGAGCCTAGTAGAGTAAGTAGGCAGCCTAGTCTCAAGTTAGCTTCTAGCTCACCCCCAGCCCCTTCAGCCACCAAGGGAGATGAATACTCACTAAGAGTAGACCAACAAAAATATGTCACCACAACACTGCTATTCAGAGGTCAGTGCTCACTGACTCCTCCAAGCTATAGTGTGCAGCCTGTCTACTCTTTGGCAGGATAGACAGTGTACCACTTGTGTGACTCATGCTCTTGCTTGGCTGGAGCTCCTCCAAGTCATGTGTGATAGCACTACCACTAATAGGTGGAGAGAGCAGACAACACAGTACATACACAGTTCAGTCAGGAGTGCTCCTGCAGCATGAACGCAACACAGGCCAGGGGGGCACTCATTGTGCAAAAGATTAAATCCAAATGTAATGCAATTATTGCCACACCATAAGAACAACCTAGGCACAAATGTGGGGGGGGGCAACTGCCCCTTCTGCCGTACCTAAATGGCACCCCTGCTTTATGGTAGAACTTCATTCTCAGTGGCTAACATCAGTACAAGTAAATACAATGGTTTCCACTGTGTTCTGAGGTACTGTATCTCCATGTTTCAGGATGTGTCCTGATCATCGTGAGGGTTAGTGTCCCTCATTGTCCCTCATTTTGAGCATCAGTGTCCCTCATTTCAGTGGCAAAATGTGAGATATGATGCATGCTTCCAAGACCCTACTTAGCACAAAGAGTGCTGAGCATGGCTAGTGGATATACTCCATACAGAATGACAAAAGAAAACTAAGTGAGCCATAACAGTCATTGAGAAACACATTTGTAGACTAAATATGCATAAGGGGATTTGCATGGCTCAAAACAAAAGGTTAGGCTTCACAACACAGAGGCCCCTCTTTGCACATCTGAAAAGGGGATGTTGGCTGACTATATCCTAGGCATTTAATACAGTAAGCAAACAATACTTTACAAATTAATGGTGATTTAATAACAAAAACCAAAGACATTAAACAACTTGTAAAAGGGTCAGAAGGAATGAGTTTACCTCATTTTAATGGGAAATCAATGAAAAGGATATTTTAATGGCTCTAATTGCTAGCAGTAGTATGAGAAATAGAAACTGATGTGTTTTTAGATGAGATTTGCATCAGCTCAGTTGCTGCACACATGCAAGCGTTCAACATGTGAACCTGATGTGATTTTTAAATGATGTTCACGCCAGCTTAACCGCTGCACTCATGTCAAGCGTGCAACACACAAACTTGATGTGATTGTTAGAAGATGTTTGCACCAGCTTACCTGCTGCACACATGTCAAGCTTGCAGAATGCGAACCTGATGCGCTGTTTAGACCTGGTTTGCATAGATTCACTTTGTTTATGTGAACCGCATGCAAACATTGCACAATTAAGCATGGTGCATGCATTCTGCATGCACACAGCACACTTAAATTTCTGTAAGGGTAGAACTGCAAACAAAGGAGATCATGATGATCACAGGGCACAAATGTCAGTCTAGCCTTGAAAGTTAATGGTCAGCACCCACTGAAGACAAAGAAAAACTGTACCAACCTTCTACTAGTGCAGCCCAAACCAGCTAAAGACAAAGTAAAAGTGGAAGAAACAAAGCCTGAAGACACTCCTTGCTCTTCACTGCCACCAACAGGCTCCTCAAATTCTCCATTCAGTCTGATGAGTTGCACATTCACAGCACCAGTCAGTTTCATAGAATTTAATGAGCCACAGTTTATTATTTTGGCCAAACCCCAACTTAATGTGCAATGTGCAGTTTAAAAAATGTTTTATTGTTTTACCCACACATCCCAAAAAGGGACTATTTTTTCTCCCCATAGCATACGGTTAAAGAAAATTATTAATAAACCACTATTTATTGAACTTAAACAAATATTTTTTGTATCTGTCTCTTTTTTGCTACCATTTACCCATGTTGCAAACACAATAATACCCTCCAGGGTGGGCAGCATTGTGCTATACTGGACTGCCCCAGGGCTAAGAGGTCCTCCACCTGTGGCATCAGGCCCAATCACGCCCCTGAGGAAGTCTGGTGTAGTACGATACTGGCCACACTGTCAGATATTATTGCCTACTTGTGGTCTAAGTGCCAATTACAAGGTTATTCATAAGCTGAGGTGAGATGCAAGGAACACAAGAGGTGGGAGTAGCACCAGACCTCCCTACTGATCTAATCATGGTTAATGATTTTGTTAATAGAGGAAATGTTGAATGTGTCACCCCCTGCAGTCAAGTTAGGGGACAGATTACCAAGGCAAGAGAGGGGTGGTGCAGTCAGAGGCAACTTCTACCTCAGTAGCAGAGGAAGTGGCCACAGTGTGGAGGGTTTAGCTGGGAGCTGCAGTTATGTTCTGTACTATACAGTAGCTACAGACAGTGGCAGCACCAGCTGTGAGCAGGGCTCCCATTACTGAAGAAAGGGCTTTGGGGCAGGTCAAAACTGAGGAGCTCAACAAACTCACCCATCCTTCCAAAGATTTAGAGAACTGGTAGCCAGTTTGACAGTGACTCTATAGGTAAGGGTAAAAAAAAAGGCATACAGGAAGGATAGGCTATGGTACAGAAACCGGGTGACTAAGGGAATATGTTATATAAAAGAAGACCTTGTCAGATCAGTCTATGGAATAAGATGATAGAGACTATTGAGAATTCAGATACTGTAGCAAAATGTTCTGGAAACTATTAGCCTTTAGCACCAGCAATTGACAGGATAGTGTTGATTCACACATACATCCAGATACATGACAAGCCTTCCATCATTCCTTTTTTATAAAGAAGAAATTAACCCAAATGACCTCACCCAAGCAAGCTTTTGATTTTGTCTTTACTGAAAATGATACTGACCTGGTGATAACCACCACAAAATGGAATAAGGCAGCAGGCCCTGATGTTGTTCTCATGGATTTATTTTAAGTCAACACCGTTTCGGACCCCAGTATTAACACACTTGTTTAATAGCTTCCTTTACTCTAAATTCTTGCCAGATACCTGGAAAGGAGCAATTGTGTTTCCCATCTTCAAAGAGGAACAGTTAAATAATTCTGAAATGTGAAGGCCTATAAGCCTACTGGATTTAGTTTCTAAAATCTTTGTTAGAATTCTGTGTCTTAAAGTGCAAAATCCTCTTGAACATTACAAATTTAAGTTATAGGTGGGTTTTGGGAAGGGCAGTTTACCCATAAATTAGTGTTTTATACTTCAACATCTTATCAAAAAATAAACAAGATCTCAGACCATATGCATAGCCTTCATAGAGTTCACAAAGGCATTTGATTCCTTAATCAGGGTGCCTGGACGATAGACAGCATGGATTTGTCCCGGGGAAATCGTGTCAGACAAACCTTGTGGAGTTCTATGACTGGTGACGAGTGCCTTGGACCTGGGTAGACCAGTGGATGTCCTCTTTCTAGATTTCAGCAAGGCATTTGACTCTGTTCCTCACATGGACCTGTTGGATAAGCTGGGAGAAATGGGGGTGGGGAACCAGATAATCAGATGGATAGGCAATTGGCTCCAGGACCGGACCCAGAGGGTCATAATTGGTGGGATAGTCTCATCCACAAGGAGGGTCATTAGTGGGGTCCCACAGGGATCAGTCCTTGGGCCCCTCCTGTTCAACGCCTACATCTCTGACATAAGGACAGGTATCAGGAGTGAGAGGAGTCTCTTTGCAGATGACTCAAAACTGGGGGCGGTGGTAGATGGGGAGGAGGGGAGGGTGGCCCTACAGGGGGACCTGGAGGCTCTGGAAAGATGGTCTAGAAAGTGGAAGCTGAGGTTCAATGCAGGGAAATGCAAGGTACTGCACCTGGGGGCCAGAAACCCAGGCCAAGTGTACACCCTGGTGGGGGAATGCTACAAATCTCGATGGCTGAGAGGGACCTGGGGGTGGTGGTGGATGTCAAGTTGAACAACTTGGAGACTTGTAGGAGGGCAGCAGCCAAGCCCAACAGGATGCTGGGATGCATCTCTAGGGGATCACCTCCAGAAGGAGGGAAGTGATATTCCCTCTGTATAACTGCTTGGTGAGGCCACACCTTGAGTACTCTGTGCAGTTTTGGAGGCCACACTTAAAGAGGGACATTAAACTCCTGGAGAGGGTCCAGAGGAGGGCAACCAAAATGATTTGGGGCTTGGGGGACAGGACCTATGAGGAGAGGCTTGAAGAGCTAAATATGTACACATTGGAAGAGAGAAGGGACTGGGGGACATGATAGAGGTCTTCAGGTACATGAAGGGGGTAAATAGGAGAGGAACAGTCAGGGTGCTTTGAAGGAAGGAGGAGGGGACCACTAGAGGACATGGGTGGAAGCTGGAGGGGGGAAGATTCAGGGGAGAAAGGAGGAGGTGCTACTTCACTGAGAGGGTGGTGGAGCCATGGAATGCACTGCCTAGGGGACTGGTGGAGGCAGAGACAGTGGAGGGGATCAAGAGGGGGTGGGACAGGTACAGGGGAAGAGTTCTGGAAGCAAAATCCAATGCAGTGAGAATATCCAGAACTGGGAAGGGAGAAGCCAGAGAAGGCGAGGGAGGCAGCAAGGTCAGCTCCCAGGGTGGGGGCTGATCAAACGAGCAGACGCGAAAGACTGTTAGGCCTATTCTGCTGGCATTTTAATATGTTAGTAATCAAAAATATTATTGGAAGGAAACTAAAAGATATGAATTTTGACAATTATTTGATAAACATAATTAATGATTTGTGTTTTGACAACTGGTGCAAAGCCAGACATGACAAATGGGAAATCTGACAGATAAAATAGGAATAAATGTTAGAGTAAAACAGGGGTGCATTCTAGCACCGATTCTTTTTAATATTTATATAAATGACCTTATTCATGTCTTAGTTAACTATCATCACAGCCATCCAAAAATAGGTAAGTGAAGCAGTCTGATACTTGCTTATGTGGCTGACATAGTATTCATTTCAATAACACAGTAAGGTCTCCAGTCTCATCTCCATAAACTACCTGAAAAATGTAAAGAACTAGATTTGAAAATTAAGACTGGAAAAAAAAAAGATAATAGTTGTTAACAAAAAATATGTAACAAAATGAAAACTCTAAATCTATGAATTGAGGTGACTAAGCTAGAAACTGTTAAGGAATACATATAACATGGACATACATTTAATAATGTTTTTTTGTTCATGGAAGCAGCAAGTCAGTACTATACATAGAAAGATCCGACATTATTGTGGGGGCTATTCTAAGATTCCACTGCAGTTTCAGAGGAAACACAATAGAAGTAGCCTTAAAGGTTTGGAATGCTAAAGCTATAGCCCAAAGTTTATAAGGAACAGAGGTCGGCAGCTATGGAGTAATGGATAAACTTGAGAAATCAATTGACTTATTTTATAAAATATTGCTTAAACTTCCTGAAACAGTACCAGGCTGTGTGGCTAGAATTAGGTCAACCATCCATAAAGTTATAGCCTGGTGGAGACTACTAAACATTTGGCTACAAATACAAAATAGCACTGATTTGGCCAAACTATGCCTAGAAAAGGCAAATTCTGGTCAGAGCCGATAGGGCTGCAGCCGAGGAATTTTGGGTAAAAATATTGAAAATTTGTTTTTTAATATTTTTACACCAAATTTTCAACATAGCCTTGTTATGACCCTGCCTCACGAAGAAGGGCAGAGAAAATGTTCCACTCCTGGACTAAAGGTGATTTTGTGCAGGGACTGCAAAATCAACTTTCGGGATGCAAAAACACATTTTGGGTAGGAGTTGAAAAATGACAGCTGTCACATTCATGAGGTGCTCTAAAGAAATGGCTATTTTGGCTGGCCCAGTGGTGCTGAGGGTTGAAGCGCTGGACACCACACCTCACGCCACGCTGGTGACCCGGTTGGAAACAACCTCAGATCACTGGGGTGCTGGCATGGGGGAGGGTGGGAGTAGGATTGTGCATTGGCTCTCCACTCCTGGGTAAGGAATGGGGTCACCCTCCCATAGTTCTGCAGTCACCAAACGGAGGTTCAGTGCAGGTGCAGGCAGTTAACAGCACAGCTGGAAGGGAGGGGCATCCTAAATGGCGTGCATGCACATGCCTCCTCACATGCACACTACATCAGGGATGCATGGGTATAGGGGCTGGGAGAAAATCCATAAAATCCCAGAAACTGTATACGGGGAAAAAAAAAGAAATGGCTATGTTGAATATTTAGGAAAAAATATTGAAAATTACCAAAGTTATGAGCCTGTGTTTGCAAAATTCAATGCAGGCTCATAGCTTTGTTGTTTTTAATATGTTTACACAAAATGTTCAACATAGCCTTCTTATGACCCCAACTCATGAACAAGGGCAGATAAAATGTTCAACTCCTGCCCAAAAGGTGATTTCGTGTAGAGACCACAAAATCTCCTTTCAGGATGTAAAAAAAAAAAACAATTTTGGATAGGATTTAAAAAATGACAGCTGTCACATTCATGAGGTGCTGTAAAGATATGGCTAAGTTGTAAATGTTGGGCAAAAATATTGAAAATTACCAAAGTTACCAGCCTGCGTTCACAAAATTCAACGTACTGTAGGCACATACAGTAACTTTATTGTTTTTTAATATTTTTCCACCAAATGTTCAATATAGCCTTCTTATGACCCCACTTCATGAAGAAGGGCATAGAGATAATTTTCAGCTCCTGCCCAAAAAGTGATTTTGTGCAGGGGCCGTGAAATCACCTTTTGGGATTTAAAAAAAACATTCTGGATTTGAAAAATAACAGCTGTCACATTCATGAGGTGCTGTAAAGATATGGCTATGTTGTAAATCTGGGATAAAAATATTGAAAATTACCAAAGTTACGAGCCTGCATTTGCAAAATTCAATGTAGGCTTATAACTTTAGTGTTCTTTAATATTTTTATACCAAGTTTTCAACATAGCCTTTTTATGACCCCACCTCATGAACAAGGACAGAGAAAGTTTTCAACTCCTGCCTGAAAGGTGATTTCATGCAGGGGCTGCAAAATCACCTTTTGGGATGTAAAAAAAACGTTTTGGCCAAGATTTGAAAAATGACAGCTGTCACATTCATGAGGTGCTGTAAAGATATGGCTATGTTGTAAATTTGGGGTAAAAGTTACCACAGTTACAAGCCTGTGTTCACAAAATTCATTGTAGACACATAACTTTATTGTTTTTTTTTTACACCTAATTTTCAACATAGCCTTCTTATGGCCCCACCTCATGAACAAGGGCAGGGAAAATGTTAAAATTTTGCCCAAAAGATGGTTTTGCACAGGGACTGCAAAATCACCTTTCAGGACAGATTTGCCTAATGTCAGTGCAATTGTTCATGAGGTGGGGTCCTAAAAAAGGCATGTTGAAAATTTTGGCCAAAAATAGGCAGAAATGCCCCAGTTATGCCACTAAGTTCAAAACCCCAATGAAATACATTGAATCACATACCTGTTTCTTCAGTTTGTGGTCTGGCTTTGAAGAGTGATGACATATCTGCAGTTCAGAGAGGACTATGGCATTGGACCCCAAATGGGTAAATAAGGGCTTGGGGGGGTGCAGGGTGGTAGGTGCTGAGTGGGAGTGTCAAGTGGGGGTTCAGGAGCAGCCACAAAATACATTGATGTATGGTTTTCCTTTTACAGGAAAATAAAAATAAAAATCACACGGAGGATTCCCAATTGTGACACTGGGGAATTGGGCACCACAGTGTCACTGCTGTGTTTCTGGAGAGGGTATGGAGTGGTGGTGCTGAGAGGAAGGGTCAGGAGGTGAAAGACAAAAAAAAATATTTAAAAAAATCTCACAGAGGATTCCCAATTGTGACACTAGGTGATTGGGCACCCCCAGTGTCACTGTTGTGTTTCGGAGAGGTGGTGGTGGTGAGAGAGAGAGTTGGGTTGGGGAAATTAAAGAAATATGTTAAAAAGTCACATGAAGGGATTGCCAATCGTAGCACAGGGGGACTAGGCACCCCAGTGTCACTGTTATGTTCTAGGGGGAGTTGTGGGTGCTGGGAGGGAGGGTCGAGTGGGGGTATGTCTAATTTAAAAAGGAAATCAGCAGTTACAGCAGAACACAGACAGTCCGGCCATGACCAAGATGCCCACAGCACCATACCGCGCATGAGCAAGTAGTCATGCATGCGCAGTGGAGTGTGGTGGCCTCTTGGACATGACAGAGTGCCCGTGACTGCTGATCTCCTTACCTTAAATTGAACATATCTAACAAACTCCCTCCCTCTTGGCACCCCCCAGAAACATAAGAGTGACACTAGGGGTTCCCAATCCCCCAGTGTCGCGATCAGGATGCCCATGATTTATTTATTTATTTTTTGTCAGTGCAAAATAGTGCTGTGACTGGTAATGGGGACAATGAATGGAGTACTCCATGGATGCCGAAGCAACTGTGGTGCAACTCCAACAGGTTGTTCGGTCAGAAGAAGTGCAAAGAATGTTGAGTCCTTTTTTAATAGCAAGAGAACTGCAGGGCTCCACCCACTGCAGCCCTAAAAATGGTAATCTCCGTAAAAGGAAATGTAGAACACCATGGCTGGAATGTGATAAACACTCTCTTAATATTTTTGGAAAAGTTTATATCTGGCATTGGGCCATTCAGAATATTGTAATGGCTCTATCATAGAGCCCTATGCTTAAAAATCAGATTACATGACATGAATTTAAAAACTGCAATTGCCACCCTCGAAGACAAAGTTCAGGATTTGCAGAACAAAGCCCGTGATGCAGAGACTTTTCTGTCTTACACTGATGACAAGGACTCATGCCATGAGGCACTCATCCTGGGGCTTGAGAGAGTGATAGCACTTCTCTGGGACCGGGCTGAAGACTCTGAAAACAGGAGTCAGTGGAGCAACTTGAGAATAGTTGGCTTTCCAGTAGCGGTTGAATAAAAAGACACAAGTGGGTTTGTACAGAGGGAGCTCCCTCTATTCCTAAAGACATCCTGGACACAGCCCCTGGAGATCGATAGGGTGCATCAAACCCTTGGACCCCCACCAAAGCCAGATGACAGACCCCAACCCATTTTGGCACTCTTCCTCCAGTTTACTGACAAAGAACACATCCTCACACTGACAAGGGACAAAGGTCCCCTGTATTGGAAGGATCACAGAATTTATGTGTTCACTAGCTACTCCATGGAGCAACCCCAGCGGCGGAAGAGCGATGTGTCTGTTAAAAAAGTTTTCCAGGAACTGAACATCCAATATTGGATGTAATATCCAACAAAACTTATCATTGTCTGTAACAGAGCGACCCACACCTTCGGTACGTTAGAGGAAGCTACCCATTACATCTAAAAGAACTGGCCAGACAAAGCACAGGGTCTGCAGCTGCAGGAGGGTACCAGAGCTGTAGCACCTTGTCTGACTCCATTCAGACAAGCATGAGATCTTACTCATCTCTGATAGCCACAGCAGCCTACTCATCCAGACACCATGGACTGGCAGGTTTCTAAGCATAAGCATTTTGGAATACAGAGCAGGGATAATCAACAACTGGGACACTCACAGAAGAGACCTCAGGCCTGAGAAAGCAGCAGAGACTCAGGTCACTCTGCAGCTAGCTCCACCTCCCTGGGAGAACTGGCCCTGAAGAGGATGGGGCATCTCAACATCCCCAATCAGGGATACTCCACAGGTGACATCACCGTTGCAGGAACACAGAGGGCCCCCTGACCTGCATCCAACTGACCAGGACAGGAGATCTTGGGCTGAGAGAGCTGCAGCTGCAGAAACTGAACAAGAGGCTATGGCCCTAAAGGTCATGCAAAAAACCAAGCTGCAGGAAAATAATGGACTTTAAGGTTGTTTGACGCCTGCATGGTTGGTACACTATTCTGTAAGTATGTACAGTATGTTTGCCATTAGCTTGTAGGTCAGGTCCACACAAGGACACCCAGCCTGACCCATTGGGGTATACATGCACCAAAAACTGTGTACAAACACACTCTTAAATCAGAGATGCTGGCAGCAGATCAATCTAATAGTCCAGCTGGAGTTATTTCTGGCAACTCTCCTTTCCTATGTGCATTGTACCCCACGTGTAGTGCTGGGTGACCTCAGTTTTGAAAACAGTAATGTTACTTCCCACTGTCACACTGTATACCCCTACATAAACTAGTGACCCCCTTTGGTGCAGGTGGTGCAGCCCCCACCCCGGTCCTATGCAGACACTGTCACTCAACCCCCCCCCCGATAGGCCAAGACCTCCCAGCCTGTCCTGCCAGACTGTTATTTCATCTCTGGGGCCTGGGTTTTCAAAAGCATTCACCTCCCCCAAGAATTGAAGCCACACCTCGGCCACTCCTCTGCAACATCAGATACTGGCAACACACGTCATGGGGTTGCTGAGGCAATGCTACAGGGGCCTTCCTTCAAGAGGGACTGCACAAATGTACCCATGTTTGTGAGGTCCCGAAGTGATCCCTGGTGCAGATCAAGACCCATGACAAGAAACTTCTGAGTGGAACTGAGTATGTGGGGTGAGCCCCACCTTCTGTATGGGAACCCCTGTAGATAGATTGCCTCTAGCTTGAAATGCATATGTTACTCTGGCCAAGGGGAGGAGGAGGAGAACAGTCCTGTCAATAATTCTTGGTTGTCCCCCCCCACTAGCTTGCTGCTGTGAATAATACAGATATGCACCTTCAGCCTGGGGAAATGTAACTTGCATAACCATACTGGAATCATAGAGGTATACAGGGAGAAGTTGCTGCACCATGACTAGATCTCTTAATCGATATGCCTTAAATTTCATCCTAAGGAATCTGAGTGGCGCTGATGGGAATAAGGATTTGTTCATGGTACCATGCATGGCACTTCCCACTGCAGTGCATGGTGTCAGAGCAGTACTGAAGGGCTGCGTAACCCTCGTCTGCTGTAATTCACTCTCCTTCCTGTCCCTTGAGGACAGGCGCCTTGTTTATTGTGCTAGTTTCTTCTCCAAATTCTGGTTCGGGTCCCTGCCTCCTTACCTCACTGACACTCTCTCCCTTCCCCCAGCTACCTCCTACTCCCTTCATAACCCTGGTCCTCGGACATTTGCTCACCTTCACAAGAATACAACTGCAGGCCAAGCTGCCTTCACATACCGCTTTCCTAAGATCTGGAAATCCCTTCCATTGACAATGAGAACTTCCCCCTTCCCTCGTACCATCTCTTCCCTCCTCTACGAACTCATTCCCTTTCTGCAACTGCTCATAATTACCCTACCACAATGTAATCTGGCTGCTACTTGCTGCTAATTGATTTTGACCTATCACTGTTTTGGCTCATGCCTTGTCTTGGGGTAGATAGTCCCAGAATTACTTAACTTGCTGTATTGTCCCCAGCTACTCCCTACCTGTCTTGACATGCTGTACATACAGTAACTACTGATTCCTGCCTTTGCTGTTCACAACTGTTTTTTGACCTGCACATGCCTTCCTGCATGCTGTGTTTGTTTTATGTTCAAATGCTGTATTATCGTACACTTTTGTATGTACCCTAATTACAAATGTATAATATGCATACTATGTATTATATGCACCTTAGTTACAAATGTATAATATGTAAGCAATATATTGTATGTACCTTAGTTACAAATGTATAATATGCATGCTATGTATTGTATGCACCTTAGTTACAAATGTATAATATGTATGCAATGTATTGTATGCACCTTAGTTACAAATCTATAATATGCATGCTGTGTATTGTATGCACCTTAGTTACAAATGTATAATATGTATGCTATGTATTGTATGCACCTTAGTTACAAATGTATAATATGTATGCAATCTATTGTATGCACCTTAGTTACAAATGTATAATATGCATGCTATGTATTGTATGCACCTTAGTTACAAATGTATAATATGTATACTATGTATGCTTCTAATCACCCCTTCCCTCCCCCGGGATACATCTGGAAATGAGCATTCATTGCTCAGTATGCTTTTCCTGGTGAAACTTTTAAATAAATAAATAGGTAACTGCTACAGAAATCTTGGTGCACTTCCTAATCACTTTGTCCTAATGGCACTACCACAGTCACGCAGGATATACCACAAGAGTGGTGGCGCAAGAGTAGGAGGGCAACTGTTTCAGGGATCTGCCACCCCAAATAGATCAAGCCCTCTCCTCACAAAATGACCTACAAAGGGTTCAAATGTTTACTGAGTAAATTTGTTGAGCAGTTTATTTTTAAACTCTGCTTGTTAAAGCTGTTAAGCTGGTTTCAGTTTTTAGTAAACTACAACAGGATTCAACATTGCCCAGGCCGGGGAATGGGTCACTTTATTCCTAGGCTGGACACAATCCTATACAATACATAGCAGATAATCTCAAGGGAAATGGCAAGGTTACAGTTGCACTGTCTCAGGAGTAGTATATTGGCAGACATGATGAAGACCAACCCCTCTTGCTCTTCATTAGGAATGAGAAATGGTGGGCCAGCCTATTAGCTGGATCTCCTGGAACATTAGAAGTGTTTACTCCCCCATAAAGTGCCACAAGATATTAGATCACCTTAAAAGGGAAGGAGTGTGGATAGCATTCCTACAAGAGACTCATCTCTCAGAAATGGAAATGTCTAAACAAAAGATGGGATGGGTCTTTCAAGTGTTTGTGGGAGCACTTATAATTCAAAGAGCAGAGGAGCAACCATCCTCACACATAAAAATATCCCCTTCATGGTGGCAGGAACCATCTCAGATCCAGAGGGCAGGTACATCATAGTTAAAGGGGAACTGTTCGGGCAAGTCACACTTTGCAACATGTATGGCCCAAACTGCATAGGTGCCAAATTCTTCAGGGACATGACCCAAACAATGGTAATGCACACTAAAGGCCAGCTAATTCTGGGAGGGGATGCCAATTCACTCATGGAAGATTTCCTAGATCGAAGCAGAGCTCTCTCTGGGCCATGCTCGCCAGTATCCATGGCACTTGCTGAGATGGCAACTGAGCTAGGTCTCACTGACACCTGGTGCCCAGTTCACCCAACAGATCATGACTACTCCTTTTACTCAATACCACAGCAATCCCAGTTATGGATTGACATATGGTTAGTACCACACCAGATGGAGTCTGATGAGACAGATGCATCCATTGGGACAGTCATTATTTCAGATCATGCCCCAGTGACCTCTACTTGGTTTTCCACCCAGATGCAAGGCACTGCCCAAAGGAAATGGCAGTTCAATGCCTAGTTACTCAAGGATAAGGTTTTCTGCCAACTTCTACATCAGGAAATGCAGACATACCTAGCAACAAATCATAAAGGGGACACGTCAGCAGCCACTTGGTGGTATGCTCTGAAGGAATACATCATGGGACGGTGCATTAGCTACACCTCCCATTTGAAGAGAACCAGACTAAAGGACCTTGATGAGCAGCTCAAGACACTTCAGAATCTGTAAGAAATGTACAGAGTAGACATGGACAGAGAATAAGGGATGATCCCTTAAATAACAGGCACTAGATACAAGGTGAACATGCATCTACACCAGAAAGTGGAATTTGGGCTATTAGACGTCAAACAACATTTCTGGGAGGTGGAAGACAAACCAGGGAATCTGCTAGTCTATCAACTGAAGAAGAGGCAAGAAAAGTCCAAAACTGTGGGCATCAGAGTGGCTAATGGCAATCTTAGGAAAGTCCTGCAAGGGATCAATAGCTCATTTAAGGAGTTTCACTAGGGCCTTTTATACAAATGATGTCTCCTCCTTGGAGGCAGAGCTCTCACAAATGTGTGACCCCTCTGAGTCTCCCAAAGCTGAACATGGCTCTAAGGGATGAATTAGAAAGACATTTCATAGAGCAAGAGCTTGAGCAAGCCTTACGCACCATGCCAGCAGAAAGAGCCTGGGCACAGATGGCCTCTATGAAGAGTTCTTGCACCAATTCTGGGACATCCTCTTATCAGTCCTGGTGGATGTCCTGCAGGAGGTGGTACAGGTGGGTATGCACCCTCCCTCAATCAGAATGATGGTAATTACCCTGACACCCATAGAAGTTAAGGACCCCCTGTCTTGTGGTAGCTATTGGCCCATATCTCTACTGACCGCCAACTGTCAAGCCTGTGTAAAAATACTGGACACTAGGCTTAAGGGAGTAATCACCATTCTGCTGGATACTGACCCAGTAGGTTTCATCCCACAGAGACATGCCACAGAGAATGCGAAGAAACTTCTTAACCTCATATGGAAAGCAGCCCCAACCAACCTAGCAGCCATGCTTTTCTCACTTGATGCACAGAAAGCATTTGATAGGGTGGAGTGGGATTATCTCTTTCATGTTATTAAAATATTTGGATTGAGTGACACCTTTCTAAATTGAATGCATACACTCTACAGAGGCGCATCAGCCTCTGTCACCACCAATGCCCAAACCTTCCCTCCTTTCACCTAGGAAGAGGCACCAGGCAGGGATGCCCTCTCTTGCCACTCCTCTTTGTAATAGCCCTACAGCCCCTTCTGCAGGCCATACAGCAAAATGGGCATATACATGGCATTTGCCTGGGAGATGAACAGAAGGCCCTAGTATATGCAGATGATATTATGTTGGTTCTATTCTGACCTGGAGACTCAGTGCTGGTGGTCTTAGACTTACTAGCTAAATTCAGAAAACTCTCTGGGTGCAAAGTCAATGTATCCAAATTCATTATACTCCCCTCTCATGATAGTGTCATCACCCTACCAAACTACCCGTGGGGTCTACAACCAGCACAGAGTAGTATAAAGTACCTTGGAGTTTAATTGTCCTGGAACATTGCTACTATAACCCAAGTTAACATCCCTCCACTGATGGCAGATATTTGAAGATATGTAGAGAGATGTAGCCAACTGCACCTCTCTGGGGAAAGGTGCATACATATAAAATGATGGCAGCACCTCAGATCCTATGCCTACCTGATAACTTACCTATCCAAATCAAACAAGAACCGCTTCAAGGGGTACAGAACCAAATGCTCTCCTTCATTTGGGCCAATGGGCTTAAGAGGCTCAGCTGCAAAAAAAACTATTCCAGCCCATAGAAAAGGGAGGGCTGAACCTCCAGACTTTGCGCTGAAACATAATGCATACCTTCTATTGCAAATGACTCAAACACTCCCCACAATGGATTATGCCATATGTCCAAAATGAACCTACTGTGAAGCTCACTTTCTGGAGCAAGACATATTCAAAGCGGTCATGTTTGGGAGGCTTCTAGGGGCAGCATTCTCACATCCTACAGTCCATACTACCAAGGAAGCTGGCAGAAACATAGTAGGGTGGCAAAATGGGAGCCCACAGGACCTCACCTCTTCCCTCTGTGGCATAACCTGGCCTTAAAAATTGGGGCCAAACCCATTTATTGGAGAGCATTGCACCAGGCAGGAATATGCAGTCTGTCCCTTTTGGTAGCAGACAGTACAAGGCACCTTAAAACGTTCATCCAGCTTCAAGAGGAATTAAGGTTGGGGAAGACCCTGCACTGGCAGTACTTGCAGCTGAGACATGCTCTTAGTGTACACATGTGCTACAGTACGGGGTGCGACAGAAGCAGGATCTAGATTGCCTACTGATGCCCAAATACAAGGAGAATCTAAGGGCAGGACACCTATATAAGGGACTACTGGCCCTGAAGCCAGATCCAACATATCACCTCTGCCAAAATGGAATGTTAGGTTGCAAATGGATATATCCCCACAGTTATGGTCAGGCATCTGCAGCGACCTTAGATTGGCCACCTGGGACACCAGTAACAGGTTTACGCAATTTAAAATAATTCACAGGTGGCACAGGACAACTTAGCAATTACAAAAGTGGGGCTGCAGAACACCTCCTCTGGGTCTGTCCCTTTCTCCAGGACTTCTGGAAAGAAGTCCAGTGAGTCTTTTAGACATGATGACTCAAAACGTCACTCTGTCAGACAGTACAGTAATGCTTGGAATGTACACAGAAAGAGAAGGCTGGGATACATTCACATCTGGGGCTAAAAGATGGATCCTAAGATCTCTTATAACAGCTAAATCGCATCATCCAGCAACACTGGAGAGCCGAGACCCCACCAGATGTCTTAGAATGGCTCTCAGAGCTGGGGGAAATGGCTAGTTTTAAAAGGGTTTATTATAATGCCAACAGCAAAATGGACACATACATGTCTCTCTGGAGACTGTACCATACCTCTATATACTGCAAAGTCTCTCTGGGACATTATTTACCGCATTATCTTCTAGGCAAGTAGCCCCATCCCTGGTACATACCCACAAACTGCACTGCGTCGTGGATAAGGCATGCTAATAGCTGCAGATTGCTCTGCTATAGCCACCCAGGTGACCCAGGAGGGGCTTGTGCAATATGCAAGACACACCTTTCTCATTAGCCAACAGAGTAAACATTTGCACTGATTAGATAGGTTTATTCAAATAACCTCAGTGTAGTTCTTAGGCTACAATTCAAACTAACGATGTAGCTGATGGTCATTCTAATAAATTTGTTGGACAATAATAGCCTTATTTTATTAGTTGTACCTCTGATTTTACAACTTCTCTGAAGGACTCTTGCACATCTTTGTTACCAAACTAACTCCTTAGTTTGTTCATCCAAGGAGGAATCCTGGTTAGGACTGTTATTGTCACTTCGATCTTGTCTACTTGTGACTGTTGTATCTGTTGTACTTCAGAATTTCTCAGTAAAATCTGAATTACAAAAAAAAAAAAAAAAAAAAGAAAGTCAGTTGGCTGCTGGTTAAGGAGATGAGTGAAATGTTTGTGTCAGCTGCCATCTTGCATCTTGAGGGGGTGGGGCAGTTTTAAACTCATCCACAGTACTTTTTAAGTAATCTCTGTTTCCTGCCCACCCATCCCATCAACATCACTTTTCTCTGTCTTGACTGTCACTTATTTTAGCAGATGGCAGTACCTGTCTCTGTTAGTTCACCCACCATCACCGATATTGCTCCCATCTGTACAGCAATACACTTTAAGCACTGCACTACAGCTCAACACTCCTTTGGTCATAAAACAAAATCACAAGCTAACCTGTCACTGAATAGTGAGGCTGAATAGAATGAACGGTGAGTGGGCAGAGGGGGACAGTGAAAAAGCAGGGATACTGAACAAATATTTCTGCTCAGTATTCACAAAAGAGGAGGGGGAAGTGCCTAATCCAATTAACAGAAGCACTCTTGATAGGGGGGGTTGATCCCAGTCCCTTCACAGAAGAAAGGGTTCTGCAAGAACTCCTAAAACTGAAGGTGGACAAAGCAATGGGTCCTGATGGAATTCACCCCAGAATTCTAAAAGAATTAAGGAGGAACTAGTGAAACCACTGGCTACTCTTTTAATAAATCATGGGAGGATGGTGTGGTACCGAGGACTGGAGGAAGGCGGATGTGATTCCCTTCACAAAAGTGGGACCAAGACAGGGCAGAAACTACAGACCTGTCAGTCTGACCTCTGGTAGGAAAAAGTGATGGAGTCACTTCTGAAGGAAAGAAAAGTTGAGTACCTAGAGGCCAGTGGGGCACTAGAACCCAAGGCAGCATGGGTTCACAGTGGGAAGGTCATGTCAGACGAATCTAATAGATTTCTTTGACTGGGTGACCAAAGTAGTAGACCAGGGAGGGCTGTGGACATGGCCTACCTAGACTTTAGCAAGCATTTGACACAGTCCCACACAAAGATTAATAGTCAAATTAACCAGCCTGGGAGTGGGTCCCAGGGTGGTAGCCTGTAAATATTGGCTGCACAACAGGACACAGAAGGTAATTGTAAATGGAGTCCACTCTGAAGAAAGAGGGTTACTAGTGGGTACCGCAGGGTTCAGTATTGGATCCAGTCCTTTTAATGTCTTCATCAGTGACATTGCAGAGGGACTGGAAGGAAAAGTATGCCTTTTGCAGATGACACAAAGATCTGCAACAGGGTTGATACACAAGGAGGCATGGAAAGGATGAGAAGGGACTGGAAGGCTGGAGGAATGGTCAAGTATGGCAGCTTGGATTCAATGCAAAGAAGTGCAAGATAATGTACCTGGGAAACAAGAACCCAGGGGAAGAATACACAATGGGAGGGGAGGTCATAACAACAACAAAAAAGGAAAGGGACCTGGGGGTAATCATATCAGATGACCTTAAGGTTAGCAAGCAATGGGAGAAGGCAGTAGGGAGGGCTGGGGGTATACTGGGATGCATAGGGAGAGGCATCAGCAGCAGAAAACAAGTTTTACCCCCTGTACAGACAGTTGGTGAGACCCCATCTGGAGTACTGCATCCAGTTCTGGAGACCCCATCTCCACAAGGACATAGACAGGATAGAGGCAGTCCAGAGGAGGGCAACTAAAATGGTGCAGGGTCTGCAAGAGAAGCCGTATGAGGAGAGACTAAAGGAGCTTAATATGTATACCCTTGAGGAAAGAAGGAGAGGGGACATGATAGAAACTTTTAAGTACCTCAGTGGAATCAACAAAGTCCAAGAGGGTAGCATCTTTCAGAAAAAGAGACGTGCAAGAACAAGGGGACACAATTTAAAGATAGAAGGCGGGCGGTTCAGGGGCAATGTGAGGAAGTATTATTTCACAGAGAGGGTAGTGGATGCATGGAACAGCCTTCCTGAGGAGGTTGTGGGGTCTAAAACTGTGGGAGAATTCAAGAATGCATGGGACAGACATAAGGCAATTCTTGTGGGGGGTAGGAAGAAATAGGCTGTTGGTTAACTAGGATCTGCGGCCTATCCCGTAGGTAGGGAAATGGGCAGACTAGGTGGGCCAAGCGGTCTTTATCTGCGGTCAAAGTCTATGTTTCTATGTTCTATGTTTCTATGTCACTTGTGTGTTGTCCTACCTGCATCATGTTTGTTGATACTGACTGAACCACAACACAGTTTAACAGAGACACTCCAGCTCAGCACTCCCACTGTCCAAAAACAAAATCCTGAGCCATACTGTCACTGCCACATAACCAAAGATAATTCGTGTTAGTGGTGATGGTGGCTGTGGTGGTGGGGGTGGGGGACACTAACTGCATGTTGGAAGATGAAGCAACAACATACAGTACCTCTGCAGCTACTGTATTCTCCAGAACAGCACTGCCTACTGGCCACCATGCAACAAAACAGAACTATTTTTTTAAACATGCATACACTTTAAAATAACTGTACAGAAATGTATTTTTTAATGTATAAAAATAAGCATTCCATGATAGCAATGGTGCATTCCAGGGTTTGGTTTGTCAGAGGATATTGTCACTTCTTAATTATTTGAGACACTTGGGGACAGATATTCAAAAGTTAGTGTGGGCGCTAAGGGGTGTTTGCCTGCACTAACCAGGTTTTGTGCCCAGTTTGCTCATGGCATCTATACTGCGAGACCCCCACACAGCAGGAAAAACCTATTAGCACCTAAGCGTTAAGATAATGCTGCACCCATGCAAATGAGGGGTTCCCCTCTCATACGGGTGCAGCAGCAAATTCAGTGGTTTGTGTCATCGGTAAATGGTACCCAAAGGGATATTTCATGTGCGTAATAGAAAACAAAACTAAAGTCTGCACAGTAGAAGCAGCAGTGAATGTGTATACTTTATATAGTATTTATACAAACAGAGGTGAGAAAGAAGTAAGTGCCTCAGCTGGGACTTGAACCCAGGCTGCCTGTACTACTATTCCGATTACGCTAACCAGCTGCACCACTGCGACAACTGGAACCTGGGCTGTCCCTGAGCACATTACTCTTTCTCAAATGCACAACCCAATGGCAACACAAATATTTACTTGTAACAATCACACAGGAGTACATATTTATGGAACACACACAAACAGAGGTGAGAAAGAAGTAAGTGCCTCAGCTGGGACTTGAATCCAGGCCGCCTGGAATACCGTTCCGATTACGCTAACCAGCTGCGTCACTGAGACAACTGGAACCTGGGCTGTCCCTGAGCACATTACTCTTTTTCAAATGCACAACTCAATGTCAATACAAATATTTACTTGTAACAATCACTCAGGAATGCGGTGTGCATATTTACGGAACATATACTAACAGAGGTGAGAACGAAGTAAGTGCTGCAGCTGGGACTTGAATCCAGGCCATCCAGAATACCGTTCCAATTGCACTGACCAACTGCGCCACTGAGAGAACTGGAACCTGGGCTGTCCCCGAGCACATTACTCTTTCTCAAATGCACAACCCAATGGCAACACAAATATTTACTTGTAACAATCACACAGGAGTGCAGTGTGCATATTTATGGAACACATACAAACAGAGGTGAGAAAGAAGTAAGTGCCTCACCTCTGTTTGTATGTGTTCCATAAATATGCACACCACACCCCTGTGTGATTATACAGTATTCAGTATACAGTCTACTGTACATGCACTTGCAGTCATTGTATAAGGTGGCTGGCTGTGGAGGTGAGTGGAGGGCTGTGCCAGTCATCATATTGGGCTCCTGCACAGCCCCGCCATCACAGGTGTGGGGGGGTTGACAGAGGGTGTGTTGGGTGCAGGCTAAGTGGGTGGGGGGCATGACACCACCACTGTTCTGTAGTCTGTGTGGCAACCAGCAGTCGGGGGGGGGGTGCCACTGGATGCCAGGGATCAGTCCAGGTATGTGGGCCAGGGGATGAGGGGAGTGCCACAGGACTCCGAGGGAGGCAGAGACCTATATTTCATTTCATTTATTTTTTATTCTTGTAGGCCTGATGAGCACAAGTGCCTTTTTCACAGGCAATAAGTAACAAACAAAATATATGCAACATAAACTTAAATATACAATATAATACAATAAAACAACAACAACAGTTTTATATATATATATAAAACAACACTTCATATACTATAAACTACATGTACATTCCTGGTTATCCTTCAAAGAGGAAATTAAACTCTTTTGAAAATTGAGGACCTATATATTCCAGGAGGCTGGAGCTGGGAGGGGGGGTTCGCTAGCCACCAGGGAATCAGCAGTAGCACTGGGATGGGTGATGAGCAGTGGGGAGGGGGTACCACTAGACACCAGGGCAAGCACCAGCATATAGAGGACAGGTGGTAGGGGGTGGTGAGTACAACTTGCCATCAGGGCGTGCATAGGCAGGTGGGGGACAGGTGTTCGAGGGTGGGGGTGCCGCTAGACACCAGGGCATACTGATGTGTGCAAGGGTTGGAAGACTGGATGGTTGTGGGGTGTTGCCGCTAGACACTCACTTTTGGCACAGAACTGGGCTCAGAGGTTGTGCAGTGCTGCTAGACAGCAGGGCATTCTGGTGTGTGCATGAGTCAGGGGATCAGAGGGTGGGGGTGTGCCACTAGATACAAGGGACTACCTTTGTGGCATTGGGCCTTGAACTGGAGGGTGAGGGGTGCCTCTAGACACCAGATTTAGTATTTGCCATATTGGTCCTTGTAAGAACAGATCCAGAAGCAAATGATTTGATACCTTTTATTGGACCAACATAGATGTAACAAAAAGAACAAAGTGCTTTAGCTTTTGGACCAACAAGTCCTTTCTCAGAAGCTTTATGACAGTTATTTAGAAAATACCATACTTTTAACACCCAGATCATGCAGAAAACCCCCCAGAAAAAATCCCTATTGATTCAAAATACTCATTTTAAAAATAACAGAAGAAAATGTCAGAGAAGTTTAATAGTTCCATTTCACCTTCAGCTGACAGGGCCTAAAGGTCAGAGGTGCCTAGTGCAGAACAACATGCAAAGGAGTGCACCCCCCATATCCAAGGGGGGGAACATAACTAGTTTTAAGGAGATACACACACACACACACACACACACACACACACACACACACACTCTGCTAATTATTGTGAGTAAGCTTTCACCAGAACAGAATACTATAACACTAATTATACAATGGCAAGAAAGAATCCTGGGTCCTGACTGGTCAGTTGGCCATCACAGCTGGGATGTTATCCTGGCATAACATCCCTGCTGATTTTATCATAGATTTTATCATACAGCACATTGAACACTGCCTGCATCTTTTCTTAAAAAAATATTTTAAAACACTAAATAAAATTCTTTAAAATGATTTTTTTCTGTATAAAACAATGAGGCATTGTATAATAGGAATAATGCCCTCCAGGGAAGGTGTTATGCTGGGATAACATCCCTTCTTGGGTGTTGGACGCCCTCAGCCGGTGGTCTCAGGCCCAACCACCCGAGGTGGGATGTTATCCCAGCATAACACCCACCCTGTCAGGCATTATTCCTTTAATGGTACACGACCCTGCAATCAACACAACTGTAAGACTTGTGAGCACATTTCCACTTTGGACTGTGTGGTTACATCACAAAACAGACAATTCAAGGTACATGGGAGTTATACTTGTACATCATTACATATTGTTTATTTCATTCAATGCAAGAGATGTCCACAAACAGGTTATGTTGGAGAGAAAGCCAACTGCTCCACAGTAGGATGAACTCACACAGACGTAATATTAAACTAGCCATCAGGGAATGCATAGGCAAACTGAAGACTGAAAAACCAGTGGGGTAACACTTCTCTTGACCAGACCACTAAATCTCAGCTATGTCAGTAATGGTCTTAAAAGGAAATCTCAAAAGTACACAACAGAGACAAGCTTTTGGGATCAAACATATTGTATATCTCAATGTGGTAGCAGATGGCATGAACACAGATTTGGGGTTTATGACATATTATAGGACTTAACATTCACAGACCTTTTCTTCATAGGATAGACATATTATAGGACTTCAGCACCTGTGTGTGTGTGTGTGTGTGTGTGTGTGTGTTGGGGGTATTTGAATATGGCAGGTGTGGGGGTTGCCATTACATTGAGATGGGCTTCTATTCAGATACATGGAGTTACAGTGTGTTATTACTCTTGGTTCCCACACATAATGAATATTAATTCCTTCTGACTATTTATTTTCCCCCGGGGTGGGGTTGACTCCATTGGGTCTTATTCAGATTCCCTAGCCTGTTACTGTACATACAGTAGTTTTATTATATACTGTCACATTTTCAAACTCTGAACATATTGGGGTGTGGGAACTCATTTGCATGGGGGTCCTTGACAGATCTAATTACATTGGGCTAATATTGTAATGATTTGTGGAAATGAAGGTATGTTAGGACTCTTGTCTTACATACATACTGTACATTTACTTCTAGTTACCTTACCTGGGGGAGGGTGGAAGTTTGATTTCATTGTGGTTCTATTTAGAATTCTTGGACTGTTACTGGACAGATAGTAGTATGGTTACATAGTGTCACATTCTGAACTCTGTACATATTAGGATACATGATCCCTTTTACTTGGAATTACATGACAAGTTAAATTCCTTTGGGTAAAAATTGCAGTGATTGATGTGAATGATGATGCATTAAGAGTGTGAGTGTGTGTGTGTGTGTGTATCTCTCCTTAAAACTAGTTATCTCCCCCCCGAATATATAAGTTTGGTGGTGGGTGGGAAGGTTGAGAGATTTTAATTCCTATGATTTTTTATTCAGATTCCTTAGACATTTTCAGTACATCAAGTTGTTATATTATACACTGAGAAGTTATTGAAATCTGTGCATATCAGGCTGCATGGTCTTAATTTCTTGGTGGTCCTTGACAAGCAGTTTTTTGTTTGACACGTATACTGCCAATTTATATTTATATTATCATTTATAAACTCATGTTACTACACTATAGGCTTTTGAGGTTTATGGGGCATAATATATAGCAGGAGAGTATAGCTGGGTAATAGGTACGGCTAAGTTTTATATTCCATACAGTGTGTAACTATTGCTATTTTCTGGAAAACATTACTGTTTACTCTTTGTATGCCATATATAGATGCTTTTTGTAGTTCTGTTTTGTGATGCTTCTTTTTAACTTACAATTTTAGCATGGCTTTAATCCTGGTGGGTTTTGCTTTTCAGTAGCTGCATTCTTATACACATTGTGACACTCATAACAGGATTTAGTAGCCCTCTGCTCGAGTAGTTGTTGTCTTACTCTGAAAGTATCTCTAAGTCATTTTAATTTATTTGCGGTGCACTCCTTTGCATGTTGTTCTGCGCTAAGCACCTCTGACCTTTAGGCCCTCTCAGCTGAAGGTGAAATGGTACTATTAAGCTTCTCTTGACATTTTCTTCTGTTATTTTTAAAATGAGTATTTTGAACCAATGGGGAATTTTTTCTGGGTTTTTCTTTCTGCATGATCTGAGTGTTAAAAGTATTGGATTTTCTAAATAACTATCATTAAGTTTCCAAGGAAGGACTTGTTGGCCTGAAAGCTAAAGCACTTTGTTCTTTCTGTTACGTCTATGTTGGTCCAATAAAATAAATCAAATCATTTGCTTCTGGATCTGTTCTAGACACCAGGGCACACTGGGGTGTACATGGGTTGAGGGATTGGAGGTTGTAGGGTTCCATTAGACACTAGGGACTCCCTTCTTTGCATTGGGACTGGGATTGTAGGGTGGTGGGGGCCACTTGACACCAGGGCATACTGGCACATGCATGGATCAGGGGATTGGAGGGTGGAAGGTGCCACTAGACACCAGGGACTACTTTTGTTGCATCAGGATTGGGACTGGAAGTTGGGGGGGTGCCACTAGACACCAGGGACTACATTATCATAGAGGGAAAGGGCATGTGACAGGGTGGAATAGGACCCTGTCCCATTTGTTATGGAGAAAGTGTTTAAATGCAATTATCTATTCTTTACTTTTCTGTCTCTTCTGTGTCTGGTTCTGCAATCAAATTTTCCTGCAAGACTTCAGACTTGATCAACCTGACAGGCTCACAGTTCTTTGCCACTCACTGTATCCCAGTCCTCTCTTGCTCTCTGTTTTTTCCTCCCTTTCATATCTGCTAATATAAAACTATGTGCAAATCATTGTATGGAAATGTAACTGATATTGGGATCCCCTTTGTTTGGAAAATATATAGTGTTACTGTTGAAATATATATAATTATATGTTGAGATAATTGCAGAAAGTTATTGTAAACTCTAAAGGTTACTTGAGTGCACATTTTCCAACCTTTTGCAAAAGCTGTGCAAAGGGGGCCTCAAGAAGCACACTGTATTCTAGCAGCTCCTGAAACTTACAAGAACAGAATATTTACAAATACAGGATACTTGCTAAGAGTGGAGGTTGAAAAGACTTATAAGAGCTAAACTGCAACTGCAAAGAAGAAAGAGAAAAAGGGACACAGAGACTGAACTAAAACTACTGTTTTTCTCCCCTGTACATGATTATTGTGAACAAGTTTATTTTTTTTGTTACTACTACTGTAAATAAATATTTTTGGTGAATTCTACAACTGCTCCTGGTTTACCCTATACTTCATGACCTGTGCCTTGATGACAGGGCATTAAGGGGGGGTAAAGGGTGCTGGTCGCTTTCAGGATTGGAGTGGCTGGTGACCACAGGATGGGGGCTACCTGCCACCACTTCACATGCAAATGAGCCCATAAGTGGCTTGCATATGCATACCTCTCAACCTCTTACCTCATAAATCTGGGACAAGGCTTAAAAAAAATCAGGGACAAAGATCCCAAATCAGGGACACATCTTACAAACTGGCAATATTCACTCAGAAAGCTGATAGAATAAGGGAAATATTGTAAGAAGCATTTTCTGAACAAGAAGAAGTCTGTAACTTTAATGTTTAACATTATTTTGTGCTTACAATCCCCACTATTCAGTCACAAAAATAGAAGTTTTACGAGGGACAGAGGAAATTTTTGAGGTAAAATCAGGGACTCCCTGAAAATCAGGGACAGTTGAGAGGTATGTGCATATGGCCTCTTAGTACCTTACATGCTCAATGGGCTCAATTGCCTTCTGTGGTTGAAATTGTGCTATGGCTCCCAATGCTATCCGGTCAGGGAGTGCAATTCACTAAGGGCTGGATTCAGCCCAGGTCCCTGTCGGGGCAGCACAAAGTCACTTTGCACTGTGCCAGTATGACCCAATATTCAGTTGATAATGCTGATGCACTATCTGACTGAATATAGCAACCCCCGGGTTGACGCAAGTGCAGTGCAAAACTTTGCTCTCCGCTTTTGCACTTTTTGGAATATCTAGCCCCTGGCCTTCTGCCTCATGCCTTACAATGCATATAAGGTGTGATGTTATCCGTAGACATACTACACTCTTTCATGTATTGCTGCTTAATTGTTTAACACCAGCTTTTCTTGTGATTAAGGTGAAGTAGGATGCCACACACTGCTCATTAACTTTATAGGACAATGAGTGCTCAAAAACAGCTTAGAATAATGATGAACACTTTGGGATAGTCATAGCTCTGTTCCTTTTATTATTATTAAAAAAGTGCTAAATCAGACTCAAGATAAATGAAAACGCTTCTTACAAGACAGAAAAAACAGAACACTTTAAGATACAGTAAAAAGGGAAAAAAAACAGTAAAAATTATCATTGTAACATGCTCTGCTGCCTTAAAGTAGCAGTGCTTTGGGCAAATAAAATTGACCTTACCTTTTTTCACTGTAAAAGGTTACAGGCATCTTCCCATTTAATTGGGTGGTGAAATGTTCTAGTTCTGCCAAAATGTAAGTATTTTATAAATATTTTAATTGAGTTTTTTTTTTTTCAAGAGAAAAAGATGGTTGTCACATTGGACTTAGAAATACCATTGTAGACCTGGTCAGCATTAGGATCGAGAAAAGGAAATACTCTTGGTGTGCTGCATGGATGGCACCTAGAAAAGTAGATTTGACAGATATACTAGTACTTTTATTTGCTGTAGCTGAAACTAGGTTTTTCCAAAAACATTTTTGGTTGCACTGTGGTTTTAAAAGTAACAATAGTGCTATAATGAAACTTTGTTTTCGCTGAAGGATTCTGAAGAGGTTTTTGAGCAGAGGGTGGTGACAGGTTGGACAGCTGGAGGATGCCTATGGTGGTCAGAAGGGCTCAGGCAGGTAGTAGAAACACATGGCAGCTGGCGAAGAGAAATGGGGAAAAATAGAAAGTAGCAAAAAAAATAAAAGAGAGAGAAAAAAAACCTTGATGTTTGCCTCACACCATTCATTTAATGCTGAGACTTGTTCAGTAACTAAGGACATAATCCCGGGTCTTATGGATTATCAACCCATGGCCCTATGCACTACAATACAATACACAGCACCTAGGGCCAGGATACACTCATCCTGGGTTTCTAAAGGACATTTGCAGATGGACTAACACTCCTCCCCTGCAGCATGTCACTGCCAGGGACTGTCCACACTGGTATGTATGTAACTGTGTGGCCAGTCAGGGCAGGGGGTGGGGTGTGGTCCTGCCAGTGATGGACTGGCAGAGCACAGCATGCATGATACAATGTGCACTCTGCCAGGCCGCTGTCATGAGAGTGCTTGTTATGCAGCCAGAGGGTTTCTATAGCAGGTGCGCAGCACACCAGCAGGCATCCAGAGGACCCAATGTCACCCTGCAACCATGGACCCTACCATCTTACTTGAAACAAAGGGGTGGGGAGAGGAGGAAGGCTGTGGGCAACAGTTTCCTGAAGAGGAAAATTAACTCTGCTGCACCAGGGACACATTAGTCCTTCCACATGCTGTTGTATCTCATGATTTCCTGTTCCCACAGAGCAAGAGATGTACTGTGGACTGGCCAGGGCTTCTGATTGGAAAATTCAATTATGAAGGCTCCCAGTCCATAACTGAATGATAGTTTGCATCCTCAATGGGACCCTAATGTAATTAAGTCAACTGACTTGTTCTGCTGCTTTAATTTTTTTAATGTTTCTGTTTATAATGTACCTTTTTTAAATGTTGCATTTCGCTGTGGGTATTTTTCACTATAGCCCGTTATTATACATAAATGCCACAAGCTTTACTTACTGGTAGCAAATAGTGACTTGAGCAATATCTCTCTTTAAATTTGTAGCTATAGTCATGATTATTTTGATTACTACTTTGCTATTTAAGCTCAGAGAATACCATATAACCATGTGCCCTAACAAATCTCATGAGGGGTGAAATGCTGAGGTAAGAAATGGAAGCCTGGTGATTTGAGCTGGTAATGTTGTTAACATATGCACTTTTTCACCTTCCGCCGTTGCTGCAAGCACTTTTGACTATACTGGGAGCACTTTATGTTTCACAAGATGACTGTGTTGCTTTCTGCAGTGGAAAAGAAACTTGTCTATATGTAAGAAGAACATGAATTTAATTAAATGTGCAGAATACTGTTACAACATACTGCCTTTGACTATGAACGCTTCTTTTTTAAGTCAAAAGACCGCTTTAGGTCTCTAGCTGGTTACCAGCTCTTTTTGCGGACACACACTTTCCTTTGGAGCAGCTTATTTAATATGGGGTCTAGCCATTAGTGCATCACCCCTGTACCACAGCTCATAGCTGGCTCTTACAGAGACATCTTCTGACTGGAAGCTAAGGTAATGTCCAGGTCTGTCCTTTAATTGGTCCCTCACCTTTTGTGTGGGCCAGCCAGAGATAATGAATCCCCACCCTGCATGTCTATCTGGGGCTGAGTGGGAAGCACAAAACTGTGTGGCTCAGTACAGGCCCTTTCTGGCATGTACTGAGTCCATTCACCCATTGGGCCCCCCATGTGTGTGATATCATTGTCTGTTGGTATGAAAATAACTATGATGTTGCAATCAGGGTATTATGACTTCAGCACCTGAATAAGCTTCAGCTGTAAGATGAACTGCAAGGGACAAAGAACATGCTTTCATGCACACACATTTAATAATGAAGAATGGAATGAATTGATGTTTAAAGCAGTTTTCTGATGTCCAGTATAAACAGCAACAGTCGGCATCAGCAGAACTCAGTTATGTAAAATTCTGCTGCAAATGTGAATTTCTGTACCTTCTATTTTTTAATGTTTCCTTGCATTTATGCAAGAAACATCTTGCAGTAGAACGACATTTCAGAGATGTGTCAGGGACGAGTCCAATGCAGAGCACTCTACAGTGGGCTCATCCCTCACAGACCAATGAGCACGCAACAGACTGTGACACTAGTCTAAGTTTCACAGCTGGAAGTCGTTCTCTAGTTAAAAGAAATTAAGCACTTCCAAAGAGAGTGCTTCATTTCTTTCATTTGCATAGTGCTGTCAGCCCAACCCTCCATTCCCCATTCTGGCATCACAATTAAACTCTCCCACACCTTCTCTCTCTGTGCAGTCTGCCTAGATCCCTCTATTCCCATCCTGGTATCACAACTGAACCCTCCTGCCCCACTCCCTCTGTTCCCTGTCCCAGCAGCACAATTGAACCCTCCCGCTCCCTCCCTCTGAATGCTCTCCACCCCACTCCCTCTGTTCCCCATCCTGCCAGCACAACTGAACCCTTCCACTCCCTTCCTCTGCATGCTCTCCACCCCACTCCCTCTGTTCCCAATCCTGGCAGCACAACTGTACTTTCCTGCTCCCTCCCTCTGCGTGCTCTCTGCCCAGCTCCCTCTGTTCCCCATCCTGGCAGCAAAACTGAACCCTCCTGCTTCCTTCCTCTGCGTGCTCTCTGCCCAGCTCCCTCTGTTCTCTGTCATGGCCCGTTGTTGTGTTGCGGTCTGGAGGCAGATGGCATTTGACATTCTGCTCCCTCTCACTGCATGCTGTCCACCCCACACCCTCTGTTCCCCATCCCCATGCCAGCATCGGGATTC